>CM063106.1:28037500-29287500 GCA_031841125.1 Acanthococcus lagerstroemiae | reverse complement strand
ATGACCAAAATAATTTGTCAAGAGTACAAGTAATAAATTTTAGAATTTCACACAAAAATTTACAGAATGATTTGATATTAGTGATAATTATTTATCAGTAGGCGGCGTAACCGTGACCAGGTTCGCTTGTGTCGACCTCATACAAAAGTGATCAGGGTTGATGTTCCCATAAGAAGACGTGTAAAGTTGGTATAAACTTTAAAGCTTCTGTAATTGCTGAAAATAGGTTTTCTTGGATCATATATGTAACATATCAAATTGAAGCTTGAAGTCTCTAGTTCATGATGAAAGGTAATTTAATGCACTTTATTTGCTCTAGTTGAATGAATAAGTTGATTTCCAAATTACGTACTGTTTTTCTTATGGAAGTTTACCATTGGTACAAAATACGCTTGTAAGCAACTAGGTAATACATGAAAAATTGAGCCGTTTCAAGTTCATAAAGGAAAACTAGAGACCTCAATCTCTAATTTCATCTATTATAAGCCGCAAGAAAACATTTTATTGACTAGAAAACGCGAATTCAAGTTATATGCATTCGGTGATAACGTCCAGGATCACCTTTGCAGCGCAGGAGCGGGTATTCTCGAAAAGTTGTTGCGGTAACCACTCATAACAACTAGTCCCAAGGTGGTGTTATGAGTGGTTATGAGCATATGAGATGTTATTCAACATTGCGGTAAATGGGTACGGTAACAACTGATAAGTCATAACAACTTTTTTATAACAACGGTTGTTATCATAACATCGCATAACAACTTTTCGAGAATAATGGTCCAGGGCTACCAGCTTCAGAAACTTTTGATTACGCCGCCTAGCGCCTACACTTATATTTGTTGGCCCAACAACAGGTGCTCTTGCTAACAGTAACACTGTGTGAAGTCAGAGTTGAAGGTTGTTGAAGGTCGAATAATGGAACAAAAAGGCCTGAAATAGAAAAAAAAAAGTAACACCTTTTAAAACAATGTTTTTAAACGTTTTACAACAATTTAAAAAAAAACATTGACAATAACATTTTTTTAAACAAAAAAAGTTTTAAAATAAACAAAAAACATTAGTTTTGTTCTTTTAAAAAAAAAAGTTTTTTTTTTCAATTCTGCTGGAAAAATGAGAGTAAGTATATCGGCGAACGCTTATGCAAGCATTCGCGCAAAACTAGAAAGAAAATGGCGGCTGATTACCTGTTTACCTCTAGAGCCCTATGGGCAGAGATAATTTTATTGATAAGCTGATCATTTCCTAGTTTCGTCCCTTCGTCATCGTTTTTGTTCATCTACTCGTAGATATTTTTACCTGTTAGCATTTTAGTTGAAGATTTTTATTCAATGCTTTTATTAATTGGTCAACATTGCTATAAACCGAATGGCATTATTTATCAAAGAGCATCAAGAGTGCTGTTGAAGCCTGTATATTAGTTACCGTTCTTACTTCTTTTTTCGTTTATCAACGCTAAACTAGCTTTAATGTTTCAACTGGTGATTGTTTCAACATGAGATCATGTTATGTAACATGAAAAAGGTAAAAGAAGAATGATTTTCTGCTGTGTTAAAGTTAGATTATTGAAGGATTATGTTTTGCAAAAGGAGTGTCAACAGGATCAGAGCCGGCACTTTCCTAGCAAGACTTTGAAGTCAAATTCAATACTCAATTTCAATATAAAATCTGAGTTACTGTGTCGACATTGACTTTTGGGTAGAATTCTGCATTGAAGTCCACATATTATGTACAAACAAATTAATTATTCGATCCAAACGTCAATGTTGACGCACTAACTGTACTTTTGTATTGAGGCTGAATATCAAAAATTCAACCATAAAATCGTGATGGCCAAGTGTCGGATTTTGAATGTCGACAAAAGAATTATAATTTTTGCTTGGACTGCGCGTTTCATGGGATTTTTCATTTTCATGAATATTCATTATTTTCATGTTATATCTCTGTGGTTGAAGATTTTCATCTATTCAGCTACAAAAACGCTGATGATGATTCTTCACATTTGCGGATGTGTGTCGGTATCTAGTTCTGTGAAAAAGGCGGTCGAATTATTGTTGTGATTTAAAGTTACGTATGCCTATTTATTTTGTTATTTAATTATAATCTTCAAATTCATTCAGTCCCCAAATTCGCGATTTTTTCTTTTTTCTATTTTCCATTTTTGATATAGGTATTTCAGTTTTCCCAGTAAACTCTGTGTTACGCTAAAGCACTTTTATAGAGAGCGAATAGCTAGTGGCTCGTATTGTTACTTTGTCAAAGATTCAAAACATTATCTGTATAATATATGATCTAGCTAGACATATGATTCTGCTCAGTCAATAAATGATCCTTGTTTTATTTTTCAGGGAGGAATGCTTGTGTAAGATGTAGTCATCGGCCACTGGTAACGTGCGACACGAACACAGGCTGTAATGAAGAACCGTGGAAATTACGTCGAGTAAAATTCTCTATTTGGTATTTTCCGACGGCGTGACGGAGGGATTCAAGAGTGTTTTAGGCCGGCTGAAGACCCGTGCCGGGGGTTCCACTCAACCATCGTCCAACGAAAGATCTCCAGAAAATAGACCGGTAAGTCATTTCCTTTTCCGTTTTGCAGCCGAGTATTGGTTTTCTGAATCGCGTTTCTGTTTACAAATCTCGGCGTTAACTAGAGAGAACGAACGATTTGCCCGAGTACCTTCATATCTCTCTTAAATTCAGGTGAAAGGTTCCGTGATATTATCGTTGAATTTATTTGTGTAGAACTTCGCTAGTGAAAGTGAATGGTATTACATACGTATCATGACGCGTATAGGTTCGAATCATAGTACATTAAGAACTAGAAGAAATTGCTTTCGTACTTTTATAATCAAAACTCTCAGTGTATCTTGACTGGAAGAAAGAATCATCCCAGTATACGATGCCACGAGTTCATCAGATTTCTTGTCTCGAGAATGGTTAAATCTTTTTCAATTACACAGGATGTTTCTGCTAACTTATGGAAATCCTGTAACTACAGCTGAAGAAACACGCATGGTAAAATACGATTTCGGCTAATCTTGAATTTTGATAAGAATCCCATTCATGTGGCTTGTAGAAGGAAATTCTTGCAAACAAAACTGAATAAATTTCTTCTTCACAAGATTGCTAGCTTAGCCAGTAATTGAGGTGCAATTTGTGGTAAAATTCATACATTCTGCTTTCTTGTTCTTTGGGAATGAAACCACTTGTTTAACGTAGTTCTCCCTGCATTTTGTTGCTTTAAGAAGGGAATTCAAAATATTTTGTGAACTGTTATGATTGTAGTTCTCTAGAATGACAGATTCACTCGCTGGAAGTTCCAAAATCATTATAGATTCATTTTTAATATCATAAGTTAAGAATTGTGGCATCGGATAAAAGGAGGATGAGTGACGAAAATTTCATGAACAAGTGAATCCAGTTTTCAGAATGAAAAAACGACTCGCCGCACAGTTATTACTTTGCTGGAAAGAATGATGCCTACATATATTTCAGTTCTTGAAAATCGGTAATTGATATGTTGGGTGTTTACTTTAAACATGTATCTAAGAGTTATTTTCCCTAGTTAACTTGGTTTGAGTATCTCAAAACGAGTTTTATTGCGAACTAAGATCAATGGAGTACCTAACAAACACATTTCTGTCTCCAGTTCACGTGAATTTCTGATCATTGATGTGTGTTGCTTGGAGGGAATTAAGATTTTCCTCCCCCGTGGATTCTGAAAAAATGTATATTTCTAAAATCAAAAACCACGTTTTCTTAAAACTCTCTCACCCACGATCCTTGAATTATTTTGTTCAAGTCCGGCGGCGTCCATGATCATCAGTCATCGTCTTTAAAATTTATACGGATAGCTAATGATTTTGTTGCTTTTGTTATGGCAGGTTATAGAAAGTTATAACGTTCATTAAAATAATAATTGTTTAGCTGTTGGTTCTGTTACTTCTCCAAGGTAGAGTAGATAATGATACATATATAGGATGATAATTTAAAAAATGTGAATGGAATACCTGGCGGTTCATGGCTTCTTCAGAATAGGTTAGGTTAGAGTGTGATGACTATTAAGGAAGATGGACCGGGCACTAACAGTTCTGTTGCTATTTTAAACTGGGTTAGGTAAGGATGTTGTGCTTATTTTGAAAATATAAATGGGATAGCACAAACGTTTATATGACCACCAGTCAGTAAAGCAGCGTCGTATTTTCCTAGACGCCAACAAAGCTGTGGCTTCGAGCGGCCAATTTTGGAGGGCGGCAAATTTTTCGAAGATGTTTTAGGTAATACAACTTTTGTGTGTGTGTGTGTGTGTGTGTGTGTGTGAGAGATGGGGCGGCAAACAGTTGTTTAATTTTTTGGCCTAGGGCGGCTAAGTACTTTTTTAAAATTATTATAGTGAATATTATTGCCTTGTGGGCTATAATCACTTACAACTAGGTATAGTTATTTACATCATCTTTAATCTATAGTTTACTTACATCCTATTTAATCTATAGTAGGGATGTTATAATACTATGGTTATTGATGAATAATATGATGTCTGGTACATTATTGATGGATATTGGTTTCTGTAACTGGTGTTGATGGTAGTCGATGCATTCAGTGAGAATGTGTTGGACTGTAATAGTTTCCACAGATTGTTGGCGGTTGACGGTTGAGGATATGTTGGTGAGTGAGCCTCCTATGGCCAAGAAGGAGTCGATTTATTGCTATTTCCATGGGGAATGGTTGATGGTGAGAATCTGCTTTCTATATAGTGTAGAGGTGGGATTCCACAGAATACTTGTAGGGTAGCTGTCGGGGTTGTGGGGAAGGCTCTCAAGCACGTTCGGATTCCTGCATTTTGAATTGGTTCTAGGCCTGGAGGAGGCTACTGCTTGCTGTTCCATAGATTATACTACCAGTCTATTTTGGATCGAATTGTCGTTTTTTATGCTTTTATTAATGTTGAACTCTTTGGTCCAGATCTGCTGCTGCTCATCATCTTAAGTATACATTTACTGACTGTAGGCATTTTTTTGAAGGGCTAGTGCGTGTGGTCTCCACGAGTTTCTTTGATCGAATATCATTCCTAGAAATCTGACTTCTTTTGCATTCTGGAACTTCAATCTGCCTCTGCAGTAAAGAAACTGTCTGAGAAGTTGTACCTAAAATAGTTAAGTTAATTTGTAATGACTGATCGGATGAATGTGATACGGCTAGGTTATTTTTCTGTTGAGTCAACGGATCTGCTAGTGATAATTTACTTAGTCCTTTTGTTTATCAAATGTAAGAACATGTTTTCACAGTCAGATAGCTTTGTGGTGATACACTAGTTGAGAATGAACGACCTGTCAAACACTAATTGTAGACAATCAGATTGAAGTATAGAACTACTTGAGAATATACTACCCATAAAACTGACTGTAGAAATGGAACTCGAAATAATGTTAAGCATGGAAGCAAAAAATATCCAGTTGCCATTTTCGAAGGTGTTATGTAATTTGATAAAAGAGTATGAAGTGATTTTTCACAACGTAGTACTTACCTTACAATTGAGCGAAATAACATCAGCAATATTATCGCTCCATAACATTAAGATAACTTTATATTGATTCCAAATGGGAGAAATAAGCAACAAAATTGTCTTGTTCTATGTTTCATGTATAATACTTGAATCAGCTATCTTAGCATTATTTTATCGTCGTTATTATGGCATATTTTTATAGTTTCCCGTATTCCCGAATAAACGCACATTATATAGAACAACTGTTCGCTGTTATTACCTCATAACAGCATCAAAACACGCGCGCTAAATATTTTTACTGCGTATGTAATTTAACGAAGATGTGATGAGAGATACAAAATGCGGGGTGTGGTTTATTTCTCGACTCACTGTTATATAAATTGCTGTACGTAGAATATCGCAAAGCTCCTAATTTTTCAGCGATATATTTCCACCCTTGCTTTATTGCGGTAAACAGTTTTCATATTTCGACCGTAATATTTGGAGAACGATCTATCTTACCTTGAGATTTCCCTCGCAATTCAATAATATGAGAAGGAAAAGATGCAGACTGGCTTCCGATTACTGCAGTATTTCCTGATGAGTGCGAATGCAACCAATCTTATTAAAAGGAAGAAGCGCATTGTCTGTGTCCCGATTAATTCAACTATCGATAGATTGATTTATTTGGAAATTCACGAGCGCCTCAGGCGATTGTCTTTTTCCGCAAGATCACTATAATTGGATATTTTTAATTAAAACGAAAGATTAACGAGGATTAGCCGGTTGTTCACCGCTCTGTCGACAGAGTTGGCTGAAATAACGCGTGTAAGTTTTACGGCGAGAACGTGTATTTATTGCTTTTAATAAAACATTCTGTATTTACGTTATTTCGCCGAAGTAATATTATTGAGACACGGGAAAATTAAAAGCGTTTGAAGGGTTTGCTGTGAAACGATTCTGTATCTCTTAATCCTGTTAGAAAGTATTTTACTCTTTCATTGCTTCCTCCCTTGCCGTTGTTTCTCCTCTGAAAACGTGCTGTTATTCTCAAATAAATAAAAGGAACCCTCGAAAGGTAGTTCTCGTTAGCATTAGCTGAGTTTCTCTCTCTCTCTCTCTCTCTGTTTCTTTCTCTCTAAAAAATCCAACATTTTCCTACTGCGTGTTGTGCAGCAGTAAATTTCATACTCAAAAAATTACAGAAGGAAAAAGAACACTGTATGTAATAATTTTTGATTCATATCATTGCTGGTATTCGATATGCCGTACGTGTTCCTCATTTAAATTGGTTGCTCTGATTGAAATTCCTCCAGTGAAAGATACGAACATTGTCGGGAGAGGGCAAGGATAAAGTAAACGTAAGTAATGAGCATGTTTGCAGTATAATAATGTATCACAGGATTGATGTTACGAGTCCCTGTCTGACGGTAATGATTTTGTTAACTCTTTCACTTGGCGCCCGAACATAAATACTTACATCTCAGTTGGTCTTGTTGGTCTGCAGTATTGCAATTCATCGCGAGTTAGGTGATGATGGTGGTTTTACGTTTGGTCCCCGAAGAAAAATACAGGTCGATAGGTCTTGGTGTAGGTATAGGTACATACATTGGATTGCAGCTGACAGCCAGTTGGCTGAGGATAATGATAATGCATTCAAAGAATAATTTGTCGCGCGATAATGCTGATTGAGGTGGAAAATGAAATGATCATGTTTATCTTGGCTGCTTCTGTATCACCGAGTAGCAAAAGTGGTGGATCAGAGATGGGCAATATTACCAACCAAATGATATCACATCAAAATATTAATGTCATTAGAAAGTTATATGTTCATATTCTAACAGTAATATCATTTGTATCGTTTTAGAATAGAAGATCCTTAAATGATGTTCTCGCTTGTATTTGCATCGCTATTGGGATTCAAACTTTAGAGTCTCAAAGGTTGGCAGTTCTTTATATGTGTGAGTGATCGCGTATGATTTACTGTAAGCGTGTAGCAATCTTCAGCTATCATTAAGTCGATTAGAAATTCACTTTCAAAGAACATTTATCCTAAATTTAACTTCATCATTAGCAAAATATTGAATTACTTTTTTATTTGGAAGTACACGTGATTACTCTTGCATTTTCACACGCACAGGTGATTTTGCAGTGCACTTTAGTGCAAGTTTAAGCCCCAATGAATACAGTACAGTGTGTTTCAAAAGAAACGTTAGTGAAAACGCAAAGCATACGGTAGAGAGAAAAAAAAGTTTGGCAGCACTGCTAAGGTCACAATGGTAACCCTGATCTTTCTCCTACAAGGCTGTGCAGTCGTAGAGCCTTAGCCTATGTGAAGGTTGTATGCAGTGACAAGGATTGTGGAACTCATGATAATTTGACCAAAGAATAGAGTTAGGTGTATCGGTGGTCGTGCCTGTGTGGCCGCCAATTGGCAACATTTTCTACATGTATTGAAAAACTGTAACATAACTTTGCCAAAATGAAGGAGTTTTTTTAGTTTTTGTACATGTTGGTGGTTTTTTTAACACCCTATATTAGTAATAATCTATAATATTGAATATTGACCTGTTAAATATTGATGTTGGAGCGAACTTTGAACTATGGATTTGTCAAGATTTGCACGAAAAGAGTATAGTCCGGACGACAGCGAGAGCATTTGAAAAAAAAAAGAAGAAAATAGTGAAAGTAAGTCTTACTGCAAATGCTAAACATAAACTGCAACTGAACTAAACTAAACGGATACCTATCCTACCTGACCGACCAAGGGAGAAGAAGGAGAGTGAGTCATAAGAATAAGAAGAAGAATAGATATCGTTTAGGAAAAATCACGTACAGGAAATATAGGTATGCAGAAGATAGAAGACGTTTCTTAGACGATCGCATCGTGTTACGCAGAAAGTAACCAGGCAGGACGATCTATACGAAAATTTACGTTCGGAAGGAGAAGGTCACCATTAGAATCTTGAAAATTATCAAATGAAAATCTTTTTTGTCACTAGGACCAAGGAACCCTTCCCGCTCCGATGATCACAGATAGAGGCTGCTTTTGTGAACATGTCACAAGTAAATTATTATTTTTCTCGTGCAAGATTATTGATCAACAGTTAGGAGACTGGAGTATCCTCACTAGCTAGATAGTACCAGCTGTATAGAGCACATACAATCGCAAGCATATAAGCTCTATTTTTATTATTTCTCTAAACTTTGAATTTTCTGTTGACATAACAAATTATAGTACATAAATTATATAAATTATATAAGTTACATAAATTATATTATGTTTATATTACAAACATATAAATGATAATCTTCATAAATTTGAAACCTATTATTGCATTTATATCATAAAATTAGTGGTATTATAAACAACATAATCTCTGATAATAATCAGGATATAAATGGTTTACCTGAATAATTAAAATGCATATTATCTAAAGATATTGTCGATCCCAAAGTCAGATCCAGGAAGCACTTTTTGAAGGGGCAATCCAGATTGTGTAAGAATTGAATAGCTTTTATCCCTCCCCTCTCCGAGTGTTCATAATTTTCCTGCCTACAATATGGTAACTAAGTGAGTAGATGTGTGAGAAATACTTGAGTTTTGAACAGTCTCGTTCTGCCGAATATTTTTATGCGTTTCGAGTTGAAATACTATTGATGAATGTAATAAAATTTTCCCAACCTATGATACTTTACTGGATGACAAATTTGAAACAATTGAGTTTTATCTTTTGGGGAGTGAAAGTACTTAAGACCAGTCAAGACTCTTTCATTTATTTTGTGAATGTTTCAAGTTTCCTCAGACTTATTTCAGATTCCCTAAAACTGTTCAAACCTTATTTGTGACTCTTGGTAATTCTTCTAGATTTAATTCAAGCTCTTTAAGGCGTGATTAAGACTTCTTAAGACTCTTTCATATGTGTTTACACAACTTAAGAGGTTCTTAAAAGCTTCAGGCTCACTAACACCCCTAGATTTGTTTAAAGATCGGTAAGGCCCTATGGAGTCGGATATACGAATTACGAACTACTCTTAAGATTTAATTCAACAACTTCGAAAATCTTAAATCAATTCCTACAGCAAATATTATTTTCCCTACATTTTCTCCAGCCACCTCTCAGTCATTACAACAGATTGAGAAGCCAAATCATTTTGTAACGTATACTAACGTGTATCACTGATTGAAATCTTGTGAAAACGAATTTTTACAGTTGAATATATACTCAGAGAAACAACCAAAAGAAAAGTTGCACAAATGATGTTTGTCAGTCTGGGTATCGGTGTGTGCGTCCATCTGCCTGTCTACTTCTCAATTGGATTACTTGTCTTTTTTCACTTCTGTTCTACCGACCTGACTGGTCAGAATAGCTGACAGTCTATCTTGCAGGCTAATTGGCTGTTTTTTGGTCTCGCTACTTTTGTCTCTATACCTGACTGAATCTTAGGATAACAAATCTGTTACTGCGATTTTCCGATTTCAGGTAGTCATCAATCCACTTGACAGGTCCGCAAGGTTGGGAGGTCATTGCTACTCCCGAGCTGACATCTTATTTCCCTCGAAAATTCTGTTTACCAAATTTCTACACGATCATCGAAGTAAGAAGATTTCTATTTTTGCTCAGTCCAAATTTGATGGTTATCTTCCCTCAAGGCGCCTTTTCACCCTCCTCCCCCCACAAAAAATCAAAATGCAGGACTACCGCTCTGAGGTTTTCTTTTTTACGGTAGTGGAGGTGGAGGGCATGGTTTCAGTATATTGAGAGAAAATCATTCAACTAGTATCAGTAATTAGATTTTCTTATTAATCTACTGTATTTGAAACAGTTCCAGTCCTTCACATGTTTCAGTGGACAAAATACTGCTTATCCCGCTTATCTGCCATTAACTTGTCGGTCTGCGATTTGAGATAAGCTGCTGACTTCCATACAAGTCAAAGAGAACTTCAATTGTGTTTTGAGTTCGGATTCAGAGCAATATTGATTCTGTTTTTGAGGCATTACCTGTTGTAGCAGTGGCATAGAATTTAAATTTTAGAATTTATCTTCCTAGAGGTTTGGCTTACTTGAGATCAGGTCACAAAACCTTTTTCCTGTATTGTACCTCGGCAGAATTGCAGATCTTGATGGAACATTAGACTGCAAAAGAACATGAAACACGCGCTCATCGAGCTGTCGCTTCACTTTGTATCATTACTGCTCTGTTTCGGTCTTCTCTCCATTCTTCTGACAACAAACTTCCGAATTACCGCTTTTGTATTCAGGTATCTGACTCACGAGCAATCCTCTCGAGACCCTTCAACTAGCAGTTGGAAAAGATATGTGGCAGACATCACCTTACGCATTCATTTCATTTATTAACGGTGACGTTGAAAACTAGACGAAAATTGCGTAATCTATTTCGGAAAGTAATTTGCTTTGCGGTGAACTTGAACTGTACGATGTTACGTTGGAATTGTAGCATATCAGGATGATACATTACATGTCGCGGCAGTACAGGAGTATCTAGGGAATGTGAAAAGGTGACACAGTCGTCATTAAAATGATCATTCGACGAATGGAAACGTGATTGCTGCTAGAAACTTCCGCAGTGCTCGTTGTAAAATTTATGGTATTATAATTAGTTTTCCTTGTTCGATTGTACGTATGGTAATGAGAATAGCTTGTGCTGATAGCTGATATCCAATACCCATCAGAGGGTAAAAGGAAAAATTGTATTTTGTGTATAGCGTGGTGCCTTAGCGGTAGTGAGAAGACTTCCATAAAACAGGATGCAGTCAGAGAGGTTCCATTGCGAACAGAAAGAACTACTCGTACTAATGAAGAGCCATGTAAGATACATG
Source organism: Acanthococcus lagerstroemiae (assembly GCA_031841125.1). Taxonomy (NCBI): domain Eukaryota; kingdom Metazoa; phylum Arthropoda; class Insecta; order Hemiptera; family Eriococcidae; genus Acanthococcus; species Acanthococcus lagerstroemiae. The sequence continues at coordinate 29,276,179 of CM063106.1, read as the reverse complement.
CCGTGTGGTGGTCGGAGAATTCTTGATGGTGGTAGACATGGCAATCGTCGTCGTCAGGTTCTTTCGTGGCCGATGATCCTTTTAATTTACCGCCTCTGTCATGGGTTCACGGATAGTTTCAGAGTCCTATTCTTGATTTGATGGTCTCGTGACATTCAGAACATTCGAGGGTTTTTATCTTTAATATCTTCGCACTGCGATTAAGTGTTGGGAATATGCCCTGATTATTGTGTACAATGTCTTTCCGTGCTGCTTTATCCAGGTATAAGAATTCCCACGTGCTCTGGACTTCGGCTCTCTTTACTATCGAGTGGATGGCATCCTTGAATCTCTTTAGTTGTCCACCAAGATGCCTTTTATCTTGAATCATCTCCTCATGTAAAATATGCTTCGAGAGGCGAATCTTATGCCCGAGCCATTGTAACTGGTTCCGAGCTAGAATACTCGATTGTCGCGCATTGTGCTCAACTCCTTACTTCATGGTTACAGATGCGGCCTGCCATTTGGTACTCATAATGCTGCGAAGCTACCTCATTTGAAATTTCTCAAGTGCGTTAACATGTTTTTTTATGGAATGACTTTGCAATATGTGAACAGAGGGCTAGCACATAATACCCTGCCTGCTGCTACAGCTGTAAAATATGGATCTAGTGGCATAGGTAGCTGGGACAACTAGGAGAAAATTACAACTTCTGTAGCATGGGCAGTAACCCTCGTCAAAGCAGTGAAACACCACCGAATTATGAGCCTGTTTCACTCCACCGCCGTTTACCGCCGTTTGTAAAGTAGACGTGTCCCTGCTCGTATCCAGTCTAAGAGGTCATTCCCTATTTACATCAGGTACCAGCTCTACCTAGACCCTCCAGCATTCTTCAGTTTACCGACCCGATTTCTTGCTGGGATTGGGTACACAAACTTCCTCCCGGTTGCTTGGTGTAACAGTGGCAACACTAGTAGGCGAAGTATGGAGTTGAGTTGGAGAGGCTAAATGGATGCTGGTAACCATATATTGCGCATCATATCTCCGAAGCCCCCTAAGCATGGCAGTAGACTGCCAGTATTTTAATGCTAAAGAATTTTCATTGTTTTACAACCAGCTTACTGCCAGTTCAGTCGGCAGTGCTACCTCATCTGCTGTACTGCCAATTCCACTCCCATTTCACAAACTGCAAGCTTACTGCCGATCAAACCGGCAGTGCTACTACTACTACTGTGCTGTCCGTTCCATTCCTAGTTCATATGCTGCCAGCTCACTGCTTTTGAAGTCGGCATGGCTCTCACAGAACACTGCTAATCACTGCCAGTTCACACACCTCCGGCTTACAGCCAGTTACACTGACCGTAGTATCTTCTGTGCGTTGCCACCCCCTGCAAAAGTCAGATATTGTCTAGCACTAGAATGCCGGCATTTCAACATTTTTCTGCTATTTACTTATAAGTTTTGATAATTTTTATTGCCGAATAAAATGGTATTGACGTGGTGACATTATAGTTTTCTGTTATCAGTGAAATACACGAAAATTTTCTTAAGGACTGTTATGTAGTTTTGACATTTATATACAAATATTTCACAAGCCTTACGAGCTTTTAGGGGAAAATGTAGAATTTTGGTCGTTTTCCTAATATCATCAATTTATGTGATCGGATAGGGTGCCGATTACTCATCCCCGGAATCCTTTCCAGATAGCTCTCGTCACTCCTTCCGCTATTTTCAACATTGTGCGGGTTCATCGAGTTTTGTGAGAGAAAAGTGTGTGTACTCCAGATCGGAGCGAACGAATACAAAATTAAGAGAAACGAGAGAGTGTTGAGAAAGCGAGTGTATGATCGATCGATGGTCTATACGTGTATATGTTACGTTCAAAGCCCGAAACTGCACAATCCTGAGATTGTACAGGCATTTTTGTACCATCTGCAAAAGAAAAAGCCTTTTTTGTTCGGTACAACAATTATTTGTATGTTATACGAAATGTATGCCACTTTTGTTGTGTACTGAGTTGAAAATTTGAACAACACGTTTTTATATGAAGTCCATGATAAACATAAAATTTGTCTGCGACAAGTAAAAATGTTTAGCTTACTTATTGCAGCATGCCAATGGTATCTCGAATTACACAACAGATTTTGTTTTTTGCAAAGACATCTGTTGGCTCTATGGATGACTGTGTAGATGGTCACAATAATTTCGTATTATAGTCAAAAGTGATGGTCAGATACTGTGTGAGGTTGTACTCCTCTGCTCTTAGTAGAGCCCCGTTCCGGATGACTCGTCGCTTGGAACTTAAGGGACCGTCGGCGAATTATCGCTCAGCGAGCTATCCAACCGGTCGGCGGAACTGACGGAGGGGTAAGGGCTACCGATAACCCGATAGGCGAATGCCTTACGTTAGTGACCGATCGCCCGATCCCACAGATGTATGGAGATTTTTTCATAACGCGATTCTATGGAAGACCGTATCCCATAAAAATAACTGGAAAATATGTCACCCTTTCTGGAAAACGTAGCCAAAGTAGGAAACGTAAATCTTACAGGAGAACGAAAGAACGAAAGTAAATTTTATCTGATGCTTTTTTCGTTTTTGATTAAAAATGCTCAGAGGTGAAACTTGACTTTCAGTTGTTTTTTTTGGGGGGAGGGGAGTGGATAAGGAAAATTTGCCGACAAATATTTTTTGAAAACTAAAAATTCGCCGACAAAACATTTAAAAAATCTGAAAATTTGCCGATTTTTCAATCAAAATATTCCCTAATTGAAGAAGAAAAAAAAAAAAAAGCAAAATATGGGCCCGTGGACTAATTTTTGAAAACGTCCTTGTACCCTCAAAAAAAGTCTGCCTTTCTCCTACTCTTTATTTTTCTTTCTTCTTTCGTTCCTCTTCTTACCTTTTTTTGAAGGGCCTTTTTTATAGTGAGCCGTTGAGACATTCTCCTTCCTCGGCCCTTGGGCAAACATACACCATCCGAGAGGTTTCTTGGATTCATTTAATACTAAGATAATAAGACTCTTTTGACCCATCGAGACCCTCTACTCCTACATATTTAAAACTTTTAGAAGTTCGAAAATTTGATCTTTCTAAGTGTCAATTCTTTTCACACGATCTGTTCAATTTTTTTATCTCAATTGGTTGTCGGTAAGTTGAATCGCCAATTTTGATTATGAATTTTGAGACCAAATTCAATCAGTGACGTAGCCAGGATTTTCCGGGAGGGGGGGGGGCAGAGTAAGATTTTCAAGGGAGACAAAGTCGAAAATTGAAGTATTTTTTAAAAATCGCCGATATTAGAGGACTATTGTATGAAAATGAAAGTAAAATTACTACTTGAGCGAACATTTTTCGAAAAAACGTGTTTTGAGGCGAAAAATTGCTCATTTCTGCATATTTTACATTCAATTTCAGGTGCCCTGGAGGCATTCGCACCCTTTTCCCCCTGACTATACCACTGTCTCGTAGAACTCTTCACATTATATACTATTTGTATCCTCAGGCCCCCTCCCCCCATGGTAAACAGTCGGCACCTCCTACCGCAGATGGCTGGCTACGGGCCTGCTTTTAGATTTTAATAAAATGTTCAACTTTCTTAAATTTTAGGCTCTAGGTCAAATAGAGAATCTAGTAAGAAGAGAATAGTCTTCGAAATTCAACGTTTGCTGCCGACTTTCAGGATTTCGAAATGTCTTCCACATCTCAGCTTTGTTTCAACCTTTTAGATAACGTTCGATACTCAGCTTGAAACCTTTGGCTTTTGATTGACTAGTCTCTGACGGGAGTCCCGAGTACTCCATTTTCAGAAACGAAATTTGACTTTCAGTTCTCGGAGAAAACTAAAATTTTGCCGACAAAATCTTTTAAAAATTAAAAATTTGCCGATTTTTTAATTGAAAAAAATAAAATAAAGAAATAAACATTAATAAAAAATGAAAAATTCAAGTGAACTATTTCAAAATTTGACGACTGTTGAATTATTGGAGGGGGGGGGGGTTAATCTCCCACACCCCCTAAAAAACATGTAATTAGTATTTCAATTTTTGGAAGACTGAAAACAAAGAAAGTGTTAAAACTTATAATACAGTACTCCCACATCGGCAGATCGGCAAAGAAAACAAAAAACGGATGTATATAATAAAATTGAGTTTTCATGATCTTATCTCCTCCCATTTCTAATTTGCTCTCAACCCGAGCCCTGGAATCCGCCCTTTCGAGCATTACTTCAGAGACGTCGAGGAGTCTGTTAGGGCTGTCTTAGCCCTCTTCTCATCTGGTCGAAAAACCGACCTAGGTCGAAATCTGGCGAGTTGCTACGTGGGTGCGAACCCGGGACCTTTGGATTCCGAGACCAACGCGCTATCCACTCGGCCAACCAGACCTCCTTATATAATAAAATTGTGAAAAGTATTGTGACATGTAGCTGTGAGATCTGACGATTAAAGCAAAGGACAGAGAATCTTCTTCTAGCGAAAGAAATGGATTTCTGGAGCAACCAGACGGTCAAAACTGGAAAGAATCTGAAATAAAACTATCGCAGGACTCTAGGTCGGCTGTCCGTGTTTATGCTTTAACCATCCCTCTTATCTACGGGAAAATGCATTAGTAGTTTTAAAATTTCAAACAATAAATGTGGCAGTCTACACGTAAAGTGCTCATTTGGTCATTTCTAGTTTTCAGAATGCAGCCGATTTTCTGGCCCAAACTAAAACTCACGACTTTTAAATTTTATTGTAATTTGAAGTGATAAACATTACCTTACTAGAATTCGTGGACGGCATCGAAATATCTGCCCCTATTGTCAAGACATGACGTTACCATGTTTAAGCACTCTGTTGATATATGACAGTGGAAAGTGTTCCTTCATTTATTTGTGGTGAGGTGGCGTTGTATGCGCCGAGTGCTCAGACTTGTAGTTCATTGCACTTTTCCTCAGGTTACTGTTAAGGATCAGCTCAGTAGCCTCACTTTTATAGCCAAAGTGAGAATTTTACTGAGTTTTCTTCCTCTTCTCCACAGTGCCTACACGAGCTGCTTTTTGCCCCTCCTATTTTATACCACATGTGTTTTCTGAAAGCTCCGACCACCAACCATTCCCGCATATTGGCTTGACGTAAAGAAATTGTTTCTTATGGGACCTCTTCCTGGTTGAGAAATATTGAACTGTATAGGGTGATTTGGTTACTTGAGTACAGTTGAGGTATAACACATAATTCATTTGAAGCATTGAAGGATTTTATACCTTATCGTCATAACAACCCCTATCTTCCTCGTTTGATGAGATAAACAGCAGGGAATGGATTTTACGGAGATCGTATGTAAAATCTTGTACAATGTGGTTAAATTTTCAAGTTGGTACAAAAGTGGTATACATTTTGTAAAGTGTACAAGAGTTTTGCACCAACTACGAAGGTTTGGACTTGGAACAAAAGAGCCATTCCCTTAGCATGTATACGGCAATCTGCAGATTATACAAATACACTTTCGGACTTTAAACATACTCTACCAAGTGCTAAAACAGTAACTGCAACTGACTGTAACTAAACTATAATTCAGCTGATGTCCTGCCTGGCCGACCGAAGGGGAGAAATGAGAGTGAATCATGAGAATAAGAAAAAGAACGTGGTTTTGAAAAGATCACATATCAGATGTGTAGGAATGCAGGAGACAAAAGATGTTTCTAAGATGCTCGCATCGTGCTACATAGGAAGTAGTAAGGCAGGATCTCAGTATGTAAGACAGATACTACAAAAACTATGTGCAAAATAAGTTTTCAACGTTGAAAAATCAGTCGCAGTGGAGAGAGCACTGCGATTGTACATTTGTATGTTTTAAGAAATTTTGAAGACATTCATCAAAGAAGAGGTCATATGAGCGCAAAAAAAACACATTCTCATTGACAACTAGGTTTTCGTGGCTTTTGAATTTGTTTTTCGTATGTGATTGTTCTTAACAAAAAGTTTGGAGCCTCTAGCAGCAGCGGGGGGAGGGGGCAAGAAATTACAATACTGCAATATGGGTATCGTTTCTCAGGTTTTTGGGCCGTAGAAGCCATATCTTACATTAATTTTGAACTACCATGAAAACTGTAAAACCCAGGGGGCGGGATTAGAAATAAGGAGGCTAGAATCATAATTAAGAAGATCCAGCTTTATTAAAAAAGTGTTAAGCGTGGTTTCTGACAGTAAACAGCACGCTGAATTACATCATGTAGCTCGTTTTCATGTTCAGGGCTTCCTTTCTTAGATATTGGACTGTAAAAACTGGCTTGGGAATCATAACTAACATTACCTTACGAATGTTGTATCAGTTTTGACTACTGCATATGAATTTCGTGTTTTTTTTTTCTCTCTTCAATTTAGTTCCACAGTAGAAGAGGTACAAAAATAGTTTGTGGTTCGAAATAAACTTCAGAACGCAGTGCACCCTTTTTCCTTGTCGCTGCATTCATTATCCTCTTTTTCCAGCTTTCAGCTGTTGTGAGGAGCGTGGCAGGGACAAAGGTTGGTAATAGTCACGTTGGCCATTTTTCATGTTGTGGAGTAACCGGGCCAGTATCAAGCACAAGCAGATTGGTTTCGGTGAAAAATTAAGATCTTGGTGTCAAAACTCACAACATCCATTTTTCGGAGGGGGGGGGGAGTTTAAGTTTTCCACGAGACTGTAGAAATATTTTTCGATTGGTAGTTGATACTAAAACCTATCAAAGAACACACAGTCAAAGTTTCAGCTGAATATGTCGCGTGAGTGTCGTTGTATATGTGACGCGCCATGAGGAACCATACCTTCGAGTGAAGAGGGTCGAAAATGAAATTTTGATTGATTCTAATAGAGAAAAGTATGAAGAATTCAATGCCGCAAACCGCAGCTCAATCGGAGCAAAATTCTCAGAGATATGCCATTTTGAAGTTGGAAACTACTAAAAAGTACTTTTCGAGAAAAACAGCTTTAAAGATTTTCGTTCGGACATTGCTTAAATTACCAAATTCTCCGAAGGTATTATGATTAAAAATTAGCCCCCCCCCCCCCGAGTAAAATTTTATGAGGAATTCAATGGTGTAGGTTTCAGGTTTGCTAAAATAAAACTGACAAATGTGTGCAAATAAAGTTTATTATAAAAAAAATGAAAAATGTATGTAAATGACGTTGATTATTAAAAAAATCTGTCATATACAATTTTTTTTTTTTTTTTTACAAAAATTATAAAAATGAAACAAATAAACAACAAAACAAGCCAGCATGATTGCCTAAAATGTTCTTCAGATACTCTAGAACGCATTTCCGGCAAAAAGTCATTCTTGATCAAAATCATTTTGGCGTTTTCCTTGAAAACAACTTTTTCACCCGAAGGTATGGTTTGCGCGTCACTATGTTTTTCGTCTGTCCTGTAAAATGAGGTGTTTTTGAATCCCCTTAGTTATGATTCTGGGCTTCTCAAATTTGAGATTGATATCGTTTCACAGGTTTTCAGGGCCATAAAATCCATTTCTGACATTGGTTTCAGCTAGGTACCAGAAAAACTGGGAAACTAGGGGGCTGGAAATGAGAAATTTACAACTTCGTGGTAGATAGCATTTCACAGGTTTTCGAGTCCATGGCTTGATACTGGTTTCAGCTACAATGAAAATTGAGTGGTGAACGAGGTTGAGGTGAGGAGCTGAGAATAAGATGACGTGCACAGGTTTAAGATTGATAGATATACATCAGATTATAGATTTTGCGGATCATCTAATAGGCCAGGATTTAATAACAATATAATTAATACAAGCGAATCTGATGTAGCCTGCACCTTGCGGATAGTTGTATAATTATTCTCGCTAGTTTCCGAGTTAATCTCACAATTATCCTAATAGTATTTCCACCAAACTCCAGCTAGTTATTAAAAAAAAATTATTTTTTCGTTTTTGTATTATCGCATTGTATTACATGTTATGACCTCAGTTCGGAAGAGCAACCCGTCATCAATATAATATATTTCACGTATTTATATTTTTATCAACATTCCATTTTTGTTTACACTGTAACGTACTCGCTCGAGTTGGAGAACGCAGTACCGTATCTTTTGTTAAATCATTCGAAAAATCCAACATTTTTCGTTTTGACAGAATTCGTATTCGTCAGTCTTCTTGCAACCGAACATAATGTGTTTTATCGGGTGTTCGTTGACACAGTATTTCTCTGTTTTCTCTAATACTTGAAAAATAAGTTTCTCACCCGCTTAACTCGTTACTTTTCATTTTCGTTTTCGTTCGAGTATTTCAAGTGTCATGTATGGAAATTGATTTTCTTTCTCGTTGTAAATATATACGAGAAAAAGTATACTATCACACTTTTCAACCGCATTCAAATTTTTCGTACATTTCCGTTTCTGTTTTCATATTTACCACAGCAATCGATTGAAACTCATTTTTTCCCTGGTTTCTATTTACTCATTTATTTATTTATTTTTTTGTACAACACCTCTTACAAGTGTAAATTCTGACGAAGAAATACGATTTCCATTAACTCTACTGATGCCTCTAGGTACGATTAAAAATTATTTTGAAAAGCGGTTATTAAGAACGTGTTTACCTTTTGTCGTTATTCCGTTGCTTTCAAAAGTACTCTCAGTTTGCTTAGCATGAACAGTACTTAATTCCACGCGATAATTTCACAGAACAAAAAAGTGAATCCGTTTGGAAGCGTTATACGCCACTTTCAGCCGGTGGATTTCGTATAGCCGGGAAAGTGCGTCAATTTGGCCGCTCAGCAGTGAAATACTGTGGAAGAAAAATGATAACTTTTCCAAAAGCACTCTTTGGAAAGAATTTTAAGGCGTTCAACTTTCTCGACAAGTTGAAGTAGGCACTTTCACGACCGAATTCGCGAAACTTCGGAAAATGCATTGAGCAGACGAAATTTTGTGAAAAGTATTCCTTTCACACCAGCCACACATACCTCGAAAGTGTTTATCAAAAGATGGTAGGAAAAAGCGTGAAAGTGACTTGAACTGCAGAACTGTGGTAATTTGACGTCATCTAACGAGGGAAATTCACGCTGTTTTAATTGATTTTAAATGTTAATTCTTCGGAGCCGGAGTACGACATGATTTATACGTCAAACTCTATCTAAGATAAATATAGAAATCACGAGAAAATAGCCTATTCTTAATTTATACCGTGAATGTATCCTTCTGTGAATTATGATTTTAGTTACTTGTATTCAGTGCTGATGTACTGTCTTTGAAATGAGAAGAAATGCATTTGCACGAAGACTGGCTTTCCAAACTAACTTCGCTCAGTTTCTTAATCTTTCAAAAATTGGGGAGGGGGGAAGAAAAACACTGACATCCTGTTAGATCTTCATATTCGGCGAAGTATCGAAATTTCTCTCTGCGGTGCGTAGCATTTCAAGAGGAATAAGGCGCAAGTGAATTGGATTAAGGGTTAGTGGTTCCAAGATGACACAGTGAAGTTATTTTTGGGTATATCTGATCAATTTTTTTTTTTTTTTCAAACATCTTGAAATTTTTATCAAAAAAAGATGTATATTAAAGGATTAAAATGAGCCAATAACGAATGGTCGATCACTTTTCCAACCCAAGATATGGTAACAAATACTTGCAGTGATCAGCTGTGTCATCTTGGAACCCCGGGGGTATAAGATGACATGAAGCTTGTTCCAAGATGACACACGACTAGAAAAACATGGCAAAAAGTCAAAATTATTTATTAATTAAAATATAATAGATGTATCAATATATGTTATAATGGGAAAGGTCAACGTCAATTGTCGAGGCCCTTTCCTGCCTTTTCGTACTTCCTAAAATCAAATTCTTTTCAAGCAGCTCTACACGAGTAATTCTTTTCAAGAACCAAATTTACGGCCTTTTTCATATCTTCTGCATCAAATTGACCTCGGGTTGTTTTTCGTTGATATCCTGATGTACCCATTTGTATAAAATATATGAAATATACGTGTCATCTTGGAATCCAAAAAATATGTCATCTTGAAACCAACGTTTTCTTCATGTTTAAAATGTGGTATTTGTCGTGACCAAAAACAGTTATGATTTTGAATCCAACGTCATTCAATGCAGAACTTAAAGTTGTATAACATATTCGAAATTTATTTACAGTTAAACAAATTAGTTTTCAATTTTAAATAAAACGAAGTTGAAAAATTTTTACTTTTGGCATTCAAAAACACGTTTTTGGTAATATTACGAGATTGTTTTCTGATAATTATTTCGTTCCGCATTAAAATGAGTGTTATGTTGCCACATGCCTGCAATATAAGTTTCATCTAAATAGTGCTAATAACGGGCGAGATATTCACGATTTGTCATCTTGGAACCCGTGTCATCTTGGAACCACTAACCCTAGGCCACTTGGGAACACTTATACGGGTCATGTCGGATTGAAATCTTCGCCACTTCGCCAGTTGATCTCGATTGTCATAAACAAGTAGAAAATATATTTCCACCATATTGAATGAGAATTTTTTTAATTTTTAAAATCTCATGTATATCTTTACCTCTCTGAAGGAGAAAGCTTTTAGGTTCATAATTGAACCTTAAAGTTTTCATTCTACCTTCGCAATCATCTATAAACAACATAGTAGCCAGGGGTTAACAATGAAGAAATTTTTAATTTTTCGAGCACATCTTATAGTCGTGATCTCATTATAAGTTTCAGTTTTCCCTTGGGATGCGTTAATGCGCTCATGTGTGTTACCAATGTGATTTGGCGACACTGAATTAGTTCTAATGGAGGTAAACACTATTCTGATGTCAATGAATATGTTACTGATTATTTTCACCTGAGCTAGTCATGAGGCTTTTAACTGGTTGGCGATATTCTCATTTTTTCATAAAAACATAGCCCGTATTTTTATTCGTACTCAAGAATGTTACTGCATCTTTTCGTTCATTTTCAAATGTAGCTTTCCTTTCTTCAGCTATTAATTCAGCGTTGCCGGATAGCTCCCTCATTGTTTTACTTTTATTCCCATCTTCTTATACTGGGTGTCTCTTTGGTAATGCCCTCCTTCCACCTACCTGGTAAGTAAGCAACCTACCTCGACAATATGTAAATAGGTTTGCATGCTCTTATTTTTGAAGGAGTTGAGTTATGGTCAAATTTTGAAAAGTTTTTTATCTTTGAGATTATTTTTTTCTTCTCCCGACTGGAGGTAGAAAAATGGTACCAGTAGGTAATAGTAGAGGGCAGTTGTGGTAACCGCACAGAAAAGAAATTGTCGGAATTGGTTCAAGGTGTTCATAAAATCAGTTTTAGTACAAATTATATCAGTAAACTTTCACATTTTTTCAATTTTCCGTGAAACTTACCTTCTTAAGCCACTTTTTTTAAAATTTATTTATTTGCAATAAATTGCACATTAAATTTCCCATAAAAAAGGTCATTAGCCATTGTGGTTACCACAGCTGTCATCTTGCACCTCCTCCTGATCGGTATGCGCCACAATTCGGGGAATATGGCCAAAAGGTTACCAAAACCGAATTTTGCGATTTTTGGAACCAATTATTGGATATCCACATTAAACTTAATGAAATACTAGACCCCCCCCCCTCATTGCATGGGTCCCAGTTTCAAATATGGGGTAAATATATGAAAAGAGGGAGGTGAATAAGCCCCCCATAAACGATAAAACTCGGTGAAGTGGTAAAGTAGCTGAATAAGATGATTATTATCTTCGTAAGGTTTGTGCATTTGTGTTAAAAAGTAATAATTCTTAACGGGGATATCTTGAATTCCATTTTGAGCAGTTCTAGTTCAGATACAAGAAAATTGCTCACGACCTTCCGTATGGGAAATTTAATGTACAATCTATTGCAAATAAAAAAAAACAGTAGCCTAAGGGGACAAGTTACACGGGAAATTATAAAAATGTGAAATTTTTCTGATATAATTTGAACTAAAACTGATTTTATGAACACCCTGTGAAGTATTTAGAACTAATCAGTTCTCGTTTAGGATTCAGAAAGACTTTTTTAAACTGACTGTAACCCGCCAGTCTCCATAATTCTTCAAGGTCATGACTTTTGAGATTTTTTAATCTTTCTTTCGGATTCCTTGAAACTCTCGAAAACTCTAGCAGGTCTGCTTGAGACTCAGTAAGACAGCAATTTTTGAAACGTTTTTAATGTCAATTCTTCTCCCTAAGAAAGTTGCCTCGATTTCTTCTCCTGTGTATTCGCGCTTGTCCCATAGCAAAATGAAGCGGATGGACTCAGATTCCTTTCGTGTGTAACATTTTATTTCGTCTTTTTTCAAATGCACTGTGTAGAACGCATGAGTCTACGAGATGACTGAAAACTGAAAAATGTTGAAAATGTAATGAAGCTGTGTTGGAAAACCAGCTTTCATTTATCTTCTCGACCGTTGGAAACGTGGGTAGGGCGGGTTAAGGGCTATCAAAAAAGAAAGTGAATTGGCTGTGTCAAAAAATTGATAGGTTTGAGGGAGAGTGCTGTATTACAGACCCCAATTTACATTTTTGCTTCTGGAATGCAAACATATGATCAGATTAAGTTTGTTGGGCCTTAAATGAAAACATGGATCTTCATGAAAAAAGAGTCTGAGTATGAGCTTAAGAAAACTTCTGGTCTTTGCTGCATATGTGCTTAGAAAAAGCTCAATGGTTCTTCGAACAACTACATGTTGTTCCATGGTTTTGGACATGTTTTATTGACTGCTGCAGGACATTCCTGTTTGTATGTAATGGAGCTAATCAAGTTACTTTAAAGTAAATGTGTACCTGCGTTTCATGCCTAACAGAACCGTATAAAATGAAGTTCAAAATTATATTATTGTGAATGTATAAATGAGAACGTTGTATCATGGACCCCAAATTCCTCATTAATTACTGCTTTTACAGCCGTTTCAATATCACGAGTTATGACTTTCACCCATTTATTTCCTTCCTCGTTTCGTGATATCATCCATGACACATAAAACCTGAAGATTCAGAATAATCCATGGTACAACAATGAGAAAAGTTCATAGTACAATAGCCCGTAGTTTTTAGAAATCTCAGTTTTACTGATCAGCATTAATATTATTTGAAAAATTAAGTGTATCAATGTACTCGCCGATAAATTTTCAATATATTCCGAGACGACGTAAATTTATTCACCGAACTATGCTTTGTCAGGAAAAACGGCGTGTATTTTTTCTTTCTTTCTCTCGTAATAACACTAAACAACTAATAAAAAATGTGGCTCCTCACCTGCGGCCAAAAAATCAGTGTGGATGTTGCCACGTACATGTCACATGACGTGCCATGACTTGTTTTGAGATACGTCACGCGGTTTCGGAAAAATCCCAGGGTACAACCTTCGACCATACATATTTGTACTTACGTGGACTGGCAATAGTCAGGCTCCAACTTTTTAGAAAAGGTACCTCCCTGATATTTGTGATAACGGTGTTGATAACGATATGGCATCTCCTGTGATAGCGTTTTCTAAAAAGTTGGAAACTGCAATGTTTGGCTTCAGATTCTTATTAGTATTTCCAGTCCACGTAAGTATGTATGGTCGAAGGGTACAACAGGCCCAAGGTACAAAACTATTTTTAGAATTAAAAAAACAAAAAAAAAAAACTTATTTTCTCCCCGTCTAATTGCTCGAATCGACTCCTTAATATAATATTGAGTAGCTCTATTCATCTGATACAAATGCTCAGTGATTAAACTCCTGCACTTATACACTCAGGTATACATTTTAATTTTCTGTATAATATATGCCATCGTGGGAGACAAAAGGAAATAAAATAAAATAGTAGCATAATTTATTTGATTTCGTATTCTACAACTATAAAAATAGCGTGAGATTGAAACCTGTATACATGATAACATTTAGAGAGCATTATTACATCTGCGACAAAGTGGCTGTGAAGTATCAAATGACACAGATTTAAAATCGTATTCTTTAGAGAGAGAGGGCTAATGGGAAGGTATTCCACTAAGATAACCTTGAATTATGCTGCACCTATTCAAATGACAACCAGTATTAACTCCTGTGTTATGTTAAGCTGGCATCGTATGAATCGGTAACAAATAAGTTGCCTATCTTATTCGCCGTAAATAAGATTTTACTATTGGTGTTGTTAAAATTACATACTTGTTTCGCCGTAAATAACTAAAGTACGTGTAGACGCGTAATTTGTTTTTATTCCGCAAAAACTAATTCGTGATTATCTTTCAGCAACGTAGGAAGGTTTTATATAATATGTCGATATGATTGACCACATTATCAAATACGTTTGCGCCAAGCTGATTAGGCGGTGATTTCTGTTATCGTAATTACTTATAGTATTCAATTTTCATATTCTGCTCATACAAAGCCTTGAAGGGCTTATTTACTGATACGGCCAAGGTCTGTAGTTGTGACGTCATTCCACCGGGAATAACCACCGATTTGCAGCTTATGCCTGCCATTTTTCTTTTCACTGGATCTGTGGTGTGGCCCGTAAACATATCCATGGGAAGCATGTTTTTCAATGAACGAAGAGCCCGGGTCCCCGGTTCCAGGACACATTCAACAAATCCAACATATATTAGGTCGGTCGTCATCCAGCTTCTACTTGGTGCTCTTACGATGATGTACTTTTAAATGCTTCCATTTTTGATATCGTTTTACGATTTAAAATCACGTAGGAAGGAGCTTAGTGCTATCCGCGGTTATGGCCAACATGACAGTATGACATGTCTCGTATTCACGTAAAATCAACTCGACTTCCTTATTTTTGTTGTCATTTTTACTGTCCTGTTATTTGGCAGTCGAAATTGAGAGTTTCATCTATGAGTATTGACTCCTTCTTGTTTTTGGCATTTGAATTCAAAATACTCTCGAATGCAAAACGCACCTCAATTTTAAAGCTTAAAAAATGGGAAAGAAAGTGCGTCTTTCATTCGAGAGTATTCGGTAACTCAGTTTAGTAACCATTATTTAGCCGTGATCCCCTGCGGTGGGTTCTGAACCTCCTTTAGTGCAGCCATACTTTATATGATCCAAAACTGATCCTCAGAATCGAATAAGTGACATCGGAAACCTATGTATCGAATACCATGTTAAATTTTAACTCAATCACCCAACCAGGCCCGTAACCAGCCATCTACGATAGGAGGTGCCGACCGTTTACCGGGGGGGGGGAGCCTAAGGATACACATAGTATATAATGTGAACATTTGTACCCCCCCCCCCCCACCCCTCCCAAGGTACCTGGAATTGAATGTAAAGTATGCAAAAATGAGCAATTTTTCACTTTTAAAACAGGTTTTAAAAAAAAAATTCGCTCGAGTTGTAATTTTACCTTCATTTTTATAAAATAGTCCTCCAATGTCGGCAATCTTTAAAATTACCTCAATTTTCGACTTTTTCTCCCTTGAAAATCTTACTTTGTCCCCTCCCCGCCACCCCTCGAGAAAATCCTGACTACGCCAGTGTTGTCGGTTTTTATGGCGAGTGTCGAAAGAAAACGAAACCCGAATGGACGACTCAAGGAGCTTCGACGAAGTTTTCTCGCGAATGTATTGCGAGTGCATGCGGTTGCTCGGGTCTCGGGTGTCTCGCCTCGTTGTCTAAACAGGCTCGGGTAACTTAGCAAGCGTGTACTGCGGACATTACATAAAAATCCCATTCCCAATCTAAGAGTTCCAAATTAGTTGACTCAAGTTTTTATTCTAAATGTTAAAATGTTTCTGTGATATTAATTCTTTTCGTCCCTTCTTTCTTTCTTGTTCAGCGTGCTGATGTTCTTTTTAATGGTGGTATCTTTGCCTAGGGGAGCTCAAAATACCTTTAGAGGGGGCTCAGCCCCGGCTTGCCCTCCCCATGGTTACGGGGCGGCACCCAGCTTATTCTTTGGACCCCCCTTGAAAACAGTGACCAGTATCACGAAGTCAATCTATATTATATTTTGTTTGTATCATATGAACTACCAACATCTAAGTTAATATTTTGTAAACGTCCTTAAGGATTGAAAAAAAGAAATGTTCTTTACAAAATATCGAAATCGAATGTATTTTTCATAAGAAAGAGGTTGGGAATCGAAGTTAGTGCAACCAGTTAATATTATCCGATCGAGCTAAAATATTCCGAAGTTTGTCTTTTCACCAAGTGAAACAATATTCCGCTTAGTACTTATTTGAATTAAAAAAAAAAAAATCAAGTTTAAATGGCTGTTCCCCTCACAGTAGTAATCCTTCACTATCCTGAACCTTTGAGGACGTGAAGGTATATTCACATGCTTGCCTCTTTTCGCTGCTGCAATAATTATTCTATTCTGCCTTAATCTTTTCATCTCTTTCTTTAAGTTCTCTAATTTGCCTATCCAATGCAGTGTCCTTGATTCTATGTCCATATTCGCAATTCTGACAGCTTCCGCGGTTCCCGGACATTTACCCGAAGCCGTTTTCCCGACACTCATTTTCCCGACACCCAATCTTTCGAATGCTATTAATTTTTTCCCGAATGTTATTAATTTACACTATTTAGTCATGTATTAGTGTTAATATTTATAAATTAATGTTGTACGACAAAGTACGGAGGAAGTCGAGGACCTTATTCTCATTTTTATAAGTTTCGTACTCGGACGTTATACTCTTGTATTCTCTTCTGCACAAGTATACCCACTTCTGCTTCGGCAACGCTTTCACTTTCCTTCCTAAACTAAGCTCTGCGACACAGCTTTCGATATCCGCTTGTTCTTTCTGTAATTCCGTTAATGCAGAATACAGGTCCGGATGATGCCGTCCCACAACAATCTGGAACCTATTGTGCCAGCCCTCACTGACGTTGTTCGTTCGATGGTTCTTATTCATGGCGGCCTCATGCTGGTTTCAGATGTCAGGAGGGTGTCGTGGGGTAACAGCAGGACGCCGTCCTCTGGTAGGGGTACCGTTCACGTACGTTTTTTCAAAGTACGCTAGTATGGGTTTAAAATCATCCTCTAGTCACGTTCTTTTCAAGAGTTCAAATGTGCGTCCAACGTCAGGTAACGGTACAAAGGCCAAAGCCAGCAACATGTGCGCATAAGTCTTAATTCTGCGGTCATCCGGATTGTTGTATTGGGCCTGCATACCTTCTTCTTGAATTCTTCTATAAAGCGATTGACCTAAGTGGAAGAAGCAGCGATTTATGTCCACGTCAGGGTATACCTCAGCACATGCACTGTGGATACTTTTCTTGAAGTCGGTCATGAAGCGTACCGGAACGCAATGGGGCACATTAAATTCGCGAACGGCAGATTGTACGGCGCGGAGAACTTGAACGTATTGGTCCCTCGTTTTACGTGTCAGGAGAGCATACACTAGAGGTAGAGCTACTTCAGCGCCTTCTGCAACATTCCGTCTTCGCAGCCCCCCAAGTATTGTAAATATTTGAGTAAACAGCGTCGGTGATGTTTTAAATGTTCCATCGAGGAACCAGGCCCGACTATTGCACAACAGTTCAATGTTGCGGCTCATTGAAAAAACAAGCACTCGCTCGCGCTCTTCCTCTTCATCCCGGCGCGGGCTGATGTAGTTTCCTCTTGCTTTCATGAGGGTTTATTTGTCGGAGTTTTCCTTCTCCTATGTGCCTTCAGTTTAAGTCCCCTCACCTCGCCTAGGCAGCATACACTGGGAAAAAAGCTAAAAAAGTTTTTTCTCTCGAAAATGAGACTTTTTGGGGCAAATATATATTTGGAAGTAAGACTGCGACTTCTTCGAACGTATATTCGGAGTATAGCATTGTGGGAATGTGAAACCTGGTCAATAGGAATACAAGAAAGGGAAAGGATAGGAGCTTTTGAAATGTAGTGTTATCGGGAAATGTTGGAAACCAAATCAACAGGAAAGATTAGGAATGAGGAAGTATTGAGAGGAGTAGGAAGGGGAAAATAAATTTGGAATATAATCGTAGAGAGGAGTTAAAATGATAGGTCATGATATAACACATCCAAAAATATTTATATTATTGTTAGAAGGAATGATTGAGGGAAAGAACTGAAGCAATGAATGAGTTATGAAGAGCAATAATGAAGGATACAAAGGGTAACTCTTTCTTGAAAATGAAAAGATTTGCACAGGAGAGAGTGAAGAGACACAACCCACTCAGGATTATATCATAATCGGAAGGTTTTATCGTCCAAGGTCACAAGGTGTTACATCGACGATCAGTCATCATTGGTTACCTCTGATCGAATACCCAGTTAGTCATAAAACTTCTGAACTGAAAATGATTTTAGGTTTTCAACGCTTGGATGGCTTTTTATTATCTACATTCGCAACATCAGAATTGGCGTATAATGATGGAATCCTAAGGATAATCTCGAAATCGAAGGAACATCATGTAGATTTCACTTACGATTAGGATTCTTTGAAAAAAGGCTTCTATGATGATGTTCCTCTCAATAATGACAAATTTTCCCGAATGTTGTTTCTAAAAAATCAAGCCGACCCTTTACCTTGTCGAAAAATCGGGATCTCTCAGAGCAATGAATTTTCATTATACATTTTACGAAATGAAAAATTGTCATTCAACATTTTAAAAAGGTGCCACCGGCGTGGATTTTATAAATTTTGGCTGAAAATTGCTCGTCATCTACTCGAGTGTACAATTTAGAAACAGCGGTATTCTCATCCGTCAGTTGTTATTAATACAAACGAAAATGATGCTAAGTTTTTTAGGAGCTTTTAATACGTAACCAGAAATGTTGATGAATTTCATTTGGCAGCCAAAATTTTAAAATAAGAGTTTCGTTTCGAGGATAAAAGTATAGAGCGACTAGCTGTCAAGATTCATTTCCAAACTTCAGTTGACGGTAAAATTATGATGAATTTTGCTGCTACAATGTACGCATAATTGAATTAAAAAAGTTATAGGAGTTTGAGAAATGCAATGAATCCCAAGAAGAACAACAAAAAAAAAAAAAAAAAAAAAAAAAAGTAATCTTGCAAATTGGACTTCAAAAGCTGAAATGGAAAAACTAGGTATTCATCGGCTGTGCTACAAGTAAACCTCAATGATTGTCCTTGAGTAAAGTTTGTAGTTTCGTGGTCGTAATTTGTGGTCGACACACCGAGATTTTACAATCAAGTAGCGAAAATAGGAATTTACGAGTAGAAGTCAATCAGCCCGCAGCAAAGGTTCATTTTTCAGAAACAAAGAAGACGATTGTGTTTGTAGTCGCGCTCGCTTTCCGCTAAGTATCGAACAAAGGAACGGATCAAAGCATTGGCGTGTACTACAGAAAATATAAAATATTTTCATTCGATACATGAAAAGTGGAAATCGATATAGAAATCGAGTAACATTGATTGGCTTCTGATAACGAACACTTATATACCAGGAAGAAAATAAAAAAGCCAAAAAAATCAAATTGTTACTCCGTAGACGATGCGTGCCTTGTTTCGATAAATCCGAATAGTTATCCGCCACTGTTTTTTTTTCTTTTATCTCTCTTTTTTTTTTTGTTTGTTCGCACTTTTCTGACCGAAATCAATTAATAAATGGGTTGGTTTGTGTATCGCTCGAGGGCAGTCGCACTGCGTCGATAATTTTTCCCTAAGTCGGGGTTCGCCCGGTTCTCTTTTTATTTTTCGCGCTCGCGACCTCGCATTAGCATTTTAAATTTTTTTTCCTATGTAAATCGTCCTCTCCCTGGTAATTGCCGCGTATCTCGCGGAAAATGCTAACAAACGTTGTATACTTTGTAGGCGATTATTAAAGTAAACGCGGAAGCTACGGCCGGGGGTCGCCTCTCTTGTTTATTAAATTTAGGGAACCTTTTTATTTTTACTCCATGAAAAAGTTGATTTGATATGCCATCAAGAACTTCGAATCTCTCGGAAAATATAATATACCTAGGAGATTTGTCTGATGAAATGCCAACGTTTTTGGAATACGTGTTTCATATTTATTCTTCGATATAATAACTATCCGAGAAAGAGTTTAATTTGACCCCATAAACAAGTAACGAGCAAGAAGAGAGTAATCTGGGTAACCGACATAACAACAAATAACAAATTGATGGAAATGAACTCCAAAGCACCACAACTCGAAAGACTAGTCAAACTACGGGAACAAAGACTAACTAATGAAACTCCTAGTAAATAACATGAATGCATCCAACCATATGTATTATCGCCAAAAAGATTGCCTAATTCTTGAAATACAGTTACTACGATAAACCAGACTACAGTTGCAAGAACAACGCAAAATTGAAAATAAAACTAGACCGAATTAAACTGACATCAGTGGCAAACTAGTTTCACTGGATATCATAAATGTGTTTGGAAACATATTAAAGGAAGAATTGATAACATTAGTGGACAGCAATGGTATCCTAGATTTTTTTTAACATGAAGCAAAAACCGAACAGGTGGAAAAAATAAAGTCAGAATTTCTCAGGATGTAGCAAACATTTTGAAGTTTCAGGCTGGTTGAAAAAATTCTGTACCTAACCAAAATTTATTTTGCATTTAAAGAAAATGTGAACTTAAAATGCGTATAGATGGCTAACAGAGCTTTTATGGAAAAAAATTCTAGAGACAAAAAGTATTTAGAATTTTATTTCCTCTATTGGATCATGTACATGAAATTCACTCTCAATGTATTCTAACTCAAATAACTTGAAGAGCCGGTATTACAAAATCAACTGGTTTATTTCGTGGTATCAAAATCGATAATTATTAAATATAAGGTTTGTTTTATTCGTATATGAAGTTTTCATTTGGCATGTTTGACGTGATGATGATAAGGTTATCAGTCTTACGACCGGTTTGATGCAGATCTCCATTTCTCCCTATCTTGTGCAAGTTCATTCATTTCGTAATAACACTTAATTTGACATCCTTAATTATCTGCCCAACATATTGGAATCTTTGCTGACCCCTGCCCAATTCTTTCCTTCCACTCTTCCTTCTAGCAACAGTGATATTATTTATGGGTGCCTCAAATTATGCCCTATTAAGGCGCGTCCACACGAACAGAAATTTGGTCGTACGACATCATACGATGTCGTCGCGCGACACGCAACGTGTCGCGGTCGTGCAAAAAGATGTTGTACAACTGACGTCCACACATACACGACCAAATTGAAATAGTTTAGCGCGACTATACGAAATTCCGCGATTTCTTTTCAGGCTTCTAGCATTCATTTATTGACGAGGAAGACGTTTTAGCAGCTTCAGCTGCTACAGTTGTGATTTTAATGATAGAGTGTACAACGTACTTCCGGCAGGACGCTGCGTCCTACCAGTCCTACCACTTACACAAATTCATAGAAAAATCACTGTCCTTCCAGCAGGACTGTAGTTCGTCTCACTGTAGTCAGTATTGCATTTAGATGAACACGTTGAATTCCAATAATTCTAAGGTCTAGAGTCTAAACCGTACAAAAGTACTACCCGAAGTGCTTCCGGCAGGACGCAGTGTTGTACACTCTATCATTAAGTGCTGTAACTGTAGTAGCGCTCCTCGCGAAAAAACGCCGTCGTCGCTTCTGGATTCGGCCTAGTCTTTTGGCAAGGAAAAAATATAGCGCCACTGACTTTATGAAGGACCTCATTCTAGATGATGCTGATTTACTATCATTGGAATATAGATCTGAAGCAGTATTCATAAGAATTTGTTTCGGATGTCCAGCACAACTTTTGAGGAAATACTGAATATGATCGCTCCTAAAATCCCAAAAATGGACACCCATATGAGAGAGGCTATTCCAGCGCATGAAAGACTCGGCGTTACTTTGAGATTCTTGGCCAGCGGTGGCACTTACCTATTCAATTGCACAAATCGCACGAAGAGGAAACATAATGTATTGTCGGTATTTCTTGCGCGTCAAAAAATGAAAAAATTCCTGTGTATGCTGCCGAACTTTTATAATAAATTTCGAGTTCAGTTTCAAATTTTTTCGTTCACACAAGTGATAATAACACCTCCAAATATGGGAGATTATTAGTAAAATTTACCCCAAATTTCACAATAAATTGTTGCACGAATCACACGCATTCCATGTCCAACCCGTTTGACAGCAACTATGCAAGTGTGCTCATCATTCATTTTCGTGAAATGGATCAGCAGCCAGGGGCGAAACGATAGGGGATGTGGGGGTTGACCCCCCCCCCCATAATTTGGCAGTCGGCAAATTTTTTTTAATTTTTTATAAATGTTTGTTTGCTAATTTTTTTTAATTTATATTTTTCAATTAAAAAATATTCCGATAAAAAATCGGCAAATTTTTAATCTTTTAAAAATTTTGTCGAAGTTTTAGTTTAAAAAAAATATTTGTCGGCAAATTTTTCTTCTCCGACTCCCCAAACTGAAAGTCAAATTTCATTTCTGAAAATTGAGTACTCTGGACTCCTGTCAGAGACTAGTCAGTCAAAAGCCGAAGGTTTCAAGCTGAGTATCGAAAGTTGTCTGAAAGATTGAAACAAAGCTAAAATGTGGAAAACATTTCGAAAATCTGAAAGTCTGTAGCAAACGTTGAATTTCGGATTTCAGTGACTATTTTGTTTCTACTACATAGATTCTCTGATTGACCTAGAACCTGAAATTTGAGAAAGTTGAACATTTTATTAAAATCTAAAAGTTGAGAGCAAAAGACCTATTTTTCAATGTCACAAGCTGAATCCGATAGCAAATGTTCTATTGTTTAATTTACGGATTTTGGGCCGTGGTGAATATAGGAGGAAAATTTAGTCTATTGTGGTGGGACTTATGGCGATGCACGCATGCCAAAGTGGCCCCTATGACACCGCACCCCCGGCCACAGGAACTACCCTTTCGAGCATCGCGTCAGTGACCGGAGGGACGCCTTGGGGCCGGGCCCGAGCCCCCATTTCTACGTGCCGGAACGGTGCGCGCGTCCTACCAGGGCCACCATGGGGTTCCCTACTGACCGAGGTCCGCGCTACCAGAGTGCTCGCCTGGAAATTTCAGGTCCCCCACGGGCGGACGCGCTGCCTCTCTTCACTCACCCCTCACCTCCTCGTCTTGGTCCGTGTGTCGACGCAGGCAGGTGGTGACGACGGGTGAGCCCTGCCGGTGGGTCCGCAATGCAGCTGCAGCAGCTCTTCTCTAGGATGGTACAGAGTTCTCCCCCTGTTCGATGGTGTGGGCCGAGCTTGGTGAATCGCCGGCCCTCTGTCTCGACCACTCCGTCTCCATCTTCTTCTTCATGATGGCCGAGCCAAAGGCCGGCACCCGGTTCCAACTGCTTCCGTTCTTCATCATCTCCGGAACCAGGGTGTCCGGCGCGAGACGGCTGATCACGCCGGCGAGGAAAATTTAGTCTGGAACAAAAGTTAAAACTCCATGTGTTTTTTCTATACTTATCCGATTATAGATAGACTTTGGAGCTCAAGTTTACGGACTAGCCCCGCCAAAAGCCCTCAAAATGCTCGACACAATCCAAAACTCAGCCCTTCAAATAGTATCAGGAGTTTTCCGCACTAGTCCATCCATCAGTGTTTGTGCGGAAATAGCCGAATCTCCCCTCCCCTCCCCTACCGTAGAATGATCCTCTACTCCAAATACTTGCTCAAAATATCCCAAAATCCTAACTCACCTTTTTCCAAAGACGTGGTCAATGATCTACCTCGCAATCAAACTCCCCCAACATACGATCCATCATAGAATAAACCACAAACACTCGCTCGCTTATCTCTCTCACCCCTACTACCCATATACATAGACGCACCACCGTGGAAACTCATACCAGCAACTTTCCATCTGGAACTATCTTTACATCCTAAAAGATGAACATCTCTCCGCACTTTCAAATTCCTCTTTGGCAAACTCCTCGAACAATACCCCGAGCATCTATTATGCTACACAGACGGTTCTAAAAAAATAATAATAATAATAATAATAATCGCAAAGGTTGCTCATAAATAAGGACCACCTTAAGGGTAAAGGAAGTTGTGTGTTCCTCTCAAGTATTCCTAACATCCTTCTAGCTTACCGTCCCACACTATGGTATGCTCATGTGCGAGAATGTGAGTGCTTGGGGGATAAGGTTCCAATCTGCATTTGCAGGGACGAAACTATGGGGGGATGAAACACCCACAATAATTTGGCAGTTGGCAAATTTTGAAACTGTTCATTTGAATTTTCCATTTTCTTAGAACGTTTGTTGGTTTATTTTATTTTTTTCTGTTTTTTTCCATTAAAAATTTTTTTCAAATTTAAAATAGATTTTGTCGGTGAATTTTTAGTTTTCAAAAAACATTTGTCGGCAAATTTTCCTTCTCCATCCATCCAAACTGAAAGTCAAGTTTTGCCTCTATCAGCAGCAACCTTCCATTGGCGCCATCAAGCCATCAAGCCACAGGCTAGACGTCAACCAATAGCACGACGTGCGAATTTACGTCCACACTGGTCTTTTTTGCACACAACACGGTCGCGCAACAGTGTGTCGCGCAATTTTCCTTTGAAGTGGACCGACATTTTGCGGATCGAGAATTCGGTCGTACGACACTGTCGCACGACCAAAGAAGTCGCACAACACACATCTCATTGCCGTCCACACTACTACGACCGCGACATGTTGCGTGTCGCCCTCTCGCCAAACGTCGTCGTATGATGTCGTACGACCAAATTTCTGTTCGTGTGGACGCGCCTTTAGTTTATCTATCTTTCTTTTCAGACAATTCCAAATAACCATTTTACTTCCTACTCTGTTAGGTACATCCTCATTTTTTACCTTATCTGTCCATTTGACGCTAAGTATCCGTCTATAGCATCGCATCTCGAAAGCTTCGTTCTTTTTCTCTGGTTTTCCTATGGTCAAAGTTTCGTATCCATACAAGGCTACACTCCAAAGATAAGTTTTCAAGAACTATTTTTTGATTTCCAGATTTATTTTTGATTTGAAAAGATTACTTTTTTGATAAAATGTTAATTTGGCTTGTGCTATTCTACTATTAATATCACTTTTACTCCTTCTATCTTTTGTTATTTTACTCCCTAAATGGCAAAATTCGCTTACTTCCTCAATCTTTTCCTATTCAATATTTATATTTAAGTTATCGTGTTCACATCGACTACATACCACCACTTTAGTTTTATCTTTATTTATTCTCATACAGTATTCTATACTCAAAATCTCCTCTATTCCATTTAAAATGTTTTCCAAATCAATACTCTTTTCAGCTAATAAGACAATATTATCTGCAAACCTGAGCATCTTTACTCGCTCTCCGTGTAAAGTGACACCTGCTTCAAATTTTTCTTACATTTCTTTAATGGTCCACTCTATGCACGGATTGAATAATACTGGGGATGAGGAGCACCCCTGCCTTACACCTTCTTCTATATTAGCATCTCCTTTCTCTCCTTTTATTCTTAATGTGGCTTTCTGTCCTTTATATACGTTTAAAATAAGTTGTCTTTCTTTAAACTTTATTCCTATCTTTTTTAGAATATCAAACATTTTATCCCATTTAGCATTCTCAAAAGCTTTTTCAATATCAGCGAATGCCACGTATGTATCTGCCCCTTTTTGAATCTCCTATCTACAATTAATCTCAAAGCTAACACTCTGCTTCCCTAGTATCTCTACTTTTTCTAAATCCAAACCGATCACCTCCTAATTCTGCGTCTATTCTATTCTCAATTCTCCTGTAAATTATCCTAGTTAATATTTTTGACGCATGTGAAAGAAGATTAATTGTTCGATAATTTTCACACATATCTGCTCTGCTTCTGCTATTTTTGATATAGTTACAATGTTACGGTAATATACCGAGCATCCGTCTAAAGTACGATATTCAGGCATGTAGTATTAACGAACAACCAAAGTACATTTAATAACTCTTTCGATCCATCTAAAAGTAATCAGACAAAGTACACGTAATTATTGAACTTCAATCAGACTTCGATCTGAGACAAGCTACTAATCTCTAACAACTAAAAGTTAAGGCTAGTTTAAACCCATTCACCATGTAGCCGACCAGCATTCATTTTGTAGTCGACCAACGTTCTCGATCGAATCTATGTTTAGATCATAAGAAGTTGTTACTTTGCTAAGTAATGTGAAATTATAGGATTCAACGAATAAGCTTGTCACTTATTTCCCGCCAGTACCGGTAATCACGTAACAACAATAGCATTATTTTTAAAGTCCTCAGGCATTTTCCCTGTATCATAAATATAACATATACTAATTTGTACAATGTATCAAGTACACATATTCTCTTAAGTTCTGTAATAATTCAGCTGATATCTCATTCACTCCTGGAGCTTTCCCTTTTTTTTTAAATCTCTCAATGCTTTGTCAAATTCACCTCTTAAAATTGAGTCGCCCCTCTCATCTTCTTCCACATCTTCCTCCCTCTCCATTCTTATCTCTTCATTCCCCTTATTACTATAATATAGTCCTTCCTCTACCCTCCTTTTCACTTTGCTTTCAGCTGTGTAAATTGGCTCTCCCTCCTTGTTTGTTATATTACTTACTTTCTTCCTTCTTTCTCCAAACTCCATTTTTACTTTTCTATAGGCCAAGTCTATTTGTTCTTTATATCTTATCACTTTTTTCTTTCATCCATTCCTCCTTTACCTTTTTTACACTCTCTCTTTGTTTCATTCCTTAGCCTTTGATAAGCTAATCTACCTTCCCTATCGTTTGCATTCTTATATTTTCTTCGAAGGAAGTTTTTTCACGCAACCAGAATGAGCTCATTAGAAAGAGCGTAGAAAATACTGTTAGAATCAATGAAAAGAGAAAACGCTACTTTTTTTCTAGCATTTTGTTGTCAGACTTGATACAGTATAGATTTGTTGAGCGATCTAATTCGGTTGAACTTTTTTCATGTGCCACAGTTTTTAAAAAAGATTTGAAATCTCAGCTGTATAAATCTTAGGGGCTAATTGGTATCAACATTGAATTCGAGGCTCTCCAATATCTCGTTACCGATACCCCATGAGATTTTTGTGTACTTTATCAGTTCGAAAACTTCCCCCAAAATATTACCAGCCAGAACCATTGAAACGGGAGAAAGTAAACTGTTCACACTTTCAGAAAATACGAAAGTATGTATTTTGCTCACACTGTAAAGTGCACACATTGCAAAAGGCAGGGGAAAAGTGTGAGCACTTTACAGTCTCCCGACAGGGGGAGAAGTGTGAGCACTTTACATTCTTCCTTTTCATTGAAGGATCTGCTCACACTTTACTCGATCGTTACCGCTTAAATTATGTATGGTGTAGAATGGAGTGAGAATGAATCGATGGAGGATAGAGAAACTCTTGCCAGTACAGATAAGAGATCAGCGTATGTTATCTTTGTACGTACACTACGTACAGGTACCTGTTCTATTATTGCAAACTCCTAAATGCCTATTTATAGGTAATAACAAAAAGTTTTCAGTTAATTTCGGAACGATCTCGTACATACGTGAATGCTACATTGGAGTCAAGTTTTGTCCCCTTATAAGTATATCTAATCATTCGAATTGTAGTTTGCGCTGTAGGTATTAAGGATGAGTATCTCAGTCGATTCTACGTTCATGTTTTAAGTTATTTATTACGTTATTACATTTTACCCTAGACTTACCTGTTATATTTGCAATTTACCGTAGAGTTACCCGTTAAAGTAGCACTGTGTGCAAAATACTGTTTTCTACATAAAATTACCGATGTGAGCAAAATACATTACAAGTGTGAGCAAAATACATTCAGAATATACTCGTCGTTCTGTGTGCAAATTACACTGTGAGCAGTTTACATTTTCAAAATGAAATGTGTGTGCAGATTACATTTGCCCAGTGAAACACGAAAGTACATGATTTCACATGTGTGGTATCAGATGGGTGGCGATGAGTGGTGACAGAAAATTCTCATGGATGGAAAGCTACAGAGGTATGGAACTGAATGCACATAAAATTTGAACCCCTGTTCTCATCTGTCAACTAGTAGGTTGCTTCTCTTCATTTTTCTCTCTCCTGTGCTAATATTTTCATTTTTTAGTTGCTCTTCTGGCCCCTGCATCTCAAGACTACTCTCTTTTCCCGATCTGTACAACTTCTCACAGTAAGCCCTCCAAGCTTCTGCCTCTTCTTCAGCTTCGGTTTTCAATTCTCCATTATCCTTGTGTGAATCTTCTTTCATCTCTTAGGCTCTTTCGAGAACATTTTTTTCTCTCAAAGCGTGTGTTCCCAATATTATTAATTTATATCCTTCACAAAATTCTACGAGCCTCGACCCTCTCTCATTTCGCTCTCCTAAACTATACACGTACCCTCGCATACCTCTTCTCCGTTTCTTCCTCCTACTCTGGCATTCTAATCTACTAATATAACTAAATGTTCTTTTCCTTCCTTAATAAGTACTTTGCCAATTTCATAAACTTCAACTCAACATCTTTAGAACGAATTTCTCTTATTTGATTTTCACTATAATTATGAGTGACACTGTGTTGTGTGTTAAGCCTGCAGATATATTGATTAAAGATACGTTAATTAAAAAGTACCTATTAAAAATTTTTTTTAAAGTTGAAATTTTCGCGGTGTATTGAAGTTTTTCAGGGTGTAGAGAACTGTTCTGCAGTGTAGCAATTCGCTACACACCCGCTGTACTAAAGTTGCCACCGCTGTTGATGGACAACAACTACTACAGAGGCAACTCAGAGAAACCGAAATGCACCATCGTAATAAGATAAACTATTAACAGCAATTACTGATCGATATTTCAGAAAGACATACTATGAATAAATAAAAGGATTAGCAAAGGCTGTATCCCTATCCTCAATATTAGTAAAGTTTACTTTAATCAATAGCAAACTCAAAAACAATGTCAACCAACCAGAAAACAAGACATAATACACGACAGTACTCTACAGACATTGGACAATCAACCAGAACATAACAACTTATAGGAAGACACGCCGGCTTACTATACGGTACTACCACTAAACATAATATTAACGTCCGTCTAATCTAAGAACTACAGTAGCTGGATAGTTATGTAGTGCTGATGGGGTGACATCAAAAAACGTTGCACAATAAATCTGTCTTTTTTGAGTGAAATAAATGTACTTCTTCTCAGTATAAGAATTATGTGGCCAAGCATGAATCAAATTTGTTATATTAATATATGGTTCATTCAGGAGGGTTAATACTGTCAAACTCTTACACATTCTGAATTGCTCCTCGCAGAATTGTTTTCCGCGACTGGTTCAAGAAACTTTGAATACAATTTGTTAAAACCATAAAAAGTCTTGAAGAGTTTTTAGTAAATTGGGTAAGTCCTGAAGATATCCAGAGAGTCGAAACAGGTGTGAAATAATCTTTAAAATATCCTAGTGCGTCTGTGAAACCTGGAAGGGTCCAAAAGTGTCTTGTTAAAGTCTGAAAAGGATTTAGAAAAAAAAAACAGGGATGGAATAGTTCTGATCTAGTCAGAAGAGCGTTAAAGAGGCTTAAAGAAGTTTGAAAGTGTCCTATAAATACCTAAAACATTTAGGATTCTTTAAGATCTTTTTATTTAGGCTTAGATTGTTTTCAAACAATATTTATTGATCCGAAGCGGTTAATTACTGGGATAGAGTCAGAATATTAACCTTTCTAATGAAATTTTGTGCAATGTTAACACCGTATTTTCTATTTTCCAAATTTAAAGTCTTATCTATTCTTCCTGCCCTTTTAACAAGACTTAAGAAAATTTGACTGAATGACTTTTGTTATAGTACTCTTTAGCCTAAATTTTTAATTTATATGTATACTGTGGCAAATGCTTCCGAATATTCGAGATATGTGAAGAATGTTCGACAAGTTTCAAGCAACAGAATAGAAGATCGATAACGAAAGCGATAAGGAGACTCGCCGATAACGCCAGAGTATATACAAATATAAAAGCCGCTGGCCGTCAGTATACAGTCTAGTTTGTGAATACAATAATTGCGCGTTTTCAAAACGATTTTACTATTGTGCTTAGTGTTTTGGTGTATTCGTGTGGAATAAACGTCGTTATTCCATATTTCGAAAAATTTTTGTATGCACAAACATATTCTCAAAAGTAATATGAAAACTCCCGTAAAAATTAGAATGTTGGAATCTTGTATAGTACCCACGTTGGTATATGGGGGGCAAACTTGGGCTTTAACCAATAGTCAAGCCAAAAAACTTGAAACCACATTTAATAGCATGCTCAGAAGCATTCTAAACATAAAACAACGCGAAAAAATCAGTATGGCTAGAATCAGGAGAAAAACCAAAACAAAAAAAAAGTGCTCATGCACTCTGACTCAAACTCAGGTACGCGGGTCATATAATTCGAGGAGGGGACAAATGGACGAAAAAATTGGCGGAGTGGACCTCGTGGGATCCAATAAGGAGGGAGGGTCGTCCCCCAACCAGGTGGGGTGATCTCTTGACCAAAAATTTTGGAACGTTATGGCCTAGAACTGCTAGAGTCTGGCAAAGCTGGAAACGTGCGGTAGATGCCTATGCCCGGAGATGGGCGGACAGGGTGGGTTAGCGACTTACTTTACTACCCTAGGTAACTTAATCAGTGTATTCTTGCTGTCGCTATTTCCTTATTTCTTTGTCAAGGCAAATAAATAAATAAATAAAATTCCATATTTCGTGCATCTTTAGCGCGAATATCGTTACAATACCTTCCTGAAGTAAACCCGTCCGATTCCCCTAACCTCAAGGCACCTTCTTTGGCCTCACACTGTAAGAGGAAGAGTAAGCTCCTATCTAAGCTAGAGCGGATCTTATTTTGGCAAAGTGGGAATTCTTTCTGGCGCGTCTAGTATTTTAATTTTCACATAAGAAAACAGTACCGTCAACTGGGGTAATGTCAAACACCGCGGTGGTAATATCGGCCACTCATGACTTGTTTACTAATAACGATACTAGCGCTCCAACAGAAGATGTAAAGTTATAAGGTATCGCCGATATTACCACCGGTGTCTGATAGTACCCCAGTTGACGGTACTCGTTAAATATTACTGATTTTTATTACATTATTACAGAAGAGTGAAATTTTATAATTTTCGAAAGAAGCGCTATTATTTTGTTTCGATTTTCTTTGACACCATCCCATGTAAGGAATTTGATCTGAAAACTAATTATAAAACCGCCTCGAAAACCTGGAAATCAACCCCTATTACGAATTTTATTTTTCTCTCTCTCTCTCCCTCCCCTATTTTCGAATCGCACTAAAAGGTATTGAGGGAGTTCAGGTATTTTTTAAACTCGGTGTCGATAAATGGGACACTATTTTGAGATAAATCGGTATTTTTAGTATTTTTTTCTTTTTAGTACTTATTCAACTTACACTGATGTCCAAACTTTCAAGTAAATTCTATAATAAGCTTCGCCCTACTGTAGCGATTCGTAAAATGTACCTAATAATAATAAAAGGTATGAAATATTTTTCTGTCCGAGAAGCCAAATAACAAGGTGCTTTAACAAAATTACCTCCTTGCCAAAATAAGAACCATTTAATCTACTCCGGTATTTGAATTGAAGATTTTTGAATTTGAAGCTGCAATTATCTATGAACTTCACCATATTTTCAATATTTGCAAAATTTCTTCCTCGAAAAATAGATTGGACCTAAGGGTGTTGCTCCTTGGATACTTCGCTGCCCTCTCGTATGTTTCACACCTGTCAGCGTTTATTTTCTGGAGTTTCGTTCTAAGCCTGCCGACTCGAAACTTTTGACCATGTCGACCTGAAATGGAATTTGCTGACTGCTGGCATCCCTGAAATTTTGTACAATGTTGACGCTATATATTTTCTAGTTTAATCCATCTTCAAAATTCAAGGTCTTATCTATTCTCCCTACCCTTTTAAAGTCTCAATCTTGAGAAAATTTGACTGAATTTTTATGCGTTTTAATCAGTTATATTCATGACCAATGAATGTTGAAAATTCTTGACGACTCGTAACGTGATACGGTGGTATTTAGTTAGCATAAGTATGTCTTGATAGTCTTCACGTGTTGTGCCGCACGCTTGAGGAGAAAGGAGTTATAGTCTGGCTTGATTCATTCTCATAGAAAATCTTAATGACTGATTTTATGACCTTTAAGCCGAAAGCTATAAAGCGTTGAATATTTTTTTCTGTTTTCGTGTGTCTCAACGGTCTTAGCCTGGTTTGAAAAGAAAAATAAATACCGACGTCTTATAAAAGGGTTAAAAAGTCTGAATGAGTTTTCCTATGTGAATATTAAACAATTTTCACGGAATCTTTTCACCGATTTCATCCCGTAATTTGGCCGTATTGGTGAACAGATTTTAAATAGCCCGCGACAATATTTTAAAGATGATTTACTTACGCGTGTCTCCTGCATCGACTAATTCAATTTATCACTGAAAATTATAATAACATTTACAACCAATATGGCAAGTCTGGGTAACCTTTGTCAGCTCACGGCTCACATTTGGCCGCATTATGAACTGCACGAGTCGTACTTAATTACATCACAAAATTGCTTTGCCGGTGATTTTGAAACTCCGCGAGAGCAGAGTGAGGGAGAAATTTCTTGTAGTTTATACCCGTTGAAGACCTACAGTCAGCCAAATTTGGCCATTTTATCATAAATCTAGTCGAATTTTCCCAAAAAAAACAAGAACTTCCCAATTAATCAATTTTATCACGAGGGGGCGACTCCCACTCGCTGCATTTATTACGAGGAACATTTTGAGGCGGATGCACGTGGGCAGTGCCAGGGGGAGGAATGAACAAGACATTTGCTTCCCACAACGTGGATTTTCACAGGATGACTTATTTTACCGAAGAAGTCGCATTTTTTTGTGTAGGAAAAGGTTTTGTGCTTCCCGGAAATCGGAAATGAGGCGAGCGGTGCGCAGGCTAGGGGTCTAATAATTTTGCGAATTAATGCTATAGGTATTTGCAAACGAAATATCAAGAAATTCAATCTAAAAATAATGTGTAGACGGTATTTCAAACTAATTTCAGTTGCCCACTCGCCAGTGACCACATAGTTGGTCTTACACTGTCCAATCCTTTTGCATAATTACCTCCATAATCCTACATTACGAATGAGACGGATACTGAGTGGTGATCAGAGAACGGTACTGGTTGTGTTTTGCAGTGAAACATTTGAATCTGTGATTTTGTTCCTAGTTGCCGTACAAATAAATACCCGTTCGCAGAAGACTGAATATCGGACTTCGGATTTTTGTTACGTACATTCTCTGCCAAGGAGACTGAGAAGAACGATACCGATAGCAAATTAACATTACAATTTTTTGAATCACGCGTCAAGCGCTTTAATAAATTCATTCGGTTAGAAATATTTTTCATTTGTCTGAGTCATAATTATCGGCTTATCTTACATAAAGATATTGCCTAGCTATTTGTGCATTATGTAAACATGCTCCGACGTATTTTCACTTTTTTTTTTGTTCCACTCGTGATTTGTGACTCTTACTGTCTTTGTGACGATTTTTAGTTCCGGGCATCTGACGAAAATGAATTCCAGCACAAAATTACAGCCAATTCATTCCCACTCAAAAGGCACTATACGGATATGTTGTATTCTTATCCATCATCGGGGATCAGATAATGGTTTTTATTTTGATCGAATGAGATGTTTTTCTTTTTTTAATCTTATATTTATCAGTTCTTAGCGTGCTCGCGATTCGTTCATGCGTTCCGTCTCTTATCGATTACTAGCTGAATTACTCGTCCTTCGGACGGGCTCAAACATATGCATTTGTACATATGAAACGAAATAACATGTAAATTCCCACACAGAAAAAAAAAATAGGCGTTTGGAAAAAAATAAAGTAAATGAAACATGACATTGTTTTTTCCTAAAATGGATAAGCTTTGTATTCTTTGGAAATTAAATAGAATTTCCCATTCTTCTCTATCTCCAAAATGAGATATGATCGAATTATCCTGTACATTTCACGTTCTCAATAGAAGTACTGAGCGGTACTTTTGCCCAAACATATGCAATAGTATGAAACGAAATTACATGTAAATTCCCATATAGAAATAAACAGGCTGATACTTATACGTTTTGATAATTTTTTTTAATGAAAGAAAATGAAGCATGAAATTGTTTTTTCATAAATGTGTAAGCTTTGTAATCTTTGAAAATCAAATCGGATTACCCGTTCTTCTCTATCTAAAATATAAGAAGTGATCAAATTATCCTGTACATTTCACGACCTCAATAGGAGTACTGAGAGTGTTTTTGTTCATTGTCACGCCCTGCTTCAACAGTAATAAAATTACCTATCATAAAGAACGTATTACTACTTGTGACAGTTACTTTTGAGTTTTAAGCATTTTTGGATTTTAGGTGAATTTTTTCCCAAAAGTTCTTAAAACCCAAGATTGAGTGCAGCTCCCAATTATGGGTATTTTTTGATTCTCCAACAATTCACTATAAAATATCCTCGCAAATGACACTGAGGACTACAGAATCTGTACATGGACAACTATTGAAATTCAAAAAGCACTCTGAGGCTTTCTAAGTTGTTCAAAATTCCAGGTGGAATTTTCTCGATCCGAATAACTTTTGAAAATACCAATTATGGGTCGACCCATATTAATTGGCAACGACCCACGATTGATACGAAATTTTTTGATATACCCACAATTGGTAAGTATAATAAATCAAATGAAAAATGATGTAGTTTACTTAAGTAAGCATTTCAAATTTATTTTAAAAACACGTTGACTCGTCTTATTTGACTTTAAGTATTTTAAAAACACATTAAAGTCGAGTAATTTCACAGTACCAATAATGGGTCTGAAAAAAGGAAGTACCAATTGTGGGTCGGGCTAAAGTTTGATTAGAAAAAGTAACTGAAAAAACGTGAAATTTGGTTTTATAAGTTAAAGTATTACTTGTACTACACTTTTCATTCGATTACCCGATCATTCACTTTGATTTTTCGCGATTTTCGCAAACTATTTCCCCCATTTTTTGAATTCCTTTATTTTTTCCGCACACACCTATATGTGGACCGAAATCGAAAACTCAAGCGGAAAAATGTTCCCTAGACTCTCCTTTAAACAACCATGTATAATACATTGAGAAAATATTAATTTAAAGTACTTATCGATCGTTTTTCACATAATTGATATTTCACACACATGAAAAATAAGGCATGTTTTGATAACAACTTTGAAAAAAAATTCCATAAAAACAAACACATTGAGTTATGAACTTGAAACCAACATGGATAGTGTAAAACATGTTAGTCCTTCGAATGGAAGAGGTTTCACGGTTGTCCAATGCCTCGATCTAGTGAGAAAACGCGTTTTCAAAAAAAAGACTCACAATTGATGCTAGGCTCAGAATAGGTAGCTTACCTTACTATTATTATTTTTAATAAAATATTTCAGAATAGACCTCAGAGGATAAAAGTTTGAATGGTGATGGTTTACATTATAACCTATTTGACGCTGGCGTTTCTATAATTTGCACAGTCCCAGTCAGAGGCTTTCAAAAACATTAATTATAGATAACAACTTTGATAGGTAACAGTTTGTATGTTTGTGTCACAGGTCGCGCTATATGTTCTTCTTATCATTGTATGCAGTACGATTGTAACTTTGCACTTTGAAAATGCCTAGCCGGTATACTTTACTTATCATCTAAATCTCTTTAATCTCTTCAATAAATGAAAAATGAAGCAAAAAGTATTTGTAAAATAAAAGTTTGATAGTAAAAAAAACGCATTAAAAGATTCGACGCTATAGTGCTTCTACAGTTTGCACAGTCCCAGTCAGAGGCTCTCAAAAACATTAAAGATATTGGCTTTGATAACAGTTTGTACATTTATGTCACAGGTATACCGCTATAATATGTATATTCTCCTTATCATTGTATAATAACTAACACACTAAAAGATACGACGCTAGCGCTTCTACAATTTGCCCAGTCCCAGTCAGATGAAATAAAAAAAAGTATTATTTGTAAATCTCCCAACCGGATGCGCAATCAGTTACCGCAATCAGTGACCCTAGTTACCCGCGGAAAAGTCACCCATCAATTTGCAAACGTCAGTTGGACGCTGTTAAGCGCAAGGAAACCAGCTGACATTTGTAAGCAGAATGATTTATTAGTATTGTTATTGGTGAGTGCATAAAAAGTAGAATTTAGTATCGTTATTGGTAAGTGCATAAAAAGCATAATTTTTCAAAATTGCCCCCCCCCCCCCGATTGAAAAATGTGCACTCACGTTGAAAAAATTTTATCCGTAAACGCTATGTCACATAGTTTCTACTTGGCTCATGAACTTCGAATCACCTGTTCTCAAAAAACAGATTTTACTGGTTGGTTCCCTTATGCTTAACAGCGTCCAGTTACCCTCAGATTACCCAGAAACCTGTCAGTTACCCTTGGTTCCCTTTCAGTTACTTGGATAACTGGCGGAATTCTACGCATCGGAAAGTCAGTACGTTTTACGTTACAGTTATCAAAAAATTTTCACGCCATAAGCCTGCTAGGGAATACTTACTTCTATATGAGACATTTTTAAAAAGATTTCCTTCAGTAATACCTGAGAACACTGGTGAGGAAAAATCGAGACTTGTCTTTATATATTACATTAATCTCTTTAATAAATGAAAAATGAAGCAAAAAAGTATTTGTAAAATGAAAATTCGATAATAAAAAAACGACACATGGCCTAAGTTTTGAACACATGAAGCCCTACAAAAGGATTTGTGAAGTAAAAGTTCAATAATAAAAAAACGCAACATGGCCTGATCAACCGCAGTATGTACACTGAGACGCTTTTAGATGAAAGAAACCCTCCCTGATCGTTCTATATTCACGATGTGTTATATGTTGTCACACTGATCACTCTAACACGCGTTTACAATGACGGCGTGGAACACTCACACATAGACATAGATGCAAAACGACTTTAAAACTTAATTACAGCTTACTGAATGCACCTCTCTGCAATAGCTGCGACACGCGCTAGTAGAGAAGTGTCGAGTAGATCGGCTGCAGAAAAACATGAAATCGGCTCTATAAAGTTTCACACATACCGTCTCCCCGAAGATAAACCATTCACGGTGTTTATCCGTGGTCTCCACCACTCAACAGATGTTGAAGATATTAAAACTGAATTGGTCGATGCTGGTCATTCAGTGACCAATCTCAGTAACGTCCAAATTAAAAAGAAGATTAATGAGAAAGTGAAAAAGGTCCCCCTTCCGCTGTTCAAAATAGATGTTTCTATCAACGAAAAGAATCGCTCGCTATTCGATATCCGTAAGCTGTGTGGCTGCACGGTCACCGTAGAGATGCCCAGGAAAACCACATCGCTGCCCCAATGCACCCGATGCCAAGACTATGGGCATACGAAGAATTACTGCTCAAGAAACCCTAGGTGCGTAAAGTGTGGAAGTGCTCACCTATTTAATGAGTGCCAGACAACTAAGTCTACCTCGCCCAAGTGTGCAAACTGTGGTGAAAAGCATACAGCTAACTACAAGGGCTGTAGGTACTATCAGACCAAGATTGCCGACTCTAAACCTGCGAAAAAGCCTCTAACAGCTGTAGACAGAATTAAACAGACGCCAAATGTAAATTCGGTGACCAACTCGAACCCAACATACGCTCAAGCAACCGCACCTGCAAGGGCCGGGAAGAAAGTACAAGAAAGGTCAGCTGTAACGTCAGAGAGACTCCCACCCACCCCGGCATACGGCCAGATCGTGAAACTACTCAGTAAGCTTCAAGAAACGCAGAAAACTCTTATCGAGAAACTCGATAAAATTAAGCAATGAGTCGAATCACTCGAAGGGATTGTACCGTCTCCGCCGCGAAAGAAAAAGCAGACATCAAAATGACTTTGCGATCGAGATCTCTTCTAAACCTCATTTGTTGGAATGCGAATGGACTTACGCTCCATAAAACCGAAATCAAATCATTTCTACACCTTCATGACATCGACATAGCTCTGGTCTCCGAAACTCATTTGATCAGCTGTACCAACATTCCGAAAATACGTGATTACCAGGTATACCTAGCAAACCATCCAGGAGGAACGGCGAAAGGAGGTTCCGCTATCATCATCAAACGAGTGCTTCAACACTACGATATAGACGCCTTCGTCACTGCAAGCATTCAATCGTCCATAATTGCAGTACAGTTAAATAATCGCATAATCAACATTGCTAGCGTTTATTGTCCTCCACGCAACTCTCCTGATGAGGCGGTATTCGATGACCTATTTCAAAAGCTTGGAAACAACTTCATTATTGGAGGAGATTTCAACGCGAAGCACCCAGCTTGGGGTTCACGAACCTACTCGCCAAGAGGTCGCGTCCTGCGTGATATCTCCATCCGACACAACTGCGTTCCGGTCTCGTCTGGTGATCCCACCTACTGGCCTACAGACCCGAGTAAACGACCCGATATGATAGATTTCTATATTGCCAAAGGAATACCAACATCACATCTCTGTATTCAGTGCATAAACGACCTCAGCTCAGACCATGTACCCGTCCAACTGTGCGTTCACGAATCTCCAATGGTCCAGACTCACGAGCCACCGCTAGCCAATAAGTCAACTGACTGGGAAAGATACGGAGAGCTAATCAATGAGTGACTCATTCTCGGCCCTGGCTTCTCCTCTGCCAATGAGATCGATGCGGCAGCTGCTAACTTCTCTGCAGTTCTCCAGACAAACATTCAGGAGTGCACTAAGTACAGCAAATTGTTATCAGAATCGATTAGTTACCCTCTCTCAATTCAAAAGCTAGTCAAGCAAAGAAGACGAGCAAGTAAAGAATGGCAAAAACAGCGTACACCGGAGAATAAGAAACTATTCAACAGGTTAGCCAAGCAGACCACGAAGGCAATCCAGGAATGGAGGAATGATTCCTTCACTGAATATTTAACCGCACTCGACTCCAGCAAAGACTCTGGCTACTCTCTGTGGACGGCTACTAAGAGACTACGACGCCCAACACCTTCTAATCCACCATTGAAGGATGGCCCAGCCAAATGGGTTCGATCCGACGCTGAAAAAGCGGAACTATTTCCTAAACACTTTGAGCAAGTTTTCAAGGTCAACGACATCAGCTCGGATATTACTCTGACGAGCATGCACACATCGGTTGGAAAAATCAAGCTTGTCTCTCCGTTAGAGGTAGCGAGAATCATCAATAGCCCTAATCTTCGAAAAGCAGCGGGACACGATCATTCATCCCCTATAATGCTTCGCGAAGTTCCAAGAAAAGGGATTGTATATCTCACAGCGATTATCAACGCCAGCATACAACAAAGGTATGTACCAAGCTCTTGGAAAATAGCCAAAATGATCCTGATCCTGAAACCCGGCAAACAGGCCGAGTCCTGAATCTTACCGTCCTATTTCGATACTTACGATTCCATCCAAGGTGTTTGAGAAGGCCATCAGTGTTCGACTTAAAACGATTATAATGAAGCAAAATCTACTGCCGAATTTCCAGTTTGGGTTTAGAGAAAAACACTCGACCATAGAACAAATACATCGAGTGGCTCGAACCATCCTACAAGCACTAGAAGAGGAACTATTCGCACCCACAGTTTTCCTAGATGTGAGTTCAGCGTTTGATAAAGTATGGCACCTGGGTCCCATACAGAAAATGAAACATTACTTCACACCAGGATTCTGCCAACTCATATTCTCGTACCTGAAAGATCGACAATTCTACGTCAAGTTCCGCTGAGCTGAGTCACAGTTGACCAACATACAGGCCGGCGTCCCTCAGGGGTCTGTTCTTAGTCCTACTCTCTTCCTCCTATACACGATGGATATTCCAGAGTCTTCAGATGCCATGATCAGCCTGTTTGCAGACGATACATGCGTTACAGTATGTCATGAACGATATGATATAGCAGTTAACACGCTACAGCAATCGATCGATAAAATTGCGCGCTGGGCCAGAGATTGGAAGATTAAATTAAACGAGTGAAAATCTACGAGAGTGGACTTCTCTTTAAAACCGCACGGATACACTACCACTATACTCGTTGGAAAGGCGGTACCGGCAGCTAACACTGCTCGCTACCTCGGCCTACATCTGGACAGCAAGCTCAATTGGCACAAGCACATCACGAATAAACGCAAAATGCTCGATCTGATATGTTGTCAAAATTCTACTGGCTCATAGGACCACGCTCTCAACTTAGTTTAAATAATAAGAGGCTTATTTACTCCTCCATTTTTCGTCATCTTGGAGCTTCGGAGCGGAAATCTGGAGCACGACGGCAATTGTAGCTCCTTTGCGAACTAATATCCTTAGCAACTGTAAAACAGATGAGGAATAATTGACGAGAAATTACATAATTGGTTACACTATTCTAGTTTCAAGCCTAATGGTAAACTTTTCTCAGCACGCCTGAAAAAAGAAAAGTAGATCTAAAATTTAAATTTGTCTTTTAACAAGATAATATGAATCAACTGAAAATATCTCAGGTCTTGACAATTCGTTATTCTCGTGGTAAATGCATTTTGCTCACCAGTGAGCGTGATTTGTAATTTGAATGAAGAATAACGTCGGAAAAACATAAGGCCTTCAATTTTTCACCAGTTTATCGGTAAATAGTCTAAAAATATGTCTGAGAAACACCATAAATCACCTCGTTGGCTATTTAAAGTGGTTGTTAATAGAAAACTGTGGGTAATTGCAAATTTTTGATGCCAGATTCGAATTCTTACTAAAAAATTATACTTATCAGAAAATTTGTTAGTACTTACGATTTTTTTCACAAGCGATTGACCTAAGAATTTTATTTCAACTCAGTTCTTAAAAATTTTATTGTTATATAAGCGTGGTAGTGCTTAATGGCAGGCGAACAGAGCGCAGTTTTAGAGTGGATTTATGAGGGAACATCATGTCACCGGTTTTGTCAGTAAAGCAGAGGAAAATAGGAAATTCGACTATATTATTGTTTTTGATTTCAAATCGAAAACCGCTTGTTTTCAGAAATTTACTCCTCGTTCTGGGTTACCGTTGAAATCTCTCTCTCTCTCTCTCTCTCTCTCTCTCTACATTTATGACCTGTAACATTGCAAACGATGCATATAGAGCACGCATGGGGGAGAAGCGAACCGTACATTTGCCCCACGCAACATGGATTTTCATAGGCAGGGTGTCTACAGGCAAGTAAAACAACCAAAAGCAAGTAAATAGCAAGTATTTTCTTGATACGGCATCCGAGCATGTAAATAGCATCCTTTTGCAGAAGGAGCAACCAAAAACGGGAAAAACGAAGGAAGAACTTCGGTACTGCATAATAATTGATAAAATCTATCAATAAACACTAAACAGCCAAGAATCTGGGTAAATTAACTTGACAGAGGCGCGTTATGAACAAAGCGTGTAGAAAGAGACGAAAATCGCTGCGCGCCGAGTTTGCGGGTGTGTGCGGTAATTTGGTCGCCTAACTTGTCTTCCGTTGTGAATTGGTTCCAAAAAACCCAATATAAAGACGAACGAAGTGACGTATGAACTTATACATATTATCTGTTTTCGGTTTCGAGTTCGACTCTTAGAGAAAGTTACTGTCATACCTAAGTTGTTTAAGTATAAGCACTATCTCATATTATAATAATGATTTTGCTGATTGATGAGGCCGTGTTATGTATTCTATTATTGAAATGTAGTCCTGAGCGAAACTGGAAAAATTACACCGTACATATCTGGGAAACAACAAACTAGGTGTGTTTTTTTTTTGCTTGTCAAATGGGGAAATGGCAAGTCCATGGCAAGTAAATGGCATCCTTTTTCATTTCATTCTTCTAGTAGACACCCTGATAGGATGCCTTATTTTATCAAGAAATTACGTTTATTCTCATTAGAAAATATTTCGTTCCCCTCGGAAAAGAGACGAATGGCGCGCATGCTGAGGGTCCAATAATTTCGCGAATGAATGCTAATAGGAGATTCGACCACGAAATATGAATAAATTCAATTTAATGTGTAGACTGTATTTAAACCAAATTCAGTTGCTCACTCGCCAGTATTTCCACGAGTACCTGATGTGAGAATAATTAAGCAATTTGATATGAAAATAATCGTATTATTCATCAAATCATGACAATTAAACAATCAATTTAATATGTTAAAACATGCGTCGTTAAACTGATACGAAGCTAAGCGAGAAATAATTCGAACTCCGTTCACAGTTAATGACTTGCTCAAAGCAGAAGTTAAGTATTCGAAACCGTGAAATTGTGCTGGCGAAACGGATATTATTTTAAGAAAATCGCTGATCTCAATTCCAAAATCTTTCGATAGATGCGCTAAACTTCAGTTTGGGTGTATCTTCAAATATGAGGTAGTGACTGAGAAGTCGATAATTCTACATTGTTAGTGGTACCTATTATAGTATATAATCGGATAACGCAATAACCTAGCCACCACATCTGACCTCGAGGACACGTAGTTGGCGTTGTGGTAGTTGACGTTCTGGTTGGTATGCGAACAGGTATGCGAACAGGTATGCCAACAAGAATGTCACCTATGTCAGGAGGATTTTGGGACTCATCATACAAGGCGCTTCTAGACTGTCGGTGTCCTTCAAAATCCTGTGCATGGTCCGAAAAGGTATCCGGTGACGGCGTTGGGTATATAATGTTAGATGATACCGACGTCCTTTCATCAGGATCACTGAATTTATCATCAGTTTTCTCTGCTTTCGTCTTCCTTGTCACTGGTTGATTAATCTCGTCAATGAACTGATCTTCTCGAAATAACTTCACACCTGCGTCGTACCTCTCGGTCGTAGATGGATAACCGGTCGCTTTTCTGTACTGGAATTCATTTTCGTCCTTGCCAGCGCGGAATGAAATAATGCCAGGAAAACAGTAAGACTGGCGAATCGCAAACAGGAAAAGAATAATGAAAATATTCCGACGCATGTTCGATCAGTATACTTACACGTGTATGTTACTTAGAATTTTCTGTATTATGATACGCAATAATTACGAATGAGCACGAATGAGAAAACCTTTTCTAATCGAGTATGCTAATCTGACTGAAACGGCTGGGAATCCGCGCGATAAGTCGCTGCGATTGATTTGTTCTGTATTTATTAGTGGGCTCCAACTCCACACGAGAAGAAAAACACGCATAAGTGTTGTTTGGTGAGGTTACATACCCCATTGTAGTCCTTTAGAGCTTAACAGATATCCTTTTTTTAAAATTTTACTTTACAGCCTTTTAGTACGTCTTATATAGTTTACAATCGTCATCTATAATAACTCAGTGCGCCCATTGATAGGCGTACGCGTCCCCCACCTTTCTCCAAGAGTCCCGTATCTTTGCATCTCTTCCCCACGCAATCCCAGCATATTGGTATATTTCCCCTTCCCATCTGGTTTGTGTCTACCTTTTTTCTTTTATTTTCTCTGGTTCCCACTCCATAATTGTTCTTTCCCACCGTTCCTGCCCTCGCTTACAATATGTCCAGCATATCCGAATTTACGTTTTTTACCAATATATCTACAGTCCTTGGTTCCCGTTTTTTGGCTAGGCTGTTGGTCTATACCTCCGTTAGTATGCATTAGAACTGGTACAGTGCAACTTTTGAGGATTTTCTTTTTTGTTTTCATGGTTGTTTTGCGCTTAAATATGCCCCTAAGTGACCAGAAATTTTTCCATGCATTTGCCCTATTCCTGGTTAATTCATTGTCCATGTTGTTAACGAATGATATCAGTTGCCCTAAATACATCGTATTATCTTCGGTACTTATTTTATTTTTGCCGATTGTAATTAATTGTAGGCTTAAAGGCCTTACGCCTTGGGTACTTCGCTGCCCTATCATATGTAGACACTGCCTTGCACCTGTCAGCATTTATCTCCTGGTCTTTGGTCCTAAGCCAGCTGAATTAAAACCTTCGATGATATCAATCCAAAATGGAAAATGCTGTCCCCTGGCAACCCTAAAATTTTGTGCAAGTTCACAATGTATTTTCTTGTTTAATCCGTCTTCAAAATCCGAGGTTTATCTAATCCTCCCACTCTTTTAATGAGTCATAATTTTGAAAAAATTTGACTGAGTTTTTATGCGTTTTAAACAGTCTTAATGACCTATAAATGTTGAATATTCTTTACCGTTTTAACGATTTGTAACGCGTTGCAGTGGTATCTTAGTACCTCTGAATTCTGAAGTGTGTCTCGATAGAGTTTTCACCTGTACCGCAGTGTTAAGGAGAAAGGAGTCGTAGGCTTGATTCATTCAGAAAGAAAATCCTAATGCTTGATTGTACCGATTTCTAAGCCTAGTGCTACAAAAGTCATGAATATGTTTTTCAATTTTCCGGGGTCTGAACAGTCTTAACCAGGTTTCAAAAGAAAAATAAATACCGCCGTCTTATAAAATGGTTAAAAAGTCTGACTGAGTTCTCTTTAGTGAATGTTAAACAATCTTCACGGAATCTTTTCACTGATTTCAGCCCGTCATTTGGCCGTATTGGTGAACAGATTTTAAATAGGCCATGATATGATTTTAAAGATAATTTACTTCCTCGTGTCTCCTGCATCGACTGAATTAATTTTTCACTGAAAATTATTATAATAATATTTACAACCAATATGGCAAGCCTGGGTACCCTTTGTCAGCTCACGGCTCGCATTTTGCCGCATTATAAACTGCACGAGTCGTACTTAATTACATCACAAAATTAATTTTGTGGTTGTGTGGTATACAAATGGCAGCATCTGCTAGAAAATAACTAATTGCTTTATCGGTAATTTTGAAACTCCGCGAGCAGTGTGAGGGAGAAATTTCTTGTAGTTTATACTCGCTCAAGTCGTATTCAGCCAAATTTGGCCATTTTCTCATAAATCTAGTCGAATTCTCCCCAAAAAAAAACAAGATCTTCCCCCATTAGTCAATTTTATCGCGAGGAACATTTT
Source organism: Acanthococcus lagerstroemiae (assembly GCA_031841125.1). Classification (NCBI taxonomy): domain Eukaryota; kingdom Metazoa; phylum Arthropoda; class Insecta; order Hemiptera; family Eriococcidae; genus Acanthococcus; species Acanthococcus lagerstroemiae. The sequence continues at coordinate 29,231,335 of CM063106.1, read as the reverse complement.
GAGGCGAATGCACGCGGGCAATGCTAGGGGGAGGAATGAACAAGACATTTGCTTCTCACAACATGTATTTTCACAGGATGACTTATTTTACTGATGAAATCACATTTTTTTCTTGTAGGAAAAGTTTGTGTTCTCCCCGGAAATCGGAAATGAGGCGAGCGGTGCGCAGCTAGGGGTCTAATAATTTCGCAAATTGATGGTATAAGTATTTGCAAACGAAATGTTTGCCAGTGGCGATTCCTTTGGTCATTCTAGTTATTCAGAGAATGACCAGATAATATTGAGAAAAATGAAATTTAATAATATTTTAAAATCAAAACATTTTAAGCATTTTTTATGTTGAAATACTATACAATGTAAAATTATACTATTTTGAAATCATGCGATCTTCAAACGACGCTAGTAATTCTCTCAAAATGCAGAATGACCTCGTTGCTCCTACGTACGGGGAAAATAATATTTGTGCATGCGCATACGAGCTATCTGGCACGCGTTCTTGTACGTCAAGCTTGAGTATAAATCTCTTGGATGGATAGAAACCATGTTTCTTATGCCACACCTGTAGAGCGCACATTTCTGTCATGTAGATGCCCCCGGTGCTAAAGAAAGCTTATGGCAATCAGTTTGTTTACAACGGGGTATTCGCATGACAGTAACGCCCGTGAACGCGCGCGTCACATGGTATAGCGAGGTCTACAGTTCCACGCTCGTATAATGTAAATAATCCGAGTTCTATCTCTCCAGAAGATTTATACTCAAAGACGTCAAGTCATTCTACGATTACAGAGAATGACATCATTCCACACATCATGACATCGATGTACGACGGGTTGCAGCTGAGTCTCTTAGGAATTTTTCAATAATTACGTTTAATCCCCACACCTACTCCTAATTAGAATTATATAGTACCAGAGGCGTAACTTGGTTTACAGTTGGGGGGGGTGGGGAGAAGGAAAATTTGCCTGCAAATATTACTTGAAAACTGAAAATTCGCCGACAAAAAATATTTTTTAATCAAAATATTTTTCAATTAAAAAAAATCAAAATTTGCCAACCGCCAAATTATTGGGGTGTATCACCCCCTCCCCATAGTTTCGTCCCTTCAAATATGCAGATTGGAACCTTATCCCTGAAGCACTCACATCTGCGCATATGAGCATACCCTAGTCTGGAAGGGTAAACTTGAAGGATATTAGGAATACTTGAGAGGAATACACAACTTCCTTTACACATTAAGGTGGTCGTTATTTACTCTTGGTGGTATTTTTTGCTGAATTTCCTCTGATTCGTCTCCTAGATTTATCCAGTAAATAAATCAATAAATAAATTTATTTATTTAAGAAAAAAAAACTACAAAGTTTCAAGTCGATTGGATTAGGGGAATCCGTATCACAAGCTCCCTTTCGTTCTTATGGTAAAAACATGGCGTTTTGACTTTCGTTCCAGACTGAATTTCCTTCCCATATTCACTAGGACCAAAGCCCGTAAATTAAGCAGTAGAACATTTCCTATCGGATTCAGCTAGTGACATTGAAAAAATAAGTCTTTTGCTTTTAACTTTTAGATTTTAATAAAATGTTCAACTTTCTCAAATTTTAGTCTCTAGGTCAAACAGAGAATCTAGTAAAAATAGAACATTCATTGAAATTCGAAATTCAACGTTTGCTACTGACTTTCAAATTTTCAAAATATCATCCACATCTCAGCTTTGTTTCAACCTGTCAGATAACGTTCAATACGTAGCTTGAAACCTTCGGTTTTTGACTGACTAGTCGCTAATAGGAGTCCAGGGTACTCCATTTTCAGAAACGAAATTTGACTTTCAGTTTGGGGAGATGGAGAAGAAATATTTGCCGACAAGTATATTCGCTGACAAACATTAAGAAAAAATAAAAATTTGCCGATTTTTTAATTGAAAAAAGGAGTAAGCAAACAAACATTCATAGAAATGAAGAATTTAAATGAACAGATTCAAAATATGCCGACAGCCAAATTATTGGGGGATGTTCAGCCCCCCGCACCCCTTATAGTTTCGTCCCTGTGTAGTACCAAGTTTTGACATGGAGAATGACCTAGAAAAAAAACAGGATTTGCCACTGGTGTTTACTAATAAGCTTTTTTTAACGTGAGTACACATTTTTGAATCGGGGACCCAATTTTGAAAAATTCTACTTTTTACGCTCTTTTCAACCATGCTAATAACTGCATTTTTGAGGGGGAAAATGTCGATTGGTTCTGTCTTGCTTAACAGCGTCCATATTTCCTTGACACCGTCATGTGAGAATAATTGAGCAAACTGATATGAAAATAATCATAATATTAATCGACTCCCTGCAAGCAAAATACCGCCGGGCGGAACGCGGGAGATAATGTGACACCGATGAAACCGCGTGATTTTTCAACTTACCAAAAAACGCCAAGTAACCAAGCGTTCTATATATGAGAGCGTTTATGTGACGTTTGTAAAACTCCCTTTTTCTAATAAATTTAAAAACGCTCCTTCCGATTGTTTCTTAAAAAACGCCCTCACAAATACTTTTCAAAAGCGCTGCTTTTCAGGACTTCTTAAGAAAAAATAATTGAATAGAAATTAAATATGCAAAAATTATGTTTAATATTAATAGGAAATCAAATTGGTAAAGAAAATAAATAAAAATAAACATAGGAAGGATCACACATCGTTTCAAAAATGTTGGTAAAACATTTTTCATAAACTAGTCAACCACAAAACAACTAAAATGTCCATTACAACAATGATAAAACATTTTACGAAGAAATAAACATCGTGTATTATAAATTTTAATACTTATATAGTGACGCATTCATTTTTTTCTTTTTTCAATTTCGAACATACGAAAACTGCAATAAATATTAAATGAAGAGTGGTAATGATAAAAAGAAATGTCAGGTATATTTAATATACTATAAATTGCGTGTATCAGTGTTCGGAATTGAAATTGGAAAGTATAAATGAATTTTTTTAAATTAGAATAAAAAAAGTATAACGTCCTAATATTACCAGTACGCTGCTCCAATGACGATTGACCTGACACCACGTCATGTTGTTCATCACTGATTTCAAGGTTCTTTTTGGCAGCTGAAAAGAAAAAATGAATGAATGAATGAACAGACAACTACCTTTTCCGAGTCCATAGCCCGAGAGTGTAGCTCCGTGGTTCGATAATAATAAAATGAAATAAAAAAGGAGTCTGATCTATAAACTAATTTTAAAACACCACCTCTAAAATTTGGGAATTAGCTATCACGAATTTTATTTTTCTCTTCGTCCCTGCCCTGTTTTCGAATATCAGTAAGGTATTGAGGGAGTCCAGAGATATTTCAAACTCGGTGTTGATAAATGGGACACTATTTTGTCCTAAATCGATATTTTTAGTAATATTTTTCTTTTTAGTATTCAACTTACTCAGATGTGGCATAAATTCTCGAGTAAATTCCGTATGAAGCGTTACCGTAGCGACCCGTAAAATGTATCCAATAAAAATCAAAAGTATGAAATTTTTCCTGTACGAATAGCCAAATGACAGGGTGCCCTAAAACGACTCCCTCCTTGCTAAAAAATAAGAACCCCCTAATCTACACCAGCTTTTGAATTGAAAATTTTGGAATTTGATTCTACGATTTCCTATGAATCTCATCATTTTGTTAGCATTTGCAAATAATCTCAGAAAATGAGTTGGACTCGAAGGCCTTGCGCTTTGGATACTTCGCTGCCCTATCATATGTAGACACTTCCTCACACCTGTCAGAATTTATCTCCTGGCCTTTCGTTCTAAGCCAGCTGACTTAAAACCTTCGATGATATCAACCCAAAATGAAAAATCCTGACCCCTGGAAGCTCGAAAATTTTGTGTAAGTTCACAATGTATTTTCTTGTTTAATCCTCCTTCAAAATTCGAAGTTTATCTAATCCTTCCACCCTTTTAATGAGTCATAATTTTAAGAAATTTTGACTGCGTTTTTATGCGTTTTAATCAGTCTTACTGACCTATAGATGTTGAATATTCTTTACCGTTTTAACGATTTGTAACGCGTTGCAGTGGTATCGTATTACCTGTGAACTCAGAACTGTGTCTCGATAAGAGTCTTTACTTGTGCCGCAGTGTTAAGGAGAAAGCAGTCATGGGCTTGATTCATTCTGACAGGAAATCGTAATGCTTGATTTTCCCGATTTCTAAGCCTAGTTTTTCAAAGTGTTGAATATGTTTTTCAGTTTTCCGGTGTCTCAACAGTCTTAACCTGGTTTCAAAAGAAAAATAAATACCGGCGTCCTATAAAATGGTTAAAAAGTCTGAATGCGTTTTTCTTAGTAAATGTTAAACAATCTTCACGGAATCTTTTCACCGATTTCAGCCCGTCATTTGGCCGTATTGGTGAACAGACTTTAAATAGCCCGCGACAATATTTTAATAGTATATTACGTTGGAGCAGAGGAAAGTATGCGATTCCCTAGTGCGAAGTTTACGGAAAGAGGCGAAGCCGAGTGACGGAATCGCACGCGGGAACCGCATTACTTTCCGATGCTCCAACGTACTGTATTTTAATCGAAGATGAACGGAAAACAAACAAATACTTGACCAATCAGCTACCAAATTCATTTTCAATTCTTATCAGTTAGCATTCTGCCGAAATGTTTTCTGAACGATTCTCTTTTCGTGATAACGTGTTGTACGTTAACAGTTGTAGATCGATTTTCCTTCGTACGTTACTTACTAATTATAATCGCTTCTATGCAGTTACTTGTTCTCTGTTTAAAGAACACAAAAATAAAGTTCGTGTTTCAATTATATTTATTCTTACAATCATACAACCCAAGCGGTAGGTAATTTCTACTTTCCACTTGGGTTCGGCAGAAATTAAATATTACCTACCGCCTTTACGTTGCAGTCACTGTTACCTACTTACAAGCGTGAAAGCGCTTCTTTCCAAATTTCTTAAAGCTTATACTCGTTCAAGTCATACAGTCGGCCAAATTTGGCCATTTGATCATAAATCTAGTCAAATTCTCCCAACAAACAAGATTTTTTCCATCAGTTAGTTTTATTGGGAGGGGCCGACTCCCTCTCGCTGCATTACGAGGAACATTTTGAGGCCGATGTGCGTGGGCGGACATGAAATTTTAACTGTACATTGTTATGCACATTGTGTAAACCTTGTTCTTGTCGATTCTATGAAAGCAGTTAGAGATATCATCGTTTTTTGGTATTGTGGAAGCATTGTATTGTTTCATTGAGGGCGGTGCAACCAGGCATGCAATTTTTCAATGAATGTTGCTGGAGTGTGATTCAAAGATTGGTGTTTTGAGAAAATTATGCACCACAAGGTGGGATTGTCAAGCAGATGCAGTCAACATACTATTGAATAATTTTACAGCTGTTGTTGAAACATTAAACAAGATTGAAACGTTTTCAAACGATCCAAAATCTGTCTTTGAAGCAAAAAACTTATCAAAATCGATGCGTTCTTTTGATTTTGTATTTTGGTTGCGTGCCTTACATCCTATTTTAAATGCAATAAATACAGTCAGCAAAATTTTACAACAAGAAAAACTCAGTCTGGGAGCAGCAGTTAATGCAATAGAAAAGTTGTCTAGATCAATTCTAAGTAAAAGAGAAGACCAAATCAGTGATGAAATGCTTAACGTTATGGCCTCGTCATCTAGAGAAACTCAGTCCGAGAGTGAAGAGGAAGATGAGCCTATATCTCAGCCAAAGTCAAAATTTAACATACTGCGGGACGAATTTCAGAAGAAAGGCCAAAAGTTGAATATGTCTGAACCCAAAATAAAGAGAACTCCCAAAATAAATGTTAAGGTAGATAATAATCCGAGAACTCAACATACAGATTCTTCCATTCAAGAAGAATATAAAAGAAAATATTTTGAGGTACTAGACAATATCCAGAATGGAATTAATGATCGTTTTTCCCAAACAGTTGTGAAATTATTGCAGATATATGAAAAAGTATTTATTAAAAAATGTGCTTCAGAAAGTGACCTCCAACAAATAATTAATTTGATCCAGCCTCATGAAGAAAATAAAATAGAACTTAGTCTTGTAAAAGCGGAATTAGACCGGTATAAAAATAATAGTAATTTCGAAAAACTTTTATATATTCAAGATGTTATTACAAAATTTAAACTGTTTCCAGAATTTAAAATTAATGTTCCAAATTTAGCAAAGTTTTTAATATTTTTCCAATCAATACCTCTAACAACAGCTTTTGTGAAACGTGTTTTCTCAAAACTAGTCATTGTAAAAACTCAATTACATAGTACAATGACTGAAGGTAGATTACAGTCTTTGTTGATAATTAATGTTGAAAAGGAGGTATGTAATGAAGTGTCAAATAAAGAAATCCTTAACGAATTTGTTTTAATGAAAGATAGACGATTATTGCTGTGAATTTAAAATAGGTATTTCATTTTTTTTTTAAATTTACAGTTATTACCTAACTCATAAGTTCAACTTTAAAACGTTCTTGTTTCTTTAGTGAATTAGTCATGTTAGTTGTTATAGTACCATAATTCATAAGTTCAACTTTAAAACTATCTTTTTTCTTTAATAAATTAGTCATGTTAGTTGTTAGTAGGTACCATATTACTATTTCTTTCTTTTTCTTTTATTTGTAGGCTATGTTACCTTTGATTGAAAGATGATATTTGTTACAAGAGTCTACAAAAAATAAAATATAAATTTTTATATTGTAATTCTCAGAAATTTCCATTCATTAAATTTACAAGTAGCTTGAAAATCCCTGGTAATATAACACCCATCTATGTATGATGTTGTTTTTGAGCTTGAAAACTTAAAAAATTACTCATTCCTTTAAGGGCACTGGGAAACTCGAGTTTTCTAATGTATATTCATGTACCTTTTTTAGGGGAACCACTAGAGCTAAATAGCTGAAATTTTGTCAGAATTTTGGTGCAACATTCCCTTTGATTTTAACAAGCGCGTTCATGTTTAGCATTATTTATTGCAAGATAAGAGATTTTTTCGGTAACAACCTTTTTAGAACACTTTTTTCAGCATTTCAATTTTTTTTTTAAACTCCCAAAGTGCAATCATGCTAAAAGCTCTCGTCTGTTTGTAGAATACCATCTTCTAAAAACGCTGAAAAAAAGAAAATCCAAGTCAATTTTCAGAAAAAGGAACATTAATGTATAAAAAAAATTTTTCGGAAAAACAATTTTAAAAATAAAGTATAATTTTTTAAACATATAACTGATTAATACACAATATAATACTATAATAATAAAAGAACAGAGATAAAAGTATAAATATATACACAAATAAAATAAATATATACACAAGTTTTTAATAATGTCCAGCTAAATATGAATTATCTTCTTGTGCCTTGCACTTTGGCTGCATAGCCATTCTCCGAACATTTGTCATCGCAGCTTCTGCCTCATCAATACGGGCAACGTCTTTTTTTTCTTCATAATAGCGATGCAGTTTCTGCCAGATTTAACCACACGCAGAATTAAGCATTTGGTCACATTCCCTTAATTGTAACAGCTAATCGCTTCGTAGACACCAAAACATAATGTTCTGAGCTGAACAAAGACACGTTTTGGTATCCGTGTCCAGATTACGTTATTTACAGATTCATTTAAATTCTGTGTATTAGAATGTAAACACTTTTTTAGAAGATCGACGTTCGCGAGATCCTTGAAAATGCCTTTCAGTTGATTCATTACCGCCTCAAGTAAATGGTGGTGTTTGTCGTGATCGTATTCACTGTCAGAAATTATAGCCTTTTTATATTTTACACCAAGAGTCCACACCAGAAGGGCAAAGACCATGCAGAGGTCTCGAATTCAATGAGCTGAGATGAAAATACACCGCCCATACGGCCTTTTTCATTTGTTCGAGGTTTCCTGCATTATCACGAATGGCAAGTCCATAATATTGTTGAATTTTATTTATTGTTGCATCAGTAAGGCGATTATGACCACCTCCCGATCGGCAAGTACCGACACTATTTCGACAGTGTCGAATTCTGCTCATTTCGACCGTCGAATTGTCGAACACTGACCAATCAGAAAGCAGCTTGACTGCACCGCCGGTTGCATTTCTTCGACAGACGTGTCGACATTTCGACAGACATACCGACATTTCGACAGACCGACATTTCGACGGACATACCGATATTTCGATAGACCGACATTTCGACAGACATACCGATATTTCAATAGATGACATTTCGACAGACATACCGATATTTTGACAGACCGACATTTCGACAGACATACCGATATTTCGATAGACCTACATTTTGACAGACTGACAATTCGACGGGTATGCCGACATTTTTTGACAGGCAGTCCGACAATTTGATAATTGCATTCCCCATCGTTTTCAATTATTTTCAGTACTACACCAGCTCCAGAGGCGCAAGTGAGGGTGTTTAGCCCTCTCCCCATCTCGTAAAAGTCCTTCCAGTCTTCTGAAAATTCCCCTAAAACTCACAAAAAAAGGTGTAAAGTACTAAATTTTTTTTTATGCTTCTCATTTTGAATTTTGCTGGGGGCTTCAGCCCTCCCCCAGCTCCGACAAGCTATTTGTGCTTATGAATAACTTAAACATGATTCAATCTGCTGAGAAGCGGCTCCTTTAAAATTGCTTACTCTAATACATACAAAATGAAAAATAAGTAAGAGTTCTTTCAATCAATGTATATTAAAAATAATACAAATATCCAGAAAATAACAAATATGAAATTTTAGACATTTTCAGTATACTAGAGCCCCAATACGGATTGCGGCAACTGCGGGTCTGAACTTTCGCGTATCCCCCTACTCGTCTCCATCGGGCGCCACCCCCTCAAATGGAAAAACTCCCACAGGCAAGTCGCGCGTTTATAAAGGTAAGCCGAAAACCAAATTAAACATTTTTACATGTACCAAATACCCAAGGTTTAGCCGGTAGTGATCGTATCTTTGAATTTGAAAGAAATATAAAAAAATTACAGTTTGACATCATCGGACTTTCGGAAACACGGATCCTGGGGGGAAAATTTCTGAAAAAGAAGAACGGTCACTACTTCTTTTACTCCGGTCATACCAAGGGTTCAGAGGAACTGGTTTCTATGTACTAAATAAAAATTGGGTAAAAAAAATTACTCAAATCAAAGGTATCTCAGATAGGATAAGTTTGCTAAAATTAAATATCGGAAAAAAAAATACAAATCTTTTGATAATTCAAATCTACGCCCCCACAGGCAGATATAAAAGAAACTGAAAACTTTTATAAAGTGCTACAAAATACTTACTTTTGACGCGGAGAAGGAATACAACAATGTAATTATGGGAGACTTCAATACCAAGCTAGGCAAACAAGTAGACCCCGAATGTTATAGTACTATTGGTAAATTTTGTACAGGAGAAACTCTAAACAGGAATGGTCAATGTACGTTGAACTTTACAGAAAATAATTCATTGAAAGTAGCTAACTCCTTCTTCGAGAAGAGAAAAAATAAGAAATGGACATGGCTAGCACTACACGGCACTACCAGAGACGAAATTGATAGTAAGCGACTTGAAAATAGTGTCAGACGTGTCTAGATGTGACCAGTTTGAATTTCCCTCAGGCCATAGGCTATTACGAATGAAAATTGGGATACCAAGAAGAACAAAAATCAAGAACTATATTAAAACAAATAAACCTAGTAAAAGCATGATTCTCAATGGGAAAGTTGAGGAAGCACAAAGGTATATGGGAAGGGAGCTGCAAAAGGTTAACTGGAATGATTCCTGTTCGATGCAGGTCTTATATGACAAAATTGAAAAAACAGTTAAAATGGTTTTTGAAAAATTTAGCGAAAAAAAAGTTGAAGGCTCAATAACAAACAAAATATCAGAAAAAACAAAATCATATCATTATGCGATAGAAGAAATTTGTTGGCTACAAAATTACAAAGATTTAAAGGAAAAGACAGAATTAACTGAACTGAGGAATACTGTTAAAAAGGCAATTAAAAAGAATATACTCACACACACGATATAAACACAATGTACGAAGTTATAAAACAATCAGGTTTAGTGAAGAGAGCGAAACGCGAAGTTTTTCAGGACCAAGCTATCATCCCAAAAATTAAAAACAGAGAAGCTAAATTTGTTTTTGACAGGGAAAAGATTCTATACGGAACTATATAGCAAAGACCAAAAAGAACAAGTAGTAGATATTCTCATGGAAATGAATAATAAAGAAATAGTACCACACTTCTAGAAAATGAAATCTTGTCCATCTTGAGGAAATTAAATCCTACTAAAGCAATGGGTCCAGATAAGATGGGGAATTATGAACTCAACATTTTTCAGAAGAATTAACACCAACTCTGACAAAACTTTTCAATTTGATTTTAGAAAAAGAAACAACTCCATCCCAATGGAGCTTTCCCGAAATAATTTTATTTTTCAAAAAGGGGGATACAAATGATATAAACAATTATAGACACATAAGTCTAACTTCAAATATTGGAAAGATTTTTGGCAAACTAGGTACTGAAAACCGGAATATACACACAACTAGACGAATGTCAAGGTCCGGAACAGACTGGCTTTTGTAAAAATCGATCAACCACTGACCAGTTATTTATAATTGGTTAGTTAATAGAAAAAACTAGGGAATATAACCAACCATACCTGCTATTTATAGATTTTGAAAAAGATTTTGATTCTATTTATCTATCCGCATTCCGCACTCTGGGGAGCCCTAATTCGACAGGGAATCCCAGAGAAAGTGATCAAAATTATAAAAAGAATGTACAAGAATAACAGCGGGAGAGTGCGGCTGGACAAAACAGGGAAAACGTTTAAAATTGAAAGGGGAGTTAGACAGGGAGACCCCTCTCCCCGAATCTCTTCAATAGCTTGTCAGAGGATATTTTTCAAAATTTGGATTGGGAACAAAAAGGAATAAAAATAAACGATGAATGGCTCAGCAATTTGAGAATTGCTGATGATGTGGCTTTAATTTCTCAGGACGCAAGAGAGATGCAAACTATGGTAACCGAACTAACCCGACAATGTGGCAAAGAGGGATTAACTATAAATACGAATAAAACGGTATTATTATTATCCAACACAAAATTCAGTCAAGACATAGTGATTGACGGCAACAAAATTAGAATCGAAGATAGCACAACATACCTGGGATAAATTATCTCTTTTAAAGACAAGTCAGAAAAAGAAATTGTAAAAAAAAAGAACGCAAGCATGGAAAAGCTTTTGGGCATTGAAAAATGTTTTCAAAAATAAAATGCCACTGGAAATGAAGAAGAAAATTTGGTTGGAAGTCATGCACTTTACCAGTACTACTGTATGGATCTCAAACTTAGACTACAACCGAAAATCAAAATAAAAAATTAAGCAGTACTCTCAATTGGCAATGGAGAGGGCGATGATTGGAGTAAAAAGACGGGCCGGCTAACTAATAAATTGGTAAGGGCAAAATCAATGGTTTGGGACTGTACATATGTAATGAAAAAAACTGAAATTTGACTATGCTGGACATGTTGCCAGGGAGGAAGGTAAAAGATTGGAAAGAAAAGTTCTGGATTGGATACCCAGTGATGGAAAAAAAAAGGTAGGGAGACCTGCCACCTGCTGAGTTGACGAAATTAGGCAACATGCCGGAGTTTCCTGGGGGAGGGACGGGAGGGGCAGGGACCAGTGGAAACGAGTAGGGAAGGCCTATGCCCGAAGATGGGCGCATTAAATTTGTAACAAATACACAAAATTCGGTTGTATGTCAATGGCTGTAAAATAATAAAATAAACAAAAAGTTGAGGAAAATTTCAAGTCTTATAATGATGCCAAAGTAGTTAGTTGACCATCATGATTTCCAAGTCTATCGGTAGCGTCGATGGCCACGTGAGCAATATTACCTGTAAAAATAAATAAATATCAGCTGGAGAAGACAAAGTAATCTTAATGAAATTATTAGATTCTACCCTATTCTGACGCAGGCCCATTCGGGGCGTTTCCGGGATAGGGAGTGCTGTGTCCCGGGGCCAATTTGGCATGCTTGCATCGCCATACGTCATACGGGTACAGCTGTCAGAAGAAAACGATGGGTTAATAATAATCTTAGATATACAGTTCTCGGTCCAACCAATTAGGGGAGAAGTATTAAAGGTCTCAGGCTACCGCCAGTTTTTAAAAGGAGAATTTCCCTGAAATTACCCGTCATCACATCGAGAACTCACTTAAGCCTCTCCTGCACGGATCTTCTCCTCAACCACAGGTCACTCCTCCCGATCCCTTCCGCACAACAGCTCCCTAACACAATCACTCGCTCTCACCACAGACCCCTTCAAAATTACAACCCGCTACAGAACCACAGCCGGCTTCTCTCCCACTATAATCGCTCCATCACCACTCTCTCTCTCTCTCTCTCTCTCGCTCTCGCTCTCTCCACCATGGCAACCCCTTACAGTCCTCTACCAGACAACAACTGTCTTCCCATCAGTAGTCCCAATCCAGGGCCACTTACTACTTGGAACCTCCCAGATAGAGACCTGAGATGTAAATTCTGGCCTGTGTGTGGTGGTTGAGGTGAAGGAGGAGGGCCGTGATGGGGGGGGGAGTCATGATGGGAGAAAAAGACTGGGGATGTGTCGGTGACCAGGCAAGCAATATTAACTGTAAAAAGAAATAAAACTTATCTGGAGAAAACGAACAAAATTTCAATGAGATTATTGTACTCTACATGAACCTACATGAGGGGTACATCTTCCAGAAGGAAATCTTCTTCCAAATTTCTTACATTCTCACAAATACATACTTTGTACTTGCATAAGATACTAAACAAATTTATCCTATCAAATGTTGTATTAAAGTAGCATAGGTAGTGTTGACTTACTAGGAGGCATCTCCGGCAGAACATTCTTAAGGACTGGACTAATTTCCCTGTTTTGACCTATACACCTGCTGAAGCGTTGTATGGTCAGGCACAGTTTATATGTTTTAGCACTCGTCTTATAAGATCTGTTCTTTATTTTTAGTAGATGCATGCGCTATTTCTACTCGCCCTAGTTCTCTGATAATGCCCTCGTTGCGGACTGGATTTACTCAAAAACCAAAAACCTCCAACAGTCCCGCGCGCACACACATAAATGTTGAAATACGGGGTCCGAATGGCCAAGCAGAAATCTTTTAAACAGCGGGTGGGCCAGCCTAGAGAGAATTTTCGCAATCTTCCCCCACCACGTTGATCTGCTCCTGGAATAATTAGTAACTGAATATTACATTAGATGACATAGAAATGACATAACTTACCTATAAATTACACCATTCAATACGCCAAAGCAGAGAAACACACGACACAATCGCTTTCTGAAACCATCAAACATCAACTTTGAAACGCCGACGCTAAGTCGCCGAAATGCCGGTTACTGATGGACTACCACTACACATTGAACCAGTTAGACGTAAGCGCTAACATCACCGACGCGACCTTAACTTACCACACTTACTTGTATACTGCTTTTCCCAAAAAGTTAGAACTGCAGGGCCACTATTGAAGATCCAAATTAACAATAACAATGCACTTATTCAAAATTCAAATTATCAGCGAAAACTTTAACTTGTTAAAAACTAGCCAAGAACTGTCAGACACACGAATCGAATGATGCAATAAGAGATAAGACTAACGACGTAACGACTTTTTCGAAATTTACATTATCTCAGATCTTCCTTCATCTTTGTGAACCTATCGGATATGTTCGGGTGTCTCCGTTCTGTCGATCCTGGTCGAGTACTGTCTGTCACCGTCAAAAAAGTGATATCGAACACCGTCGCCGTTGACGAAATGCGTTTTCTCATTAATTCCGCAAAATTACTGCATTTTTGTCGATTTGTCGGCAATTGCCGGCTGTCGAAGTGTCGATCGACAGTTATTTTGCCCATCGGGCCTATTGTTTTCCCGTCACTCAATATTATACCGCCTAATATCGTTTTTAACTTACCTACGTAATTGAGAGCCCATTTGTTTGGAAACATGGTTGATGCATTCTAATTTTTCAATATCAAAATCTGGACTGTAAGGTTCATCAACAACAGATTGGTATGCCTTCGAATCACGATCACCGAGATAACTCTTGTAACGGATGTTATACAGAGCATTTGACCTTTCGAATATTCTTTTGATACCTTCTACTTCCATGCCACCGCTTGTTCCAGAATAGTTGGCAGAACAATCTTCCTCATGTCCATCATCTTCGTCATTAGAACATTTACAGTATTTGCTTAGAATTTCAACATCAACGACACGACCTGTGTTCGCCTGCATATTGGCATATTTCCCCTTCCCATCTGGTTGTTTGTCTGCCTTTTCTTCTTTTATTTTCTCTGGTTCCCACTCCATAATTTTTCTTTCCCACCATTCCTCCAATCCTCTTACGATTTGTCCCGCCTATCCCTATTTTAGTTTTATAACAATATACCTACAGTCCTTGGTTCCCATATTTTTCTCATCGCACAGTTTTTGAATTTATCTATTCTTTTTACTCTCGACAGTGACCGCTGCATGGCTGTCTCCTAGGCTGTTGGTCTATGCCTCCGTTAGTTCCCATGTCTTTTGGCACCATACGTTAGTACTGATACTGTGCAACTTTCGAGGATTTTCTTTCTTGTTTTTATGGGTGTTTTACTCTTCAATACGTTTCTAAGTGACCAGAAATTTTTCCATGCATTTGCTCTTCTCCTGGTTAATTCTTTGTCCATGTTGATAATGAATGATATCATTTGCCCTAAATACACCGTACTATCTTCGCTACTTATTTTATTTTTGTCCATTGTAATTGTGGGATTAATTACCGGATTAGATGAAAGCACCGTTTTGTTTGTATTCATGTTAAGGCGGCTTACTTTTTGACATTTATTTTCTAGATCCCTTGCCATTCTTTGAAGTTCGTCACCACCCTGGGAAATGAGAGCAACATCATCAGCACATCTTAGATTATTTCGAAACCTCCCGTTTATTTTAATACCCCTTTCCTCCCAATCTAATTTTTGAAATATTTCCTCCAGAAGATAGTTGAAGAGGTTGGGAGATAACGGGTCTTCCTGTTTTACGCCCCGATTTATCTTAAGAGATGATCCTGTTTTGTCTAAACCTATCCTACCCTCCAAGTTTTTGTACATTTCTTTTATAATTCTTACTATTTTCTCTGGAACTCCCTGTCTAAGTAATGCGTCCCATAATGCATTTAAATATATCGAGTCAATGGTTTTTGAAAATCAATGAACGGAAAATTTAGTGGTAAGTTATATTCCCTACCATTCCCCAGTAATGGCTTGTCACCAAAGGGAATTAGACTAGAACCCTTGTATCAAAATAACTGATCAAGGAGGCCTATGTCCCAGTGGGTGGACCGAAACATCTGTTTCAAGGCTGTATTTAAAATTTAAGATTTATAATTCCTAGTTTTCACGATTAGCTGATTTATAAATTATAATAAATAATTGATCAACTGATGGGTAGCCTTTTTTCCTGAAATCTGCCTGTTCTGGGCTATGGTTAAAGTCTAGTTGATTGTAGATTCGGTTTTTGATTAGTTTAGCGAAAATTTTCCCCAACTATTATGAGTTTTTTTTTGTCCTCTTTTTTCAATAATAAAATAATTTCTGCATTTTTCTATTGCGTGGGTATTTTTTCTTTCGCTAAGATTAAGTAAGAAAATTTCTTTAGGGTGGGTGTAAATTCTTCTGTATAGAATTTGAGATCGCTATTGCTAATTTTATCAGGTCCCGATGACTTATTTGGTTTCAGGTTTCTCAGGATAGCTCGAACTTCTTCTGCTAAAAATGGTGGTATCTGTTCTTTGTTACTTTGTGGTTCTTACTAGGGGGCTCGCTTGGGTCTTTTTCGTATAACTTTTCATAAAAGCCTGTAGGTACTACTTTCACGATTTTATCTCGCTGTCGTGTTGAAATTTCCCCCTCTGTCCTTAACTTTTGAAAATAGGCCTTGTTCTTTGAATATTTCCCTTCTGGCTTTCTTAATCGCTTCAGAGCTTTGAATGATTTCAAGCATCCTGTCGTTGTTTAATTTTTGTGTATTATTTCTTATTTGTTTTTTGACCAGCTTTCTAGGCTCAACCAATTCTATTTTTACTCTGAGAGGGTTTTGTTTTTTATTTTTGCCTGCGCAATCTTTCTTTCGCTGCTTTTTAAAGTGTTTTCAGAAATAGTCGGCTTGATGGCAAAACTCACCAAGTCTTATGTAAAAACGTAGGACTTGGTGAGTTCTGCCACGAAGCCGACAAAATTTCGTTTACTGTTTTTGTCTGATTGTCTTTTGTGGTGAATTCAGCATAAATTGTTTTCAGAATTTTTTCAGTTTGGTCGTACATTAATTGTACGTCCTCCTGTTTTTCCTTATCCAGTTTTTCCAATTCTATTTTTAGTTTCTGTTTTGTTGCCACAAAATTGTAAATGAGAATCACTGTTTTAGCTCGGACTTCACCTTTTTTAACATTGGCAGTTTCGAACCTCTTGGGTATTTTTAATTTCAAATGGAGAGCTCTGTGGTCTGAAGGAAAGCCAGAAGAGTCTACTCAAGCAACGTCTGCCACTATTCCGATCAAGTTTGCTAATCGGACTGAAACGGAATTCAATAAACGATGATCGATTTATTCGGGTTTTCTTAATTGGTTCCGCGTGAAAAGAAAAACATGTATACGGCAAATTTTTTTTCGAGGTTACATACCCAATTGTAGCTCCTTTGGGAACTAATATCCTTAGCAACTGTAAAACAGATGAGGAATAATCGATGAGAAATTACATAATTGGTTACACTATTCTAGTTTCAAGCAGCCTAATGGTAAAGTATTCTCAGCACGCCTGGGGAAAAAAAAGAAAAAAAGAAGTAGATCTAAAATCTAAATTTGTCTTTTAACAAGATAATGTGAATCAACTGAAAATATCTCAGGTCTTGACAACTCGCTATTCTCGTGGTAAATGCATTTTGCTCACCAGTGAGCGTGATTTGTAATTTGAATGAAGAATAATGTCAGAAAAACATAAGGCCTTCAATTTTTCACCAGTTTATCGGTAAATAGTCTAAAAATACGTCTGAGAAACACCATCACCTCCTTGGCTATTTAAAATGGTTGTTAATTGAAAACTGTGCGTAATTGCGAATTTCTGATGCCAGATTCGAATTCTAAGTAAAAAATTATACATATCAGAAATTTTGTTAGTACTTACGATTATAAGAAATTCGACTATAATATTATTTTTTATTTCAAATCGGAAACCCCGTATTTTTAGAAATTTACTCCTCGTTCTGGGTTACCGTTGAAAAAATGGAAAAAATATGAGCTAATGTTTTTTTACTAACTCCCATGTCACAATAATCCAACTCTCAAAACACGCAATAATAAACGGACAAAAACTGTATGAGTAAGTATAAGTCAAACTTTCTCACTTCTGTAATACATAATATGAGGAGTTATCTATCAAAAGGGCGCTTGGCAGATAACTCCTCATATGTAGATCAACGTAATTATGCTCATTCTGTACTTGTAAAGGACACAGATAACTTATTTGCAGTACCCACAACCTGTTTTTGTTTTCTGTCTATATACTAAACTCGTCTAATCTGGAAAACCTGTCATTGTGGAAAAAAACATATGGTCCGTTGAGAAAACCTGTATATTTTAATGTATCATCTGGAAAACCAGTCTATCATTGAAGTGGAAGTGGAAACTAAAAATGTACAAAAAAACTGTGCAAAATGGAAAGTGGCTCATGTATTTTATTGATTTTTCTGTGTTCGCATAGGTTTCTTTAAGGTAGAAAAATTTTGTTCCGTTATCTGCCGTACTGCACTACACAAAATTCTTTGCTCATGGTGAACTGTATCATCCTCGCCAGTAGTGTTCAGATGTACAGTACATGCATCACTAGTACGATACGGTATAGACCTGGTTTTGTTTGTTTATTTGTTTGTTCACTTGTATAATGTGGAAAACCTGTCAGTATGGAAATTTGTAAAGCGGTCCGTCCGGAGTACTTCTTTTTCAGGTCACGGGCCACATTTGGCATCATTATGAATTTTATAACAGCACACAAGCTACACTTAATTAAATCACAAAATTAAATTTCTAGTTGTGCGGGACACAAATACCTTTTGGTGGTTTTAATGTTCTGCGAGCAGAGCGAGGGAGACGTTTTTTGTGGTTTTGATTCATTCAAGTCAGATAAAGTTGGAAAAATGTGGACATTTTGTCATAAATTTAATTGGATTGTTTCAACAAGTAAGATTTTTCCTTTTAGCCGACGTTCATGGGTGAGAGTAACTCTCTCTCTCTCTCTCTCTCTCTCTCTCTCTCTCTCTCTCTCTCTCTCTCTCTCTCTCTCTCTCTCTCTCTCTCTACAATTATTACCTGGAACATTGCAAACGATGCATATATGGGCACGCCTGGGGGAGAAGCGAACCATACATTTGCCCCACGGAACATGGATTTTCATAGGACGCCTTAATTTATCAAGAAATTACGTTTATTCTCATAGAAAAATATATCGTTCCTCTAGGAAAAGAGACGAGTGGCGCGCATGCTGAGGGTCCAATAATTTCGCGAATGAATGCTAATAGGAGATTTGTCCACACGAAATATGAATAAATTCAATTTAATGTGTAGACTGTATTTAAACCAAATTCAGTTGCTCACTCGCCAGTATTTCCACGAGTACCTGATGTGAGAATAATTAAGCAATTTGATATGAAAATAATCGTATTATTCATCAAATAATGACAATTAAACAATCAATTTAAAATGTTAAAACATGCATCGTTAAACTGATACGAAGCTAAGCGAGGAATAATTCGAACTACGTTCACAGTTAATGACTTGCTTAAAGCAGAAGTTAAGTAAGTATTCAAAACGGTAAAATTGTGCTGGCAAATCGGATATTATTTTAAGAAAATCGCTGATCTCAATTCCAAAATCTTTCGATAGATGCGCTAAACTTCAGTTTGGATGTATCTTCAAATATGAGGTAGTAACTGAGAAGTCGATAATTCTACATTGTTAGTAGTCCTTATAGGTATATAATGGATGACAATAACCTTGCCGCCACTGACCTGGAGGACAGGGAGTTGACGACGGAGTTGACCTTCTGGTTGGTATGCCACCAAGAATGTTACCTACGTCAGGAGGATTTTGGGACTCATCATACAAGGCGCTTCTAGACTGTCGGTGTCCTTCAAAATCCTGTGCATGGTCCGAAAAGGTATCCGGTGACGGTGTTGGGTATATAATGTTAGATGATACCGACGTCCTTTCATCAGGATCACTGAATTTATCATCGGTTTTCTCTGCTTTCGTCTTCCTTGTCACTGGCTGATTAATCTCGTCAATGAACTGATCTTCTCGAAATAACTTCACACCTGCGTCGTACCTCTCAGTCGTAGATGAATAACCGGCCGCTTTTCTGTACTGGAATTCATTTTCGTCGTTGCCAGCGCGAAATGAAATAATGCCAGGAAAACAGTAAGACTGGCGAATCGCAAACAGGAAAAGAATAATGAAAATATTCCGACGCATGTTCGATCAGTATACTTACACGTGTATGTTACTTAAAATTTTCTGTATTATGATACGCAATAATTACGAATGAGCACGAATGAGAAGACCGTTTCTAATCGAGTATGCTAATCTGACTGAAACGGCCGGGAATCCGCGCGATAAGTCGCTGCGATTGATTTGTTCTGTATTTATTAGTGGGCTCCACACGAGAAGAAAAACACGCATAAGTGTTGTTTGGTGAGGTTACATACCCCATTGTAGTCCTTTAGAGCTTAACAGATATATATTTTTTTTAATTTTATTTTGAAGCCTTTTAGTATGCCTTACATAGTTTACAATCGTTAACTATAATAACTCAGTGCGCCCATTGATAGGCGTAGGCCTCCCCCACCTTTCTCCAAGAGTCCCGTATTTTTGCATCTCTTCCCCACGCAATCCCTGCATATTGGTATATTTCCCCTTCCCATCTGGTTTGTGTCTGCCTTTTTTCTTTTATTTTCTCTGGTTCCCACTCCATAATTGTTCTTTCCCTTCGTTCCTGCCCTCCTCTTACAATATGTCCAGCATATCCGAATTTTAGTTTCTTAACAATATATCTACAGTCCTTGGTTCCCGTTTTTTGGCTAGGCTGTTGGTCTATGCCTCCGTTAGTATGCATTAGTACTGGTACAGTGCAACTTTTGAGGATTTTCTTTTTTGTTTTCATGGTTGTTTTGCGCTTAAATATGCCCCTAAGTGACCAGAAATTTTTCCATGCATTTGCCCTATTCCTGGTTAATTCATTGTCCATGTTGTTAACGAATGATATCAGTTGCCCTAAATACATCGTATTATCTTCGGTACTTATTTTATTTTTGCCGATTGTAATTAATTGTGGGCTTGAGGGCCTTACGCCTTGGATACTTCGCTGCCCTATCATATGTAGACACTGCCTCGCACCTTTCAGCATTTATCTCCTATTCTTTGGTTCTAAGCCAGCTGGATTAAAACCTTCGATGATATCAATCCAAAATGGAAAATGCTGTCCCCTGGCAACCCTAAAATTTTGTGCAAGTTCACAATGTATTTTCTTGTTTAATCCGTCTTCAAAATCCGAAGTTTATCTAATCCTCCCACTCTTTTAATGAGTCATAATTTTGAGAAAATTTGACTGAGTTTTTATGCGTTCAAACCAGTTTTAATGACCTATAACTGTTGAATATTCTTTACCGTTTTAACGATTTGTAACGCGTTGCAGTGGTATCTTATTACCCCTGAATTCTGAAGTGTGTCTCCATAGAGGTTGCACCTGTGCCGCAGTGTTAAGGAGAAAGGAGTCGTAGGCTTGATTCATTCTGACAGAAAATCCTAGTGCTTGATTTTACCGATTCCTAAGCCTAGTGCTACAAAGTCTTGAATATGTTTTTCAATTTTCCGGGGTCTGAACAGTCTTAACCAGGTTTCAAAAGAAAAATAAATACCGCCGTCTTATAAAATGGTTAAAAAAAGTCTGAATGAGTTCTCTTTAGTGAATGTTAAACAATCTTCACGGAATCTTTTCACCGATTTCAGCCCGTCATTTGGCCGTATTGGTGAACAGATTTTAAATAGGCCATGAAATGATTTTAAAGATAATTTACTTCCTCGTGTCTCCTGCATCGACTGAATCAATTTTTCACTGAAAATTATAATAATAATATTTACAACCAATATGGCAAGCCTGGGTACCCTTTGTCAGCTCACGGCTCGCATTTGGCCGCATTATAAACTGCACGAGTCGTACTTAATTACATCACAAAATTAATTTTCTGGTTGTGTGGTATACAAATGGCAGCATCTGCTAGAAAATAACTAATTGCTTTATCGGTAATTTTGAAACTCCGCGAGCAGTGTGAGGGAGAAATTTCTTGTAGTTTGTACTCGCTCAAGTCGTATTCAGTCAAATTTGGCTATTTTCTCATAAATCTAGTCGAATTCTCCCAAAAAAACAAGATCTTCCCCATTAGTCAATTTTATTGCGAGGGGGCGACTTCCTCTCGCTGCATTTATTGCGAGGATCATTTTGAGGCCGATGCACGTGGGCAATGCTAGGTGGAGGAATGAACAAGACATTTGCTTCCCACAACATGTATTTTCACAGGATGACTTATTTTACTGATGAAATCACATTTTTTCTTGTAGGAAAAGGTTTTGTTCTTCCCGGAAATCGGAAATGAGGCGAGCGGTGCGCAGCTAGGGGTCTAATAATTTCGCAAATTAATGCTATAAGTAATTGCAAACGAAATGTTTGCCAGTGGCGAATCCTCTGGTCATTCTAGTCATTCAGAGAATGACCAGATAAAATTGAGAAAAATGAAATTTAATAATATTTTAAAATCAAAACAATTTAATCATTTTTTATGTTGAAATATACAATGTAAAATGATACTATTTTGAAATCATGCGATCTTCAAGACCTCGTTGTTCCTACGTACGGGGAAAATAATATTTGCGCATGCGCATACGAGCTATCCGGCACGCGTTCTTGTACGTCAAGCTTTGAGTATAAATCTCCTGGAGAGCGTTCCTTGAAATTGGCGAGGATAGCAGCCATAGTCTAGCGAGTCTCGGCTATCGTTGCCATGAACGGCTACCTCGGCTACAGTTTTAATGTTTCTTGAATGTACGGCTGTGACGTGGCTACGATGACTAAAAGTGGTGATGTTGGGTGAATGTTAATGTACAGCAAGGCCGCAGCTGCGTGGCTGTAGCGATTGCTTACGTTCTTATCACTCGGCACAGAATGTCAACAAGGGAAGCATTCCGTCGAGCACGAGGTAAAGTTACTTGGTGAGAATTTACAACTGTCGTTTATTAATTTTTAATATTTTTAATTATGTCTGCAAAACCGAAATCAAAATCATCCAAGGAAATGGACCAAAGTGGTGTATTTACAGGGTAATTATTCAAAATATTATTAATTATGTTCAACATTATTTGAATACGCTTTTCGAGTGTCTATTCTTCATTTTGGTACTCTTTCTTGTTTCAGTTATGAGACTAGTCTAGTTTCAACAGATTCTATCAACGCAGCTGGTCTGCAATTGTAATATTCTGTCAACGCAGCTGGTCTGCAATTGTAATATTCTGTCAACGCAGCTGGTCTGGAAGGATAGAAACCATGTTTCCTATGCCACACCTGTAGAGCGCTGTCATGTAGATGCCCCCAGTGCTAAAGAAAGCTTATGGCAATCAGTTTGTTTACAACGGGGCATTCGCATGACAGTAACGCCCGTGAACGCGCGCGTCACATGGTATAGCGAGCTCTACAGTTCCACGCTCGTATAATGTAAATAATCCGAGTTCCATCTCTCCAGAAGATTTTTACTCAAAGACGTCAAGTCATTCTACGATTACAGAGAATGACATCATTCCACACATCATGACATCGATGTACGATGGGTTGCAGCTGAGTCTCTTAGGAATTTTTCAATAATTACGTTTAATCCCCACACCTACTCCTAGTTAGAATTATGTAGTACCAAAGGCGAAACTTGGTTTTCAGTTTGGGGGGGGGGTGGAGAAAGAAAATTTGCCGGCAAATATTACTTGAAAACTAAAAATTCGCCGACAAAAAATATTTTTTAATCAAAATATTTCTCGATTAAAAAAAAAAATCAAAATTTTCCAACCGTCAAATTATTGGGGGTGTATCGCCCCCTCCCCATAGTTTCGTCCCTTCAAATGCAGATTGGAACCTTATCCTTGAAGCACTCACATCTGCGCACATGAGCATACCCTAGTCTGGAAGGGTAAGCTTGAAGGATATTAGGAATACTTGAGAGGAACACACAACTTCCTTTACACATTAAGGTGGTCGTTATTTACTCTTGGTGGTATTTTTTGCTGAATTTCCTCTGATTCGTCTCCTAAATTTATCCAATAAATAAATAAATAAATTTATTTATTGATTAAAAAAAAGAAAAAACTACGAAGTTCAAGTTGATTGGATTGGGGGAATCCGTGTCACAAGCTCCATTTCGTTCTTATGGTAAGAACATGGAGTTTTGACTTTCGTGCCAGACTGAATTTCCTTCCCATATTCACTAGGACCAAAGCCCGTAAATTAAGCAGTAGAACATTTCCTATCGGATTCAGCTTGTGACATTGAAAAAATAAGTCTTTTGCTTTCAACTTTTAGATTTTAATAAAATGTTCAACTTTCTCAAATTTTAGTCTCTAGGTCAAACAGAGAATCTAGTAAAAATAGAACAGTCATTGAAATTCGAAATTCAACGTTTGCTACTGACTTTCAGATTTTCAAAATATCTTCCACATCTCAGCTTTGTTTCAACCTGTCAGATAACGTTCAATACTCAGCTTGAAACCTTCGGTTTTTGACCGACTAGTCTCTAATAGTTAGAGTCCAGGGTACTCCATTTTTAGAAACGAAGGGGAGGTGGAGAAGAAATATTTGCCGACAAATATTTTTTGAAAACCTAAGATTCGCTGACAAACATTAAGAAAAAATAAAAATTTGCCGATTTTTTTATCGAAATATTTTTTAATTGAAAAAAGAAGTAAGCAAACAAACATTCATAGAAATGAAAAATTTAAATGAACAGATTTAAAATATGCCGACAGCCAAATTATGAGGGGGGGGGGGTGTTCAACCCCCCGCACCTCTTATAGTTTCGTCCCTGTGTAGTACCAAGTTTTGACATGGAGAATGACCTAGAAAAAAAACAGGATTTGCCACTGGTGTTTACTGATAAGCTTTCTTCAACGTGAGTACACATTTTTGAATCGGGGGCCCAATTTTGAAAAATTCTACTTTTTACGCTCTTTTCAACGATACTAATAACTGCATTTTTGAAGAAAAAAAATGTCACTTGGTTCTGTCTTGCTTAACAGCGTCCATATTTCCTTGACAACGTGATGTGAGAATAATTGAGCAAACTGATATGAAAATAATAATAATATTAATCGACTCCCTGTGGGCAAAATACCGCCGGGCGGAACGCGGGAGATAATGTGACACCAATGAAACCGCGTGATTTTTCAACTTACCAGAAAACGCGCGATTTTCAACTTACCAAAAAACGCCAAGGAACCAAGCGTTCTATATATGAGAGCGTTTATGTGACGTTTGTAAAACTCCCTTTTTCTAATAAATTTAAAAATGCTCCTTCCGATTGTTTCTTAAAAAACGCCCTCACAAATACTTTTCAAAAGCGCTGCTTTTCAGTACTTTTTAAGAAAAAATAATTGAATAGAAATTAAATATGCAAAAATTATATTTAATATTAATAGGAAAACAAATTGGTAAAAAAATAAATAAGAATAAACATAGGAACACACATCGTTTCAAAAATGTGGGTAAAACATTTTTCATAAACTAGTCAACCACAAAACAACTAAAATGTCCATTACAACAATGATAAAACATTTTAAGAATTGAAAATGACGAAGAAATAAACATCGTGCATAATAAATTTTAATACTTATATAGTGACGCATTCATTTTTTTCTTCTTTTAATTTTAAACATACGAAAACTGCAATAAATATTAAATGAAGAGTGGTAATGATAAAAAGAAATGTCAGGTGTATTTAATATACTATAAATTGGAAAGTATAAATTAATTTTTTTTTAATTAGAATAAAAAAAATATAGCGTCCTAATATTACCAGTACGCTGCTCCAATGACAATTGACTTGACACCATGTCATGTTGTTCATCACTGTTTTCAAGGTTCTTTTTGGCAGCTGAAAAGAAAAAAATGAACGAATGAATAATTTTAAAATTGTGTTGCACCTCCTGCTTCCTTTCTCTCTTCTAGCTTTTTCGCCCTGGTTATCGCATTCTGCCGGTATTTCAGCCAGTTGGCTACCTCTTGCTCCAAGCCAGAATGAAAGTTGTACTCTTACTGTGAGAAGATGATTGTGTCGCTTTGCCCGAAATTTAGTCCTCTCAGTATAAGTTGACGCTCATGGTTTCGTATCAAGTTGTCAGGTTTACTCAAACTAAAACGCTCCTGTTTTATCAGGTAGGCGCGTCACCCTGTTTAATTGTATGCGGAAGGGTTAATTTAATTCACCTGTACACAAGCAATAGCGTTGGTCGACTCCGAGCAGGAGCAAATTAAATGAGTTGGTTCATGAAAAAAGCAGTTCGAGAAATTATTCCGAGCAAAACCATCTGCCCACTGCTCCGTAATTCTGGTTCAAGTTTAACTGTGTACTACACAAGCTTGTCCTCATTTGTAAAAGTATTCAGTTGAATTTGAATAAATCGCAGGGTATACCTAATAGAGTTATGCATGGTTCATACTATTGAGAAAGAGGAGTTTCCTGCTGTATCTGTCCTAAGACAGCTAAAAACCGCGTGTATTTCAACGCACAGAATTCTACTGTACATCATCAAATGGAAGGATCAGATTTATGATTGTTGAAAGAAAGAGGACAGCGTGTGGATATGAGTAACACTCAGGTTCTGTATTTCAACAAGCGATCGCAGCAGTATTTCGTCTTCACAGATATCTGGCAACGTTATATTCACAGATTTCTTTTCAGGTCACTCAGTTTTTTCTTCTCTCACAAAATACGTATTATGAATCAACGTTACACACTTTTATTTTTTCGATATACCGTTCAAAAACAAAATGTTTTCGTTGATGTAGACCAGCTACATATTCCGAGATCTCATGGTCAGTGATAATTATTCTCAATTACAAAAAGTCAAAAACCTTATTGCAAAATTTTGAGTGTTTAAAACGCTATGAAACCCGACCATCTTGGTTAAATTTTTGTTCCATATATGTTCAATTTCAGATTTCCTCTAAACACAATATCTTCTTTCGTTCGCTCTTGGTCCAAATAAGTTGTTCTATGTTCTATATTTGTTATTCGTGAACCGAGCAAGGAATAGTTGATCTTGAACCTGATCGCTGCGACACTTCTCTCTCTTTACTGATAAAGAACAATCCGGAGCAACATTGGAGCAGTGAGCAGATTAAAAACCCTAGTTCGCTAAAAGAGCAAGAGTAGTTGGAGTTGGTTCAGCAAATGAGCAAGGAATTGCCATTCCTACACGCAATGACAATCAGGGTTGGAACCATTCATTCTAGGTATATAAAAACCAGATTTTGTTTCATATGTTTCTATCTCACTTCTATGCCGAAGTAAGTATGTAATTTGAAACTCTTTTTACAAACGGCAGTTTCCTATAGACTCCCACCATTTCTATACCACTTCTATGTAACGAATTAAGAGGACGAATCTGAATGTGGGAGGTGTTGTTATTCAAAATATGCAAACTGAAGATCCCTGAAACACACAAGTTCTTCAGCGTTGCAGGACAAAATACGCGAGTGTCAACTTATACTGGGCGATATTATGTACGTGCTCTTAGAAATCAATTTTCTCTCTACTTTGTACTCACTATAATGAATCGACATTGCAATCTAATATCGCACTTACTTACACATTTTAAATATATTGTACGTATTATACATAGTTCTTACCATAGCACTATGGTAACGGTTGCTAGTAGGAGCAGCCACTTCTGTAGCGCCGTATGTAGCAAATACCATTAAATGCTCCACAGCCGTATACAAAAATGGGGGAGGGGGTGTTCATGGCCATGTGTCTAAAACGTCAGGAAAATGCGGATCCCTGAAACATTAAAAAATAAATTTAATTTAAAATTTTCAGCATGTGTGGCCACCCCCCCCCCAAGTATATTCCTGAATACGGTACTGAGATGCTCTCAAAATAGTTACTAATAAAACAACTCATTTGAGGAGGAGACTGTAGGGCCTGAAGGGTGAAGCCTTCATAAAAAATGGTCTTTGATTCTGAAAAATTAATTTGTTTCATTGAAGGCAAAAGTGTACCAGAAAAATTCGCAGGCTTTGTACAGGCAGATCAGAAACAGGTATATTAATAAAATTTTATCCCCCTTCTCCACAAAAAATTTTTATTTGCGCCATTTGTAATATAAATACGAATATTCTCAAGTCGATTTCTTCTGACATTAAAACATGACGCATTAAATTAACACTGATCATCATTCCGTTCACATCAAATAATGTTAGGATGAAAATTACTTGGCCACACCTAGTTATTGGAGGGGTCTGGTTGGCTAAGTGGATAGTGTGCTGGTCTCAGAATCCGGAGGGCCCGGGTTCGAGCCCACGTAGCAAGTCGCTACATTTTGACCTAGGCCAGTTATCCGGCAAAAAGTGAAGAGGTCTAAGATAGCTCTAACAGCCTCCCCGATGTCTTTGAGGTAATGCACGAAAGGGCGGATTCCAGGGCTTGGGTTGAGAGGAAAATTAGAAAAGAAGGTCACACCTAGTTATTGGAGGCCGCATAATTCAAGAACGAGTAGGTGCATTTATTTTTCCTACCTTTGGGTTTTAAAAGTAATGAGCTCGCTGTTCCATTAAGATATCTCACATTATTTTACACCTCACCCTTTTCGTCAAATACCTCGCATTTACAATCTTCAGTCTTAACATCGAAACCTCTCTCAGATACTTCATCACAAAATAAGTACCTATTTCGTTATCACAATGTAAGTACCTCGATTGTTCTGCAACTGTATAAATACTTCTTCATTTGTATGAACCATTGCAATGTGGACCAGATTAAGTTACTATGATTCATCATATAGCCAGCTCTAGCCAAGTGCAAGTGATAACTATAAAGATCTATTATGCACTATTTCACATTTATTGATAAAAAACACTTGTCATTTATGAATCTTCAGAAATAGTACTAAATAGGACTCCTTAGACCCAGCATACTCGTCGCTGATAACGTAGTAATAAATTTTACAAAACTGCTGTCGTTATAAAAAAAATATAATGCTGTAAACTGTTCATCTGTAAAGTGCGATAACTTGATTAGTATTTCCAATTTCATATTCCAAGTGTATATATATACATATATTGTAATTCTAAAACTAACATGCAATAGATTTTAAGAATTTTTAGAATTATCGCCTGTCCTTTCAGGTATGCGGTAACGTTCTTCCAAGTTCGGGTGTTCTTTTTTGGCGAGTGAATACGAGTATCATGATGTCTCTTCCTTCGATCGTTTATATAGTTTGAAATGTTTCTTTTAAAATGGCATTATTTTTTGGATCAGGAAGCAGCCTCTATAAAAATAATGAATATTCAAAAGTTGCTGCGGGTGTCAGTTCAATCCTTATTGTATAATAGTTTTTCTATTCTGTGATTGTATCAAAGAACTTTGTACTATCGTTCGAATGCATCAACAAGGACTCTAATGTTTTTGGAATCTACACAAAGTTTCTTGGAGGCTCCGGCCTAGGCCCGTAACCAGAGTGAATCTTCGAGGGGGTTGGGCAAACTGCAGACCAGAGAGGGCAAGATTTTTTCATACATTTTGAATACTTCTAATTGTGATTTCTCTCACCCCCCCCCCCAAAGAAAAACCCTCATTTCGAATACTAGCAATGTTGCTCACTAGAAATGAGAAAACTACAAAAATTTGTCTACATAAATATAACTTTGAAATTTTGCGGGAATACATTTTTTCTGAGATTTTTATTTAAAATTAGGACATAGTTCTACACGAAAAATGCTCAATGATGAAATTATCATTTCTATAGTATTTTGATGTGCTGAATAGGAACCCACCCATGAAAAATCTCCTAGACACGGAGAAACTCCTAAAAAGTGAAAAAATTGTCGAAAACAGCTATTTTTTATATTTTTCAACTTATCTTATTTTATGGTATGGCTTTTAAATGAGTTTGATAAAAATAATAGGGAATTTTTCAAAATATTAGGAAAATGTAGCAATTTGGAAGGAAAAATAAATGTTCAAGATTTTTGCCGTTTTCAGCTCGGTCTCGCAGGTAACTTTACACATTTTCCCATGTTTTTAAAGCCTCAACGCACTCCAGTGGGATAAAAATGAAGAGACGGTAGTCATGTTTGATATTAATGGAAAGAAGAAGATTTAGGGAAATATTTTGATTTAGAAATGAGTGCACTTACATGCGACTGAGAACAGTTACAAGCCTATCTGCAAAAAGTGTGTAAAATTATACTGCGATAGAGGAACTTTACACATTCATTAGAAATATACGTAAACTTTGAAAAGAAGTTATGTTTGACTGAAACAAAGTTGAAATTGGTCATCTAATAAAAAATGGTCATAGACAAATTGTCCGTGAGTTTTTACAGAATGGTAGCGCTTTAGCTAGCAGCAAGTACTTGAAACAATGCAGTGCAAGTATACATGTTAGCAGACTACTGTTGGATTTTGAAAGGCAAAACTGATTCAGACTTGTAAAAAAATAAAAAAAGTACCCATTGAAGCATCTTCAAACAAACCCCGTTTTTATTATTGTTACTGAACCTTTACAGTTCAAGTACACAAAATATTTTGACCTATTTTTGAACTGCTGTTGTATAGGCTATATGTCATTCTAACCTCTTTTCATGTTTTTCAAAATTTCAATGTAAAATAAAGAAAAATTCTGATGTGCTGTCCAAAAAGGGTTTAAGCCATTGAATTCAGCATGAAAAATAGTTACAGAATCGTGTGTTTTACATGGATAATGTTGCCCGGCTCCCAAAAAAGAGCATTTTTGTTAAATACTTTTAGGTAAGAATTATGGTGTTACGCAATTGCTTACATCTGAATTTCGCAAATCTTCTGGAAATGTTGCTGAACCGTTTGGCTGGAACATTATTCGTGTAAATATCAGAGAGTATAAGAGCATTAAAAAATAATTTTTGATGAGATTTCTAGTTGCTTTTTAGTATATTAAATCAGTATGCAATTTCAGTGGCGTAGCCAAGGGGGGATTAGGGGGTGGACCCCCCTCTTGAGATGAGAATTTTTTTATATGCTGGCAATATCACAGTAAATGCGCAAAATGAAATTTAAATCCAAATACATAATTGACGTTGAAAAGCACAACATACTGATACGTCAATGTAAAAGTAGACAGTTCGTGTTAGGTGTACCCCCGCCCCCACCCAAAATTTTTCTGATCCCCCTCCTTGGAAAAATTCTGGCTACATCACTGTGCAATTTGGTTTTTTTTTTCATGATTTTTAAAACTTTAACATAAAACTGAGAAAAATCGTGATGTCCAAGAAAAAACGAGTCGTGGCACTGAATTCGACGCTAAAAATACTTGCAGATTCGTATATTTTTATCTTTGAGCAAAAAAAAAAAATGCGAAATTTAACAGAACAGTATTATTAAAATTTTTGATAAATGACCTCGAAGCTGGGAGCTTCATTTTTTCTGTGAGATGTCTAAAACAAAGGGGGTAATTTTGCCAGGTGGCAAAGAGCGTAGCTAGGAGGTGTTGCCCCCTGCCTTACCCCTGGTTACGGGCCTGCTCCAGCCTCATAAATCATATCATACTGGCACACACTATTAGATGAAAAACACGAACACGAGTCTAATAAAATAACTGTTGACATACGTGTGTGAAGGGCAGGTGCTCAGACAGCAAGACACAGGGCCGCCAAGAGCCAAACCGGGTCGGGGGAAAATCTGCGGATCTATACTGAAATTATTTGCTCGCAAAAATTTGATAATTACAATTTCTGTGACTCTGCGGGCCATCTAAAAAAACGGGCTCGGGGAAAGGTACCCCCCCCCCTCTCGGCGGCCCTGGCAAGACAAACAGAATAACCGCTGCGGAAATGCCCTACATGAGAAGATCGGCTGGTTACACATTACAGATTACAGGATAGAAAACGAAATGAAGACAAATTCTGAAAGAACTGAACATATTACACCGGTGTTTAAAAAAAAGTGAAGGATTACAGGAGAAAAAACAAAATAATGTGGGCAGGATGGATGAAGATCACTCACCCAAAAGATGAGCTAGAGGTATATAGGAAGACGACCACGAGGATGCCCAAGAAGAAAACTGGTCGATATATCGGCATCATCATCCTCTACCAAGACTACACAGCAGATGGGTCACTAGACTTACGCGGGTGACAAAGACAATATTTCTTCGACCATCCATTATTTTTCGATAATTTTTACATTTCAGGAATATTACTCACGCGTTGATTTCGTCTCCTCGGCTGTCCTTGTGAAGATTTCTTATCTCTCTGGGTTAATTGATGGTTTCAGTGAGTTCTATTCCCATTAAACTAGTCTGTACTGCAACATCCTTTCTGGATACTTCTTATAATTCAGTGTTAGTTGCATCAGATTCATCATTTGGTGCGTCCTTAGTAAATCGGCAGAACGAATTCAAAATTAGACCACCAACACTTAGGTACATGGAGAACTTCTATAGTAACTATCACTGGGAGAGTAATAACTTACCTTCTGATTTCCAGAGGAAGAAATAGTTACCAAAGTTCTTTCACGACATTCTTTCAATGTTGAGTGATCGAGAAACTGGAATACAGATAGTGAATACCAAACTGTAGAAAAGTTCACAAGCGCCTACTATATTAGACGCATGTATCTACATACATAATAACTTACCTCTCTTAACGGTTACATATTTGTTGATCATGCTTCCACAAACTGAAGATTGTAATGGTGAGCGGAAAATCACAAAACACTAACAGGAATTCAAATTCTGTAACGGCTTCACCAGCCAAGGTATCAACTGATAACACCGTTCGGAAATACACTAGACGCGAGAGAGATGCGCGAGACAGATGCGCGTTATACATAGTAGCATGTAGTAGTTCAGGCTACCACAGTTTTATTTTTTATGCGTATACAACGTACTAGCATAGGCTCTAATAGCGCTACTGTAGCATATAGTAGTTCAGGCTACATGAGCTTGTTGTGTATCACATCACCTTGTGTATTTACTTGTAATAATTGCATTGTGTTAGTTTGATAGCATCTGCTATGATCGCGCTACCATAAAAATTATTGGCTGGGCGTGTTCGTTCTGAGAATCATCCTCCATATGGTTATTTAAATGATATGCATCACAGAATAATACATGGAAACTTAAATAAACCACGACTATTGTTTTTCGTTTCACAATTTCAGCATTTCAGGCTACAAGTCACAGCCTCACAGATAACCAGTAACGGTTTCACGTTATCAATAATTTAATCTGCGCGCGCAGATGTATGTGAAAAACGCCACGAAATTATAATTCGGGCGTTTTCGAACCTGTTCATATTTGCGCGTATAATGCCATGAGCGCAAAACGTACGATTTCCTATGTATAACAATTACAGAAAACGCTCTCTTTCTTAAAAAAGGGGCATTCTAGTGATATGAGAGAATACGCGCGTTGAACATTTCTTATGAATCGGCGCGTAAATGAAGAACTGATAAAACGCCCGGCAAATTTTCCCATCTTTACTTCTCTAAAACGCCCATTTTTGTAACATGAAGAAATTCGCACGTTGAATGTTTTCAAAAAGCAATGGCTAATGCGCGCGTAAATAAAAAGTTGTTAAAACTGCCAGTAAAATTTTCAAGGTTCCAAGTGATTTTATAGTTAAAACGCCCGTTTTTTTCCGAAACACGCTCTTTGAAGGCGGAGTTTTGTCAGCAGGGCTTATAACAACCAAACAATATCAGTATAATTTATAAAAGCATGCGTCGTTAAACCAATACAAATCTAATCGCGAACTTCGTTCGCAGCTAATAGCTAACACAAAGCGGAAGTTAGCAAGTACCTATGCAAAACGATAATTTTTATTTATTATTTTATTTTTAGAGTGTGTATTTAAAGTGCCGCCCAACAGCTTTTTCAGCCAATAGTAGGGCAACACTATCTAACATAAAGATAATAATAATAATAATAATAATAATAATAGTAATGACAAAAAAAAAGTAGTAATTATGCCAGCTTAACGGATATTATGTCAAGAAAATCACGAATCTAAACTCAAAATCCTTCGATAGACGCTCAAACTTCATTTTGGCTATATCTTCAATATTATTATCTATAGCTGATGAGGAATCGATAATAAGTTCAATCAGTTCTCACTAATTACTGGTCGACAACGACGGTTCACCAACCGCTGACCTGCAGGACACTGAATTGTTGATGATGATGTAAGCCTTGTCGTGGTTTCTACAATGATACCACATAAAAAGCACCTCAAATCTATAGTTTCATTTTCGGATTTATTCGTATCAGTAGGAAGGTTATTAGCTTGCTGTGAATCCTTATTTTTCGCGTCAGAAAAGTGAGAATATTTTCCACCATCTGACTTCTTCATTGGTTGTATACCGACTGTAATTTGGTTACTCGAAGGTAAAGTGCTTCTAAACCATAGGCGTCCTCCATAATCCTGTCCATATCCCGAGAAGCTGTTCGTTGACGGTGTTGGTTCAGTTGTAGATGAATAACTGGCTACTTTTCTGTACTGAAATTTACTATCGTTGTTGAGAGCACGAAATAAAATAACGTCACGAAAACAGTAAGACTCACGGATGACCAACAAAAATACAATACTGAAAATATATCGGAGCATGTTCGATTAGTACATGCGTACGATAGCTGAAATTTTCTATATATAAATATGATATACGCAGTAATTACGAGTGAACACGAAAGAGTAAACCTTTTCTAATCGAGCATACTAATTTGACTAGCGCAAAATTCGATAAATTGTTGATCGATTCTTCTGTTTCTATTAATGGGTTCTGTATGAGAAGGAAAAATACGGATGCGTCAGATTTTTGTGTGACCACATACTCAGTTGTGGACCCTTTGGGAATTGATATTTCTTAAAAACAGTTGAACCGATATGAATACGCGATGAAAAATTATGTAAATGGCTACTTTATTCTAGTTTCAACTCCTAATAGTGAAGTATTTATTTTCAAAACGTCTAAAGATTTCCAAAAAAAAAAAAATATATTTATATATTAAAAAAATCAAGATGAGTGATAGGTTAGAACAGTGGATCCCAACCAGGGTGACACAAGCCACTTCTGGGGGTGACGTGAAAATTCTGCTTTCTAGGGAGAAACTTGCGCTGTGGCAGACACAACTAGAAGACGGAAATTCAGCAATTTTTCTTCTTTTTTCCAGAGAAGAAAACCCTAATTCAGATCTTCTGTAAGGTATAAAAAATCATTTGCAGACCTTACAAACAGTTTGTGAACATTACTTCCGCGGCTTAAACACACAGCAGTATACGACTGAATACGTAACCCGTTTTCTAATACGGTATGACACGGTTTAGATTTGGAGCTCAAAAATTCAGCTATTGAAAATATTTTTGTAGACACGAAGGAATTTTTGAAGACGGCGAAAAAATTGTTGTAAACAATAAAGGGATGTTCCACCTATTCTTTCATCAGTGAAGTATTATTTTCTTTTTTAGAGACACAATGAACATCAAGCATCAACACGGCTGTGTCTTTGAGGATTGCCTCATCGATCGATTACAAGACGTTGATGAAAACGAATATTATTCCTTCGTTGTCTCTGTGATGTACCAATAGGGGTGGAGGGGGCCTCTTCCCTGTAAGAAATTTTTTACTCAGCAGTTGGGAAAATTGACCATTTTACCTCGTCAGGCAGAGTTGGGAAAATCCAACAAGTCAAAAGCTTTTTTTTCTTGCTTTGATTCTTGGGAATTTTGAGTTGAATCAGTTGGGGCTTTCCCACTCCCCCCCCCCCCGAAAACGTCTTCGGTACGTTTTTGGATACGATATATAAAGGAAAATTTTGTGTAGAAATTGACTGTAGGTAGCCAGCAGGACGAAAAAATTAAATACGGAGTACGTTGGTATATTCTACAGTGTTGGCTTGCTCGATAATTACTTCACAGTTTGTTAGTGTAGTCTATGAAGGAATATTTAGAGTACGGAAAGTTGCGATTTTCAGTGAAAGAGCTGTATGCGTAACCATATTAATTTCAGAATGGTTGGGAATTATTTTATTGACGATATTATAACATCCTTCTAACTATAAGGATTCAGGGTTTCTAGTTTTTTTGGCAACAAATTAATGTCACCTATAAAAAGCATGGCAAAAAATTAGCGACTACGAAGGAATGAAAGCGGTTACATAACTTCAGCGTGGCCTGTAGACCCTCTTAAGGGGTCAAAATTTTAGGTAGCGCCGTCAAATGACTTGCACAACATATCTTTTTGAGAAAAATATTCCGTATAAATCTGTTATTAGAAATATGTGTCTGTGTGACGCATTTTTAAGAAAAATCTGTGAGTAGTTATGTACACAACGATAGAACTTTTGACCATAATTTGGCCGTTTGGGGATGTTAGGCTAATATCTAACTTACGCTGATGTGCCCCAAACTCTTAAGTAAATTCCATATTATATAAACTTTAGCTTGCGGTAGTGATCAGTAAAATGTACCTAATATAGATCAGAAGTAATAATTTAATGTGGACATTTTTTCTATATCAAAATTCTCTCCTTGCCAAAGTAAAAACAAAAAAAACTTAATCTACCTCGGTTTTTGAATTGAAGACTTTTAAATTTGATACTATGATTAGCTATGAACTTGTATCACGAATTTTATTTTTCATACTCTCCAAAATAAGAAGCCTCTGATCTACCTCAGTTTTTGAATTGAAGATTTTTGAATTTTATGCTGCGATTTCTTATGAATATCGTCATTTTTTCAGTATTTAGAAATTCTCTCCTCGGGAAATAAGTTGGACTTTTCAATTCTCCAGTGCCAGGGTTAAAAAGTTGGAATGAGTATTCCTTAGTGAATTTTGAACAATTTTAACGGAATCTTTTTACCGACTTTAGCCCGTAATTTAGCCATATTTGTGATCAGATTTTAAGTCACGCATGAGATGATTTTGAAGGTAATTTATACCAACTTGTGTCTCCTTAACTTTAAGATCATTTACAACCAATATATCCGGTCCGGGATACTTTTTTTAGTTCATGGGCCATATTTGGCGGCATTATAAATTTAATAACATTGCACAAGCTGTACTTAATTAGATCATAAAATCAATGTACTGGTTGTGAGGTGCACAAATGCAGCATTTGCTAGAAAATATAGCTTAAAAATTGGTGGTTTCGAAACTTGGCGAGCAGAGCAAGGGAGAAGTTTCTTGTGATGTGTGTATTAAATCAAGTCATAGAGTTGTCAAAATGTGGACATTTTGTCGTAAATTCAATCAGATTCTTCCAACAAGCAAGATTTTTCCTGTTAGTAGACGTTCATGGGAGAGAGCGACTGCCTCTCCCGCTACATTTATTACCAGGAACATTGCGTCTGATCTACATGGGCACTACTAGGAGAAGAAGCAAACCAGACATTTGCCCCACACAACATGACCTTTAGTAGAACATCTTATTTTAGCCAGAAAGTTATGTTTATTTTCATAGAGAATGGTTTCGTTCTTCCTGAAAATGAGGTGAGCGAAGCGCATGCTAGGTGTCCGATAATTTCGTAAATGAATGCGATTGATGATTTGCCAACGAAACATCGATACATTCAATTTAATATTTAGACTGTATTTAAAACCACATTTAGTTACTCACTCACCAGTAACCATTTTAATGTTCCCGATTTCTTTTGATACAGGTAGTACCTTATTTCTTGGAACTCTTCAAGATGAAGTTCCTATTCCATTATTGTGAATTTTGCCTTTCATGACAGATATTTGGGCGAGAACCTGATGTGAGAACAATTCGGCAATTTGATACGAAAATAATCATTTTGTTCGTCTGATAAGAGCTAAGCAATCAATTTAATTTGGTCGAATACGCGTCATTAATCTAATACAAAGTTAATCGAGGAGTAATTTGAACTCTGTTCCCAGCTAGTAACTTGCTTAAAGCAGTCAATCGCATCCACTCACGAAACTATCGGACCCCTAGCTTGCTCTCCGCTCGCCTTATATCCAGGAGGAACGAAACCATTTTCAATGAAAATAAACATAACTTTCTGGCTAAAATAAGGCATTATAAGAAAATCCATATTGTGGGGGGCAAGTGTCCAGTTCGCTTTCCCCTTTAGTAGAGCCCATATACAGCCATGTTAATGTTCCTGATAATGAATTCGACTATTGAAGCAAATCATTTTTCGGAAGACTTCGACTAAATTTATGATAAAATGACCAAATTTGGTGGTCTGTATGACTTTGAATTAATGAAAACTAGAAGAAACTTCTCTCTCACTCGGTTCGCCGAATTTCAAAGCCGCCGAAATAAGGTATTTAATTATTTTCTAGCAAATACTGCATTTGTGCACCGCACAACTAGAAAATTATTTTTGTGGTCTAATTAAGTGCTGCTTGTGCATATAATGCCACCAAATGTGGTCCATGACCTGAAAAAAATTACATGGACTTGGCCTATTTGTTGAAAATGTTATCATCTGTATCATTTCAGTGAGAAATTGCTTCAGTCGATGAAAGAGGCACAATTAAGTGAATTACCTTTAAAATCATCTCGTGCGCTATTTAAAATATGATTACCAATACAGCCAAATCACGGGCTGAAATTGGTGAGAAAGACTCCTTGAAAACTGTGCAACATTCACTAAATTTCAACTTTTGAACGCTCTCGTAAGACGGTATTTATCTTTCTTTGACTTAGTACAGACCGTTGAGACCTTGGAAAATTATAGAAGACCTATTCAACGCTTTATAACACTCTGTTTAAAGGTCGGTAATGAAAAGTCATGACTGATTTTGGTAAAACTTGCAATGACGACATACTTTGTCGCCCTAAATTTCTCGATCTGTAAACGAACTGTCCGAATGCCTCCGCCGTAACACGCGCGGCCTAATTTATATGCACCCTCGTGAACTAGTGTCGACTGCATCCCTCCCGTCTTCCGCTTCCTTCCGAAACCAATTCTTAAACATATCCGAAGATGCGATGATCCTACGACCGGCTTCGTCAAAACATACTTCAGACCTAATAACTTATAAGATACCACTGTAACACGTTACGAAACCTTAAGACGGTAACGAATAGTCAACTTTTATTGGTCACTACACCATTTTTAAACACGTTCACTCTTTGATATACCATTTCTCCACCCCCCCCCCCGTTGCGCACTGAAATGAATTGATACTTTCAGAATATAAGTGCAACGTCAGATTGGAGGTAAAAAACGGGGCAATATAAGAACAAATTATGATGCAGAACTTAACCAGGAATCTATACAATCTATACTGAAGGACAGTATGTCTTCAGCCCCATCCCCCCTTCGTGGAATTTTAAAATGTCTGAGAAGAGGGTTATGTTCAAAGTTTGTGAAGGATGGTAAAAATTGAACAAAATATGTGATACCAAATTCAGCCCAAAATTGTAACTTGAGGATAGCGTGTCTGTAGTCCCTTCAATCAACGTAATATACTAGTATCTAGGTGGGATCTGATGCGCTAAATTTGGAAATGGAACCAAATGTACGTAATTAATATAAGATTGTTGCACCAAATTTTACCCAAACTTCAGAATTGTGGGCAGGGGTTGCAGGTCTGTACCCCTTCTCCACGCGCCGAAATATTCTCATACCTCGTTGGAGTCCAAGTACGAAGTTACGAGCAAATGTTGCAAAATGGATACAAAATTTATTATAGTACCAAATTTGACTAGATATTCGAACTGAAGAGGGTGCTGGTGTGCTGGAAACATTAACCTATACTTAATTCCCTACCACACTGGATTTCTGTCTGAGGGAGGCATATTTTCTTCGTGAATAGCGAGTTGCCAAGGTCTTGATCACATCATTTGTTAAAACCAAAATTAAGTTTCTAGACCTATCGATCTTCACCTTTTTATTTTTTTCTGAAATCTTCAGGTATGCTGAGAATAAATACTTCATCATTAGAAGTTGGGGGGGGGGGGAACTAGAATAGTGCGACCGTTTACATAATTTCTCATCACTATTTCCATATTTTTAACAATTCTAAAGGAGTATTCAAAGGGGCCGCAGTTAGGCATGTGGCCACACAAGAAATACATGCCGCATACGTGATTTCCTTCTCATGCAGTACCAGTTAATAGAAACAGATGATTTACTAACCAAATATCAATTAATTTAATTTAGTATGCAGACTATATTTGAAACCATATTCAGTTTTTTAATCGCCAGCGACCATTTTAATGTTCTCGTTTACTTTTGGAATAGAGTATAGTAGCTCATTTTTTGGAACTCATAGTCAGTAGTGCCTTTTAAGACAAATACATCCACTAGAACCTGATGAGAGAATAACTGAGTAAACTGATATGAAAATAATAGTACTATTCGTCGACGAATTACAACCGAACAATCAATTTAATTTGTGAAAACATACGTTATCAAACCGATACAAATCTAATCGCCGAGTAATTCGAACATACCTCGTAATTCACAGCTAATGACTAACGG
Organism: Acanthococcus lagerstroemiae; assembly: GCA_031841125.1. NCBI lineage: Eukaryota > Metazoa > Arthropoda > Insecta > Hemiptera > Eriococcidae > Acanthococcus > Acanthococcus lagerstroemiae. Next base: position 29,191,485 of record CM063106.1, on the reverse strand, counting down.
ACATTATTTCAAGAAAATCGTGGAACTAAATTCAAAATCTTATAGAATATAGACGCACTGAATTTTCTTTTGGCTGTATTCAAATATTAGGGAGCTGAGAAGTCGATAATTCTTCATTATATACTCTGCGACAAGAACTTCCCAAAAGTATGTAAGCTGGAGGACACGATGTTGTTGTAAAGGTTTTCTGAGTGGGTGTCCTAGGGATAATATTAAAACGTATATTTCTTTTGTATATCCGCTTTCCGGATTCATTCCTATTAGTAAGTTCTTCGTGAGAAAAATAATTACTTTGCTTCAAATCCTTATTTTTCATTTCAGAAAAGTGAGAATCTTTCGACTTTATTATCGGTTGTACACCAATTTTATTTTGGTTCCTCGGAAGTGAAGTGCTCCTAAACCTTACGCGCCCCTCTTCAAAATCCTGTCCATGGCCCGAAAAGCTGTTCGTTGATGATGTTGGGTCCATAATTCCAGATGGTACGGTGGAAGAATACTGTTTTAATGATGTCCATTTATCAAAACCATTAAATTTACCATCAGTTTCCTCTCGGTTCGTCTTCATTGTAACTGATTGATTAATTTTGTCAGTGGACTGATCTCCTGGATATAACTTCGCACCTGCGTAGTGCCTTCCGGTTGCGGATGAATAATTGGCTGATTTTATGTACTGGAATTCATTTTCGTCGCTGGGAGCAGGGGATGAATTAATGTCACGAAAACAGTAAGACTCGCGAAACACGACCAGAGAAACAATAATGAAAATATACCGAAGCATGTTTGAACAGTACACAAGTACGTTACTTAAAATGATCTGTGTATGCGGTACAGTTCATTTCGGCGCAGACGTTTCGGCGCAGCGTTCAAATCGGCACTGCGTTCATGTCGGCGCCAAAGAAATTGGAAAAGTGGCCGTCGATGCCCCCTCCCCCTCCCACCAAATAAAATAATGCAGGAATTGCTTACCAAATGAAATATTACATTTTAATCAAAAATTATTATGGGTCAACATTTGTCGCGATAGAAAAATAAATAATAATACGAGTTGTAGTGTAAAGAACGTCGTACACAAACCGAAAACCGCGATCGCAATAACTGTTCACACCTCTCTGTGCAGTAATGTTGCAGTTCTCTTGCATTTTCAAAATAAATATTATAGCAAAAATGAATTTACGAAAATACACTTCAAATCTCGAGACAACCTGTACAAAAGTGAGTACTGACGTAGCCTAACAAAGGCTATCATTACATCGTTTCTCCAACGGTGCAGCGTTATCTTCATTATAAACTATCACTGTATGACAAGATCGAATTTTTATCAGTCAACAAGTTTGTGCCTAGCACAAAGAATATGACGCAAATATCAATGCAGTAAATTTACAGCGCGCGAATTTCTCATGGCGTCGAATCGTCCATCGCCGAGGGTTTTTCATTTGAACTCAACCCCGCGTCGAAACAACGGCGCCGAATCGTCCTGCGCCGAAATGGCATCGCCGAAATGAACTAGATCCCTGTGTATGATATGCGCAATAATTACGAATGAACACGAATGAGAAAACCGTTTCTATCTGTCAAATATTTCGCTACTAAATTCAAAAAAATGAGCGTCGCAGACGCTAATTTTTAGGTGTGGATTAGAAACACGAAACTAAAAATTAATGCTAATTCTAGTTGTTCACCTAATTTGGGACACTTTTCCCCCCTAAATAATCGCTAATTCACTGCTAACTGATTTCGTACGTAGGTGATTTTTACTAGCGCGTAACTAAATTATACATACATTTACTATCTGCGCTTTAGCTACAGTTGACTAATTTCATTACTCGAGTTGATACATTTAGAGAAGATTGCCAGAAGAACTACAAGTCGACGAATGAAAGAATAGATAACCTTGAAACTGAGCTGGAACAGTGTAGAGAGCTGGTGTTGAAGAACGAGTCTAAAATCAATAAGTTGATCAACACCATTCCATCGTCTTTACAGCCTACATCACCAGTGCCTGTACCATCTACACCTCCAGTACAGCCACCAAAGCAGTCCTCAACGGTCCATTCTTACCCAACTCCAGCAGGTGCTTCGACCAAATTTTCACTTATTGATATGTCTGACGACCTTCTAAACCAGCAATCAATGCCGAGCTTAGTACCTACTTCGACGAACTTTAATCCGCCGATATTACCGGGTACAGCACCAAACGTAACCACCTTTCCCCCTTCAAGTTTCAACCAGTCATCTGGAAACACTACAATCGCCCAAGCTGATATTTAAAAGATAATCCCTGTGGTTTTTGCTGGTGAAAACGATTACCGTACCGCTGACCAATTCATAGAGGAGGACAGTGATGAGAGGAACCAAAAACGAATTTTCCGTCATTTTTTTTCGTCCTCTGTGCGCGCGATACAACTATCGAAATGATTACAATCAGAATGTTAAATATATTTTGCGTATTTTATATTGTTGACGTGATGCGCGGTTAAATTTTCGACTCAGCATGACTAGGTGAACAGGGGCTTGCCTGAAAATGTGAGTGCAGGTAACCTAATTGGAGCATTTGTGGGTGATATTCACGATGTAGGCACTTAGTTGTTGCGACTTGGGGGTCATCCCGATGAGTCAAGGTTGGGCAGAGCAAATTCTTTAACTCAACTCATGAGTAAACTATTTCAGATTTCAAAATTTTAGTAAATACAGTTCAAACGTTTCTAATTGTACAGCCTAATGTTCTTTCCGAGTTTTCTTACGTCAGTATGAGTGGATTTTGATTCTGTACTGATCCAGCATATTGAAAATGTTGTTTTGTTCTCTGTGGGCAGGAGTGCATCAAACAGGGTTTTTACAGACTTGGGAACAACTTTCCTCATCCAGGATGTTTTCCTGGTGCCCACTGTAACCCAGTGTGTAGGTTTTATTTTTCTCGTTTTTTGTTTTGCCCCCTGCTGTTCTACCAAGTTCTGTGACTTTTTTGCAGGATGTTTCTATTTACAGAGATTCAATTTTGCTCGTTTTGTCAGTACCGAGTCGAAACCATCTTATTAGAGTGTTGTATACAAATCAGTGTTTTTATGGTTTTTATACAACAATGTGCAGTTTGGCAGTCTATCCGGGACTTGTTTTTGCCAACCTGACACAAGGTACCTTATTTTGATGGCTTTGAAATTCGGCGAACCGAGTGAGGGAGAAGTTTCTTGTAGTTTTCATTGATTCCAGTCGTACAGTCTACCAGGGTAATTCTCCGAAAAATGGACAATTCATGTAAATGGGCTGTAACTCTGCCACTTATTATCAGAATGCTATGCGCAATATGTCAAAATTGAGGAAATGAACTCTTCTGATGGAGACAGTGGTAAAAGCTCTCCCTAGTTCAGCAGAACATCCTTAGAAAATCGAAAATACATCTGAAATGTCCATCAACGTGGGTGTCAACCTGGTCTCGTTTCGTTTTTCTTTTGCTCGCTGGAATGGTTTAATATAATATAATTTTTAGGAACTACTATTTCCCATTGTTGAAAAGGTAAGTTGAGGCAACACGGTATAAGTCTTACAATCTTTTTCTAACCAAGTTAAGTAACCTTTAGAATGCCTCAAAGTTGTGTCTGGGAAGAGATATGTCCTTCAACGTGGATAATTTTCAAACCTCTCTGTAGGATTCCACTATAAGCATAAACTTCTCTCAAATGCTCATATAACTTCCTCATAGCTTCCTCTAAAAGACTGTGTAAGAACATCTGTGAAATAATGATAATTTGTATGCTAAAATACTCATTTATTGCTGAGATCCTGGTTTCTAAAAAAAATGTCTCATCGTGAACATGAACAGCCATGTTGAATTTACAGCTCGGAATTTGTAAAAACGTAATAATATATCTTATGTTGGCCATATTTCATTCAGCAACATGTATCAAATATTCTTCGCATATTTACCCAATGGGGTAAGGAAGAAGACGATTTTGTCCTTAAACGTGGACATAAAATATTGTCTTACACATACCTTATCGCCAACAGATACATATAAAAGATAAATATGGTCAAAAATGGTACCCTGGCCGAAAATGGACGATTTACCCTAATGACTGGCAAAAACCTCAAGAGTATAAGTCAAGCTTGGAATACGTATTCATAATGACATATGCTCATTCTGTACTTTTAAGGTACGCAAACAACTGATTTGAAGCATTCACAACACATTTCCGTTTTCATACTATTAAAAACTTTGTAAATTGATTTTTTTCTCAATTATGTGTATAATGGTACAAAATTAGCACAAAATTATGTTTCCAGTGTTGACCCAAAATATCAACTCAAGGGGGCGGATGACATGGACGTAAGTGCTCCGCTGGCCATGCTCGATTCTTGCGTGAAGCTCATGGGATTCATGCCGGCAATATTTTCATTCGACTACATTATTTTGTTAAATCAAGGGAAAAAACTAAGTTTCCAGAATTATCGCCATCTGCTATTTTTTTCCTGAATTTTTCTTAGATCTGCTGAGAATAAAATATTATAATCATTTACTTATATTCTCTTCAATTTACAATTTTTAAAGTTATTGATTTCCAAAGAGGCCAAGTTTGGTAAATCTACCCTATAGACGTGTTTCTCCCTTCTGTGGTAACCCAGCTACGCTAGTTCCGAGTGGTCAAGGCATCGTATCGATTCACACGATTGATACGATATAGATTTCCTCTTCTCTCTTCTATCCTCATACGTTTGTTCCCGTTCCTACATGTTGCATCCTGTTAATACCTGTCTGTGTGCTCTTTTTCGATATCGTCGACTTTTCCTCTTTTTCCGTGACTTCCATGACCTGTCTAAGGGAGGGGGAAAATCACCGATGACCATTTGGGAAATAGCTGCAGCGTGGACTCGCTTGTTGGACGTGGACGAGAAAAGTACAATCGACGTTCCTCGGCTGAATTTTTCCCACGTTTTCACATAAAGTTTGAGTTTGGAGTTTGATTGCGTTTGCGAGCCTTTTCGGCGTTAATTCGATTTTCGAGTTCATACTAACAGTCCTCGCGAATCATCCGCGAACCTTCTTGGCCATCCGCGAGTTCATTGCGCCGCTTTTCGACCGACCGTCAAAGCGGGATTTCACGTGTTCCACGGGCCACTCCCCAGAGTTCGTGCTGTCCGGTAGCCTTTGAAGAAGTTTGTACATTTGATTTGTCGTCGTCTCCGTTAGTTTTAAGTCGTCCCGAATAAACAGCGTCTCACATTAGTTTCTGCGTGTTTTGTGTGTCGTTGTTCTCGTGTCGTAGTCCTTCCTGCTTACCATCGTGTCAGAGTAGGACCCGTCACTCGAGGCATTCGTTCGGCAGAACTCATCCAAATCTTGAGTTACCTCGCACACGTTTAACGCAGTCGATCAAGAAAGTCCTAAGTGCCTTCTCCTGTCCCTGTAGATCACTTTGAGCTAGTCGTGAGCTACACGTGGTGTCGTGGTTCCACCAACCTAAACCGGGCTATCCTACCACCTCGCAGGAGTCTTGCCGTCGGTTACCACACTTCTAATCGATCTTGGACTTTGGATCTTTGGTACGTACATTCTCTACCAATGAGAATGAAGTTCGATACCGATAACAAATTAACATTGCAATTTACCAAAGTCCGCGTTAGGCTACTTAGTAAATTAGGTCAGAAATTGCATTTTACATTCATTGGCACTCGTAATTATCGGTTTGTCGTACATACAGACATTGCTCAGTTATATGTGTACTACGTAAACATGCTCCGGCATATTTTCATTTTTGTTGTTCTGCTCGTGATTCGTGAGTCTTTGTGTTCTCGTGACGATGTTTCGGTCCGTCCTTCTAACAAAAGTGAATCTCAGCAAGAATATCAACCCGATTTATTCGAACTCATAGGATACCGTCCAAAATTAGATTCTGATGAGGAGTTCATTAAGGAGTTCATTACGAAGGAATATTTACATCCAAAGCCACCGAAGGTGGTTAGGAAAACAATTTATATACTAGAAGTACCACAGGATGAAGTACCACGAGATGAAGAACCATAGATGAAGAGCCGAATGCGAGGGACCGGTTTGTCATTACACCAACTGCTAAAACAGTCGTAACATCTACGTATCACTGTGTCCTCAAGAAGTGATCACGTGAAACAATCTATGCTATATCGAACAGAAGTTACACTTACTTGAAATTATTACGGATTTCTCAGTTAACGAAGGTAAAATGCCCTAGCGGGCCCACTTTTGTAATTTGAATGTGCTTTTTCGGAAGTGTTATAAGTCCATTTTTTGCGTTTTCTGTGATAAGGATAGTTTCTGATAGTACTTTTCACGAGAAATACGGTGGTAACACTGGTTTCTCCCGATCTTCGCTCTTTTTATTCGAAAAAAAACATTTCAAAATGAATCCATATGCAAGAATGTTATAAGTACGCATAGTCGTGTACGATACTCGTTTTTAGAGGCACCTCTGTTTTCCCTCTCCTATAAAATCGTGAATTTATAACACTCTTGAAAAAGCATGTTCATTTACTCATAGCAGTGTTCCGATGGATAGTTTCCCAATTATTATTATTTTTTTGAGAGGTGAAAGTACAAGGAGTAGTGTACAAACTAACACCCTCAAAACCTCGATCCATACAGTGCATTATAACTCCCAATTATTTCAAAATAGCGGTGCCTTAGGCTATATTAAGAACACGCGTACCATAATAAGGCCTAGCCTAAAACTTAATAAGACTCAACGAGTCAACGTAAACCCTAGTAAAATCCAATCTAAAACCAGTAAGGCCTAACTCTTACCATGAGTTATCGGGCTTTATTAGGCAGCTTCACATCTTTGTCGAAATCGCAGATTCTTCAGCACTGAATGACTTTTCGGATTTTTTTTGGCCATTTGGTAGCTATCTGTGTGTATAACAACATGTCATTATTCATTTACTATTCTTTACCTAAAATGAGCTTCTTTTCTCACGAAAAATGTGGTTGAATTATAATTTTGCGACATAAAAACTTGGAGCGTCATGATAAGACCGACTTCGCGGAGTTGCCTGGTAACAACCAAACATTTTTCAACTTTCGGATCGCACTGCCTCTCGTACTCTTACAGATGGGCCTTATTACAGGACCGGGCTTTATTAGGGCATTTCACCTTATCAAATGTATAGCTGTATAATTCTTTCGTATTCGCTCATCGAAGGCTATTTAAATTTAGATCCGTAAGTTTTTTTTCGGAATTCTTTGAAATGGTGTCCGTTGATCTGGCACAATTTTATCGTTTGAATATTTGCAAACTTATCGCTTTGAATACGTCATTAGCCGTGAACGAAAATCAAAAATTATTCGTAGATCACGACTTTATCGGGTTTATCAAGTTAACGATTCGTATATCCTATATAATTAATTGTGTACATAGTTTATATTAGACGTACATCGTAAGATTCTCTCTGTGCCATACCTTAAAATGCGAAATTCACTTTAGCATGGAATAAATACTTTATCTAGATAAGTTTCAAAAAAAAAAAACTTTTTCGTATTAACAACCATCGGGGATATTATTTACTCACTGACGAGTAAGTAATTAAAAATTTTGTCAAATATAGTTTACTCATTACTTTTGAATGTATTTATTTACATTTTATTTGCAAATCAGTGTCGAAATGGAACTAGTTGACTATTTGCCAGGTCGGAAGGTTATTTGTTTCTTTCTGCTCTCAGTCCGTTCGTACCTGGTTGATAGTTCCGAATAGAAAGAAAATAATGACCAGGGTTCTGTTCCTTTGGTTATTTGAGTTATAAATGAATAGAATTTTGGTAAGGAATGAAGATTCTTTCTTAATTTTGAGCTTTCATATTCTCGATTGATGCTTCTTGCATTGGCGTCAGAACGAGGAAGACTAGAGAGAGTATCATTTGTGTTCATCCCTACAACACAAAAAAAATTTAACTATTCAGCAAGTTGGTAAAACGACGACTCCATAGATTTCACAGACGATATTTACGAGATGTTAGGAGATTTACGGGTTGTTCAAGAATTTTTCTTGTTGCCTGCCTTTTTTTAAGGCAAAAGAACTTTTTTATGCTTGTTACCTTATAGTTCTGATTTTTATACCCTCCTGAAGAAAACCCTTTCGACACCACTGATCCCTGAGCACCTTCTTTGCTTTAAAACTATACTACGAAATCGTGTCCTCCTATCTAAACTAGAGTGGATCTTATTTTGGTAGAGTGGGAATTCTTTTCGGAGCTTCTCTTATTTCGATTTTTATTTCAAGAAACTAGTCCTTGCTGCATATTTCTGATTTTTTTTTACATTCTAATAGTTATTACAGAAAGATGAAGTTCCCAAATTTTTTGAAAAGACGACTATTATTGGGTTTCGATTTCCCTTGACGGCATCCTATATAAGGGGATTAGTTCAAAAACTAATTCTAAAACCGAATTCGACGACTTCGAAAACCTGGAAATCAACACCTGTCATAATTTTATTTTTCTCTCTCTCTCCCCCCTGTTTTCGAATAACCCGCCTGTAAGAAGTTGAAGGTTCGAGAGACGTTTAATGCTCAGTGTAGATAAGTGAGGCACTCTATTTCTTATCTTCAAACTAAGCTGGTATTTTTAGTATTTTTTTCTTGTTAGTACCAACCTCTCAAATAAATTCCATACTAAGCTTTACCCTGTCGTAGTGTGACTCGTAAAATGTACCTAATGAAAATCAAAAACAATTTAAAGCGAACTTTTTATTTATAGCAGAAGCCAAACGACAGGGTGCTCCAAATTCTCTCTTTGCGAAAGTAAGAACCCCATAATCTACCTCGATTTTTCAATTGAAGGTTTTTGAATTTGATGCTACAGTTTCCTATGAATCTCATCATTTGGTCAGTACTTGCAAATTTTCTCCTCGGACAATAAGTTACAGACTTGAGGGCGGTGATCCATGGATGCTTCGCTACCCCATAATATGTTTGCACTGCTTCGCACTTGTCTGCATTCATCTTCCGGCAACCCTGCCGAGAGGAGAGGGAGAAAAGGAGAAATACCCTAGGCCCGGACTTTCGGGGAGCCCAATATTTTTAAGAGGCTTGAATTCCAACACTTACGGCTTCATCATACTGTAGGTACATCAAAATCAGCAGTCACTTCTTACACCATGGAAGAAACCTCTTATCCTACAGCTTATAATTTTTTCTAATCTGACAAAATAAAAAAATGAACTGGAGGAGGAGGGCCCGTGGAATTCCTCCAGACCCTCTTTTTCTCTCTACAAGGCTGTCTTGCGGCGTTTTGTTCCAAGCCTGCCAATTTAAAATCGTTGGGCGTATCGACCCAAAATGGAAATTGCTAACCCCTGGAAACTCCTGAAACAAGCAGAAAATGGTTGCGCCTCAGTTGAAACTCATGTATGGACAATAACGTATAGAAGCAACTCCGTACACGGGAGGTGCTTTTAGAGTTTTTTTACCTAGGTTCAGATGCTAGTTTTGACATCTGGAAAAATCTTGAAATAGGCTAGTGGAACGGAATTAGAAAAGAAAGAAAGGACAGAATAGGAAAAGTAGAAAAAGTCATTTTATTTTACCGCCTGAGGACCCAATCTTTTAATTTCGTCAATTAACGAAACTTCTGATGGGAGCCACCCTAGTAGCTTAAACATGCCCCCACAGCCTCCTCAGATGAAAATGAAAGCGAACTTCTTTACAGTCAGCTAAGAGAAGTAAGATAAAATGCCAGTTATTGGTCACGTGTCAATCATTGTTTGTTTCCCCTTCAACTTCAAAGTGTTATTACAAAGCCGGTAAAGAACGTCAGGGTTTCATTTTTTATTAGCCCTGTAGTGGAAGCATGTGGCTTTCACTTGTGATGTTATTACAGTGATTCGATAATTTGTGTTGATGTTATGGTTTGTGGAAAAGAATCGTCAGTTTGCGGCGTGATCAGTACATTAAACACACGTTTGAAAACTACTGAAACGGGAAAATCGAAATTATGACTACTTACACTAATCTTTCGCAATTTTCTTTGCATGTATGTTGAAAGTTGATGTTTAGGAACATATTTCACGTAATATTTTGTTTATCAACTTCCAAGTTTCTGAGCGCAAGTCCAGGGAATGAACTGAAAATCTCCGACCTTGAATCCGCTTTTATTCCACAACTATTGTACATCCGTGATTCTGATGAGTTCTAAGGATAATTTCAGAGTTGTGGAACAGTTTTCTCTATGAATATTTGTCGTTTTCGAGAAAAAATGATCAACAGTTTGCGTGACCCAACAGTAGGCACTAATTTACATATACCTAATTTTTAAGGCAACAAGAGAATTCCTATTAGATGCCAATAGTTGGTCGATCAATAATTGACATTTTTCAACCAATTTACTGATATTCTCCAGAAAAAAGTGTGCGATTGTGTTTCGTGCGGTATCGTGGAATATATTTTATAGGGTATATGCTATCATGTAACGTGATGGAAATTGAGAAATCTCATCTGACCAATAAGAGGCACGCGTGCCAAACATTGGTCACAGGATTATTCTTAGACAGCTTCGTGTACAACCTCTAGGGCTGTAACGACTTCATCTTCACATATGTTCTAGTTAAAGGATGGAACTACCGATTGTCCAAAAAAACTGTTTCTCTTAAAACATTTACAGTGAGGATGAGGACCCTTTGAAAACCCAACCAATAACTGGCATTTTACCTTATTAGAAAAGCAGAAAAGCAATCTGAGACATAAGTTATTAATAATGGGAGATTTTAAAAGGCAAACAGATGCTAGGGAAAAAAACTAAAAGCAAGTGATGGGACCGTGTAACTATAGGGAGAGGAACTCTAGAGGACAAAAACTAATTGACTTTTGCACAGAAAATAATCTAGAGATAATAGTTTCTTTAAAAAAAGGAAGAGAAAAATGTGGACATGGACCCCCCCCCCCCAAATTATGAAACGAGAAACCAAATAGACTATATTCTGGCCCTAAGAAATATACTCGTTAAATTGAGAACTTCATAGTACTGCATAAATTTCAATTCTATTTGGATCACAAAATGATTGAATGTAGATTATTAATGATTGGAGATATAAGGGAATGAGTAAGGAATCAAATTAACATATTGACTTTTCAATCACGGAGACACGAAAGCAATATTTGAAAGAGCTGAAAACTGTGCAGATTTTTGAACTGACCTTCTACAATCTAAATTTTTCTATCAATTGTACCCGTGTGAAGCTACGGAGCCCTAGTACGGCATGTTTCCCAATTATTTAAAAAAAAAAAGTTCCTTCAACTGCTACCAACTCTTCCAAGTAATGATCTTAACAATTTATTTCATCAAATCTGTGTCGTAAAAGTGTTGCCTTTTCCTCGCTCCAAGTACCGCATGTAAGATTATCTGCTTGTTTACCTTCTCAAGGGGGAATTATCGTTTAAAACCGAAGAGACCAAACCCTTTTTCACTTGAAAGGCGAGCTGCTCTTTTTATAACTCATCGTAAAGTTAGTTGTAAGAACTGAAGAAAGAGCTTCGAAATGTGCTTTATAATTAGGTTTCACGCTAATTTAGCTGTTGAATAAGAAGTTTGAAAACAGTTTCCATTTTGGGAAAGTTATAATTAAGCTGTAGCCATATTTCTTCATCGAATTCAATTTAATCGTCGGATGAATTTCCAGAGAACGTTATTGACAATTTGAAAAGTATGCCAGTTCTAAATTTGAGACTTTCTTGTTCGAATAAGATTTTAAAGAATGTCAAGCAGCTTTGTAAGTTTTGTAAAGAAGAAGGAAGGTCAGTCGAAGTTAACGTGTATTGCCTAAATATTACGTAATATGATGGTCACGGTGGCAAATATTTCATCTTCTTCTCCTGGTTTTTGCTCCCTCACGAAAAATTAGTGTATGGTGTGAAAACTCAGTACCCAGAATTTCAGTGGAAAAAAAATTGTTGAGGGATCCCACAAGCCGGATGAAATTTAATATAGGATTCCCCATGAGGAAAACTGCCAGCTTGTTTTGCCGTTAAAAATAGAAAATAAATAAATATATTGTTTATTCCCAGAAATACTGTTCTCTGTGATTCCATCTTTCATCCTGATACATATTTTTCAAAAGAAGAAATTAATTTAAGGGGGACTGGGGGTGATCAGATGTGAGGTTCTGAAAGTTTGTAGCATTTTATATGCTGTTACTTCAGTGTATGAAAACCGTAACGCTCCCCTCAACTAGCTCGAAAACCGTAATATAACGCTCCCCCCGACACAAAACCAGTTCGTATGATTTAGCTCTTCATGGTGACAATTCAGTTCAGTGGTTGACATTTCCATGGAAATTTATTTTTCTTCCAGCCAAAGGTATATACTTGAGCGAAAACCGCCATGCACCCCCCGACTCGAAACCAGTCCGTATGATTAAGCTCTTCGTGGTGACAATTTAGTTCAGTGGTTGACATTTCCATGGATTTTTTTTTTTAGGTAACATAATTGTGAATTCTAGTGTGTATGAGTCTCTTTTGTGATCTACGCGTACGCTTAACTTACTCCAGAGTGGTCACTTTCTGGAAAACCTGGAAAACAGGGAAAAGTCAGGGAATTTAGTCCATTGTGGAAAAGTCAGGAAGAAGTCAGGGAATTTTGAAAATTTCAGTGAAAGTCAGGGAATTTTTTAAGAAAGAACAATACTGCTAGATGAAGTTGAAAATCCTGATGCAAAATGCGTTTCGCGTGACGCTCCCTACGTTCGAAAGGAGAAGAAAAAAAATAACAAGTTTACTGTATTAAAAAGCAGTTAATCTCATATCTTAGGTAAGGAGGGGTTCTTATCAGTATAATACATATTTTTTATTAATCTATGGAGAAAATTTGTCTCTGAAAAAGTCAGGTAAGGAAAAAAATTCGCTGAAAATAGTGGCCACCCCGTACTCGTATTTTTGAAGTTACTCTGTTTGTACATCCCCCCACAAGGGCTTCATGAGGGGTCATAACCTGACCTTAGAGGTTAACAGCTTCAAGGATGTCGATTATGGAATTCTGGTAATTATGAGTTTAATCATTTTTAGATTATTCATGTTCCAACCCCCACCTATTAAGATCCACAGGAAGCTATCACCTAAAATATCGACATTTACATATAATACAGTATCTTTTAGGTCACTGAATTCATTCTTGAGGTCATTTAAGCTGTATCCTTTAACAGGGTGTCTAACAGGTCAAGTAAGTCAAATAAAGTCAAGTATTTGGAAAGAGGTCAATTAAGTCAAACAAAGTCAACTTTTTTTGGTCCTGGTCATGTAAAAATAGAAAAATCAAAAATTGCTGCAGAAACTTAGTTATAAGTTTAAATATTTGAATATTGATTCTAAAAAAGATTAATGTGTTCTTCACAATTTTCATTCAAATTTTATGTTCTAAGTGACGTATTATTTGTTTTCTATGGTATTAATTTTCATCATAAAACCCTTGACGGTTGTTTCAAGGTGTGGTTACCACTAAATCTATAAGAAAAAGTTGAAAATGGAACCAGAAAGTATCCAGAATCATATTGAAATGTATATGTTGATAAACGATGTTTGAAAATGAGGTATTCGTAAAATAAAATATTAGTTCTTTATTTATACTACTCCAAGTTGCTACGTATACTATTGTACAAAGGTGTCTGATATGCTGGTACTGAGGAAGGTGATACCGTCTGTGTTTTTGGGCCCTAAGTCGATAATTACTTGGGGAAAAGAGGTCAAATAAAGTCAAGTATTTTCAAATTTCAGATTTGTTAGACACCCTGTTTAACTGTCAAGGTCCAAACAGGGCTGTAACCTGAAATTTTTGGACAAATTCGAGTTTGTCAATACTATTCAATTTTATTACCTGTTTTCCGTGATCATTCAAGTTATAGCCACTTGAGCACCTGATAAGCAGAGGGTTAAATAACTTCAAAATTTAACTCAGCGATCCAAGAAATGTGTTTATTATCAATGATATTTATGGTAAATGTCAGCATATCAAGTTGTAGCTCTGTAAGAACATTATCAGCAGGTAGTGATTAGATCTTGAATAACTTCAAAACTAAATTTAGCACTGCAAGAAACCCTCAACATCCTTGAAGCTGTTGACCCCTTTGTGGAATCCTTGCGATGGAGGGAGGGTATACCCAAAATGATTTCAGCGTACCTGTAAATCAGGAAAAGGTGTACTCTTGCACTTGTTCATCTTTTGTTCTGTGGAATCAACAATTGCATTAATCAATCTTTGAAAGACTCATCTTTGACCACTTCCTACGCCCTCCTAAATCGAATTTTGTTGGAAAAATGTACATCGAGGTGAAATATAACATCACAGAAGACTGTATTTTTGGTGAAAACCAATATTTACTCTTTTTTCGAGTTTTAAGCGCGAAATAAGCTGCATTAAATTTTTCCGTACGGAAAATATTATGTTAAACTTCTTCCCGTGTGTGGGACCCCAAAATTTTTTTGCCGAAATTTTGGCTATCGAGTTATTACACCTAAGTACACCACCGTTTCGTGTGAGAGACTGAATCGAATTTAAAAAAAAAAAATGAAATAAGTCCCCCGCCCCCTTAATAGTTACTATACCCAAGCTTCAGAATTTATAAGTACTGTCAACTGGTAGCATAATGCATTTATTACGTGGTGTATTATACGTGTGTCTGTGCAATAACAACACTGCATCTAAATTCGAGAGATTTACTATTGTCATTAAGCTCAGTTTGTAAAATACAGGTACAGCTGTAACGAAAACATGGATTGATGACATTATGGCGCGGAAAGTTCGCGTACTGCTATGCACTCTGCCTGTAGTGCTTTTATGGCGTATGGCAGACCTTTCACGAACACGTGTTATTCAAAATATACACCCTTTCATACGCAACGGTGGTAATTGAATTCAGTCATCGTTCCTTGGCTGTTTCAGGGACTCCTGAATGATACAGTAGTTTTCTTTATAGAACCGAGGCTAGTAGGTCTCTTTGATGTGCTCGCGATGGTCGTCCTGTAGGCGGTTAACATGTGTTTTTGCCTGCGGGGGCGAACATTTTTCATGATTAGCTTCAGTATTTCATCTTATTTCTTTCTTAACCTTAATCATCTTCTTTACCAATCCGCCTTTGAAAAGGGTTCTCTCTTTTCTCTCCATTTACACCATAAAAAGCAATATTCCGCTAACGGTGCTGAGCTGAGGTGAGGTGAGATCCTCGTAATCGTAAACAAACATTGCATCGTTGTCAGGTCGCTTCACTGGGAATTTGCTTCTGTAATTTTCCATCCCTAAAGTATGCGAGAAAAATTTACGTTATTTTGCCCAAAGCGAGTATTATACGGGACGGTAATGCTGATTAAGGTGTCACGAATGTGGCATCGTCGTTCAGCTAGTCTCCAATAACGAAGAATCCGAATACAACAAGCTATGAGCCAACCGTTTCTTGCAAGTGGGTTTTTGCAGAGAAATTATAGAAAGGGAAAATCGAGAATTATGATGATGATTTTGATCTTAGCATCGAATAGAAAATAAATAAAGAATGAAAACGAGGCCAGTTTATGCTTTTAATGAAGTAGGTATACCTAGATTCATTCTAATTGTCGCATCTTGGCGACCCAAATTTGCGTAATACCAAACCATCAAAAGAAGAAAACTTAAATTCTCTTGATAAATACCTAGACCTCTTTCTGAATCATTAATTGTGAGCGTGGTAATCATTCAGTTACAATATGTCAAGATCGAGGGAGATTAATGTCGTACTGACTGGAAACTGCACGTATCCCAACATATGTATATGAATCGAAGAAATTAATTGATTCGTCGATTACGTACAATCACATTTGTAAATTGCCAGAATATTAGAAAACAATGTTTTCAGCGAAGTGCTTTCAATCAAATTAATAAATGGATCTTTTTCTCAGACAGAATACTGAAGGAACTGATCAGGGTTACAGTGTAACACGAAGTAACGGGGTGTCTTGCAAAGAATTTGCAAAAATCGTAAAAATGAATCTGATGATTTTGGTATGACTCATTGCACTATCAGCAGACTGTCCATCATACTCTTTTTAGAGGAAAATACTTTTTTGATGCTGTAAAAAAAGAGAACTCCATCTTTTCCCCAAAAGTGTCAAGAAGTACTCTTTTTTGTTATGCTGAAGCTGATAATAAAAGATAACCATATAAATGATGACTGATGATAGCGAAGGCCAAAATTCACTTGAGATGAAGACACTCGCTCTACATTCTGCAGTCAACCAAATCAAAATGTGACGTGTCACAAGAAAAAGGCCTCAGTGTCCAGTTACCACTAAGGCCCTTTTCTTATGACACGTCTGTTTCACTCTAGGTTGTGGCATTGTGATTTTACTTCTCAAATTTGTCAAAGCACATTGATCTCCCAATAAAGGTGGACTTTGGGAGAGCGCCGTTAAATCAGCTAAGCGGCATTTAGCCAAAGTCGCTGCTGGGGCAATCCTTACGCAAGAAGAGCTGCTGACTATGTTGGTCGAGATTGAAGCCATCATGAATTCCAGACCTCTGAGCTATTAAAACAAATGAAAAGAAATTTAAGCGTGAACATTTTTCCAACCCATTTTTCTTTTTAACAAAAAATACCCTTAACTAGATCCACGGAGAGAAAAAAAGGAAAAGGGGGAAAAGTAGGCGAAAATAATTTATAACACAGACCAGGTCCGTGCCGGTCGGTGGGGAGAGAGGGGGGTTCAATCTCCTCCGTTGGTCAAATTTTCTTCATATACATCTGGGCAGTTGGATAAATTTGGGGTATTTGTAGCCCCTCTAAATCGTAAACCCCCTTAATTAAATCCTGAGTACGGCCCTGACATAGTCTAGAAAGACTCCTGGAGCGAGCATCGAGCGAGTTTACTGGAAAAAATTTTTGAATGACCTGTAGTACTCTTTTCTATTGAAAAATATCTGGGCAGCCTGACTATCAGGATAGGATGAAGCTTCTTCTTTATCATCACCTGTGCTATCACAATTTTTGTCTTCTTATGTGCTGCAAATGAGTAGTGATAACCTACTTCCTTTATTTTATTTTTCTTTATATTTCACTTTTTCTGATTTTCAGACATTACTTTCTAAATGAGTGTCTTAGCGCATCTGTCTTATTTATCCCTCATGCTAACACACAATGCTATTCGTTAGGCTTTTATACACGCCTGAAACTCTTTCAAACTTGTTCAAGACTCTATAAAACTTTTCAAAACTAGTATACGACTCTTTAAAGATTTTAGGACGCGTCAATACATACTCAAGACCCGTCAGGACTCGTCCAAACTCATGCAACCTGCATTACAACTCATTTAAGACTCTTTGAATCTTATTTGAGAATATCTAAAACACTTTTAAGATTTGGTTTGGAATCTTTTAGATACTTGTTTAAGGCTATGTAGAACTTTCTCAGGCTTCTTCAGTCCTCTCTGAAATTTTTTCAACTTCCTTTAATTCATTTTAGGTACCCCTAAGACTCGATGAGTTCATTTAAAGCTCTTCAAATTTCTCTAGATTTGTTTAGGAATTTTTCAAATTCCTGTGAATACTTCTTTAGGACTCGTGAAAATTCGTTTAAGGTCTGATAAAACTTTCTCATGCTTCTTTAGGACTCTTCAAAATTAACAATTTTTCTAAGAGTCGTCTTCCGGATCTTTCGGATTTACACTGGTAAAAACGTGTACACAGGACCAGCCGGATGGGTACATAGACTCGTGAATGTAACTAACTTCAGCATGCATGTGGTCATCTGTCTATACTGCTCGTGTTTTAAAATTATTTACAAGCGAGAATTACAGGCTTTATTCGAACGATAGGTAAATAATTTCAAGTAGCATATTTTTGACACGGATATCTATGTCTAATGGCTCGCCTCGCGAAAGATAAAAATATTGGATTCAATGAAACCATTTTCTAATTCAATGAGATTCTCCGTTTTCAGCAATGACCTAGTATTTAATGTTCCAATAGTTAATTTACGAGTTTTTTTATTTTTATTCCTATCTGTTATTTTTTCATCTTTTACCGGTTTTCCGTTTATACTTGAGTTTTAATCTGTTTGGACGGCAGCTGGATTAGCGATATATTCACCCTCACTTACCATGCTTTCTGGGTGAAGCGAGTTCTCCAATAAAGACTTATTAAATATATAATCAGACATCAATCAAATATAATAATTGAGTATGATTCATCATGTCTTATTAACTAAAGTTTTTCCAAAGGGCGATGGGGAGGAGGAGGTGGTGGAAAAGGAAGATTTTTTTTTAGTATGCAGAGAGATTATAGGATACTGATGTGTATGCGCTATCGCCATATTCGTGGCACTATTTCGAGAATTATTCAATTCGACGAACGCGTGCATACAAGCAGCATAGCAGGACATTCGTTGAAAGCGCAGCGCTAAATGCGTCATAAAACGAACTTCAGAGCCGTCCTATTCATTTGGTTTTCACGTTACTTTCATTATTGGTTCGTTATTTTTTATGGATATCGAATTACGTATACGAAAAGCGACTGCTCGATAGCACGTAAATGTGTTTATCCATTTCTCGCGGGCACGTACGTATCCCCAAAGGCGGTTTTTTATTTTATCAGAAAAATATAGTGTTTGTTGTTAGTGCCGCGTGAAAGGCCAAATTTCGCGGATACTAGACGTTTCGTCGGTGGAAACTGTTCGTCCCACTCTGACTAGGCGGCGCAGTCCACGTTCGCGTATTTTCGCCAATTTTCAACGCTGCTTTCGGAAAAATCCGAGAAAAGTTTCTCGCGGATGACTCGTATGCTAATCTCATTCTGTCAGCTCGCGCGTTTCAGATAAATGAAAAATGACGAACGACTTCGACTCGAGGTGCAGGAAATGAAAGGAATGTCAACCTGCATTGCTTCTATATATTTATATTTCAAACTTCTCAATTCACTTTTATTATATATATGTACCATTTGGAGCGGGACGATTTACTCGTGCCGCGCCGCACGCCACGCGTTACCGTAATAAATTCATCGGTATTCTTCATCCACGCCCACGCGACGCGCCCTTCGCCACGCTATAGCACGGTTTTCAGTTTATATGCACCGAACTTAAACCTCTGAAATTCGTTGCGATTAGGAAGGATGGCGAATTAGCTAATCCGGTAAATTGTGATATATTTTACCGGCTCGTGCGTATCTTCTGTGAGGAAAACGGAATGAGAAGTACGAAATTATCTCGGAATTATGACAAACTTTAAAACTTGCTAGGAATTAAGTTGTGTCGCCGCGTCGCTGAAGTTCATTAATATGTGGGACACAATGAATCCTAACTAAGAACGGCTGCTAACGAAATTATCAATTAAATATTTGGGGGTTAAATTGAAAGGGGTGGTAATAGTTTTTTACTTATTTAAAAGACGGAAGTATAGCGTCGAGGTGAAGCAGATGCACAACACAGTGTTCCAGATTGTGAATTTAGGAGCGCACAAAAGTGAGAGTCCCTGATTTTGCCACATAAAAGGTTGGAATGGTTAATATTTTCGAGGATGCTGAGTTCGAAATTAGGATAATTTCTCAGATTCAACGCATATTCAAGTAGGGTGAATAAAATGTCTGATGGAGGCAAAAATATCAATGTCTGGTTATCTTGTTCTGCAGAGAAATAGTTTTTTGCTCCTTTGAGGAATTTGGAGTGATTTTGAAAAGGTACCGGAGAGTAATATGGCCACCCTAAGTGAGAATCACCCTGATGCGTTCAATTTTGTTCCTTTCGTTATTGTAAATCATGGAATGTATAATACAATTATTCACTTTCATAATATATTCTTGATTATTGTATGAAAGTTGATTTGTACCGTCGGGAGGTCAAATAAAAAAAGGCTCGGGCTGGCCGTATTAACCACTTGGGAAGGGTAATGTGGCCACTGCTATTTCCTGTCAGTTGTAATAGGTACTTAAATATTGAAGGAATCAATGAAATATTGTTTGTTTCTCCATATTACAATTACTGTGACGTACCTATCTCTAATGAAGAACAACGAATTTGGACTTCAGAAATTCACTGTGTAACTTTGTTATTTGTTCTTAGGGGAACAAAAGAGGTTGATCGCGTATGAAGGGCTGATTTGTGACACAAATGACGTTAACAAGTTTTTTTGGTGGTTTGTGGAACTGAACATAAAAAATAACTTGGATTTGCATCGCCTCTCTGCATGAAAGAATTACAGCCCGACCTCTCTAATCCGAACGAATTCAGAGAAGGGGTCTTTCGGATTACCGAAACGTCCGGATTACCGAGATTTTTCAAAAATGATAAAAACAGTCTCAGAAATTGTACTGTATCTCTTTATTATAAGTATGTGCTGTACAGCATGTATACATGCCTAGTACACGGGACATTACATCAAATTGCAGGCCGAAGGAAATGCGTAATTTTTTTCTGGATCCATGTGCTCACTTGCATCTCGAAAGCACGGTCTCTTAAACGACGTAGTAACAGCAGCTTCAAGCGCTGGATTTTTAAGTTTTTCTAATGTTCTACGAGACCTAGCACCACTTTCTGTTAAATTCACAAACCTCAGTACTTATCCCTTCTCTATTTTTCTTAAAGTCAGCGTCTGTTGACTCACCAACATTGTACTGCACAGCGATGGATGCATAACATTTACCACTGTCAATCAACTGAAGAATCTCTACTTTCTGATCTAATGTCAGTGTTACGTGCTTAAGAGGAGGCATTTTCACTACATTACGTGTACATAACACTTCAGTGGAAGAACGACTGAATATGCAGCAAAAATAAATCAGTACATACACAATACAGTTCTGTACACGAATGAACAATGTGCAAGTTTTGACCGATATGACGTCAATAAAAATGAGTGAGTTTTAGACAGTTCGGATTAGTGGGCGTTCGGATTAGAGAAGTCGTGCTGTATATAATGAAAGAATAATCACAATTTTAAATTGAAGGTTTTACATGACCATTCAGTGGTGGGTTCACGGGGGAGGAAGCCTCCAAAAATTCAAAAAAAGGGAATGTAAAGAGAAGGAAAAGAAAAAGAAAGAAAGAAAGAGGGAAACAAAGAACGAAATTTTTTGTAATGCTACACTTTTCTCTTCATTTTTATTACATTAAGAGTCTATGAAACGTAGAAAGGGCAAAAAATGTTGTGCATTTTTCCCTAAGCCTCCCCCCCCCCCCAACTTATTCCCTAAATCCGCCTTTGACAATGATTAGAGTCTAATCATAAAAAAGAGAACGAAGTAACCTAGAAATTAATGGAACAAATAACTCCTAATCATGACGAAATAACACAATTTCTCTTAAAACTATAATGAACAAATAAATAACTCAATTTGATTTTCGATTTCGTAAATCTTAATGAAAGCAATTAATGCCAGAGTCTATGCCGGTAAGGAAAATGGTGATATCAATCAGCGTGTAAATCAATGAAAAGTAAATTCCTATTTTTCTCTTGATTTTTGAACGAGTTAAATCAGTTGGCTTTATGGCCATATTACTCGCCTACACAAGTTTGTGTCATCTTTCTTGAAAGTTTTTTTTTTTTTTTTTTTTTTTTTTTTTTTTTTTTTTGGGAAGACGTACACAAAAACCTATGGTGATACGTATGTTTCAAAAGCGCATAAATTTTAAATTTTCCTTTAAAATGATATGAAATTTTGTAAACTTATGTTATACAGAAACTGCTAAACTCGGACGAATGGTACCTGGTTTCTCAACTGTACAAATATACGTTATCAAATTTTTAAAATAAACTTCCATAGAACTATTAAAACTGGATATGTCACTTCGAGCATTTAGTGTAGTGGGTAGCATTATATTTGCCTCTTGTCAGTGCAATCAAATCTTACAAATATGTGTATCATTCTTTATCATGAAAGGTGGTCGTATTAACCACATGGCCATATTATCCTCCAGAACCTTAGGTTCGGATCTGCAAGCAGAATTTCTATATCACCTTCCAATTCCGAGAGTTAATGCCTTGGCCAAGTTCGGACTGATTCAGCAAGATGACTTTAATCATGATCCTGATGATAACGAATTAGACCGAGGTAGATATCTGTGAATGCCCAAAGTAAGCAAAGTACGAAGTTCAAGAAGCTGTCTCAAAACCTTTATTCTAAAGCATTAGTCAAAAGAAATCGCATACGAAAATTCACAATTTGCCCCTTACATGTCACGTAATAATGACCTTAGATCTTTCTACAAATCCAGAAGAAAACCGGAAATGTTTAGTACGTAATACGTATGTTATGAATAGAGCACGGATTTCGTGGCATTTGTCAGATTACTTGCATGAGGGCGGAAGGATTGGGAGTGAAAGATAAGCACGTTTTAGGATATGGGGAGGCTAGGGAAAAAAATTTTTTTGGCCAAAAATGCGAAAAACCGGTATAAATGCCAGAAACGGATAAAATGCCGAATAATGCCAAATACGACCAATATTTTAGCGGAAAATCAGCGCTTTTGCTCCTTATTTACCCACAGATTTAAAAAAATGCGGGTCTGAGAAACTTTTGGACCCTTAGATACGTGTTCAGCGTTCCAAAAAACTTAAGATAGGTATTTTTGTTCAAAAGAGGATTTTCATGCCGATCGGTCTTATGAGGGTGCTCTAAAGAAAGGTGTTTTTCTTTTCGGAGAGTCGCACTCTCAAGGGCGTAGTCTGTTCCGGTAGATTTAAAAACACCCACCAGCCACTTTTTTTTTTGAAATTGAAGAATATTTAGGACCTGATGTGAAGTTTAATGCAGGATTTCCCATAAGAAAAATTCCAATTTTGCTTTAAAAAATCCTAAAAATCAAGTTTGTCGAAAATATTTGTTCGATTTTAAGGTTACATTCTATTTGTCCACATCGCTGAACCGATTAAGTACCTTAAGTTAAGGTACTTTTACAAAGAACACATTTTCAAAGTCGGTACCCTCATCTTGAATTTTGGTAAAAAGTATAAACTCTCATCATTATAGTTCATGGCGAGGATATAAGGATACATAAAAATGTAAAAAGTCGGTTTTCATGATTCACTGATGTCCTAAATTCATTTTTGAGGTTACTTTTTGCTTGCTCCCAACCCAAAAAGGCCCGCACGGGAGTAGGACCTAAAAACTGCCACTAGCGAAGTCAAATATATTAGAACTATGGTTAGTGGACCCGGAGATTTCATTTTTGACTAATAAAACGTTAAATATTCAAATTTACTCATGTTGGAGCCAAATATGTTGAAATTAGGTTTTCTGGATCAGCGATCATGAGTCAGTAATACGTGAAATGATGTTAGGCTAAAAAGGACTTAGCCTTCTACTTCATTCATTGAAGATCTGTCGAATCAGTTCACGTAACATTGAATAATATATCATATTTCAACCCCTGTACACCAGTGCAAATAAAAGGCACAAACAAGAATAACATCGCAAATGAGATCACTATCTGAAAAAACCCGAGTTTCAACATATATGATTTCAGCACGAGTAGATTTTAATATTTATCTTCTAGCTTCATGTGAATGAACGAGAGGGAGGAGGGGGTTGAGGTCTAAACAACCTGGAACATGAAATCCTCGATTCAGAAACTCCAGTTAACATACGTATTTAATGCCAACATGCGTAAATTTTAATATTTCATACTCACTTCCTTATGGACTTATATAGATAGGAGTTGGGACCAAAACAACCTCAAAAATAAAATTTCCGACCTACACACCCTAATTTTGATATATATTTGATGTATCTCTAGTGATAGTTGTTAGGTCCTGTCTCCTTGTGGACCCTTTTGGGTTGGGAGCGAGCGAAAAGTTACCTCACAAATGAATTTAACCCACCTAAATAATATAATAGGATCCGATTATTATAAAATTGTATATGTATTTTTATATCCGTGCTATGGCCTATAATGATGAAAGTTCATTGTTTTACCAAATTAGGAAAGGGGCATTGACGTTGATTTTTTTTCAGAGTTAGCAAATTGGTAGTCTTAGGTGCTCAGCTGGAAAATTCACGCATTTTTTGCTGAACTGTTGAAAAAATTTTGATGTTTTTTGCTCGAACAGTTCAAACATTTTTTCGCCAGTGATTGTCACAAATCACCGTTTCATAGATTTCCAATCGTTTCGAATAATTTTCGACTTAAACCGACGGATACATCGTCTACAAAATGACTTTGAACAGGATTCCTTTTGGATGTGTTCAAGTGGGCGATTTTGCGCACGCAGAGTGAATAAAAATGGCAGATGATATTGCTCATTTCCTTAGTGCTCTGCTACGGATGGCATTGCTACCTGCTTCTTGTTTCAAATACATGTGCTACAAAACTATGGTCCAGAAGAAGACTTTTGTTACATCTCAAAAATTATGATTTTTTTTGCTTCACGAATCATATCAAAATGATGCATAAGTCTCACACTGATATCGCTAGAGGACGTTTTGAAAATTCGTCACATCTGTACAATATGAAAAATGTTATTAAGACAACTGACATCGTTAAAGTTGTGACCGGACCTAACTTCATTATTTATGGGAACCAATGTGTGTTAATTCGAATTTGCTTATGGAATACCGTTTCACTGCACACCTTGTCTGATCATATTATTTTGAATTATGATACTTTTTCCGAAATTTTTCTCTGAGGATTTAGGTTTATTCTAAAGAAAATTTAATGTCATAACTCAAAAACCAGGTTTCATTCACACAGGGCCATCCAGAGAAAATTCGGGTAGGAAGACATCCAAAAAAAAAGTTATGCTATTTTTTCGGGATTTTCTCGAACATACCAATTTTTGCTCAAATTCCTTCCTTCCTGCCCCCCCTCCCCCCTCAACAAAAAACGACAACAACGATCACACGTTGAAAAATCCTGGCCCCAAGAAAGTCCGAAAGGGAGACTCCCTTTTCCCTCATCCTCTCGTTAAGGCAATACAACGTTTTTAATTTCCAAAGAATCTATCAGCGCTTCTGTACTAATTTCAATCTTTAAGATATTTATAATCAGATTGAACGATGAACTTAAAACACTGTTTTTTAATACTGCCATTTTTGAAAAGTAGTATCTCAGCAAGAAAGAAGTTATGAAGAGCATTAGGGCGGATTTTCTCCAAATCGATGTTGTGTCGGCGACAAGTAGCTGATTTTCCTATCTATAATGGATAAGTAGATTAAAAACTCGTTGTGTAATATGTGGACTTTTTTTTTTATATGGGTGTGTGTGTAAGCTTGCCTTTAGATAATAAACTAGCCAAGAAACGTCTCCAGGAGTCTGAATCACGTCTAGAATAGTCTGGAATGAATCCGAGAGAATCAAAGTGTTAAGAGTGTGAACCAGGCCTGGAAGAGTCTTCAACAGTGTTATTGTAAGTCTCCCCAAACTTTCAGTATTTTAGTCAAATAATCTTTGAATATTACCTAATATTTTTCAATGAAGGTTTGGGCAAACTATTCGCAACCCAAAATACAACTTTCTTTTGGACGCCATCAGCAATTTCTCGTTATAATTTTTTCTTTTCATTTCATTCCATCCTATTGTGATTTAAACACATCAGTTAATATTTACCTATATCTGGCAGTGATTTGTAAAACTGTCGAATACCGCGTTTTTACCATTGTCTTAATCAGCTGACTGATCAAAGGCGCGCTGTTACGTCAGCTGATTCGTTCTGTGACTTTGTAGCCCGTGGATCGCGTTTTTGGTTGAAATGCGGTGTAGGGAGGAAAATGAGCTGCGCGTTCCAGGTTTGCGTAGGGGAAATTGATGTAAGAGTACGCACTTAATCATGTCTCAGAAACTATATGAAGTAGAAAGCAGACTCATAACCTAGGGGTCTGGTTGAACGAGTGGATAGCGTGCTGGTCTCGGAATCCGGAGGTTCCGGGTTCGTGCTTTCGTAGCAACATGTTACATTTCAACCTAGGCTGGTTTTTCGGCAAGACGAAAAGAGGGCTAAGACAGCCCTAACAGCCTTCCGGACGTATCTGACGTAATGTTCGGAAGGGCGGATTCCAGCGCTCGGGCTGAGAGTAAAATTAGAAAAGAGAGACTCATAACCTTTGCCTATAACGTAGCAGCATTGAATCCCTCAAAGGCTGCCTGAACATTAGTGAAAAAAGTCGAATGCGCACTCTTACATTCGGCATGGTGTGAAAGTACGCATTAGTGCATGTAAGAGTGCACACGTGGAAAAAATACGTAAATGTGAGAAAAAGTTATCGTAATTTATTGACGTTAGTCACATAAATAATCTGTCAGTGAATTTGATCCACTGTAGGCTCTATGGACCCAATTCCCCCAAGCAGTACTCCGATTGAGATCGCAACACTACGAATACTTTTGCCATCGCTGATCCTTTTTCTCGCGTCCTTCAACGTTTCCTCCGTGAATTTTAGGGCGGTATGCAAGAAATTTCCTTAAGGTCGAAATGTGGAAAGTAATTTTTTAAGGTACATGTGAGCCGATTACATCCTAGAATTTTCTCCTTAAGGTACCTCGGGAGGTACCTTAAGGTAAAAAATAGATTAAGGAAATTTCTTGCATACCGCCCTTAGTCTCCTTCCAGTCTTCCTTGGTCTACCCACACATAGTAAATGTATTAGCTCAGCTGTCTTCTTCTTCAGGCGCCGTATCCTATGCTGGACGTTGGCGGTCGCGGTTGCTGACGTGCAGCTCTCCTGGGCAGGTTAGTCGGGTTAGTTTTCCCTGGCTTTTCTCGCGGTTTTGTTGCGTTCGAGATTTTATTCTCTGTGCTGGAGAGTGTGCAGCCGCAGTTTGCTTTCTAGCGACGTGTTTCACGACGTTGGGTAAGCTGTTGATAACGTGCACACGCACAGTTGCAGTCTTTCTGATCTGGTGGTAACACGACCTGCGATTGTAATGCCTAGTTCGTGTAAACTGGCGGAGGTTACAGGATGCGCCGTGTTTCCACTTCGATTGATACTCTAGTTGCTGTGTTCACTAGGATATCAGTGGAGGTATTCGAGTATCACTAGCTTTCCAGCATTTGTGAGACTCGAACCGGAGATGTAAGGATTGCGAAGCGGGCACGTCATCACTCGGTCACACAGCGACTTTGTGTTAGCTATAGGGTATAGGCTACCTCTATTCTACGATGTGAATACGAATGCGTGCTCTTACATTTTCTCCCTCACCTTTCATACATCTACTCTTAAATTCATAAATAGTTGTGTGAAAGATAAAGTTAATGCATAATTTGAAAGCTTATTTCATATAGAATCCAACGAGTATAAAACAAACCTGCCCATTTTCTTGAATTTCTTATTCCTGTGCGACTGAAAAATTCTAGATTTGCGAGCAAAAACAGAAACTTCACAAATATAGGTAAATATAGTTACCAGTTCCGTCTTTTTGACTTCCCACCATAGTTTTTAGGCGCATGGTACATACAATGAGTCCATTAACTGTGCTGCCAGATTTGTAGTCCTTGAGAAATCACGGCTGCACACTCATATATCCTGCGCACTCTGACATCAACTCCCCCTGTGCCTATCACAGTGTTCAACTCGATCGTATCTGCGAACAGGTCGCAGAAGCTAGAGCCTTAGGAATCTGAAGTGAAGACTCCACCCAGAATCAGGACACAGCTATCATAAAATAGCTGTTTGTTTCACTGTAAGCTAACTGATTTCAAGGGACGCTCAGCCTCCATTGGCCTTCCCGAAACACGGTCCTGTCTTTCAACCCCTTGTGAACGTAATCCGAGTGTAAAGCGATTTTTCCCGAGTTCAAACAACATGCTCGTTTCGTGTCACCCATCAACAATTCGAATTTGACAGTCGAAAGAACTCTCGGTCTCTAAGTGACTGCCACTTACCGGTGTCTCTCTCGTGGAAAACGTGCATACAGTCGACGAAATTTAAGTGACAGTACTCGAATGTAATCGACAGGTGTACTAAAGTGTGTTACCCTCTCTGGCTTCCCAACGCACGTCCATTTTTAGTTAGTCACGTGACCAATGTAAAATGTGCCACACGTATCGCCTCGGCGCGAAATTTAATTAAGGTGTTTCGTTTTCTCGTCCTCCCCGATGCGATGCTGCCAACCGGCGACTATTTTTCCAGTTCTGCTTCGATGGGCTTGATACTCACGTTGGTTTCTACGTGGAAACGTCGCCGCTACCGCTGTTCGCAGTAAATGGATTCGTTCTTTCAACGCATTTCACGCCGTTTTGAGTTTTCGAAAAACAGCCGACCCATTTTTTAAGGCGTGAAAATGGTGTTTGAACACAACTGACGTTCGCCGTGTTTGATGAAAATTATATCCGATAAAGCGGAAAATACAGTATAGACGTTGGTAGCCTCTGTAATGCGATCAGCAGCGAGGTCGAACGAGATATGAGCAGGACAACAAGGATTCGTGTATCCGGTTTTAGCACGCCTGTAAATGAATCAAATGCTTGCATCTCCTCTCAGCCAGTGAACCGAGAACGGAGAACGAATTCGTCCGCTCCAGAGCAGCGGAAATTCACTTGCCAAATGGGTGAATAATTTTGAAGTACCTTACAACAACTGCTGGATAGGTCTCGGATTAATGTTGATATATCATTAAATCACACTAATTTTTATTGACCACCAGCTTGTGTATTACAAGAGCTGATAGTCACACATAATCACGAAGTTGTTATAGATTTTTGCGAAGAAAAATACTCTGTTGCCGTCCCTTTTTATTGAAACTAGGAATCGAAGTGACTGAACACCTAGCAGAGCAGAGTTGAGAACCTGCCTTGTTTGAATGATGAAATTAGTCACTCGTTCACTCCCATAAGAAATATACCTGGCACTGATTCGGTCTTTAGAGTTTTTTGGGGGTAAATGCTTATTGAAATCATTTTCCGGATTCCGTGTTAATTTCCCGAAAACACTTTTCCGAATGTTTGCTTCCCCGAATCCATTATCCCGAATCAGTGGCGTCGTATCTGGGTGTTCAAGGTGCTCACTGCACACCCACTTAATTTTTGTCTTACAACAAAAATTCCAGAAACAAGGAAAGATTTAAATTTTGATTAAAATACAAAATATAACCTCGAAAAATTGAAAAATAGCCGGAATATTTCTCTTTGCGCTTCGCGCGGTTTTTAACTTTGTCACATACTATGGGAATCGCAGCACGTAGGATGTTCACTAGCAACATTGCACACTCCTGTCGGTCTTGTCGCAGTGGCGTTATCTTTGTCATATACTATGGGAATCGCGTAGGATGTTCACTAGCAACATTACACACTCTCGTTGGTCTTAATGCAGAAGCGTTATCTTTGTCACACTTACTATGGGAATCAAGTTGGATGTTTGCTAGCAACACTGCACACTCTCGTCGGTCTTGTTGCAGTGGCGTTATCTTTATCACATACTATGGGAATCACGTAGGATGTTCACTAGCAACATTACACGCTCTTGTTGGTCTTAATGCAGAGGCGTTATCTTTGTCACACTCACTATGGGAATCGTGTAGGATGTTCACTAGCAACTATAGGCGCAAATAGGTGGGGCTTGGGGGCTTATCCCCCAACTTCTAAATACCCCCTCCCCCAACACTGGAAAAGTACCAAAGGAAATTATGCGGGGAGAGGGCCTCCCCCCCAGTTCTGGGCCCTATTTGCGCTTCTGCTAGCAACATTGCACACTGTCGTCGGCCTTGTTGCAGTAGCGTTTGTAACAAAGACCACAAAGAGTGAAGCAGAGACTTTGTTAATTAAATGGCATGGTGTTCACCAGCAAAAATGAACGTTCTGGAAGCGCATGCGCATGCTATGTGGTGAGTTGGTGGATGCAACTTCATTCTGTACCTATATTGTTTTGGCATAGTATGACCACTGGGTTAACTGCGTATTGGAAGAAGTGTTTAGGAAATTGAAATGGAAAAACAAAGGAATCACAGTAAATGGGGAAATACTAAATAACTTAAGATTCTCTGATGACGTGGTACTAATTAGTGATAATATCGAAACGTTACAGGAAATGACCGAGGAACTTGTGGAAGAAGGTAGGAAGGTAGGACTAGAAATCAACAGAAGCAAAATGAAAATATTGTCAAACAGGAAAGAAGAATGTAAAATAGAAATAGACGGAACCGAAATAGAAAGGGTGAATGAATTTGTATATCTGGGTCAAACGATAGCTTTTGATGAAAGAATAAACAAAGAATTGAAGAAAATAACAAACCTAGCCTGGAGAAACTATTGGGGTTTATGTGATATATGCAAAGGTAAAATGGCCACAAAAACAAAGGTAAAAATACTGGAGAGTTGTACATTTCCAGTACTAACATATGCAGCACAAACGTGGGCCCTAACTAAAAAACTAACGGAAAAATTACAAGTGACGGTAAGAAGTATGGAGAGGAGTTTACTGGGAGTTAAAAGAAAAGACAGAGTAAAAAATACAAAATTGAGGGAAACAACTGGTGTGAAAGATATAGGTAAAACTATTAAAAACATGAAATGGGCATACGCGGGACATGTTGCTAGGCAAACGAACAACATCAGATGAAGTAAGATAATCAACCAATGGATACCAACGGACAGAACGAGAAATAATATAGGTAGGCCAGCAGTGAGATGAAGGGATGACATAATTAAGATAACGGGGACTATGTGGCAAAGAACAGCACAATACTGGGAGGCTTGGAGAAGGGCGGGGGAGGTTATGTCCTAAGGGGTCAAGTAGTTCGGTTTACATCTCAGAAAAGTTAGTCGGTAGAGACTACTGTAATTAAATATTGTTAAACTACGTAATAAAGGCTGTTTATTGTTTATTATTGTTATTATGATCACTGGGATCATTTCTAATAATTTTAAATTTCAAGATATGAATCATCAACAAGATTCATTTTTTGATTGTTTCAAAGTTCAAAGCATAAATATCGCCCACTTTTCCTCAAACCCCCAAAAATCATGAAATAAACAGGAACTTCTACATCGAGAGGGTAGAGGGAACTCTTAGATACAACCTCCTCAATTTTAAGGTCCCAAGTTCGAAAAGTTCAATAGTTATTAAACTCTTTCTCAAAAGATCCAAAATGGAAATTCGGAAAAATCGCTCTATATATTAAAAACAAACTCCTTCTCCCCCATATGGTTGTGAGAGCTCCTGGGTGGATGGCCAGGGATCTTCAAGGGGGAGGGGGTTGGAGGACTACAGTGAGGACAGGGGCTATGAAGGCAGATAAAGCACAGGGGGTAGTGGTGGGTGAGGGGTCTTCGTGGTGGAGAAAATGGTTGGTAGAGGAGAGGGAGGCCATTGAGGAACGATGAGGTAGGGGTGGGTGAGGGTCCTGGAGGGGCAGTAAAACTTCAGTGGATAAGGGCCCGGGGTTGTAAGAGGTACTCATGGTGGAGGAGGGAGCTCCTGAAGGGGAGGAAAACCACGGTGGTGGCGGGGACTGTAGAGGGAGATCAAGGCCCCAGGTGGGGGGGGGGTAATGGTGAGTAAGAGGTCCTGGTGGAGGAGGAAGTCCTGGGTGAAAGAGGGACTGGGGAGGAAAGTGAAAGCCATGGTGCGTGAGGGGCTGCGAAGCTGCCAAGGGGTGAAGCCCCCTAGTAGTATCCTAATATTGCCCACCTAAAATGTATATTGATATCGCAACTTTGAAGTAATGCCGAAGCCACAGATTTGAAAATACAGCTTCCTCGTTTGTGCCATTCCATTCCTTGGAGTTTTCTTAGTCGGATTACTTATTTTTTTTTTTCCGCCGTAAGGAGGGTGGAGGGGGGTTGGAAGAAATAAAATTGCTCACCAGGTTCCAAAAAAAAAAAACAGAATTCATATAAATATTCCCAGTAAGAGAAGTATGGCGTCTCTGAACCCTCGGAATATAATTCTGAGAACATTTTTTCGAAAAACTGAAAAGGGGGCAAAGGGGGAGGGGAGGGAGAAAAAGTGGTAATTTTTCAAAACCTTCGGTACACGGAATGCTTTCAAAAGACCCATTTCTTTCTTCAGAACACTTTCTGCTGCATAATCCATGCATTGTTTGGTCCAAGTCCGACGGTTTTCCACAGTACTCGACATTATACTGAAAAAAAATTTGACTAACATGATTTAGAAGGAGGCAATATTAGGGCACTTACTATGTTTTCAGAAAAAATTTCAAAAATGCAACTTTTTTAATAAGAATGGCGAGAAAAACTTACCTGAACTAGTATATGGAGTGTTCTGAGCCGATAAATGCATTTATTAAACTTTTTCCGCGGCATAATTTGAAAATAATCACTCGTTTGTAGAAGACATGCAAAATTTCTTGATTTCACAAAAGTGATTTTATTCAATAAAATTTTTATGTGTGAGTTTTGGAACGTGAAATTTTCTACAGCATGAAAGGACCACAAAATACATATAGTACCATAATCACCCGTCAGATCATGTCATAAACAGACGAGATATTGAGGTGGGCGATGTTTGATACACTTACTCTCATCAATATGATTCACCTTCCTTCATCTGTTCTTGAACTCGAATGTTTCAATTTAAAATTGTTAACGAGATAAAAATACTGTTATTTACATACAGCAGCTTCCTACAAATCTTGTTTCAGTACAGATTTGAATGGAAAAGTTGGAAATCAATAACAGTCAATAAGGTTTGTTGATTGTTGTCGATAGTTGGGTAGATAACCTCTTTATTAGTTAACTTCTTTGATAATTTGATTATGTTGATATCCTTGATCTGCTGCTGGATACTGACATGTGAGTGAATCTACTTCTGTCCTGCATCGCCTAATTTTGGTTAACCCGTTGCCAGTTCCATGAGCTTGCATGTTGGCTGCCGTGGATGGGTTCTACAGTCTCCAGTCGTGTTGTTGCTTCAGGCGTGCAGTCTGCAGCCGAGTTGTTTTTATTTAAATTTCCGTGGACATTTTTTAATGTAGGGTAAGATACGGTCAGTCAGTCAGTGCAGTCCAGTCAGTCAGTCAGAAACATGAAAATGTCAACAAGAAAAAAGTCAGTCAGCCAGTTAGCCAGCCTGCGATCGTAACCAGCCCGTAACGCTATTTTCGTCACGCTCCAGAGTAACGCTTTTTTCCGTATCCAGTCAGCTTACCCAGCGCGATTTTCGTGACGCTAAAAAGTAACGCTTTTTTCCGTTGTGTGCCAAAGTAAAGACATAAAAATGTCAAAATTCTGTTGTTGACTTGGTGGGAAGGTTCAATAAGACCGTGTTCACAAAGTGTTTAAGAGGGTCTTTATAAAATTGGTTGTCTGCATGCAAAACAATACTACTCGGGCTTATGTATTAATGGTCATTCTGCCTGATAGAATGATGCCTCTATTTTAGTTCTTGAAAATCGATGGTAAAAAAGCTTTGAAACGTTGAATTTTGGTTACTATCACAGGTAAACGTAGTTGGAGATTCTTTTTTCAGAGATTAATTTCGTGTTAATATACGAAAAGAAATATAAAATCCTTCAAACTTGATATAATGAGTAGTGGAAGTAGAGGTCGCCGCACTGCATCCTTCGTTGTTCAAAAACCCCGACTGTTACCTATACGATCCCACATTTCTGTCTTCGAAATGAAGGACATCAAAGATTTGCTACAGTTTGTGCATCTCAACGAGATCAACAACAATTTTATGACAGTATTACAGTAGATCCTAAATAATATGCGTTCTAATGAGTCAGAATTTATTAATGAGGCATAACTTTTCAAATGCCTTTTATTAAATTTTTTTTTTGGGTACGCTGGATCATTTGAATGCTTGGGTGGCCAGGTGTTCTAAGATCAAAAATTGGTAAAGGGGAGGGGCGGATATCGAACTTCTAAGAGGCGCTTAATAGTGGTGCATAGACAGCAAGCTGTGCGGCAAAATATTCGCAAAATGCCTTTTCCAGTATTCCGAAACCTGCTAATTACCGACCTTATCCACTTTGGACTCTCCTCCTACCTCTTATAGGTTATTTTAAGTTTTGCAAGCTACTAATTTTCTTGGAAATATGTTCAAATAGCCATACACCCAATCTTGACTTTCTACCTCAACAGTGTAGCTACTCCTACATTTTTTAAATGTTTCCTGACCAATTTACTAAAAGTTATATACTTAGCAGGGTTTGGAATAACGGTCCTCAATTTAGTATCATTGGAAGCAGGAGAAGGCGCAATGGTTCATTGTATCCCACTGCATTTTAAAAATTTCTAAAACTATCGAGCAATTTAATATTATTTTCGTGGACTAGGGTTTTTGTATCTCTTAGAAAAATCCTGCCTAACGCCGCTGTCTTTTCGTTACGGAATCTTTTCCGCATTTGCAAAACTGCAGTTACTTATTCACTTACAGCGTTCAGGGACGAGATTGATGTTTTCTCTATTTCAAGTAGTTATTCCACTTTTCCGAGATAATTTTCCTTGATGGATTTTATTAAGTTATGGTCGCCAGTTGTACCTTCACTTCCAGCAGGAAAAATATGATCACAATCAAAAAATTTACCCGAGGTAACTAGCTGTTCTATCTATTGTGTACTGTGTATTATGTAGGGGTATTTACAATTATCCAAATGATTCAAACGGGTTAGCTAACAATTCGGTTGCTTCTTTAGAGCAGGTTGTGGGTAAGGGTATGAGGCTAATTTACAGGAAAGAATGTACACGAGGTAGCGAACGATTTTGCGACTTTTTTGAGATGGGTCAGCTAGGAATACGATGATTATTTTGAGAAACAGCTGACATTTGTAGTAGTGCATGCCAGGAAATGAAGTATGAAGGAAATTATGCGTAAAATGATATTAGTTTCTTTTTATGGCTCCTTTATGGTCAAATTAAGGTCGGTTAAGTGAGACAACTTGGAAACTTTATACGACGTTGTCTACGTTTCTGTTATTGCATTGAGGTACAGCTATATGGTCAGCTAGGTTTGACTATTTTGAAAATTCTTCACGAAATTATCAACACTGTTATCGCCGCTGCAAAGTCAAGGTACTGCTAATATTTGTATCGCCGACTTAAAGGTTAATGTGTGTTCGGTTAATCATTTCCATGTTTTATCATGTCATTATTTTACACGCTCATGAACATGAGCTGCTCATGCTGCCTAATAGCTAAATCATATTCGCCGCTTTCTTTACGTCAGCTCAATGAGCTGACTCGCGAAGTCGGTCACGTATTAGAAAATACAACATCATAACCTAATATCATGATATTATAATACATTTTGTAATAATTATACTTCATGATAACGGGCCAGTGGTTAAAAGGTTAGGGAATTTCCCAAACTTATTTACCCCTTGTAGATACACAGTCTCTAATTAAGTTGCCGACTTGAACTTCGGAATGTAGATAGTGTAGACTTATATTGAGGATTATAGTTGTACAAGTCAAAGTCCAATATACATATATCACCAGAGAATGTGTTCAGGTATTTTCACTTTGTTGTTCAGAATGGCCACATTGTCATATTGTCACGTTATTCGATTTTGCAGAATAATAATGGTTAGGTGAAAGTTTAAGCATTTAATTCGTGGTTTAGTCTCGGTAGTTTCGGATAACGAAATGGTTATATTGTATTCGAATTACCAGCGGTATAATATTTGAACAAAAGTTTCAGGGTACCTAATTAGTTTCAGATGAGGTCCAGAACTTCTTTTATATTTATTTTCGCGCTTCCTTCCTTTTCTGTCCTCTCACGAGAGCCGTATTTCGAGTTGGAACGTGAAATAATGACTATAATTCGTTAAAATTATCCAGTACGAACTTTTTATGGAGTTATTCATTGTATGGCTCGTACCATTTTTATCAATCTTGCTGCGTGGGTAAACATTTTAGTGTCTCCAAAAACTATCGGTCGGAAATTTTATTTTGAACGACCATCCAGTGCACTAATTCTGATGCAAATCGAAGATGATACCGTGTTCAGTTTTTTTTTTGTTTTTTTTTCTCACTTCCGGTAGACTCAGATTCCCTTCCTACCCCAGTACTCGAGGAACTTCACTCTCTCGTCGTCGATTGTATGGTTCAATCTGTGCACGTCATAGTCTCCGTATAATCGACAATTAAAAAAGTGTCTGTCATTTTGTACCTCGCCGCACTCACATAGATCGTCGTCAGCCAAGCCCCATCTATGAAGGTTATATTTTGAGCGTGTAATTTTGCTTATCAGCCTGTTTAGGGTTTTCCAAAGACCGTATTTTAGGTGGCTGCCATGGGGTAATGATTCACATAGAGTTCCAGCTTTCAATTCTGCATTCCAAATTCGACAGCGCTCTGATTCGGCAGGAGCACTTAATTCGTTGACTGTTCTGAGGAAGCTACGCCTAGATTTCAGTCTTCCTTCTGGTAAGTCGTCATGGCCATACATGGGATGTAGAGGGTTGTGCATTGCCTTGGATTTTTCGACTCTGGCTGCAACCTCCCTGCGAACTTCCAGAGGAGCTATTCCTGCAAGGCCATACAGCTCGGCGAGTGGGGCCGACCTGAGGCATTCTGTCACTAAGCGACATGCTTCATTTAGGGGCACATCCACCTTTTTAGCATGTGCTGAGCGCTCCCAGACTGGGCATGCGTATTCTGCGACTGAATAACACAGAGCTAGCGTTGATGTCCGTAGAACCTGTGGCTTTGCTCTCCATCTGCTGCCTGCCAATTTTCGAATTAGGTTTGTTCTTGTTGCGACTTTCATTTTGGTATTTTCACAATACCGCCGCGGTAGGAGAGTGGTCTATCCAGAGTCATTCTTAGGTATTTGGGGTGGTCTGTGTGGTTCAGCACGATGTTACCCCATTGTATATTAAGCTGTCTTTTAGCCTCGCAATTTCGGAGATGGAACGAACAGGTCTCAGTTTTGGATGGGTTTGGTTTCAGGTGGTTGGCCCTATAGTATGTGTCCAAGTCCACTATTGCCTGACTCAGGGTGTCTTCCACTTCTAAGAAGGTGTCGCATTGTGCTGTAAGTGCTAGATCATCTGCATGAAGGAAGGACTGGTTTATTAATGTAGATATTAAATAGAATTGGTAATAAGACACTTCCTTGTGGCAAATCATTATTTTGCCGTCTCCAAGCGCTGTCCTTCCCATCCAGGGTCACGTAGAACCGCCGATCTTTGAATAGCATTGTCACAATTTCCGTAAATTTGTAATCCTTTGTCAGTTGGTACACCTTGAACCGAAGTATCCGGTGACACACTGTATCGAAGGCTGCTGTGAGGTCCACGAACACAGCACCAGTGACCTTACATTTCTCGAAACCATCTTCGATGTGCTGTGTTAGATTCAGGACTTGGCCAGTGCAGGATTTTTCAGGTCTGAAGCCCGCTTGTTGCCTGATCAGGCTTTTATCGATACATTCAGACGTACGGCCTAGAACAACTCTTTCGAATATTTTATACAGGTGGCACAACAACGATATAGGACGGTAGCTCATTGGATCATCTGGATCTTTGCCTGGTTTTTGAATAGCTATTACGTAGGCTTGGCGCCGTAGTCGAGGTATTTTCAAGGTTTCAACACAGGTATTGTACATTTCCTGGATCCAGGCAATAGTTTTTCACCCAAAATGTTTTATTTGCTCACGATACATTGTATCCACTCCTGCCGCCTCCCGATTTTTGGCTGCACGTATGGCTGCGGTGACTTCGGAGTACGTGATTGGTGATGCGAAGTTCTCCGCTTCGGCTGCATGGCTACGGGTGACTTTCATATTTTTAACACGGCCCTCCGTTTTTCCATTTATGAGCAGTTGATGGGCATTCTGGTTTACTGTTGTTTGTGTAAATTTACTCTGATGACTATTTTCTCCATTCAGTCTTTTGAGCAGGTGCCACGTTCTTCGGCTATCTTTACCGAAGTTGAGGTCCTCCACCAGCTCCTGCCAATTTTCCGGCTATCTCCAGCGCGAGTTTATCTTCAAGCTCTATGGTGCTATCATCGAAGGGTTTTTCAATAAATTTATCGACGTATTCACGGTATTGTGCGATGACGCTTGGTTTTATACCAGAGGTATACTCTTTCTCCACCCCTCTCGGGGTGTACCTAATTGAGATCCGTTTAAGAGTCGAGTTAAACAGATCGTAGTTTTTTAGTACTGGTGGGATTTTTGCCACCTCGGCATCCATTATTTGTTTGAAGGACCCCCAGTCAGCCTTTTTCAAGTTGAATCTGGATGGAGGGTTTTCACTTTTGATTGGACAGACTGCTGCCCTGACCTCGTAGATTATTGGCCTGTGCTGAGTATGTGGGATTGGGTTGGCTACCAGTTCACGGCATAGATGCGATATGTGCTCCGACACGAAAATGTTATCTGGGTTGTAACCACGTTTCCATTGCCCACTGTTGAACGAGGCAGGCAGTTTAGGGTCGAATATAAGGCGTAGCTGGTTTTCATCGGCCCATTTTTCCACCAGGTCACCGTTAGAATTATTCTAAGTGTACCCCCAGTTTACTCCGTGGCTGTTGAAGTCGCCGATCACAATGGGCCATTTGAATTCGGCATCAGGTGGTTTATAAATCGATGTTATCAGGCAATCTCAATATCAACCGTCGGGATTTCCACATCGCCATCTTCAGTGCATGAGACCCCACATATCTCCATGTTCTGCTTGACCAGAATGGCACTGCCGTATTTCTTGTGAGGTCTCTCGATTACCAGCTTCATTTCAGCAATTTTTGGCTGACGTGTGTAGAAGATCTATGCGTTTCCTGATGCATGGCGATCATGTCCACATTCAGGTTCTTGACAATTTCTGACAGGATTTGTTCCTCCGTCGCAGTTATACCTTCAATATTGATCGACATAATCCGGAACGGATCATCGTTCTCGTCTGTTTTGGTTCTGAAAAAGACCGTTTTAGCCCGGACGTAGGATGCATTGTCGACCGGTATTGGGATGATTAGCCAGCAAAATTGCTGTTTCCAGGGGGCGCCAGCTGTTTCGAAAATACTTTAAAGCTCTAGTTCTTGATTATTCAGCGTGCGTGGAGGCTCATCTCTTGCCTCCCACCGTGTTCAGTATTTAAATATCATCTAACTATCTTCAATACATTAACTAATTGGGAAATACCTCTGTAAACCTTTGAGTCTGCTTGTACGGAGGCTTAGGTACTTTTTTTTTTTACTTACTTTAAAAGTACAAGCTGTTCTCTGTCATCATGTTCCGAGGAAGGGATTAAATTTTATTTCTAACTCCGACTACTATATTATAAGGAAAGTATGCTTTCAAAACTACAGATCTCAGTATTATTGAATAAATGTATGATTATTTTTATCACCCCTTTTCAGTTTCAATTTTTCCGCTAAATTTACGACTTAATTTCTTTGTTTCAGGTGAGTACGTAATTACTGATCAAAATAGAAATGAAGAGCGATAGCACTAACTGTAAGTAATATGTATTGTTCAGACTTGTATAGATGTAGTTGCATTCTTCTGACCGGGGGGGGGGGGTATTAGAAATTTGGCCATTTACCATCGCCGAGAGCGAAAAAATAATCCATCTACGAATCGTGAGTGAAATCTTAGACAGTTTCACGACGTTAGTGGTGTATTTGAAATCCGATTATTGCATTACAGCCTTTTGAGATTAGGTATACATCATCCACGAGTTACGTGTTTTAACCGAATTCATATTTGGCCAGCCGGCCAAAATTAGTTGGGTAAATATTCTTTGTCAGCGTGTAGACGCTAATCGAAGTTTTATCAACGACAACTTATGCAGGTCTGAGAGCAGAAATGGATCGAAGAAGCAGTCCTTCTATGATTTTTACCCTTCCTTCTACAATATTTACTTGAATAATTTTTAATGCGTGGCTGTAATCGAGTGAATATAGTTGAAAGATCAGAAATACTTGGATTTTCGAATGATTTGTACCGTCAACGGGGGTAATATTGAACAAATGGACATTAGTGGTAATATCGGCCACTCATGACTAAAGACCGGAAAAATATGCATTCTAAATCTCAAAATATGATCATATAATATGCATTTTGAGTAGCTGAAATATGCGCAAAAATATGCACTCAGAACTCTAAAATATGCAAAATATGCATTACTAAATTAGTATCAGTTTATCAATATGGATGTCATTGTACAGGATTTTTGAGGAAGAAGGAAATCAGTCTATGACGTCACACAGTGCTACTTCAGCGGCCCAATAACGGGTACTTTTGCTAACAGTAACTCACTGTGTTGACGTCATGGCTCATGGAACACCGCAAAAAGAAAGTTTACAAATTATTATTTACAATGCCCGAACAATCTAGACAAAAATATGAATACCTAATAGTATTGTCATTTCAATAACAAAACATAAATGTTGAAAATATGCTGAAAATTGAATTCGCTGAAATTAGACGAAATATGCATTCTGGACCATGAAAATATGTTAAAATGTGCATTTTAAAGCACAATATGCAAAATGAAATGAGGCTCATTTTACAGGAAATTTTATGAATCGTAAAGATAATATCAAATATGCTCTAGTAAAGTTATAGAAATTTATATGCAATTTCAGATACTTTTCCGGTCTTTACTCATGACTTGTTATAGGAGCGTTAGTATCGTTATCAGTAAAGTCAACTAGGGTAATATCAGACATCGGTAATAGTATCGGCTACTCATGAGTTGTTGTAGGAGCGCCGGTATCGTTATCAGTCAATATGTCATGAGTGGCCGATATTACCACTGGTGTCCGATATTACCCCAGAAGACGGTACTGTTGTTTCTTCACCTACATTGAAAATGGAAAACCTTAACTAGTGTGTTGTCACATCTCAGCTTCCTGGATTCTGGACTGGGTGACAACTTCTGAATAATTTCGAACGGTTCTCATCAAACCAGCAAGTTTTCCTCTTGAAGAGGCTGATGGAGAAAACGTCCTTGAGATAGCTAAAGCTCTTCGGTCTTTAGTGCTCATGTGAATTGAATCCTTCAGACTTTTCTAGACGTGGTATTTAAAATTTGATGTCTGTTACTACCCTGTTCAAGATTTTACTGCACCACATTGAGTAGGTAATTCTTAAAAAGGATAAAGTCATTTTGTATATCGCTTTGTTTGGCGAAAAACACTTTGAGGTTTTCCCAAACTTGTACAAGACCTGCTGAAAGAGTTCAAAACTCGTTTATCACTTTCTATGACTCTTCGAGACTTGATCTGGCCCTAAGATGACGTGATCAAGAGTCAAAATTCTTGAAATATTTTAAACCCAGTAAAAGACTTTTCGACACCTTGAAACTAATTACGCCTGTTCGATGACCATTGGAAACTCTTCCAGACTTGTTTAAGACTCTGCAAGACTCTTTTTCAATACAGTAAATGCTCAACACTTATCGTT
Source organism: Acanthococcus lagerstroemiae (assembly GCA_031841125.1). Lineage (NCBI taxonomy): Eukaryota > Metazoa > Arthropoda > Insecta > Hemiptera > Eriococcidae > Acanthococcus > Acanthococcus lagerstroemiae. The sequence goes on along the minus strand of CM063106.1, from coordinate 29,150,279 downwards.
TACACATGGCGATGAATATAGCTGCTCGGAAATGAAAGTATGTGACATTCTGTGTTTTCTGAATCCGCGTGTCCAATGATGAGAAATAATTCCCATAATTCTTTTACAAATAGCTCTATGAGATGGAAAACATTAAAATTAAGAATAAGAACACCTCGTTGATAGGTGTTTACACAGTATGTTTTTATTTTAAACAACGTTGACTACTGTATTGCTCAATTTAGACGTACTGATCACCTTATTTGGTCAATACCCTGCAGAGTTATGCAGTAGAGGGGACAAAAATTTCATTTTGGTGAGAATGAGTCGTCAATACTCTGTCTCCTAAGTGAACCAGAACTAGTCGCAGAAAAACTTATAAATGAGAAAGAAGTCTTCGTTAACTTACTGTTTTACGAAAAATAGTGAAACCACTACACATTTTTTTCCCCCGAAAGCTAAGTTCAAATAATTTAATAAGAAGCTGACCACTACATTTCTTTTTCTTAATTGCATTTTATCAGTATTTATCTCCCTAATTTCCAAATAGAGCACGTAAGTTCGATCAATAATCATTTAACATTCTAATCTACACTGGTTCAGTCTGTTTACGGCAACTTGCGATGTAAATTTGAAATGTGAAAATTATATAATTTCGCGTGATATCATTCTTTAATAATTCCTGTCTTGTTAGGTATGCTAATACTTATTTCCCATGTAGATTACGGCAAAGGCCTTGCACAGGAGATGTCAATGACGTCTTAGCAAAAAATGTCGATTGATTGGGCAAAAAAAAAAAAAGAAAAGAAAAGAAAAGAAAAAGAAAGAAAGAGAGAAAGAATGAATGAAAAAAAAATTAAAAGAAAATGTAAATATAACTGGTAATAAGGATTTCTACCGTTTGACTTTTTTCTTCATCGTAGGATTTGTCTAATATTTTTCCCTTTCCTGTCTTTGCAAAAAATTGAAATGAATCAAGCACGTTAATTTATTTTTACTTCGTTCTGTTGAGAAAAAAATACAAATAAAAAAATAAAACTTAACGTTCGATTTTATTTAACGAACCCTAATGAATATAAACGTTGGAAGCAGGCTTTTGCAGTATTGTGATTTCTAAAATTGAAAAATGCCGGTATATAGCTTACTTTGTTTGGAAAATCAATCAAAATTTAGTTCTTGGGAACTCGCAGTTGTCAAATTACCTTTCAGTTTTTTCTTTCTTTCTATTCGGACTTCCGGTCGCCTCTCCGACTTTATACAAATAAGCAGAAGTTTTTTACGCCGGATGTTTCCTTTTCCACCATCGTTCTTCTTACCTTGCACGTAATCACGAAATTCGATCAAAATTGGCTCTCCGTCTCGTTAGCAGGCCCGTATTAAAGCATGAGCCGAGCAGGCCCGGACCTATAGAATTCTCGAGGAGATAAGGACTCGCTGTATCGAAAAAAGTTTATAATAATTTTAAAATAAATAAATATTTTTTCATCAATTACTGGCAGCATGTGCTGAAAATTCAAAGTATGAAATGAAAAATTCTCGCAATTATTTAACCAATGTATTATTTACAAATTTAATGGGGTATTGCCCCTTGATCGTTTCATTTGCTCCTCTGGCCAAATATTACGTAGGTAGTAGTGTTTGTGTAATTGAAAAAAGACGTTTCGACCAATTTTTATGGACAAAGTGAAAACGCAATACGGAAAATATTTTCCTTCGCTCTACTTGCAAAACCTCCACCTTTCGATGTTGCCATTTGTCTTGATAGGAGAGGCTAGCTGTAGGCTTATAAATTGGTAGCTCAGTACACACTACATACTTCACTCTTACAGGGTAACCTAAAGGAATGTGATGCAATCCAAAAATTTAAAAAAAATAGTAGGAACTTTTTATGCATAACTGAAAAAAACAAAAACAAAACTAATGATGAAATAAGCGGAGGTTCCAGACAATACAACTTTCACAAAATCAAAAAGGTACGGAAAAATATAAGTTTTGAAAATAATTCAAAATTCACAAGGATGGGTGTATGAAAAGGAAGATGCTAAAAATTTATGGAAAGAATTGTAAAATCAAATAATGTGAGTCTTAACTTATCTAATGCTTTAAAAACAATCCATGTTTTTGTTTTTACCAAATTATTTTACTTCATACACTCATTAACATTTCACGTAGTTTAAAAATGTTCACTTTTATGTTTTCAATTTTCATAAAAATTATTCACCCTGCTCGTTTACGGAATACATTTTTTAGTAAAATAGTTTTCATTTAGAAAATAATTAAAAATTTTCAAGAGGGATGGACTAGTTGAATATCAGAAGTTGAAAATTTGTGAAAAGAAAAGTAAAATCCAGAAATGTGAGCCACAACGGGTACCTATCATTCCGCGGCGCGGACGATTCGGCACGGGAATTGTTTTGGCGCAGACAATCCGGCGCTGACTCACTTCGGCTATTACAATTGAAAATGATTCGCCTTCAAGGAGCGTCGCTGTAATGGTTTGGGTACAAGTATCATGATTCTCGATCTTGATAATTAAGAAGTATGTGACCTGTCGTTCTGTCGATATCTTTGTTGTCTGCTGACACCGATTATTCACCAGCATAAAGCAATGTACGGTGTAAACATACCAAATGGGGGAAACTCACCTTGGTATATTACTTCATTCACAGAAATACAAAAAAATCTTTCCGGAAAGAATTGCCTATTCTCAAAATTGAAGGGGTGATATATTAATTTATAAAATTGATATTTCGGTGAATTTTTTGCGACTTCAATATTGAAGATAGACAATATTGTCTAAAAAGTATTTTGTTACGAATCGTACCTATGAACAAAGAAATACCATGTTTGAATTTTTTATTTTAGAATTTTTGAAATTAATATCTGCATTTTAAAAGGAATAATAAAATTGAATTGTCCCTTCAAAATAGAAAGTATGCAACCAACTCTGTAGCGGAAATTGAAGTTTTATTTTAGGAGCACCAACACCAAGTGTATACAGGCTGAGTTCTCATTAACAGCCGCAGCGCGTGGAGTTACATGAAACGGTGGTGAATTTCATCACGTGTGCAATCTGAGGGTCAACGGAATATAATTTTTGCTCAGCGCTAAAGTGATTCTAGCGCCAAAAGGTGTGCATCGCCCAAATAATCGCGCCGAAATTGCGGCGTCGAATCGTCAGCGCCTAAATGAACGGTTCCCGTCACAACTTATCTGAGGCTATCCCATTTTAACCCGCCATCTTTTTATGTGCTTTTTTTTTTTTCTCTCTCCAAGAACTTGGCAACTTTTCACGAGTTTTACCAACTTTTCATGTTCCCAGTCTTCCTAAAAAAGTGTCCATCTCTGGTTCAGTTGGGGAATGTATTTTTTATATTCGTTTAATGTTTGCAGTGGCTTGTTATTTGTCCTTTTTTCTTAACGAACTATTTACATTTATTTTTGTATCAAGAAAATTAACTGTTCAATTTTTGTTCCACGTTCGTACTTTTCGCCAAATGAGGCTATAAAATCAGTTCCGTTAATAAAAAATTTTCAGTTCTCTAAATATCTCAGAACCTACCAGAAATCCTAAAAAAACTTGATGCTTATCTTTGAAATTAAATATTCTTCGTTTTTAAATTTGTTTAAGAAATATAAAATTAATTTAAAATGTGTTTTTCTTCATGAATTGAGGACCTGACTTTCAAAACGCGCTTAGTCGAAAAAAACGAAATGTTGGGAAAAAGTGGTAACACTGATTCAATTGCGTTGATGGGAAGACGAGGGGTCATTGCTAATACCACCCAAGTATGAAGGTTGGCGTGCGAACACAGGGTGTTTACAGAGTCAAATAAGTTAAGTAAAAGTCAAGTACTCAAAGAAAAAGTCAAGTGGTAAAGTAAAAGTCAAATATTTTCTCAAAATTCTTTTATAGGTCAAGTAATGTGAATTATATGAATGACGAGGAATGATGGATGAGCTAAAAAATAACAAAGCTAAAGATGAAAACTTTTGTTTCAATTTTCAATAATTGCAATTTGTTCTTCTTCATTATTTGCGCCGTATAGCTCATCATACTAATTTTTGCAGTTTTACGATTTGCTGAACTGCTTGCATGTTCCTGCATAAGGTGCGCCTTTTCGCAGTCCTTATAGTCAAATTTATAGGCAGGGACGTACTGAAGAGTGTATTCTGAAGGGGAGGGGGAGGCAAATATTGTGAAAGACCCAACTGACTCAATTCAACATTTCCAACTATCAGAGCATCGAAGTTAAAAAAAAGAACCTTTTGATTGACTTATAGGATTTTTTCAACTGATGACTCAACTCAGAATTCCCAAACATCAAAGCAAAAAAAAACCTTTTAACTTGTTGGATTTTCCCAACTTCTCAATTCCCAAGTGTCAAAGCAAGCGAAAAAAACCAAAAAACTTTTGACTATGATTATGAGATTTTTTTAACTGATGACTCAACTCAAAATTCCCAAATATCAAAGCAAAACAAAAAACAAAAAACTTTTCTCTTGACTGGTTGTATTTTTCCAACTTCTCAACTGAATTCCCAAGTGTCGAAGCAAGCAAAAAAAACAAAAAACTTTTGATTGACTTATTGGATTTTTCAAACTTCTGCTGACTCAACTCAAGATTCCCAAATATTAAAGTAAAAAAAAAAACCTTTTGACTTGTTGGATTTTCCCAACTTCTCAACTCAATTTCCAAGTGTCAAAGCAACTTAAAAATAAATTTTTCTTTGACTTGTTGGATTTTCCCAACTCCGCCTGACTGAAATGGTGAATTTTCCCAACTACTGAGTGAAAAATTCCTACTGGGGGGGGAGGGGGAGTTGCCTCTACCCCCTATCGGTACGTCCCTGTTTATAGGTTAAGTAAAAGTCAAGTACTTTGATTTTCCAAACTGTGTAGGCACCCTAGAACAGTCTTCGAGTTACGAAAATGCGAAGTGGGGGAAGTCGTAAGCTCGATTATTTGGCAGACCATGTTATATTTGTGAAAGGTCGAAATTCGTTCATCTTGACCTAGAACCTGTCGGAAATCGGAAGATACAGAGAATCTAGTAACAACAGATTTCGGGCTGCTCAAAGAGGTAGCGCGCTGTAGTCGTTTACGAATGATTGAATGAGTGACAAAGGGGAATGAATGAATACTCGAATTAGAGAATGAATTGACTGAGTGAGTGAATCACTGAGTGAGTGACTGAATAATTGAGTGAATAACTCAATGAGTAAACAAGTGACTGAGTGAGTGAGTGAATCACTGAGCCACTGAGTAAGTGATCAAGTAACTGTGTGAATAACTGAATAAGTAAGTGAGTGACTGAGTGAATCACTGAATAAGTAAGCGAATGACTGAGTTAGTGAGTGAGTGAGTGAATCACCGACTCATTGAGTGAGTGACTGAGTGAGGAAGTGAATGAATAACTAAATTAGAGAATTAGTAAATGACTAAGAAAGTGAGTGAATCACTGAATCACTGAGTAAGTGAGTGAATCTCTAAATAAGTATGCAAATGATTGAGTGAGTGAGTGAATCACTGAGTAAGCGATTGAGTAACCGTGTGAATAACTGAATAAGTAAGCGAGTGACTGAGTGAATTACTAAATAAGTAAGCGAATGACTGAATGAGTGCGTGAATCACTAACTTAGTGAGTGACGGAGTGACGATGTGAATGAATAACTGAATTAGATAATGAATGAATGACTGAGTAAGTGAGTGAATCACTAAATAAGTAAGTAAGTGACTGAGTGAGTGAGTGAATCACTGACTTAGAAGTCGCTATATAATATGCAATTTTTCCAGTTTCACCTGACGGATTCACAAGAGGAGAAAATGGACGCGTCATAGGTCGATTGAGTCGTATCATATCCTTGTAGGTACTGATGGGTACTGGAGACGTGATGTGAACATTGGTCATGAAATTATGGACAGGGTGAAACCGTTTTACAAAAAAACACCGCATTAGCTAAGAAAGGCGAAGGGAAATGTGAAAGCGGTCGAGTTCTGTTTTCTCAGAGAATCTAGTAACAACAGATTTCGGGCTGCTCAAAGCGGTGGCGCGCTGTAGTCGTTTACCTTGTAGCCCTGATCGAGGGGAATATTTCATTTACAAGAATATGAAGAAATCTCAAAATATTATGAAAACGAAAGCGTTTATCGAAAAAATGATTGGGACAAAATTTATAGTAGGTACATAAAATTTACCTTTCATTGAGAACATTTTCATTTCAATCTGATGAATTTTTCTAAAATATGTAGGGTTGCAATAGTACCTTTTTTTCACGTGCATAACATTATAGAGGGCGACTCTTTCGCGCCGGCAGTCCGAATAGTCATTGAAATTTGAAATTCAACGTTTGCTACCGACTTTCAGATTTTCGGAATGTCTTCCACATTTCAACTTTGTTTCAACCTTTCAAATAACGTTCGATACTCAGCTTGAAACCTTCTGCTTTTGACTGACTAGTCTCTAACAGGAGTCAGGGTACTCCATTTTCAGAAACGAAATATGACTTTCAGTTTGGAAAGGTGGAGATGAAAAATTTGCCGACAAATATTTTTTGAAAACTAAAAATTCGCCGACAAAATGTTTAAAAAATTAAAAATTTGCCAATTTTTTAATCGAAATATTTTTTAATTGAAAAAGAAAATAAATGAACAAACAAAACACGCATAAAAAATGGAAATTCAAATAAACAGTCTTAAAATTTGCCGACTGCCAAATTATTGGGGGGGGGTCAACCCCCACACCCCTATAATTTCGCCCCTGCTGATTAATTAATTATTGTTGATTATCTTTAAAGTATGTACTGTGAGTGATATTATGGTAGTACCTACAATATATTTCTATATTAGAGGTACCTATAGATTTGAATTTATAGACGCCTCAGAGATGCATTCTAGAAATGACAGCAAAATAATTTTCAGTAATCCTGGTGTAAACAGAGGGCCCTCATATTCTTCGAGCCCAGGGATTTCAGAAGCTTTAATCCGGCCATGCTCGCAAGTCGGATAATCTAGGTTACAAGTTAAATTACTTGTACATTCTAACCTCAATAACTCGAAGTTCAAGGGAAACATAAAGAGTTACAAAGGGTGTTGAGATAAAGAAATTCGAGTTAAAGAGGCTGGGATAGTAAAAGTTCAAGTTATAGAATCTCAAAAAGAAATTATACAAAACCTCAAAAAATGAAAAACATACCTAATATTATGTGTGCATATATTATTATGTACATGTAGAAAAGGATCCCCCAGCAGAATCTGTTTTTTGAGAACACGTAATCCCCCCACCAAATAAGACTTTCAGTTATAAAAGGGCTATATTCGGCTTATAGAAATAATTCTGTATAGGCTTGTTATGTGGATGCGAAGGGAAAAAAAATCCCAAATCAAAGGGTACAGCAGTAATGCTTTTTACTGCATTGCCCTCAAAATATCTATCTGATTTTCATTTTCGGTTTCGAGGAGAGTGGTATTTCGAAATCTCGCGTCAAAACTAACGTACCACGCTTCCCGCAACAAAAAAGTGAGAACTGTACATCCTGTCGTAAGAATGTAGAAAATTGATTCTGGTGTAGTAATTACACCATCCGAATTCGGCAGCTTTTTTCGAAATTGAGCGGAGACATTGAGAAATGACAATGGTCGGTGGAAGATAATGTGTAACTGTGACGCAACGTAGATATGTCTGTGAAAATGAGAAACAAAGTTAATTAGCCGAACACCTATATTATCCCGAACGAGGAAAAGACCCTAAAATCTCTTTCGTGTATCAAAAGGAAGAAACCTCCCTTCAGAAGAAGGGCCCTTCTGCTCTCACCTCGGTTTTATCGATCCCGGATAACGGGTTTCCTCCCCTTCCGCTTTCAAATTCAGATAATCAGATAATCGTACAATTTATGACGAGTCAGTGATTTATCTTGTCATGAGGTATTAGTCGCTTCTAAAAGCTCTATGCAGATGAGCGACTGTGCCATTTAAAAAGTTATGAGAGCGCAAATGTAGAGATGTGTGATCCACTACTCGTAAGACACTTGAATGTGGACCATGAATGAAAATATAAAGGGTGAGCAAACCTTTATCAATTTGAGTACGAATTTATAAGGCTGCGCTTCGCCGGAAAATGTAGTAAGATGCGTGAATTTGAGCCAATTGCTACCTCGCTGTCATCCGGAAGATCGTAAAAGATCCGTAATCGAGCTGGCGATTATATGGCTTTATCAAATATATGGGACACGTTAATTTAGGGTTTAAAAAAAAAGAGAGAAAAAACAAGTAAATTTAATTGATACTGGCTGAAATGATACTACTTACTACGTTTTGGTTATGAGCTGGTTTTAAAGTACAGTGAATTCGGAGTACCCTAAACCGTTACAGACATTAACCCCGTTTTATGCAACGTGCCTACCAAAATTTTCATACACGCGGCATTACTTTTCACGTTTTCCTTCTCTTGAGAATTATAGCTTGCAATATACCTCGACGGTTTTAATTTCAAAAACCGTTTACAAAACGGAGAAGGTTTCCGAGTACAAAATTCGAATAAAGCGAATTTACGTGATAGCTGCTGGAGTAATTTTGAACGATATTTAAAATTCCGAGATCTCATAATTTGAATGTTGCGTTTAATTAACTGTACGCGATACCCGAACTTTACCTATGTCTTACTCATACCATTCCACTCGATTCATCTTCTGAACGTGCGACTGTGAAGTAATATTTCGAGTGTATTATTTCATTTCTGCACATTCATCCGTAAAACAAGTATATTGCTCCAGGGTAAAGCTACGAACTTGATATTCAATCATCTTGTAACCATTGTTCCCTCTTCTTTTTGTGTTTTCTTCCGCATCAGTTGTGTAAATGGTGTTCCACCCATTAGATGCAGCGGTGGTAACTCCTCGTTTTAGCATGTCTAACAACCAAAAGAAAAAAGTTCTTATTATTAAACTTTTATAACAGTCAGCACATAGGTTGTAACCTGTCACACAGGTAGTCCTTGGTAACACACTTACTTAATAGTATTACCGTGGCGTAGCCAGGGGAGTTGAGAGGGTCTGGATCCCTTTGCAACTTGGTCAAGTAGTGGTTTTTCTCATTTCAGCACCCCTCTAACACCCCCTCCCCATTTGGTCGAGATCAGACCCCTGTCGAATACAAGGCTAGCTACGCTGCTGTAGCATCAGGTTGAATAGACTTTCGTGAAACTGAAGCCGGGCAACTTATGATAAATGCGTGTATATTGGTTTGTCTACCCTACGAATTGAAACGGCGGAGATATTTGATGAATGTATTTCTCAACTTCGATCACGAAATTCTTTCTCTCTACCTTGGCGACAGATAAAAGAAGTAAGGTTGTGAAGACTATGTAGAACATCCTCGCATCAGCTACTGATAACAAAAATCAAGATTGATCAGAAGTGTAGTTTGTAGAGTTGAGGAAGGTAAAGTGACACACTTTGACCCCCTTAGCTTCTTCTCTTTACATTAGTAGATAAAAATTAAGTTATGGTTAAAAACTACAATGTACTAGCTAGCTTTAAACGCTAGTTGGAAATGTCTAAACTAAGTTAAGAATGATCTAAAGTCTGGTCCAGTTAAGAAACATAATTTTTTCGCGGCGCTGATAACGTGTTCTTGAACTCGTCCTTCCCCTCCAACTTCAAAATACCCATACATCGATGTGCATTGCGGGTAGCCAGTTATGTTTCTTAACTGGACCAGACTTTATGGCAGTTTCAAAAAAGTAATCATCTTATCCCTCATTTTTTTCCTGGGGCAAGATAACTGAACGCTGGAAGCAAGATGACTACAAACAAAAACACTCCAAAATATTTACAAAAATAGTTCCAGTAAACTGGGGTTACTTTGAAAACCCTGGGTAACATTGAAAGTTCTGACTTCACGTCAACAGTCGACTATAGCACACCCTAGTGGAAATTTTTTTTACGTTGAATGCTTGGTACGGGTAGTTGAATAGTATATGCCCAGCAGTGGCGTAGCCAGGATTTTTTCAAGGGGGGGGGGGGATAGCGAAGTAAGATTTTCAAGGGAGAAAAAGTCGAAAATTGTGGTATTTTTTAAAAATTACCGATATTAGAGGACTATTTTATAAAAAATGAAGGTAAAATTACTGCTCGAGCAAAAATTTTTCAAAAAAACTTGTTTTAAAGGGGAAAATTTGCTCATTTTTGCATATTTTACATTCAATTTCAGGTGCCTTGGGGAGGCATTCGCCTCCTTCACCTCCACCTCACCCCCTTTGGCTACGCCACTGATGCCCAGTCTATCAGTAGTGAAATGTGAATCAGTGCCTTTGTTATCAAGTTACGAGAAGCGAAGAACGGAGTAAAAAATTCGTTTAAAATTTCAGTCATTTAAACTTTGTTGCCAAAGATAGTGAATGAATTGTGGTCAATTTTGAATATCGATAGATCGATGTGGACAACACTCTAGAATACTTGCGAGAAAGAGGTAAATACTTTTTGTCATTAGTTCTTCCAATATTACCATTTTATAAAATGGGGTAAAACATTGAAAGCCTCGTAAAATATTCTGTTTACATTCGGAGAATGAACTTTCAAATGATTTGTTCCACGTGTGCCACTCCCACTACTTCTTTAACCTTCATTTCAATAGGTACTACTTGGACGATATATGCTAATTTTGCATAATTTTTCCATTTTTAACACTATTTTTTCTCTATGCGATGTGTTCTAATTGACTACGAAAGCTAAATTTTGGTATATAGTATATTCAGTAACTGCACTGTCGACTTACGAAAAAAAAAAATCGTCAACCGTGCAGGAAGGCTGACCTTTCAATGTTGCCCCGTATCCTGGGTAACTTTGGAAGGCCTTTTGGAGGCTTCTACACTGCGAACTATCAGTCTTTCCAAGATTCTTTTTTGCCATCTGATAGAGCTCCCATAGTACTCTCCACAGCCAAAAGACTAATTTCCAAACCCCTCTCCCCAAAAAATAAACCCATGAAACTTATGAAAACCTTTCAAAGTCACCCCAGTTTACGGTAGTTTATTACTTGTCCAAAGTTAGCCATTACTTGTCCAAAGTTATCCAATATATAGTAGTTTTTAACCATAACTTATTTTTATCTAGTGGGGTAAAGGAGAGAAGCTGTGTGGTTCAAAACTTAAGTGCGCAGCTTGCCCCCCTCTACTCTACTTAAAATTAAATCGCAAGGACTGTTTTCACATGATAACGAATATCTCGTAGACTTTTTATAACGAAACTGGACGAAACTTTGCAAAAAGGTTGTGTTTGGTAGCTCTTTTGATAGCTTGCTTCAGTGTAACGTAATAAAAAACTCGAAATAGAAAAAAGAAACAACGGTCATCATACCTTTGTGTGTTATTTTGCCCCCTTTACTCTAAATCAATTTAAATAAATAGAATAAATTCTAAAAATTTTTATTCTTCGAGACTTTATGGTGACATTTTGTCGGTAAAAGGTTTTATCATTCTGTCCTTTTTCTAAAACCGGACCATTACTTCCTCCTATCTGGTTTCTTTTGCAGTAAAGAATCACTTGATATTTAATCAGTTTTTATTTAGTGTCGCGAGAAATTTCTTTTTCTTTTAATTTGTCGGCAACCAAATATTAATTACAAAATAAATCCAACCAGGCACGGACTTGAAAAAGTGCAAGATTACGTAGCCAAACTCCGGATCGTTTTAGATAGATTCTTGTGACTAGAGCAAAGTCGATTTTTAATTAATTTGTCCGTGTTGAGAATGAGAACTTCAGAATACAACATTTTCTTGATTTCTTATCCATCAAAATTCTTTAAAATGTCAGACCGTAGGACACCATAGATGTTGGCACTCATTCCATAAAAAATGTTTTTGTTCGAAGTAGCGTGTTTCTTGCTGGTGTAATGAATTTTTCATTAATTTTTGATTGATGAAAAATGAAGACACTTTTGTTCTTTATACTTATAATGTGATACAAAAAAATAATTGATTCAAAATAAACTGAGCGACAAATCGTACGGAGATTATTATGAGAAATGGCCCCTACTTTTCCCATGTCATCTTGTAAGTTTCATGTCTCTACCTAATTACATTATTTCTTCATATTTTTTTTTTTTTTTGTCACAAGAGAGATTATTATTTCTTTTCAATTTGTCACAAACTAAAAATTTATTAAAAATCAATCCAACTAGGTAGGGACTTGCAATTGTTGAATTACATGCGCAAAATGTGGACTATTTTTCATATTTATGTGCACATAATTCAGCGCACAGTTGATTTTCAATTAATTTTTTGTCCTAAAAAGCTGGTTTCTCACTTAGATAATGGTGGCAGCTATCGGAGATAATAATTCAGCATAAAAAAATATGACTGGAGTAATCTTAACAATTATAGACCGATACGTTTATCCTCAAATTTTGGCACAGTTTTTCTAAAAATATTAAAAAACAGTATGTATTTAGTACTTGATTTTCACAAAACCAAATAAATAAGCAGTATTTAGACCGCGCTTTTCCACAGTTGACCATATATTTACCCTAAAGCAAATTGTCGAAAAGGCTAGGGAATACAAAATTATTGTCAACTGTTCATTGATTTTAATAAAGCCTTTGATTCCATTACCCATGAAAGCGTGAACTAATTATTACCAAGTTTGTGAAGACTCTCTATGAAAATAAAGCTTATATAAGTTTGGATAGACAAGGGGAAGAATTTGCTCTTGGTAAAGAGGTAAAGCAGGAGGACCCTCCCTACTCCTATTTATTCACTAGAAGGAATTATTCGTCGACTCGACTGGGAGGGCAAAGAGGTTAAAATTAATGGTCAATGGCTTGATAATGTCAGGCTCGCAGATGACATTGTCCTGGTGAGCGCCATCCAGGTGAATTGAAAAATATAGTAGGAGACTTTACATTGAAACCAAAAAAGTTGGTCTTACAATATTAATCACCTGAAAACAAAAATAATGGCAAATAGTAATGAGCTAGACCTCATGATAGATAGGAATTTAATTAAATGTGTTACGGAGTAATCCGGACCCAAATAAGCCTGGTCAGCCTGAGTCCGTAAGACCATCTCTCAGACCTAATAGGGAAGAGCTTAAAGGAGAGGAGGGAACCCCCAAAAAAAAATTACGGTGGGGTGTTTGAACGTAAAAACCCTGAAAAACGAGGAAAACCTGGCTGAACTGGAGAATGCATTTGAAGAGGGGAAAATCGACATTTTGGGCCTTGCTGAGATAGGAAGGGAAAGGGATGCCATATTGGAAACAAATACAGGGAATCAGTTCTGCTACATAGGTCGGAGAGGGGGGGCGAGATTTTTAATTTAAAAATAATGGAAAAATAATTTTTTGAGGAATTTTGAGGTGAAATTGAGAATAGGAAGTATGAAGGTCAAATTATCCCATCACTCAGACGTACGCCCCCACTTCAGTATCTAGTGAAGAGGAAATTGATAATTTTTACCAAACTCTTTTGAAAACACTAAACACCCAGAAAAACGAAAAACAGCATGATACACTGGTTGTAAAAGACTTCAACAGTCAAATTGGAAGTAGAGGATATGTTGAGAAAAACAATAATAGGACCTTTACGGCTATGGAGTCCGAAATAAAAGAGGCGACTATAAGTTGACTTATTTTGTCTTTTGTTTTATATTTTCAATTTTTTCATTACAGCAACATACCAAAATAATTGATTAAAAATTGGTTAATCGATTTTTTTTGTCATGATGAAAAAATTGGATGATCGATCTTTGGACATCACTATTACTTACGCCGAGGATTCGAGTCTGAAAGTGTAAATGAAAAAAAAGTGCAGAAATGATAATGGTTTAAATTTCTTGATTTTTATTTTTATTAAAAATGTATGAATAATATATTACTCGAAATAAATTTGGGTGAAAAGCAAGAAAAATGAACCTCTTCAAGAATTGTGTGGTAGACAAGTTGCTCCGTAACGCATAAACACAGAATCATAGATCATTTAAAACAGTACCATGTTTTATTCATTTAGTTGAATAATGCCTACACCTAGTTGAATAATCATAACGTTCTCCGTATGAACGTATACTGGGAAAGCCAAATCCAATTTTCAAGTCTTCTTTCGAAACCTGTGTTGAGGTGGTCTGGTGTTTACTATTTGCAAATAATTCTCCCATCTTTAAATGTTTCGCTGTATAACACGAGCGCCTCCTCCTATAATTTAATGCTGCATCAATCTGAATACTAAGTACCTTGAAATACAACTTGTTGCAGAGATAAAATGAGCTTACGAACAAAAAAAAAAAAGCGATTTATTTCTGAACTTGGAGCGTAGAAATGTGTGCTGTACGGTCCAAAAATACTATTAAACCGGAGATTGAGAAAGTTTTCCCTAGGCTCAAATTGGTCTAAAAGATTTACTTCCTTATTTTTATTCAGGTATCGTAGAAAGCACAAATTTCAGAATTTCCAATTGAAGGATATTTTTCTTTTTTCTCTCTCCCTTTCTCATTTCTCCTTTTTTTTTCTGTCTGTGTATAGGTATATTATACATAATATGTATATGTTCCCGAGACCCTACATAATCTATCGAATCGGCAACCGATTATTCGTTTATCAGAAAATTTCAAGTGAAACGAATTTTTATTCCTAACGTTTTAACGATTCTTTGATTCTCACCTACTTTTGAAAACTGAATTGTTACAGAAGAAACGAATGTGCTTGAAAAGGTTGTTGAAAGCATAAAAACGAGCACCGTTCTAAAGTAATATCAGATAACTCAACTCATTTTTCATTTTGTAAAATGAAATCGACTTCTCTACCTCGAAGTAACGTACATGAAATTCAGATTGGATGTAGCTTCTATTGTAACTGGCAGTGCCGGGGTCAGCAACGTATAGGATTTGTCGTCACTAATGACAGTACTCGGGAAAGAACAGATCTAGAGATACAATGAAAAAAATGTAGTTCGATGTTTATTTGGTATGCTCATCCTTTTTTTTTTTTTTTTTTTTTTTTTTGCGATCTCGAAAACCTAAAATTCGTCTATCGCTTCGATTTTATTTCTTTCACTTCCTCACAACGAAGAATGAGGAGGTGAGGAGGTGTCGGAAAAGAATTTCATGCATTGTTCAGTTAGTAGAATCCTTTGTAATAATTCTGAGAAAACTTTGTCTATTCAGCTTCTTTTCTTTTTTCCACCACTCAGTTTTACTGATATGACCTTTAAGTAGTAGTAGTACAGTCTCTATTTCGCATCGTACTTGCTTTCACTAATACAGTTCTTTTTTAGATTAATGCACCCAGCCTTGGGCATAGGCCTCCCCTACCTTCCTCCTACGGTCGCGTACTCTAGCATCTCTTCCTCATGCGATCCTGCCATAATTTCATCTTGCCACATTTTTTTTGATATGCCCAACTTTCTTTTTCCGCCCCCTTAATGTCCATTCCATTACTATTCTTTCCCACCTGCCCTCCCCCTTCTGGCTATGTGACCTGCATAATCTATTTTAAGCTTTTTGACTAAATATCTGCAATATTTTGCGCCTGTATTTACTCCCACATCGACGTTCTTGACTCTATCAAGTCTCTTTACTTTGATTATTGAACGTTCCATGGCTATTTGAGTTCCTGCTATGATTTCATATATTTGCACTAAGTGAAATTTTTCCCTTATAAATTTCCTTGAATGACCAATAACTTTTCCAGGCATCCACTCTTCTCTTACGTATCTCCTCCATATTTTCCTTAAAGTAAATTATCTGGCCTAGGTATGCCACTTCCTGTGCTGCTTCGATTGTTTCTCTTTCAGTTTTTATAAGAGGATTTGATTTTTGGTTCAAGGAAGAGATTGTCTTTTTTACGTTAATTTTTTAAGCCCAGCTTTTTTACTTACTTCACTGAATTTATTGGTCATCGTTTATAGTTTCTGAATATCCTGTGAAACGAGTACCACATCATCTGCCAATCTTAAATTACAGAGCCATTTTTTATTTACTTTTATCCCTATTGGCTCCTACCCCATTTTCTGAAATATTTCTTCTAGGAGGCTGTTGAATAGGTTGGGAGATAAAGGATCACCTAATATGTAAAGTACATGTTAAATTCCATCCCTTTCGGGGTTTGGGATCAGGTTAAAATTGTTCGATCACTTTGAAACCTGAATGATATTTTTTTCTTGCTATGTAATTCCCTGAGCTGCTGCAGTTAAAACTCGGCCTTTGCCAGCATTAGAACCACGCTGGTAAATACAGTCCCAAAACCTGTCAACACCAAAAATTTACTAATTTGACTAATTGTGACCAAATGCGATCAACTTCGATCATAAGTGACCAAATTTGACTAGAACTAACCAAAATAACCTAAATCACACATAATCTAAAGACGACAAAAGAAAACCTAGTAAATTCGCCCAAAATTTGTTAAAAAATATCGCAAACTGAACAGTTTGAAATGAAATCAAGTTTGGTCGAAGTTGATGAAATGTAACCTGATACATAATCCTAAATCAGTACTGATTAAAAATTACTAGATGACAAAATTTCATTCAAAATGAACAAATTCTGCAAAAAACGAAAAATGTTGACTTTAACTGATCCAAAACTCAACTGAGATCAAATGTATCCAATAACCATAAAATTGAGAAAAAAAAACTACAAGGCTGAGCAGAATTTAAATTTCTTAGGATTTAACAATCCAAAATTCTCAAACCCGAATTTTGGACTTATGTCTTAAATCCTTTTTTCATTTTAAAAATAATTTTGGATTTCGACTTCGAATCCATTTTAAAGAGGGATTCTGATTCTACATTTCGAATTTGAATAACTTCACTAGTTCTTGAAATTTTAAAATGCGAAATTCTCAGGAAGCGAATGTTGTGTTGTATTTTGATTTTGAATCCCCTCCATCCCCGTATGGCGTATCTAGAGTACTTGAGAAAAAATTCTTAAGGACCGTTTTTATGTTTAATTATCATAATATACTGTATGCAAGTCATTTCGTGATATCGATTTGAAAACTCATCTAAATATTTTTTTCGTGACTTCCTTTGTTAAGGGAAATTTAGAATTTTGATTGTAAATCTTTTTTAATGAAATATTTTACATTTCAAATTTAAATTATTTTTGTTTTATGATTTTGTCAATTTTTAGGATTACAAAATCCAAAATTTTTACAAATTGTATTTCAGAATGATTTTGAATGTTTTTTTTTTGTTTTTTTAAAAGAAGATTTGACATGTCGATTTTAAATCTTGTTTTCAAAAGAATTTCGGTTTAGCGTCCGTTATTTGGAGAATTCTGCTGAGAACGACTAAATTTAAACAAAATTCTGATCTATTTTCTTCCAATGATCAAAACGACTTAAAAATATTAAATCTAACGAAAATTGCAGAAATTGATCAACCTAAAAAAAACTGGGATGAGGAAGGCCGGATCTAAGCCAATCAGCGAAAAGCAAGCCATTTCCATCACAAAAATTAATTTTTCTGGAAGAATCAGACATTTTCCCGTGTATTCTTCTTTTTCTATTCGTTCTCCTTTCTTGTATATGCACCATAGTTTCTCAGACACTTTCTTCAGCCGAATTCCCCGAGTACTGGCCTCGTGGGCTTTGTTTGTTGATTCGGCGCTGTGTACGAAAATTTTGTTACTCTAGTTTGATCCGTAGAAGCACCGTCAAGAAATACGGCCTCTTCTTCCCCCCCCCCCCGATTTCCAAAATTTCATAATTTTGCTAAAATAGTTATCTGGTAACACATATTGAAAAAAGAACTTGATGTACCCTCCCCCAACCACCGAAAAGATTCGAGCTGTTAAAGCTTAACAATCTAATTAATTATTATGTCTGATTTATGCCTTTATTATGTTTATATTCGTATTATGTCTTATCTGCTCTATACAAGGTTCATAATGAAGTGCGTCCCCCTTGATATTTACTTGGTAATGCCTGGTTTCTTTTTGAATGAAAACATTTCCTCTCTTCCAAATGAGAAGATGGAATGTTCTACCAGATTTGAATTTTCAAGTGAGAATTATCAAACAAATTATTGAAATTTAGGTTTTTCGCATCGGTGGTTTCAAATATCTAGTTTGACCCTGATTGCGGTACCAAAGTTCAAATTTCTCTTGTAAAATTGGCAAAATTCACTTCTTCTGAAAAATCGAACGAATTTCCGGTGGCTGATTCATGAATTTCATCGATTTTTATGTAGTTCTAATTGAATTCGCTTTGCCGATTTCAACGGGGAAAAAAATCTTGAAGCCCGAATCAAAATTCGTTCGATTTTAGAAATCTGATTAAATTTTTGAAATCGACTGTCTAGGAATCCACATTTTTGGTAGGTGCTATGTTTGATTTTTCAAAATAAAACTAGGAAAATTTTAGTCAGGTTATTGTTTGCATTTCAATTTTGAGTCAGTCGAAATCTTTATTGATATTCAGTCAGGAACAAAACTCAGTGCTGGTGAAATCTTTAAGCAAAATAGACCCCAGGTCCATTATTAGAAAGCACCCCGTAATTTTGTTTTTTTATTATTACTTATTATTTTTTTATTTATTTTATATTAACGTGATACTTTTTGCCAAAAAGGCTATCATCTGAGTGGTAGCTTATAATCCATGAAGAACACTTTTTATTTTTTTATTTTTCAGTACTGTTCCTGGTTCCTGAGTTGGTCTTGATTTTCCTGTTATCCACGGCTGTTTCCCGAAATTATTCACTATTTGTTAATATTTCAATTCGTTTTTCGTAAACTCCTATTTTCACTTTCCTCATAGAAACTTTGGAAGAACTCTTGATTTCTACAAAATACCTCTTTTCATTTCCTCCAAATTCTAGATGAAAAAATATTAGGTAATATACTGACTCTGTTAACCTGTTATCAGTGCCTGTCAAGATGCTAACACTGCTGAAAGCTTGAATAATGCTTCCACGTTTTTTAATGCTGATATCAATATTAGCAAATATCATAACAGTTATTCATGTCGAGCGTTTTTTTATACTGTACATAGGTGCAGATAGGGGGCTTGGGATGGCTTAGTCCTCCGTAATCCAATGAAAGCCCCCAGGAACTCAGAAATCATACGAGCAAAAGAATTTTTAGCATTATTTGAATATTGTATCACCCCCTCCCCACTCCAGGTCGGCTGTTTGCGCTTATGATGCAGCACCCCTTTCGTTTTTACATAAATAAGACATATTCGAGATTCCTGCGAAAAATATTTGATTTTATCTGAGAAACTTTTTTTTCAACTTCCAACCGCTGAACAAATGTGCATTCAACCCCTGGAATGAAATTTCGCCCTGATTCTTGACCGAATTAAACGTCAAAGAAATCGAGCTATTATTTCATTTAGGCGTTACCAAATTTCAAAATTTCAAGTTTGTAACTCAATTAACGACTGTATAATGGGCGAATAAGTTCAGGAAAAAAATCCTCCATCTTTCAACCACTGGTTCATGAAGAATAATTTAAAAAATAATATCATTAATATCATGATTATTTCCGTGTAGTACTAAGTGGTCAAACGTGCAGTAAAAATACCGAAAAATGCAATATAAATGTGTAATAAAAATCGAAAACGTGCAATATAAATATAGAATTGTAAAAGTAGGCTGACTAAAAATAATTGGCAACAAAAAAGCACGGGAATTAAAATTTACGATAAGCTTCCTCTCGAGATTACTATCAATAAAACAATGGCGTTTATCGCTTAAAATAAGCTTAAACAGGGAGAAAGAGCGCTCCTCATCGACAGAAGTCAACGGAGCAAAGATAAAAGCACTATAAGTTCTTCCGTATTCATACTTTGAGGAATTTTGCCCTTATTCACATCCTGCAAAAACTGTAATCCATCGTTCTTGTTGAAAACATAATTGAATTCTCTGAGGTGGCTCCTTGAAGCAATTTTCTGTTCGGCATCCGACAAGATTTCCAGGTGCTTTTACAATGATAAATTTCTTCCTTCTAATTTAGTCATTATAGCTGGTGTGGCGTACGTCTTAATGAATGCCAGCTTCTTGACAAACGTTGGACTGGACATATGTAGTAAATTTAAGATTTGCGACATTAGCGGTGTCATCTTCTAATTTCTCGACAACTTTCTTGAACTGAATGAAACGGTCGCTGTAAAAGAGCGCTGCTTCCAGCCAAATGCCCCAGCGAGGCGAGACAGGACTGGGTGGCAGAGGTCCCTCTCCATTATTTCTCGATAAATCGCAACACGAGCTGGACCCTTCAGGAGGACTTTCTTGCCGTTATTTACTAGATTGTTGAAGTTCGGACGAGGTTCTCGAAACTGTTCAGCTACTCTATTCAAACTGTGCACAATGCACGTAACATGAATCAGTTTTGTATAAAAAATCTTCAGTGTTCCTGCAGCTTTCACCATGTACCTAGCAGCGTCTGTGAGTAAAAGTAAAATTTTATCTTCAAAGTCGTAGTCACGAAAGAACCGCATCAAACCATCGGTAACAGATTTGCTAATTGTTTTATTGTCGATCGGTTGAAAAATCGGTAAATTACATACTTGGCTCGATAGAGTACGGCAAAATTAGAGACGAAATCGTTAAAAATTGTGAAATACATCTAAAAATGCAAAATGTGCAAAAACATGTAATACAAAAATTTTATAGGGGGTCCCCTACATGCATGATCGGTCCACATTTTCAATCAGATTTAGCCTACCATTGACCGAAAAAAAAACATGCTGTATCATGGACATCCTACCTCTAATCATGATATTCCGTCGCGATATTATATCTTGTATGTATTCCCAAATGATATTTATATTAATTTTGCGATATTGCCCATCCCCTCCCCCCTCCTCCAACTTCTCTAATAATTAATTTCGGTTACGCTCCTGAGAGAAAATGAGGCCCCTAAGTTAAAATGAAATGTTCATAATTATTGCCAATGGTTGTGAAGATTTAGAGTATTTTGATACACGAACCTTGCTAATTGAGAAAATAGATAATTCAAGAGACGTACTCACCAATAACTCGAAAAATAAGTGAATTGAAGTAAAACTTCCTCGCCTTGGGGTACAAAGTAACTAGGTCTTACTACATTTTTCCACACAAAGAATGATTACACTGAACTGGTCAAAAAATGCTCGTAGAAAATCTATTAAAACACCTCAACTTGAGTAGTTCTGAGTAGGTCTAGTGTAATATTGAGTAGTTCAGTAGTATATTCGAGAAGTTCGGCAGTATTTTTCTATTCGGGTTAATCAACCTCGAGGGTGTTGTTGGTAGTAAAAGAAGTAACTGAAAAAGTTATCTCATTTCGTAACTCTTATGTTGGTGGAACATCCCGGGAAAATAATGCAGTGTCCAGCGCCTTCACCCAGTCCCGTTCACATTGTTACACTTCCTTCACTCAATTATTATCTGCTTTCCATGGAACCTTAAATCCAGTCATCGCTGTCGAACTATCTGCCGGCGTCTAAAACCTCGTCTTCCATTTAATCGCGAGTGAGTTCACGGCTGCAAACATGAATCTGATAAAAATATTTACGTACGGCGGCGTCATCGAGGTTTTCGTCGTACCGCACGTACTGCCTTGTGTGGTCAGCTTCATCCCGGGCCACATCGTGGACATGATACGACTCGGTCTCACCATGATATCCAGCTTGTTTCCGCACGTCACCGTCAACGTCCAATCTGAAGTTTTTCTGAAAGTGTGGAACGACGACGATAAGCTGAACGCGGCCGCCGTATCCGACATCGACTCGGATCATCCTCGCAGACCGAGTTCGCAACACAGTCAATGCTCCAACTACAATTTTTCATGCGATAAAGGACCTGCCGACGTGAAACCCTTTTCGGCGACGAATTGTGGGCGAAAACCAAGACCCGGTGAAAACGACGATGTTTGTCCGAGCCAGCTGATAAATGGAGTTTCGCTGGTACAACTCCATAAGGCGGAACAACGAAAACTCGATAAGGGTGCCGTTGCCGTTTCCGATGCGAATTCGCGCCGACACAGAGAATTGTCGCAGAACGATAATTTCGAACCGAAACGACCAAGCGACAATGGCCGTTTGTCGGACGATCGAAACGAGATATTCAGTCGAAGCTGCTCAACCGAATACCAAATCAAGGCGGCCGATTGGCGAGATACGGCGAAGGCAGCAGCGGCTTCAGCTGGAGCGGATCCGCCATTGGCGGCGACCAGGTCTTGCCGAACCTGCGAGTCGCAGCGAGCGGTCTGCGCCAGTCACAAGAACCCAGAGTTCTCAAAAAGCTGTTCGCTGGAATACGTGACGAAGTTGAAGAACTGCGGGAAGAACGCTACTGGAAGCGAGATGGTGACGGTTGGAATGGCGGGAAAAGGGGGCGAATTGTTGAGCGCCGAGGGTGAACGAGGCACTTCGGACTTGGCCGAGCTGAAGAAAGGAATTGTCGGCTGGAACTGGAAACCGACAGAGATGAAGGAGAAAGAGATAACGGTGATCCGGCGCGTATCGTTGTACAGCAGTCCGAAAAAACCGGCGAGTCGATCGACCGAAGCGCAAAAATCGGTTTACTTTGGCGACAATTGCCAAAATCCGTGAGACTGGAGCTCGAAAGACCTCGGGCTTCGACGAGGTGTTTTCAGATACGCCGGAGTAGAATCATATAATAGTTTTCAGACCTCGTCCTGCGATTTGACGGTGAATTTTGTGTGATTTAGTGAAATAAATTGAAACACCTCGTCACGATGAAACTAATTAGAAGAACAACTTGCCGTAGTCCTTTCGTGTCGAAAGTTTTGTGGCTTCGGTCGTGATTACTTACCCTACGGATGCGATGTCCGTTATTGTCTACATTTTCGAGATGTTTATGTCGACCTAGCTCTGAGGAAGAAACTTTTGACCGTACCTCGTCAGCTGTGTCTGCTGTACGTAACAGCAAAACTGAACTTCATCGATAGAGCGCATCTTCAATTATAACTCTGTAAAGCATGTTTCCGGTTTCTTCCAAGTGTAAACGTTAATAAACTGAATACTGCCGGAGCAGACTTACCGCAGATCTAACTGAGCCATCAAAATTGATCGCATTTGGAAGATAAAAGAGATGGCTAAAAGCTCAATTTTAGGGTATCGTTTGACGGTGATTCAGTATTTCCCTTCTGGTACAAGTTGTCGGGCTTGTAAATTGGGAAATATAATATATTTGAACACAAAAAAATTGCACGCAAAAAATTAGTTACAAAAAATAAGCTGGAACGCGCTTTAGTAGTGTGGTAACCGAGCTCCGCTCTTTTCCCGAATGGCCAAGGCATTGACATTGTATAATGCGATAGATATGCTGGCGAGTTTCGCTCTCTCATTTATCCTAACATGTTGATTCCTGTTTTTACCTGTCCATACCTGATAATACTTTTTCTGCTGTTTTCCTTCGATTCGATCGACTTTTTCCTCTTTTTCTGTGAATTCTGTGACCTACCCCAGAGAGGGGGAAAACTCACCGTTGACCGTTCGGGGAAACGCGGCAGCGAGGACTCGGTTCGTGACGTTGCTCTAAAGAGGTTGCCGTCCCGTTAAGGTTTCGTTCTATCTCCGAACCGGTCTCCATCATCTTGCTTTTTGCGACCTTTGGTTTTCAAAACCCCAAAGTTAAGACTTTTTCGCCGATATCCGTTGGGTACGCTACGCAGCTGCCCGTACGCGCGCGAATTGCCGATCGTTTGAGAACTTAGAATTGTGCCCCTGTAACCAGGACTCGCCGCTTAACACGCCGCGTGGCCACACCGAAAGCTCTCCGCCGTCATCTCGTCACCGCGCTTTCGTGAAGATCGTCTTATTTGTTTTGTGTTTTGTACCATATCTGTAAGTACTCGTTAGATTATATTCACTTTCCCACCTAACCGTGTGTTTGTCTTTGTGTGTTGTCCTACCAGTAGTCATCGAGGGCCAGTGTAAGGTACACCTCAGAGGTAATCTAACGACCCGGTACTCATCCAACCCTGAGTTACCTTGTCGCAACTCCAACACAGGATCGTCAAGTCCTTTCGTGCCGACTCCATACCCTGTATGTCCCTAGAGCTAGTCGTGGCCTAACAGGTGGTTCCTCTCCCAAACCGAACTGTCCTCCTCTCACCCAGGAGCCTTCACGTTTCGGTTACCACAGTAGCTTTTATATGTGTTGGCCTCTTCGCCTCTTTAAGCCGAGTAGTACATTTTTTGCTTCTGGAGGAACGTTGATTAAGTTCAGTCGAATCGTAATACCGAGGCGATACTTACATTCATAGTTCTTCAAAAACGTGGGGCAGGAGAAACTTTAATCAGACATTTGTGACATGCCAGGACGAAAGGGAGCTGTGCGCCAAGAAACTTTTTTATACTACTTGATCAGAAAGGCAATGTTTATACGTTGGTGTTTTACAGACGACAAGAAGCGCCTATCATTCGTGCATCAAGTGCTAACAAAACCTACATGTAAAGTAAACGTGCCTCAATGTAAAGCGTTTTTACATGAAAAAATTGCTGGCCGGTAATTTCGTATCGGGGAATCGAACCCGCGTTCCTCGAAACATTTGACTGAAGTGCAGCAATTGTCTCTAGCCACTCAGCCACGGAGCGAATTACAAAATAGCGACTTAAGAACGCATTTAAATATTCACGATGTAGTACAGCTGTTACTGTTCGTTGGTAACCGTTGTTACGTTTTTGCTGGCCACTACCTGTGTATACTGTTTGTGCACGTGATCAAACTGAAGACAAGACTGTGATACTGTACTTTGTAGTAATTAACTGAGCAAATTAAATTTTTGAATTAATTACGCACACGAAAATCACCTGTCTATAATTTAAATAAATAAATAGATTTAAAAAAAAAAATACAGACCATGTCAGCGAAAAACATTGCCGCTTCTGATCAAGTAGTATAAAAAATATCTTCCACAACAAGAGCCAAAAGTGAGTTTACATGACTCGGGAATTGCTCACTCGCTACACTCGTTCGCAAACTTTCCCTCGCCATGTAAACACTCACTTTTGACTTTTGGTGTGTAATACACTATTTTATGACAACTGTTTTTGATTAATCATTGGTTGCTCTTTCTCGTGGTGTTGTCAAAAAAAATCTAAAAAATTTTCTCAAACTGCTGTAAGTCTTCAAAGTTGAGCGTCTCGAAACGTGAAAACGTTATCAATTTTGTTTATCTGCTCTCCTGTAAAATTTACATTTCTGCGCACAGGTCCCTTTCCTCCTAGCATGTCACAGTTTTGTCCTGTTGATAATCAGTGTTTAAATTTTGTATCTGTAGTCTTTAATTTCGTCAAAATTTCTCCATTGGCCTGCCTTCCTTATAGGTGCTGCAACAGTTTCTTCGCCAACGTCTTGGTGCATATAGATGATCTAACGTAATATAGCATGCAGTCATAATATGTCATGTATGTGCACAAAGTTTGTCAATTGCGTTAAGTTTTCTTTCTCTTTTTACACATGCATCTTCTCAATGACTATCTTGCTAATCACTTACGTCTTCATTGACCGTTAAGATTTCTAAAAAATCGTTGAAAGTTCACAATTTATGAAATAGATATCAAAGACGTCTTTAGAATAACCCGCGGCAATTTTTCAGTACAAGCTTTGAAGTTATTTACACATTTCGATCTCAAAATTAGGCTAATGGTAGATTGAGTACTGATAATTTACATTTTCCGCTTCGCAATATTGTTGTATACATTTTTATGACATTTAAAATTAAGCTGCAAATGAAGTAAGTTCGCGGAGAAAAGTTACAAATACGCCATTTTTCTTTCTCCAATGTGTCAGCTTTTTTCAAAGTTTATCGCAAGTTTTAAATGGTTTAACTTGAGCCCTGTATACTTTGTGTAAGTACGATCGTCCGCCATTTTATGGTTTCAACTGTGCCCGTGGATGCCGAATCCGATTATGCGGAGCGTACCGCGTAATCAATTCGGCATCGACGGGCGCGGTTGGATTCAAAATGGCGGACGATTTTACTCTCCTATCTAGAGCTTTATATAGTTTAACTAAATTTTCATTTATGAACCCCGAAACTAGTAGCGCAAGCTCCTTCGATTAAGTACAGCGGTTGCTGTACTAATTGGGAAAAAGTTTCCTAATAATTTAAGGGGTCCATTAGGAAGAGGAAGAAATGAAGGATAAAACTGAAAATCACCGAACCAAATAATAGAGGAGAAAGAATATAACTAACATACATATAGTAATAACAAACAAAACAACGAACAAACAGCCTTTATTTATTTTCCTTACGACTACTACATAACTTATGGTTCTTACGTTTAATGCGCCCAAAATTCGGTATGGGCCTCCCCTACCCGCTTCGACCGCACCCTATCCAGTGTCCCTTTTCCAAGCTATACCCCCATTTGCTCATGATTTCGCCTTCCCACCTTGTCCGGGGCCTTTTCACCTTCCTTTTCCTGTTACTGGGGACCCATTCTAAGACCCTTTTTACCCACCTCCCTTTTTCCCTTCTCACTACGTAGCTGGCATACTCCATATTTAGCTTTTTACCCACGAAACGGCAATCAATCATTTTTGTTCTAGCTCTGACTTCTGTGTTTCTTGTCTTGTCTGACTTTTTGACGCCGACCATTGATTGTTCCATCGCTGTTTGTGTTCTCGCCAGCCTTATTACTTGGCTCTCCGTGATCGCCCGCGTTTGCCCTTTGTGAGTGAGAGCCGGAAGTATGCAACTCTCGAAGATTTTCTTCTTCAAGTTAATTAACATTTTGCCTTCAAAGATTCTTTTTAGACTCCAGTTGCTCTTCCACGCATTCGTCCTCCTTCTGTTTATTTCTTTGTTTAAACTGTTCTCAAATGAGGCTATTTGACCCAGCGATTGAGATCTACAGAATAAGTTACGTACAAATTTTGCCTATCCGCCATTCGGACTTAGCAGAGTGGTGGCGCGCTGATGTCGTTTTAGGACTTTCCATTGACTTTCTATAATTTATCAACTTTAGGATAGAATGTACGAGTTTATTCTAACGTTGATAAGAACACAAAAGAACTAGATGTTGTTGAAAACTTCTGCCAGATGTCACCCATTACGTTGCTAGGTCCGAATACTGAAGGCGCTATAAAGCAACAAAATATTGCAAAGTACTTTAGCGCCTTCAATTTCACAGATAGGCACAATTTGTATAAATCTAATTTAAAGTTCGTGATGAAGACTATTAAAACGCTTATGTAAAAATTTTGTATAACCGGCATTTTTAGGGCGTTGCGTTACATTCAATTTTCAGCCCTATAGTACCTAACTTCAAGGACAAATCCCTTGGGAAAAATTGACAACTTTAAAAAAAAAATGTTAACACTTCTTTTCAGCAAAGGCAACTTTTTAACTAGGTCGCGTTCAAAAATTTCCCCTGTTATTCTGATTATTCGAACAAAGCCTATCAGCGGACGAAGATATGATTTATATTACACACCCTATATCAGTACGCACACGTAAACATTGAACATCATTTTGAATTTGAAAATACTCATTTCCGAACTAAATTCTGGTTTATCAGAATAAGTGTAGTCTAGTAAAAAAGAACAAAAATTTATTTCAACATGAAACTAAAAGCAGGAGATTTGTAAATAAACTGACACTTTGCACTGTAGTAGACGGTAATAACGAACAGCATTATCTTTTCGTCCAGCGATTACAGTGCTTCTAGCGGAGTTCGAGTATGCGAATTGAGGATCATCGGTAGATACCATAGCGTTGTACTAGAAGCAATACCACCTAACCTATAAAATAGCGATTTTCAGGTATTGAACGTTTATGATGACTGTGAAATGGCGGATCGGATGGATTTACTATTCTCAAAAAATAACCTTTTTTGAAAACGCATAACTCACCTTTGACGGCAGTCCTTATCAGCTTTTTGCTTCTCTTGTGAAACCAGCTTCTCTTGGTGTTAGGTGGTATTGCTTCTAGTACGACGATATACCAACTCGATTTCACGGGAGCAAGAAATACCATTATAGTAACAATGAAAGTGAGGAACGCAAATAGAAAAAAACATGATGAAGCAAATTTTTTTGATACTTCCTTGCCTCAGGTTCTTTTTTTCAATTACGAAGAATGTCCCTTCTAAAAATGACAGTATAATGTTTGTTATCAGTACGTGAATCAGCTTTCAAAGATACCCCGTTTGGTATTTTTGTTATACAGATCTCGTGTACCAAGGAAAGTATAATGCGAAAATTGAATAAAGCATACGAGGCCTATGTCGAATGCTACCAGCATGAACTCGATTCGAGATTTCTTTCCATTTATTAACATGATTCAGATTAGTGTAACACAGTGGCGTAACTAGGGGCGGGCCGGGGTGGGTCAGGCGCGTCCAAAAATTCCTGGGCCCACCCATTCTTTTTAAGGGATTACATCCTATTAAAAAATTATTGAATTTAAAAAAAGTAGGTATTATATATCCCATTTGCATAACGTAAGTCAAGTCATAAACGCCCGCATAGTTACATTTTATTGAATAGCAGTATTCATTAATTAAATATGCATTTATTTAAAATTCTACACGTCGACGTCATTTTTCACCACCTCCCCCCCCCCCTCCGAGCTATAGTCAAAAAATTGATTCGGTCTTTATTAACTTGACCCAACTCTAAGTTGGCCCTTTCGTGCCCATGCAAAAAAAAAAAACTGGTTATGCTACTGGTGTAACACCTTATACCATTCACTTGACATTTTTCGATAATCATTTTTTCATTGTTATCACAGGTATTCATATTATTATGCTCACAGATCACAGAGCACAGACACCATTCTCCGTACTTATTCCGCCTCATAATATTTACAATAATTATCCCAAGAGCGCGCTGTATACCACTTGTTGCTTCAAGTCTGTGCTTTCTAAAGTTATCCCTTATTTTCAACGTTATCTCATGTTGCCATTTTGAACTCTCAAATCACAAATTAAACTCATGTAACCTTCATAGAGGTATCTGAGAACCCTATCAGCTCAAATTTTCGATTTAAAAAAGAAGGTAGCAAACAATCATTAAAAAGAAAAAGAAAAAAAAAACTTGGATGTATTCGAGGTGACTTACACAAGTTGTGACGTGGAATCATGAAATCTGCCTCTGGTATCAAAAAAACATGTTTCACCTTCTTGACAATGTGGACAGCTTATTCGGCGTCGTGAAAATTTATTACGACTCAGTTCAGACTCGGTCAAGATTTTCAAAAGAAAAAAAATGCTTTCCCGGAAACACTTTCATTTTCCCCGCTGTACACGTAAATGAGCTCTGTTGTCGTTACATGTTTGTAAATTTCAACCAACCCGAATGCGTCTGAGTGCGAGAAAAATTTTAAGTACTGATATCAGCACGTGCTAGGTAAATTTAATAGTCTATTCTATATTTCTCTAACCTGGAAAGGATTTTCTCTCCGGCGGTATAAAAGCTGAAGGTACATTACCAATGTATCGATTCATTCCACTGTTGACTCTGCCATTGGATTGGATTTCATGTCACGTATACTTTTCGCTCAACAACAGCGCTCCGTTAATGATTTATCGGTTAATATCATCGTTGTGATTCACGAACTGTGTCGTTACGAATTTCAAAACTGTCAACACAAAATAGATTTGCATACTCTCATTTTCGATTTTTCACTCGGGTAATTATCTGCGCATTATAATTTTAGTAATTTACTTGCTATTGGTCTTAAAGGCTCTGGAAGAAGAAGTCTTTGTAGTGCTAACAATAATTATATTATCCGGGCCTTGACTCTTAAGAATACAAATTTTCTCCTTCCGAGTAATATCGCGCTGTACGCAATAATAATGATGCCACTGCATTGAGAAAACATGGAAAATCTTCTCAGTTCTGTTTTTGGGATCCATAGAGTTCCATTCCATGCAGTTGGTACTCAAGGGAGATGTTATATTTTTTACTATACACAGGGTGTCTCTGTTGTAATGATCCACCTTCCTCCGAGTAAGTAGGCAACCTACCCCGACAATATGTAAATATGTTTGCGTACTCTTACTTTTGAAGGGGCTGAGTTATGGTCAAATTTAGAAAAGTTTTCTATCTATGAAATTTTTTTCGTCTCACGACTGGAGATAGAAAAATGTTACCAGTACCATATGTAATAATAGAGGGCAGTTGTGGTAACCAGAGAAACAAAAATGGTCGGTATTGATTCAACAGGGTGTTCATAAAATCAATTTTATTACAAATTATATCAGAAAATGTTCACATTTTTTCAATTTTCCGTAAAACTTGCCCTCTTAAGCTACTGTTTTTTTAATTTGCGATAGATTGTACATTAAATTTTTCATAAAAAAGGTCCGTAGCAATTAGTAACGATTGGTATCCTGTAATATGGATAAAGCCCGTTGCTATTCAACACCCGCCAAACCACGTTTCGATCTAACCAATCATTATACTTATTTGACGGGTGCTTAACGTTAAATCTTCTCGGATCAGATCAAGTATCTGCTCGTCGACATTCACAGGGTGATTGGTAGACCTCTTAACGATCGGGTAGTAGAATCAAGCAAACTCTTTCAATTGGATAAAGATTTCTCTAAATACTCTAGTATGTAGGTGGCGCCGCTTTCAAAATTCCTCTGCATAATGTCGAGCTGCTTCCTTACTATTTCCTCCACATAAACCATAAGAATACACTATATTGGTGCAATCTGAGTTATAATATCTCCCCGGCATTGTATCAATATACCAACTCACTTTAAAGAAAATAAAAAAAAAAAGAGAAAAAAAAAGAAGAAAAAAACGATTGGAATTAGAAATATTTTTAAAATTTCAGTTCACAAAATTCGTTGCAAAACAAGATAACTAACTTTCACACTGTAAGGGAAAAGAACAAGAATAAAACCAAAACATTCAGCCAATAATATATGAGGTTTCCACGTTAATTGCTGGACTCACTAACTGACTGACTGGACTGACTGACTCAGCACTTCATTCGCTTGCGAGTACCTACTAGTGCATCATCTTGTAGACGAGTCTGCGACCTCTAGGGAGCATTTTCATGTCGTCCGCTGCACTCCGCAGAGCACGTTGCGCTCCATATTTTTTGACGTGCTCATTTTTTGGACGCTACGTTCGCTGGACAACGACATTCTCTCATGTCGGCGCAGTCCGCGAAACGGACATGAAAATGATCTCCCATGGTTGCAGACTCGTCTGCAAGATGATTTTGTTCTGTAATTACCGCAACAGCCCTTTACTATTACTATTACCTACTGGTAACATTTATCTATCTCCAGTCGTGGGAAGAAAAAAACAAATCAAAACTAGAAAACGTTTCAAAATTTGACTATAAGCCAGCCTCTTCAAACGTAAGAGTATGCAAGCATATCTGCATATTGTCGGGGTAGGTTGCCTACTTATCAGATGGCCGGGGAGGGGGATCATTAGAAAAAAGACACCCTATAGTATAATGTTCGAAACCTGTGACATTGTTCAAATTAGTACTAATAATAAAACTAAATTAAGTATACGAAAAATCATGCAGTGATACTGGATATAAGCTTTCTTAATTTTGTAAAGGGTGTAAGTAATGAAACGACAGACCACAAATCTGACTGCCAACTTCGATTTCGAATTGAAACACATTATTGCGTTGAGCTGTGTACGTTTACAATTTGCATTGTAATGGAAATATTTATTTCAGTAAACCCCGGGGCCAATTTGGCATGCGTACATCGCCATACGCCCCTGTATCATCGAAATCCCGATGTAAGTTGTTTTTTTTAGGTAAATTCAGTGCCTATCGGCCCGGTGAAAGAAACCTCGAGGGAGGGGAGAAATAAAACAACTCCGTACATTTTGTCTTTAGAATGTATTCGTTTCGTGAAACCCGAAAACGTCTCTAAGTTCGGAAAGTGTAAATAATCTGAAACTCTTATCCCTCCGTAGGTTTTGAAAATGAGTATCTGATGTAGCACCAAGTTGCACAGTACCGTCCCGGGGGGGGGGGGGCAAATGAACACTTTGCCTGAGGCCTCGCGCACCTGTCAAGGGCTTTCGCTCGGGCCTTTCCGCAGAAAAAAAATTCCCGCGCTGTGTGTTGAATTTTTTCCTTTGGCCTCGCGAAATCACTAGAGGGCATTACCAAGTTGTGTTCGTATTTTTGGCCATAGAGACACCCTTCAGAGCCGAGACCTAAGCTGTAAATCTCCCTAGATGTTTGAATAGTAGAACACCATGGACTCGCCCCTAGATCTCATCCCACAACTTTCTATCCTTTCTCTTTCTGAAATTAACCAATGCCGGAGAGAACACCACCTTTTTAGTGGAGCTACCGAAAATTTTTTCCGGAGCTGACTAGAGTCAGTGCCCGACAAAAATTATTTGACCGAACTGAAGCCCGGAAAAATTTGTTTACCGGAGCCGGAGCCCATTAAAAAACTTTTAGCTGAAACCAGAGCTGGAGTTTATTTCAACTTTCCTTCAAAGACGGAGTCAGGTTGGAGCGACTCCAGTGTTGATGCTAGTCCTGTGTTCCTGGAACATACTCGTAAATAGAAACAAAACCTGTGCATGATAACCACGGCCTAAGCTTTCAGCAAACAATATTATGTTATTTGAAAACCTCGACTGACAGTAAAGAGAGAGAGAGAGAGAAAATACTGAATTATTCAGATGAGTTAACTGTATCAATCGAATGATGGAAAATTGGAAGGTAAAATACTTGAATACTTTGATCTTCAACCAGCAGCGGTATTCAGATAGAGACATTAATGTCAGAGGAAACAAAATATTATGCATAACCGGGGAATCTACCTACAATCAAGGACATATTCGATTCCTGAAATGAATGTTTTTATAAAGCGACTCGAAGAGTTGAACGAAAGACGCTGTCTAAAATAATTTGATGAGGATGCGAGTAAAAAGCCCTCGCTGTCGATGCTTTTAGTACTTCGTCATATAAAAGCTGAGAGAACGAATTCTATGAAAAAGAGAAAGAAAATATCAAAATATTTGTTCTTTGGTGTTGACATCATTTCAGTTGTTATATGTGCCCGTCTCTCAGAGAAAATACTGAAGTGAAGTAGGTATTCGCACTTTGATTGATTTAACGAGAGTTCTACCGTTCTTCTCAACCACAATCAATTTTTTCCATTACAAACTGCTGTAAGAGAATTATTGTCCACAAACGCTTTGAAAAAATATTTTCATTTTGTTGAATAACGAATTTTTAAATCTCGTGCCATTTCTTATGTGTGTTACTGTTGCCATTGAGTTTCCCATATGCTAACCCATACTGACTAGAACTAATAAAAATCACGTGATTATTCAGGAAGCTTGACGGAAGGCAAAAAAAGTAATAACAAAATTGGGTAGTTAGTTTGAAATTTGTCTACAACAAACTAATTTGGCCTTTTTAATGAGAATGACTCCTGAGAATAAGCCGTTACATTAACTTCGTTAAGCTATAGGGACAAACTTCTGTTTTAATCGGCAAATACATGGAGCTGGATTGAAATAACTGAATATTCGCAGTCAGTAAACCAAGAAATCTCTATTTCGATAGTTTATCCTGTGTGTTCTCGCATATTTAAAATTTCTATGTGGATGGACTTTTCCTGCCCCTCCGTTGTCGGAGGAAGAATTTGTTTGATTCTTTTAGAAATCAGGCTTCAACACATCAATATTCAAGATCCTTCTATGTCTTATGATGATCCCACAACGTCTTAAGACACTAATATCATCCGCTTGTGAAATGAATGGGTACCTATTACCCAAGTAAGCTGTGGGGTCCAGAGGATAAATACAGTGGAATGATTGAGTTGGAACCTGTTTTAAGAAGCCAGGATGTGTAACTGCAACTTTTGTACTAATGTAGGTAGAAACTACTCGCATCTACACTGAAAATGTTCGTTCATCCCCGATAATAAAAATTGTTGAAATAATTTTGAAATAGTTCGAAATCGAATCCGTAAACACAAACCAGATCAAATGAGAGCGGCAACCACCCATAACAATATAATTTGGCCGGGAGGGGGGAAGAGACACTGAAATAATATAAAGAAAAATTGGGATGAAGTTGACGAAAAATAATGGAAAAACAACTAGAACCATACGTGAAGAAAAACTGTCTATATCTGCCCAAAATTGACCAGAACGACCGAAAACCACTAAGTCGAACCAAAAGTGATCAAAATCACTAGTACCTTGAAAACATGTCGCAGATGGATCTGCAACTACGGAAGAGCATTTTTATGTCTCGATTCTAATATCGACGCAACTACAATGTGCAGCCGTGTTGATGTTGTTGCTGCGCGATTGCAGTCTGCAACTATGCTGTTAATAGAAATTTCCATGAAAATGTCAACCACTGAATTGAATTTCCACCCTGAAGAAGCAAATCATACCGACTGGCTTAGTGTCGGGGGGACGTTTTCGAGCGTGTCGGGGGAGCGTAATGGTTTTCGCTCAAGTATATCCATGGTTGAAAAAAAAAAATTTCCATGGAAATGTCAACCACTGAACTGAATTGTCATCATGAAGAGTCTTGATTTCGATTCTTGCCTCAGAAGTAACTCTCAAAAAGGAACACTTTTTCGTATATGTGCCAAAAAGCTCTCGATCAGCTGTTTTTCCCCCCGTGATGCTCCATAGGAACGCTCAAGAAATAACATTTTTTTTCGTAGATGTGCCAAAGCAAAGACATGAAAATGTCGGGGGAAAAAACTTGAACAGGGGTGAAAGCTTGATTTGGTACCTTTCTGTTTTCCTGAGCTGTAAATTTGTACAAACCTACGACGCAATGTAACCGCATCCGGCCATCGGCATCAGTTTTTTTTCGTTTCAAAATTAATTTTGAAAAAATTTCGAAGAATTTTGGAGAGGCTACCAATTGTAAATATTGAAATAAATCCTATTTAATTTTTTATATAAATTTAATAGAATGAAATTGATTTTTTTTTTCAATTATATTAAAAAGATCTCAACTTCCTTGAAGTGTATGATTACCAAAAGCAATAATTGCTCCATTACCTATTTCTTCATTAGTTCATTCATCAGCCCCTAGCCCCCTTGGTTGCGCCCTTGGCCTAGATGATTCCGTACGACCGGGTATCCCCAAAAATTTGTGATAGGATTTATTTGAAATTGGGTTGTGTTTTTTGAGACAGAAATGAATTTAAAGCATTGGAAATATTCCAACTACGGTGCGTGGGCAACTTCAAAAAATTCTCGAAATATACCCTGCATGCAACCCGCGAACCCGGGGAATTTACGCTGACACCATACTGCGCGCTGGATTTAAGTTAAATTTAGCAACATTGCAGTCATATCATTAGTATTTCTTTCCCTATATCATTTGCCTCAATTGTGACTGAATTTTTTTCAGAAAAAATTCAGCCATTTCTTCTTCTTCGTTTTATGAAGAAAAATGGGCGCTCAGCCTATTCACTCGGTCATATACCGTTTCGTGTAAGCGAGCTCTCACTCATCATTTCCTTTGTTGAAACTGTGGCGAAGGGGCTGCAAAATGATACTTCCCCAGCTGAACGATTGTAGCAAGTGTTCCCCCTATCTCCTCCAGAGCCACTGTCTAGCTGTGCGTCGTAACCTATAATGAGTTCAACGTACGCATATGGCCGAGCACAAAGCTTTTAACAAATTTTAACCAATAAATGTTCGGTAGATCGGTAGATATTTTTAACCCTGTTAACGACCGAAAATTTCTGGCGAATATCGTATATCAGAAGTAATCTATGCGGGTGGGTAGTTAGCAAAGTAATATTAATGATATCGAGCTTTTCGTAATGCATCACATCGCATGATAAACGAACACAAATCTATTTTATTGGACGGATTCCTTACACCGAGAAATCGCACAACCCGCACAAATGAAGTTTATTTTAGTTTTGTAACCTGTGCCACAATGAAAAACTTTACTGCAGGTTATCTTTTAAACGGTTTCAAAACTGAATCAAATTATCGCGAAACGCGAACTCTGTACAAGTTAATTAGCCATTAGGCGAATACATTGTGTGCCTAATGGGTAAAAATCACAGGTAATGAAAATACCAGTAAACTAGAATTAGTCACCGAATAGCTTTATTTAAATCGTATATTAATTTAAATTTCATGATTCGTGTTGTAGTTTCTTTATAAGTAATAATAAAGGGGTGTACGCCTGCGATTTATTTTGAACTGCGACGTACACGGCAATCGTTCCTTTACCATTATTTGTGAGTATGAACGAAAATCTCGGGTGAGAGCAGCGGCCTTTACTCGATCGTTTAGGAGCGAATAAAATCCACACGATTAATGTCTTCTGCCAGGTCAAGACTTCGATTTCAAGAGGCATCGCACAATGGTATTGAAGTCGTTTTACCTGAATAAAAGTTACATGAACGAACGAATGGAAAATGGTGGATGATTAATATCAAAGCTAGAGATTTCTGGGTCTTATAACAATATTGCAGTATATAAGACCATCAATAAGACCGGGGTATCTTATCGTCGATTGCTTTCAAGTCGGCAAGAAGGAATAAACGGAACTGATGCTGTACAATACTACGCATCATCGTTAGTCCTATTCCCAGTGGCTCATTCGAAATGGAATGTCAGTTTGCCAGCTTCGACGTTACTTTTGCTTCACTTCCATCTTCCTTCATTTTTGTACTTAGGCGACATATTCTACCCGTACGTTAGCAGTGCTCCTTCATTTTTAACTTTCACACAGGCTATACTTTTCAGTTTCATGCAGAAGTGATTCTGCTGACGCGCTGACCTGAGACTTTTCAGTTTGAGCGAAATTTCGTTTTATAAAATTTGACAAAATAAGAAATGAATAAACGCTGAAAAGTTTCTTCTCTTTTTTGTACCCAGCTGTTGGATGTAAATCTCTGATATCCTTGGAAAGTCGGCGGAAATATCGAAGCCTAGTCTCCCGTGGGCCAAACTATACCAGATTTCTGTGTTCCCTACTTTTCTCGAGAGTGTCGTGCGTAGTTCAGACAATGTAAAAAATCGTTATCAAGAGTTGCACAAAGATCGTTTTTTCATCCTCGTCTGTAGCCCGGGCAAATTAGGGATTCCAGAAGAGAAAACTACAGCGAAAAGTTTGGCAGCGGATTATTACTTGAGTGGTCTCTTGATCAACAGAAAAAAAAAAAAAAACGTACCTGAAGCTTTTATTACATAGAAAAGACAGACACACGTCCACAATTTGAGTTTTTCGAAGTTTTCTTGGACACTCGTTAAGATTGCAGTCAAGTTCATTACAAATTATTCTGCTGAAAATAACCTTCTAATCAGTTACATATAATATCCTAGAATAAGGGGGAAAGGGCTGAAAATTGTACTTTTTATTGTACTATACGTTAACTCAGGTCTCGTGAAGTGTAAGTAAAACTGGATATTTTTCTTCCTTCACAGAAGTGTACTAAGTACCTACTTACCCTGACAATGGCTATAACTTTGCACCCAGTGGCGCACCCAAGGAGGGGGGCTAGGGGCTATAGCCCCCCTTAGACTTAGCCGTCCTTTGGAAATTTTAAATGTTACTCCACAAGTTACAAATATTTATATTCAACTAATGTTATCTACCGAAAGTGCCTAGCGTTTGAACGTTAGAATCATATTTTTGAGACCTAACTTGCTTCGAATTTAGCCCCCTCGTTAGATAATTTCTGGGTGCGCCTATGTTTGCACCATCCTATTCATGGAAATATTTTTCATTCCCTTCTCAACTCTTCGGACTCACACACTTATAATTTTGTTTTGTTTGTTCGATTGAGTTCTACGATGACTTTCCTTGATGCACCTTTTCGAGGTTTTATTAACTAAAAATATGAAATGGAAGTACTTAAATCACCGAATTCGTTTCTGATATTAGTATGACCTCTCAGTGAAAAATTGTGGCACTTAGAGGGAATCGATGGTAAAAAAATGTATACGTAAATTACAGTATGGCTTATTCTTACAAAAATAGGAGAAGCATTATACTGTCCATAAATTGTAGCATGAATATTATACCAAAAACAACCTTTCGATTTCGAATTTTAAATGTGAGTAAATTACGTACATTTAAATCCACAAATGTGCTCGGAAATGAAATCGCTAACTCCGGAAAACCTAATTTTAATATTTTTGACTTCAATAATTGGAAATGTAAATGTTTCATGCTTAGCCCGAAGTGCGATTTTCATTTTGAACGTGAGGCAAAAGTGACTGGAGACTTGTGCAAGAATTTCTATACATTGTCCGAACTTTTTTAACCAATCAGCGACGAGAACGTACTTGAGACACGAACGCCACCGATGTCACATATATGTCACTATGTGTGCTCCATTAGTGACACTTTTTTGCCACATCTGTGCGCGGATTTTAATGTTTCGTTTCTGACACTTTTTGTGTTACAATAGTGATACTTTCTTGCGGCATTTGTGCAATTGGTTGTCCCACATTTGAGATGAATAAATGTCACATCTGTGACTCCGTCAATCGTCACATATGACGCCTAGAATAAAACCCTTCCCCAATGTCCGCGCTCGTGGCATGTACAAAAAATTTAACAAATACCATGAAAATCCTCAGCTTTTTTGAAGAAAATCTGAAAATTTTAATGACATTACAAAAATTGTTCATAAATACCGAAAAAGCGACCCTCGATGTGGGTATTTAAAACACAATAAAAAGAGAGAAAAAAAAGTTTCACTGTATTAGGATTAATTTAAAAAAGAAAATTTAGGGGGCTAATTTTGAAACCGAGGGGCCTTAGCCCACCGAGCCCCCTCCTATTTCCGCCCCTGGGCTAGCCGGTTTTTGCTCGAAAAGGTTCTGTAAGAAACCCTACTGAAATTTACGGACATTTACGAATGCAAATAGCTTCAACTCTCATTGCGTTCAGTTGGGAGGGTCCTGAATCCTGATCTATTTGCAGTTAACTGCTTCATATTTGTGTTATCTAGAGGACGTTGTTGGTGTCTTCAAAAATGCAATCTGATCGTAGCAATTCGCTACATGTCGACCTACGCCGGTTTTTCGGCAAGAAGAGAAGAGGGCTAAGGCAGCCCTAGCAGTCTCCTCGACGTCTCTGAGGTAATGCTCGAAAGGGCGGATTCCAGAGCTCGGTTTGAGAGCAGATATGGGAATAGAAGCAATGCTGAACATAGTTTTCAAAAACTGAAATTTTAGGGCTTTTGGAGGTGATATGTATGGTACATAAATGAGTACGAAACAATATCCAAGTATATTACAGTTGTGTTAATTCAGATGTACATGTAGCAAGCAACTCTGCTACCCGAAGAGGGTCGGTTGGAAAATAGAGATCGGAGCTAGCTTTAACTTTCGCGGTCCTTGAAAATGATGTTAGGAAGTAAAGATCTATCGATAGCCATGTTTAAGGTATTTTTTTTCTCAACATAAGAACTAGGCACGTAATTAAGATGACACTACAGGCACACTAACAACGTGTAACAACACATAGTAATTTCAAGGCTTTAAACTGCGAAGCTGCTGACTGCAATCACGCAGCAAAGAGCAAACATTTTCTCTGAAGGAATGACTCGTCTCGAATTTGAATGAAACGAATTCGTGGAGTTAGTAAACGTTCTTCTATAATATTAATTACTCAATTCAACCAATTCAGGTAGCATCTTAGGATTAGGAAATTGTATCTCTTCATGCGCTAAAGACAACAGAGGAATTTTATATCGATTCGCATCTGGAAGTTTATTTCGATTCATGTGAAGTTTACAATTCGAACAAGCAGAACCAAAATTATCACTAATACTATCAAAACTTGTTGACGAGCATGTAGTTTTGAGACCTTCGGAAGTACATCTGTTTGTCATAACTTTGTAACTCAGCATTGACATAGAATGATCGAAAGATAATCTCTGCAACTTACTCATACAATCCGTCATTTTATACGTACTTCGTACCTGCAACTTAACTTGGTCCCTCATGAACATAATATGCATTTGACTAGAAATAGGAAATACTCTATTGAGTATCGAGAAACAGAATAATCATCAATAATCAATCATCTGCTGATTTGTAATTACCTATTGGCAACAGATTACAGATTTTATGCTATTATATTAGTCTGGCGGAAGCTTCACTGCTCGAAACCTGAATTAGACTCCCAAAACTACCATTAATAATTTTATTCCTTGGAAAATTTATTGGTAAGAGTACCACAGAAAGTTGTACTATAGGTTTGATTGAATGAAATTCTACATTAATTGAACTGGGAACCCATTTCATACATTATTAAACAACACACTTACCTCTTCTATATCCAGCTGTACAAATTTTACCCAGTTTGAGCGTGTCAGTTATGCGTAGCAGGAATCCTGAATCAAGTTTATATAAGCGGAATCTTCACCGCTTGAAACCAGAAACAGAATACCAAAATCACTAGGTATTTATATTTTCATAAAAGTCACATCGTATTATTCCTTGGACAAGTTACAGATAAGAGTATGACAGAAACTTGTACTTGGTTCGATTCAAAGGAATTCTACACTTATTGAACAGAGAACCCTTCAACCCATTTCATACTACATCTATATTATAAAGACAAGTTGCGTTTTTATGTCGTCAATGTTCTCAGCTTGTGCTGAATATTATTATCTTTATCTATAACTGAAACATAAAAGCCGTAATTAAGCTTTAAAGTCGACTTGCATGTGTGTCTATGTGTGAATGTTCCGCGCGCTTACCCCGTCATTGTAAACGCGTGTTAGAGTGATCAGTGTGACCAGTAGACACATCGTGGATGTATATGTAGAACGATCAGGGTGGCCATGCGATATCTATATTATAAAGACAATCATAGTTTCTTTCATCTAAAAGCGTCTCAGTGTACATACTGTGGTCGATCAGGCCATGTTGCGTTTTTTTATTACTTGAACTTTTACTTTACAAATCCTTTTTTAGGGCTTCATGAGTTCAAGACTTGGGCCATGTGTCGTTTTTTTTACTATCGAATTTTCATTTTACAAATACTTTTTTGCTTCATTTTTCATTTATTAAAGAGATTAATCTAATGTTATAAAGGATAGCGAGCAAAAAACCGAAAACAAATTTGCACGAAAAAACACGAACATACGAATAGTTTGAAATTTTTATTACGAGTAGGTACATTCCTTTTCATCATCATTTGTAATACTGCCGACCGACATAAGTCTCCTCGGGCCTTTCCTTTTCTCGCATTACTCATCGAGAGATTAATCTAGAATATAATGACAAGTCTCGATTTTTCCTCATCGGTGTTCTCAGGTATTACTAAATGAAATCTTATTAAAAATGTCTCATATGGCAGTATGTAACATTTTTGAGTCGGGGGCCTAATTAAAAAAAATTATACTTTTTATGCTCTTTCCAACAAGACTAATAACTCATTTTGCTTGCAAATGTCGATTGGTTCTCTTACGCTTAACAGCGTCCAATTGAGGGTTGCAAATGGGTAACTATTCCTCGGGAGTAGAGTTCGTGAGATGTTGAAGAAAATCACTATAATCAGCCCTCAGCTACGGGAAATTGATAATCACGGCTACATGATTTTTTGGCTTGTGGGACTGGTAGTGTTTCTTTGATTGGCAAGATATCAGTTAGGGCAGCATTTTGGAGCTTTTTTTCGTAAATTTTCATAGAACTTATGAAAAAAAACTGTCCAAAATGCAATTATTTTCAGTCGAAATGGAATAAAATAGGTAAATCTGTGTGTTTTTATGAAAGAAGCTAGGATTCTTGCTGGATAAGATTCAAAACCGCTAGACTTCCCGCTAAAAGCTAGATGTACAAATCTAGCTTTTTTCCATCAACCAAAACCTCTAGGAATAGCGGAAAATAAGCTAAAACGGCAACACTGAAATAGATTATAATCTTGCTTCTGTAGAGAATCCAAAATGTTAATAAAACTTAATTTTTTTTTGTTCTATACATTGAAAATATCGCTTACGCAATAATCAAGATGAATGAACACATCTGAAGAAAGAAAGGAAGAAAAATAAAAGAAAAAAAGTGATTGCAAGAAGCTCGTTACCGACCTTAATAAAATCGAAATTATTGATTGTAATTATTTTTAATGTTTGAAACCAATTAATTTCTCAAAAATAAAACGCCACTGAACTGAACTGTGACTTAGATCTGCTCAGATCAACAGATCTGAAATGACGCACAACTGAACTGAACTGGAACTGGGAAGAGAAGAGAAAATTTCGATTTCAATAAGCTCGGCTACTAGTAGCCGACCCTAATAATGACGCATTTTGAGCTTGTTTCGGAAATTTCAAATTTTCAACCCACTAATAATTTCTGAAAGGAGACAGTTACAGCCCCCAAATTTCTACATAATGTAAAAAAGTTTAATGTGAAATAATTCCAAAAATTTCAGGTTAAAAAAAATTGGAGGGCCCACAGGGGACAAAATCTTGTGCCCCCCTCGTAATTAGGTTATCGAAATTGTTTTTAGCCTAAAACCTATTCCGGGCTCATATGAACATATCCAGAAAGTACGAACCCCCAGCTCTTACTGTTCA
This sequence comes from Acanthococcus lagerstroemiae, assembly GCA_031841125.1. Taxonomy (NCBI): domain Eukaryota; kingdom Metazoa; phylum Arthropoda; class Insecta; order Hemiptera; family Eriococcidae; genus Acanthococcus; species Acanthococcus lagerstroemiae. The sequence goes on along the minus strand of CM063106.1, from coordinate 29,107,857 downwards.
CCCGCCGACCTCGAACAAACAACAGACAAACATTCATTGTTACTCAGAGACGTACCGAAGAGTTTTTCGGAGGAGGGGGGGGGGGTAAAAATTGTGAAAGTCCCAACTGACTCAACTCAGACTTCCCAAGTTTTCAAAGCAGAAAAAAAACTTTAACTTGTTGGATTTTTTCAACTCGCCTGACTGAAATGATACATTTTTCCAACTGCTGAGTAGAAATTCCTACGGGGGGGAGGGAGGTGTCAGTTGCCTCTGCCCCCCCCCAGTCCCTGTTTTTACTACATAAAAATGACATACACTGACTCATTTGCAGGAAATATAAACAGGTCCAGGTTTCCGGATTTGAGATTATGGGATGAGGTCGGCGCGGCACGTCAGGGAAGGCATCCAGGTTTTTTTTCTTTCTTTCTTTCTTTCTTTTTTTTTTTCTTTCTTTCTTTCTTTTCTCCTTATTTTGGGGCTGGCGAACAAAACAAAAATCGTTTTTTCGTTATCGTCTTTTTATTTTGTCACAAAAATTATTATTTTTCCTTCGTTATCGTTTTCGTTATTTCATTATCATCATTTTTGTTGTTTCGTTTTGTTTTCGTTATTAATTTTGTTAGCCGTTCGTTATCGTTTCGTTTTTTGTTTGCCGGCCCTGTATTTTCCCCCTACTTTTCTGTTGTTTTTTTCGTTTTTTTTTTCTTTCTTTCATTTAAGTCTTGTTTGTTCTATTTCTAGTTCGATTTTTGTTGTTTTTTTCTATTTCATCTATTTTCTTCTTTGCTATCATTCCCTCTGTTGTAGTTGGTCAACCGGCTGTGACAGAGGGAATTAAAATATACTCTATTATCATTTGCTCTTACGTCGCATAGGTCTCGAGAAACGCCATGGTACAACGCTCATTTTCGGGAAAATTTGGAGAAGTAGACACTTGATTCTGTATGCCCCATCTTCAGTTTTTCTCTACCCGTTCTAAAAAATAAAAATTTAAAAAAAAACATTCCGTCATAACAGAATAGAACACAGTCGAAGAAGAATCTGGATATTGAACGAAGGCAATAAGCGAAGGGAGTCGTTCACCTAAACAGCATGATGAGATAGTGCGGTTAAATCAATAAACAATAACGGTGAAACGGTACGATGGATTATTTCGACACATTATATGCACGCTTTTCGGCGCCGGCGGCATTTGTAACAACAGAATTCGAAATTTAAAGTTCACGGTAAATTTCCCGAGCGTTTGCCTCGCACGAGAACTTCGTTAATTGCGAATAATAAATTATAATATCATTCGGGTTAAATTCTCCGTGAGCGAATATTCTACGAATGTAACCTTTATTCCTGAAATGTGAGTTATACACTTGTTCAGAATATCAGGGTCGTCTCAGGCATTGGCGGGGACTGCGGCTGGGGCAAATACTAAAGAGGAAAACGTATTCGCCGGAAAAAGTTTTTGAATTTTTGAACCAGTGTCAATATCATAAACCGGGGTATCTTGTTGTCCTACTTCCTGCTTTCGGTGGTTTCACAGTAAATAATGAAAGAGCCGACCGTTAATTTTCTACTCGTTTGCAGTTTTCGACAAATCGCACTTTTATGGAAAATGCTATTCTTTCTTGTCAGCGCATATGTCTGCACACTTTTTAAGCGACGAAAGGATGAGAAGTCGAGTGTCTACTATCAACCTCGTCCGCGAAGTTGTTAAAAAAACGAACATAAATCAATTCCGGAAGAGATGAAGCACATTACCGGTATTAAATTCGAAAACGCTGAATTTATACAGGCAAACTGACTTTAAAGTTCGGAACTCTTATCAGCTGTGTCAGCCTCTTGTATAGGTCGATACATTAAGCGATTAGTTGGTTTTGGGTTTAGTTAGTCTACAGTTTTTCATAATCCAACGAAAATGCAGATTATTCGAGCTTTTACTATTGATTGCTACTTCCTGTACTCGCTGATTGTGCAATAAATTGAAAACGATAATATATTGGAGAAAAAATTGGGGTGAATTACACTGTGAACACCATGTTACTCGCTGATCCCACCATAGAGTTGGAAGAGTATCCAGTAAAACTTATTAAAAGCGCCTGTGCCATAGAAATTTATTACTTTTCTCTTCTTCTCTTCTTTCCTTCCTTCATCCTTCTTTATTTATTTCCTTCCTTCCCTCTTTCTGTTGTGTCTTTTTTCCTCTCTCTCTGTCTCTTCCTTCACTCTTTCTTTTCTTCCTTTCATCCATCTGTCCTCTATTACCAATTACCTTTCAATAATTCTTCTTATTAAAAATTCATATAGTCGTAGTATGTTTGTCTCCCCCCCCCCCTCCCCAACTGCAAATCTGAGGCCGTGGTCAACATATTTTAACATTTCCTGAAGAGACGAAGCTAACTATTCTAATTTTCCATTCTAATTTTCCATTTTCATTTTCTCTTACATGTCTACTAGTACAGGGTAACCACTCGAAATTTCATAAGAAAAAAATTGGAAAAATGACCTTATTAAATATGAAAAATCACAAGAAAGGATCAGAATGGAGACCATTTGCAATTTTTTCTTTCGTTTTGTGCTTCTCTCCTTACATACTCTTTTTTATTTACAGCCTTGATCCGTGCCACTTGGCTGCACCCCGTGTGGGCAGCCATCAAGTGGCCAGGTTCATTCGGATGCGGGCATAAGCTTTCACCATCTGTACCACGGCCGACTCTAACTACAGGCCTCACTACTGGTATATTTGGCAACAGCGCTGAAGGTGAAATTTAACATGGGATTATATAGAGGGAAACGGAAATTTCATAATTATCTCGAAAAATATGAAGAGAAGAAAGAATTATCTCTGTTGAGTTACCTTTCCAATGATACATGATTTATGTTATAAATAATGTTACAACACCATTTTTTGGAGGTTTAAAATTCAGTTCTGGTGCGTTATCAATTATTATCAGTCATCACAGGGTTGTCACTTTGAATTAATTACACGAATTAATCTTAGCGAATGTATTAAGTCATGATTAAGTGTACGAGTACACGTTAGTGTAATTGAAGAAATTTAAAATTACACAATAATACTTTGAATTGATACTCCGGCGTTTCAACGACGTCTCTACAAAATTATGCAGTGAAATAGGGAAATGAAGATTTCTCTTTTACTTTATAAGTAAATGAACAACTTGTTATTGGAACTAAAATTTTTTTTCTCTAGTAACCGGCCACTTCTACTTCATTGCAAAAGAAGAAAAAAAATTTTAAGTAGTGATCAACTCCTCTAAATATTTAAAATATGTTTGAAAAACTGGGTTCTATGAAGTTCAACACCTATATCTCAGGCCTTAATTATCGCACAATGCTGGTTAAGGTCTTAAAACACTCGGTGAATCAATCTCCTTATGAATCTTTTTTGATCACTCAAATCCGTTTAGGCTGAGGAGAGTTATGAGGTAACAACCAACTCAACCTCACTACTCACACCCATTTCTTCCACTCATTTGTCCATTACTCACGAACTACTTGATCTACAAAGTTCATCTTAGACTAAGAACCCTCAGTGAAGCAATCTCTTTCATATGCTTTTTTGATCACTTAAATCCGTTCAGTCTGAGGAGAGTTCCTTTAAGCAGGTTCTGCCAGTAGTTCCACATGGTTCTTTGCTGCAGTTTACCGGGAAATTGAATTTCATTCTTATTTACACTGCACAGAGAAGCACAAAATGAAGGAAAAAAGAATGAGGAAGAACATTGTTACATGGATATGTCGTCCCGGCGACCGCGTGAACGCGCCAATCCACATTCCAATGCCTTCTCTAATCGTCCATTCTCGACTTTGCTCGGCATTCTTCGTGTCGGCCAGTCAAAACGTGATGGGACAAATGACCACCGTAAAGAGGAATATGCAACCATACCACGATGGTAACGCTTTCCTGTGGAACGTTTTTTCGTTTTTTACAAAACGTCTTTTGCGGAATTTTTCTCTTTTGCGTGGCGAGCCATTAGACATACGAGTATATCCATGTTAAAAATATTTCTCTTCATATCAGCAGAGTTTCTACTAGAATTTCAAGAAAAATTTCCCCAAAAATGACTTGAATTACCATTTTAGGACATAATGTTCAAAACTGACCAACTGACCTTAGGTTGACTTACAAGGAAAAAATGACCAAGCGGTCATCTCGCATGAATGATTTCTCTGTATTATTTCTGTTCATTATTTCCCTGCATGATTTCCTGATACAGAATGTAGTTTCCTTGTGCATAAATTTCCTCTCATTATTTCACCATATAATATTCTTGTATTATGATATTTAAAAAATTCACATTATGGTGTTCCTGTGTACAATTTCACTGTGTAAAAATCATGTATGATTTTCAAGCATGATTTCTTCGCGGCATAATTTTTCTAAATGATTTGCCTACGTATCATTTTCATATACAATTTCTCTGAACTATTTCCCCCATGTGATATTCTCATGGGATTTTCCTGAATCATAAGATGGCTCTATACAAATTTCGTATAAGATTTTGCTAAATGATTTCTATGTAACTGACTTCCATAGATGACCATCTTCTGAGTATGATTTCCCTATAGAAATTTCCTGTATGCATTTTAATAATAGTAATGTGGTTTTCATGTATGATTTCCTTCCCTATTTGATTTCTCCATATGAATTTCATGTACAAATTTTCTATTACGATACTAGAATAATTCCTTGTTACTGTATTTTAATGTCTCCATATGATATTGCTGCATGATTTCGCTGTATGAATTCATTCTTTGATTTTCCTACGTGTACGATCTTCCCCTGTACAATGCCTGTATGATTTTTTTTTTCTCCAGAAGAGTCCGCTGTATGATTAGAGGAAAATATGGTAATTGGGGGAAGGTTGTCCAAATCGTACCACTATTCACTTTTTTTGAAATCTGGATGGCTTGTAAATGAATTTTTTGAATTTTTCTTTACGCCAGTATGTACCTTAGACATTGGCGCATTTTTCATCTCAAAAACGAAATTTTTATCTCGAAAAGTATTGGCACTATTGAGGTTTGCCAAAGGCCTTCAAACGGTACAATTTAGGAACCTACGAGTAGCTGCCTCCATCGTACCACCAGTTCCCAAATCGTACCAGTCCATTAAATTAATAGGAATAAAGGAAAATCATACATTTTCATGCGCACTTGGTGTGTGATATCTATACTGTGCGGATTATGGCAGTCGTTTTTCCATGTCACCTGCATAATACAAATGTACAGGAATAACAATAGTATGACAAATCTATTTACTTGATTGACAGTTTTTGATTTCAAAATGTCAAAAATTCCGTACCCTCGTGTATCAAACGAATCAAAATTCGCGAAAGAACGTAAAAGTCCACGTTTTCACTTGTTGTCAGTCATCACCTATCTTCGCCGACCATTTTCATCAACAGTCCCCGTTTCGGTATCATCAGTTCTAAAATTACTATGTGTAGCTTTCAATCTTTTGTGTACTTCGAGCTGTTACATAAAAATCATACATTCGTGGTAGGAATATTTCGGCAAAATGAAGATAAGAGGATGGGGAAATATCTCCAACACTTCATAATTACGCACATAATTAGGTTAACGCCCTGTAGTCTCTGTGAATTAATGAAGACCGATTCAGTTGTGTTACCGTTCTACATTAATCCTGCCTCCTGGGTTACGACTCGGATATCTAGAATCCAATTAAAATCGGTAATAAACACGTAGGAAACATTTTCTGATGAAGTGAAATACATTGCAAGGTAGATATAAATATAAATACCAAATAGCCCCCGGTATTTTTTGTACATTATATACAGGGTGTGCGGTACTTCGTAAATGCACGAGTTTTAACGCTAGTGTATTGATCTGATAGAATCCGAATTTCGTAAATACATTTAAGTTATTAATATTATTAATAAGGGATACAGCTTCCGTCCTTATTTCTATCATTGCGGTCAATTTATTTTCATAATTCATAACCATTAACAAAATGACAGCTGAATCATTCATCATGGTGACGCCATAATCTATGTTTGAATCTGTACTTCCAATTTTCACATTCATTCTCAGTAGAGTTCAACCCTTTACTTTAAACTGCGAATTGAGAACGTCGAGAAAATTGTTCAGGTTTATTTATTTCGAAGCTGGGAAACCAAAAAATTAAAAAGAATTTAGCTTGGTTACACGAGTACATGATAAACCTCTTCAATTTGCAGAATATTTGGGTGAGACTACGCTTTATACATTTGATTACGAAAGCAGAAAGTTTCTGTGTAAATATAAAGTTGAACGGACAACTTACTTTATAGTGTGTATGTGTAACCCATCGACCCATGTGAGCCCTTACTAGCTTTTCTGTAAATGCACGAACCCGTGCTCTTATTGTAATCGATTTACCTAAAGTTTGATTGTTACAGTGTTACCGTGGAATGTTAAACGACTGCTATAAATATATAATCTAGATTTTTAACATACACCGAATGTCTGATACTTGTGGCTGTTTGAATTTTTTGAAATAGTCTTCTGTATCCTTCCTAGAAATTATCCAATTTAGCAAGATTTTTACTCCTGACTTTTGAATTATATGTGATGACGTCATGACGTAGACATTCCAAGACCGCGTAAATCTGGATAATGGACAGTTGGCAGATAATTTGGATAGTAGAAAATACTTTGAGATGATTGTATTTAGACCATCACAAAGATATTTAACTAGTTTATTGACAGTTGGATAGTGCAGCTAGGTGGAAGGAAAAAATTGCAATTCGATGTAAAAATAACGTAGATATGAAAAACCGAACCGAAAATTATTAATATATCGATTTATATTTTGTTCAAGGAGCTGAAATTTTGAAAAAATCTAAATACTGCTCAAAAACTCTTCCAGGTTTGATTCATAATTTGTATGATTCTTCAAAAACTAAAATTCAGATATGCAGGATACTTAACCAATAACCAGGGAAAACACGACAAATGGTATGAAAGACTGATTGACCGGACTCTGTATGGAAGCACGAGGAAAAAGGGAACACCGCAGCCATGATTGACAGGAGAGTTGGGACAACAGGGGGAAGGGTGGCAAAGAACAGAGTTTCATGGGAAAAGGTAGGGGCGGCCTATGCCCGCGAGTTGAGCGGGTTGTGACAATTATGTACAATCTAAGGCTGTATAATAATAATAATAATAATTCAATTCAATTCAATTCAATTTATTCAATTTCAATTTGTACAGTTCTATAATTACGCTACAATTTTGCCGATGACCCCCCGATGACCTAGTGGTCCGAATGGGGGCCATTGTGTTGATTATTATTACATTTTATTATATAGGAATAATTTCAAAAGAGAGAATCGTATTTGCAAATGTTGGATGCTATGGGCACAAGATAATGAACAGAAAATATAAAATGTAGAACATATAAAGAATAGAAATATTAAAGAATGAAATATAAAAAATAGAAATATAAAAATGGTAAATGGGTAAATAATTAAATAGATGAAATGGGGCGTAGCGGCAGAACAATATGCTACGTTGGGTGCTATGGGCACAAAATAATAATAAAAAAATAAATAAATAAATAAATAAATAAAAATAAAAAGTAGGAATTGTAAAAGAATAGAAGATATAAAAATAGAAATATAAAAAATGGTAAATTGGGTAGGAGCACACTTAAATCACACTAACAGGACTTGATAACAATAACCAGCTTCTATCTAGGTGCAATAGGCACAAGAATAAGAAATGACTTACATCACACTAAATAACAACACACTTAAATCACACTGGTAAATACACAACAAACAGTCACAATAGGGAATAGAAAAACATTAACCACAACAACAACAACAACAACAACAGTATGGACACAGAATTCAAGTGACAACACAAAGGGAATCACACCGACACTAATGGTCGTGCCATACATTTAAAATCATTTCTTACAACCCAACTTGGATTGAAAGCAACAACAGGGGTACTAGCCATGGACACAAATCGGCATACAGCATAGGAATCACAATACACTAACATAGTTACGGCGCGAACCGACCAGCAAAATGGACAACGATTTTAGGAATTGGTTCGATGTGCGGCCATGCGGGCTGTAGGTAGGCTTGCAGCTCCCTCTTTAGCTTTTTGGCCCACTTCAGCTTGTCCCTGGGGTTCTTACTCCCAATTTCTGTGGCAAGATTCCGTATGGGCTCGGGTAACGTATTGAAGTTTTTTGCCAGCGCATAGTCCATCTGCTTTGTACTTGTTTCCTTAAGGGACCCATTTTTCGGCCCACAATGGTTATGTTGAATTCACGAAAGAAATATGCTGTTTGCACGAAATATATAAATGACAAGCGCAATAACAAGTACGAAACAGAAAAAGAAAGAGTTTGAAGAAAAAATTAAACTTCAGAACGCAATATAATTTACTTACACGATAAAATAAAATACGCCCGGAATTTTAATACCGTCTACACACAATGAAAAAAAGAGACACGATATTACTGCGCCCGAAATAAAAAGTTTAAATTCTCGGCCTCCATCATACTTGCCACAAATTTACAATTGCGCACAAATTAATGCCAAAATCAAATTTTGGAGCAATAAAAATCTATGAATCGATTCTCCCCCTCCTCAGGAGCCACAAATTTAGATTAAGAGCCAAACCGATATCAAAAACGAATTTGTTGAGTTCGAAACCCCTCGATGATCTCGATGGGGTCATTCGCATAAATAATAGGTCTGAACATTCCTAATGTACTATAATAAAAAGGGTAATTTTTACACTCCCACTCTTTTTTTGTTCTCTCAACCCGAGCCCTGAAATCCGCCCTTTCGAGCATTACTTCAGAGCTCCCCTCTATGGCGTTTCTAGAGTACTTAAGAAAAAAATTCTTAATGACCGTTTTTATAGAAAATTGGATCCCTCTTAAACTCATGGATCTCCTATCTCCACGAGTATGTACGTTATCCGCGATGACGTATAATTTTTGTGTTTAAACAACATAATATACCGTATGTAAGTCATTTCGTGATATCGATTTTAAAACATGTCATTTAAACTTTTTTTTCGTGGCTTCACATTTCGTTCAATCACACTTTTAATTTCGTGCTATTTAATACTTCCCTTTCCTTAATATAGTTTGGTAGCACTAGGAGTGGCCCCGATCCCGCCCTGGTTCTGCTCGGGTTAAGTTGCCGCTCGGAAAACGCCATGTTCTTCCCAACAAAAAGACTGCCTGTTAGCGCATAAAGCTGGTGCACAGTAAAAAGATCCCAAGATCCTGAAACATAGTTATTGTGTCCGTTTCTGTTGGCAGTGCGCCTCTTCTGTAAATATTTCTTACAACTTTCCGCTGCAGCACATTCACTGGCTCAAGGTGATGGCTCGCAGCATTACCCCACAGAACCAGGCCGTACCTCAACACTGACTCGTATAAGGCTTTGTAGATTCTCACAAGGTGAGGTTTCCCAAAGTAGTTCCCCAGGTGGTACAAAAGATAGTTCAGTTTTCTAAGTTTTTTTTGCATTTTTTCGAGGTGGGTTCCCCATGTTAATTTTGAGTCGAAAGTTACTCCCAGGTATTTGATCTCGGCAACTCTCTGGAGCGCCTTCCATCTGCCACTCTGGTCCCGAATTTTTATCTCCCCGTCAAAAACTGCACTGGTATTCAATGTCTCTGTCACTGAGGGGGTATTCCCCAGGGTTTTCAAGTCAGCCAAAATCGTGCATCCTAGATCTGATTGAGATTTTTTAGAACTTTTTTATGCAAGTCAAGACTGCTTGAGATTCTTCAAGACTTTTTCCAGACTGTTTAGAACTACTTTAATTTCTTAACAATACAGCGCACTTACAAAGTTTATTTCATGCCCTCGGAAACTCGATTCCAGCTGGCGGAAACTGCATAATACGTGATATAATGAAAAACACCAATGCCGGAGAACCATTACCAAATCCACAAAATGGCAAATGACATTAACCAAGTCAATTAGTACAATTAACTAAGTAAGAAAATGGGAAATTGAATTAACCAAGTCTACGAGTACTATCAACCAGTTCCATATAGTTCACTTTATCAGCTGAAAAACATTTTAAAGGATTTAGTGTACATAATCCACCTGAAGTGCAAATGTAGCAAAATGGGGACTTCGAGAATATTACCTAGCGATATATTTCACCAAAAGTAGACCTGAATAATTTTACTACAACGCCCGTGGTATGAAAAATTTAATTAAAAATATTTCGAGTATGTTTTGCCCAAGGAGCTGAGATTTTAGGAAGATTTAAATACTGTGAAACGCTTTTCTATGTCTGATTAAACATTTCTAGTGTTGTCGGTGTTGCATTCTTTTTAGTGTTGTCGATGTTGTTGTCTTTTTGAGTGTTGTCGGTGTTGTCATTTTTTTAGTGATGTTAATGTTTTCCTCTTTTTTAGTGTTCTTGGTGTTATCATTTTTCAGTGTTGTCAATTTTTTAGTGTAGTAGGTGTAGTCATCTTTTTTAGTGTTGTCGTTTTTTTAGTGTTGTCGGTGTTGTCGTCGTTTGTCATTTTTTTAGTGTGGTCGGTGTTGCTGTCTTTCTTTAGTATTCTTGGTAGTATCAATGTTGTTGTTGTCGTTTTCGCTAGACTCAAGATTTGACCCGTTCGGTAAAGACTTCTATTTTTTCATGTTTATGCATGCGCGTAGAACGTCCATGGTGAAATGAAATAACTAACATACGAGACTCAATTCGGTAATATAAGGCGGGACCGTATTCGTTTTCTTCCTGGCCCACTTTGGAGGATACCTGAGAGCTGAGACCCAATTCCGACTGTCCATTTTCGTAATCCCTCTAATTTGGGATCTAATTCGGATATAAAACCATTGTCTCTATTTTATTTATTTTTTCCTGGTTTTTCGATATTTTTGAATGCTCAGTTTGTTTTCTTCGTCTTTAGCTTCTCTTTCTCTGTGGAATGTGACCAACGAAACGCTTATCCTCAGTAAAAGTTATCTCTTACCGCACTTATGTGTTATATAAAATTCATTTTCTTTCGCGTTCGATTTCAAGAGTTCAGGTATAGTTCCATCAAAAAATAGACGTTTTGAATTTTTCATAAAGAAATTTGTAAAAATAAGAGCCACCGTCAGTACTGATCCTCTCGTCCGAAAATCCTGTGTGAAGCGCGCAGCAAAAGATAAAAATGAACTTTTCATCCATCGCGCATTACAAACTAGAATTTCGCGGAAGAAGGCGTTGTCTGTTCGCCTTTTTCAAAACGAATTATTCGGAGGATCTTTTTTTTCCCTACACCCTTAAAATTTTGTAGAATCAGAAAAAAGAAGATCGTATTTTAAATCTGTCGCTCTCTTAGATATAAATTTTTGTCGATGGTCTCGCCACGCGTAATGCTTTTTTTTCGTGGAATCAACAAAAAAGTAATTCAACAAGGACAAACTTTCAAGCGAGTGGATAACAAGGACGGCGAGCGAGGGCTAAGGAAGCCGCACCAACCCAAGTAAACTGACGTGGGTAATTTTTCCGAGTCCTTTCACTATCGCGTTGGGGATTCGATCATTTTCTATTCCTTTAACTCCCTCGCGTTGCGTGCTTTTCCACTATTAAGACTGTCTGAGGCCGTGAGTTGGAAGAATATTTAGGAAATTCTCGTGTTTTCGTTTGCGATTGTAAAGCGCTGAATCGTGATTCGTTTTACCGCCGTATGAAAGGGGAAATACGAAGAAACTTTGGCGATGTTGCGCGGAAAAACGACTGCTGAATAAAAGCTAACGTTATCTTTTAAATCGGTCGCCAGGATGGCTACAGAGGTCATTTTGTATGAAATTAGTGGCGACTCGATCGCTAACATAAGCATATGTTACATTTTAGAGCAAAAGAATCGTTATTATTTCGATATTTCTCTAAATCGAACTACATATTAAATTTGCGCTTTCATATAGCTGACTGAAACTGTACTGGTTTTGAAGAAAATGGGCCAGATGAAAACGGCAAGGAAGGGAGTAGTAATGCAGATTGGGTTTCCCACAATTACAGGCCAACCGATGAAATTTATATGGAGAATGGAGATCTACTATCAGATTTTAGAAAGGAGTCTGACTGGTGCAGAGAAGGACATTGTTACATGGATTGGTCAGGCGACTGCGTTGACACGCATATACCTACATTCCAATGTCTTCTCTACAGTCTGTTCAACGAGAGAATAATGAAGTGGGCAAGGTGCTCTCACTCATAACAGCCTTAACCCTTAAACAACACACGTCAATTATAGTTTTACCGACTTTTCGAAGAAAAGGGAGGTATTACACTCGTCACAGTTGTGAAGTTGGGGGCAGGGGCAATGTTTTTTTTGCGTTTCAGAGTGTTTAGAACACGACTGTAATAGTGGCTGAATTTCAGGTTTCCTTATATATATATATATATATTATATATATATATATATATATATATATATATATATATATATATATATATATATATATATATATGCATGGACGGCTTTTTCGCCTCTTTTTCATATATAAAGCGACGTTTTCACCTCATATACGGAGGCGAAAACGAAAAATCGGAGGTGAAAACGTAAGGCACTGTATCTCAATAATTTAGGCTTCTACCGGCTAGGCAATCCCCTGGGCAAATTTTTGGCTGGAGGCGAAAAAACCCACATACATCAGACATATACATTTTAGTGCATGGTACCTCTCACCAGACAGCGCTAGTGTCACTTGTAAATCATATAATGAGACTTTTTCACCTCCAAACATAACTGAGCATTTTCGCCTCCGATTCGCGGCAACAACGCATTAGTGATTGAATTAATATTAAACTCGGAGGTTTCCTACTTGCTTGTATGCCTGGAGGTGAAATGTTCCCTTCACATATTAAACGTCGCTGTGTACTTGTATATGAAAAAGAGGCGAAAAAGCCGCCCTGCAAAAATATACCTTTAAAATTTCGTTTTCGCCTCCGTATATGAGGTGAAAACGTTGCTTTATGTACAAAAATGAGGCGAAAAAGACCTTCTTTAAAAAAAAAAAAAAAAAAAAAAAAAATGTATATAATATTGTATATCATATACCCCGCATGTTAAAGATTGTAAGTAGAAATTACTGCACCGAAAAGTTTACCACGAATTGATAGATGATGTATGTAGGTTTTTTCGCCTCCAGTCAAAAATTTGCCCAGGGGGGTTACCTGCTGGCCTGTAGAAGCTTAAATTATTGAGATACAGTGTCTTACGTTTTCACCTCCGTCTATGAGGTAAAAACGTCGCTGTACACAGGATTAGTCAGTTTTCCTTCCGCAATAGGAAAACTCCATTACGCTGAAGATCTGTTATCGGTTTTGTCGCTATTCACGAATAGTATGCAGCTTGCCTACACCCGATAACAAAGCGTACTGTACATTTTGGAAGATAACACATTGAGTCATACTTCGTTCAGCCTGACGGAGTTTTCCTATGGCGGAGGGAAAACCAACTAACCCTGTATATGAAACAGAGGAGAGAAGGCCGTCCTGCAAAGATATACCTTTAGAATTTCGTTTTCGCCTCCGTATATGAGGTGAAAACGTCGCTTTATGTATGAAAAAGGGGCGAAAAAGCCGCCCAGCAAAGATATTATTATATACCCGCGAGAACATGATGATCAAGATCGAGAAGGTCACAGGTTTACCATTTCCCTATACTCTAAGACATTGTAAATAACACAGTTCGGAATGGACATGAATTTTTTTAGTCTGAGGAAGAGGTTCAAGAATAACATAATAAGAAACTTACAGAGGCGAAAAAGCCGCCCTGAAAAGATATACCTTCAGAGTTTCGTTTTCGCCTCCGTATATGAGGTGAAAACGTCGCTTTATATATGAAAAAGAGGCGAAAAAGCCGCCCTGCAAAGATATTATTATATACCCGCGAGAACATGATGATCAAGATCGAGAAGGTCACAGGTTTACCATTTCCCTATACTCTAAGACATTGTAAATAACACAGTTCGGAATGGACATGAATTTTTTTAGTCTGAGGAAGAGGTTCAAGAATAACATAATAAGAAACTTACAGAGGCGAAAAAGCCGCCCTGAAAAGATATACCTTTAGAGTTTCGTTTTCGCCTCCGTATATGAGGTGAAAACGTCGCTTTATATATGAAAAAGAGGCGAAAAAGCCGCCCTGCAAAGATATTATTATATACCCGCGAGAACATGATGATCAAGATCGAGAAGGTCACAGGTTTACCATTTCCCTATACTCTAAGACATTGTAAATAACACAGTTCGGAATGGACATGAATTTTTTTAGTCTGAGGAAGAGGTTCAAGAATAACATAATAAGAAACTTACAGAGGCGAAAAAGCCGCCCTGAAAAGATATACCTTCAGAGTTTCGTTTTCGCCTCCGTATATGAGGTGAAAACGTCGCTTTATATATGAAAAAGAGGCGAAAAAGCCGCCCTGCAAAGATATTATTATATACCCGCGAGAACATGATGATCAAGATCGAGAAGGTCACAGGTTTACCATTTCCCTATACTCTAAGACATTGTAAATAACACAGTTCGGAATGGACATGAATTTTTTTAGTCTGAGGAAGAGGTTCAAGAATAACATAATAAGAAACTTACAGAGGCGAAAAAGCCGCCCTGAAAAGATATACCTTTAGAGTTTCGTTTTCGCCTCCGTATATGAGGTGAAAACGTCGCTTTATATATGAAAAAGAGGCGAAAAAGCCGCCCTGCAAAGATATTATTATATACCCGCGAGAACATGATGATCAAGATCGAGAAGGTCACAGGTTTACCATTTCCCTATACTCTAAGACATTGTAAATAACACAGTTCGGAATGGACATGAATTTTTTTAGTCTGAGGAAGAGGTTCAAGAATAACATAATAAGAAACTTACAGAGGCGAAAAAGCCGCCCTGAAAAGATATACCTTTAGAGTTTCGTTTTCGCCTCCGTATATGAGGTGAAAACGTCGCTTTATATATGAAAAAGAGGCGAAAAAGCCGCCCTGCAAAGATATTATTATATACCCGCGAGAACATGATGATCAAGATCGAGAAGGTCACAGGTTTACCATTTCCCTATACTCTAAGACATTGTAAATAACACAGTTCGGAATGGACATGAATTTTTTTAGTCTGAGGAAGAGGTTCAAGAATAACATAATAAGAAACTTACAGAGGCGAAAAAGCCGCCCTGAAAAGATATACCTTTAGAGTTTCGTTTTCGCCTCCGTATATGAGGTGAAAACGTCGCTTTATATATGAAAAGAGGCGAAAAAGCCGCCCTGCAAAGATATCATCGTATACCCGCGAGAACATGGGATCATGTTCAAGATTGTTAGAAGAAACTACTCCACAGAAAATTCTAATACGAAGTTGCAGATTTTCACTTGTAGCATTTTGTTTTCGCCTCCATATATGAAGCGAAAAAGTCGCTTTATATACAAAAATGAGGTGAAAAAAGATCCTCTTTGAAAAAAATGTACATACCATCATGTATACAGAAAAAATTGGAACAAAATAAACAACAGGTGTCTGAACTGAAACCTGAAATATAATAACTACAGACGTGCTGAAAAGAAATACACTGACGAATTTCATTGCCTCCATCCTGCTTTCAGACAAGAAGGCGATGTTTCTTTGTAGAATTTATAAGAATTTCATGCGGTGACGAGAGAAATATGATGATTATGTGTGTCTGCTGCAACTCAGTGACCAACATGCGATTGCAGTATACCTGAATGAAAAGATATTGATTTCAAACAATAGGCCCCAGGAATGCAAAAGTACGCGAAGAGTCCGAACAAGCCTGCTTATCGCACACTGGAGGATGAGACGTAAACATGTGCTGCAAAAGTATTGGCAACGTTGCTGGAGGCCAAAATGGCCAATTATGTAAAAAAGAAATACAAAAGGAGGCGAAAAGTATAAACTATGTTCGGAGGTGAAAGGGACTATATACATAATATATACACTCGGTGATAAATTTTGAGAAATCCTTACCCCTCTCAGGTTGCCTCTTATGACATCAATGCTCTGATTCTAAAATTACAAAGTATACACTTCTAAACCCATTTTTTCTGGCGGAGGCGAGGGCGTCTGCGTTATGTATGGAGGTGAAAAGGATTCCCTGCATGTATATATATATATATATATATATATATATAGCTATGGCTATCTTTGCGAGACCCGGTATATCATCCAGGCGACCCGAGACCCGGTCTTATTTATCAAGATAGAAAAAAAAAGTATTAGTAAGTTTTGCAGTATTTGGCAGTATAAATACAGGCATTGTGCGAGGGGTAAGAAAATCTGAAAAAAAAATTATATACTGTATATCATATATCCCAATATCTTTGTGAGACCCTGGACATTCAGCGGTATAATGAGACCCACTTCAGGTTTGTAACTAACATTGCGAGGCCCAGCAACGTTGCCAATATTACTCCTGATGGAATCATGTTGTCGTTGCATTCCAGTCGGGATAAGCGACGTGTACCGCAGTTACAGGATAGTGCGAGTAAGATGAATTGCGAGGCGAGGTACAAAGTGAATGTTAGCAGGCTCGCCAATCGTCTCGGCATTCCTCTCCCTAATCGTGCCGCTTGCGTCTGGTGCGGTACAGGAGTCAAAGACAGGATTTAAACAATATGACCAAACCAATGAAGGTTCCAAAAATATCTTTGTATTCAGGCTGTTACTCTCACCAATCTGATATAATTGGAAAAATCTAATAAAAATGACTTTTGTTTATTGAATACAGAACAGACAAACACCTTTCGAGCTTGTCTAACTTCCGGCGGTTGTATCCTAGAAGGCTGAAATTTAACTTCTTCAGTAAAAGGATCAGCATTTAACGTTAAAAATTCAGGACCATGCCACCATAAGTTACTATTTTTCAATTGCTCTGCTGTTAGACCTCTCGATAGCAAATCAGCTGGATTTTTATTTGTGCTAATATAATCCCACTTGGCTCCTGCTTGATTTTCTTGAATCTTTTTTACACGATTAGCCGCAAAAGGACGCCACCGAGAATATACTGAATTAATCCAACATAAGCTGATTTGAATATCTGACCGAAGTCTAATTAAATTTATTTTGTGGGTTAGTGTTACACTTTTTAAAGTTGATTGCAAAATTTCAGTTAGCACTAATGCTCCGCTTAATTCCAATCGAGCCATTGACACTTTTTTGAGTGGAGCCACTCTTGATTTTGCATAAAACAAATTACATTATGCAATCCCATTTTTGATCACTCTTAAATAAATAGCTCCGCCATAGGCCTTTTCAGAAGCGTCTGAAAAACCATGAATTTCAACAAAATCAAAGCTATTGTATGAATGTACCGTGGAATAGAAATGTGTTTCAAATATTCGAGATCTTTTTCAAAATCAGACCAAAATTTAAGTAAATCATCTGGTAAAATTTCATCCCACTTAACTTTCAATTCCCATAACTGTTGCATGAAAATTCTGGCTCTAATAGTAATAGGCGATAAAATTCCAAAAGGATCAAAAATGGATGCACTAGTGGATAAAACGTTACGCTTAGTCATGGAAATAGATTGGTTAATATGAAACCAAATATTATAACAATCATTTTCTGGATCCCAAATCACACCTAGAGTTTTTATCACGTAATCAGTACCAAAATGCAAAGTAAATTTCTTTTCTAAATGTTCAGGTGGAATTCTTGATAAAATTCGTTTATCATTGGCGCACCATTTTTTCATAGGAAATCCACCGGATAACAATAATTCAGAAAATTGATTTTTTATATCTATGGCTTCTTCCAACAACGAGTTTGCTCCTGTAAATATATTATCTACCCGATGCGCGAAATCTCACCAGCCCGGGTATCTAAAGGGAATCTGGGGTAGCCGAAGGGTTTCTGGGTAGCCAGAGGGTATCCGAGGGTAGCCAATGGGTAGTTTTTCCGCAGGTAGCTAAAGGGTATTTAGAGGGTAGTCACAGGGTTACCAGAGGGTATCTGTAGGGTTCCACGGGTAACCAGAGGGTATCCAGTTATACCTACCACACGTGATCTGTCAGCGTAAATGGAGGGTTCTGATTGGCTGAATGACAATTTATGGAAAGTAATCTGAGGGTATCCGGAGGGTATCTGAGGGTTGCAAAAGGGTATATTTTCCGGGGTAGTTTGGGGTATCTGATTGCGCATCGGGTACATAGCAGTCATTAAGAAGAGCCGTTTTTGCCCTTTACAAATTTCTCATCAGCACTTTCTGCTAAAGTTTTGAGACAATGAGTGGCTATATAAGGAGAGGAAGATAATCCGAATGGAAGGGTAATTAATTCATACGTTTGAATATTCTCATTTGGATTGTTTCTCCATAAACATCTCAATAGAGGAGTGTCATTTTCATCTACTAAAATCTGTCGATACATCTGACCTATATCTGCTGCAAATAAAAATTTATTCAGCCGAGAACGAAGTAAAATTGATATTAAATCAGATTGCACGACAGGGCCAATCATAAGGCAATCATTCAATGACAATCCTGATGTAGTAGGCTCACTCGCATCCCAAACTAAGCGATTTTTTGTGCTTGTAGAATCAGCTTTCACTACGATACGATGAGGAATATAATAAACGCTAGGTGGATCTGACATAATATTCTGATTAATCAATTTCACATGACCTTGCTCAATGTAACTATTCATTTCAATTTGATATTCGGATTCAAGCTTTCATTTTTTGCAAGTTTTTTCTCTAAAGCATATAATCGATTGAGTGCTTGTTGTTTTGAGGCTCCTAATTGCTCTCGAGGTAGGCTTAGTGGCAAACAAATTTTAAATTTTCCGATATTTTCATTAAACACAAACACACGCCGATGAGTTCTAATAAAATGTTCTTCACATTCTAATTCTTGTTGAGTCATAATAATTTCTGACTGTTGATCATCAAAAAACCACAGGCACTCTATTATTTTTCCTAAATTCTCAGGTTGCAAAACAAAAAAATGAACTTGAAAATAATTCATTCTGATTTACAACCTCACCTGCTTCTAACCAACCAAATTGAGAAGCAAATATTTTCGAAGTTAAATTTTTAATTTTCATAGGTTGTGGTTTCAAAATTTTTCAAAAAACACCAGCCCCTAGCAGTAAATGTACAGGTTGAGGAATATTAAACGAAGGGTCTGCTAGAATTAGATGCTCTGGAAAACACCAATTTTCAATTGAAAAAAAAATCATAGGCACTGCTTCAGCTATCCTCTCTACAATCAGGCATTTCAGATTTAATTCGAAGGAAGAATTCCTTGCTTTAATAGTGACTGACGTAGAGAATTTCACTGAAATGCATCGCACAGTCACTGCTAAGCGAACGCCACACTCTGAAAAACCGCAAGCACGAATGTCACCACTTGTTGAAAAAACGGCTGACTGAAAAAAAAAAAATTGAATAAATTATTAACGGGCACTAACTTTCAGAATTTTATACTCAGTATACAACAAAACTGCCGGACAGATCCGGCCCGGAGGACCAAATGTTCAATCAAGAGACACAAAAATCAAATTCAAAAATCTTGATGATTTATTTTACATCCGAAACATTCGAGCGCACAAACAGAACTCAACTAACCGAGGGAAAAAATATCTGACCTCGAAGCATGATCCGAAAACTGAAAATTCCCCAACTCGCAAAACAGATAATAAAAAAAAGAGAAACTACGAATCGAATTACCTGACTAGGGGGAGACGAATCAAATACGAAAGAAATGAGGATGATGCATTCGAGCCGAACAATAGAACAATTGAAAAGATAAAACTACGACTACAAAGAAAACAAAGAATTATTATGTAGCCTGAACATATGGGGAATAGAATGAAAAGAAAGTCAATGCAGAGCTATAGAAATGAGAAACATGAAGAGTAATTGTAAATAAAGAGAAGGACGAGAGGAAAAAGGAAAAAGGCAAAGTTTTAGGCCTGATTTTTTATTGTTGGTTCAATGGCCGGCGGATCACTTCTCTCACGGTTCTTTCTTTTTATTGTAGGAGAACGTGGAGAGGGGAGAGAGGAAACGAAGGAAGTTAGATCGAAGTATAAGAAAAGAAGGATGTGAGGGATTGGAGAAGAGAAGAAAATGCAGCAGGAGAAAACGACCAACGGAGGTAGGGTTTTGAGTGTTACTTTATTTCTGTTACCCCATGGACTAATCTGCCTTTTTTCTTGAAATACTCTCTTCATCTCTTAGGGGAGGGGTAGGTGGAAAATGAAAAAAGGGATAAAGATTAGGGGTGGATATGGAAAGAGATTGGGTTTAAGTTCAGATGGATTAGGTTTATGTCAGTATTTCTCCAATTCAGATTTCTCGATACAAAAGCTGAGATAATACGACAAACTTATAGACCCGAGTTTCGAAGAAAAATTCTAATGTCAAAAATGGTGATGATGTTGGCCTTTTCCCAGCTTCCTTTTCTATCGTCCCCTGAGAAATATCCTTCTGTTTCCACATTTGTTTAGAACTGTATGAAATTTCAGATGAATTCAATCAATGTACCAGGATGTCCTATCAGTAATAAGACGTGTACACTTTCTTCTTCAGAATTGTCATGAAAATAAACGACGTACCAGTTTGAGTTTAGTGTGTCCTCAGTACTGTCTCAATAGAATCCATATGATATGTACCCAAAGGTACCAGGAACCGAAGTGAGTAATATAATCCTCATAAACTGATGTTTTTTACAACTAGCCCGTCCCAGACCGAAGGAAAGTTCAGAAAGAGGGTGAATGTGGGAGTGAGAGAAAGGATGAAAGAAAGAGGTGGAAAGTGAGGGTGAGAAGAGTATAGAGGCGGGGAGAGGGGGAGAAAGAGAGAATGCAAGAAGGAGGAGACCAGGAGCAAGACATGGAGCGAGCAAGTGATTGAGTGAGAGAAGATTAGAGCGAGAGAAGATTAGAGCGAGAAGATTGAGAAACAAGATTTATACACTCATGATTATTTACTAATTGCACACTTTCCAGTAATTTCACATCCTAGTTTGAGAGTAAGATGAGATGGATGTTGAAAAATAATTACAATGAATTAAATGATGGTGCTATGCCGCGTGTAAAACAGAATAGGCCGTCTAAAATGAGAACTCACTTAGGTACCTTCAGAGAAATGGGTGTAATTTCCTCTGTTTGTTGTATAGCTGGCCAAACCAAAATTATATTATATTAATAAAGAATACACCGATACAACAGAACGAACTCAACAACATTTTGTGAAAATAATGTACGCACCAAAAAAGCAGAATAAACAGTAAAGTTATCATCACAGAGAATAAGAACAAACTATCATGCTCACCATATCCAAACTGAATTAAATTTGAACGTTAAAGTAATGGAAAACATTAATACTCGTAATGTCAGAAATGAGGTAGAAACATTAAAAATGTCACAAACGCATCAGACAGGTCACAGAAAGGTTAGAAATGTCAGAAATGGGCCAGAAAACGAGTCAGACGATTGGAATCTTGACGTTTGTACATTGCAGTAGAAACGTCAGGAATGGGTCAGACATGTTAGAAAAAGGTCAGGAAACGGGTCAAACAATTAAAATCTTGATGTTGGTGCATTACTATAGTGAAAAGTAGGCGGAGTTAGTCTTAGTGTCATAGGCTGGCCCAGTTCTGACGCATTCTGACTGAGTCAAAACGTCAGAAAGCATGGGTCCATTACCCTGGCCCCCCAAGTTTGATTGTAGACCCGATTTTTAGGTAGGGGAAATGTACCCGAAATGTACCCAAATGTACCGCTATTATTACAAAATGTACCTCCTCCCCATGCGAAGGGGGAACTAAAGTACTTTGGTGGGACCAGGGTAACGGGAGCCCCCCCCCCATTTGTCTGATTTCGTCAAATTTGGTTCGAATGAAATGTACCCGAAATGTACCACCAATTATCTGAAATGTACCCCGTTTATAGCCGCGGGGGGGGGAGGATTCAAGTTGGTGGGGCTGTGGTAACGTTAGCCCCCCCATTTGTTCCAATTTCTCCGAATTTGTGCAGAATGAAATGTACCCGAAATGTACCGAAATGTACCATCAACTATCTGAAATGTACCCCCTTTATCGCCGCAGGGGGGAGGATTAAATATGGTGGGGCTGTGCTAACGTTAGCCCCCCCCCCCATTCGTTCCACCTTCACCGAATTTGGGCAGAATGAAATGTACCCGAAATGTACCGAAATGTACTATCATTATCATATCATGAAAATGTATGGTTCAATAAACTTCCCTGAATGACCACAAATTATGAAAGGGGGGCCAACTTATAACGCCGCAGGGGGAGATCATTTTGACAACTGACATTTTAAAACTTTTTCAAATGTTATCCGGTACGGAGATGCCGCCAATTTGACCACCGAATTACAAACTCACGTGGTAAATCGATCGGAAGAAACCTTCTTGATCAAAATTTTGGTTTTTTCAGAATTTTGCATTGTATCCCGGTAGGGCGTTACCCATTTTTTGGCAGAAATTATTCGGAGAAATTCGTAGGAACCGTCCTGAATTCAAATTTTTCGGTTTCGAATTCATATCCGCATCAGACTTACATGAGTGATTTTTTGAGCCAAAATCACCAAAATTTTTAAACTTTTTTCAGGGTATCTCGGGAACGGAGCGTCGCCGCCAAATTTGACCACCGTATTCGAACTCAGCGTTAAAAATTGAGCCGAAAACAGTCTTTGGTTCAAAATTTTTGGTTTTTCTAATTTTGAAAATTTTTCCATTATACATCATGTCTTTTTTGGGGCAGAAATTTTTTCGGAGAGCTTCGGCGTCAGCGCGGGTGCTAATTTCTCAATTTTTCGAGGCGAATTCAAATCCGTCATCAAAATTGAGCTGGAGTCATGTTTTGACTCAAACTGACCAATTTTTTAAATTTTTTCCTGTGTATCCCGGATACGGAGCGTCGCCGCCTTTAACCACCGAATTCGCACTCAGCATGAAAAATCGAGTCGAAAACAGTCCCTGAATTCAAAATTTTTGGTTTTTTCGAATTTTGAAAATTTCTCTAAACTTACATCATGTTATTTTTAGGGCAAAAGAATTTTCGGAGAGTTTCGGCGTCGGCGCGTGTACTTATTTTCTCGAGGCGAATTCAAATCCGTCATCAAAATTGACCGGGAGTCATTTTTTGACCGTGACTGACCAATTTTTCCAATTTTCTCTTGTGTATCTCTAGAACGGAACATCTCCACCAAATGTGATCACCGAATTCGATTTCAGCGTTAAAAATTGAGCCGAAAACAGTCTTTGTTTCAAAATTTTTGGTTATTCTAATTTTGAAAATTTTTCCATACTTACTATACGTACATCATGTCTTTTTTGAGGCAAAGAAATTTTCGGAGAGCTTCGGCCTCGGCGCGGGTGCTAATTACTCAATTTTTCGTGGCGAATTCAAATCCGTCGTCAAAATTGAGCTAGAGTCATTTTTTGACCCAAACTGACCAATTTTTTAAACTTTTTCCTGTGTATCCCGGGTACGGAGCGTCTCCGCCAAATTTGACCACCGAATTAAAACTCAGCGTGGAAAATCGAATCAAAAATCGTCCCTGAATTCAAAATTTTTAGTTTTTTCGAATTTTAAAAATTTCTCTAGACTTACATCATGTTATTTTTGGGGCAAAAGAAATTTCGGAGGGCTTCGGCGTTGGCGCGGGTACTGATTACTTATTTTCTCGAGGCGAATTCAAATCCGTCATCAAAATTGAGCTGGAGTCATTTTTTGACCCAGACTAACCAATTTTTCCAATTTTCTCTTGTGTACTTCTGGAACGGAACGTCTCCGCGAAATTTGACCACCGAAGTCGATTTCAGCGTTAATAATTGAGCCGAAAACAGTCTTGAGTTCAAAATTTATGGTTTATTCGAATTTTGAAAATTTCTCCGTACACATACATCATGTCTTTTGTAGGGCAAAAAAATTTTCGGGGAGCTTCGACGTCGGCGCGGGGGCTAATTACTCAGTTTTTCGAGGCGATTTCAAATCCGTCGTCAAAATCGAGCTGGAGTCCTTTCTTGACCCAAACTGACCAATTTTCCCAATATTTTCCTGTGTATCTCGGGACCTGCTCGTTGCCCTCGAATTTGACCACCGAATTAGAACTCAGCGTGAAAAATTTAGTTATTTTCGAGAATCGAAGGAATTCGATCGAAGATTTCTCATGAAATCCTTTGAAAATCATCGCAGATTTCCCTGAATATTATTATTGAAGTGAGGCTACACAAATGATCCATGTCTTGAAGAATCAGAAACATGTTCTTTCATTGAGTCACGAGAAAAGAAGTTTTTTTTTCTTCGGGAGGAGAATTTCGATCCTCTCTTTGAGGAGAGAAAAGAAGGTTGCCTCTTTTCTTTTATGAATGAAATGAATTTCTCTCCTTTGGGGAAATTGAATTTTCTTTCTACGAGAAAAGAGAACATTGTCGTTTCCATTTCTTGAATGTAAACCGTTCCTATCTTCCAGGAACAGAACCCATTTCTGTTTTTAAGGAAATTGAATTAAATTATCCTTTCCCCGTCTTAATGTAAAAAGCTTATTTCTTTCTCCGGGATCCGGCAAGGTGTCTTCCAATAAAAGTAAGAAAATCATCTATTCCTCACATCTACTAGACAAAACGTACCTACTTTTTTTTCACCTTTGCGAAAGAAAAATCTGCATTTTTTTTTGTTAAAACAGAAAGAAAAGCGTGTCCTTTCCACGAGAAGTAATTTGTCCGCATATAAGAGAAAGTGACGATTTTCCCATTGAACTAGATTTTGTTTTGACCTACAAAATTTGTTGTCATTATGCTTTGATTATTTTTTCATTATATGACTGAGATTTTTTATTGATTTTACATAGGCAGTTTTGTGTGTCAGAGCTATTTGATAATTAATAATAACGAATTGAGTTCAATTTTTACGAATCATCATTTCTATGTGTTTTAGTGACCAAAATTTTTTCCGTGCTAGAGTAATTCTGCGGTCTATTTCTTTTTCGGTTCTTTTTTCTAATGAGATTAATTGTCCTAAATACGTTGTTTCTGAGACTACTTCAAGCTCTTTGTTACCGAGCAAGATTTTTGGTATTTTTTTAGAAGTTGTTATAATTTTGGATTTTTCAATGTTAATTGTTAGCCCTGCTAATTTTCCGCTTTCGTTCAGTTTTTGAATAATTTCTCCCAGATCAACCAGTGATTCTGATATAAAAACTATATCGTCTGCAAACCTCAGGTTCGAAACTTTGATTCCGTGGATATTTAAGCCTTTGTCTTTCCATTCTAGCTGTCCGAAGACTTCCTCTAGGACCGTGTTAAAAAGACTAGGTGACAGCGGGTCCCCTTGACGAACCCCCTTTCTTATTCCAAAGTATTCTCCCGTTTTGTCTGTAATGAGACGACTTTCTGGGCCTGAATACATTTCTTTTATTATTTTGGTAATTTGGTAAGGGACTGCCTGGTTTTTTAGTGCTCGTATCATGTATTGATGATTCAGAGAATCAAACGGCTTATTGTAGTTGATGAATGCCAAGCTTATATTCAGATTATATTACGAGGATTTTTCTAAAATTTGGTTTATAGTGTGTAGATGATCTAGTGTGGAGTAGTTCTTCCTAAATCTTGCCTGGTTTGTGGGTTGTTGAAGTTCTAAGTAGCTTTTTATTCTCGTTTCCACGAGTTTGGAGAAGATTTTCAAGATTGTTGGAGACAGACTGATTGGTCTGTAATTTCCAATTTGATGTCTATTTCCTTTTTTGAATAGGAGAATTATATCAGAAAGTTTCCATGCTTTTGGTATTTCTCCGCAGGACCAAATTTTGTTAAAGAGAGAGGTGATTGCCTTGATCATCTCCTCACCTCCGTAAATAATGTGTTCGTTTTTTATTCCGTCGCTACCTGGCGCTTTATTATTTTTTTTCAGATTTTTAACCATGGCTCTTTATTTCCGAAGTTAGAAATAAAGGTTCAGGTTCGCGTGTCTCAGTGGGTGAGCTGGTCAGAAATTTACTGTCATTTTTAGTTTCACAAGAGTATAGGTCCTTGTAGAAGTCAGATGCTATTTTGTTTATTTCGTACCGATCATAGGCTCTATTTCATTTATTGTCTAGTAGATACGTGGTAAGTTGTGACCCAAGAGTCAAGTTCCTATTTAGTTTATTCATATTTCTTGTGTTCTCTAAGGTTAAGCTAATCGGGTCTGACCTCCAGCGATCCTCCTTCTCTCTTTGTATAGCTTTTATTTTTTTTTGATACCATGTTTAGCTCCGGAGTTCTTTGATTGCGCGCGGTAAGATTTTGCCCCAAATATTGGTGTATCGATTGCGCGCCTGGTTCTCTCATCGTGATTATCGATAGCGCGCTGGTCATCTCTCGACGAATGTATCAGTAGCGCGCCTGTGTCATTTCACTTTCGAACTTTTTGTAGTTGCTGATTTTGAAGCAGCAATCCGATCTGCCGCTAAATCTATGTGACTGTCACGTCACACCGTACCACCAACACTTGCGAGTCATTCCATTCTTCCTTTTCAAATAATTTTTACTTTTTATACTACACATCCCCATATTATTTTATTCACGCAGGCTGTTAAGGATTAACAAGTATCGACATCTATTCTGCTAGCTCCTCCAGACATGAGCTAAAAAAATTGAGGTAAAAGTATGCTTTGAAGAAATGTCAACTAGACTCCTTCATCGATAGGTATAAGAGTGGGCAATTTGAATTCTATTGCTCATTATCAGTATAGCTCATTTCATTAACGTAAATATATTGTTTTTCATAAATTTGTATGACATGTATTCATTTTTTTTTTGTAATTTTGTGTGGCACGCCTATTAATTTTTTATTTTTACTTTTGTTACTCTCACCTAATGAAATAATATTTCCTCAACTAGGAAGTGTGTCTCCTTTAAACATTGCACGCTATCAATAGCGGCCCTTAAATTTCTCTGCACGCAATCAAAAATGTGTTTGCTTAGCATCCTCTAACATCTTTGCACGCAATCGATCTATTAATTAATGGTTTGCGCGCAATCGATTGACGCCCTTTAGCTCAACTTTATCTTTTGAGTTTTTATTTTTTCGTGTAGAAGTTTCCTTCTGGCTATCCAAAGGTTTTCCAGGTTTTCCTTTTGCGAGGATGTGGCTGGCTCTCGTTCCGTGCCGTTCTTTTTCGGTGACTGAACTGTCTAGTGTAGCCTTACATAAGGTTTCGTAGTGATCTTCGACGCTTGATAGGTTCAGGTTATTCGCCTTTTTCAAGGCTTCATTAATTTTAAACTTGTAGTTTTCTATGTCATTAATACCAAGAATTTTTTAAATTGTTTTCTTGCTATAGTACGACTTTTTTAATCTTCAGACAATGGAAATGAGCCTATGGTCGGTGACATATTTAAACTTACTTGAAACATCAAAATTTATTACGTTTTTATTGTTCCAAGGAGTAAGGACGAAATCGATTTGGTTTTTATGTTCTAGATTGGGACTAATCCAAGTTCACAGTTTTTGTTTTTTTTTCTAGAAGAAGCCATTGACTACTTTTAGATCATGTTCCTGGCAGAACTCGATAAGTTTCCTATCTCTATTATTTCGTGTTCCATAGTTGTATATCCCTAGCAAGTGCTTTTCCTCTTCCTTGCTTGTGCCAATTT
The DNA here is from genome assembly GCA_031841125.1 of Acanthococcus lagerstroemiae. Classification (NCBI taxonomy): domain Eukaryota; kingdom Metazoa; phylum Arthropoda; class Insecta; order Hemiptera; family Eriococcidae; genus Acanthococcus; species Acanthococcus lagerstroemiae. Next base: position 29,080,244 of record CM063106.1, on the reverse strand, counting down.
TGCTGTTGAAGTCCCTCATAATAACAGTTTTTGTTTTTAAATTTTGTTTAACATTTTGAAGGGTTTCATCCAGGAGTTTGTAAAAGTTATCGATTTCTTCTTCCGTAGATGCAGAGGTAGGGGCATAGACCTGGATCAAAATCAAAATATTGTTTTGAATTTTTATTTTTAGAATAGCAATTCTATCCGATATCCCCTTTATTTCCAGAATATTGTTTTTTAGTTTTGGGTTGATTAAAAACCCCACCCCCTTAATCCTAAGTTATTTCCAAAATGATAAAATGTGAAGTTGTTTTTCATGTGATACAGCTTTTCGTCTTTTCATCTAACTTCTGAAACCTCCTTCCTAAAGGTGTATCATTGGTACAGGGAACGGAAGGTAAATTAGAGGATAGGAGGTGCGTACAGAAACTACACAAACTGTACACAAATTATGACCTAAATAGGAGTTCATAATATTCGATTTCGAGGTAGGCGAAATTACCCTCCTTCAGAAGGGAATTTTCAGGTTCATATTTCCCTTTACACAGAAATTTGGGAACTTTGTGTAAGGGCCAATGAATTTCCAAATTCGTCCTGCTTCCTTGTTGGAAACTTTCATCCATGCCATTCTGAATAAAATTTTTCGAAGTTTTGTTTTGATATAATTATATACATTCATTAAGTAGGTTCATAAACAGAGAAAAACGAATGTAATAGACGCCTAAACTTTAAACTATATTGCAATATTGTGTTTCCGCTGAGTTACAGATTACACATTACATCTTCCCGTGGTACTGCCATGCATTCTCTCCTCTACGACACAATGATTAATCAGATTTATTAAGGTATACACTGTTGCCAATAAGCTGGGTCTCGCGAAGTAGGTGTCATTTCTAGGGTCTCACAACGTTACACACCGGACAGCCGACGCTCTCTGGTGAGAGACTGTATGAACTAAATTCGTATAAGTGCTGGCACCTGGGTATCTTAGTGAGGCCCCCAGAGAAAAATCACCTACAGCATGCTGGACATGTGTACATCATGAAAAAACAGTCGAACACAGGGAAACGTTGCGAGACCCGAAAGTGGGTCTCGCAACGTAAAAACGGGTCTCGCAAAGATACTGGCGTTTCCAGGAATGGGCCTGTGTATACCGTTGCATACATATATATATATATATATATATATATATATATATATATATATATATATGTACACCTTAATTTTGTGGGAAGAAAATCTCAGAAACTATTGAATCAATTGATTCCAAATTTTGGTATATTATGGAGAAGTACTCAAAGTTGTTAAAATAAGCTTTTGAAGGCAATCGGTCGAGCCGTTCGTGAGTTTTCCTTGAGGACAAAATTTGTGGCTCAAAAATCTCAGGAACTATCGAATCATTTGATTCCAAATTTTGGTACATTATAGAGAAGTACTCGAAGTTGTATTTGTGAAAGTTTGATGACAATCGGTTGAGTCGTTCACGAGTTTCCTCAATTTAAGTTCAGCATAAGAAGCGCGAGGCGACTTTTTTATTTTAAAATTCTATATTATTTCTAAATGGAAGAAACTCACCTTAGTATGTTACTTTATTTACAGAAATATATAAAATCTCGCCAAAGAGAATTGCCTGTTCTCAAAATTAAAGGAGCCATATTGATGAGAAAAATTGATATTCTTGGACAATGTTTTTCGCCTTCAATATTGAAGATAGACAATATGTCTAAAAAGAATTTTGTTACAAAGTATGAACAAAATGAAATACCATGTTTTAATCTTTTATTTAAAAGTTTTCGAAATTTTATTATCAGCATTCTAGAAGAAATAATAAAATTAGATTGTCCCTTCGAAATAGAAAGTATGCAACCAACTCTGTAACGGAAATTGGAGTTTTATTTCAGGTGCACCAACACCAAGCATACATAGGCCGGGTTCTCATTAACAGCCGCAGCACGTGGTGTTACAGTGCGGTCCCGGAGCCTGATATTTGTCGACAGAAATCCGACAGTGCCAGAACTGTCAATTCTGACATTACACAAATGACAATTGCTTCAGCCAATCAGAACGCTGCGATGCACTTTCTGACGCAAAAACGGTTCTAAACTGGCAGCATACTGGCAAAGTAGGTGGGGCATGCTTCCTTCATCAGAAATTTGATGGTCTGACAGTGTCATTATTGTTGGCCAGCAGAAATTTTGTCACATGGGGTGGTCGCGTGAATTTCACCACATGTCTCGGTGAGACAGATTTTAACATCCTGACATCGGTACTGCACAATTTATTAATGAATTAACACACATATTTCGAGTGTCTCATGCACTCTTGACCTAAGTGACAAAAACTTTTTTTTTTTTCAGGAGAGCGATTTGAAAATTATAAATAACGTTGTGTTATATACGTGGTTCAAATGGTTTACGCCATCTAGTGGGCTAAAAAAGGAAGTAATTCGTCATTTGCGAGTGTAGCTCGATAGAGGGCACCGAGATCTATAAGAATATGCATTAGGAAACACACGTCTTTGAAAATGCACATTCTGTATGAGGAGATTACCTGTTGGTTTTTTGTCCTACAACTACCGTTATGAACTAATTTATTCGGAAAAATACCTCAATGCTCTCTAAAAGTCCACGAACTTTGCTAAAATTTTCGTTTCCGGTTATTGAAAAGCCTGTTTTCAAAACTCACTGAGTCTAAACAAGTTTTGAGTAACGACACCTTCTGTCTGACTAAACGGTCAACCGCTGGCCGATATGTTTTCTGTAGGTTACCTCAGTAAGTACTAGAACTAGGAGTTTCACCAATTTTGCATGACTGCTAAATTTACCAAAAGAATACTGAATAAGACAAATCTCTAAAGAGAACTGGAAAGTTTTGAAAATACATTGCCACTTACCAAAACTCACAAAGTTTTCGGTTTTTCCTCAATTTTATTTTTAGACCGCATGAATTTTGGATTTAAATTCACAACAATGAAAGGGCTCTTGTGGTCTTTCTTTCAATCTTGGATACTCCAATTGTCGGTTCACGTATCGGAAGTACCACACCAAAAAATTCAATGGGAACATGATTAAAGCCAATGTAAGTTGCAAGATATATTCATTCACTTCATATAGTGAGACGAATCGTTGCAGTTCCTGTCAATGAGTATATTTTTATTTTTATTCGAAAATCAGTGAATCTAAGTATTAGATGTAGTTAGACAAGAAACTGAAATAAAATATGAAACTTGTAAGAACTCGACTGATACTCAAAATCGGACATGAAGAATGCGATTTAATTCCGTCCCAGTTTTTACTTATTTATTTTTTATTTTCGTTAGAATTAGTCATTGAATTGGCCCAGTGCTGAGACATGGAAGTGCTCCCCTACGTATAGGTGGTGCTAATTGTGCCACCTCTCTAACGCGTTTCGAGACCCCCCCCCCCTGAAAGGTTGATAAAAATATTGAAAATTGAAGAGTGAACTAAATTTGATACCATAAACCTTCAGTCGAATCGTATAGGAAAATTCGGCAAGATTGATGGAAAATTTAGTAAAATTGAGAAAAGTAATTACTCGTAAATAAAAGAGGAAAAAAAAAGAAAATTGAACGTATTACGATAACACGGGGTTTCAAACAATTCGTACCCAAAAAATGAGTACGATTTATTGAAAACTGGAGTCACTTTCGAAAAATGAGCTCATGTTATAACAATAATTTAAAAAAAAGAATTATTTCGAAAAATTTGACAAAATTGAAAATTAATGATATCGGGAGTCTTCAAATAACAATTACACGGAAGCTGAGTGAGATTTACGATAAATTGTAGTGATCTTGAATCAATGATCAAAGAGTTATGAGTATGACAACAATTTTGAAAAAACGGCCTGATAAAGATCACCGCTAATTTTTCTATCGGCAGGCGTCTAGCTAACGGCCTAGGCTCTTCTTAGCTATTGGCCTGATTTCTCTGATGAGCTACGACATAATATACCCTCTGTATACCAATAATCAGATGTTAGATATGTGCCATACGAATGGCACCACTTTTGTTTTCCTCAAGATTTGCAACGTGTCTACCCTCTCTTCCCTTATCTTGTAGTTGAAACTTTTTTCTGAATTTTATGTTCGAGCACGAAGTCTCCAGAATTTGCATTCAATGTATGCTTAAGTGCTCGTATATAAATTCATCGATCATGCTCGGCCTCGCATCTTCGTGTACCAGCCTCCGGCCGTCGCTCACTATACCTATCCACAGCTCGATGGCAAGAATCTGAACCTTCGACGACACTAATATTTTTTCCTCATTGTTTCGGATGATATGAAAAATGCGCTTTTTAATTTCGTCGCTGGCATCGAGGGTACTTGAAATTATTCATGTGCTCGTATCGAGTTATTTTGAGAGCGGCAAGCCACGAGAATTATATACGTGAACGATACAATGTACCCTCGGATGAAATTTCAATGATTAATGGCGGACGATAGATGTGGCATTTGTTTCAAGTGTTTTCGTGTATATAACGTGGAGGTGTCGGCTGGTCTTTTATTCAGTTTCAGGAAAATGGCCAAGTTCTATTCTCAGTGCAGCCGTGTACCACTGTTTCTCAAGAGAAAATTGGTAGAAGCCCACATGTATGTAGAATGATAAATCCGCGATTTCAGTTTCATATTAGGTCATTTCCTCGTTTTTTCCCCGTTATCACACGCAGGGTGTGGCAGGACACAAGAGTGTCCCGTCGGCAAAACCGTTTAATTATTTTCAGCGCGGAAAATTCGGAAAAGATGAGCGATGTGTTTCGAATCGTTTGTTATCGCACGTCGAGGACGTTTCACTTTTGCTTTCCTTGACAGTCGTATACCGCGCTTAATAATTCAAGCCGAGTTACACTCCTCAGAAGCAGAACAAACCACATCCGCATTATGATTGAACTTCAGCGGACCAGGATTTTCCAACTTGTTAGGTTCTAATTCCACCTTGAATTATGGAAAAAATCTCCGCACTGTGGTAGGGTGAAAAACAAAAAATTTGTAATCCGAATACGCTGACCTCTCAAAACTTGTGTTTTGGTGTGTGTAGAAATTGTGGAAAATATCACTAAGAAATTCTAATCTTTTCATCTAACGCGCAGGTCTCGTTATGAGATGGGCGTAAAAGATTTTCACCAAAAAACGATGTTTTGAGATAATTAGATAACTGCCGATACAAAAACTATATGATGAAACGTATTATTTTTTATTGTTCATGATAATCTCAAAGGGGGGGGGGGCGTTTCTAGAAGTTTGCAGCATGACCCGCAATTATGTGAATTACTTCGCTTACTTCATTATTATGAAGTTGTATGAAGTATTCGACTTCTTTTTCAATTTTCAATAGGTTTGCCAAATTTCTAAGTTCCAACTGAGAAAAGAAAAAATAGAGCGAACGCTGCCCATGGAAGGACATGGTTACATGGATATGTTATTCAGGCGACCGCACTGGCGCATATATCCACATTCCAATCCCTTCTCTGGTCGTCCATTCTCAGCATCACTCGACATTCTTAATGTCGGCCGGCCAAGACGTGATGGAACGAATATGATCGTGTGAAGAGGGATACGCAACTGCATCATGATAGTAATGTTTTTCTGCAGAGCGTTTTGTGTGGAATTTTTCTCTATTGCGAGGCGAGCCATTTATTAGACACATCCATGTAAAAAAAGAGGCCGACTTCTGCATGGCAGGATACCTATTTATTACACGGATATGTTCCAGTGCCTTCTCTAGTCGTCCATTCTCAGCGTCGCTTGGCATTCTCTGTGTTGGCTGGTCGAACATGATTGAACGAATGACCGCACAGAGTACGTAACTACATCACGTTGGTAACGTTTTTCTCCGGAACGTTATCAGTGGAATTTGAGCCATTAGACATATTCACATCAAAATGTTTTTTAGTTTCAAAATTGAATGTTTTAGGAATTCAGTTTTTATAATCCTTAAAATATAAGTTGCCATTGATTATAAGTTGCTCATGAGTCGCGGGTACAAAAAAAAACAACAATATTATACGTACAGTGAATAATAAATTAAAATACCAAAAAAATGATATCTATTGGCATTCGTGGGTATGAGGTATTTTATCATAAAAAATCTTCTCCATCTTCAGATAGGGAATCACCATCTTCCTCAATGCTGGAAGTGTTCTGTTCCTCCTAGGTAATGTCGTCCTCTGAACCGTTCAACTCACACTTCTTGAATGAATTGCGAAAAATTTATTTCATCGACTTTCTTCCAAGCGCTTGAAACCCATGCATATGATAAAGCATACTTCATATGCACCATTTGCAGGACTCATTTTCCTTCGGATATAAGTTGCCCTTGCGTATAAGACGCACCCTGTTTTTTTATATAGAAAATGTGGAAAAAAAGTTCGATCTACATTCGAAGGAATATGGTATATTTTTGAGTCTTCAAGAGTTTGTATTAAAATCGGAATATTATGAATTTTCTATCTGAGGACCATTTCATTCCTTTGATAAGTTGAACGTGTTTCATAATGTAACTATTTATCGTGGGTATAATCATCTTTTTCTTCTGTCTCTAGTTTCTTACATTCTACGTTAAACTTTGAGTCATATGTGCGAGTTGAAAATATTGGAATTTTTTATTCATTTTCTATGAACACCAAAACACAAATTTTGAGAGGTTAGCGTAATTTGAATGACAGAATTTTCATTTTTTTTTTTTTTTACTACTCCGTCCTATAGTACGCACGCCTACACAATTATATCCACAAGTCTATCTAGAGTTCCTAAAATTATCTGAGGAAAGGGAGACAAAATCGTGGCATGTCGTGTGGCTTGACTGAGCAATCGAGCCTTCAAAAGATCCATATTTGTTTGATAAAGTATGTATTGCTTAATTTTTCTTGAGTACCGGGTGAATTATTGTTCCACAGCTCGATCGGATTTATTCCAACTCTTCTCTTTAGCAGTGAAACGTGAAGTCTATACCAAAATCGAATTAAGCAGCTAGAGAAGACCCACGAGACTCAGAAGAATACTGAGAATTGGACCGTTACATTTCGAATAAAGAAGTTCTGAGACGTACCAGACTCCAGCCACCTGAAGTTATCATTGAAAGAAATCAGTTCAGATGGATTGGACCTGTCTGCCGTATGGATGATACAGAGAGCTCCCTGAAATTGCTCTCTTTGCAGAACTAGTTTATGGGAAAAGGAGCCCATGCGGGCAAAAGAAACGGTACAAAGATTAAATGAAGGTGCTGCTCAAGAAAACAAATCCAGTATCTTGCTGGCAACTCATAGTCGATTATCGGAAAGCCTGGAGAAAGAGGATTATAGTGGCTATAAAGTAAATGAATGTCACATTGCTCGACACCAGTTAAACATTAAACCTATCGAACACAAATGAGCTACATGTGGAAGGAAGATCACATCCAAGATTGGACTAATCGCACATGTCAAGATACACACGTGTTGAGAAGTCAGACAAGCTATAGCCGGAATGGACTGGCTAGAAGAAGAAGAAGGACTCTCAAACCTGAAAAAATCTTTTTGACATAGATACCTATATATTTTCGCTGACTGTCAATTAAAATTATGCGTCACGTTTCGACCGACCGACACCCAGAATGGACGACTAATACCGAAAATTTTACTATTACTACGATGACATAATCAGGGCACTTGTTCGCTATCGTTCTCCATTGGGTACGCGAATTCGTTTCTTGCTGCGTATTTTACTCTTTCCTATTGAGCGTTCACTGAATGTGCATGGAACCTGTTTGGTAGGTATAAGGCACATTCATGTATCCATGTATCCATGTATTTGCGTGAGTGTAGGTAGATAGGTACTCTTTACATTTTTGATATGGATACTTCTTATGGCTCGCCACGCGAAAGAGAAAAAAAGTTTCGCAAAAAACGTTCCGCAAAAAAACGTTACCATCGTGATGTACGTATATACATATAGTTGCGTATTCCTCTTTACAAGGTCGTTCGTTTCATTTCGTTTCGACCGGCCGACCCGAAGAATACCGAGTGATGTCAAGGATGCATGACTAGAGAAGGCATTTGGAATATGGGTATGCGCATCAACGCGGTTGCCAGGACGACATATCCATGTAACCTTGTACTTTCATGCAGCGGTCAGACTCTTTTTTTCCCTTATAATGTTTGTTGATACTCGATATTGTAGCATAATGAAAGCATAATTATGCTGAGCTAAATTTTGCTCAATTTTTAGCAGGAACCATGTCCAATCAAAATAGAACAAGTTACTTCGCTACTCGAAGAGGGTCGGCAACACCTTCAAACTGCGAAGCTGTAAACTGCAGTCGCGTAGCACTATCACTCAAACTCAACAAACAACAGGAAGGTACTCTGCAATCAATTCCAACCAATTCAGGTGGCATCTTAGGAAATTATAATTTTTCATACGCTAAACACAAAGAAGGAATTTTATTCCAATTCAAATTAAGCTTACAATTGAAACCCTTATTGTGAAAACAACCATAGCCAGTTTTGATTTTTATTTAGTTTTTGACTTAAATGACAGATTAGGCTATATCCGTAGCCATTATGCAAAAGCATTGCAGCTTATTCTATCAAATCATCATCTAAGAATGAAAACAAGCGGCTAGTTCATCCGTCTGAGCAGTTGATACAGCTCAGTTTGTCATTTAAGTCAAAAAGTCAAAACTGAGTATGGTTGTTTTCAAGGGGTTCAGTTTGAATAGGCATAACCAGGGGTTTTTTGGGGGGAACGTGGGGGCACGCAGTGCCTCCAAAATAAAATTTCAAAAATATCGAAAATTGCCGTAAAAACTGAAAAAAATAAAAGAATCTGATTATCCAAATACAAAAAATCAATTAGCGTACCCCCAAAAAAGAAGTGACAAAAAGGCCTGGGCATAACCATTACCAATACTATCAACACTTGTTAACTGGCATCCAGTTATGAGAACATCGGAAGTTCATTTGCATCGCTCGAAACCTGAAACAGAATACCCAAATCACCATTAATGAAACATAATTCACACTACATTATTCTTTGGAATATTTACTGATAAGAGTACCACAGAAATATGGCTCGATTCAAATGAATTGTGCACTTATCAGGAAAATAATGATTGTAATGGGCTCGGCTACTCGTAGCCGACCCTAAAAATTACCCCTCCGATGGAGTAATGCTCCTATTTTAACGAGGTCATTCGCAACGTTGGTAGCTTCCTCGGATTGTACATATGAAGTTGGCCTGAACTAGTGCTCATTTTAAAAAAGCAGGGTGGCTGTAGACGTATCTGCTATTTTTTATTATTATTTTTTTTTTAATACAAAAATCGATACCGAATTGAAGCAGTAAATCAAAAAGTAAAAAGTGCGAATCACCCCGGCTTACACTATAGGTCTATTCCGACATATTGAATTTCGAAATGGAATCGAACGTTAAAATTGAACAAGCTCGCGTTCTGGTCACAAAACCGCGATTACCTTTGACGACAAGTCGCGGTCTTTGTTCTCGATCTCGCGTTACAGGCGGATTAATTATTATCTACACATTCGATAAACAGCCGAGAGGCGTCAGATATTCCACCGAATGATTCCCTATATTCGAACCAAAAACAGCGACCAAATAGCGTAAATATTTCAGTACATTTCGCTCCTCTCGCTGAGCCCTAATTTTGGGAATGGAAAAAATTCTATTTATTCGATATCATTTATCATTACTCTGATAAAATAGTCGTCCGCGTGAAGTCGAAATAAATTTTCTGCGTTATATTTTTCGATATAGTTGCCGACGTAGATTAATTGTCCATTTTTTTTTGTTCTATATCTTTTTCATTATCGCGTTATTCAGATAAAACGTTACCTGCGACTGTATTCAGTTGAGCGAAATGGGGAAAGATAATAAGATGAAGCATTTTCCGCCGAAAACGACCTGTACAAGATTTTCATATTTCAAATAACAGGGCCGTAGTAAAGATTTTTTTATAGAGGGGGGGGGGATGGAAATTTGAAAATACCGAGTCAATTTTTTCAGTCTATTCTTCATTTTAGAAGGGGGAGGGATTAGTGATGCTTTTTAAGGCAACATATAGGAATGCAAATTTCAGAGAAGAAATAATTTTATGAAATTCTGAATGTCCGTAGTTTGTAAGATGCTTCTAATACAGGCCTGGGCAACCTTTCTCGGGTAAGGGGCCACATGATCTTAATGGATTAGATTTATTTTCCTATATTTTATTTTTTTACAATTTTCAAATTTTATATATTCTCTTTTTCTAATTTGCTCTCAATCCGTGCCCTGGAATCGGCCCTTTCGAGCATTACTTCAGAAACATCGGGGAGACTGTTTGGGCTGTCTTAGCCCTCTTCCCTTGTGGCCAAAAAACCAGCCTACGTCAAAATCTGACGAGTTGCTACGTGGGTACGAACCCGGTACCTCCAGATCCACTCGGCTAACCAGACCCTTGAAAATGTGGAACGCCTCACGATTTTGCGTGTCATCCTTATGCAGGGGCCATGCTATCTTCTCTGTGTCGTTCCTATTTTAGTATGTGTACTGCTAAATTTTATGTACCTATTGTCCTTAATCTTAATATTTAAAATTCTAACGAATGGTCTCATTTTCTGAAATTGTCTCGGGGGTCACATTTCATGCCTTCGCGGGCCACAAATGGCCCGTGGACTACTGGTTGTCGAGACCTGTTCTAATACCTTAATGAGAATGTGATAATATTGTAAAGGAAGAAGGTTCAAGGGGCTACTTGTTAATATTGTCCGAACGAGCTAAAATTTTCAGAGGTTTACCTTTACACCAAATGGAATAATTATACGCCCAGTATTCGTTAAAATTCAACAGTTCGAAAATTGCTGATACCCTATTAGTCAGTCACCAATGTTACCATGTGGTCATAGCGCGTCCATTATTTTAGAAGGGGACATTTTTCAGATATATTTCAAGAGGACGAGTAGAGAAAACCATTTCGCTCTTTGAAGCGGTATCTTGTTACATATGTTTTCGCTAGAGAACAAAGTATCGTCAAGAATACGTGAGTAATTACGTCTGTACCCGTGAAAAAATGAAAGAACACCACATGACCTTGATATTTATTCCACATCGTGGCATTTTCGTATTATGTATACCGCTAACAAAGTTTTCAGGCATTTGCGAACTACTTTTCAGCTATCAAATGTCTCTGAGACATCACGTAATTTTACTGCGTACATTTTCATCATCTTACCTCTCTCCTAACTCTCGTTTGAATTAGCTACTAATTCCTCTTCTATCTTTCCTGTATCCTGTCGTAATCCTATATGTTTTATTATAAACCAGCTGAACTGCCCGCGACTTTGTTGGCAGTATACAATAATTGTGACCAAGATTATCATTCTTTCGTAAACATTCAGAATATTGTATATTCTACCTCAAAAGGAAAGAAACTCCATGCAAGGGTGGGAGGATAGAAGCAGGAGTAAAAATTGACCAATCTTCATCATTTGTACCAGATAATATTTTCAAGGTATTACAGTCAAAACTAACCTGATTTAATTCGAAACTTTGTACTAACAGTTTTGGATTTTCGACCTAGAAATTTTGGGCCATCTAGTTATCATATATACAGAAGTTAGCGAAATGATTGGTACCATTTTGTTGGAAACTATTGAAACCCATTCCATAAATTTGCTAGCGAAATGATTGGTACCATTTTGTTGGAAACTATTGAAACCCATTCCATAAATTTGCTTTCAATTGGAAAGGTACTATTAAAATGTGAGAAATTGCAAAGACAGTCTGACGTCCCATTTGCTTTGAAAATTTCATTTCACCCAATGTACATCTTGCAGGTGATAGTTGAATAAAGGATTGATACTTTTTCCCAAACATTTTAGACGCATTTCATCATTTCGCCTTTAATTGGGAATGTACTTGCCAAATTTGAGAAATTTTGACAGCACAAAATGCACATGGTAAAAATCTTGTGTTAGAAAACTTACGCACGGTGTTCCTATACCTGTCCCTTACTACTAAGCTATTACGTGCAAATAACATGTTTTCGAAGTCGCTGAATTTAATTTTGAAATCAATTTTTGGAGCAGACTTATTGTTGCATTAACAAAGAGGATTCCTGATCATTATTTTTTAGCGCCCTACCTTCAGCCCCAATTAGGGCTGATAATCGGGAGTCTACTGTATGTCATTTTGTAGGCCTGATCTTCTTCTGGGTGTATTACATGATCCCTTTAACCTACACCAAAGGAGATTAAGCATGTGTCATAGTGCACCATGTACCACTGAGGCACATATCTTTGCACCAGTCAAAGATTAACTGCGACAATGGACTGAAAACCCTGGTAACAGAACTTCACGCCATCTCTTCTGGAAATGTGAAGTCACTGACAGCAGTTATTTCCCAACTTTCTGAACAATAATGCCACTTTATTAGGAAAAAATAACTTGAAACAAAAATTTAAAAAAATATAACTGGTATTGAGACAAAATGGTAATACGAGGCTGGACATCTTGCTATCCTTTTTCCATTTGGAAGATGGTAATTGTTTTGTCTGACGAATTGGATGATAAAATTTGAAGGAGACTGGGGAGACTTTGGATAGAATTCACGGTAGGTATTGGATTTTACAAAGCTGGATCCATTGGAAAAGTTGGATAAGGTAATCCCCTGAGAACTTTCAACTCTTTTAATGTTTTCTCACTCCACCCATGATCCTATTTGGAATAGGCTCCAATATATTTCAATTTTCAAAAAACTCAAACTCTATTTTGTCCAAACCAACATTTGAAAACAAAATGAGTTATTAGTATCGTTGGAAAGAGCTTAAGAAGTAGAATTTAACACACGGGATTCGTTATAATTTTGTTGTCACGCTTGCTAGAAAGTTGAGCCTTTAGTATGTAATACAGAAATTAATGACCTTTCAGAAGGTTCTTCGTTCAAGTCACTAGGTCAAACGGTTCAGAAATGACGAGATCTATCTCAGTAGTTTTTGGCTTACCGTTGTATAATACAGGAAAAAAAAAAGAGTAGACTACTTCTTACTACTTAGTTTTGTCTACGAAGTTCAAATTCTGTGTCCCAATCCAGCGAAAACACTATCTGTTGCCGAAAAACTGTCTAAAAATGAAGTAAAATTGGCCAAAAAAATTACGTATACTAGATTTTTACGAGGACAGATTTGAATTTGTCTCGAGATATTGGGTAATTTACACAGAGTGACCCAGTACCTGTGCGAAGCACCCCGAAAAATATTTCACTGGAAAAAGGAATGATGTACAACTTATCAGCTGTGTAAACGCCAATTACTTGGCAAATTCGACAAGCTTTTCGGCGCGTATTGTCGAAAATAAGTAAAAGAAAGATGAGATGAGAAAATTGGAAATTACATACAAATACAATCGAAGTTTTCGAATAATCGGGGACAACCTTATTCGGCTATACGATACGCTACCTATTTTTTATGTAGAGCTAAAAAGAGGATTAAGCAGGGTCTTGAAATGCTAAAATCGTGTTTCTTAGGGGATCGAAAAATCTGTTCGATCACTACAGGGGCTCGAGGTTCACCAACTTTTCCCTTTTCGAACAAAAGGTATCGAACAAACTATCGAAATTGTTCGTTTTTTGTTTCGCTGAATTCGAACATCCTATGAGGAGAAGATAGCTGATCGATCCCCGAATTAGGCCTCAAATAAAAATTTTATCGTTCGAACTGGCAACAGTGGCTTGGCTTCAAAATACCGAAATAACAGACTTTGGGTCGTAGATTTCGAAAACTGCTATAGATTTTTGATCAGGTCCGGATTTTAGCCTCCAACATAGAAATTTCACTTTCGAAAGGATGCAAACCAACTTCATGTGGAAGATCAGGAGCAAAATAGGGGTCTTCTAGGTCATTTTGTACGAATATTATATCAAATTCTGCATTCAGCGACCTAAAATCTAAGCTTTACTTTCTGATTTTAAATTGAAAGTTATTTTCATACATATCATCGCGAATCTAAAGGCAAATGGGATACAAATCCATGAAACGATTGAATTTCCTCCTCTGTCTCCTCATGATGAGTTCGAAGACAGTTTAAAATGGGCAACATCAGCTGGATCTGAAAAAGCGATAAACAGAGGAAATCTAAAATTGAGGTTCTTATCATTGCATCAAATTTCGGTTGTGAACCTTTTATAACTTGGATAACTCAAATCCAAATCTTACTACAGAGTTTCTCCTTTTTTTAAATTTTATAGGGAGAATTTCTCTTCACGTAAATACTTTGTTAAGAAATTTGTGGCAACATGAGCTGTAGCGAAAAACTGAACATTTTCTCTTTCACCTCACAGAAAGCTGGAAGAGAACTTTAGATGGGTGAAATCGACTCGACCTCGAGAATCGAGGAAACAACGTATCAAAATTCCTTGGTTGCGGATTCCGAATGTTATTGTATTATGAAGTGGCGTATCCAGCCTAGTGTTCAAGGAGGAGATCTAGTCTTGACCAAAGAAGATTGGTGTGTTAAAATTAGAAAAATCAGTACTAGACAGAGTTTCAGAGAGGTCCAGTTATTCAGGGACGTAGCGAAGAGTTTTTCCTGGAGGGGCAAAAACTGTTAAATTCCCAAGTATAAAAATTTATTTGTAATGTGCATTGGCTTAAAAAAAAATTTATTTATTAAACCTGGGTTAGCGGCCGACCAACGCCTAACGAACTCGCCCACATTTGGGCATTGGTCTCCACCACCCACCTCCACCCTGTTCTGTTATGGGCCACCCCCATCTATCCTGGACCCACTCTTGTAAATATTTCGTCACGCCACCGGATTGGGGGCGGCCTCTTTTCCTTTTGTTACTATAGGGAGTCCGGACCGACAGCTTGTATTTCCATTTTTGGTTTCCCTTCCTGGCTAAATGTCCTGCATACTTGAATTTCGATTTCTTAATTATGTACCCAATGTCCACCATCTTCGTTTTCCCCATAATTTTATCATTCCTTACTTTATGCTTAAGGGATGATGCTACGTAGCGTGGAGTATTGCGTCGTTTGCTTTAAAATAAAAATTAATAATTAATTAAAATTTAAATTAAAATTTAAAAAAAAATTTGACTTGTTGGACTTCCCCAACTTTTGATCTATCTAATAGAATTTCCCATCTCCCGCGGGGGCTTGGGGAGAAAGCTGCCCCTGGGCCCTTCTTATTTTCGTCCCTGTATCCCCTCCCCCCAGAGTATGCATAATGTTCTTGTTCTGTCTAGGATTGGAACAACTGAATCCAAATTTTGCAGGGAAAATGTTCTGTTTTATTCACAATTGTTTAATTTTTGTACTGTGAAAATATATTGTTTCGAAAATTGAGAGAAATAGAACTGACACTGGTATTTTCAGTGGCGTAGCCAGACTTGGTATGAAGGGGGGGGGGTCGTTTCACTTTTACAACATTACAGGTGTAATACTTACTATTACCAGAATAAATGTTAATTTTTACACATTGTCGGCCGATGCGGGTGGGGTATCAGATCCCCCCCCCCGTACCTACGTCCCTGGGTATTTTTACTTCAAATGGCATTTTCACGCAAACTGTTGAAACGCTCGGTGTGAATTAAAATGTACATACCAGAAAAAGAAGAAAAAAAATACTACTTTAAGGTTCCCAAGTAGTAGTTGGTTGAATAATAAGAAATGAGGATATCTAATCGAAATTTCTAATTTATGTATGTAATTGGGGAAAAAATGTTTCCACGGTTGCTGATTTTGAAGATGTATTCATCTTTTTTTGCCACGATCCATCTAAAATGTTGGATAATAGTATGCTTCTTGTGTAAAATTTGAATTTAACTGCTGGATCAAACATTAGATAAAATAAAATAATAAGCGACTAAATTGATCCTTATTTTGATAGTTTTACATTATTTTTAGTTACTTTACAATTACTGTCTATTGTAAGTTGAATTTTGCGGACCTGCACAAAATTCGATAATTTTTGATTTTCCGCCATTGATTCTGTAGTTTCACATCACACAACTTTCATAATGACGTTCGTGACGCGGTCTGTAAACATTGTGAAACCCTTCTGTTATCATGAAGTTGAATCAAAAATTTGATGCAATGTTCGAAATTACGAAAAAGAAAAATGTCCAATAGTGTTCTTAGTTTTTTGGCCGAGTTGATTTTGTCCACTGCAATTTCTCTTTTGACCTTATGTTTTACTGAGAGGGGAGAAGTGCAGGCTTTCTCAAAATATTTTTACCTATTTTATTTGACCTCATATGTTCAATGATGAGCTGGGATATTTCGTTTGATTTGTCGAGTCACATTTGCTCCTTTAAAGTGTAAAAATTTCTATTTTCGTAGCCAAATAGGAGCAGGATCGAAAATTTGACTGAACAGTAGAAACCTATTTCTCAGTAATTTGTCCACTGTGTTGTCATAAACAGTGGCGTAGCGTCGGGGAGTGGCACAGGGGGGCACGTGTCCCAGTATTTTTACATAGTTTTCTAATATCGGCGATTTTTAAAAAATACCGCAATTTTCAACTTTTTCTCCCTTGAAAACCTTATTGTGCCCCTCCTTTGGGAGACCCCTAGCTATGCCACTGGTCATAAATTTAAAATTTCCATTTCGATGAACCTTTTCCTGTCCCTCCGTTGGTGGGGGAAGAATCTGTTCGACCCTTTGGGAAGTTAGACTGTGTAACTTCAAATTTCCGCATCCGAAGCCCCTACACGCCTCGATAACGTATTAATATAATAACATACATCATTCGCTTACGAAATGAATAGGCAAGTGAGCTGCTGGAGTTGAGGGGTTCAAGTCCAGTGGAATGACTGAGTTGAAAAAAATTTTGAAAATCAAGAGGAAGTATAACTGCAACTTTTATGCTAATATTGCTGTTATCACCAGACCCGGAGGGAGAGTATTGGGATCCTGTTCAAGGTCAAGATAGTCAAAAGATACCTAATCGCAGATGTGTGGAATTCACGTAGACAATACAAATATTTCTTCCTGAAATCTAAGCTCAATTTATTCACCATTACAGTCATATTACAAGTACCCTTTTCCCCACCACCAACCTCAATTGCGATAGTAATCGTAGTTTTCTTCAGAAGAAAATAAGCCATTTCTTTTTCTCTGGCTTGAAGGAAAATGGGTGTTCAGTCAAGCTGGGGAGGGGGGCAAATAATACTACCATCTCTCCCTAACCGTTTCATAAGTGGGTGTGCATTCCCTTCCCCTCGCTAGCTCTGGCGCATTTTACCACTTTAATTTGCAACCCTCCAGGAGTGAATGAATCAGCCAGTCACAGCTTCACTTCGGGAGGTGTGAATGAGAGTTAATTGTTTTCATAATATATTCCTCGGAACTAGGTCAGAGTTAAACAGAATTCATTCTTCACTTGGACAGAAACTGTAAGCGAATGAACAGGAGCAAATCATTGAAATGAATTCGTTCCTAAACCGAGTTTATCGTAGATAAAACAATAACGGTAACTCTGAGAGACCCTCAAAACCCCTTTATGCCCAAGCAGACATTATACCAACTTACACTGACAAGCTTGAAAACGGGAGAAGCTAGATGTAAAAATACAAGAAACTTGACTAGTTTAAAGATTTTCTCCATTTGAAAATCATAATTTGTTCTTCAGCGTTTATAACTAATGCCAGTAAATAAGCGACACGACTTCGATATTGATTCACTTAGGGTTACCAAACATGGTACGTAGTATTTCGATTTTGAATTCGAGAAAGCGAGCGGGTTTTTTACTTCAACAAAACGTGTAATTTTCTGTCGAGTACCCTTTCTGTATTATTTTGGTCGCACTAATGTCGCGAATTCTAAACCACTGGGAACGAATACATCGAGCAATGAGAAACGTAGAATTCATCCCGTAAATGTGGTCTGACGTACGACCTTTTGAATAAAGCGTTGAACCTGTAAGGGTCTGGCGCGGCGTATTTTCTGTTCGCAGTTAAGAACTCGTGCGTGGCGAATGAAGTAAAACGTAGGTAGTCTGAACCATCCTCGTAAAGGAAAGTTTTACGATTTATTTACGCAGTACGTACGTGTAGGGTGCAATACCAAACTATCGGGATTACAAAAATATCTAATGCTTTGAATTATAAGAAAAATCGAGAAACAAACATGTAGCGTCAACAGTGCTATACCTAATGTAAGGACATATGTGCGCTAACCTCGATTATTTATTACATCTCGTAAAATATACAGATGCAAAGAATGTAAAAATATTTCGGAATCTTGGAAGTTGAAATTATCCACGTTGTGAACGTGTATTTCAGTATCGACTATTATAAAGTAAACGGTAAATAGACGAAAGAAGGTATGTAAATAGACGAAATAACGATACAATTTTCCGCCTCGCCCTATGGAAAAGGATACACTTACTTATTACTGCTCGAGAAGTTCAAATTCGATTTTGTAATGTTTACATCGGTATACACTAGGTATTCATTGATCAATATTTTCACGTACACTATTTCTCTCGTACCTACTTGAAGAATACAGCATCGTATTAAGTACGCGCTGGCAAGAGGGTATTGTTGTCAAATTGAAATTTTCTTTCAGGTTTTCACAAAATCTCACATAAACTTCTAAAAACATCATCTTCTATCTATTCTTCTGTCTTCTATCTACCTATTACCTATCGTCTATTTCTATTAGCTATTACATAGATCATTCTCCAGAAAGGGGTCTGGTTGGCCGACTGGATAGCGCGCTGGTCTCGGAATCCAGAGGTCCCGAGTACTCATAAATGAAATCGATTTAACAACATAGACCCTCTGCGAGACGATGAAGGTGATGGTGGATTTACATTCGAGTCGGCAACATGTCACGAACAAACTTTTAAATGTCGGCAAAAACTACGGATTTACAAATACATTCCTTTCCAACTTTGTCGCAGACCTATCACAGACATGTCGCGGACAACTCTTCCACGAACCGACAAACGCCGGTTTGATGAGACAGTCGCCAACATTGTGTAGCTGTGCTGTGTTGTTAAAACAGCATCCGACAAAACATGTTGGCCTGAAGTCACCGATTCCTATATAAATCCATCATAAAACACACACAAGAAAGAAAGAAAGTCCGACTGCTGCATGAAAGGACATTGTTTGATATTTTGCTTGGGTGACTGCGTTGAAGCGTACATCCACATTCCAATACCTTCTCTAGTTCGTCCATTTTCGGCGTCGCTCGGCATTCTCCGGGTCGACCGGGTCAAAACGTGATGATACAAATGACCGCATAAAGAGGAATACGCAACTACATCACGATGGTAACGTTTTTCTGCGGAATGTTTTTTGCAGAGCGCTTTACACAATACGTTTTCTGCGGAATTTTTCTCTTTCACGTAGCGAGCCATTAGACATATCCATATCAACAATAGAACACAAACAACTGGAGCCATTTTGGTTTAAAATTAAGAAGGAGGCCTACCATTTTCTCTGACCCCTTGATTTCGCATTAAAAGGTGCAGGCACAAACGAAAAAAGTGAACCTATCAAACACACACGAAGAAATTATTGAGACATTGAGATTATTTGTTAGTTCGTATTTGTGAGTGGAAGCTGTCTTTCAATGATCCTCTTGAGGAGGAGGAGGAGTAGGAGAGGCACAAATTTAAATAAAGGCGCGAAGCACCAGCGATTGTGACCATTTTTCAAAAATGGACCTACCATTTCCTCAATTTCCTAGGAACCATTTTTCACTAAAAAGAGAAGATACGAAAAATATTGCCAGCAACAAACGAAGCGCAAACGAATGAGGATAATTTGATGTTCAAATTCAAAAGTTGGGGGCCGTGAAAAGATCGCTAAGTGATTTTGTACTTCGTCAGTAAAATTTCAACAATGCTCTCGCCACGTGCGTTGAATTGTGAACCAGAACTTTAATATTCGTCGGTTTATAGACCCGCTTTGCTTTAGTGTCATTGCCTGATACTCACGCGGAAATCAGCGGGACAACTTTTCCTCTCTGTCGCCGTCGACACGGGTTAAAATTATACAACGGCGTAAAATTGATGTAGACGTTCTGGTTCACAGGAAAAAAGTCAAGCGAGGTCGTAAAATTCTACTAGTTGGAAAGAAGAATGAAAAAAGGCGCTTCGACGCGAACGCGAATTTCGTTAACGCTGCGCGGTATATTTTGGAAAATTAAATGGAATTGATGGATGCGGCTGAGCGGAAAGAGCCAAAATGAAAATTTGCATCGCTTTGCACTATTTTTGGTTCTGCTTGAAACCACGTAACGACGGATTCATCGGTTTTATCCCTTTTCCTAATCACGAAGTGGTTTTTACTTTCAATAAGCAACCTGAAATGAAATACAGCAGCGAGTCATTCTTACACACATCTGAACTATACCAACTATTTTACGAGTGCTCGCTCGTCGTTTTTTCAGCCGAATTCTTTGGTAAATTAATTATTGTCTAATGTATTATGCAAATGGTTATCCTTTCTCGAAGAATACACTTGCCGTGGGATCACTGTACTGGGAATTATACAATATACTCACTCCGAGTTAACTTCAAGGCTTTCGGAAGAGACGAAGCTTACGTTTTAATCGGGTACGCACGGTTGAATAGTTATTGGCTATTCTGCAGCCGAAGTTTCACGGTAGGCTGCTTACTGCGTATCCTACTGGGATTACCTTCTCGTTAATTGCGAACAATTAAACAGATATGAGAATAACAGATTCGCTGTTGTAAAGATTTCATGAACGCGCGAGCTTTCAGCACCCAAAATGGGAATACGTCAGCCTGCTACTAATCAGGCCCGTGACCCCCTGGCTAGTACATTCTTAACAAAATAAAAATAAGTAAAAACAGCTAGAGGTAAAAAAAAAGTTGTACCTTTATGGCTCATGTCCTGTATGGTTAATTATCAAATGTCCTGGCATAGACAAGTGGTTAGCTACTGGCCTGTAACTAATACTGAACGAACATACTGAGATGAATGTAGTACCTACTGTTTCTGGAACGGTCAATTTCCTGCGGTGATAATTTTGAATCTAGGTCGCTTTACGTATAATCACACCCAAGCAGTTTTGATTTTCGTTATTTCGAATATCTTTTTAAGTCCTTCTCGGCCCAGAGCTTCAATCCATTAAGAAAAGTAGGGTGTAGGATGGCTTTGGAAAATGGTTGAAAATATTCTGGGCGTATTACCATCCTGTTCCTAGAATTACAGCTAAGGGAGACTCCGGCAAGTGGCTCAACTTGAAGCAAAAGTAATTCTAAAAATGTTTCTAATTACTGGTTTATAAATATGTACATTCACGATTTTTTTTTTGTACGTGGATTCACCACGTGAAAGGAGAAAATTTCGCAGAAAATGCTTCACAAAAAATATTCCACAGGAAAACGTTACCATTGTGATGTTCGTATAGTTGCATATTCCTCTTTAAGCAGTTATTCGTTCCATCACGTATCGACTGGCCGACACGGAGAATGCCGAGCCAAGCCGAGAATGGACGACTAGAGAAGGTATTGGAAGGTGGTTATGCGCATCAAGCATCAACATGGTCGCCTAGACGACGTATCCATGTAACAATGTCCTTCCATACAGTAGTGGGATACAACTTTTTTATCAAAATTGAGGTGCTTCAAGTTATTTAAATTTCAATTTTTTGGAAGCACCATTTTATTACCGCAGAAAAAGTGCCTGGGCAAGAGGAATTCGCGCATTGGGCAGAAGGAATAATGTACAAAATACAGTGAGTAAATCGTCCTCCAATTGTAAACGAGGTTACTGTAGTTGTTTTATAAATTAATATTAACTGAATAAAAATACAAGTCAATTTGAAACAACAGTTTTTAATTTCAAATTCCACGCAAATCGCATACTATTCAACTCGCAAGTTAAGCAAAATCACAAATACAGAAACCTACTGTGGTAATCGCTGCAGACTTGATGGGCCCAATGTAAACAAACGCAAATATAGAAACCCACTCCGTGGTAATCGCTGCAGACTTGATGGGCCCAATGTAAACAAAGATTACATTGTACCCAAACTTCACAAGATATAGAGGTCATTGATCCACATATAACGCAAGGAACATTCTCTTCCGCATTCGTCTCTTTCAATTTCGTTTTTACCGTTTTCTTTTCGACCATATTTTCTTTTCCTATCGCTTCCTTCTGAATTTTCTTTCTACCACTTTCTTCTGAGTTCTCTTTTTTCCATTGTCTTCCGAATCGGTTTTTTTTATACCGCTTTCTTTCTGAACTTTTTCTCCTCGACCGCTTCCCTCTTATCTGCCTTTTTTTTGTTCCAGTTGTAGTATTTTTAGATGGTTTGCTTTGATTCTGTTTTTCACGGATATTGAAGTCAAAGTTTCGGATTTTTGAGAGGCCCGCGTCATGGATTTTGCATTCTATCTCTTGCCTCTATCAGTTTTTCTCATATATTTAAACACCATATTAAAAAAACAGCTATTGCAGAATAATTACGTTCACAATGGCCTATGGGTAAAAGGAACTACATTATTTTTTGGTGATCCCTTTTACCTGGTTCTACTTGCGTACAGCATACCTTTCTCACTTCTGTATTAGAATGAGAAAAATTAAGCCCGCCTATGCAAATTACCACTGGTGGCAAGTGGTGTACTGCAGATACGCTCGAGCAATACTTGAACTAAATTCAAGCATTGCTCAGCAATACTTGAAGAATTTCAAAGAAAACGACTGCACAGTGCAGAGTGCAACACAAACACAGAAATTACACTTAAATATTGTAACTAATCTTTTACTGCGACTTGGCCCAATCTGATGTGGACTATGCTTATGAATTCCCCCATTCACGAAGTAACACTAGTGCACAGTGCACAGTTTGTTCACCCCCCCTCGCTTACTCCCCCCCAGGGTACGTAAACATTTTTTTGAACAATACTTGGAGAAATCCTAACTTGCCGCGCCTGCAAATTACTAGAGCATTTCGGAAAGCATAGATAAAATTATCTTTAATTTGATGTGTAACTTACCTTGATTTTTAATGAACTTCATCTAAATAATCGCAACCACAAAAATGAAATTCGTAGCTTTGTGAATCACATTTGAAGGGCACTGGGGAAAAACGACTTCAGTCCACTTTTTCAACGAAACGAGTTTGAGGTGCCATCTAGCACTATTTTGTGGAAGTACTATAATGACTAAATCGAAAAACGACAAGAGTGACTTGAGTCTATAGAAATAAGCGTAAGAACATACACCCTGCAAGGGAAAAACGACGTGAGTCCGAGCGCGCCATGGGAAGAACGGCTTCAGTCCTTATTTACCACTCTCGTTTGTGTGAACTACAGACAGACGTTTGACATACATCAACCAACCAGAAGAAAGTGAGGACGAATACGTTGATGATCCACCGATTGACGCCTAATGCCAGGGAAAAGTGACATCAGTCCGTATATTTCTGAGAATTTTTTGAAATGATTGTGGAAAGTCTCATCAAAAACTTATTTTGCTTGTTACGAGTTTTAATAAACATATTTCTGATCAAATGCTGATTTTTGCATATTTTTTCATGAGTCTGAAGTATTGTTTTTAGTTGGGAAACTTTGAATTTGATTTTCCTCAAATTCCGTCTGACGGGACTTAGGTCGTTCTTCCCCAGCGCCCTTCATTTCCTTAACGTGTTTCCATAAAATTGGAAACTGCACAAAGGATGATTTCTCAGATTATAATTCTGAGAATAGTCGAGCGCTATCAAGTAACAGTGTTACCAACCGCCTGCGATGATTAGATAAAAGTTATTTGAGGCTAGTACTTCGGCCCAGTGCCACAATTGCCCGAGGCGCTATTAGAGTGAATTTAGCCAAAATCTATCTATATGCAATCGGTTTACAGCAAATGTCGCCTTCCGATGATCATCCTCCATTTTCCTCTGTCCATCCATAGACCCTCCGGTATGTTCCGCAGTTGCATTTTCTCTGCTACCCCAGCGGTCCAGCTCTTCCTGGGATGTCCTTTTTTCCTTCGTCCATCGGGAAACAATTCGATGATCTTCCTTGGCTGTTGTTCTTCCGGAATTCTTCGGATACCATATCAACAGATGTCATCCACCAGTGTATTGTGTACCTCCATTGTCTCCCTGATAGTTTTATTTCGGATTCTTTCCAGCTTTGACCGCCTGGTTGCTCTTCTACAGAAATCCATTTCTGTCGCTAGATTTTCTGTCCTATGCATTAACGGCCAGATCTTACAGCTATATGTGTACGTCACAATACTGTTTCGAGATTCTCACGCTAGGATAGCATCGAAAAAATACGGACGAAAGTACATTTGACGACGGAATATATTGGTTAACTGATGGTACAGAAAAATACGTGTCGAATGAAAATGTGTAAAATCAACTCGGTACGAGTACATAATCGAAGGTACAGATAAGAAAGTCGTCTAACTAGTCATTGCTGTGCGAGTAATGACCAGTTAGACAAAAAGGTACAAAATACGTACGACAATACTTTTCACAATAACTGTATTATAGTACATTCGTTTTTTGTTTTCTTTGCTGATCTGTCGATCCTATGGAAATGAATTCAACATCGCGGATGCTTTCCTACCCTGGATATTTTGATTTCTTATATTCCGGTCCATGAATCCATTCTGTAGTATTCTGACTCCCAGATATTTATACTCTCGTCAACTCCTTGATGGTATTCTTGAATCTACCAATAATTAATACGTACTTAATTTTTTTGCATACGTGTAGTTTTTGCCGCACTGTGGAATACCTATATCAAAGATTTTCACTACTCTGATGTGAGGGCCACCATTACCTTTACGTGCGGCTTAACCAAAATAGTACATATTGTGTATTACACACCAAGAGTCAAATCATGTAAACTCACTTTTGGCTCTTGTTTTTCAAGACATTTTTTTTTACAATACGCAATCAGAAAGGGGAACCATTAACAGCTGTATCAAAAAGAGCAACTCCGAAAAATTCTGCATGTGCATTTTCTCAACAGAAAGGAAACCTACTGTTTGGACGGCGAATAATATCAAAAAAGCAACAATTGCAATGATAACGTCGTAATAATAACATCCTTGGCATTAGTCGGCCATTTGCTGTATCCTTCGGCATTCTTGGTATTGCTCCGTCATATATCCGTTGGTAAACGTGCCTGCATGTAAAAATGTGACTCATGTTTTTACATTGAGGCACGTTTACTTTACATCAAGGTTATGCTGGTATCTGATTTGTCAATGAGAAGTGCTGCTTTCAACTTGCAAAATGCTCAAGTAAACATCGTCTTTCTGATCATGTATTGTAAAAAAACATATCTTAGGGCGTACCTGTTGTAAAACATACATATACATTTTACAGATTTTATTCTATACATGATGTTAAAACAGTATTTTGACGGTAAGCTGCCTGCGGGTAAAAGTGCATTTTACCCGCACCTATGCTAGGTGTGAAAGAAAAATAAGGTACAGTGAAGAAACAGGTTAACCACAGTATGAACCAATAAAAACGCTTGAAAAGTTCAACAAGCGTGAGAAGTGTGAGAGCATGATTCGTTCACGTGTTCACGTTCCTTCCATTCCATGAATTTGTGCAATTTTGATTTTGAAAGGGAAGAGGGTAGATTTATGTTTTAACGTCATATAGAATAAAATATCTTACCATATACATGCGGGTATTGTGAACGTTTACAAACTCAGCAAATTGCTCAACTCGCCTAACGGCTCATATCGCAAACTTTTGCTTCGTTGGGTAAACATTCATTTTACCCACATGCATAGTAATATACTATTTTTTTGACGATTGTAAATCGGACCTAACAATCATGAGGTAGATAGCGCAGAATGCAACGCTATCCTCTGTTGTTAAAAACATGACGTGACATCTTAACAGCGGTGCAGAGGTATTTAACAGCCGTGCCCATGTGTTTAACAGCCTTGTACCGCCTTCATGTCCCCCTGCCAATTTTTCAACATGAACGCAATAATATATATTACGCAACAACATTTGTCAGTAAGTTCACATACAAACGTTGGTGTGTAATATACTATTACCGTATACAAGTCCGGTGTACGATGTAACAGCACTGTTTTGACAAAGGTAAATAACGTCTTAACCCCTCGTTCTCGTGAACAATGATGCAGCGCTGTAAAGACTCTGTGATTGGCTAGCGATAACAACATTACCACTCTAGAGGTGTGAGTGAGCTGGTAGAGGTGGAAAATTAGCTGTAGTTCGAGATTACCGGAGGACAGCTGACTTTCCACCTCTACCAGCTCACTTACACCTCTAGAGCGGTAATGTTGTTATCGCTAGCCAATCACAGTGTATTTACAGCGCTGCATCATTGTTCACGAGAACGAGGCGTTAAAATGTCGTTTACCTTCGTCAAAAGAGTGCTGTTATGTCGTACTTACCGGGTCTGTGTACAATAAAATATCTTACACGATAATGTTCGTCAGTGAGTTCACATATACAAACGTTGGTGTGTAATACAGGTATATCTACTATTACTATCTAGTGCGATGTAAATGGAAAACACCACGACAACAGTGATTTGAAGTCTCTATAGCCTGAAAATTGAACATTTGAATACTGAATTGCTGCTGCCCGCCTCAAGTTTAAACAATTAAATGACTGATTGGTTTGAAAATCTTTACTAGAAACTGATGGGTTATATTGGTTTATTAAATTTTCGCACCTGTAAGAGTGCCAATACTACCTATGAGAATCTGAGATACAGCTTATCAAACTGTCCAAGTTGAAAACTGACCTTACTATACTCAATTTCTACGATAGTGTTCACAGTTCACTATTTTTTTAGACATAAGGATTACTGTTGGACCTGGATGAGATGATAGCTTCCTGAATTGGAGAGGGAACTCTGAATTCTGTGAGCTTTTAGAAAGCACTTTCAAGAACAAAGCACTTTTTATTGAAAAAATAATAATAATAAAAAAATTTAAAAAACAAAAGACTTAACAACTGGAAAACGAGCACTTTTTATCGAAAATAATGCTTACCAATTCGAACACAAGCTTTTTTTATCGAAAAAAAGCTAGACAACTGGGGGAAAAAATGCATTTTTGAACATTCAAAAAAGCGTAAGTGATTTGTATGGAATCACCCCAATTTACGATATTTAAAGCTGTTGTCAGGATTTTTTGTACTTCAGATCTGGCAGCCCTGTTGTAACTAACAGTGTTATAATGAGAAGACCAAGAGAAATAGTGTACCTACTTATACGGTAAATTGTGAACTTTTTGATATTATAAGACTGATATACTTTTAATTCAGTTTTATTACAACGTCGTTGAGGTGACTTAAACGATTATAAAAAATTGTTTCCTTTTGCCGGTTTTCTTACAGACAGATTGCCTCATTACCATCTTACCAAGCAGTGACTCATAAAGCCATATCTAAATTCACCTACAGTTGCAACCTCAAAAAGTTCATTTTATGCTGATTTTTTGGGATTCTGTGAACCTTTCAATTTTAGAAATGGGCCTTGTATCTACTTGCATAAAGATTTTCCCTCTTTTCAACGAGTACTGTATAACCTTTTAACTTACTAAAACTGTACACCCTGCTTATTATATATTGTATTCAAAAGTTAGAAGCTAGAAACGCAAAAAATTTTTTAAAGTCTTCATCTTCAATCCAGTGTTCTCGAGAAAGATTAGCCTTCTGATGCTAGAATAGTCTGAAAAATGGTTCGCCTGCGATCTGTTTAATACTTTTTTTGACCCGGATGGTATCCTTGTGATACAGTTCCGTCACGAATCTGAAAATAAGATCATGGCTAGTGATATTTTACAATCATTAGACAGAAACAAGCAAACGGATCACCGGTTGCAACGCTGTTTGAAAAGCGAGACACGAATGCAATATAGAATGAAAATATCCGAAAACATCTTGTATTTGGGTTACATAACTACCAATTAGTATCCTTCGCCTCCCCCGCTTCGTATTTATAACGCGAATTCCGTTAAATATTGTTGCATTTCTTCCTCCTAAGCGTCTGCGTAAATCTTCATAACTCGGCAAAAATGCGGAAAAATAAAATTTCACTCAATTAACGAAAAAATATTTTACAGAAAATAAATTTATATCCACGCGTGAATAATGTTTCATTTTCGCCTAATTGACTAAATAATGTTATTAATGTTGTGCATTTAATGAAGGCGGGAGAGGGCCGGAGATTAAAAGCTTTCTAAAATTTGAACAGAAACACGAGTTTGTAAACACTACAACGAAAATTCTTTCACATTATTCGAACTCCACTTTTTTCAACCATCGCCAGTAGATATTTCATTATTCGCGCGCGCTTCCTCAGCCACTGAGGGCACAGAAAAGTTGATGTGAAAGAGTTAACGGCGGGATTTGTACGTGGACATCGAACTCGCCAAAAAGAATGAAATAATGAAAAATTTATGTTGCAGATGTTTCCGGCTTTTTCTCCCTCATTTTCCGCAGCTCACTGTTTGATATCAGCATGGATTTTAACATATGGGCTGCTTATACGATGTCAACTGATACCCTTTCATTTTCGAATTATTTATGCATCTGTTTCGCGGTTTTGTTCCATCGAGCTTTACTTTTCTTCAGCTCGTTTATTCGTTTTTAGCAACAGTCGCGTGGAGAAATTATTAAATTTCGCGTAAAGTTCTTCGCAGCAAATCCAACAACTGTGCGAGAAAGATATTCTACCCGTGATAAATAACAGATGAAGTTGATAGCTAGGTATTTGAATGAGATATTTATACCTCGGATTACCTACTATTTTATTTGGCTGGATTTGGTGAAAACCCAATTCTGTTACAATCATTGTAGATGCTTCTCTTAAGACTTCATTTTTCTCGTGCCCTGGAAAGGTTACCCTTTATTCCCGTTTATCCACGCACTTTTATAAATTGCAATTACAGAAAAGTAGGCGATATTACGGTTCCATTTTGTGTTTATCTCCTTCCATTGCCTTCGAGCATTCATTGTTAAGAGGAAAGCTAGTCGGCAACCATTCTGGTCTAATCAGAAGTCAGAAGTACTTTTAACATGGATAAATCTAATGGCTCGCCATGTGAAAGAGAAAAATTCCGTAGAAAACGCAACGCAATAAACATTCCACAAAATACGTTACCATCGCATTGTAGTTGCATATTCCTCTTTGCGC
Source organism: Acanthococcus lagerstroemiae (assembly GCA_031841125.1). Lineage (NCBI taxonomy): Eukaryota > Metazoa > Arthropoda > Insecta > Hemiptera > Eriococcidae > Acanthococcus > Acanthococcus lagerstroemiae. Next base: position 29,051,128 of record CM063106.1, on the reverse strand, counting down.
GGTCATTCCGGCTATCAGTACTGGAGAATGCCGGGGGATGCCGAGAATGGACGATTATAGTCCGTTCAACTAGTTCGAGGAAAGAAGGAAACGAATCATGAGCATGTGGTCCGGGTCGGAGAGGAAAGGGTAATTGTTCATACTTGACGGGCAAGTGCATCAGTTTCATTGCTTGAGTACACTTTGCTCTGACTGGAAGCATGAATGCTGGAATGTGTTTATGTTTTTATACTTCATAGAATGAATAAATGATGTGTATTAATATTAATTCATTGATAAACTATGCAGTACAGGTGTTCGGATAGTAAAGTCTGCCTTACTGAGAATCGTTGTTATAGAATGGGGTTGCCTGGACAACATACCCATGTAACAATGTCCTTCTATGCAGGGGTTGAGGGGTACTATCCATGAGACTAGTATAACCACCACATGCGTTTCTCAATATTCCCAATAAAAATACTTTGATAATCATTTTTATTATTGTACCCCTTCTCATTAGCCGTGAGCTGATTTTCGTTTCATCTATGTACTTCAGGTATCTCCCCCCCCCCCCGTATTATGTGTAGCTAGACCACCTGAGACTAGCATAGCGAATGTTATACCTGATATGTGATGTAGTGGTGGGCAAAAATCAATTATGTGGAATTATTGATTAGTCGATTATTTAAATTGTGCAGAATAATCAAACCGATTGTTCCCAGTGAAACCCTTAATGACGTATAGTCTATTGGGAGGACCCCTGATTCCGTGACGTTAGCGCATTGCAGGTGTTTTATGAACGGTCTTCTTTTGTCGGACAGACTATACATGGCAAATGTACCCTAAATACCCGTCAACATGAAGATAAAATGACAGAATAATTTTGTCAAGACATAATAAAACTATGGAAAAACAAAATGGTAAGACTCTGAAGGTGACAAAACTTACGACATAACAAAAAATATGAAATGAAAAATCGTTTTGTCTGACAACACTGTTTGTTACTTACGTTATATAGATTTTTAACAAACATTGGTATTATCAGTCTCACTACAGCTGATTTACATGTACACGTATAATAACTCATCATTAGGGATTCAAATTTTGATTACTGTCAACCGATAAATGTATTTTGATTTTTGCTAAAAATAGTGCCCAAAACACCTCTTTTAGTGTCAATAGGGATTTTTCTCAAGAAAGCTTCTTAACCCTAAACAGAAACTTTTAACTCCAAAACTGTTTTTTTGCTCTCTATAAATTCCACACACATTTTCTCGTCCAAATATTGAAAATTTTAAATTTCTCACTCAAGACGGCCGTGGCATTCATTTCTATTTCCAATCTAGGTTTTTCATTCCGAGGAGAAAGAAAGAAAGGATAAAGTAAAAATCAAAAAGAGTAAATGATAAGTTCCTTGAACGAAGCTTGAATTTAATAATGAGTTAGTTGCGTATGAATGAAGCAAACATTTTTTAGGACTTAACTAAATTACAAAATTTTTTTAGACAATTACATACGAAAAGGAGGCGAAGGAAACCCAAAATCACATCCATGAATGAAAATAAAGTGGAATTTCGATATCTTTTGAAGCCAAGAATCCGTAGTTGTTCTTGGTGCCGATTGTGGTATTTTTACCGCAAAACAGGGCCGGCGAAAAGTATGTTTCAGGTTTGGAGCAATCACCACCCGAAAAATGAGAGGGTGGGGAATTCCCCACCTGGAATTTCCCATCTGATCAAAGTTCCTCGAAAAGACGAAACCGCAGTTTGTCCACAAAAGACAAAAGCTTTCGAATCCGGGTTTATACCTGACCAACCCGGAACTAATCCCTCTCGTTTCTATATCCCAGATGGGAGATGGGATAGAAACAATAAATGTGACCAGTTGACTTTTTTCATTCTCTGTCGTGCTCTTGGAGCTATAGGTTCAGTTCATTCTCTGCCGTGCTCTTGGAGCTATGGGTTCAAATTTATCTTCTACATATACTCGTTCTTGATATAACAAGTAGTATTGTAATTAATATATAAGAACTCCTTATACATATACATATTTGTATCTAGATATGTTGAAATATCTTATTAAAGGTAAGAGAGATAACGATGAAGACAATCCATTTGATCGCGATAACGTGCAACTGAGAAAAAGGAGAATTCTTATTTTTCATCAACTATCGAAATCAGAAGTACAAAAAATGGATGCCACTTCCCGATTGTAATCTGCAATCTTATACGTAGCTTATTTTGATTATTTTTCTTATTTTTTTGTAGATAGATTATGCAAATTAAATGCCTCAAACTGTCAGAGACAACTATAAAACACTAATTCAGTTTTTCGAATAACAGTCATCAGATAAAGAGGTTGACTGCCCTGTCTCAGCCAAAGCTTTTTTTTTTTTTTTTTTTTTTTTTAATCAACTGATATCATTTGATTTTTATTTTCTTCTCACGACGATGATTGAAATTTTCGACAGGATTGAAGTTTTGAACGAAGAGTTACAAATGTCTGATCTTAGCGTCATTGATTCATGTGGTGGTCGCTTTAAACTTCGAGGCGGCGCGTGACTTCAAATATGAAGCTATTTGGGCGAAAAATGAAAAAGCTCTTCTTTGAACCTAATGAACCAAGACTTCCCCGGCGAAGGAATATCCTGAAACGTTTTGATTCGGGTAGTAGTAAAAATCATCAATTTCGAACTTCTTAAAAGCTTTTCAGACAAGCCTATTTCGAAATTTATGACCAAGTCTTGGTTTATTTGAAAATTCGCTTTGAAACCAATATTCGATCAGATTTTTCAAAAGTTTAGAAAGCTTCACAATTGGTAGTAACAATGATGTCAAACGTATAATAGATTTTTATCAAGACGACTTTGACAAAGAGCGATTAGTCAACGACCAAGAAATGTTCTTGAATTTAGCGAAGCGAAGTGGAAAAAGTACATTGACATTGTTTCATTTTTAAATTTCTATCATTTATAACATTGCCTCATAATCCTATACACAAAGGGGTAGAGTCCATAAATTTGAACTGTTTTTATGTTTTTAACGTAGAAAAATTATTGTCCTATTTTTTGTTTGGGGGGGGGGGGTCACTCGCTCTTAACTCACCACCCGGGCAGAATCTGTTCCGCCGGCCCTGCCACAAAAAATAGACATTTTATGATATTTACTCATTCATGTATGTATATGTACAATAGTTATAGTTTCGTCAGCTTCATTCTAGTGTAGTTGGATTATTTCATCACCCTCACGATAGTAACTGAATGATTAGATAAGAGAGGAATACTTGGATTTTTGAACGATGTGTACCGCTGGCTATATATGCCTCTCAAAAGTATGATTTCTTTCAGTTCTCTAGTTGCTCGACTGAACGAAAATTTATTGAAGAATTTTCGATGTTCATTACAATTTTATCCAATTTTTTCCTCGCGGGGGGGGGGGGGGATTCTCAAAACTAGCTAAGATTATTCGGTTTTCGTAAAAATCTCCTAGACCAGTTACACTCTTTAAGGCTCTTCCAAACGTATTTGAAACTCGCTAAAACTATAAGTAATTCATAACTCCGTCATGACTTACTGTGACTCTTCCTAGCTTGATTATGTCGCTTCGAGGTACTATCAAGGCTTTTTAGAACTCTTACTGACTTCTATAAGACTATAAGACTCCTTGAAACTCACCTAGTAAGACTCGTTTAAAACTTTTCCATGTCTCTTTTAAAACTGAAATCGTCACGAATAGAAATCCTTCCGTACTTATTGAACACTAGTAAATTAATGCTCTTCAAGACTCTTCCAAATTCTTTTGAGATTCGCTCAGATCGTCCAAAACTCGTTCAGTATTGTTTATGCGTCTTTTTCAGACTTGCAAAACACTAAACTTTTTCGACCTCTTCTAGACTTGGTCAGGATTCATCAAGACTTAAACATGCTTTCTTGAGTACCGTAAGGCTCTTAAAAATTTATCAAGACTCATTTGAGATGTCTTTAAATCACTTTAAAAATTATAAACTTGCAACGACTCTTGAAGACTCATGTACGACTTCGAGACTCTATCACGCTAGTTTAAAATGCCTTTAAACTCTGTGAAAGACTCGTTCAGGCTATAGTTTGAGACTCTGGAAGCCATTGTCATTTGTGAAGTATTTCTAATTCCAATGTTTTTCTACGAGAGGGGCAACGAAGCCCATTTCCTCTTCTTATAGGTACCGAATAAACGCTCGAGTATTCACGAGTACTAAGGGTGGCCTACTACAGGCACTGTTGGTAAAATTATAGAATTGGTGAAGTTATAAAAGTGTGTAATATTGTGTGCAACATTTAACGTCTGTCTTCAGTTTTCAGTTCCCACATTCCCTGTCGGTTAGAATACTCTCCAACTGTACTATACGGTGTTATTTGCATGATGAATTTCACGATACTGTTAAGAGAAGTTTGTCCCCGCTGATAGAAGTTAATTTAGTCGGCATAGGTATTTATTATTTACACCCTCGTTCGCATTAACTCGTGCCCGGATAAATTATTAATACAAGATTTCGCTCGTTTCCTGTGTTTCAGTACCGTGTTCGCAGGTTTCAACTTCTTTAGATCTTGAATTTTAATTTGTACCGGGTAATCAGTCTAAACCACATGATGTAAAAAACCTTAATCATTGATGTCGGAACAGGGGAGGGGAATAAGATACAGAGGTGCGCTGTACACTCTTAAAAATCTGGTGGTCACAGAGTATTATTTGTACAATCACGAAAAACTGGGAGAAAATGAAGAAATTATTCAAAAAGTCGTACTCGTAAAAAGTCACCTTGAGAGATTTCAGAGATGAGATTTACGCGATTTTTCGAGGTTTACGAAGACGTTTCACTTGTTACATCCATTTTTGAGTGATAGGAAATCTTCTCCTTTTTCTTTTGAACTGTTATAATTTCTGGACCCCCTAAAAAAAAAAAAACCTTCGAACGTCGTTGACCTTGATGATCCCAAAATGGATGTTGACGAATCCGTCGTTCAGTGTTTTTAATTGATCAGCAGAGCTGTTAACTGAGGTGCAAGCCCCCATGACCATGTGCAGCTGTGGCTGCACCCATTACTGAAGCGGCCTCAAAAATCTAGTGGGATTCCCAAAAATTGAGAAAAATAATATATTGAAGATAAGATTTAAAATCAAAGGAATAAAAATAAGATGAAAGGAAACATAACCAAAACCTACATGATTAGTACATAATTTTAATGCATACGTAGAAAATATCTAGGACACCTTGTTTTTTCTACTTCTGACGTTATATCACCTCTGCATACGACTCCCTTTGTTGGATCGTGTTTTTCCGAAAAAAGTCAATAATTTTGTCTAATTTGGAACTTTGCCACTGATTCACTTGCTGTTTTTCTAATACCATAACTTACTATAATAATTTTATGAAACCAAATTAGTGTAGTCCAAAATTCTACAAATTTTGAAACATTTTGCTCCCACTGATTAAATTTGTTTCTTTTATTCTAAAAATCCACTGGTCAAAATTCTTTTAAACCGAACAAGTTTTCGGTGGTGAGCTACGATGAAAGGGGAGGTAAAGTTTGATGTAGGGTTCCCCATAAAAGAAACTGCGATTTTGCTTTGAAAATTCCTAGAAATCGAGTTCGGTTAAAAAACTTGGTTAAGGGATAAAAAATCTTTCTCATTATAATACGTACAAATTATGTACCTGTCAACGAGGGCTTAGATAGCTCCGTTATACGGGGGGGGGGGTGTCTAAAACGTTTTCTTCTCTGTCCTGCCTGACCTTTTATACCCTCCTCCAATGGCCTGTCTCAGGTAACTTCTGGGAAAAAAAAATTTTTATGCTGGAGCGGTCTAGATCCCCAGGACTCTCTTATCTACGTCTTTGTCTGTCTGAAATTCTGCAAAAGATGAATTTCTAAGGTCAATGACCTCTGTTGTTATTCGCATAAAACCTACCGTTCTTGCAGATTGGTCAATAAAGGTCGCAGGAAGTTTAGAAAAGTATGATGAGAATGACTGTCTACAGAATTTTCAGAGTCACTACTAAATTTATTTATTAACTTGTTTTGGACCGAGGAGAGACCTTTGAATTACCGATAATGAGGTCAAGCATAAACCAAAAGTTGTGTTTTCGAAGCCACTGAATTCGTTCTTGAGGTCATTTTAATGGAAATCCTTACGAATAATGGTCCACAGGTTTGTAGGACAATAAAAATTTGAGATTTATAGGACGTCATTTCGAGCATATCAATGACCTCCCTCCCTCACATGGAGCTTTTATGAGGTCCCCGGGATTGAGATATGTTTTCTACAGTTTTGATAATTAGATATTTAGAACAATAAATAATAAATTCTGCTCATTGTATTGGACTTACTTTCATGAATTATATGAAATGTGAATTTATGCAAGGCTGATAATCAAAATAGAAACTCACAGTATATCAATGTAACAAATTGAAGTGACTAGTTTTCTCATTGGCAGGTGTGAACGTGGGAAACGTGAAAATTCTGTTTCATCCATGAACTCTTTCGCTACCAACGTATTTTTCATGGTCTGCTAGCACACAGCCCAAGCGATGTTTTTATATCAAAATCAATTAGTATTTCAGGAGGGAGGAAGAAAGTGCTTGCTATATATCAAGTAGGGGATGTGGAACGTTCTGACCCCTTGTATCATGTATGCAACGTTGGGCCGTGGTGCATTTGTATTGTGTCATATATGTGTATGCAACGTTGGGTTATGATGTACTTTTATTGTGACATATATATACATGCAACGCTGGGCCATAGAATAATTCAAAAATAAGGCATCCAACTTTTGCAGCAGAAAAAGACAGATTTATAGCCAATAAGTATGAAATATATATGGACCATTAAAAATAAAAGAGGAATCACAATTTGAGGAACAATTTTTTTCAAAAAGTGGCAACCAAATTTTATAATAGAGAAAGACAGATTTACAGTCTATAAGTATAAAAAATATTTTAGCACCAGTGAAAATGTAAGAGGAATCACAATTTGAGGAACAATTTTTTCAAAAAGTGACAACCAAATATCATAACAAAGAAGAATAGGCTTATAGTCAATAAGTACACAAGATATGTTTAAGCCTGTACGTTTCCAAATTTTTATGATAAATAATGGTTCGTTAAGAAATTCATTGATCTATGGTATAACTAATCATAATAACAAAAAGGTAGATTGACCTAACGAAATGTGCGACATCTCACATGAAATCCATATTGCTAAAAGTAAATAATTCATAGGGAAAAGAACCATAAGATTACACAGCTCCTAAGAGTGCGCACGGCTGATTTTTCGGTAAACTGCGCCCTCTGGTAGCTGTTGATGGAATCGAAGTATACCTTATGAATCTATATTTACATTGTTTAATTACTAAAGTAGTGTACACAGTCATGAAAAAATATTCAAGTTTCTATGTTTTCGTCATTCTAATTGTAATATATTCGAGGTCGAACATGATAATTACCTGGATGATTTTTGAACGAACTTGCGTAAATCAGGCATCAAATGAAAGACAAAAGTAAATACTATCCGTGACTAAACAGACTTTCTCCAAATACTGCCTGAAAATTTCATGATTATCTCTTCCGCGGACTACAATAAACCCTAAGAGTGCACAACGTGTTTTACAATTTAAAAAATTGCTTTTAAATGCCAGAAATCAATGAAAATCAGATAGCAAAATGAAAACATGTGTTACATGTGGCACATTAGTTTATGAAAAATGTGTTGGACTGATTGGGAATGACGCGGAAGAATTCGGGTGTCCAAGATGTCAAAAGTGATCCATTTGATCCATCATGTTTTATCCTCTTTCATTTATATGCGTAGTGTTCGTTATTTTGAGTAAAAACAATTTCAACAATGTGTTTGACTTATTTGACGACTTTTCTTGTAAAATAACTTGATGCGCACTTTTAGGAACCAGTGTTCCCAAGAGTGCGCATTTGGCATTTTTCTGGAAAAGCCGTCATATCTTTTTCATTTACTGGGGTAAAATTTTGAAAACAAATATATAGTAAAAACCCATCGTTTTTGCACATTACGTTAAAACTTCAGCAAATTCCATGGGCAATAAATTTTTTCCCGGTAAGTGCGCACTTTTAAGGTCCTTTGTCCTAAGTAGATTTTTTTTATTTTCTAATTTTCAGAATTTTTTTTAAATGATAAAATATTTTCTCTGTAAACGCTCGATTCCAATATCTGTCATATTTAGTTTAATTGAAGAAAATGTTACCTGCCCGAAGTCAGTTCTTACAAATTGAGATAAGAGCGCGATCTAGTGGCGAAAGGTGATTACTAACATATATTATCGAACTCCTATTATCCAGATTGCATGAAAAAAGTTTCTATGTGAGGTGTGCAAACAACGATGAAAACAGCGTTATTCCGAATCATGGTAATTGTTACCATTCTCGTTCACATCCGTTGCGCTTATTAATTAGCAGAATTTGTGAGATGCTCTGTGAAAAGGTACCATATGTCGGGAAAGTGTATTCTACCTTACAGCACAACGTGTTTTCAAGTCGGAAATTCCGTTTTTCTCATTTCATTGGAAACTGATTTTAGACACACTTGGCCACACTGTAGAGTAAAAAAATAGTCGTCTAGGAAATGATATTTCAAGCTACAGTCTGGTATTCGGAAAAGGTACCATAGGTCGCATCGATCTTGTTTACATTTGTGCACGCGTTATCACTACAGCTGCGATAATTATTGTTATCGCATTACCAATGAGTTCATTGTTTTCAAGTGTATGAAATTGGAGAACTTCGTTTCCAGACTTATCAGTTTTTCAAAACCAACCCTTCACTTCTTTCTCTTACGGACTGTCCTCTTCAAAGTGTTTTTCCTCTATGAACATGCATCGACTTCCTGTGAGCCTTGCAGGATGTTTCGGTACATGTTTGCAGGATACCATAGCACAATTTGAGACACTTTAGCGCAGTAAACGCCGAGACTTCGATTTTTTCGTGTATTTTTCTATTTTACAACTTCAAACGCATTTTTCTCAAAATTGAGATTTCACATTTTCAAACTTCAGCTACTTCTATTTCAATCTTTATTGAAGCTATAGACGTCATTTTTTTTAATGCAGGTAAATTTTTTCTCTATCAGATTTTACCAAAAATTCAAAAACAAGTTCTCTGATTTGTGGTACCTTTTCACAGAGCGTTTCACATTTATTAGCTTCATTTATATTACCCATTTATCGAACAATTTACGTATAATGGTTGTTAATCTGGCCAGATTTTTAGTATTCGAACTGCCCCAAGTCATAGGTTTACAGAATTAATCGGCAGCCAGGACACTCCAGGTGGGGAGGGGGGGGGGGTTACTCGGACTTCATACAAAATGTTGTCAGTAGAAGTTATATTACCAATGCAGCCAAGTTTCACCTTGCCATCTATTCCGCAGAGATAGTTTTTTTGCGTTTTTCTCGATTTCACTGTTTTTGACTTAGGGCTGTTTGGAATAACATACTTCAATTACGTATTGATGATTCATGGTAATAGAAATCTAAGTAATTATACACTGTGTTTTGATCGTTGAGTTTTAGTGTCTACGTAGCTCTATAGCAGTAGTCCGCAAATATTCATTTTTGTTCATGGAGCAGACCAGTAGCAACAAAAGGGCATCGCTACCTGCTCCGAGGGTCTGCTCCTTCTACCAGAAATGCCAAAACTTCGTTTTTGATTTTTTTTTTGGCTTTTCTTGCTCTGTTTCTTGGGTGTGAAATTTAGTGGCTTGATACATGCGACAAGGGACGTTCAACTTCAGATTGATATATTTGATGATTACGTATGCTGGCGGCGTTCTTTCAATGTGCTAGTCATCTCGATGCCAACTATAAATGACTGATTTCTGATTTGCCAAATTTAACGGATTCCCTTGAGCTAAGTTGCCCCAAAGGATGTAGCGGAGAGTTTTTTTCTGAAGGGGCAAAAATTGTTAAATTCCCACTGACTCTATTGAAAATTCCCGAGGGTCGAAATTTGTTTTCAATGGTTAAAAAAACAAAATCAAAAGAACTTTGACTTGTTGGATTTTCTCAACTTTTGATCCATCTACTAAAATTTTCCAACTCCGACGGAGGCTTGGGGCAAGCTACCCCCGTGTCCCCTTATTCTTGTCCCTGGTTGCCTTCACTCCGGGAAAAGTGGTTGGACTACGGACCTGAGAGTGTGTCAGTTCATCAAGTGGTCCCCAAATGTGCAACTAGGCTGTACCTCTTAATAATGGCTTGCGTCACTGGCGATCGGGAACAATTTCAATAATTTCGTGCGTATCCTGTGAGTTAAAATTTCATAATGTTGTTGGTTCATGCCAAAGCAAACAATACACCTTGTCCGCGGTACAAGTAGCCATGATGCATGTTCGTTAACCTCTATGAGGAAGAAGACATATTGTAAGCTCGATTCGTGTACGTGGCTGCGTACTGCACGTAGACGAGCATCCCATTAAAGATTTTAATGTTGTCAAAAAAGTGTTTTTGCACTCTTAATACAGTTGAACGTTCACGTTGGCAAACGTCTGAAAACATGCTCCAAGTAGCAGCAGAGAAGTAGGGAAAAAAGCAAAACGAAATAAGAAAGATCACAGGCGATCAACAACTCGCGAAGATAGACAGGCCTCCCGGTGTCAGTGCATTTACATACTGACCTACTGCCATGTCGCTGACATTTTCTACTATTTTGCCAAACCTCGAGACGAGCCCTGCTTAAAATGTAAAGTCTCGGATATGTTACTGCGCCGTACGCCGAAAATGATGAACTAATTCGAATTGAATCGTGGGTGCGATCGACGAGTACGACTTCCGCATAATCGCTTTGTCGCTTTTCTTTTTCATCTTTTTTTTTATGTATCGACGAAGCACTCAAGTCTCGACCCCGTTTACGGATACTCTCATGATGGTCTGAATTCGATATTGAGGTTAAGACACTTAAGTCATTACGTTTACAAGTGTGCTGTAGAGAGAACGGCTGTACTTCAAAGACGCTGCCCAGATCCACGGAGAATTTACTGGCGTAGCAAACAAGAAAGAAGGCTTCTATAAAAAATGTTATTAGGTGCAAATTAGATAAAGCCCACTTCTCTATCTCATCCGTCAAAATGTTTGTAGAAACTGAACTTGCTGTTATTTAATAGGCAAAGTTCAGCTCATCTGTCGCTATATAGTATGACATTGGTCCACAGTGGGCCCAAAAGAAGAGGCTGATCTAAAATCTCGCGGTTTTTGACATGTTCTGCTTCCAAACGCTGAACTTGTTTGTTTTAGTCTCAGAACTGGCCGGCCAAAATTTTTGAAACCGAGAAATTTTGAGGGAACTCACCAAGGGAGCGGGCAAATGTAACAAAAGATTCCTCATATTCCCCACGAGAAAATCTGTACGTTAGCTTTGTAACTTCCAAAAAACCAAGTTTGGTCGAGAGAATTCGTTTTACCGTAAAAAATTGTTCTCATTTCTATGAGGATAGAGTACTTACCGAGAATTTTAAGGTCAGTGGTTTGTGTCAATTGAATTGGGGTAAAAGTACATTTTTTTGAACTCTAAATATCATAGACCACAGAAACTGAATACAAAAATAGAAATAATTGTTCATTAGAATTTCGAAACACACGAAACATGATTTTCTCCCGCTCAAACCTTCATTTTGAAGGCTCCACTGAGGGAGAAGGGGTTTCTTGAGTCGGTGAATTCGTTTCTAAGGTTATTTTGACTGTAACTCCTGTCAATGAGAGTCTACAGGGGCAGGAATTGAAAACTTTGGAATTGTTCAACATATATCGACAGAGTAAGACTTATTGTGCTGTCGTTCAGTTATGGATTTGTAAAATCATTTCTCCTGTTCTCATCCTCGTGGACCTACCTATATTGGTGGGGTTTCAGGAGAAATAACATCAAAAATGAATTCAGCGACTACAGGGCCTTTTTTATTGATATACTTCAGCGCGGGGCATTTTTTGTGGGGGCACGCAGTGTACCCAAAGAAAATATCAAAAATATCGAAAAATTGTCATTAAAACTGAAGACATGAAAGAATTTGATTATCCAAATACAAAATAGAATTAGCGTGACCCCAAAAAAGGAGTGACAAAAAAAGGCCTGCTTCAGTGGCGTACACAGACAAATTTTTTGAGGGTGTCTGAAAATCTTTAGTGATAATGCGAACAATAAATGTGGGTAGGGTTAGTTACACAGTCCATTTTTATAATAATGCTTTTCTTTCTTCTTCTTTTTTAAAAATTTTTTTTTTTAAATAATAATAATTCAATATAATTTTAAGTCAATTACAGCGTGCTAGTTATTGTATTTTACGAGCTCTCATTTTTTAGCATTTCTTAGACAATTTTTGGGGGTGTTTAAACATCCAAAACACCCCCTGGTACTCCCCTTATATACTTTAAGCTACATGTTGAGTAGTTTCAAAAAGCTCACGCCTTTTCTGTCTGTGGACCTTTAATTAGCAGGAGGTGCAGTCGAAATAATCTCATAAACGAAATCAGCAACTCCAAAAATGCTCTGCTATCGATATAACTGGGACAGTTTGTTGGCTAATATTGAAGTTTTCTCGTTCTTACTCCCTGTGCGAATCCTACAGTAGAGGCTGCAGTGAAAATAACCTCAAAAACGAATTAGGCGACTCTAAAAAACCCGTTGTTGGTATACTAGGCAGTATTATCAGTAATTTTTAGGTCCTGCCCCCTTCATGGAGCTTTCAAAATGAAGGTGTGAACCAAAAGGAAATTCATTAATGGATTTAGCATTTCTGAAATCTGTACTGTGGTCTGCAATGTTTAAATTTCAACAATAAAAAGTGTACTTTTTACCTCATATTCAACAGAGGCAGTTGATCTTTGAACTCACTTTTTCTCAAAATTCTTGGTAGGTACTCCATTCGTCCACTAATGAGAGATCAATTTTTATAATCAAACAAATTTTTCCGACCAATCTCAATTTTTTGGAATTCATAAAGCAAAATTCCAGAATTCTTTTCAGCGATCCTCTGTTAAACTAGACCCTTTTACCTTGGCGAAATTCCTTCAAATTTTTCGATTCCCCCCACAAAAGGTCTGGCGGAATTTTAAACCAAAAGGACCAAGTTTAGCTGTCAGTAGTAGAATATTTCATTCCTGAGGTAATGCTCGAAGGGGCGGTTCCAGGGCTCGGGTAAGAGCAAATGAAAAAAAAAAAAAACGTAGAATATTTTAGAAATGGAGCAAAATTTTGGACTATCCTACTAAGGACGCTATCCTTTATTTCAAATTGTATAATACATAAGGCCTGAGAAATGCTCGAAAAATTAAGAAAATTATCAATTGTGGCCAACTGTATGTTCGGGATTAGGGAAAATAACGAAAAATAAAAAAGTTTTAGATCCATCCTTGATCAGTTAAATGTATACTAAAAACTCAGCCGGCATCTCCATGGAAAAAAAAAATTATCTGTATTTGGAAACTTGAATGTTTATCTAACCATGAGCGGATATACGATGGAGACTGTTGAAACAATTGTCCAATCTAGAAACACGTTCTGAAAAGTATGGTGGGACGTCTGGCAACGCACGCATGCCAGAGTGGACCCTAAGACACTGCGCCCATACCCCGGAAAAAACCCTTTCGAGTATCGCATCAGTAGCCGGAGGGACGCTTTGAGGCCGTCCCGAGCCGCCATTTTGCCGTGCCGCTTCCGGCGCGCTCGTCCTGTAAGGGCCACCATATGGGGTTCCCTACTGACCGAGGTTCGCGCTCCCTGAGCACTAGCCTGGAATTCAGGTCCCCCACAGCCGGACGCGCTTCCTCTTCACTCAACCTTCACCTCCTCGTCATTGTACGTGAGGCGACGCAGGCAGGTGTTGACGGCGGGGGAGTCCTGCCAATCTAGTGACACACTGAAAACGTTTCAAAAATGGCAAAGTCTTATTTCCCGAACCTCACACATGTCTACTAGAGTCTCCAGTTGCGTAGCCAGACTTGGTATGAAGGGGGGGGGGGGTCGTTTCACTTTTACAACATTACAGGTTTAATACTTACTATTACCAGAATAAATTAGAATTTTTTTCCCATTTTCGGCTGATGCCAAGGGGGGGGGGGGTTCAGACACCCCTCTGACTACTCCCCTGCTAGAGTCTTAGAATCCTCAAGGCATTATGAACAATTACCAAAACTAGAGGTGGCGTCAGCTCTGAACTGTGCGAAGGTCCTTTAAACCGATCAGAGCTTCTCCAGTTTTGGATCTGGTTTACCAAAAATAAAATGAAACTTGATATAAAAATAGTCGGAAAATAGAGTTAGGCATTTCAGAGAAATTCTTCTTAATAATAATATTATTTTGTCTACTCAGTACCACTAACTATACCCATTTAACCACAAAAATACTGATCTTTATCTAGGAAAAATGAGTGTTTTGATATGAAGTGACGCAATAATACAGCAATGATAAATGTGCGACAAATGTTTATCTTCGGCCCCGCATCCAAAAATTTCCCCCCTCCAAGGATTCTTAATATTCCTGCGATTGTAAGGGCTTTGAAATTTTCACTTGGGTTTTCACTATTTTCCTCTACGGTCTAAAAGTCTTAAGATTCCAAAAATTCCAAGGCGCCCGAAATTTTGTGGATTGTGCAGTATTTTCACATTTTTTAGAAAGTACATAAAAAATAAATTCTCAAAGAGAAATTTCATATTCTGAGTTGTATAATTTATGGAGCGAGTATAGCCAAATTGATCAGTAGCAAATCTATGATTTGTTTTTGGGAGAGGCTATCAGCTTTGTTGAGCAAAGAACTGTTGCCTAAGACCTTTTAAGTCAAGAAAGTACCTGGATTAATTTCTCTTTTTTTGTTTGTTGGGGGAAGGGGGGAGGTCATCTCATGAAATTAGTAAATTTCAGACATCCCGCCAGCAATAAGAGAGAAGATTCTTTAAATTCCACGCAAAAAATTTACTGGAAGATATTTGTACAATATTTTGTGACTTGAAGGAACCCGTCTCCTTTTAAGAATTCGATGAATATTTTACTTTTCTTTTGAGTACCATTGTGTCTAGTGTAAGCTTCATAGGTCGGGGGAGGGACTAAAGCGCCTATAACCCGTTTGGATCCACCGCTAAAATTAATTAAATAACAATAACAAATCGGTTTATGAGTATAAGAATATTTAACATTTAGGTTTTTATTAGGGATCTGAGAGTTCGTATAACGATTTTGAAACTGTGTTTAAAATTCAGGTTTGACTGAAAACCTAAAACTCTTCCAAACTATTTGAAGTTTGTTCGGGCTTCTGTGGGACTCACTAGAATTTTCTGAAATTATCTCTCATCACCTTTTAAAACTGCGTGGAGATGATTTGAAACTCTTTGAGATTCTTGCTAGCTTTTCCTCGCTGGTTCAAGATTCATTGTCAGCACTCTTCCAGACAGAATTAATTCCAAAATCCTTCTAAATTCGTTTTCGACGATTCACTGTATTGAGACTTTCTAAATTCTTCCATACTTGTTCAAAATGCTTCACGACTCATCCAGACAGGTTACGTATACGAGACTTTCTGTTCAGGTTTTCCAACTTGTATAAGACCCTTCCTTCCACCTATGTTTTACATTCTCCTAAGCTATATTTGAGTTGGAATATTTTGTAAGCCATTCAGTTAGACTTCCCAAGACTCGTCTAAACATAACTTACCTCACGTCAAAACTTTTTATAAATTGGACTTGGGTATTTAAAATCCTTCAGACTCTCTAAACCTATGTGTACGATTTTTACAGTGAGTTGAAAAAGTTTCAAAATAATTTCAGTAGGCCGTCAAAAGTCCAAAATAATTATTTATAAATTTTACTTTGGTAGGAAAGCTATCAGAGAAGTTAGATAATTGAAAATGCCGTAACACGGGGTGACGTTGCTCACTTTTTCTGTATTTTCAAGTTTTCGCGCTCTATAGGCTGTAAAAATTGAGTTAGAGGACCGGGATAATTTTTGTAATGTTGATTGAATATTGCAGAATACCATGCCTAAAATATTGTGACACCCTGCCCGCAAATTTTCCCACAGAATTATGAAATAAGTGTGCTAAGTGGTGCCGCAGTGGGGTGAAATTGCACATGTTCATGAATGAACAGGGAAAACCGTTGTAAATGTAGTGTTGTCTATTAAACATGCCAAGTAACTCTAAATCGATGTATTTTGTATGCAGATGCCTACAGAAAAACCAACTAATATACAAAAAAACCATAAGAAAAAAAATGAGACGTTATGGACGTGATCCAAATGTACAAACATATGTCCTCAGAATCTCTGAAATGTATAAGTATCCGATTTGTACTTCTTCATTACTGGAAACAAGACAGAACATCGAAACTATGATCCCTTTAATGGCTTGAAAAACAAATAAACTGTGTTCTGTCCAGAGAGTCGCCCCCTCAATGTTTTTTTTCAGTCTTTCACCAATTTCTACGTCCCTATACTGATCAATACACAATAGTTTATTTTTATAATAACTGCGATCAAATTCTGCACGTATAGTTTCCTTCGATTTTCATTCATTTTCCGAAACAATTCCTGTAATTTAATTTTGAAACCCTTTTGAAGCTCTCCATAAACTACCTGATAACGTTACCTGGAGGTATTGGAATTACACCGAGTTAGTTTTATCGGGACTCGGAATCAAAGTGACTGACATCTAGCGGATGTTTTGTGAACCCTCGTTGAGTGATCATGGAGAAAAAAATAAATACGGTCGCGCCGAAAGCTGATAAAGTATATCTCATTTCGTACTTCACCGCAGGGACGTACCGAAGAGTTTTTTCTGGGGAGGGGGAAGCAAAAATTGTGAAAGTCTGACTCAATTCAAAATTCCCAAGTATCAAAGCAAGCAAAAAAAAAGAACTTTTGACTTGTTGGATTTTTCCAACTTCTCAATTCAGTTCCCAACTATCAAAATTAGAAAAAAAAACCTTTTGATTTGTTGGATTTTTCCAACTGACTCAACTCAAAATTCCCAAATATCAAAGCAAAGCACAAAAAAAAAACCCTTCAACTTGTTGGATTTTCCCAACTCCACCTAACTGAAGTGGTAAATTTTCCCAACTGCTCCGTGAAAAGTTCCTACAGGATGATTGCCCCCTATTTCCGTATCGGTACGTTCCTGCTTCACCGCACTTCGACTTATTTTGTTACCTGACATTAAATTTTTAATCACAGGTTCAAATATGTATCTCCCTGCAGTTCAAATTCGAAGCATGTCCGTTATTTCTTTATTTTATAATGATTTTTTGAAAAAACCCTATTTCCCACTTACGGCAATGTTATTTCCCTCTATGATCATTCAACCTATTATTAAGAGGTGCACATTAGCGCTCTTATATTCCCTTCCACATCACAAGATGATAGCTGCAACATCCTACATTACAGCAAGTAGTGCCAGTGTTACCACACGTTTTATTTTTACCTCGCACTCCTATGATTAATGAAAACATAGTATGCCGAGTCCCCCCATGATTACGAAGTCACCCCGTGTTTCAGTACATATATTTGGGTGTTACATACTTCAGAAATTTTCAGCATTTGATTGAATCACTTGCAGAGCTATATCCTTCGTACATACTCGTAAGAGTAACATCAAAATTACTTCGAATTTCTCGAATAACGGGCCTTGAAATTCAAGGCCTAGTGCTACATAAACATCCACTTCTTACAGATATAATATTGTTAACGTTTCCATCATTGCTCTGTGATTAAGATAGGATCGGTTAGGTAAGATTATTTCGAAAAATTTCTACAGAATTGCCAACATTTTTAATCGCCGCTTGGAGACTAAGTCACGTTAGCCTACGTTTAACCATTTTGAAACGTTTTAACGGAGCTGTCAGTATCTATCACCTCTTCAAAGTTATAAATTCAGTTCGGTTAGGTTTCCCTTTTTTTCATGTTTAATCATTTCATCATTTGACATTTACGCGAAAATCAGTTACTGGCACTTTAATAGTCAACCTGGAGTGGGGGGCGGGGTTGACATGCCTGTTGATCTTGAACGGAATCGAATGTTCCGGTTGTGAGAAATAACGATTTTGGTGTTTCAGAGTCGTGTGCGTAGGTTTGTGGTTGCGTTACGCGGAGTGCTAAGCGATGAGAACTGCGTAGCTTACAGGCGCCCTCGGACACGTGTTTTTCGAACTTTGAGCTCAAGTTGACACGGGTTAATATCATCCGATTTGGCTGAAATTTTCAGTTGTTCATTTTTACTTCTAACGGAAAAATTTAGTGAAGGAGACGAGCGAGAAAAAAAGAAGGGAGATGTAAGTAGTGCCTTAATGTCTGCACCCTGCGCATGCTCAAGTTCGTCGGTTTTAACGAGGTTGAACCGCTTAAATCGACGGGAAGAATTTTCTCTCATTCACATCTGAGAGAAATCTTCCCAGTAGGTGTTTCCTGTATTTTTCGTGCCACTGGTGCCGTGGAAGAATATAAGACCAGACCTAATCGAAATTTTTGAGGGAGAAAAACGCTGATTTGCGGAAGTATAACATTTACGCAGCTGACTGGGAAATTGCACGACTTGTAACGACGTAACACTGATTTTCACGTACCGACGAAAACGAGCCCGCCCAGTTGTCGCGATTTTTTATGTTTGTAACACGTGGCTTACTGCCGGCTTTGTCGAAGATAAAACAAAGAGCCGAGTGCGACCGAGGAACAATTTTACAAAGACCTCAAATACACCTGTTCGGACTACGATCCCGGCACACGGTAATTTAAAATGCGTAAAAATCACGATAAAACAGTTTGGTTAAAAAAAAATAGGATAAGGCAAAGTATTAGTTCTCATAATGGTTAGCTGTCACGTAAAAATATTGCGGACACTTTTCAGAACAGCTGACAATCATTTATTTCGTATCTTCGCGGAATTACCTTTCCTTAACTAGAATTTTTGTTTCAACTGATGGGACTGAAAGCGGGCGTGCTCTGGTGCGTATCAAAGAGAGTTGAAACAGTTTTCAGTAGATGCAAATGTATTTGAAATTATTTACCGAAATGAGAAAATATTGGTCTTTGACCCCATAGACGTATAGGATAGTAAAAATTATTGGGAAGGGCGATAGATTTCTGTGGTAGAAGTGACGAAAATTTACAGAGTATGTGACAACATTTTCAAGTTTCTAAGAGCCCCTTATTTTTGTGTTGGAGGGGGGGGGGATAAAATTTGTCTACCTCTTCTCGGTTCCGGCGACTATGTTTGCGCTACAACAGTGAGAGAAGATGGAGAGAGGTATCGCACACTGTTCAATCAATTTCAGTAGTTCGTGATCCTCTTTTGCAATAACGGTGGAACTTTTCTTATCGGGAAAGGGAAGGGGGAAAGAAGAGCAAATCCAACTGTTTGAAAAAAGTTTTCGTTTTAAGAATAATGACCAGAAGAACTCTGCATGCAAACCCCTCGGTCAAAAACGCTGTGCCTTTGCACAAGGGCGCCGAAAAATGCTGAAAAAGTTTTCTCCCGCCGCATTGTAGAGTTGTCATGGGTACAACATTCACTATCGCGAGTTATCAGGTGGTCAGACCCCCAGTTCAAGAGGTTGTGCCGTAGAATAAGGTGGCGTAAATTCTTTTATTCTAAACGGAGAATACACCATGTAGAATGAATAACTATTCTACACATTCTACTACAGAATGTGTAGAATGCGTAGACTGACCAAAAGAAGAGTAAAAATTGGAAAATTTAAACAAAAAATAATCGATTTTGTTCCTTATCCGTAAATAATTAAGCTTTAAAAAGCTTTACAATAATATTAATTAAAACTTAAAATTCAGAACTTTGACAGTTATCCTTTATTTTAAAGTAGTAATAAAAAAATATTAATTTTTTCGAACGATCAAATTTGAGACGATTACGCGTGCTGTCATGCACATATAACTCCACTGGGAAAAAACACGTTCAAACTGAGCCGATGAAGCTGGAATTGAATTTAGTTTCAATGGTAGTTCTGCCAGTTCTCCGTGGAAGGGCAGCATGGCCTTCCAAAAATGTATAGGATTATTATTTAATTCATTTGTGTATAGTTTTTTGAAAATGGATTCCTTTTCCGCAAAAGTGATGACATTTCCATAGGCATGTTTGTCTATGAATCAATAAGGAATCTGTTTACTTCCTTTACCTGAGCCTCAAAAGTTCGTTTTCGAAGATCGGATTCAAATACAAAGAAGCCAAATTTTTTGGCTCCCTGAATGTAATTTACGTGATTCTACACTTTCTATGCGTATTCTACATTCTACACCTATTCTACATCTACATCGATATTCTATGCATAGACGTAGCATCGGTTATTCTACGCGTAGACGCAAAACCTGACCCGCAGCCAGTATTTTTTAGAAGAGGGACTTCACTGAAGTCTTGCCAAGGACACCCAACTTATGGATTCTCTTAGGTGTATTTCCTCGCTCTCCCTCACAGTATTTCCTCGCTCTTCCTCAAATTACTTGAAACATATGCCACTCGTTTGTGCTATGTTTGTGCTGGTTTGTGCTGAAAACCCCGTTGTTTGTGGTACTCCCTTTCCCGAGATATTTCGGAAGACTTTCGGGAGCTGTAGAAACGGGAGCACCGCCATTTTCACCTACGGGATCGAAAATGGTGTCAGTCGTTTGTGTTACGTTTGTGCTTAAACCCCCGCCGTTTGTGCTGCCCGTTACCAAGATGTTGGGGTTTATTTTTTTTTTTGGGAGGGGGGGAGCCGAATAAATGGTTTTTGAAAAAGGGGTAGATAAATGATTGAAAAGAGAAAAGTGGATGTAATCGTTTATGCTCCATTTGTGCTGGTTTGTGCTGCCACCCATAACCTCCTCAGCTCATCTCCCCGTCGAGAGTGGGGTCTCTGTCATATAGCAGGATACTTATCAAGTTTGCCTGCAAATAAAAGAGAAGGCAAAACATATGTAAGCAATGAGGGAATAGAAAAGCTATTTTTCTGCTTGTTAACTAGCTCAATTATTTTTCCGAAGTTAGTTTCGTATGTACCTAGACCTACCTACTTACATATAATTCATTTTTGGCACGAATTTATTAATTAATGTAATTATAGCGGGACTGTTATCTTCTCAAAAAAATTTGATGTATAGAGATCCCTCTCCCACCTCAACTCCTCGTCCTTCACTGTGACCTTCCGCCCCCCAAGCTCCCTCCTACACCATTATCCCCTCCGAAGGGTACGCTACCCCTGGAGAAATGAGGAATTAAGGGCTGGGTAGGCAACCCGCAGTGTTGCTTTTTTCTCCCGGAGGCGCCGGCGGCGGATTTTACTTTTTTATTATAGAGAGAAGAGAGATATTTAAAAAAAAAAATTTTTAAATAAGTATGTAGGCGTCCGCACACCACTTTGGAAGCACTCAAATCCAGTATTCATCGAGCAGTAGCAAATTTACCACTTGGACGTGTGCGTGCCTGTATTAACCAGTAGCCGAATTGATTAAGGAAGTGTGTGAAAGCAAAGAGGGCATTTCGAATAGTTCTTTCTTATTCTAAATCGAAATTTTATGCGGTTTTTTTCCATAATAAATATATATTTTTTTAAATACACACATGTTACAATGTATTAGAACTTATGGCTAGACTGGGTATAGCAAAACTGGGTAGTGTCTCTGACGGATTTTGAAATTCAGTTGTTTATCGCCCGAAATTAATTTTATTTTGTTGAAAGTTGTGAGTGTAGTGTCTTGACTAATTCAAACTTCCAGATTGAGCTACCCACGTGGTTGATCTTGTCTTCAGTTCAAGTTTCATGCCATTTAAATTCAGTTCCGCAACCACGTGTCTACCCTGCTAAAAACGATGGTAAATACTATGTTTGTGACTCCAGTCTTCTTCGAACGAGGAAGGTAAATTTATCTACGTAGAAAAAGACAAAGACGGAAATTCAAGTTCTATTTGTCAAGGTTCCCGGCGTATTTCTCGATTTACGTCTCGAGTTCAGAGGCTCGGTGACAAAAGATTTGAGAAACATTGCCATAAACTAAGGTTACTCAAAGTCAATCAACTTGAAAGGTAACACAATGTCAACAAAATACAAAATCTCAAAGAAGCGTTCAGCGTTTACGAATGCGGTTATCCACATACAGGCGCTTTCATCTTCTCTTCCTTTAGAACTGGCGATCACCATTATAATGGATATCAAGAACCTCTTTCCCCAGGTTTGAAACTGCAATACTGATATGGAATAGTTTCGCGAAATTTTACGCCAAAATTCCGACAACTTTCCCCTTAGACCGAAAGCGAACGATATAATAATTTTACCCACGTCCTTTGCAGTCGTCGAATGCTCTCCACTCGACAAGCTTCAACGGCGCTTAAGAAGTGGAACTTTCGAGTACACGAATACGGTGCGCCGTCGCGCAGACTACGTCGTCTTCGGCTTTAATAAATCGTAAAGTTTATAACTACGCCGTTATAATTGGTTTCGCTTCGAAAATTTTGAATAATATCCCAGATGATCTCTCGAACAGATGTTCGGAAGTCTGGGGACACGTTTTATTAATAGTAAACCGTTAAAAACAAGCGAGTTCGGTTCCGACTTAGCTAAGTACTTCTGGAGAAGAAGCGAATAAATATTAATGTTTTGGCAACCGGACAAAGGCTTCCACGAATGAATCTCTACATCCGTGTATTATGTAAAACTAGCGTACTATCATCGTTCTCGTTAATGATTCATTCTATACTTTTATTGTTTATGATGTAAGGGGGAAAAAACTGGCGTCTCCGAATTCGGTTACTCATATTATATTATAAATTTTTTTCAACAGTTGAGTGTGCCAGTTACCCCCTTTGCCCTTTTTTAAAGTTTTTTCACGTTTAGGATCGTTCACCCTGTCTTTGATTTTAATTGCGAAAATGAGCGATTATCTGAAAGAATTCGAAGAACTTGTCGCAGACTCGATTGTTAACGTAATTAATCGTGTAAAATACCGTAGACTGATGTGGCGAAATACGAGCTTGTTTGTTGTCAGCTAGTTCTCTCAGAAGTCTGTGAATCCGTGACAATTTCTTTCATCTTATCTTCCCAAAAAAATGCATCTGATTTCACCAGTTAGACTTTTCAGCCACATCCATCAGAGAATCCCTCTTAAGTTCTTGAAATATAGGCTCCATTATTACAACAAACAAGGGCAGCTCCAGGGCCATGCTTCCTTCTTCCTTCCTTTTCGAATGTAGGTACTCTCAATCGATCCGAAAATGTGGCATACAGCATTAAAAATGACTGATTTCGGCCCATTTTTGTCAAGATTGGTTTATCTTGTGCCCAGATCAGTACATATTCTGCCAGAAATCAGTAAAAAAAAAATACGAAAGATTTTCTCACTCGCGCCACTCACAATTTTTTGTGCCTAAAATTTTGGTTGTTTAAGTCTTGTCTCCTTCCGTCACTGTGCTCTCTGAATCTACCTCGGACTACGAGAGTGGGTCTTGTATGGTGCAAGCAGAATATGAGCGTCAAAGCGCTGAATCCTTGGGGCGTTTTTATCGAATCAGGTGCTATTCATGATACATCGGTTGAGCACAAATTTTCCATCCTTTATTCTGTCATCTCATTTTGAAAGTTCACTGAAGGAATAATTTTGGGAATGCCTTGTTTAATAGTGATCAGAGCTGATCAGAAATACAATTGTCATTCTGAGATTAGACTCGATGTCGTCTTTTTCATCATATAATTTTTCCGTTGATCACTTCTTAAACCTCTTTTCAGCTTTGTAATGATGACTCATTCAGACCCTAGTGAGAAGGTGTCAACTCATTTGAACTTAGTTAAAACTAGGGGGCTTCGCGGCCCAACCCCTCGCCGTCACTCGCTTCGCGCCTCGTCCATCCGCCACAGTCCTCAATGTTTGGACTGAAACTTTTGTTCCTGAGTTGAGGGTTGCTTTGTGCTTCTTTTGCTCCCCCTCTATCAGCGGTCCTCAGTCTTCCACCATGAACCCCCTTCCATCCTTTCTTCATCGTTAGCCTCCTCCTCCTCCACCACCACGACCTCCTCCACCTCCACGGTCACACCTCAACAGTTGCAGCCCTCCTCAGCCACAAACTCCTCCCCCACAATGGCCATACTCCACCACCTAGTCTCCCCCGATCACCCAATTCCACCCCGAGTGCCCTCAATTAGGACCACGTCCTTCGACCACCCCACACCACTATGGCCTTCATTTCTGTTCACGTACCACACCCACACCAAGACCTCCTCACCCATCACTACGACCTCCCCAATGGCGGCCTTAGTCCCTCTCTATAGCCTTCCCCTTCATCGGCTCCATCACCCTACGGCCTCCTCGCTCCACCACCACGAAGAACCCCTGGTCCTCCAACCAGGAGCTTCCACGACCATGACCACCTCTCCCCCACGAGAATCCTTCCCTTCAAGACTACCTGCCCGGGACCAGAAACTTCCGCAACATGGCCTTCATTTGCCTTCCCGGTCGCCTCTCTCACCAAGGACTTCCTCCTCCACCAGGACCTGGCCTTTATCCTCCTCCTGAGGCCACGCCACCCATGGATTTCCATCCCATTCTGGAGCTCCCTCCACCATGAACGACCTCCTAGGAGTAGGCAACCCATGGAGAAATGAGCAATTAGTGATGCAGGGTAGACAGTCCGCGGTCTCTACTCCCTCCCAATGGCGGCCTTAGTCCCTCTCCACAGCGTTCCCTTCCGCGGCTCTATCACCCTTTGGCCTCCTCACTCAACCACCTCGAAGATCCTCTAGTCCTCCAACCAGGAGCTTCAACCACCATGATCACCCCTCCCGCTCAAGAACCCTTCCCCTCAAGACCCCCTCCACGGGACCCGAACCTTCCGCACCATGAACAGATTATGTCCTTAAAAGTAGCTGATCTGCCCCTGCAATTTTTCTGGTTCTTGAGATAGAGAGATGTCTTTTTTTATGTCTTATTATGTCAATTATGTCTTAAAACTTGGAGATCTTTTATATTAGAACAGATTATGTCGTTGAAAGTAGCTGATCTGCCCCTGTAATTTTTCGGATTTTTAGATAGGCAACCCGCAGTGCGTTTTTTCCCCGGAGGCGGGCGGTGGCGGATTTTACTTTTTTAGTATATAGAGAGATTACGTAATTCAGACTTTATTGAAACTCTGTCGTGTTCAGACTTAAAACCTGACCCTTTTAGGTTTCGCAATATTTCTCTTTACCATATAGTCCATTTTTTCTTTCTTCGAGAGAGGGATGCAGTAAATGAAAACATGTTTAGGGCTCTTAAGAATTTCAAGCAATCGTGTTCTGAATTTTATTTTGAAAAATTACCAAGCTGCTATCGAATTGTTCTCTTTATTGAATAGCTCGCGTTGCCCATCCCGTGTATTTGCAGTTTTGCACCTGTTCCCACCGTACTTCAAACACCTTTTACTTGTCTATCTATTGCACATCAGTTAATTCTTCGGTCTACCAATCGGAACTTAGGACCCTATAATCAATACTTTTCCACCCCTCCTCGGTCGAATTTCCTTAATGCTTCATAATTTGCGAACTCAAATCGCAGTCCTCTAAAACGACGAATGCAATTGCTGTTTCAGATTTCTGAGAAGCTTTCGATCGGAAGCAGTGGGAAGCACAGAATAGCGGTACTACTACATCGTGCGAACCAACAATCCCCCGTACACCGATCGGCTCCGGGCTCGCCGTCACCCTCCGTCGCCAGCTACGGAAGTACATCCTCCAGTAGCGATCTAATCGCTTCCGCCTCCAGCGCCATACGCCGACTACACTTCAAGTCTTCCAACGTCTACCGCTCGACCCGAAATCGCGTATCGATGGACCCAGTTGTGGTGCCACCGCGGCCGCCGGTGGTGATCAATAGTCGCTCGATCTCGACCGACTCGTCGGCAACCATGAACACCAGCACGGACTCGGCCAACACGGCCACGACCATGGTCACGTTAACCGACAACGGCGAGCTGGAAGACTTCGATCACGTGGACGAGAAGATCCGCATCACCGCGAATCTGCTCGAAAACGCTTTGAACCAAACGCCGTCCTCCACCGAAAAGGAGGAGGACTTTTTCAGCGCTTCCAGCAACGAGGACCCGAACACGCGAAAGTCTTCCGAAGATCTGAACGTAATTTTCCCGAAGGAGGAGATCATGTTGGAGGAGTACGACGACTCGATAGAGCCGCTGCTGCAGCACACGACCATCCCCAAACCGGACCAGTCATTCGGCACGCTCGAAGACTCCAAACTGCCTGTGATAGCCGACGGCGACCCGTCGGTCGAGTGGTACCAAATCAAGATGCGCCAGCCCAAGATGGACGCAAACCAGAAACGCGTTCTGGCCACCAGGCGGCGGCTTAAGCTGCTGTCGAAAAAATATTCTAAATGCTACTTTGAGGAGGAGCGTACGCGCAACGACAAAGGCCGCAATTCGTCGGGGTTCGCCGCCGAGCAGATGACCATCGACAGCGAAGACTCGTTCCAGTGGGAATCCTCGTTGGCGTCGCCGCCGATTCCGACTTCGCCGACTGGTTCGCTGACGCCGACCGACGCCGAGCAGCCGGCCAAGTGCGGCCGGTCGCCGTCCATAACGAAGCATTTTACCTTTCCGCCGATGACCGATGCCAACGACCTAGCGAACGAGTACAAGGTTAAAGTGGATAAGCACCGGCGGGACTCCCAGTCGAGCGTCGTCAAGCCGCTCAGCGCCAGGGATGCGGTTAACAACGGCGGCGGCGAATTACTCACCAAAAAGCTGAGAATGGAAGGCGCGTCAACGGTGACATCACAGAGACGGGATGAAGAGCGGACTATAAATAAAGTGATTCGTAACGGTAACGAGAGCGGCGTCGCGACGATAGTAGTGCAGCAGCCGTCGGTTACTGGTAATTCGCCGGAACAGTCTTACGATAAATGTGATATCGCGGTTAATAATGTGCGAAAAGGTTCGAGTGTGTTCGGCGACGTAAACGCGGAGAAAAACTCGACAAACCTCGGCTCAGCGTTCAAGCAGAAGGAGACGAATATGAAACAAATGCTGGACGTTACCAACACCACTCCGCTGCATCAGTGGCAGGATCTTGATTCCAAGTATGTACCTACATTTTTATTGACAGTTATCGGCTGCATTTGGGAAACTGCAGCTGGCCGATCGTACTCAAATGCTAATAATTGTACTGTGGGCTGGGCACTAGCTGGCGAGTGGACTGTGCAACCTTCACGTTCCATCAAATTGATATGAGTTCTAAAAGTTTTGGCTTTCCTTCTGTGTCTGAAACAACTGAACTTACTCGGAGCACCTTAATTTGCTTTGCCAACTTGTGTGATTTGCGTACGAGAAAAAGATCTGTTTAGTCCAGACCGCAGTGAGGGCATTCGAAATCGAAAGATGAGAGCAACCTTTGAAATACGTCAGCCCCGGCGCGAGATTTTTCAGCGCCTTAGGCAAAATTCAATTTTTGCCACCCTTTGTAAAAAATGGTTAGTTCAATTTTTTATACGGTATTTGTAAAATGAAATTTATTAATACACAAAAAGGCGAGTATAAAAAATTATTCATTTATACAAATAGACCTATGTACTAGAAAAAAAACAAAAAATAATAGCACAAAAATTGAATTCGAAAGTAAAAAACAATAATCAATGGCACAAAATTAAATTCGAACTTTACGTACTTTTATTTGAGCAAACTCATGAACAATATCTTTTAAAACAATTTTTTAGCCGTTTTGTACTCAATAGCTATAAGAGCAAGTCCCGAAAGACGCTCTTGCCCAATAGTAGATCGTAGATATGTTTTAATTCTCAAACACAATCAACATTTCGATCGGTAATGTGTCAGTCAGTAGATGAACGAATAATCGCAAAACACGTAATATGAGTCGGCTGCATGACTGCACTCACTCATGGTAGTTTTGGTACTTTACAACAGTCAACACTTGTAAAGACAGGATACACCGCGCGACGTTGCGACTCCATTCCATGCGATTACGATTACGCATTACATCACTTATCAGTGGTGTTGCGTTGGCCATTCATAAGAGGAAGGGAGAAAATAATACCTACATACTTGCATATCGTCTGTGGCGCGTTTGACACCTTGTATGTGACATTTTAGATTAGCATACGCAAATATGTAGGTATTGTTTTCTCCCATCCTCTTATGAATGGCCAACACAACACCACTGATAAGTGACGTAATGCATAATCGTAATCGCATGAAATGGAGTCGCAATGTCGCGCTGTGTATTCTGTCTTTACAAGTGTTGACTGTTGTAAAGTACCAACTACTTACCATGAGTGAGTGCAGTCATGCAGCCGACTCATATTACGTGTTTTGCGATTATTCGTTCATCTACTGACTGACACATTACCAATGGAACTAATGTACGAATTTTGATTGTGTTTGAGAATTATGCACGAAGAATGTAGTCAGAATTCATATTTTCCCAGGATATTGATATTTTCATGATTTCTTTTTTAAATTGTGAAATTGCGCCCTAGGCAGTTGCCTGCGTGGCCTGTGCCTCGCGTCGGGGCTGAATACGTGTGCGTGAAAATATTGATTGAAATGTCAGTATTGAGATCCAAGGACATTTTTAGTACCATTTTCATATGCAGTGCACATTAGAAATGTCAATGCTCTCTTTAGTGTTAAATTTCTGTAGACAAATTGATGAACAAGGGTTCAGTGGATGTAAAATGCCACTGACATTTTAGTGAACAAGTATCCACATGTATCGACATACTGTAAACATTGTATAGTATGACACGAATTCACACGCGTTCAGTAGATGTTGACAAATTTCTGTATATATTACAGTCGACAAGTATCGACTACTATCATCATTCTACAAGGCCTGATCGAAAAGTAATGGACAATCGTCACTGCGTCGCTGCTAATTCACATAATATGTTATCTAACGGCTGGAAAGGCACAATCTTCCTCTATCGAACGAGCTATCGACGAGCCAGATAACTGGTTTACAGTAGAGGTGCAATTGAGTGGGAGAGTGTTTATGTACTTTTTCGCTGCTGGCAAGTTTTTCGGTGCTGGCGAAAACTTGTAGAATTTCGAGCAGCGCGCTGACATTAAATTTTGCTTAAACTCTTACCGAAACTTTTTAATTTGATTCACCTGATCTCGCACCGTGCGATTTTTGGTTCCCGCGCCTAAAAACGTGTTTAAGAGGAGACCATTTCGACCCAGTGGAGTCAGTTACAGAAAACACGCCAGCCACAATACGAGACTTTCAAGCGAGTGAATTTGCCCGTGGTGTTTCCGAAAGTGGACAACAAGATGGAAAAAGTGTATTGTTCAAAAGGGAGAGTACTTCTGAGGAAATACATCTTTTTTTGTCAAATTTACCTCGTATGCTTTATTTTTTCACTTTTTTTTTGTGCATCGAAAAACTCCGTCGAAGAATTTTTTTCAAAAGCCTATAATTTGGGAACCATTGAAGCCAGGGGGTTCAACGTGTGCTCCTTTCATATCCCGTATTAACGAACTCGCTAGGTATAATAGAAAAGACGCTACGGCAATTGTCCGTGTACTTTTTGATCAGACCTCGTAGCATCAGTGTGTACGAGGGTAGATCAAATTGTACAGTCAGCATCTGGATTGATATGTCTATACTCGACAAATTGCTTAGGCTAAATAATTTTTGTATAAATTTATGTTATTGTCGTAATTCTGATCTGGTGTTGGATTTAATACTAAGTTCAGTGGTAAAGACAGTTAAGAACTGATCACTAGCAAAGTTATTTATCCACAGGTGAACAAGGTTTTGAGATATTTCACGCAAGTGTGTTTCAAAGTACTGGGATACAAAAACTCAAGAAAAGTGAAAAAAATGATGTCGATATAAATGTCGATGCTTCTGTCGAAGTCGACAGTGTTTTAAAGGAAGTAGAAAAAGCGCGTGTATTGACCGATAGTAAAACAGATCTTCAGAGTGCTAAACATGAACTGTAAATGTGCTGCATTTGGATTAAGACTGTTGCCTAGAGCTGCAGAACCTGAACTAAGCAGTGTTCAATTCAATTCAATTCAAAACCTTATTTATGAGGCGTAGGATGGACAGCTATGTGTTCGCATTAGGTGCGTTGAAACATTGATACCTAGTTTCACAGAATTACATTATTTACCAATATATGCGATCTTGTCGTGTGTCTGAACATACCCCCCGGCCCACGAAGGTGGCTCTCACTCTTTTCCATTCCCTTCTTTCAGAGGCTATTCGATGGACGAGTTTGTGTTTAAGGAATTGGTCGACTTCGTCCCACCACCTAGTGCTAGGTTTACCTTTTTTTCTTTTCAGATGTGTTAGCGACTAGAATGTAGCTTGGTAAGCCCATCTGTCCGTGGGGAGTTTAACTATATGCCCCGCCCAGCCTCATTTCGAGTCTCTAACTGTCCGTAGACAGTTCCTCACGTGCGGTAGTTTCTTTTTGAGCGTTCTGAATCTGGTACGGTCTTTAATTTTGATGCCTAGCATCGATCTCATCATTGAGTTTTGTGTGGTTTCGATGTTTTTTGCTAGGTTTGAAGTTAGGGTCCAAGTAGGTAAGCCGTACGTGAGAACTGGAGCTACGCTCAGATTAAAGATCTCACCTTTAAAGGTATTTTTAAAGTTTCCTTTGAAAATGCTTTTCTGTGAATAAAATTTCGGCCATGCCAATGTAATTCTTCTGTTGATTTCTGTTGCGTTTTTGTTTCCTAGGGAAAACAGTTGCCCTAGATAGATAGTTTCGGATATAGTTTCTAATTTTTTATCGTTTACTGTAATTTTAGGGGGGGGGGATGTTGATAGAATCTTCTACTTACCATAGTTAATTGAGAGACTTACCTGCCTTTTCTCCGCTTCTGTTCAGATTCTGTACCATTTCTCCCAGCTCGACTGTCGAGTCTGAGATTAAGACGATGTCGTTCGCAAATCTGAAGTTTAATAGTCTGTTGCCATTAATGTTTAGGCCTTTATTTTCCCAGTTTAGGTCCCTAAATACTTCTTCTACGTCTGCGTTAAGGGGTTACCAGATCGCAAATCTTGTTGGTGCTAGATTTTTTCTAAAAAGTGCTAAAGCGAGTTAGAGTTCTTTTTAAATAGTGCTGAAAAAAGAGCTGAATTTTTTCTGAAGGGGGTGAAAAATTAGGCTACTTTGTACTCTAAAAAAGTTGATGCGAATTCAGAAATTTACAATTTACTCAGGCAAATTGTTTTCTCGGGACCCATAATAATTTTTTTAATACAAATGATTCGATGCATTCCTAGCCACCGATTTCCGAAGGAAACTCTTCGTTTGATGACTAAAACCAAGTTCACAACGACAGCTCATCGTTTCTGAATCCTAACCGAGTCATAAGTCAAACCCTTGAACGTTGACTTCCAGGTAGTTTATGATAGAGAGGCATCATACATTACCCCGAAGCGTCTACTATAACATTATTTTGACGTCTAAAATGGTGCCTTATAAATTCCGGATTTAGGCACGCACATTACCTTGAAAACACTCGCCTGTAAAATTACGATTTTGAGGGACTTACACGTTTCTTTGTGGAAGGTCATATTTATCTATCTACAAAAATCCTTTCAAAAAGTGAAAAAGGGCTAAAAAATTGTCTCCTGGCGCAGGTCTCCCGTGTATTTTTAAATGGAGTGACGTCACAGTCGATGCTAAAAGCCCTGGTTCCCCTGCAAACCTTGAGTATGCAATCCGCGTACTGTATTCGAAGAAAATTTCGTCTCTCTCGATGCGTTGGTGATTGTATACGTCGTATATGGGTAGGTACTTACCATGTGATGAAGTGTGGACCCATCAGCAGCCCCCTCCCCTCCCTACCAAATGTTGGATCCCCTCGTTCACGTTGAACCGAGTGTATTAATACAAATTGCATCAGACTCTTGGTCTTGGAAATGGTAGACGCAGGCGTCGTATATGGATAGGCACTTGGGTAGGTACTTATCGTGTGATGAAGAGTGGACCCGTTTACTGCCCCCTCCCCTCCCTCACGCTTGATTAGAATTTATTTTCGTAACTTTCATCTCTCTCAAAGTATAGGTTACTAGTTGTGTTGTATATGGGATACTTACGGCGTGGATATGTCAGTATAGGTAAATGGGTAGGTTAGAAAAAGGTTCACGACCCAGACTCCGGGGAAACTACAATCCAGAGTGTCCCTCGTCTTCCCCCCTTGATCCAGATGTCCAGGTTGGGTGATTGAAATCGACTGATTGTGTGGGATACTTACCGTATGATGATGATAGTATGCAGATAAATGGGTATGTTAGAAAGAGGTCCGTTTCCCAGACTCTAGGGAAACTACAATTCAGAGTGCCCTCCCTCCCCTCCTCATCCCCCTTGTTGAGTCGGTTCAGATTTTCACGCTCCGCGGTTGAAGCGAGTATACTTTTGTATATAATTGCCAGCCATGACCCCAGACCCTCTTCTCCCCATTATCCAACAATCCAGTTTCCCACACATGGTGGAGCCTATATTTTCGGTTAATAATAATAATTGAATATGGAATATATCACGGCCAAAGGTAGGCTGCAGGAACCATATGGGAGAGGGGAAAAAAGGAATGTTTGTCTATCCCCCTATCTTGAGTCGAGAGTACCACAACCCACCCCCTCCCTCCTCTGCGATGAACCTGTATTTTCGATATAATAATTGGAATATGAAATATATAACACATGTGCGGCTACAGGGAGAAAGGGAATATTTACCTACGCCTCTGTCCCGAAGGTACCACAACCCAGCCCCCTCTCCCTCTCCTCATCATACCAACACTCGAAAAGAGGTCGTTTCACGAATCGAAGTATTAGGAGAGTATGAATTATTCGCAGGTCTTTCTTTCCTACCAAACTTTAGATGAGTCATCAAAAAAAAAAATTATTAAATATCGAAATTCCAGACAGGTCTAAACTTGTCGCGCTCTTATCAGGAAGATATTTTCGCACGTTGCGACGACTGAGTCGTCGGTGGCTGTACAGAAAAAGTATATTTATACATGGCGTATTGCGTTTATTGCATCATCCTAATTAATTCTCTTTGTGCTTTACCAATCCGTAGGTGAAATAGTACGATAATATGTAGTTTGGATGTGTCAATTCGCGTTATAAATTATTAGATTTTCGAATCTGTCTTATCAAAAAGTGAAAATTATCTCCAGCCTGGATTGAATCATTATTCGGCGCGGCGCGCTTTCAGCTTCGAATCTTTATCGCTGAATATTTTCCAACATATATCGGGGGTTGTTTGGATATTTTTTTTGAAACTCTCATTTAGCCCCAGTTCAACCAGTCGTGTAGATATGAGGAAATTAGATGTCCGAGTATAAAGTGTAGTATAGTGTAGCTGAAGCTACTGACTCCCTGGTGTAAACAGGAGGTTATAAGAGTCGCTGAACATTTTCCAATACATATTGTGGATGCTCAGGTATTTTTGAAACTCTCATTTAGTCCCAGTTTGACCAGTCGTGTAGAAATGAGGAAAACACTTCTTGTTCGAATATGAAGAGTATAATATAGTATAACATAGTTGGCGTTATAGGCAGGTCCCCGATGTAAACTGGAGATTCGAAACCCGACTTTGTGTACCATAATTCACATACGCAACAAGATGTTCCAGCTCCCTCCCATTCCATTTCCTAAGAAATCCTCGCTTTATCTGTTTGTGTTCTAAGAATTTGTGTGTATCTGTATACCCAGGTGCATGTATTAGATGGTTGTGAGAATGGAAAAAATTTTGAGTTATAAATTAGCATGAGTCTGTATTGTCAGGTGTATGTCAGAGCCTGTAGATTATATGGGAGAGGGGAAAAGAGAATGTCTGTTCAATAGCCCGTATGCACCACAATCTAAATACCCAACAAAATGTTCCAATCCCTCCCTCTCCCCATCTCTCAAGAAATCGTTGTTTTATCTGTTTATGTTCTAAAAACGCGTGTATTCCTGCATGATGATGGAGAAAATGGTTGCAGAAATGGAATATGAAGTATAAAGTAATGGTAAAGTGACACTATAATTCTCATAACATATGTAGGCAACTAAAGGTTACAAAGAAAAAATTATGCTTTTGTTTAATTTATAGTTTATTTTGTGTGTGCATGTGTGTGTGTGTGTGTGTGAATGTTATTGATATAAAATAATGGTACAAACAGGAGTAACTTAATATCTCGTGTAAACTGTGTAGGTACATTATGAAAATACCCTATAACCTAATGGTAATGTAATTTATGTAAATAATGCGTGTTTCGGGTAATTTATCACTCATTTCTCAGTACAAAGAGTAGTAAGTTGGAATATTTGCCTTGATTCGAGTCAGTAGAGTTAATTATCATTGAAATTGTAACTAAAATGATAAAAAGTGTGGAAAAATAGGTAAAATTTGATATTTTCTGAATAAATTGTCAGTTTTTGTGGTAAATTGCGGTCTGGTAGATGATTTGAGGAACAGAGTAACTGGTTAATTCTAGCTGGTAAAGTTAATATCTGTTGACAAAATAGCTAAAACGAGAAAAAGTGTAGAAAAAAAAAAAAAAAAAAAAAGGGAATTTGAATATATTGCAAAAGTGCACTGTCAGGTGTGTACTGTATATATTACACACGAAAGGGAAAAAAGGGCAATGTTTGTTCCCTGATCTAGAGCCCCCTCGGGAAGTCTTAGTATACATGGAATGTGTGTAAAATGTGTTGATTTGTTGATAAATTCTGTAGGCTGTGTGTTTGTTAGATGTTTTGAGGAGTAGAATAACTGGATTATTTACTAATAATTATACCCAGTATAGCCAGTGTCTGGTGGAAAATATAGCTAAAACGAGAAAAAGTGAAGAAGAAAAAAAATTTGAATTATAAATTAGCATGAGTCTGTACTGCCAGGTGTATATGTCAGAGCCTGTAGATTATATGGGAGAGGGGAAAAGAGAATGTCTGTTCAATAGCCCGTATGTACCACAATTCAGAGCCCCCTCGAGAAGTTTCGAAATGCGTGAAAAGAGTGAATAGTGTGTGAAATGTGTTAATTTCTGGATCCATTGTTGGTATTCGAGTTGATTTCAATGTGATAGCTGATTCAAGGAGTAAAGGGACTAGATATTATTTATATTTTTCGAATAAATTGTTGGTTTTTCGAGTTGGTTCATGTCTGAGAGATGATTCGAGGAGGAGATGGTCTGGATTATTTACTAATAATTATACCCAGTATAGCCAATGTCCAGTGGGAAATGTAGCTAAAACGGGAAAAAGTGGAGGGAATAAAATGAATTTGAATATTATGTTATCATGAGTAAGTGCTGTCAGGTGTATGTCAGAGCCTATAGATTATATGGGAGAGTGAAAAAGAGAATGTTTGTCCCCTGTTGTCTATGCTTCATGATTCAGAGCCCTCTGAAGAAGTTTTGAAATGAGTGTAAAATGTGTCAGTTTCAGAATAAATGTTGTAGATAGTAGGTTTGTGGTACATGATTCAAGGAGTAGAGTGTCTGGTTTATTATTAATGATAAAAAATTAATTGGAACACATGAGGAGTCTGTACTGTCTCGTGCGTGAAGAGGATGTACGTATAGATTACACAAGGAGTGAAAAGGGAAATGTCTGTCCCATACCCACTGTGTACCACAATCTAGAACTCCCTCAAGAGGTGTTGAAATGAGTAAAAAGTGTGAAATTTGTCAATGTCTGAGTAAAGAATGGGTTTCCAATTTGGTTTCAGTTTAGTAGATGGTGGAAGGAGTAGAAGTCTACAATACTTGCTAATGAATCACACCAGTAGAGCCATCTGTTATTAGAAGTAGAAAATAATAGTTTGATTGGAGCTCTCAGGTATTAGGAAAAAGTCGTGTTCTTAGATGTTAAAATATTCAAAGTTGACGCAATTGCATACTATTAAAGTTGAAGGGGTAAGAAGAAAAAAGAGAGAAAAAAAAAAGGAATGATATTATTGTCTAACTGGGAGACTCAGGGGTGTAGTAACAAGTGATATAAAAACATAAGAATAACATATGTATTTATTTGAAACAGCGAACCGGATTTGAAAAGAGAGAGGGGGAGAGGGAGAGAAATGATTGAAAACAATAAGATTTTATATTCGCGGAAGTTAGTTACCAGGGAGATTAGGACAATGCAAAATTGTCAGTTGTCTGAAGATTATGATGAAGTGGGTACAGGATAGGTGGGTATTGTTAGAGGGGATCAGGGAACAGTTATAGTTCTTACAGGAACTGGAAGTTGGGAAAGAAGGTTAATTCCGACACTAAAAGCAATCAAATCTAATTCAAAGTGTGGGAAAAGTGTGGATAGTAGCAGAAAGGGGGGAATTTGGAAATGTTGATATTATAGAAAATCCCAAGTCTATCGGGAAAATGTGAACTGTGTAGGTAGGTAGATGAGCATGTTAATTTCTTATATTTTTACTCTGTTATTTGTAATAGGTATAACCATCTATATGGCTATCAGTTGGCTGTCTAGTCTATTCAGTGTATCCTTCCACAATTAAACGATAAAATTTGAAAATAGCATAAAATTGATTGAAAAGTATGTAAAGAGGTACTCAGGTATAAAGTATTCTTATTTATACTGTTTATTTAGCTACTTTTATTCATCAAGAGTTTGTTTTCGAGTTGGTTTTTGTCAGTCAGTCCCCTAATGTGTAGTGGGACTTTTATCATTGTTGAAAATTGTGGGAAAATGGACAATAAATGAAACAAGTTAGTTAGAGAGGGAGGGGTAAAGAGAAAGTTTCAGGATATATTTACCGAGGGAATGTAGCAAAAGTATGTTAATTTGTCGAAAAAACTGACAGAAAATTGTTTTAAAATGGAATATGTAGCATTTTGATATCGATATGCGTTCTGTTAATAAGCCTCTGTACATTTAAAAGGTCAGAATATTCGTAAATGGTCGGGAAAATGTGTAGGTAAGGTATGGTGTACACCTGTTTCAGGTGAAAAGGTAGCCAAGTTGAAAAATTATTATTGGATTTCAGTTCGATACAAAGGGGATAATTCTACTATTTTTCGAGTATAATGTGTTCAAATCAAAATTGTACCCCTCTTACCCGTTGTCACCTATGTGTATAGGTTATTCTGTAACCTGATTGTTACATATTTGATACATAGTATGGGGGAAACATGAAAAAGAGAAAGAAATATACACATCTAGATGGCTTCTTATCAAAAATTTGCTAAGTTGTAGAAAAATAGTCAAAACTGGCAAAAAAATGGATAAATCTCAAATATTTAGTGTTTTTCTGTATCACATTATTCTGTTAAGAGAGGAGTAGGTATATACTTGTGTATACCATGTAATAGGCTACCTAGACACCCTTGTTATTTACAAATAGCCAGTCAGCCAGTCAGTTGAGGAGAGAAAAATATTAATAAAGAGAAAATAGGCTCGAATATTGGGTTATCTATACTTATACCTGTAGATTATTATAAAACCTGGATGTTTTGTCTTTGATATACAATTCAGTGAGATGAGTAAACGAAATAGTCAGGTGTATAATATTATGTATCTACCATCTTTGTTGGAAAATGAAAATTAATCGAGTTGATAAATTTAACAATCTCAAAGTAATGTTTGATATAAATGTTGTCATAATGGAATATGGTTGAAAATTAGGATGATCTGTTATCCAAGATATTCAACAAATAATCGCTGCTATACTACAAACCGTGTATTTAGGTTATTGTGTACCAGTTACATAAAAAATACAGTGGGGGTAGAGAAAGAAAATGGAAAGGGTAAGAGATAATATCTACATGTGTGAGGAAATCAACTAAAATCTGATTGGTTTAATTCAAGTAGTACAGAGGTGATGTTCTGAGAGCCAGAAATTTCTAGAAGATCGGAATTCTCAAACTTTGGTGAAGTAATGATTACTTTTTCTTGGAATTAGGTAGGTATTATTTATATTGTATTTATTATCTATTGTGTTGTATAATTACTATATAGACTGGTAGGTCAGGAGAATTGGAATAGAGGTTTCATAAATAATCAGGGAAGGTAGGTATTAATTTGACTGAGAAATGGGTAAAATTAGGGAAAACACTAGATGAATCTGACTAAAAGTGCTCTAAATTTGAATATTTGCTATTTTTTTGTTAGAGGTGAAACAGATAATGGAGGAGAAGAAGTTGTACCTATGTTACTAGGATAGTATAATGAGTTAAAAAGTTTTGAAAGGGTAGACATATAGTAGAAAAAGAGCAAAGAGTGGCTTCCCCTCCCTGTCTCCCAATGAAGAGAAAATAAACAAAGAAAAAATAGTCAAAATACTGTTGTACACAACGTATATTTACAATAATACGACATCTTCATCTTATATGTATAGGAATATACCACTTAATCTATTTCATAAGGGCAAATGTAGTACATGCTTAGGTATAAGTATATCATTAGCCTGTTAAATAGTCGCTTCTCTATACAAATCAGACATCTATTTATCTAATCATAAAAATGGTTTCTATGGTGAAACGAGTCGAGAAAACTGGATTTTATAGTCTTGACTGTATTAATTATTTTGGATTTTGCAAAAACTTTCAATTCTGCAAAAATTTGTTGACATATGATGGCATCTAAATTCGCGCATAGAATGTGTACATTATCTAGTTCTGGAAGATGCTCAATTTCTATGCCGTACAAAGAGTCAACATTACCTTCTATGCTCGACTTTTGTAAAAAATAGTTCACAATCCTGGAAAACAGGTACTTTGTATATAGCTGGTATTTGAGAAGCAGTTCCAGTTTCAGGGAAATTACTTCATAATTGGTTATCAGCTCAGTATATGAGGCAGTATCAAAATGAATTATCACGTCATCTTGATCAAATACACCGATGCTGTTTGTTGATTGGTCCAATTTTAGCGAATATTTGCCAATATTAATGACCATATTCAAATTTACAGAAGGTAGTAGGGCTTCTTGTAAATCAGGTCGGCTGTCGGGGTAATCATATCCCCCTCTTCCTGATGCAAGATGCAGCAAATCATAAATATGTTTTCGATGCTTTTTAGCAAATGAAAACCATTGTGTCACTGATAATTCCATTTTCTTCGAACATCCTTCTTTTCCTAAGTTGAATATTTGAAGTACTGGTTGGAAGCTGTTATTCGGGTCTATTCCAATATGGATGAAAAATTTGCTTTTCTTTGCTCCTATGATGTCTGATTGAAGCAACAGTTCCATTGTCACAACTTCACTATTATTAATACGCGCAAGTATGAGTATGTAAAGCACTATTTTGATCAGGTAGCTAAAAGAAACGTCCGACCCAAACCAAGAACTACACAACTATGAAGAAAATTTGGAAATTTCTGGTACCTAATATATAAATATTACTCGTATTTTTCACTCTACCTCTCACCAATCAGATAATTTTTATATTATATTACCTTCTTTTCAGTCTCTGTCTAATTAAAATACGATGTAAAATTAAATTTATGAACATATTTGTAATAAGTATAGGTAAAACTCAGGAAATCCAAATTTTTTGGGTTAAAACCATATTTTTGGGTAAAAATGCCCATTTATAGATTAATTCTACTATTCTTATATATTTATGGAATATTTATACTAAATTGCTAAATTAAAAAATATCTCATTTTATCGATTTTTTCACGTTAGGTTCACATTTAAACACACATAGCTACTACGCTTTGCACTGCAAAGCTATAGTAGCTGAACCTAACGTGAAAAAATCGATAAAATGAGATATTTTTTAATTTAGCAATTTAGTATAAATATTCCATAAATATATAAGAATAGTAGAATTAATCTATAAATGGTTTAAATATAACTGAAACATGGAAAAAGTGGGCATTTTTACCCAAAAATATGGTTTTAACCCAAAAAATTTGGATTTCCTGAGTTTTACCTATACTTATTACAAATATGTTCATAAATTTAATTTTACATCGTATTTTAATTAGACAGAGACTGAAAAGAAGGTAATATAATATAAAAATTATCTGATTGGTGAGAGGTAGAGTGAAAAATACGAGTAATATTTATATATTAGGTACCAGAAATTTCCAAATTTTCTTCATAGTTGTGTAGTTCTTGGTTTGGGTCGGACGTTTCTTTTAGCTACCTGATCAAAATAGTGCTTTACATACTCATACTTGCGCGTATTAATAATAGTGAAGTTGTGACAATGGAACTGTTGCTTCAATCAGACATCATAGGAGCAAAGAAAAGCAAATTTTTCATCCATATTGGAATAGACCCGAATAACAGCTTCCAACCAGTACTTCAAATATTCAACTTAGGAAAAGAAGGATGTTCGAAGAAAATGGAATTATCAGTGACACAATGGTTTTCATTTGCTAAAAAGCATCGAAAACATATTTATGATTTGCTGCATCTTGCATCAGGAAGAGGGGATATGATTACCCCGACAGCCGACCTGATTTACAAGAAGCCCTACTACCTTCTGTAAATTTGAATATGGTCATTAATATTGGCAAATATTCGCTAAAATTGGACCAATCAACAAACAGCATCGGTGTATTTGATCAAGATGACGTGATAATTCATTTTGATACTGCCTCATATACTGAGCTGATAACCAATTATGAAGTAATTTCCCTGAAACTGGAACTGCTTCTCAAATACCAGCTATATACAAAGTACCTGTTTTCCAGGATTGTGAACTATTTTTTACAAAAGTCGAGCATAGAAGGTAATGTTGACTCTTTGTACGGCATAGAAATTGAGCATCTTCCAGAACTAGATAATGTACACATTCTATGCGCGAATTTAGATGCCATCATATGTCAACAAATTTTTGCAGAATTGAAAGTTTTTGCAAAATCCAAAATAATTAATACAGTCAAGACTATAAAATCCAGTTTTCTCGACTCGTTTCACCATAGAAACCATTTTTATGATTAGATAAATAGATGTCTGATTTGTATAGAGAAGCGACTATTTAACAGGCTAATGATATACTTATACCTAAGCATGTACTACATTTGCCCTTATGAAATAGATTAAGTGGTATATTCCTATACATATAAGATGAAGATGTCGTATTTATTGTAAATATACGTTGTGTACAACAGTATTTTGACTATTTTTTCTTTGTTTATTTTCTCTTCATTGGGAGACAGGGAGGGGAAGCCACTCTTTGCTCTTTTTCTACTATATGTCTACCCTTTCAAAACTTTTTAACTCATTATACTATCCTAGTAACATAGGTACAACTTCTTCTCCTCCATTATCTGTTTCACCTCTAACAAAAAAATAGCAAATATTCAAATTTAGAGCACTTTTAGTCAGATTCATCTAGTGTTTTCCCTAATTTTACCCATTTCTCAGTCAAATTAATACCTACCTTCCCTGATTATTTATGAAACCTCTATTCCAATTCTCCTGACCTACCAGTCTATATAGTAATTATACAACACAATAGATAATAAATACAATATAAATAATACCTACCTAATTCCAAGAAAAAGTAATCATTACTTCACCAAAGTTTGAGAATTCCGATCTTCTAGAAATTTCTGGCTCTCAGAACATCACCTCTGTACTACTTGAATTAAACCAATCAGATTTTAGTTGATTTCCTCACACATGTAGATATTATCTCTTACCCTTTCCATTTTCTTTCTCTACCCCCACTGTATTTTTTATGTAACTGGTACACAATAACCTAAATACACGGTTTGTAGTATAGCAGCGATTATTTGTTGAATATCTTGGATAACAGATCATCCTAATTTTCAACCATATTCCATTATGACAACATTTATATCAAACATTACTTTGAGATTGTTAAATTTATCAACTCGATTAATTTTCATTTTCCAACAAAGATGGTAGATACATAATATTATACACCTGACTATTTCGTTTACTCATCTCACTGAATTGTATATCAAAGACAAAACATCCAGGTTTTATAATAATCTACAGGTATAAGTATAGATAACCCAATATTCGAGCCTATTTTCTCTTTATTAATATTTTTCTCTCCTCAACTGACTGGCTGACTGGCTATTTGTAAATAACAAGGGTGTCTAGGTAGCCTATTACATGGTATACACAAGTATATACCTACTCCTCTCTTAACAGAATAATGTGATACAGAAAAACACTAAATATTTGAGATTTATCCATTTTTTTGCCAGTTTTGACTATTTTTCTACAACTTAGCAAATTTTTGATAAGAAGCCATCTAGATGTGTATATTTCTTTCTCTTTTTCATGTTTCCCCCATACTATGTATCAAATATGTAACAATCAGGTTACAGAATAACCTATACACATAGGTGACAACGGGTAAGAGGGTACAATTTTGATTTGAACACATTATACTCGAAAAATAGTAGAATTATCCCCTTTGTATCGAACTGAAATCCAATAATAATTTTTCAACTTGGCTACCTTTTCACCTGAAACAGGTGTACACCATACCTTACCTACACATTTTCCCGACCATTTACGAATATTCTGACCTTTTAAATGTACAGAGGCTTATTAACAGAACGCATATCGATATCAAAATGCTACATATTCCATTTTAAAACAATTTTCTGTCAGTTTTTTCGACAAATTAACATACTTTTGCTACATTCCCTCGGTAAATATATCCTGAAACTTTCTCTTTACCCCTCCCTCTCTAACTAA
This sequence comes from Acanthococcus lagerstroemiae, assembly GCA_031841125.1. NCBI lineage: Eukaryota > Metazoa > Arthropoda > Insecta > Hemiptera > Eriococcidae > Acanthococcus > Acanthococcus lagerstroemiae. The sequence goes on along the minus strand of CM063106.1, from coordinate 29,008,525 downwards.
CTTGTTTCATTTATTGTCCATTTTCCCACAATTTTCAACAATGATAAAAGTCCCACTACACATTAGGGGACTGACTGACAAAAACCAACTCGAAAACAAACTCTTGATGAATAAAAGTAGCTAAATAAACAGATAAATACAGATAAATATAGAATACTTTATACCTGAGTACCTCTTTACATACTTTTCAATCAATTTTATGCCTATTTTCAAATTTTATCGTTTAATTGTGGAAGGATACACTGAATAGACTAGACAGCCAACTGATAGCCATATAGATGGTTATACCTATTACAAATAACAGAGTAAAAATATAAGAAATTAAACATGCTCATCTACCTACCTACACAGTTCACATTTTCCCGATAGACTTGGGATTTTCTATAATATCAACATTTCCAAATTCCCCCCTTTCTGCTACTATCCACACTTTTCCCACACTTTGAATTAGATTTGATTGCTTTTAGTGTCGGAAATTAACCTTCTTTCCCAACTTCCAGTTCCTGTAAGAACTATAACTGTTCCCTGATCCCCTCTAACAATACCCACCTATCCTGTACCCACTTCATCATAATCTTCAGACAACTGACAATTTTGCATTGTCCTAATCTCCCTGGTAACTAACTTCCGCGAATATAAAATCTTATTGTTTTCAATCATTTCTCTCCCTCTCCCCCTCTCTCTTTTCAAATCCGGTTCGCTGTTTCAAATAAATACATATGTTATTCTTATGTTTTTATATCACTTGTTACTACACCCCTGAGTCTCCCAGTTAGACAATAATATCATTCCTTTTTTTTTCTTCTCTTTTTTCTTCTTACCCCTTCAACTTTAATAGTATGCAATTGCGTCAACTTTGAATATTTTAACATCTAAGAACACGACTTTTTCCTAATACCTGAGAGCTCCAATCAAACTATTATTTTCTACTTCTAATAACAAATGGCTCTACTGGTGTGATTCATTAGCAAGTATTGTAGACTTCTACTCCTTCCACCATCTACTAAACTGAAACCAAATTGGAAACCCATTCTTTACTCAGACATTGACAAATTTCACACTTTTTACTCATTTCAACACCTCTTGAGGGAGTTCTAGATTGTGGTACACAGTGGGTATGGGACAGACATTTCCCTTTTCACTCCTTGTGTAATCTATACGTACATCCTCTTCACGCACGAGACAGTACAGACTCCTCATTGTTCCAATTAATTTTTTATCATTAATAAATAAACCAGACACTCTACTCCTTGAATCATGTACCACAAACCTACTATCTACAACATTTATTCTGAAACTGACACATTTTACACTCATTTCAAAACTTCTTCAGAGGGCTCTGAATCATGAAGCATAGACAACAGGGACAAACATTCTCTTTTCACTCTCCCATATAATCTATAGGCTCTGACATACACCTGACAGCACTTACTCATGATAACATAATATTCAAATTCATTTTATTCCCTCCACTTTTTCTCCCGTTTTAGCTACATTTCCCACTGGACATTGGCTATACTGGGTATAATTATTAGTAAATAATCCAGACCATCTCCTCCTCGAATCATCTCTCAGACATGAACCAACTCGAAAACCGACAATTTATTGGGAAAATTTCAATAAACTAATCTAGTTTCTTTACTCCTTGAATCAGATACCACACAGAAATGAACTCGAATACCAACAATGGATCCAGAAATTAACACATTTCACACACTATTCACTCTTTTCACGCATTTCGAAACTTCTCGAGGGGCTCTGAATTGTGGTACATACGGGCTATTGAACAGACATTCTCTTTTTCACTCTCCCATGTAATCTACAGCCTCTGACATATACACCTGGCATACAGACTCATGCTAATTTATAATTCAAAATTTTTTTTCTTCTTCACTTTTTCTCGTTTTAGCTATATTTTCCACCAGACACTGGTTATACTGGGTATAATTATTAGTAAATAATCCAGTTATTCTACTCCTCAAAACATCTAACAAACACACAGCCTACAGAATTTATCAACAAATCAACACATTTTACACACATTCCATGTATACTAAGACTTCCCGAGAGGGCTCTAGATCAGGGAACAAACATTGCCCATTTTTCCTTTCGTGTGTAATATATACAGTACACACCTGACAGTGCACTTTTGCAATATATTCAAATTCCCTTTTTTTTTCTCTCTTTTTTTTTCTACACTTTTTCTCGTTTTAGCTATTTTGTCAACAGATATTAACTTTACCAGCTAGAATTAACCAGTTACTCTGTTCCTCAAATCATCTACCAGACCGCAATTTACCACAAAAACCGACAATTTATTCAGAAAATATCAAATTTTACCTATTTTTCCACACTTTTTATCATTTTAGTTACAATTTCAATGATAATTAATTCTACTGACTCGAATCAAAGCAAATATTCCAACTTACTACTCTTTGTACTGAGAAATGAGTGATAAATTACCCGAAATACGCATTATTTACATAAATTACATTACCATTAGATTATAGGGTATTTTCATAATGTACCTACACAGTTTACACGAGATATTAAAGTTACTCCTGTTTTTACCATTATTTTATATCAATAACATTCACACACACACACACACACACACACAAAAAAAAACTATAAATTAAACAAAAGCATAATTTTTTCTTTGTAACCTTTAGTTGCCTACATATGTTATGAGAATTATAGTGTCACTTTACCATTACTCTATACTTCATATTCCATTTCTGCAACCATTTTCTCCATGATCATGCAGGAATACACGCGTTTTTAGAACATAAACAGATAAAACAACGATTTCTTGAGAGATGGGGAGAGGGAGGGATTGGAACATTTTGTTGGGTATTTAGATTGTGGTGCATACGGGCTATTGAACAGACATTCTCTTTTCCCCTCTCCCATATAATCTACAGGCTCTGACATACACCTGACAATACAGACTCATGCTAATTTATAATTCAAAATTTTTTCCATTCTCACAACCATCTAATACATGCACCTGGGTATACAGATACACACAAATTCTTAGAACACAAACAGATAAAGCGAGGATTTCTTAGGAAATGGAATGGGAGGGAGCTGGAACATCTTGTTGCGTATGTGAATTATGGTACACAAAGTCGGGGTTCGAATCTCCTGTTTACATCGGGGACCTGCCTATAACTCCAACTCCAACTATGTTATACTATATTATACTCTTCATATTCGAACAAGTGTTTTCCTCATTTCTACACGATTGGTAAAACTGGGACTAAATGAGAGTTTCAAAAATACCTGAGCATGCACCATATGTATTGGAAAATGTTCAGCGACTCTTATAACCTCCTGTTTACAGCAGGGAGTCAGTAGCTTCAGCTACACTATACTACACTTTATACTCGGACATCTAATTTCCTCATATCTACACGACTGGTTGAACTGGGGCTAAATGAGAGTTTCAAAAAAAAAAATATCCAAACAACCCCCGATATATGTTGGAAAATATTCAGCGATAAAGATTCGAAGCTAAAAGCGCGCCGCGCCGAATAATGATTCAATCCAGGCTGGAGATAATTTTCACTTTTTGATAAGACAGATTCGAAAATCTAATAATTTATAACGCGAATTGACACATCCAAACTACATATTATCGTACTATTTCACCTACGGATTGGTAAAGCACAAAGAGAATTAATTAGGATGATGCAATAAACGCAATACGCCATGTATAGATATATTTTTTCTGTACAGCCACCGACGACTCAGTCGTCGCAACGTGCGAAAATATCTTCCTGATAAGAGCGCGACAAGTTTAGACCTGTCTGGAATTTCGATATTTAATAATTTTTTTTTTTGATGACTCATCTAAAGTTTGGTAGGAAAGAAAGACCTGCGAATAATCCATACTCTCCTAATACTTCGATTCGTGAAACGACCTCTTTTCGAGTGTTGGTATGATGAGGAGAGGGAGAGGGGGCTGGGTTGTGGTACCTCGGACAGAGGCGTAAGTAAATATTCCCTTTCCCCTTAGCCACCATTTTATATATTTCATATTCCCAAATTTTTATATCGAAAATACAGGTTCATCCAAGGAGGGAGGGGTGGGTGTGGTACTCTCGGTCTCAAGATAGGGTATAGACAAACACTTTCCTTTTTCCCCTCTCACCATCATGGTTCCTGCAGCTACCTTTGCGTATATATTCATATTCATATTATTATTATACCCGAAAATATAGGTCTCACATGGGGGAAACTGATTGTGGTATAAGGGGAGAAAAGGTCCTGTTCATAGCTGGCAATTTATATACAAAATTATACTCGCTTCAACCGCGGAGGAATGAAAAATCTGAAACGACTCAACGAAGGGGCGATGAGGAGGGTGAGGGAGGGCACTCTGAATTGTAGTTTCCCTAGAGTCTGGGAAACGGACCTCTTTCTAACATACCCATTTATCTGCATACTATCATCATCATACATACACACAACCAGTCGATTTCAATCACGAACCTGGACATCTGGATCAAGGGGGAAGACGAGGGACACTCTGGATTGTAGTTTCCCCGGAGTCTGGGTGTGAACCTTTTTCTAACCTACCCATTTACCTATACTGACATATCCACGCCGTAAGTATCCCATATACAACACAACTAGTAACCTATACTTTGAGAGAGACGAAATTTTCTTCGAATACAGTACGCGGATTGCATACTCAAGGTTTGCAGGGGAACCAGGGCTTTTAGCATCGACTGTGACGTCACTCCATTTAAAAATACACGGGAGACCTGCGCCAGGAAGTACACTTTTACTCTACTGATCGCCGCTGAAAATTGAATTAAAGTCCTACCAGGGACGTACCGAAGATTTTTTTGGGAGGGGGGGTGGGTAAAAATTGCGAAGGTCCCAACTGACTCCACTTAGAATTCCCAAGTACATATAAAAGCATAAACAAACCCTTTTGATTTGTTGAATTTTTCCAACCGACTCAACTCAAAATTCCCAAGTATCGAAAGCAAAAGCAGAAAAACTTTTTGTTGATTTGCTGGATTTTCCCAACTTTACAAGTCAATTCCCGAGTATCAAAGCAAGTAAGAAAGAAAAAAAGAGAAAAAAAACTTCCGACTTATTGGATTTTCCCAACTCCGCCCGACTGAAATGGTAAATTTTCCCAACTGCTGAATGAAGATTTTCTCCGGGGGAAGATAAGTTGCCCCCTACCCCCTGTTGGTACGTCCCTGAGTCCTACCTGGCCGAATGTAGAAAAAAGAGAATGAGTCAAGCGATTAAGAAGAAGAAGAATGTGGTATTGAAAAGATTGCGCACCGGATGAGTACAGAAGACAAAAGACGTTTGTTAGATGCTCGCATCATGCTACACAGAGGATCCCCTACAGTGACGCTCCTCGGAACGGGAGGGGACGCTCAAAGATGCCGAGGTGCCACTGGGCTTCACTTTTCTCTTTCAACCTTTCTCATCAGCTACTGTCATTCTCTCTTCTGCTGCTGCAGCTGCGGTGGGGACGCCGTTGCTCGATGGATTGGTAATGGGCCCGCTCTCTTCCGCGCTCTTCATCGGTCTGGAGCCGCCCTCTTCCGGGCTCTCTTACTGGCGGCTGCAGAATCTCTCTGATTCCAGTGCTGGTGCCTGCGACAGCTTGTGGACAGCGGGTACGGGTCCACCCTGATTCTCGCTGTCCATTGATTGGTGGTGGTCGCCATTGAAAATAGCGGGTTCTCCGCTTCCCAAAGCCGACGCATCGTCTTCGCCGCGAATTCGGTCCTTACATTTCATTCCTCCAGTGAAGCCGTCGGTGGCGGAATAGGTACTCTGTGAGAATATGCTCCGCAGACTGCGAAAACCTGCCCTTACACTCGCACTGTAGAGTTTCACGCCGTCTCATTCGGTTCAGGTACTCGGCGGAACATCCATGTCCCATCAGCGCCTGCATCGTCCAGAACGAGAACTGTATTTTGGACTTACGCCGAGCGCTGATGCTGGGGAATATCGAGTGCATCCGTCGACCAGTCGACGCCTCGTCCCAGTGTTTTCCCCAGCATTGCTCAGTGATACGGCGGAACTGCTTGGCCAGCCGCTCAAATGGTACCCCACCAGTGACAGCGGCTACTACGCCCTCTTCTTCGCTGTCACTGGTGAGATCATAATCTGCTTCATCGGCCTATTCAGCGGCGGCTTCCGCCACTATCTGGAACTTGGCGGATAGGGTGTGCGGGCTACTCTGAGATACAGGCTCCAGTTGGTGACTGGTAAACATTATTACCTTGCAGTTACTTGGAGTTCGAGTGAAACAAAGTCGGTGTATCATTTAGGTAATGCCAAAAAGTTTTTAGAAGTTTCACTGACTATGCCTGAATAGTGCCAAAAAACGTTACTTTTATTTTGCTGTCCGAAACATACTCCAATTATCGCCATATTTTGGGAACTTCTCTTCATTTTCTTAGAATAAGCTGGTTAGCTTATTCTAAGAAAATGAAGAGAAGTTCTGTAAATTCATTTTCCTTTGAGGGGGGGGGGGGAGTTCCATAGCTCAATCTTGTTTCGCAATTTCGTGCAACACTAGGCACTTCTCGGAGCTTGCAATTCCACAAATCTGATTCTATATATTTTTGCAGTTGTATATGGAAAATAAGCGTAACACTCGTATAATGATCCCAATTTTCATTTTTCATGATAATATGACCGTATAAATTCCTTTCAAGTCCTATATTTCGGTGAGCGGAATGACGGTATATAATCACGTTGCGTTAAATTACGACAGCATTTTTTTTTATCCTCTAAATTTTGATTTCGTTACCGAGAACATGTGACTCGTGCTGGCGGGATGGGATGCGTTCATTTAAAATGCTTTTTCTTTCGTCTCCGGTTGTAATCTAAAGAGTAACAGCCGCCTAGTCTGGCCGATATCATGTAGGATTATATCATAATTACATTCGTGTCACCGACTAGTACACATACATACAAATAACGGAGCCGCGCCAAATGATATCACCCGGTACGTTGCATTTTGGGGTAAACGGTGTACGAGACTGCCAAATTTTAATTTCGATGTTACTGTGGGTCAAGGATAATGTTGTTATCATTTCCACCGAAGTTATATAACAATTGCGACGACTTCAGTTCCGCTGATTATTGCGGCGAAGTAATGACTTTGACCGTGCGCGAGACCGATTCTCATTAAAGAATTAAAACTATCAGAAAACAATCTCAGCTGTTGATGAATTGGTGCTCAAGAAGCTGAATAAATGATACAGCGATTTTACGGATTGTGTAGGGAAAATATATAATTAAAAAAGGAATAATTTGAAGCGTAAACAGTCTTTATTTTTTCGGCGAGTAGATGAAACATTCTTCCAATAATACGTTAAAATGCTTTACAATCTGAAAAAAGGAAGAATTTCACGGTTGAATGATTCTTATAAAAGTGATTATAAATTGATTGGAATTTTTATATTAACTTAAATGAATTTGTGGAATTTTTTGCTTCGTTTCATTAAAAATAAAAAAATAAAAAAAAATAATAATAATAATAATTGGAATATTCCAAATCGAAGCTTCTTTTAAGAGCTTGACCGAGAAACCGAACGAAAAAATAAGAAAAAATTTCATTAACGTATTTTTAAATGGAATATTAAAGTAGAAGAAAAAGAAAAATATTATCTCTGGGTATCGAATCGAACATCTAGCTTTTGATCTACCTAGCTATTCAACAGTACGTTTTAAGCGAAAGATATTCTAGAAATAATGAACAGTATTAGAAATAGTAGATGAGCTGTTAATAATTTCTATTCAGGTCGAAAACTTTTCTAATGACGCTGACGCGACGTAACAAAAAAGCATCATTTTTGAAGAATTGGAGCATTATACTGAAAAGTGAAATTCTGTTGATGAAAAGTGGTTTTGGTTTTTAGAGTAAAATTTATCATTGTTCGATACCGTATCGAGAAACGTTCACGGTAGGGGGTCCCCACCCCCATAAAAAGCTTAAAATTTGGGGGAAATGCATGAAAAATGCATTTAGAAAAATCTAAATGGGGAGGGAGGATAATCGCAAAAATAAAGGGCACTACAAGCGCCATTATTTCAAGTAATTGGGGGAACGGGACGTTGAAATAATTGGAAGTTGAAATAGTACAAAGTTTTCCCCCTTTCATTGTACCGTAATACTCTTTAAACATATTTTGTACATTAAAATATGAACGTCTTAATGATTTAACTTTTTACAAAAAGTTACGCAGTACCTGCAGTCCATTATACAACATAACCGGTTCTGGGCTAGAGCCAAGGGGGGAGGAAAGAAGGGCTATTCTCCTAATTCCTCTTGGATACTTACGCCACTGTCTTGTGTATTGACGCGCAGGAAGTTAGAAAAATGAACATAATGTATTGTATGTACATTCAAACAGTTAAGTAATAGAGAGAGAGAGAGAGAAGTTAACATGATTGAAAGCTGGAATAAAAGATAAAGAATTTTTGGGTTGAAGTAATCCTAAATCGGAATAATCGAGGTTGAAATAATCAGGCTTTTACTGTACATCAAATGGTTTGTCAAGCAAAAGAGAAAAATTTAGCAGAAAATGCTACGCAGGAAACGCTCCGCAGAAAAACGTAACTATCGCATTATAATTGCGTATTTCTCTTTGTACGGTCATTCGTTCTATCTCGTTTCGACCATGTAACAATGTCAGGGACGAAACTATTGGGGTTGGGAGGGGGGTTGACACCCCCTCCAATAATTTAACAGTCGGCCAATTATTCTGCAATTGTTCATTTGAATTTTCCATTTTTTAAGAACGTTTGTTTGTTTGTTCACTTTTTCCCCCAATTAAAAATATTTTAATATAAAACCGGCAAATTTTCAAATTTTTACAAATTTTTTTCGGCGAATTTCTCGTTTAAAAAAAATCCCCTCCTCCCACAACCGAAAGTCAAGTTTCGTCTGTGAACAATGTCTTTCTATCTAGGGGTCGGTCACTTTTTTTGGCGAAAATCTGTCATGTATTATTTCTCCATCAACAAGCGCCCTAAGTTAAGAAATTTACAATGGGATAATACACGGAATCATAATTCTACTTCTAAGTGAATATCCTCTCGGAAAAATAGATGTAAAGAGAGAGGGTTAATTCGACACCCCACCCTTGGTTGAAGTGGCGTGTGTCGTTACTGTCATAATATCTGTTTTTGAGGTTTTGTATAAATTTGTTAAAATATTGAATATCCCTATTGACGAAATCGGTCAAAATTCAGCTCCTGGTTGTAGCGGATTTTCAGTTTTCCGCTGCGAAATTGTTAGATTTGATGCAGCGTTTATACAATTCTGCAGCGTTACGCTGCGATTTGAGGAGATCTAACAGCAGACCTCAAGAGTTGTCTGCTGCGGATTTTGAAATGATTCCGCAGAGTACACATAGAGACAGCAGCGTTACGCCGCGATTTAAAACAATTGTCCACTACACTGCTGATGTGGATGATGAAACTCAGCAGCATTCAGCGGTTAAATGTTGGATAGTATACAGCAGCGTTTGATTTTACTGCGACTAAGCAGCGGAACGCTGCGGATAATTCAATTTTTTCAGCAGCTAACGTTGATATCAGAATGAAACGATGGCTTGTAGCTACCGGTGATGTTACCTTCAGGCTTCAAGGTTGTCGCCAAGTCGGCGCCTTTAGATAAACGTTTGCGGTTTAACGGCTATCTGGTTCGATGTGTATCTACAAACTATCTCACAGTTTCTGTTTCCAACTCCCAAGTTAGCGGTTGCGCGTTGCGTTTTTGAGTTTAGTTCGAAATTTTGTGTTCAGAAGGTAATTTACTGGTAAGTTATGTCATCTACATATCATTTAATGTAGGTAATATTCAATTAGTAGTTACCTATTTGAGAATAATTATTCGCAAGCGACAGAAAGAGCGTTTGCATGCGAAAAACGACAAGTCTAGAAATCAAACGCATGCCATTTGTATAAGGAATGCACGCGAAATACGGCGCACGAATTTAAATCGTCGGAACTGTATGTTGTCGCATGTATGAATGGTACTTCCAGTGTTCCATTTCAGTTGTTCACTTGGTAACTCCAACTTCAGAGTACTTAACCCTCTCATACTTCGGGTACCAGGTCGCTACTGTCATCAACCACTGCCACTGCCGCTCCAACAACTAGTGTCATGTACTGGACTGTCAGCCTCAACAACCAGTGTCAGGTGCTCGACTGTTATGAACTTCTGCCACTGCATCTCTTGGCTATGGCTCCGATCACTCTTGTCTGCAGCATGTGCAATACAGGGATGTTTCCCAGAATGTTTTCAATCAAAAATACGAAAAATGTGAGCCCCCCCCCCCAGTCCAAAGAAAAAACGTAGAAAAGAAAAGAGAAATCAAATCGGGAATGTTTCGGGAAACGCTTAAAATTATCTGGAAATTGAGAATCACTACTAAAAAACCAATCGATGTGATAGATAACCAATATCTGACCAAAAACCTAAACTGGTACATTAGCCCAAACTGACAGTCCAAAACTGATAAAGAGCCCTAAAGTTTCCAACATCCTAAAACTGGCGTGATTGTCGCCGCGTTTTTTTCCCTTTTTTTCCCCCCTTTTCTTCTTCTTCTTCTTAATAGCCGATTATTATCGCGTTTTTTCCTTCCCTGTTTCATTTTCGCGCGAACCACCCTTCTTTTTCGCATGATGAAAAATCACACCCCTAATTATTCAAGGGGTGAATCAGCTTGGGCGTGGGAAAGTTCCCAAAATGCTCTCTAGGCTGGTCCCCCAGCCATTCAAAAGATTTATTTTTGTACCCTGTGTTTCAAAACGCGAGCGCGTGTCGCGGGGGGGGGGGAGGCTTTTGTAAGTGATAACCTGTCTTGAAGGTTCTGTTTGTGTGACAAGTCAATAACATTCATTGAAACTATTTCAAGAGTCTTAGAAAATGTTCATATTTTGTATACATCTCTGTCGAGAAGGTCCACTTGGTCTTGTCGGTATGAAGTCGCGGGGCGGGAGTCATACTAGACCGAATTACCTTTCGAATGAGACCTTAACCAGCTGTGTGTAACGTTACTGAAAGATTTTTTTTCAGTCTTTTTGATAATGAGGTACCGAAAATCTGTATTTTGATGGAAATGCATTTGAAAGTCCGCAAAATGATTAAGAGTGAAAGCTTCCATTTAAAAAAAAACTGGAGTCGACAACATAGGCCCTTTTTGTTTCTATGCATTTCATACCCTGGAGCTTGAATGGAATGAGACCTAAAAAAAAAAATGGTACAGTGGAGCTGAAAGAACCAAATTGCTAAAAACCCAAAAATTGATTTTTGGTCGAAATTTAAAAAAAAAAATAAACTGTACAGCCAAAACTGTAATTGCCAAAGTGGGCCCTTTCAACAGAGATGTACGCATTAAATTTTTTTTATTGTGGCCAGTGGGCATAACCAGCCTAGTATTCAAAGAAGTCCGCCCTTGACCAGAGGAGGGGGCGTTGGTGAGCATTGAAAATATCTGGAAAAGTCAGGGAATTTGATCCTCGGAAAAAAGTGGACAACTTGTGAAGAGTGGTGGATAGTCAGAACGTGGCTGATTTTATATTTCGTTTATGGAATAGTGTGAAAAAAAAATCATTTATACTTGTTATTATGTAATATATTTCGCTAGATACATTGAAGAAAGCTGAGTCCGATGAGTCCGATGAACGAGAGAACCTGAATTGTCAGAATATAGGTAAATATTGTATGAATATGAGATTTGAAAATCTTATGGAATACTTGTAGGAAGAATAGGAAGGTGATATCAGTGGATCAGAATATGTTCAAAAAAATTATGAAAGTCTCAAGTATGTTGGAGGATGCAGAAAGCAGGGTGGAACTTCAAAAAAGCAAAGTGAATGGAGTCCCCTTGTGACAATATCAAATACTTCATGGAAGTGATGCGATGAATTACCAGAAGACAGAATCAGAAATGAATACAAAATAAAATTTTATGTCTCTAGGCAAGGAGTGCAATGACGTTATCAGTGTACGAGAATGGGGCCTCAAAGATAAATGAGTGGGATCCCCGCGATGACTTTGCTAGGAGAAGAAAATCATTCCGGCTATGAATTGTGATTAATTGAAAGAGTATCAGTATGAAGTATTGGGAAGAGTTATTTATTTAGATCAGTTGAGGTGCATTAAAGAAGAAATATATTCTTTTAATTTCAAACAATAGAATATGAGGGAAAGAAGGATATAGAGAATATTCTTCTCGGTGTTTGAAGAATCATTCATCCTCAATCAGCGTGATTCAAAACTGATTAAGTACAGAATAACAATCGAGCAGTGAAGAATAGGAGAAAGGTGAGATGAAGGTTTTTGTTTTTGGTTCAAGTAGGAGAGAATAGGGAATAAGATAGTAGGGCCATGTAATGATGTATCAGGGCCCTGAAGGAAAAGTAGAGAGAGAGAGAGAGACATTTGGAAAATTGCAGAACATAAGCCTTATCAAATTGTTGCTTCTAACCAGTGGTGTAGCCAGACTTGGTATGAAAGGAAGGGGGTTCGTTTCACTGTTACAACATTACGGGTGTAATACTTACTATTATTAGAATAAATTTTAATTTTTTCACATTGTCGGCCGATCCCAGGGGTGGGGTGGGGGTTCAAACACCGCTCCTGCCCGTAGCTACGCCCCTGCTTCTAACTGTGTGTAATTTTTAAAAACGAACTTTAAAATACCATGTAATTATTCAACATTGTAATTTATTTCAGAGACAAATGTGGTCACCAAATCACATGAAGTAACCAATGAGGTCACCAAATCATAGGATGAGGTCACCCGTATTCTTGGATTTGAGCAATTTTGAAAGTTATATACTCAATTGTTTACATAAATATACTCGTAATTTCAAGAATCATTGGTATTATTAATTTTTTTGGCGACCAGTTACTTTGTATTTTTACTATTTCAATTCGATAAATTGTAAATGAGAAGAGAAACTGCAATACGCTGTCTACCGCAGAGTAGAAAATTGTAGCTGCGGACCACAGCTAGAACTACTGTTTTTCCACTGCAAAATGCAGCAGCAGAATCGATTTATTATCACCACGGAATAAAAATCCAGCAGAGAGTAGCTACTGAAAACCCATTTGAATCAGCTGCTGATTCTGATTTCATCAGCAGTGTAACGCAGTGAACAACGGGTCATGAACGCTGCTGCTCCGCACCACTGCATACATGTTTTTGCTGCGAAACGCTGCTGACATTTTGTTTTTCAGCATCAGCAGCGAACGCGACTGTCTCACTCAGAATCGCTGCGTGCTGCTGCGGATTTCTTATGCAAAAATCGTCAATAGGGATAATTGCTCGGAGTAAAAGAGAATACAGTGCCTTGAACACTGTTGTATAGGGGCAGTCCCCCTATATGTTAATGGCGCGAATCGTTCCTCCTCTGAGCGGTTCAAGGTTTCCAGTTTTGGACATAGTTTACTAAAAATGGAGAAAAAAGAAAGGAAAAAATAGAGAAGTTGGCCAAGAATTTTGAGCGATTTGAGGTCTCTCCAGTTTTGGACATAATATACCAAAAATGAAAAAAAGTTAATATAAGAATTCTGAGCGGTTTGACGTCTCTCCAGTTTTGGACATAATTGATCAAAAATGAAAAAGAAAATGTTAATATGAGATTCTTAACAATTCGAGATCTTTCAAGTTTTGGAAATAACTTACCAAAAATGAAAGAAAAAGTTGATATAAGAATTCTGAGCAGTTCGAGATCTTTCTAGACTTAGATATAGTTTACCAAAAGTGAAAAAAAAAAAAAACAAGTTATAATCTACGAGTTCTGAGCAGTTCGAGGTCTTTCCAGTTTTGGACTTAGTTTACCATCTATGCAGTTTGAGATCGTACCAGTTTAGGACGTAGTTTACCGAAAATGAAAAAAATAAAGTTGATCTAGGAATTCTGAGCAGTTCGAGGTCTTTCAAATTTTGAACATTGTTTACCAAAAATGGAAGAAAAAGTTAATTTGTGAATTCTGAGTGGTTCGTGGTCTTTCACGTTTTGGACATAGCTTACCAATAATGGAAGAAAAAGTTGAATTCTGAGCAGTTCGAGGTCTTTCCGGCTTTAGACATACTTTACCAAAAATTGAATAAAATGTTAATCTAAGAATTCTGAGCGGTTCGAGATCTTTCTAGTCTTGGATATAGTTTACCAAAATTGAAGAAAATAAGTTAATTTACGAGTTCTGAGCAGTTCGAAGTCTTTCCAGTTTTGGACATAGTTTACCAAAAATGAAAAAAATAAAGTTAATCTGAGAATTCTGAGCAGTTCGAGGCCTTTCCAGTTTTGAACATAGTTTACCAACAATGTGGGAAAAATTGATATTCTGAGCAGTTTGGGGTTTTTCAAATTTTGAACATAGTTTACCAAAAATGGAAAAAAAAAGTCGATCTAAGAATTCTGAGCGGTTTGAGATCTCTCCAGTTAAACATAGATTATCAAAAATGAAAAAGAAAGTTAATCCAAACATAGTTTGAAAATAGAGCTCCACACTTGAGAGTTTTTTTTTTAAATTAGTTATATGTAGTACCAAAATAATACCACTTCTTAAGACTAGCCATAACCATTTCGCAAAAAATACTAATCCTGAAATATGATAATAAATTTTATAACAATCTGGGAAAATAAATATTAGTGTTTTAAAACGTTGTAGTGCAGCAGTAATAAAAGTGTGTGATGGATCGGCCCTGCATCTAGAAATTTTCACCCTTATAGGGCTTGAATATTTCTGAAATTTTTCCTAATTATTCTAGAGTACATTTCTGTTATTGTATGGGCTTTAAAATCTTTGTACTCTTAAGAATGTTGACTCTAAAGATTCCAGGGGGCTCAAAATGTCTGTAATTTTGAGGGTGGTGTCTTCATATTTCTCACGGGCACATAGAAACAAAACTTAATAAGAAATATCGATTCTGAGTCCGAAGTCATATGATTTCATAAAGCAAGTATAACCAAAAAATGATCAAATATCTAAGAAACCAAAATTGGTTGATGAGCAATGAAAATATTAATATTAGGTTTTGACCGAGGACCTGAATGTTTGGGAAGATTTTAATAAACTTATAAACTTTTTTAGGTTTGACAGAAATCTGAAACTCTTGGAAACTTATTTAAAATCTTTCAAGACTTCTGACGGACTCACTAAGTATTTTTTATAATTATTTTAACGTTGGTTAAAACTCACTCAGACAGGTTTGAAACTCTCTGATACTCTTACCGACTTCTACAAGCTTATTCAAGACTATAGTTTTGTATTCTTCCAAACGTATTTAAGACATTTTAAGACACGTCCACATTTGTTCCAGGCTGAGAAGCTCTTCCTGATTAGCTGAAGACTGTTCTAGACTTCATAATGATTCAAACTTGCTTGAAATTTTTCAAGCTATGTTTTAGACTTTTCTATACTTTTATACTTTTTTAATTCGAAAATTCGATTAAGACGTTCAGTTGTGTTTTAGGCTTCTCAGGATTCATCCAGGGATGTAACGGAGGGGAAGGAGGATGAACGCTCCTTCGCCACGGATCTTCGGAGTCGGTAATTTTCTGTGAATTCGACCATGTAGTTGGCATTTTGAAAATTATTAATTTATTTTACTTCTGAGGGAAATTTTTATGTCATCGAATTTGTGTTTTCAGTATAATTTCGTTTTTTTGGCAATTACGAACATTAGTCGGCAAAATATGTAGATAAGTGAGCTTTTTTTTACCAAGTCAGCATTTTCGACTTACTCTCCCCTCCGCTTCACATCGATAGGGCTCGCAATGCGCCTGAACTCATACAGATATATTATGACCATGCTGCAAAACTCTTTTTAAGATTCTACTGAAAGTCTGTCAGTACTTTCTGAGACTTATTTGAAAATTCTGCTGCCTCTCTAGACTTATGCGTACAATTTTTGAACAGTCTACGATTACAAAATAAATAAATACAAAATAAATTGAAAAAAGAATGCTTGAATCAAGGGTAAATCGAAAAGTAAAAAAGTTGGCACTGATAAGCGGAATACGATCAATTAACTACAATTTTTGCATGAGTATAAGGAAAGTAAAATAGCTACATATTTGAGACACGAAGAAAGTTGAACGATAAGTACATGGTTCAGAATTCAGATCCAGGAAACAATGAAGGGAGGAACCGAATAATGTGATATTTTTCTGAAAAACAGTTTGTACTTATTTTGACTGAGTTGGAGTAATTCTGGAAATTTTCAGGTGGTTCATCAAAAAAGTGCAGCAGACGTTGCTAAAACTAAGAGGTAAGCCTAAAATTCAGAAGGCATAATTCAAGGAATATGACAAAATTTCAGGAATTCTGAATATACTCGCAGATTTGCCAAAATTTCCCGGTATCTCCTGAAATTTTAGTAGGGTTGACAGTACCTTATAAAATATGAAAATAGTAAAATCTTCAAACCTTGCCTGTTCCAGAGACATTTATCCTCTAGCAAAAGTATAATTTCTTTTCTGAGAATCATGATATGAGTGAAGAACATTTCGGCAAATAGTGAAATTCTTCTTGGCCTGGCGTAGTGAACTGAAATGTTCTCTTACTAACCTTACAAATTCGTTTCAGGCCGTTCAAAGTCGTTCGCTTAGACTTCTTCAGATTCTTACAGTCTTGTAAACACTTCAAGACATCGGGAATTTCTTTCAAACAAGTGAAATATTTGGCCGAGCTTCTGTATAATATATCACTTCAGAAATCTTTCAGTTTTTTCTGAACTTATTCAAAACTCTTTCGGATTTCTTTAGAACTCAAGAAGCTCTTGTTAATTTACTTAAAATGCTTTTGGACCTTCGACACGTTTAAAACTATGTAACACACTTCCAGCCTTTTCCAAACTTAAGTAAGACTCGTTAATCTTCAATGCTCTTTCAAGCTGGTTTAGAATTATTTACGACTCTTCTAAACTTGTTTGAAACTCTTTAGATCACTTCCTGCTTCTTTAAAATTTGTTGAAGACTCTTTAAGGTTTTTCTCCCCTATTTAAAATTATTTAGAACCCTACCGGACTTGATTAGGCCTCTTCAAGATTCTCCAGGTTTCACCCTCGCGTCGTAGGTATTTAATAAGAAAATAGTAAACTGGGCCTTGAGAATTTTCTTTTCAATTACTAGGTATTTTTTCGTTGGAGGGTTGCGATAGGACGTGCCTCTTGAGATGTCAAGGAAATACCCAAAATATAGTCGAAACTAATTATACAACAATTTATACATGGGCATCACTTTCAGCGTTCTTCGAATCAGGGAGGAATAGGTTTTTTTGGATTGGGAGACTTGTGGGAGGAGAGAAACCTTACACTCTATACCTATAATGATTGTGTTAATTTAAAAATAAATTAGTGGATCAAGTATTTAGAAAAACGAGGTAAACAGGAACTTCATTTTCTAGCATTAGCAAATTTATGAGCAGATCAAAGGATGAAGAAAAAATCGTTTGCTATACCTGGAAGAAGTAACATATCCATCTCTGTTTTACCATTTGCACCTCATTGAAATAAGCTAGGAAAAAATTGATTGGCTGTAGAGTGTGATGAAATAAAACTGAATTTGTGTAGAAATTTATCACGGTAATAATTTACGTCGAGGATGACAGCTGTAATGAATCAAATTTTTAGACAAAATTTATAATTTTCCATGAACCATATCGCTGTTTTTTCGTTACGATGCCCTCAAAGCTGCATTATCTTGTACGCGACCATTTTTATTGAACTGACCCTGTTCTCTTAATGCAGGGGCGCAACCAGAATTTTCTTTGTGGGGGCTAGAATTGAGAAAAAAAAACTTGGGTAGGGGTGAAAACTCGATTTGGTACCTACGTATTTTCATGAATTAATTTTGAAAAAAATTTGAATTCGGGGGGCTGTAGCTCCCTATCCCCCTCCTTGATTGCGTCCTTGCCTTAATGATCGAATTGGGAGTAAAGAGTAGAAGAAGAGCTGAACTCTTCACGGTGCAATATCATAACGAAGGCATTAAATATTTTACATATTTTTTTCTCCGTATATTTAAAAGAATTAACTCAACGGGTGGGGCTGTCAGACTTTCCGCCCGCTTTCCTAAACGTAATTCCGAATTCATAAACCGTTATTTGGCACGCTTTTATATAATTAAGTGAAGTTGGATGACACTGTATTCAGAGAAGAAATTTATCTTAAAAAATAATTAGAATGCCCGTGTCGTATAGAGAAAAATACGCGATTCGTGTCAAATTAAATTAGCCGCGAATTACACGACTAAAAAAATACATGTCAGCCGAATTAGTAGCATTTTAGTATTAAATTCTGTACATCAGAATTGACGCGGCATAACACGCGATTTCGTTGCCTTCCGGAAATTGATTTTATGAGCTTGTTACCAGTTGCGGACCCCTGCAATAAACAGTGCGTAGTGGTTGATCAGGCTGACCAAACGTCGACTTTTTTTTTCCCCCACTATCCTAAAGGTTAATTAAAGGATAACTCGAATGACAAATTTCATTTGCAGCCTGCAATTTTAACTGGAACTAACAATTTACGGAAAGGATACGCAGGTCTTTCGAGGGGAAAAGTAAATACGGGAAGGCTGGAATTGAGTGGTAGGTGCTCATCAGTCTGTCACCAAGCTAAAAGGACATGAATTATCGGATCTATTCTATTCCGTTCTGTTTGTTGACGTTTTAGTTTCCCAAAATACAGAGAGACTTCGAGGACCCCGCAGTAGGCTCGTACATTTGTTAATGTAAATAAAGAGAATCAGTTTCATTACGATATCTGGTATCTTTGTGTCGGAATGAATGAATGTTCGGAATTTGATCGAGTTTCTCATGTCGTTAGACTAATATTTATGTAGTCACAAGTTAACACGTTGTGAAAAAATTGAGAATTACTACAGAAATTCCCGTTCACATACTCTGTAACTATAAATACTGGATAAGTTTCACTAGGTGTTAATGGAAATTACTGTAATTATTCATGAATTAATTGAATCACAGTGAGGTAAACTGCCCAGTAATACCTTAAGCACGTTTTCTTTGAAAATATTTAGCGTAATTTCGTAGAATCAAATTTCAAGTCTGGAACAAACATGACTGCATAAAAGATAGAATTCCCTATCAGTTAATATACCCAGGGTGTCTAGCGACCGGGAAACCTTGAAAAACTGAGAAGACCGGAAAATTAAAATCGCCGAGAATAACTGGGAAAAAGCCAGGAAATTTGTCAAACATACGGGAAGTTTTCCAAATCACTCAGTAGTTCGGGAGCTCTGATTTTTTTTTTGTAAAAAAAAAAAATAAAACATTAGGTCTGTTTGGTTTATAAGTAGTAAAAAAATCACTCTTTCGAATGAAAAGTCGTTAAGCATTTATTCTTAGTGCGAGTAGTCGAAAACTAAGAAAATAAGTTGAAAAGCAGGGTTATTTGCGAATATCTCGGCAACAACTTTTCAAAGTGCATTAGGTGTATAGCTAATGAAAAAAGGAGTAAGTAGGTCTGGTCCAGGGGAATTAGCATTTTTGATGGAATTAATTGCAGTACAGCTGAAACTTGGTACGATTTTTTGTACCCTCTTTGGAGAAATCCCTTAATCTCTCCCCTCCCCGGGTGTGAGCATCATCCCCCAGAGTCCAAAAAGTGTCCCCGGAAACAGTCTTTGGCTTGTATCTAGCTTAAAATTGAGTTATAGGTAAAAATATTCCGTAACAAAATTAAAGAGCGTAAAATTCTATACAAAACTGATATCTATGTTTTCTTTTTCATTAATACCATACCAACCAAGATAATTGGCGTTCAAGATCACACGAGCATGTCAATATGAAGTAACCTACAATGTAAGCGGTATACGAACGCCGAACTTGTCACTATGCGAGAAGCGTTGAACGCTGTAATTTTAAATCCCTATACTAGATGGACCAGCTTATTATTTTAGAAACCGGATTGACGGCAGACAATAGATATAGAGCGACATGACTATTGGCGTTTGGACACTCCCGTAGGTGCGCTAGTGTAGTGGACGAAAAGATGATCAGGGTATTTTTACCACAAAAACATGTACAGGTGAAATGAGCTCTAGCATTTTCAGAATTGAAGAGAACTAAAGTGTCAGCCCTTATCATTTCCATTCAGATTACCCCAATTTGAGTTTTTTTGCAGAACATTTTTGTCCCTGATCATCTTTTCGTCCAAATACACCAATCAGCGCGCCGCATTTCATTAGGCCGCTAGAGAGCGACTCTTTAGCGTCCAAACGCGAATCGAACATTCTGAAGAGTGCAGGCGGACTAACACATCGACGCGGTGTTACCTCTAGTGTTTTGCAGCAGCGGATTCTTAGCGCCCCTATCATATGCTTCATCTTTACCAAGGTTTGGAAAAGTTCACAAACTGTGAACCAGAAACGAGTGCTCATCATAAGGAATTGAGATAATCACGAGTGCAACATGATAGAAGGGATGTTCAAACTTTTTTAAACTGGCTGAGAGCCGATCATTCTTTCCCATATGTATCTGAATTACAAGAGGGGATCTACCCGGGATTACGGAGGGGATTCATGAAGGTGATATGGAAGGGCTATACGGCGGGTCTACAAATGGGATCCGTGCAAGGAGAAAAAGAGGGGCTATACGACGAGTCTACAAAGGGCATACATAAAGGGTATACAGAGGAGCTATACGACAGTTTACAAAGGGGATACTTAGAGGCATACAGAGGGGCTATACGACGGGTCTACAAAGAGCATACATAAAGGGTATAGCACGGGTGTCTCAACGCCAGTGTATAGCTTGGGTAGTGAGAGAGCTACACGTAAATGAAGCGCTCTGATTGACTGTTGGAGGCGAAACATACCTGGTTGAGACAGAGCTAACGAAAGTCGATTTTCTAAGGGTCTCGAGTGGGTTTACATGAATTTAAGTTTTCCGCATCGGGATCACGAGCTTGTGCGGTTGCCGTAAAGTAGGTATCTAGCCACGCGTTTGTAGAGGAGGTTGTTTAAACGCAGAAAACTGTACACATGAAGATTCGGATGAAAATGAATAATTCTTATAATAATAAAGACAATAAATTGAAATTATATCATGTAACATTCTATGCATCCAGTCATGTGTTTTCGCGATTATTTCAGCGTTCGTATACCGCGTACATTGGTGTGGTGGGACGTATGGCGATGCACGCATGCCAAAGTGACCTCTATGACATCGCACCCCCGGCCACAGGAACTACCCTTTCGAATATCGCGTCAGTGACCGAAGGGACGCCTTGGGGCCGGGCTCGAGCCGCCATTTCCACGTGCTGGAACGGTGCGCGCGTCCTACCAGGGCCACCATGGGGTTCCCTACTGACCGAGGTCCGCACTCCCTGAGCGCTCGCCTGGAAATTTCAGGTCCCCCACAGCCGGACGCGCTGCCTCTCTTCACTCACCCCTCACCTCCTCGTCTTGGTCCGTGTGTCGACGCAAGCAGGTGGTGACGACGGGTGAGCCCTGCTGGTGGGTCTGCAGTGCAGCTGCAGCAGCTTTTCTCTAGGATGGTACAGAGTTCTCCTGTTCGATGGTGTCTTCTTCTTCATGATTGCCGAGACAAAGGCCGACACCCGGTCCCAACTGCTTCCGTTCTTCATAATCTCCCGAACCAGGGTGTTCGGCGTGAGACGGCTGATCACGCCGACGTCGTCGTCTTCTTCTTCTTCTTCATGGTCGCCGCCGGGATCGATCGCTGTTGTGGCCGTCCCGCGCCTTTCCTGCTCCCAGGCCTCACACTCGAACAGGGTGTGCCAAGGTGTGTCCTCCGCCCCTCGATCACAGTGCGCGCACACGGGGCTCGGCGCTATCGACATCCGATGTAGATACGTGCCGAAGCACCCGTGGCCGCTCAATACTTGGGTAAGCTGGTAGTTAAGCGCTCCGTGCGTTTTTCCTACCCATCCGTCGAGGTCGCGTATCAGCGCTCGGGTCCACTCGCCCTTGGTCGAATGGGCGAGCGCGTCCTTCCACTTCTGAAGAGTGTCCTGCTGGATGACTCGCTTATATCGCGTACATTGTAGGTTACTCCATATTTACATGCTCGTGTGATCTTCAACGCTGATTATCTTGGTTGGCATGGGATTCACGAAGAGAAACGCAGGTATCATTTTTGTAGAGACTTTTACGCTCTTTAATTTTGGTTAGGAATATTTTTACTTATAACTAAATCTTAAACTAGATACAAGCCAAAGACTGTGTCCGGGGGCATTTTTGGACTCTGGGGGGTGATGCTCACACCGGGGGAGGGGGGAAATCACAGGATTTTCCGAAGAGGGTACTAAACAATCGTACCAAGTTTCAGCTGTGCTGCAATGAATTCCATCAAACACCTCTTTTTTAGCTAATTCTCCTAGACTAACCCGATTGAAGCTTAAAAAAAACAAAAATGAAATGGCCATTATTAGAATTCTCGATATCTTTTCCCTAGAATGTCCACCAGATGGCTACAGACCCATAGCACCTATGGGGCTTAGCCCGACCTAGCTCTCAGCTCTGAGCTAGTTCGCATAAAATTATAATCCTTCACTTTTTGGACACGTTGCTCTGCCTAATTTAATGTCTATATTAAATTTGAACAGTGATAACACTGACGTATATTTTATAAGCATCTGTAAACAGGAATGTTCCAATAGGGAGGCAGGGGGCAACCCCCCTCCCCGGTAGGAATTTTTCACTCAGCAGTTGGGAAAATTTACCATTTCAGTCAGTTGAGTTGGAAAAATCCAACAAGTTAGAAGTTTTGCTTTTTTTTTTATATTTATTATTATTTTTTTTGGCTTTGATACTTTGGAATTTGTTGAGAAGTTGGGAAGTTGGGAAAATCCAACAAAGTCAAAAGGTTTTTCTTCTTTTGCATTGATACTTGAGAATTTTGAGTTGAGTTAGTTGGGACTTTCACACTTTCACAATTCCCCCCCCCCCCTCTGGAAAAACTCTTCGGTACGTCCCTATCTGTAAACATAGGTACACAATTCTAACATACCTCTACATGATTCACCAAATCCAAAAACTGAATTTTACGATCAAGTCAGGAACATATTTCCCATTTTGTTATGTACAAGGCTTCATTGCAGTTAAAAAGACAAGTGTAGTTGAAAACTTTAGGAGACAAGATTCGTCGTCTTCAGTAAACAGAATAGAATTTAATTCGTAAACTAGTTAAAGTGATAACATTTTTCTCTCATTTGCTGCGTATCGATCTCAAACATTTTTCCAGTACGCAAATTCTCGAATCGTCTCCTCTGAGAAACGTCCCAGAGATGGGTTTTCGCGATAAAACTTCAGTTATTGTCACTCAACCACATTAGGTCTTATGGCTGGCGTCCAATCCAATCACAGTTCTTCTCGCGATTGGAATAAAATTTAAATTTAATGAACTTCTATTAAACGAGAAACCCTGGAAACTATGGAAGATATTTAGTAAATACTACTTCATTTCATCTTAATCCATTTATATTTACATCAGGTTCTACATTCCGATGCCGAATAAAGTATACAAATGCTATAGTAGGCACTAGATATTTTGTAGCTGTCATCAGGTAGATGGTACGGAAAATAATAAAGGGAAAATCGTCTAATAATATAAAACTTTTTATGAAACTCTAAAAGTGCACAGGTATGCTATCACACTCTCATTGCTTATTTTATGAAGTTTTTTTAAATTTCTTCTTTTTGCTCTGAATTTACTACACCCGTATAACTTTTTCAATTTTAGCTTTCGGAATATCCAACTAAATAACTTTCAAATTAAATTCAAAACGTAAGTATCTAGTTGAGTTTTAGTGTCAGTTTCACTTTGAAGAATTTTATTTTCTAAACTCAAATTCCGCAACAGTTTCCAGTTTCATTATTTCATATAAGGAGGACACAGGACTGACTTCCCTTTAGAAACGTTGATTCGGTATACAAATATACAAGATCAGATAATCGAAAGCATACAAAACTGAATTTTTTATCGTCCTAGAAACGTCGGTAACTGCAAACAGCTGCTTTTATCTGCGGACGACTACATATATAGTTTGGAATAAGTTACAGAAAGTTGAATATAAACGACATGAAAATTTCTACGTTTTTGAAAGTTTCTCGATAGCTTACGCATAAACACGTTTAGAAAAACTTAACAGTTTCGGTTGAAATACCAGGAAAAAAAAAGTTTGGGTTACTATCGATCCCAACTTGTGGTGCTAAATCGAGGCGGAGGCTCGGACAGACGGCTCTGAAAAAATTCAAGGGATTGTTGTCTAGAATCATGAGGTACTTTTTTAACAGACGGTATGTTTCCTAAGAAATTTCGTTTGAAAAATGGGAAAACTTGATTCATTGAAGGTATTGCTCCACCTCGATGCCAACAGAAGATTCTTGACCTCCCTTCCCCTCCTTATCGCAAGTGAAGTACAGAATGCCTCTCAATACTTATCTTAACAGTGAGAGGGTTGTACCTTTGTTGTACCTTCTACCTCGGGATACTTACTGATATTAGATCTTCTTGTGATCAAAATTTCAGGCTGAAATGGAAAAGTGATTCAGCTATGATGCACCCGTCACGAAGTGATTCTAAAACTATGTTTTTACATGTTTTTTTCTGTTTCGGTTTATTTCCTTAATTTTTTGGTTAACCCACTCTCCTCCAGTATTTTCTCGATTTCCCTTGTTTCGTAATCCATTTTCTCTGATCTAATTTATTTCTGGATTTCCTTTGTAACAGTAGTAGTTCTAACTTTTCCTTGGTTGTTCTATTTTCCTTCTCTCCGTTAAATAATTATTCCTCTTCTGAATTATTTCTTTTGTTTGTTTCCTAAGTTGATCATCCGTTGCCAATGCTATTTTTATATTGCTGAACCTTGCTACCGTTTTTTCAATTGTTGGCTCAAACTTCTCGTACAGGTCCTGGGTATTCTATTTACTTGCTGTCTCCTCCAAATTTTCAAGTTTGCCCCTTGTAAATTCTCTCGCTTCCTCCATTCTGTGTGCTGCTATTGTTCTTTCCATGGCTTTTCCTTTTCTCCTGCGATTCTCATATTTCATTCTTTCACTTATTTGAATTTCTTCGTGGCACAATTTGAAGCCTGGTAGTGTATTAACATTTTTTATCATTCTCATGTCGTTACGAAGTATGTGATCAATTTCATTTTTTATTATGCCATTTGGTGCTTTTCATGTCCATTTCTCTTTAGTGTTGTTTCTGAAAAAAGGTGTTCCCAATTTTCAGATTATTATTCATACAAAATTCGATAAGTCTATCGCCGTTTTTGTTCCTGTCCCCCAGACCAAATTTACCTTTTGGTAATTCTATGGAAATGTTAATATTTCAAGATCATTTTTCTCTATTTTTAGAAAAGGTATATTCTGAAGTTTTTTGAATGGAATCTTTTGTGTGCATCTTGCTTAACACTTATTAACAATAAGCATGCAGCAGGGTCAGTAGGGAAGGGGGAAATGACGTTTTTCAGAAAAATGATCACCACATCGAGGATAAAGTGAGCAAAGACAAAAATAAACTGAGCCGCAATGAGGAAACATAACGAGCCAGTACGAGGACATAATGAGTAACAATGTAAAAGTTGCCAGGTAGAAAACGTTTTCGCATTTTTCACGCATTTGCTGCGGCCCATAAATTGTGACTGTTTCCATATCAACGATAATATTGAATATTGCACTAAACTGAAGAAATACCAAATGTTGATCTACTTTTTCCGAATAGCCCCGGCTGCCTTCCCTTCATATTAGTATTACATTTTTTTTCACTTTTCTCAGTTGAACTTTTTCAAAATTCAGCCAGTGTTGATTTATAAGGATTTTGAAAAGGTCCAAAAAATGACATTTGACACCAGTTTTCTTGAAGGGCAAGAAAGTTCTGAAAGATACATTGTCGCTTATCGACACCCAATATGTTTTGGCTTTTGAGAAATTCAGTATTTCAATTTCGTGAGTCTTAGGAGAAGACTTTTAAATTCCCAAATTTCCAGTCTATGTGGTCGGAAATGAAGAAAAACTTTTTATTTTTGAGGAACCGGAAGTTCAGTGTCACTCGGTCAATTTCATGGATACCCTTCCAGAATGTATTACTGGGGTATATTGCAACCCTTACATACAACTCGAATAAGAACGGTGTCGTGATATCCGTGCATCAAACATAACTGTCAGTCTGTCGGATACGTGTAATTTCCTCGAGCGCTGAAACGATTATTTTTTTTTTTTGCTTCAACCAGCACACCAGAATTTTGATCAATACGAGAGCTTTCTCTAGCATTACAAAAGTTCTCGTATGTTGGGTTACTTTCTCAAGTATTAATTACCCGGTATTTCCGCTTGTCAATTACAGCACGAAAAAATAGTGTAGGAATTTTATTGTAGAAATTCGTGTTCAAGTTGAACTTCTAGGTAGATACGTGCTAAAAATGAACTTTTTCGTTGTTTTTCTTTCCTATACTTTTCCACAGGGGAGGGAGTGAGTTTGGAGCCACTGCTGCATGTATTGAAAAATCGCTTTATCCTTTACATTTTCGCATAATACCTACCTCGTGTGTCTCTTTTTTTACGTGTGGACAAAAAATTTGTGTACTTAATTTGATAGTATGATCTGAGAATGAAAAAGATTCCTCCAGCTTGCGAAAAAAGAATCACTGTAGCGGATCTTTTCGTGGACGTCCGAAGCTGAAATCGTATACCAATATATCCTCGTCTCACACACAGGGTTGCGAACCCTAAAGAATTTATTCCTTTTAGGAGGGATTTTTGAAGAGATCAGAAACGTGGAGGAATTTCATATTTTCCAAGAATTTTCGTAGTTTTGCGGAATTTTCTCAAATTTTGCCTCAAGTTGAGTGTTACGTTATTAGAAAAAAAAAGAGAAATAAAAAGAGTCCGACCACTGCATGGAAGGACATTGTTATATGGATATGTTGTCCAGGCAACTGCGGTGACTAGCGCTTGGATGAAAATCGATCTTAAAAAGTCGTGAACAAATTTTGAAGATTTCTGCTCAAGTCTGAATGAAACCGAAAAACTTTTAGCACATCTGGAAACTTCATGGAGTATTAACCGTGTCCTGAAGAGCTTTATAGCAAATATTAATGAAGTTCGGAAGCGGTTCATGCGGAAGTTTTATTTATTGTAAGCAAGCTTGGAAGAATTTTTATTAGTCATTGCCCATTTTTGAAAAGTTTTAGTACAGACTGAAATAGTCATAAAGTCTTAAACAGGTCTTGAGCAGTTGTTGAGTCTTAAAAAGAAGAGCTTTAAAATGTTTAAGTCTAAGAAAGTATTAAATGAGCGTCATATTTTCAAGAAGTATTAGAGTCTTATACAAGTCTCAAAAAGCTGTAAGAGCCAGTATTACGAAGTCTGGTTAACGGGGATCTATTTAACAATCCGTTAATGCGGTTCACCCGCCAATTTCTGTGGGTTAAAAACACTTCGGTTAAATCGAGGTTACCGTCAAACTAAAACTTATGATACCGGATTCGCATTTTAACCACCGGTTAATCATCTATTACTTTTAACCAAGTTTTATAATACTGGCCCCTAAGAGTTCTATAAATTCTTGATCATATTTCGAAGAGTTGTATTTAAGACTGTCGAACTTATAAAGCCACAAACGTATTTCGAACATTTTCAATGTGTCTTAAATGAAGAAAATCAATAATTCAGTGAAAGACTTTTTTGTTCTCAATATCAGTAAGAACGTTCAAAACTGCCGGTATTTCTCTTTGGAGGGGGGGGGGGGCGTAGAGCCGTAAAAGTATAAAAATTTATTCGTGCACGTTTTGAATTGCCCACCCCACAATTACGCTATGAATCCGCCGCTGGCCTCTCCAGTGTCGTTGCCGAGAGGGTCTGAACCTTCTCTCTTTGTGACTTCTTCAAGTCGTGATTTTTCTGATTTTAGCACGCCCCGTAACCTCTAACACCTCCTCTTTTCTTTGGTCAAGACCAGACCTCCCTCCCCCTCGAACACCTGGGTGGCTACGCCACTGCTTGTCTCAATCGAATCTTCAAGTTTTCACGAGTCTTGATGCGTTCTAAAAGAAACTCCATGAATCTTACAATAATCTGAAAAAGTTTTGATGAGGTTCAGCTGGGTTTGGATGAGTTAGTAACTACAGGGTGCGCCAACGAAAGGTATCACATTTATTTTCTGAATAACGTGGCAGCACTGGAAGCTACAACGCTTGGAAAAACAGCATTCAAAAAGCCAAAACTAGACAGTTTTTTTAAAAAAAATAAAAATTTCATTTTTGATAATCAATAACCATGTCTGCTTGGAAAGAAGAACATCGCGTATTTTGGGTAGAACATTTCTTGGCCGCCGTGTTCACCAAACATGTCAGCGTGTGATGTTTTCTTCTTTGGGGCCATCTCAAAGAGCAAAAGTTTACGAAAATAAGCGGACCATCGAAAATTTGAAACTCAATATCGCGAATGAAATGTCAAAAATTCCCGTCAAGTTTTGTAAGCAAGTTTTTCAAAACTTCAAAAAGCGCCTACAATGTTCTATCGAGAACTATGGCTCTCTTCTTGCTGATGTGATTTTATTTTTAAACTGTCAAAAAAAAAAATACCTTTTTAGTTTCTAGTTCTATATTTTTTATCCGAAATAAATCGATCAAGTGTTCGCTGTGTTATGAATTTTTAAAATGTGATACCTTTCGTTGGCGCACCCTGTGTGAACAGAGCTGTAATAACTCTCGATGAATAATCCCAGCGTCATAACAAGTCTTATGGTTTAGTAAGTCTTGATTAGTATTAAGGGAGTCATAATACTGTTAAAGGAATTCCAACAGGTAAATCATTTTTTACACCACAGTCTTAATCAGCCTTGATTAGTCCTAATGAGGCATTATTAATAGTTTTTATTCTGTTCTAAATTGTTGAACTGCCTTAGCAAGTTTTAGGGTGTCTGTATTTATTTATTTATTTTTTTTTGCCCAAGTGTTAAAAATTTTGCATGCACTGTGATCGACGGGCGGAGGACACTCCTTGGCACACCTTGTTTGAATGTGAGGCCTGGGAGCAGGAGAGGCGCGGGTGGCCACAACAACGATCAGTCCCGGCGGAAGAAGCGACAAAGACGACGGCGTGATCAGCCGTTTCGCGCCGGACACCCTGGTTCCGGAGGTGATGAAGAGCGGAAGCAGCTGGAAACGGGTGTCGGCCTTTGTCTCGGCCATCATGAAGAAGAAGATACAGGCAAAGTGGTCGAGACAGAGGGCCGGCGACTTACCAAACTCGGCCCATACAATCGAACAGGACAATTCTGTACCATCCTAGGAGAGCTGCTGCAGCTGTGCTGCGGATCTCCCGTTCTGCGTCGCCACACGGACCAGGACGAGGAAGTGAGGGATGAGTGAAGAGGCAGCGCGTCCGGCTGTGTGGGGCCTGAATTCCAGGCGAGTGCTCAGGGAGCGCGGACCTCGGTCAGTAGGGAACCTCATGGTGGCCCTTGCAGGACACGCGCACCGGTTGCGGCACGGCGAAATGGGGGCTTGGGCCCGACCCTAAAGCGTCCCTCCAGCCACTGATGCGATACTCGAAAGGGTAGTTTCCGAGGCCGGGGGTGTGGTGTTATAGGGGCCACTTTGACATGCGTACATCGCCATACGTCCCACCATACCATGTGTTAATACTAAATTTTCAAGTAGTTGAAAAGTTTTTACCGAGTATTAACGAATATAAGTCGAGTTTTAGCAAGCTTTAGAAAGCTCTATTATAATCCTAACTAGTTTTAATCCGTCTTAACAGTTCTCTACCAAAATTTAAGGGGTTCCGGGAGATAATGAGTTATAATTGGCGTTAACTTGTGTGAAAGTCTTGAAATAGGTTTTGAAGATTTCTTACTAATCTGAAGTCATAGCAGAAAAATGTTCCATCATTGTATATTTTTATTTAATGGCCTTGAGACAGAGTCGTGCTCCCTCCTGATAGCTGAAGCTCAATTAAATTCGAAAGTCATAAAGTGTCCACTCCTCCCCATCGAGAAAACACGTTTCAGAACTTGAAAATGGGTGCAGCAAAATGGTCAAACCTCACAAGCTGTGAATCTCCGGAGATTTACTCCAATGAAGTTTCGTCTGTTTGTATGTACCTTCGATGCAGTCGATGGGAAAATCAAACATATAAATTATTCCGTTTTATTAACTTTTTATGATTTACCTACCGATTCATAAGCAAATTTGTTGGCTTAATTGCATCGATTTGGTATTTACAATTTGGTTGGAAATTTTTATGTTTCTGTGGCTGTTGAGAGAAGTAGAACGTTCAGCCATACGTGGGTGATGTTAGATGGAATCGTTCGAATAGTTAATTGCGTTTTCTACAGAATCATGGATACGCTCTATCCGACTACAGCATGCATTTAGTAATTTTCTTTATTTACTATGATGCAGGTGTGGTAATATTATTCTATACACATATGTAATTGATCTACAGTTTTTCCACATTTCAAAATTGACTTCTATTACAGTCAGCGACTATTCTTTCTCAAGAATTTCTCCGTGGATAACGCTATTGCGCTGGGTGTTGGGATTCATATTCTAGGCCTCATACCAAAATTGTTCTATAGGATATTCCAGGTGTTGACCCTTTAAAATTGATGAAAAGTGTTCATTTTGCAAGCACACGAGGCAACATTTTTCTATTTCTTGAGAAATAATTATTTAAAACATATTTTTTGGACACTTTTGTGAGATTATCCTCCAAATTCTTCCTAAAAATCACCTATGTCGTTTTCTATTCTTAGGCTAGTATTCATTATTCCTAAGCTGAGCCCTTGAACTGATAAATTCAAATCCAATTTCATGCATTGTCTGTGTCTCCAAACGTGCAAATACACTTATACCTATTCAAAAGTTGATCGGGATTCAGGACCTAAACTACTCACGAGAAACTGCCATTGCACCGGGCCAAATTCCTGTCTTCACTGACCCTCCACCATGTATCCCTTCCCACATCTCTTCCTTCCAACCATTATACCAGTCCCAAGCTAACTAGTGTACCGGTCCAAGAAAAAACTTCCGGGTGACTTGCATATGGATAATCTACTCCTGTTTATATTCTGTTTGTTAGAACACAAAAACTCAATGATTGCATTATCAATTTATCAGTCATAATTAATCAAAGTGTAAATTTCAGGTATTCTTCGCATCACAATCGTTCCCAATCAGTGAGGACACCTGGCAGCAAATCAAACGTACAAGTCAGCATTAATGGCGGATCTAGATACAGGCCGAATTATTTATGTCTTCCACAACAACGAACTCGAGTTGCCAGTATGCCAAATACGGGTGTAGAAGAAGAATACTACAGACTGAGACAGTTCTCAATCAGCGGAAAAAGTATTATCAACAGGGGTGATTCACTGAAGAGTCGAAGATCGAGGAGTAATACCAGTGTAGCTTCCAGTAATTCCAGTCATAGGTAAGTAGCTTTCAATTTTGCTCGCAGTAATTTCGTTTACATTAACACTCATCGAAGTAAATTAGATACTCAAACTAGGTGAAAATGAAAGCTCTTGTAACAGAGTACCTATCGGACTAGTCCCTCAATAATCCAAAATTAAATGAACATACAAACCGGGATCCTTCCAAGTTTACTCCAGAAGGGAAATAAACGAGTCGACATTTTTAGTTTTTCGCGTTTCGTTCGGATATCACCGAGGGGAAAATTTTGACTTCTTATTTCTGGAAGTCATACACGATTCCGCCGTACCTTTTTGCAAGGGTGGATAAAGAAAATAATTTGGGGGTCCGGACCCCCAAAACCCCTTCTGTATCCGCCACTGCTTTTTACGGTGAATTTACGAATCCGTGTTTAGGATCTTTTTATATCAAGCACATTTTTCTTGTGTAGAGCTTTCGAAGTGGTTAAAATTGGCTAGCTTAGGTCCTTCTCTCAGACTCATTTCTGAGATATTTACAAATCGGTTAAAAATTGGAAGATATATGTTTATGAGGCAATTTTTCGGGTAGATTTTGAATCTGATCTTTGAATGTGGATTCACGTATTATTGCCCTAGAGAAAAAAGTAAGGGTCAAAAAATGTAATATTTGTATAATCATTTTTAGAGTTGACTAAGGGGCTCTACCCTTTAGTCCTTATAGTGGCCAAATCTCCAGTAAAATTTAAGGGCGTAAACAGCTCCGTTATAAAAGGGAGGGGTCTAAACATTTTTTTCTCTGTCTCGCCTAACCCTTTACACTCTCCCTCCGTGATTTGTTTCACATAACTCCTTATTGATAAGGGGGTCCAGACACCCCAGCCCCCTTATTTACGCTCTTGGTAAAATTCTGTTACAGTGTTATATGTCTTTATGTTCTGTGTTTTGTTTCTGGAAGATGAAATTTTAGATATTTGAACTTTCAAAATTAGGTTTCAGTTTTCAAATAACTCGGACACAATTTTAATATTCTTATCTCATGTATTACTTATCAGTCGTTCATTCGTAATTTAATACTTACGAGTTTACTGTTTTGATGGACAGTAGAAACCGATTGCATCTTTCCTGTCATTTGTTTCATTTTCAGTATTTTTTCACCCATCTAATCGATATGAGTTCTTTTCGATTAATTAGTCATTTTGGTCAATTCTTTCGCTTGTGTTGGTAATTTTTATTCTTTCTTTCCCTTCCCTTCTATTACTACCCTTTTTTTTTAAATTTTTATGATGAAATTTCTACATCGTATGTGTTACGGTTGAAGTTGACTTTTGTCAAAAATCAGAGGATGAACATCAAAATTTAGGCCTGCAAACAATAAAGTTGTTGTGTTTCCTCATTTCTTTAGAAGTGTGAACTTCTTGCGTTTTGAGAAAGTACTCCACGTGTATCATCAATTGATATTCTTTCAGACTTCGTATATTTGTTACGGAGACTGAGACAAATTGAATAATATTTTTTCACAAGAGTCATACTGTAAGTGGTTCAGGGGGCTCAGAGTCGATAATTCTGGTCCTTCGGAATAATTCCTATAGCTAAAACTGTGTAAGATTTCTGCTTTTCTATCATTCTTTCATTTTTTAATCATATTTTTGATTCCATTTCTTACAAATTATTATTATTTTTCTTTTAGTTAATTTTTAAAATGTCACTTCTGATTTTCCTTCTGCTTACTGGATTTATCTGTATCTGCCTCTCACTTAGTATTGTTAATTCCTTTTAAAAATCCATTTAAACTCAGTCGTTCTCTTGTTTAGATCAATTTTGACTCTTATTCATAATTAGCTCACATTCATTCAGATTACTTATGATAACTTTCTGGACTTATTGATGTTCTGCAATGACTTAGCATTTCATGAAGATCAGTTCGCTTTTGCGTTTGTGTAATTTTGTATTCCTCTTTTGTTTGTTGTTTTTTGTTTTGATTTTCTGCCGTATTATGACGGTTCCATTTTCTTGTATCGTTCTTCCTCTGCCCCTTTTTGTTTGTTTGTTTCTATCCTTTCCTCTCTTTTCTCAGCTAATTTTTATTTTTATTTATTTTTTTATTTCCTTTTGTCTCCTCTTATTCTTTTTACCACCTTCGGTAATCATTTTTCTATCTTTGTCTGTTTACTTATTCGGTCATTGTCGATAGTTTTTCTTAGTTGACTAACTTGACTAACAGACTGACTTTCATTAGCCACTTCTTTCGCTTATTATCTCGATGTCGTCTGTCGTATTTTTTGTCTATATTTTTGTAATTTTGTCTTCCGTTCAATGAAAGTAGAAAGAAATCAATATTCAAAGGTACAAGACTTAAACTTTAAACTACT
This sequence comes from Acanthococcus lagerstroemiae, assembly GCA_031841125.1. Classification (NCBI taxonomy): domain Eukaryota; kingdom Metazoa; phylum Arthropoda; class Insecta; order Hemiptera; family Eriococcidae; genus Acanthococcus; species Acanthococcus lagerstroemiae. Next base: position 28,974,749 of record CM063106.1, on the reverse strand, counting down.
GAATACTATCTGCGAGGCCAGCAAATTCATTTTCGTGTCTTTTTTGTGACTGGGCTTTTTACTTTTCGATCATTTCATGACGCTCGTATATCCTTTTCTGTATTATTTGTGTTTCTTTTTTTCTGCCTCATCCATTTCAATGTCCATGAAAATTTATAGCTAAAACTATAACTGCTACTGATAGAGACGGGGTTGAAGTGTCATCTCTGGAGGGGCTATGCCCGATTATATTATCATAACGTGTCCTTTTTTTTCTGTATGGAGGAAGAGAGGTGGTAGCATTCGATGCAAAAATGAATATTTCAACGAGCAAAAGAAAATTAGAAAATGTACAGTATTAGAATAGATTATTTCGCTTGTGGTTCTAAAAAATATTTCTCTCGAGAGACAGAGAGGGGAGGCTTCCAGGAATCATGAAGGGGTAATCCCGCTAAGTCTCTCTCCAACTCCTCCTCTAGATATAGAAGTTCAAGGGGATATTGATGATAGCGATGTTGATCGCATACTTCTATGTCTACTTATGTCTTGATACTTATGCCTTCATGTCTCATAATTCTTATGTCGCAATTTTTTCCCCTTCAAATTGAGGTAAATGAGAAGATAAGGAATGTTCATGTGTTAATATCTGAGAAAGAGGGAGAGGTCAGGTTTGTCACATAATACCTACTAAACTGATTAAGATAAAGACACAGCGAAGACAAAAGTTTCTTATAATTTTAGAAGGTGCAAAGACGTAAATGACGTCGCTGAGGTGCTAATCACACTAGCCGCTCAGGGAATACAGATTTTCTCGATCTTTACTCATAATTGATCCCCTCAAAATATTTTTCTAATATTTTTACCGCGTACAACATTCAGTTGACTACCATTGAAAGAAAAAAAGAGCCCTCTACTGCAAAAATTCATCTTTTTCATTTCTTTCTTATGAAGTGAATTTCGGCGCGGGTGAGATGAGAATTGTTGCGGGTTGCCTACCCGAATGAACAAACCTGCTCTAATTATAAGAACCTTGGTGAAGACAGAAGACAGAATAAAGGCATGAGAAGACATATTAAGACGTACAAGAAGATATGATAAAGCATAATGAAACATAATATAGCTATAATAAGACATAGCACAGGTATAATAATGCATAATTAAGACATAAACATAATACTCGTAAGAAATAATAGTTGATTGCGCCATTATGATGGAGTTTTGCCTAAAGAAAAAGAAAAGGTTGTTAATATACGAGTGTAGAGCAGTGACACATGACATCACCAGAACGCTCGTTATCAATATTGGGTGAAAGAACCAATATATACATGTAGTCTAATGGGAAGTTGACGAATTTCTCCATTTATGTCGAAATTTCTCGAAAGTAAGTAGAATTATGTGAAAGATGATAAGAATGAAATTTGTAGGAAACGGTATTTAGATTTTTATAAAGCAACTTCCGTATAATTTCGAACATTCTCTCGCGAATTATTACAATTTGAAAATTGACTATACTAGTTAGTAACTCAACATTTTGAATTATGTATTTCGGATTTACGTTATTTCTAATTAAATTTAGTAATAATAGTCAACTTTTCACCACCAACTGTCAAAAACTTGGGGGCAAAGTATATAAACAAAGCCAATGTGCCATTTTCATATAGAAAAATACCGCATGTGCTTTAAAATTGTACAAGTCTCCTTTTCATCTTCAAAAAATGACCCTTAGGGGATAAAACTGCCACAATTCCAACTTACACGGTAGAAATAAAATTAAAAATTGTTTTCAAATTAACTTTTTGTGTCGATTTCAAATCTGACTTTTGAACTTTGATGTAACCTTTTTTCACACTGAACGTAACCTTTCGAATACCAAAGACGCCAAAATTTAGATCCTACGCATTAAAGAAACGCAACAGAATTTCTGAGTCAAAATTATACGCTTATTTGTGCTGCGACTTTAGAATTTGAATGAATGCACAAGTGATTTTCTTGTTGAAAAAAGTGTTAAAACTCTACGCGTTCCCCGTAAAAAGAAGAGGCGTAAGTCACAGATTTCCCTAACCAGGAAGTCTACCGGTCATACAAGTCATACAAAAGTTATACAAATTCCTCTAATTATTTACAAATTTAGTAATTTCTCCCGAACAATCGCAGTATTATTTCTTATCAAAATACGGCCAAATTGAAATTTAATTAAAAATTTGTGTTCTTTGCAACATTCTTTGCAATAATTCGTTCGTTATTATTTGATTATTAAGTTTCTTCGAAGTTTTTGTGTGCAATTAGCATTCTTTTGAAATAATTTTCTCTTCTTATTAAGATTTTGTTCAGGCGTGAAAATCCGAAAAAAGTCATACAAAGGTCATACTATCGAAAAATTTGTATTTGGTAGACACCCTGCTAATTTAATCGAGCTGAAACATAACACGATTTTTTTGTATTCTATTGAAACTAATTAGGAAAGGGACCCCGAAAAATTAAAAAAAAAAAATCGCCCAGAATAAATAAGGGGTATACCCTAGGCAGAGGAGGGATGAGCAGATTACAAAGGAGGAAAAGGTTGTATCCATTAAAATTTAGACAAATGAGGCTGCTACATTCGAATTTTTTCTTGCTTATTTATGTTCACTTGTATAAATATGAACATTCTGAAAGACTTACTTCTTCCCCTGACTTTTGCCAAGAGGCAGCTACCCTCTGTCCTCCAGTTTTGCTATCTATACATGCTATAAATGCTCTCAAGTTTTAACTCTTCTGCTTGATTATAGAAGCAAGTCCTTGACATTACTTATTAGTTATCACATTTTACAACGAAAAAAATATTGTTCTTTTTGTTAGAGAACAGTTAGGGTTCATCATACGCGCTGTGATTGAGGTATCGTTAAATAAAATACTTCATTTAACAATATAAAATTCAAATGACAGATTTATTAAGCGCTGTACTCGGCGGTCATGAAATCCACTCTCATATATTTCTCGAGAAAACAAACACAAAAATATGGCGCTTCTCCTTTCTCACAGGTTCGCTTCACTCAGCCGGATGAATTTTCAAATCCCGCTGAAATAGCGGAAGCGACGAGAGCAGAATGAGGCGTCGAATTCATTCGCAGCCGTAGACTGAACCATTTCGTCTGCTCTATGTGATTTACAATCCGACGTTAAACTGAAAAACTTTATCCATTTTGGCAGAAAGTTTTAATAAAATCTAGAACAGGCGCACGTGCACGACTGACAACGGAAATGAAGTGTAGCTCGGCGCTGATGACAAAATTAAGATGACAATTCGTGCTCCGACATTCCTGTCGGCTCTTAAGTAAAACGATTTCGATATTTACAAAATTTTGATACCTTCCTTTTCATGTTCAAAAATTAATATCATCCTGGCCGACTCGGTCTCGAGAGGAATTATAATTCGATTACGCTGCACGCGCGGCCATTCCGGAGCAAACAGCCCGGCGAATATTAACCTTTCTGGGAGATAATGCTTATGCAAATCAGCGTCTTTCAATCGAAAATACCAGAATAGTTCTTTTGAGCCTGTTGGCCGACACGGCCGTCTCGAGAAAACCCAAATATCCCGGGAGAAAAGTTCTTCATGTACCTTCATTCATGCGTGCCGAATAGAAAATTACGTAAGCACATTGTCCGTTTCAGGTGTTGATGTGTGGAATGTATAACCAAAGTAAAGTCAAACGGGGCGAATGGAAAAACTCTTCAATTTCCCGGGTAAAATTCAGAGGGAAACTTCTGACTGATATAAGGTTGGTATCACTGTAATAGTCTGTGTATGTACTATGTACTACCGATTCTGCTGGTAAAATACCCTTCTAGAAGGTATAAAAGGCCGCTCCGGGGCCACACAACGGACTATGCTAAGCGCCACTGACGTCATGCGTTGAGAGCTCAACTGTGTAAGGGTTGTCGGTGGGTGATTATGCTAATGATTTTTAACGTATAGACGTCGTGTTTTAGGTATGTCATTTAATGCGTCGGGTAAAATAATTTAATACGTCGGGCGTAATAATTTAATGTGTCGGGCATAATATTTTCAAGTGGGAGGTAATTATGCATTAAGCATATGGATTTAATAGAAATATTTGTATATTTTATCCGATTTATTCTCTCATATAAGGTATTGGATTGGAGGTATTAATATTTAAAATTTGATTGATTAACCTACCTGAGACAGAAGAGTCCCTCGTTAGACGCGGCAGCGTCAACGATGGACCTCTCTATGTCTCCCTTTTATTTTGCGGTATAGCGGAACTCATATGCGGTGAGACATGTGTGTTTTTAACATCAAATCTGAGATTAGGATGTTTTAATGATAAAGTGGGAGATACTTGCATGAAATATTTGTACTTTACCCGAATTACTCTCAAGTATAAGGAGATAGCCTTCTGCCTGGGAGTAGGAAGTTTTGATGGAGAAAGCGTCAGCTTCTTTGTCTATACTCCCCATCTTGCTCTAATTAACATAAATTAATTAAATGAGAGATACTTGTATTTTACCCGAATTACATTTGAGTGGAGGGGATGTCAAACGAAGGATGAATGCGGTGAACATTTACCCGAATTACTCTCGAGTATAAGGAGATAGCCTTCAGCCTGGGAGTTAGAAATTGCTGAGACAAGAGAGTCCCTCGTTAGACGCGACAGCGTCAACGATGGATCTCTCTATGTCTCCCAATTAAATTTAGAACAGTATCAACCTATCAATCCTGAATTAATTTTCGAATTTGATAGCCATCTACCAACCCGAGACAAGAGAGTCCCTCGTTAGACGCGTTAGCGTCAACGATGGACCTCTCTATGTCTCCCAATGAAATTTGAGTATATCCAATTATTATTATTATTATTATTATTATTATTAATTTTGCAAATCTCCGAATCGAATCGAAAAATATCAGATACATGGACATGTATGCTATTTTCACTCGATGCAGTCAACGGACGAGTCAATTTCACATTTTTACCGTTAAAAGTAGCGTTAGATTCGATAAACTACCCCACCTTGGACATGCATGCTATTTTCACACAAAGCAGTCAACAGGCGAAACATGTCTTTAGACTTTTTTTCGCATAAAGTAGATTCGACCTGCAACAATTAGCGAGCATGACACTTGACGCTTCGAGTGTGCGGCTCCAAGCCCAGGGCAATTAGTATCAATCGACTTCTAATGTGCATATTGTATTCCCATTCTCGCGGATACAGATGTCAGCCTTATTTTATCCAAACAGCCTATGATTTGAAGATTTTAACGAAAAAAGTGCTGACATTAAAGCCTTAGACAATGCATTTTAGATTCAAAATCTGAGATTAGAATGTTTTACCGATAAAGTGGGAGATACTTACATGAAATATCTATATTTTAACCGAATTACCTTTGTGTAGATGGGATATTGAACAACAGATGAATATGGTGAGCATTTACCCAAATTACTCTCGAGTATAAGGAGATAGCCTTCTGCCTGGGAGTTGGAAGTTTTGATGGAGAAAGCGTTAGCTTCTCTATCTATACTCCCCATCTCGCCCTAATTAATATTAATTAATTAAATGAGAGAGAGAGATACCTACTTGTATTTTATCCGAATTACTTTTGAGTAGGAGATTATCAAATGCCAGAGGAAATGATACCCGAATTACTTTTGAGTTGGTTATCAAATATCAGATGAATGCGGTGGACATTGAGTATACAAGGAGATATCCTTTTGCCCGGGAGATGAGAGTTTTAGCGGAAAAAGCGTCAGCTCCGTTGCCTATACTCTCCATCTCGCCCTAATTAATATTAATTAAATGGGAGGCATTTACATGAAATATTTGTATTTTATCCAAATTACTCCCGAGTATAGTAAGGAGTTAGCCCTCAACCTGGGAGATGAGAGTCCCAATTATTAAGCTATTGAGCCTAATGAATATTAAAAAATGAAATAATTTTCGCGAAATCCTCGAATTTTTGAATCAGAGTCATGTTTTATATTCAATTTGAAAAATCCTCTGTAATTACCTCCGAATAACGGGTTTTCATCAAATATCTGTAAATCCTCAAGACTATAATGCTATGTGCACATCGTTGGTATGCAGCAAAAGTACCGTTTGATTTAGGCTTTCGCTCCCATTGTCAGTGGTTTTTTACATAAATTACAAAATACTCGCTAGTCTTCCAAGATAGTGATTCTGTTCCAAGTACGTTTAGGGTTGCTTCAATGCTATTTCTCTTCAAAAAACGCACCTAAAATTCTCCTTATTTAAAGTCTTAAATCTCAGACAAATGAGCATGTGTTTGAAAATGAATTTTGAGCATGTATACAGAGTGTCCTCGATGATTCTAGCTAGCATATAGGGCGTTCCAAAGTCAAAGTAGGAGGCGGATAAAGCAGAGAGCTATTAAAATTGAGAGCTAAAATAGTCCTAACAGTCTCCCTGACCTCTCTCGGAGGAAAAAATCTATAGAACTTGCTATATGAAGATCCATTTTCCTTCCATATTGACCTATAATAGCCAACTATCTGGGAGATGAGATGAGTTTAGATGGCTGAATAAATGAATGATTCGTTACAAATGATGAGATATTTCGCTTCTAAATGGAGAATATTTTCGCTAATGAGATGATCGAATAACATGATGAAGAAAGTACCGTTGATTCAGGCTTTTGCAGCAGTTACGAGTTCGAAATTGTCAGGTATATTGATAGGTAGACATTCCTGGAATGCAAAATACCATTACTTTGCGCGAATTACTACCCATTTGTTATGAATTTAGGCTTGGTCCCCAGGCTCGATAGTATTTCAACCAGCGTGCGATACTCGCTGGTCTTCCAACATACTGATTCTATTCCAAATATGTTTAGGGTTGATTCTATGCTATTTCACCTCAAAAAACGTATCTAAAATTCTCAATATTTAAAGTCTTAAATCTCAGACAAGTGAGCATGTTGTATGTTTGAAAATGAATTCCAACCATGTATTCTCGATTATTCTAGCCAGCTTATAGGATGTCCCAAACTCAAAGTAGGAGGTGGATAAACAGAGAGCTATTAAATTGAGAGCTAAGATAGTCCAAACAGTCTCCCCGACCTCTCTCGGGGGCAATGCTTGAAAGGGTATATTCCAGAGCTCGGGGTTGTGAGCAAAATGAAAAGGAGGGCGTCGTTAGAGTTTATATCTCAGATCAGTGGATTTAATGGAGACAGGGGAGATGAGCAATAGGAAAGAATGTACAGAACTTGATACACGAAGATCCATTTTCCTTCCATATTGACCTATGATAGCCAGGTATCCGGGAGATGAGCTGAGTTTAGATGGCTGAATACTTAGACCTCGAGTTTATAATGACAAAACCTAAAAGAATGAGTAGCATACATACATAATACAGACGTTTCTTGAAATTTGCTCAACAATTGATTCCAACGGTCTATATGTATACCATTAAAAAGAATGTGGATAAGCGTCTATTTTTATCGTTCCATTAGAAGCTAACAGGTCCCTAATAATTATCATAACCGGACCAACCTTTCACATTTATTTGTTCTTACTGGACAATTATATGAATAAATGCATATTTCAGGTAAATTATCGCTCATTTGTCGAAACAAAGAGTAATAAATTAAAATATTTACATTGATTCGAGTCGATAGTAGAGTCAGCTGGCAATGAAAACATAACTAAATTCAGGAAAATGACTAAAAATAAGAAATCTTTCGAAAAATGATCGCTTTCCGTGATAGTGTGAGAATGATGGAAGTCAAGAGGAGTGTCCAACCTGAGAGAAGAGGGGCTAGCGTCTTCATCAAAGTCCTCTATCTCTCCCAATTAAATTTCAAATACAACCAACTTATCAAAACCTGAATTACTTTTTCCAATCAAATTCCATAACCATCCACTGAGCCGAGATAAGAGAGTACCTCATTGAACGACTTGTCAGCGTTGTACCTGTCTGTGTCTCGCAATTAAATTCTGAATACAACCGATCATTAAAAACCTAAATTAATAATAATAATAATTTGAGAAATTTTTGCAAATTGACGAATACCTGACTACGACGAGAGGAGAGCTTCGACAATAGATGCGCCAGCTCCATCATCGGAGACTCTGTCTCTCCCAGATAAGCTACTGAGCCAAACGAATATTTAATAATTAAATAATTTTTGTGAAACCTTCGAATTTCTGAAAATCATAGGCAGAATTTCAACCAGAGTGTGATCCAAATTCGCTTCTAGGCAGAGAGTATGATGCTAATGGAGTAGGTAATTACTTCCAAATAACGGGTTTTCATCGAGTAAGGAGTCTGTAAATCCTCGAGACATCATTGGTATGTAGCTCGTGGAGACAAAATGCTCGAAAGGCTGTATTTCAGAGCTCGGGTTGAGAGCAAAAGTAAAAAGGAGGATGTTTCGGAGTTTAAATCTCAGACAGCTGGCTTAAAGGTATATGTATCTAAAAACGAGAAATGAAGGAAAATGGACAAAAAAATGAAATTTCGAATAAGTTATTGCTTCTCATGATAGAGTGAGAATGATAAAAGAGTCAAGATGAGTGTCTAGAACATAATTGTAGTCAATGAAGACATTGTCTATAAGAAAATAGTCAAAACAGGGAAAATGAGAGGAAAATGGCATTTGAATACATGAATAGACTGCGTCAACATGTAGGAGTAAGAGACTGTATATTTATCCCAGCCGAAAAAGTAGAAATCGCATGTGAAATGTGTTGATTTCCGAATCTATTGTTGGTGACAATCAAGTTAATTTCTGTTGCATTACTGATTCATGGAGTAAGGAGACTATATTACCTAGTAATTTTATATTTCTTGCGAAAATTGTCAAGTTTTGAGTTGCTTCATGCATGAATTGAGGAGGAGAGTAATTGGACTGCATAATTATAGATAGTAGAGCCATTATCCAGTGGGAAAATAGTTAAAATGAGAGAGTCAGACCGTTAACACTCTCATTTATGTTCACATTCAGGAGACTTTATTGCTAAACCTATCAAATATTTTGACAATGAGATGGCTGAGTAATGGGAGGTAATACTCGAAAGGGTGGATTCGAGAGCTCAGGTTGAGAGTAAAAGTGAAAGGTAGAAGCTGTTCAGAGTATAAATCTCGAACATTGGGATTTAATGGTTACAGGCAGAAAGGGAATAGGTATCATTATCTGTAAACTATCGTATATGGAATATGAGGTTAGGGGTTAATATATAAAAAATTTTTATTAGAATTTCCAAGCAGAGTAAAATATGTAAAAGGAGATGTTAATATTAAATATAAGTTTGAAATATTTACCATTAAGAAACTGTTAAATTTATTGAAAATCACAAAAATCGTTTTAGAGGGAATACATAGTATTCTGATAATAACAGGGGTTCTATTAATAAACCCGTACATTTAAAAGATCGTCGATAGATGGAAAATCATACAGACAAGATGTGAAGGCTGTCTTCCAGAAGTATTCGAGTTGGAAATAGCAATGCTATAGTGTGACGGATACAAATTTAGAAAAAACAGCTGAAACTGACTAAAAGAGCACTATTTTTGAATATTTAGCATTTTGATGTAAGTAAAACAGGCAATTAATCGGAATAATATTTGATTGAAAATTTGAAAGGAATAGGCATTTGCTAAAAAAGAACAAAGTGTAAAATCCGTCCATTCATCCATCAATGCAGAGAGTCGGTTGATAGATGGAAAAATAAGTCGACAAGACAGGTGTCAGATGAGGAGATCGCCTTCTGAGGCACTCGTGAGAAAATCATATATCGTAATCAAGTAGTGGTAGATGAAGAAAGGGAGAAAATTGAGTACTACTTAACGTTGTTGTTCAATCTGCTGATGAAAACATGGGAAATTGGCGAATAATCTGGAAAGGTAGGTATTAATCTGGTCAAAAGTATGTAAAAATTAGCAATTTAGCGGAATAATATTAATAAAAGGATTAAAAATTTGAAAGAAGTAGACAAGTAGTATGTAAAACAGTGGGGTGAACTGGCTATCAGTGTTGAAAGTATGGGAAATAAGCAACTCTGAGAGAAGGATACGGAGAAAGTTTTGGAGGGTGTTGCAAATAAAAGACAGCGGTAGTATGTTAATTTCATCAAAAATCTGTTAAATTTGACAAAAATGACAACCTATATCAGAAAAATTGTTTTAAAGGGAATATCTACTACTATTTTGATAATAACATGTGTTCAGTTAAAGAGTCTGAGCATTTAAAAAAGGTCAGAATACTCACAGATGAATGGAAAAAATGTGTATATACTACCTGCTTCAGCTGAGAAAGACATCTTCCAAAGGAACTCAGTATAGATTGTTTTATATTGAAATTTGCTAAACTCGTAGAAAATAGCTGAAAAACTGACAGAATGGTTAAAATGCCAATATTTGACTTGCTATCATGTGAAGTTATACCATTAGATTGAACATTACAAGTCACTGACTCATCGGGAAGCTGAATACGATTGCCAATGACTTTGAGAAAAAATGTACGATCAAGATACTTTATATGAGAATTAGTTAACGAAAGAAAATAGGTATGTAAGAACGCCAGATTGACTATGCTATATGTATAGCCCGATGGAGCAGATATTCACTAATACTCTGAAAAGGTAGGTATTAATTTAATCAAAAAATGGGTAATTAGGAAAACTAGCTGAATCTAGCTAAAAATACCTCCCTTTTTCCTCAAAAAGTCGGTAAAACGCTCTAAATTTGAATATTTTGGCATTTTTGAGGTAGGTAAAAGGTAAAACAGATACCTAGCCAATAGGTAATGGAATAAAAAAAAAATTAAGCTTTTTGCTAAGAAAGGGAACAAGAAGTGAAACTTCTCCCTCAGATACATCTTGATATAGCTGATTGATAATAACCTGGGATTCGTAAATTGATTGAAATTATGTTAAGAAGTATCCTAACAGGTGTAGATTATTCTAAATGTATTCATATTTCAGGTGATAAAGTCCCCTCCTCTCCCCAATGAAGAGAATCAAAACAAATGGTACAACAACCAACTTGAACCGAGAATTACATACAAACATGCGAAGAAAATTAAAAGGAGATATGCATATAGCAGAAAGAGAACAAGGAGTGGAGCCCCAGTCCCACTATTATGAGAGAATAGGGAAAACTAACTGAATCTGACTAAATTTGAATAGTTGGTATTTTTTGACAAAATAGATGATGGTAAGAGAACAAGGAGTAGAATCCCCACCCCTCATGAAGAGAATCAAAACTATGGAAAATAGTCAAAAGGAATTATAATTGCATAAACCATCTAGTTATCATCAATGCCAGATCATATGAAAATGGGTATTTTATCATGGTCGATATTTTATTTTTTATTTTCTCCTCGGACTGTCCGTTTAGGTGATGATTTTTTACTCATTTTGTCTCAATTTCTGCATTTTGAACTGTCGCCTATGTATGAGTTTTCAATGTAGGTACCTTTCTCAGCGAGTATAGATACTACATCATATTTTCATATGATCTGGCATTGATGATAACTAGATGGTTTATGCAATTATAATTCCTTTTGACTATTTTCCATAGTTTTGATTCTCTTCATGAGGGGTGGGGATTCTACTCCTTGTTCTCTTACCATCATCTATTTTGTCAAAAAATACCAACTATTCAAATTTAGTCAGATTCAGTTAGTTTTCCCTATTCTCTCATAATAGTGGGACTGGGGCTCCACTCCTTGTTCTCTTTCTGCTATATGCATATCTCCTTTTAATTTTCTTCGCATGTTTGTATGTAATTCTCGGTTCAAGTTGGTTGTTGTACCATTTGTTTTGATTCTCTTCATTGGGGAGAGGAGGGGACTTTATCACCTGAAATATGAATACATTTAGAATAATCTACACCTGTTAGGATACTTCTTAACATAATTTCAATCAATTTACGAATCCCAGGTTATTATCAATCAGCTATATCAAGATGTATCTGAGGGAGAAGTTTCACTTCTTGTTCCCTTTCTTAGCAAAAAGCTTAATTTTTTTTTTTATTCCATTACCTATTGGCTAGGTATCTGTTTTACCTTTTACCTACCTCAAAAATGCCAAAATATTCAAATTTAGAGCGTTTTACCGACTTTTTGAGGAAAAAGGGAGGTATTTTTAGCTAGATTCAGCTAGTTTTCCTAATTACCCATTTTTTGATTAAATTAATACCTACCTTTTCAGAGTATTAGTGAATATCTGCTCCATCGGGCTATACATATAGCATAGTCAATCTGGCGTTCTTACATACCTATTTTCTTTCGTTAACTAATTCTCATATAAAGTATCTTGATCGTACATTTTTTCTCAAAGTCATTGGCAATCGTATTCAGCTTCCCGATGAGTCAGTGACTTGTAATGTTCAATCTAATGGTATAACTTCACATGATAGCAAGTCAAATATTGGCATTTTAACCATTCTGTCAGTTTTTCAGCTATTTTCTACGAGTTTAGCAAATTTCAATATAAAACAATCTATACTGAGTTCCTTTGGAAGATGTCTTTCTCAGCTGAAGCAGGTAGTATATACACATTTTTTCCATTCATCTGTGAGTATTCTGACCTTTTTTAAATGCTCAGACTCTTTAACTGAACACATGTTATTATCAAAATAGTAGTAGATATTCCCTTTAAAACAATTTTTCTGATATAGGTTGTCATTTTTGTCAAATTTAACAGATTTTTGATGAAATTAACATACTACCGCTGTCTTTTATTTGCAACACCCTCCAAAACTTTCTCCGTATCCTTCTCTCAGAGTTGCTTATTTCCCATACTTTCAACACTGATAGCCAGTTCACCCCACTGTTTTACATACTACTTGTCTACTTCTTTCAAATTTTTAATCCTTTTATTAATATTATTCCGCTAAATTGCTAATTTTTACATACTTTTGACCAGATTAATACCTACCTTTCCAGATTATTCGCCAATTTCCCATGTTTTCATCAGCAGATTGAACAACAACGTTAAGTAGTACTCAATTTTCTCCCTTTCTTCATCTACCACTACTTGATTACGATATATGATTTTCTCACGAGTGCCTCAGAAGGCGATCTCCTCATCTGACACCTGTCTTGTCGACTTATTTTTCCATCTATCAACCGACTCTCTGCATTGATGGATGAATGGACGGATTTTACACTTTGTTCTTTTTTAGCAAATGCCTATTCCTTTCAAATTTTCAATCAAATATTATTCCGATTAATTGCCTGTTTTACTTACATCAAAATGCTAAATATTCAAAAATAGTGCTCTTTTAGTCAGTTTCAGCTGTTTTTTCTAAATTTGTATCCGTCACACTATAGCATTGCTATTTCCAACTCGAATACTTCTGGAAGACAGCCTTCACATCTTGTCTGTATGATTTTCCATCTATCGACGATCTTTTAAATGTACGGGTTTATTAATAGAACCCCTGTTATTATCAGAATACTATGTATTCCCTCTAAAACGATTTTTGTGATTTTCAATAAATTTAACAGTTTCTTAATGGTAAATATTTCAAACTTATATTTAATATTAACATCTCCTTTTACATATTTTACTCTGCTTGGAAATTCTAATAAAAATTTTTTATATATTAACCCCTAACCTCATATTCCATATACGATAGTTTACAGATAATGATACCTATTCCCTTTCTGCCTGTAACCATTAAATCCCAATGTTCGAGATTTATACTCTGAACAGCTTCTACCTTTCACTTTTACTCTCAACCTGAGCTCTCGAATCCACCCTTTCGAGTATTACCTCCCATTACTCAGCCATCTCATTGTCAAAATATTTGATAGGTTTAGCAATAAAGTCTCCTGAATGTGAACATAAATGAGAGTGTTAACGGTCTGACTCTCTCATTTTAACTATTTTCCCACTGGATAATGGCTCTACTATCTATAATTATGCAGTCCAATTACTCTCCTCCTCAATTCATGCATGAAGCAACTCAAAACTTGACAATTTTCGCAAGAAATATAAAATTACTAGGTAATATAGTCTCCTTACTCCATGAATCAGTAATGCAACAGAAATTAACTTGATTGTCACCAACAATAGATTCGGAAATCAACACATTTCACATGCGATTTCTACTTTTTCGGCTGGGATAAATATACAGTCTCTTACTCCTACATGTTGACGCAGTCTATTCATGTATTCAAATGCCATTTTCCTCTCATTTTCCCTGTTTTGACTATTTTCTTATAGACAATGTCTTCATTGACTACAATTATGTTCTAGACACTCATCTTGACTCTTTTATCATTCTCACTCTATCATGAGAAGCAATAACTTATTCGAAATTTCATATTTTTTGTCCATTTTCCTTCATTTTCTCGTTTTTAGATACATATACCTTTAAGCCAGCTGTCTGAGATTTAAACTCCGAAACATCCTCCTTTTTACTTTTGCTCTCAACCCGAGCTCTGAAATACAGCCTTTCGAGCATTTTGTCTCCACGAGCTACATACCAATGATGTCTCGAGGATTTACAGACTCCTTACTCGATGAAAACCCGTTATTTGGAAGTAATTACCTACTCCATTAGCATCATACTCTCTGCCTAGAAGCGAATTTGGATCACACTCTGGTTGAAATTCTGCCTATGATTTTCAGAAATTCGAAGGTTTCACAAAAATTATTTAATTATTAAATATTCGTTTGGCTCAGTAGCTTATCTGGGAGAGACAGAGTCTCCGATGATGGAGCTGGCGCATCTATTGTCGAAGCTCTCCTCTCGTCGTAGTCAGGTATTCGTCAATTTGCAAAAATTTCTCAAATTATTATTATTATTAATTTAGGTTTTTAATGATCGGTTGTATTCAGAATTTAATTGCGAGACACAGACAGGTACAACGCTGACAAGTCGTTCAATGAGGTACTCTCTTATCTCGGCTCAGTGGATGGTTATGGAATTTGATTGGAAAAAGTAATTCAGGTTTTGATAAGTTGGTTGTATTTGAAATTTAATTGGGAGAGATAGAGGACTTTGATGAAGACGCTAGCCCCTCTTCTCTCAGGTTGGACACTCCTCTTGACTTCCATCATTCTCACACTATCACGGAAAGCGATCATTTTTCGAAAGATTTCTTATTTTTAGTCATTTTCCTGAATTTAGTTATGTTTTCATTGCCAGCTGACTCTACTATCGACTCGAATCAATGTAAATATTTTAATTTATTACTCTTTGTTTCGACAAATGAGCGATAATTTACCTGAAATATGCATTTATTCATATAATTGTCCAGTAAGAACAAATAAATGTGAAAGGTTGGTCCGGTTATGATAATTATTAGGGACCTGTTAGCTTCTAATGGAACGATAAAAATAGACGCTTATCCACATTCTTTTTAATGGTATACATATAGACCGTTGGAATCAATTGTTGAGCAAATTTCAAGAAACGTCTGTATTATGTATGTATGCTACTCATTCTTTTAGGTTTTGTCATTATAAACTCGAGGTCTAAGTATTCAGCCATCTAAACTCAGCTCATCTCCCGGATACCTGGCTATCATAGGTCAATATGGAAGGAAAATGGATCTTCGTGTATCAAGTTCTGTACATTCTTTCCTATTGCTCATCTCCCCTGTCTCCATTAAATCCACTGATCTGAGATATAAACTCTAACGACGCCCCCCTTTTCATTTTGCTCACAACCCCGAGCTCTGGAATATACCCTTTCAAGCATTGCCCCCGAGAGAGGTCGGGGAACTGTTTGGACTATCTTAGCTCTCAATTTAATAGCTCTCTGTTTATCCACCTCCTACTTTGAGTTTGGGACATCCTATAAGCTGGCTAGAATAATCGAGAATACATGGTTGGAATTCATTTTCAAACATACAACATGCTCACTTGTCTGAGATTTAAGACTTTAAATATTGAGAATTTTAGATACGTTTTTTGAGGTGAAATAGCATAGAATCAACCCTAAACATACTTGGAATAGAATCAGTATGTTGGAAGACCAGCGAGTATCGCACGCTGGTTGAAATACTATCGAGCCTGGGGACCAAGCCTAAATTCATAACAAATGGGTAGTAATTCGCGCAAAGTAATGGTATTTTGCATTCCAGGAATGTCTACCTATCAATATACCTGACAATTTCGAACTCGTAACTGCTGCAAAAGCCTGAATCAACGGTACTTTCTTCATCATGTTATTCGATCATCTCATTAGCGAAAATATTCTCCATTTAGAAGCGAAATATCTCATCATTTGTAACGAATCATTCATTTATTCAGCCATCTAAACTCATCTCATCTCCCAGATAGTTGGCTATTATAGGTCAATATGGAAGGAAAATGGATCTTCATATAGCAAGTTCTATAGATTTTTTCCTCCGAGAGAGGTCAGGGAGACTGTTAGGACTATTTTAGCTCTCAATTTTAATAGCTCTCTGCTTTATCCGCCTCCTACTTTGACTTTGGAACGCCCTATATGCTAGCTAGAATCATCGAGGACACTCTGTATACATGCTCAAAATTCATTTTCAAACACATGCTCATTTGTCTGAGATTTAAGACTTTAAATAAGGAGAATTTTAGGTGCGTTTTTTGAAGAGAAATAGCATTGAAGCAACCCTAAACGTACTTGGAACAGAATCACTATCTTGGAAGACTAGCGAGTATTTTGTAATTTATGTAAAAAACCACTGACAATGGGAGCGAAAGCCTAAATCAAACGGTACTTTTGCTGCATACCAACGATGTGCACATAGCATTATAGTCTTGAGGATTTACAGATATTTGATGAAAACCCGTTATTCGGAGGTAATTACAGAGGATTTTTCAAATTGAATATAAAACATGACTCTGATTCAAAAATTCGAGGATTTCGCGAAAATTATTTCATTTTTTAATATTCATTAGGCTCAATAGCTTAATAATTGGGACTCTCATCTCCCAGGTTGAGGGCTAACTCCTTACTATACTCGGGAGTAATTTGGATAAAATACAAATATTTCATGTAAATGCCTCCCATTTAATTAATATTAATTAGGGCGAGATGGAGAGTATAGGCAACGGAGCTGACGCTTTTTCCGCTAAAACTCTCATCTCCCGGGCAAAAGGATATCTCCTTGTATACTCAATGTCCACCGCATTCATCTGATATTTGATAACCAACTCAAAAGTAATTCGGGTATCATTTCCTCTGGCATTTGATAATCTCCTACTCAAAAGTAATTCGGATAAAATACAAGTAGGTATCTCTCTCTCTCATTTAATTAATTAATATTAATTAGGGCGAGATGGGGAGTATAGATAGAGAAGCTAACGCTTTCTCCATCAAAACTTCCAACTCCCAGGCAGAAGGCTATCTCCTTATACTCGAGAGTAATTTGGGTAAATGCTCACCATATTCATCTGTTGTTCAATATCCCATCTACACAAAGGTAATTCGGTTAAAATATAGATATTTCATGTAAGTATCTCCCACTTTATCGGTAAAACATTCTAATCTCAGATTTTGAATCTAAAATGCATTGTCTAAGGCTTTAATGTCAGCACTTTTTTCGTTAAAATCTTCAAATCATAGGCTGTTTGGATAAAATAAGGCTGACATCTGTATCCGCGAGAATGGGAATACAATATGCACATTAGAAGTCGATTGATACTAATTGCCCTGGGCTTGGAGCCGCACACTCGAAGCGTCAAGTGTCATGCTCGCTAATTGTTGCAGGTCGAATCTACTTTATGCGAAAAAAAGTCTAAAGACATGTTTCGCCTGTTGACTGCTTTGTGTGAAAATAGCATGCATGTCCAAGGTGGGGTAGTTTATCGAATCTAACGCTACTTTTAACGGTAAAAATGTGAAATTGACTCGTCCGTTGACTGCATCGAGTGAAAATAGCATACATGTCCATGTATCTGATATTTTTCGATTCGATTCGGAGATTTGCAAAATTAATAATAATAATAATAATAATTGGATATACTCAAATTTAATTGCGAGACACTGAGAGGTCCATCGTTGACGCTACCGCGTCTAACGAGGGACTCTCTTGTCTCGGGTTGGTAGATGACTATCAAATTCGAAAATTAATTCAGGATTGATAGGTTGATACTGTTCTAAATTTAATTGGGAGACATAGAGAGGTCCATCGTTGACGCTAACGCGTCTAACGAGGGACTCTCTTGTCTCAGCAATTTCTAACTCCCAGGCTGAAGGCTATCTCCTTATACTCGAGAGTAATTCGGGTAAATGTTCACCGCATTCATCCTTCGTTTGACATCCCCTCCACTCAAATGTAATTCGGGTAAAATACAAGTATCTCTCATTTAATTAATTTATGTTAATTAGAGCAAGATGGGGAGTATAGACAAAGAAGCTGACGCTTTCTCCATCAAAACTTCCTACTCCCAGGCAGAAGGCTATCTCCTTATACTTGAGAGTAATTCGGGTAAAGTACAAATATTTCATGCAAGTATCTCCCACTTTATCATTAAAACATCCTAATCTCAGATTTGATGTTAAAAACACACATGTCTCACCGCATATGAGTTCCGCTATACCGCAAAATAAAAGGGAGACATAGAGAGGTCCATCGTTGACGCTGCCGCGTCTAACGAGGGACTCTTCTGTCTCAGGTAGGTTAATCAATCAAATTTTAAATATTAATACCTCCAATCCAATACCTTATATGAGAGAATAAATCGGATAAAATATACAAATATTTCTATTAAATCCATATGCTTAATGCATAATTACCTCCCACTTGAAAATATTATGCCCGACACATTAAATTATTACGCCCGACGTATTAAATTATTTTACCCGACGCATTAAATGACATACCTAAAACACGACGTCTATACGTTAAAAATCATTAGCATAATCACCCACCGACAACCCTTACACAGTTGAGCTCTCAACGCATGACGTCAGTGGCGCTTAGCATAGTCCGTTGTGTGGCCCCGGAGCGGCCTTTTATACCTTCTCCTTCTTGATCCCCAACAGTCCTCGCAATTCCCTAAAAATCCTGCTTTTCTATTCACTCAAGAAGTGAAGTGTACAGAAACAATCACGGGACGAGTAGCAAGGCAAGGCAAAATGTTCTTTGGCATATTTTTTCTGTGACAATTCAATGGGAATATTGATGATCTTTTTGCAAATCATAAAATTTCCAGTAAAATGAGTCCTATGTGTCTGTGCATATTTTTGCGTATTTGGATATAAAATGCATATTTTCGCGTATTTGCATTATTTTTAGGGAATATTGGAGAATATTTTACAAATTTTCTCCTTTTTTGGGGAATATTTTACTCATTTTGAACAAAATTTGTGACTAGTCTCATTCGATCGAAAATTACAAGACAAATAAATTTGATTCCCAACATTTTTGCGTTAAAATCACTTGTTCACGAGATATTTGAAAAATTCGCATACGCATAGCTATAACGCTTCATTTACTTGATCTACTTGTCAGGCGCAGGTTATACTACGAACTTTTGCGCATTATTGTGCGTGATCTGCTTTTTAAGGTCAGCGCAGCCGACAATGAAAAAATACATATAGTTCTACGCGACGCGTGACATTGTGGTTTGTGTTTGTCTTCCACTGGCTCTTTTTCTTATCATTTGATTTTCGAGATACATACATTAGCCAAGTGAAGACATACACCATTTTTAATCCAGCTTGTTCCGTGAAACGAAAACTGGTCGCGCGGTGGTTTCCGCGCAGGGCGCAGCCAATTTTCTTTTCTTGGAACTGAACTGGATTAAAAATGGCGTATGTCCTCACTCGGGCTGTTTTAGTCTCTATAGATGCATGAGAATGAATCGCGTTTGATTTCAACAGTGGTGCTTGTGGTTTTAAATGTAAAAGTGAACATAATCGTATTTAACAGAAACATACATCGTGCTTACAGTCTCACCAAAAGTGACTCGAGGTATCAACATAAGGAATCAATGAAAGGAGTTCATTTTGTGAGGTTCGTAATATTGTGTATGATTCTTGCTGAAATCAGAACGTGTTATCTGAACATACAAAAAATTGACTTTGTGGAAGACTTTTCTAAAAGTGGTTTGGTTTTATAGCATGAAACCTGAAGTGAATAGTTGTTTACGTTCTATCATACTATGTAAAAAAAAAAAAAAAAAAAAAAAACGGCGCGAAATCGATTGCTGTAAAAGTAAACGCATAGCCCTTACCATTTTTGTTTGAAAAATAGAATTGAAGCCAAAGGTTTGGGGAATCAAATAAACCATCGCAGAATACATCGTGCGTGCAATAGAACTCTAGTTATAAGGAGGAACGTCGAAAAACCTTTCCAAAAAGCCCCTCTCTATGGTACTCAGTTTACTTTAAAACACATAAAGTATGTAGTTGACGTTAAACTGGCGGAAATTGAAATCTTTTTGAATGCTTTAATTAAAATTCTAATTCGCTGATACAACCGTTTAGCACTAAAATATTAACAAGAACGTTTACTGTGTACAAATACTCCGCAAAAGTTGCTATTTTCTATTCGAATTTTCTTTGAACGATAAAGTGTGCAAACTTACGCTCTAAATCATAATTTCACCTCAAGCTCTTAAAACCTTTTTCTCCGCAACAACTTAATAATGTTAATGCGCAATATTTCATTTTAGAAATTCATTCTGACGAAGGTGTTTTGTGAGAGCGTCACCTGCCGTGGAATTTTGAATTCATACATAGTTTTGTCTTCAAGTTTAATTCGTGTCTAGGGAAAGGAAAATCGCCTTATGGAAACCTTGTAACTGGGTTTGAATATACGACTGTTCTATGCCCCCGAACACCATTTTTCCGTTTATTATGCCTCGTAATGAACGCGAATCATATTTTTTAGGCGTAAATTAATCTTTTTATTTTCTTAATAGTTGTTTGGTAGTTGAACGTTCATTCGTCCCCTTTAGAACAGCTCTATATTTATTACACGGTAACATGTAAGGTTTTAATTTACTCGTGTTGTTTACGTAATAACACGATTATATTTAATGTTGGCGAAGCAATGATGGATGAAGATTCACTTCTGTGAAGTTCACATGCTGTATTAAATCTTCGTAAGTCGGAAGATGGAGAGGCTGTGGGGAAATTGGTTCGTCCAATGGTTGACAGTATCATACCGGAATTCGGAGGCAGTGTGCCACCTGCATTTTCATTTCAAGAAATCTCGGACATAGTTTGTGCTACAAAAACTTTCTTCTTCACGTAAGCAAGTGGAGAGTCTTGGGAAGTTTCAAGCGCAAGGTTCCACCTCCGCTTCTGTTTCGTTGGGTTCTTGCACTAGTCCCGGTTATTTGAGTCAAATTACCCGACTAAATATTTAGTAAGGTCTGTGTGCTGTGTGCATCACCCTTCCCAATTTTGGACGTACAAGGTGCGGTAGTTCCGTATTAGCGATGAATCCACGGAAGCACAGGAGCCACGGACAGACGGACACTTTCTTTACATTCAATTTTACTCTACGTAAGATTGTAAATGCTTCTGAACGAAAAAAGAAAATGAATCAGTTTGGTCAGTTCGTTTTAGTGGACATAATCCAAAACTCTCGTCTTCTTTTCTGCAAATCTGTCTAACTGTCTATTTCTACCCCTGTCGTCTCGTTGTCAATCCGTCTTGTCTATCTGCCTATACAGATATCTGCCTATAGTTTCTGGTCTCCACTTCAAAAAATTCAGTGGTACAGTTAGGCTTTTCAGCGAATTTTTAGCCCTACTGGCGGTACCCACCTTTGGGACTTCCACCGTTGGGTGGATACAGGCCCGTAGCCAGCCATCTGTGGTATGGGGCTGACTGTTTACCTGGGGAGGGCTTGAGCATACTCATAGTATATAATGTGAAGATTTCTACGAAGCAGTGGTTTAGCCAGGGGGGGGGGCGAACGGGGTGAATGCTTTGAAAGCACCTAAAATTTAATGTAAAATATGCAATAATGAACAATTTTTCTCCTTTAAAACACGTGTGTTCGAAAAAATTTTGCTCGAGCAGTAATTTTACCTTCATTTTTATAAGATAATCCTCTAATATCGGCGATTTTTCAAAAATACCTCAATTTTCTACTTTTACTCCCTTGAAAATCTTACTCCCCCCCCCCTATGGAGAAATTCTGACTATGCCACTGATTGAGTTTGATCGCAAAATTCAAAACTGGTTATTCAACTTGGCGATAACCCATTGAAAAAAATTGAATGTATCGCGTGAAAAAAGATTAACACTTTTACAACGTTAAATTTTCGAACTTTTAAAAGGGAAAATTTTTTATTTCTGTGTACTTATCAAGTTATCAGTTCTCAAACAGCCATTCAGGCACTTAGCCATGGATATTCAATATGAACTGGATCGCGAGCCTACCACTGTGTTTGTGAATGTAATGTGACACAAGAAAAAGGCATGTGTGTCTGAAACTGCTGGATGAACACTCTGGTTCTTTTCTTGTGACATGTCACAATAAAGAACAACACGCGATTCGTCCATATTTCAAAGCAAAATCAGTGTTGACAAGTTTATAAACATTAAAATGTAATGGAAAGAAAAGTTTTGAATCAAACTCAGTGGCGTCGCGTGGTGTTCCTTCCCAGGTGTTCAATTGGCGGGTCTGCGCCCTCCCTTTCCCCTCCCCTCCACAAAAAATCAGTAGTATCAAAAACTTATGATCAGTATCAGTATGTATAAATAATGAGTGTCAATGAAGAATGAAGTTACATCCACCAACTCAGCACATAGTATGCGCATGCGCTTCCGGAGCGTTCATTTTTGCTGGTGAACCTGCCATTTAAATAAAGAAGTCTCCGCTTTACTCTTTGTGGTCTTCGTTGCAAACGCCACTGCGACAAGGCTGACGAGAGTGTGCAATGTTGCTAGTGAATATCCTACGCAATTCCCATAGTAAGTGTGATGAAGATAACGCCACTGCAATAAGACCGACGAGAGTGTGCAATGTTGCTAGTGAACATCCTATGCGATTCCTATTGTATGTGACAAAGATAACGCCACTGCAACAAGACCGATGAGAGTGTGCAATGTTGCTAGTGAACATCCTACGTGATTCCCCATAGTATGTGACAAAGATAAGAACCGCGCAAAGCGCAAAGAGAAATATTCCGGCTATTTTTCAATTTTTCGAGGTTATATTTTGTATTTTAATCAAAATTTAAATCTTTCCTTGTTTCTGGGATTTTTGTTGTAACACAAAAATTAAGTGGGTGTGCAGTGAACACCTTGAACACCCAGACACGACGCCACTGACAAAACTAACGAGAAAAGTGTATAAGGAATTCGTTATGTTTATTCACAAAATTTTACCAGAGGGCTCCGACAAGCACTAGAGGGTGCTCAGCCCCTCCTAGCACTTCTCTGGCTATGGACCTGGGCTGAAATTTTATCTTGCTGATGGTGAACATTGTTATCAGCGAAATATTGAACTCGGAATGTTCGGGTAGTTAGTTTTATTTTTGAATTTTTGTCAAAGGAGTCCGGAGTCTTGCAATAAATTGATAAATTGTTTTGCCAGGCTATTTCCTGTATAGTACGATGTAAACGTCTAACAAACTTCTCTTTATCTCCTGCATGTGCATTTTCTGTACGTGATCTTCTCTAAAAGACGCTATATTCTTCTTCTCACTGACTGTCCTTTTCTTCTTTCCTCGATCTGGCAAGCAGGATCATTAGTTTAGTTACAGCACCTTAAACACAAGTGTGACAAGTGCGGAAACCTGCCATTTTGTATCCAACCGCGCCCGTCGATGCCGAATCGACTATTCGGTACACTCCGCATAACCGGGTTCGGCATCCATGGTAGAGCTCTATAACTTCGTGTGAGTAGGTACAATTGTCCGCCATTTTGACGTCAACCTTACCGTGGATGTCGAATTGATTACGCGGTACGCTCCGCATAGTCGGATTCGGCATTCACGGGCGTGGTTGGAGTCAAAATGGCGGACGATCGTACTCACACGAAGTTATAGAGCTCTATCCATGGGCACGGTTGGATACAAAATGGCTGGTTTCCGCACTTGTATGATTAGGTATAGGTCTCTACTTTAGTTCCAATCACAGTTTACTGTTAGTACTCTGAAAATCTATTTGTACTGTTGGTCGTTCAATATACTTACGCACTTCTTCGACAGATAGCTCTCGTTTTTTGATTTCGAATGCTTTCTCTGTGGTCTGGGCTAAACACTTCTGACTCTCTCGTACAATTACCGGAAAACCCCGCAGGCCGAAGTGCCCTTCGAATGTGTTATTAAATTCCAGCAACCTACTTTTGTCATATATAATAATAAAGTTTCGGGGCGTTACCTAAATTTTTTGTGCAGAAAAACAATTTACAGATGTGCGGCGTTACGTAGCATTATGCTATGGAGAATTTATACGAAACGACAGGAAAAAAGTGTTGCACGACAGGATTTTTGCATACTAAATAATGGTATTAACAACGACATTAACAACAACTATTTCATTAGTATGAACGACAAAAAATATTTTCGAACGACTTTTATTATAAACGACAATTTATTACATTCCCCGCCAATTATATTTTTTCTCGGGTGCACATATCACGCCATCTACCGCCATTTTTTATCATTGATATTTTTAGTGCGATATGGCTTTATTGCCCACATATGGCATTCATAGCCGCAGGCAACTTATTTAAAAAAAAATCTGCGAAGTTTGAGCAAAATCGGAAAAGGTTAACCCTTAGGAATTAACTCTGATTTACGGAATTTTAGCTGTACCTCCCGATATGAGCTTAATAATTGAAGCGCTGTGTGGAAGAAGGACCTTTGTCTCATAAGAAATACATTGATCGAAGGCCCTTCTTCCGCGTAGCGCTTCAATTACTTTCTATTCCAAATAAAGGTTTTAAAGATCGCTGACTTCATTTCAGGGGTTATTCCCTCACTCCCTCTCCATTCAGGCTTCCCTTGGGACTAATTTTAATTATTCCAATTTTCCTCAATGCTCGAGTTCTTTACATCGCTAGTTGAGTTTTTTAAGTCGCTGAATCCATTTCAGTTGTTTTTTCTTCTCTCCCCTCAACCCTTCAGGTTTCACATGGGGCCAATCTCCAATTACTCCAGTGTCCCCGATTTCCATTTCTGTATGTAATAGTACCGTTTTTGGGTCACTGAATCCGTTTCTGGAGTCATTTTCCTCATCCTCTCCGCCTTTAAGGATCTACAAGGGTCTGATATACAATATTATCATTTTTTTACCTTATTTATAGGTTCACACAAAAATTCTCTTATAACACTTAATTAATCCCCACACGGGTTACTGTGGTCAGTGCATTGCATATTATTGTCGTGCATCTTATTTCGTGTAGAATTTATTTTTTACGTCGCTCCACTTTTTTTTTTTTTTTTTTGTCGGGCAATCATTTTTTATTGTTTACTGCGGAAATTGTCGTTGGACGCATCAGGGCCGCCGAGAAGAGGGAAGGGTACTTTTTCCCCCGGGCCCGGTATTTTTTAGGGACCCCGCAGAGTCACAGAAATTATAATTATCAAATAGACAATATGCCAAATAATTTCAGTGTAGGCCCGCAGATTTTCCCCCCGGACCCGGTTTGGCTCTTGGTGGCCCTGGGTCCCATTAAATTGTCGTATTTGAATTTGTTCCTGTCGATGTATCCCTTTGTCTTGACGGGCCATTAAATCAAACCTTTGCGCTATTACAGTGTCACTGCTCACCAATGTAGGTGGTCTTTATTCAGAGACAAAACTTGACTCTCAGTTGGGAGGGGGGAGTAGAGAAGGAAAATTTGCCGACAAATATGTTTTGAAAACTAGAAATTTTGCTGACAGTAACAAAATGTTTTAAAAATTTAAAAAATTTGGCGATGTTTTAATCAAAATATTTTGTAATTGAGAAAAAGAATAATAACAAACAAACAAACGTTCTTAGAAAATGAAAAATTCAAATTAATTGTTTCAAAATTTGCCGACTACCAAATTATTGGGGTGTCGCATCCCCCTCCATAGTTTTGTCCCTGCAAATGCCGATTGGAACCTTTTCCACCGAGCACTCACATTTGCGCACATGAGCATACTCCAGTCTGGAAGGGTAAGCGCTGGAAGGATGTTGGGAAAATACTTGAGAGGAACACAGTACTTCCTTTACACATTAAAAAGTGGTCGTTATTTACTCGGTGATATTTTTTCCTAAATTTCGTCTGATTCGTCTAAAAAAAAAAAAAAAAAAAAAAAAAAAAAAAAAAAAAAAAAAAAAAAAAAACCACCTACAAAGTTTTAGGTTGATTGGATTAAGAAAATCCGTGAATCCGTGCCATAAACTCCCTTTCATTTTCTTATTGGAAAAAACACACGGAGTCTTGACTTTAATTCTAAACTAAATTTCCCTCTTAATATTGACCAGGACCAAAGCCCGTAAATTAAGCAACAAAACATTTGCTACCCTATTGGATTCAACTCGTGACACTGGAAAATAAGTCTTTTGCTTTTAACGTTTAGATTTCAATAAAATGTTCACCTTTCTCAAATTTCAGTCTCTTAGGTCGAACAGAGAATCTAGTAAAAACAGAATAGTCATTGAAATTCAAAATACGTTTTTGCTACCGACTTTCAGATTTTCGAAAGTTCTTCCACATTTCAGTTTTGTTTCAGCCTTTCAGATAACGTTCGATACTCCAGCTTGAAATCTTCGGCTTTCTGACAGGAGTCCAGGGTACTCCATTTTCAGAAAAGAAATTTGATTTTCAGTTTGGGCAGGCGTAGAAGAAAAGTTTGCAGACAAGTATTTTTTTTTAACTAAAAATTTGTCGACAAAATTTTATAAAAATTAAAAATTTGCCATTTTGTTAGTCGGAATGTTTTTTAATTTAAAAAAATAATAATAATAATAAACAAACAAACATTCATAAGAATAAAAAATTCAAATAAACAGTTTCAAAATTTGCCAATTGCCAAATTATGGAGGGGGGAGGAGGCTCAACCCTCCACACCCCCCTATAGTTTCGCCCCTGTCTTTATTTTAGGAATTTTCTCAGAAAATAGCCCACACTCCCGAAAATTGTTCCAAATAATTAAGATAAGAATCTCAAAAATGTTTGATCTCGATCGGGTATTATTGACCCGTATCCCACGGAAGACAAAGTTCAGATTTATCAGTGGCCATTTGAATAAAAAAATTAATTAATTAATCAATCGATTACAATGAAACTTGGGTGAGTTGTTGCTTAAGGTTAGTACATTACGTATAAAAAATTTTAATCACTTATATTTACCAGTGTTGCCCCAGCAAAGATTCAAATGTTGAAATACGTGATTTTCCAGCTATGCAAAATTTTGTAATTTCAGTGTGCCTCCTCCCCATCTTGAAGTCGACTCAATGGCACTGAATAGAAGAAAGAGTGTAGAATCCAAAAAAAGGATGAGATATACCTTCTTTTTGTGTTAATACATCTATCTAAAAATACGACTGGCACAGGCAGTGTTAATATGAAAAATCGGTCATCATTTAGATAATACTGAATATACCAATCTGGGTTCTTCCCCGCTAGACGAGGTAGGCATGAGAATTTGATAGGTAGAGAAAAGTCAGTCACCATTCAGCCTTTGAGGCGAATATGTGTTCTCCGCCGTTTACTGTAAAGTTCGTGAAGGTTCAAGATCGTGGTCCAAGTGGTTCAGTAAATTCGGTTGTATTTCACTGGCTGTAAACTAATAATTAATTCGGTATGAAAGTTGTGCTTTTCGAGCGGTTATATGTTTTGTGGTGACAACAAACGGTGATAATAAAACCGGGTATGTAACTAGAGTTTTATTATTTTCGTAAAAGTATTTGAAAAAGTTAAAATGTATTCCAGGATCAACAAGTACCTTTTTAAATTTCAATCCTGACCGGTACTATAATTCGAAAGGGAACCAAGCCTATACCGTAGCTAATGAACTTTATTCTGTTTTACTATGCCAGGAAGGTGGCATGATGTGTGTAGGCAGGGCTGAAATGGCTTCATCCTCAACCATTCAAGTGATCAGTCTAAGTAGGTAATGCTATAACCGGAATTTGAGTAGCTAAGCTGGAGACTCGTGGCTTCTAGCTCTATCTGTGTTAGGCGGCATGGCAAATTTAGATATCGCGGATAAATGGTGAAATAAATGACGTGCTAATGCCGTTTCTTTATTGGAATGCTATAAACGAGTCTAATATGGCGGGGTCTTAACTCACGTTTCCCGCCGCAAGGAGCCATTCAAGAAATCATGTTCTTACTGAAGGAAAACAAATTCGGGGAAAACTCTGGGAAAATGTAATCTAAAAATGAAAAAGTAAGCTAACGATTTCATTCTAACCCGCCCCTACCGCTTATAAATTATCCCTTGGTTAAAAAGAAAAGATGGCGAACAGGATGAAAAATTAATGTGGTTATTGAAGTATTTCTGTGAATAGGAAAGGGGGAGATTACCTTGCGATTGGCATGGGTGTGGCCTGCAAAAACTGATTTTCCTGGTGGCCTTTTTAGTATCACTTTGCTCTTGCAAAGAATGACCGCCGAGTCATTTTGCGTAAATTGAGTTATTCATTGGGAAGGTGGAGAGAGGAAGGGTGAATGAAGAAAATTGGAGAAAACCAGCACAATATGTAAATAAGGATGGAATAAATAAAATAAAGTAAAAAGTGAAATGGAGTTTAATTAACCCCTGATCCCGAAGGCCACGGCCATTGAAATACAGCCTTTTTCCAAATTCGACAGTAGACAAACCCAGTTTTAATTAGTTTTGATTTTGCACGACCCGGCTTCACAAATAGGTTCTCCTGAGCTTTCAAGGTTCGTTTTCTCGGCCATGTCTGTTAATAACTTGCCGAGTCGCGCTGAGCATTTTCTGCAAATTTAATTACTTGTACACAAACGCGATGACAATTCCCGATTATGGAATCGGGACACATTTCAAAACCAAAACGAACATGTAGACCCAGTTGCTTGTAAGGTTTCTGATCAAATTAAATAACGTGTTAACGATTCGGTATAACTTAAGGGACTTCCTATACTGGTGGAATTCTGTACACGATAGTTCTTTAAAAAAAAAAAAAAAAAAAAAAAACAGGAAAAAATGCAGAACTTCGCAACAATAGCGAACTTGTGAGCAATGTGGTTATGGGAATGTCCGTCAGTGTGACGTTCACATTCCCGACGGTACGGGCGGAAAAGTTTTACCAGTTTACTTCAGGAAAGTCGGTCTGCTGTCATTAAACTTTCTGCATTTGTCATTTCAGTGAACGAGTTTGGACCTGCAGGCGAATGCCGCTCTTTTATGTTCAGCTTTGTTCGATTTCGTTTATCGCTTTATTGGCTCAACTTAATTGAGTTCGATATTCACGTTCTGTTTTCGCTCTGAGCTTGCATGCTTAGTCGCCAACTTTCGCTCATTTTTTGATGTCTCTAAAATAAT
The DNA here is from genome assembly GCA_031841125.1 of Acanthococcus lagerstroemiae. Classification (NCBI taxonomy): domain Eukaryota; kingdom Metazoa; phylum Arthropoda; class Insecta; order Hemiptera; family Eriococcidae; genus Acanthococcus; species Acanthococcus lagerstroemiae. Next base: position 28,945,407 of record CM063106.1, on the reverse strand, counting down.
AATTACTCCGTTTACATTTGTAGTGTACATGACGTGACTTATTGACAGCTGTACAACGGGTATCAATAGGTAAACGATGTGCCCTTTTTCATGCAACTTTTTAAGAATTTTGCGAAGCAGAATATCCTAATCAGGCGCAGATTTGGGGGTGGGGAGTCCCTGGGGTCCCAGTGACCCCGGGCCTTCACATCGAAGGGGCCTCCACATTTTTTCTACTGTGTTCCACAAAGACGTACATGAGCTGTGTGGGACGATTGTAAATAATTTTAGTGCGCATAACAATGTACAACACTATAGTACCACGCGCAGTACTTTTTTCTTCTCATTTGTTGAATTTATGATTCAGTATGTGCAAGGCGAAGAAATGTACGTACGATTTGAATCTTTGAGTTCCGGCAGGACCCCTGAAGTAAATATGACCGCGCAAGAAAAATTCAGAATTTAGGCCTTCATCCAGGCTATTGACCATTTCAATACGTCTTTGAATCAGAAGATCGAGGCCTATAATACCATTTACTATAATTTTTTTTTCCTGAACTGAGTTCTTGCTAGCCAGACACTTTGTGAGAAAAAGGAAGAAAGTTGGTGAATTCTTATCCAGAAGATATGGATGAGGCTTGCTGAATGAGTTGCTTCAATTTGATGAGTTTATCAAGAATTATGAAAAAGAAAATGAGGAGTCCATAGAAATGTTCCAATATAGAATAATTTCACAAATTAATTTGAAGAACGTGTTCCCGAACGTGAAAATTATTGTAACGTAATTCGCACCAAAAACGCATGAAAACACTTTCTTAGAACTTTTAATGTCACACTAATACAAACGCACAAAACAGTTGCTAGATCGCTTTGAGAACCCCCAGTTTATCGCATACAGAAACTAGACTATACGGCGATGACCAACGGCCTTTATATATCCCGGCATTATCGTCGAAACTCCTTATCGCTTTCATTATCGAACTTCTATTCTGCTGCTCGAAACGTGTTGATCTTTCTTAGCTTATCTAGAACGTTCGGGATTATTCGCCACATTATGCTTAGAATTTTTCAATCATTCATGGTCTCTAATGTCAATGGCGAACGTTCCTTTTCAAAGTTAAAACTGATTAAGAACAGACTGCGTAGAAGCATGTCTGAAGGACGGCTAGTAAATTTTTCCCGACTAAGTCTAGAGAATGAGATATCTGTCGCCAGTTAAATTTTGAAGATGTGATTGGTGACTTTGCTCTTCAAAAATTAAGGAAAAAAGTTTTCATACATTGTATCGCTGCTTATCTGTATCTTTTGCTGTTTGTTGTACTTCGACTTAAAAATAAAAAATTACAATGGAAAATGAAATAACATAGAATTCTTTTGATAATTTACAAAAGAATAGTTACCCAAAGACATTTTTAAATTAAAGCAATCAAAAACAATTTGTATGGGCTGCCCCCCCCCCGCCTCGAAGCGTTCAGAAATTTTGAGGGCCTCCAAAAGATTGGGACCCCTATATTAAACTCTTGAATCCGGGCCTGATCCTAATTCGTTCAGTTTTTAATTTCGTTGGAGCCTCATGTTTACAATTTTTGATTTTGTTTATTTACTATAGTCAGCCTCAGGGACGTACCGATTGGGGGAGGAGGTTATGTAAAAACTGATGAGTACCCTGCCCTTCCCTCGAATATTCGATCTATTTTTAGGTCCTTATATGGTAATTGGGTGAATGGATCTGTGAGAAAACTTGAAAGTTGTGAGCTTGAGTTTTGGCAGTTGTCTTACAGATGTTGAAAATGAAAAGCCCTGCGTACTATACTTTTTCAGCTGTTTAAATTCTCAATTGAATGATAATCTAATTTTTTCCCTCCGAAAGAAAGGGGGTGCACCATCAAAAGACTTCTTGATGCACGCGGCGTGTTCTGGCCTCATTGTTCACTCCTAGCAAATCTTCCTACTACTATTTAAGAAATTGTGGTTGAAAAATGATGACTTTTACATTGATTCTTTCAGTGCAATCTTGTAAGGTAAATTCCCGTTGCATTTTAATTTGAAAACTAAAATAGGTAAGAATGAGGCTAATTGATGTTTTTAAATGGTATAAAGGAGGGAACTGTTTACCGCAAAAATTTGTTAGGTTCAGAAGACAATTTCCATAACTTTTCTATGTAGTTTTTGAACAAAATTGATTTTTTGAATACCCAGTTGATCCAATTGTGGTACTTTTTACAGTAGATGTCGTAATTGTCTTCTTTCAGTACCAAAACGTTTCATAGGTTCAGCTATTAGCAACGCTAAGGAAAGAATTCCATTAATACGTACATAATTTCTTCATACGCCTGTATCATTGCCCCTTCAAATTTAAGAGAAGGCAAATATATTCACATTTTATCAGGATGAGTTGCCCACTTATTTGGTTGAAGGAGAGTCATATACATTGAGACACCCTACGTACTCTGTAGTTTTACTTCTGACGTTTTACTGTAGTCTGTTTCTAAATCAGTACGTGTTCTTAGTTCGAGATTTTAACTGAACGTAAATTAGCATATTATATTCCATGTTTGAAGACATCATCTTGAAATAGCCGTATGGTTATTCCTATCGCGACACCTGCGTGTATTTTTAAATCGTTTACCTACCTATGCAAAAATCAGCTTTCAACGACCTACATTACGCGTACATAACGCGGCGATTTCTATAATCGTATTCGAAAGACGGTAATCCTTACATTATTGGTTAAATAACCGCAGGATATATTTTTAACTCGGCTGCACTAAATTCTGAACGTGCTCTTGTCACGACTCGTTCGTCATTTCGAACGTAAATTATGCTTAATTATTAGCCAGACAGATCCGTTTTTCACGACTCAACGATGCCAGAAATTATTTGAAAAATGAGCGCGAGTGCAGTCACCAACTGTGGCCATGCGGCCAGTAAAACACTTCCATAAAAAGTTGTTAAAATCGTTTTCGCACAGCGGCGTATACGCGTTTAGAACTCAGCAAAATCATAAAATTTTGAGCGTCGACGCCGAAAATTATTGAATAACTTTTTAAAACCAACAACACGAAATTAGATTCGGAAACTGAAATTTCATAACGGCTGTGCTGTATCTTGTATAAGACTAAAAGTAAGATGTATAATATGTCGGTGTGAATTACGATGTAATGCTTCTCTGGCTCGTGGCTTTATCTGTGCTGCTTTACTACGAACAATTTTTCGACAAAACTTGGATAATGCTAACGTTTGCTGCGACGTATCGAGTTTTCAGCAGTGTTAGAACAACAAAGTAATAAGCCCTTGTTTTAGGTTCCTCGTGGCAAATTGAGAAATATAGGCGTTTGAGCGTGGGGTAGTCACAATAAAATACGGCAGAATTCTGGTGTAAACCTCGGATAATGTTTTTCAATTCGCTGCTGGTCTAGCAGTTAGATGTATAGCGAGCCAAGTTATTTGCTGTGAGGGTGGATTTATACAAAATGAAATGATGTATAAGACCACGATGTTACAAGGCTTTCAAGTCCAAAAGCTGATGAGAAATGAAGTCAGCAATGGCGCTGTATACTTACAAGGAGTGTTCACTTCAGCGTGAATACAAGCGGAAACAGCAGGAGAAATGACCCCTCCCAGAGAGAAGAACTGAAATTGAAAACGCTTCAAAAGTGTCCAAGACTTTTCAAGAGTCTACTAGAGTCATAGAGAGAGTCAAAAAATGTTAAACAAATACAAAAAAAGTTGTAAGAATCTTAGATAAGTCTTGAGAAATCGGCTACCAGAGTTGTAAACTCTGTAAGAGTCTAGCATCTCTTGCTTTTTTGGAACGCGCTGAAATCAGAAAATTGTCGACTTTAACCCAATTTTTCTTTCCCCCCCCCCCACACACTTAAATACAATCTATTTCAAGTGTGTGATATTTTTGATTCGAAAATTCTAAGTAATAATTATTTACGACAGAAAATATGAGTTCGTGTTAGTAAAGGCGAACAACGGCCCAACAAATTTCTGGTGCTGCCCAATACACTACTGAACAACTATTTTGCACAACGCATTTCGATATGTGATTCAGAGGTAAATTTTAACGGTGAACACGATACAGCGACCCATTTTTCTCTATCACGTCACAATTCGGAGTTCTGAACGACTAAAATTCGTTTCCATTTTGTTTTTGCGGTGGAATAAGCGGTAACACTGACTGATATTATCAGTGTTATCAGACCACAGAAAACAAACAGAATACACATCGACACCACTACACACAACAACACGAATCAGTATGACCACATTCAGTTTCTAAACCTCTTTTGAACACATTTAGTTGAGTTTTTTATAGTTTTTGATCAGAAAAACTAGACGTGATAGAGAAAAACGGCATACGGCACTGTATTCAGCGTTGAAAAGTACGCTAGAATCACCTCCCTAAATGCGTTGTGCAAACAAAACATTTCATTTTGTTTAGTGGTGATATGAGTGGCACTTCCCATTAGAACGGGCATTGGAAGAGTCCTATTCAAGTCTGGAAGAGTTAATCTTCAGCAAGTCCTGTGATGGATTTATATAAAGGCTATATAGGCCTCTGTTTCCGGGGGGTCTGGACGAAAGGGGACGCCTTCAAAAGTAAAAAGAGGGAAAGAGGGAAGAATGAAAAAAGAACAAGTAGGTAGCTTCGCTAGAGACCTATAACATGCAAGTGCGGAAACCTGCCATTTTGTATCCAACCGGGCCAGTGCATGCCGAATCCGACTATGCGGAGCGTACCGTGTAGTCAATTGAGCATTGACGGGCGCGATTGGATACAACATGGCAGGTTTCCGCACTCGTGATTACAGTGCTTTAGCTTCGCTCTTTACTATTCAAAGCTTCAAACTGCGAAGTTGCAGATTGCAGTCGCGCAGCAAACATTATTCTCTGAAGTGAAGGACTTGTCTACAAATGACTCTCAAATTTGAAGAAACTGATTCGTTGAGCTAGAAAACGTTCTTCTAATCTTCTATTATTTAATTCAACCAATTCAGGTGGCATCTTAGGAATTTCCTCCAAAATTCGTATTCGAGATCTTATTGAAAACCCGTTTTCGCGACTTACTCTTGATGAACAATTAGAAATTGTTAATGGTGGGAAGCCTAAACCAGAATTACCATTTTTAAAAACTGAGCAAAAGAGAAGTGGTTTGAGTTTTACTGGGCATGGCCACATATCGCAATATGAAAACGTTTTGTGGTTAACCGGTTGTGAAGATGGTGGAAAACTATTTTGTTGGTCATGCCTATTCAGAGACGTATCGGTGGGGGGACTCCCCCCCTGGCAAGAATTTTTCACTCAGCCGTTGGGCAAATCCAACAAGTCAAAAGATTTTCTTTTTGCTTCGATACTTGAGAATTGAGTTGCGAAGTTGGAAAAATCCAACAAGTCAAAGGTTTATTTTTTTCTGTGGTGTTTGGAAATTTTGAGTTGAGTCAGCTGGGAAAATCCAACAAGTCAGAAGGTTTTTTTTCTGATTTGATACTTGGTGATGTTTTAGTTGATTCAGTTGGGACGTTCACAGTTTTTGCCCCCCCCCCTCCTAGGAAAAACTCTTCAGTGGTACGTCCCTGTGTCTATTATTTGTCACAGAAAAGAATAAATGCATATGGAATGACCCTACACAGAGATACGTCAATTTGAGTACTTTCATCAATGCCATTTTGTAGTAGCATGTTTCATACTTTTATTCTGATTTTTACTTCATCTCTACGCTTATTGTGACGCGTCAGCAAAGTGGCTGACATCTGGTGGCCAAATGCAGAAGCTACCGAAACGTGACAGAAACGGGATGAAATACATAGCGCGCCATCTACTTTACAAATGGTGGCCAAAAGTGGAAGTACAAGAAACCACTAGAAACGGGTTGAAATACCTACACTAGCGCTCCATTGCGGTGACGCGACCGAATTGCTTACCTCCTAGGAAAAATCACACATACAATTTGCAGGTCATTTTTTAATCGTTCACGCTGACATTTCCTTAGTTCTACTCGTTTTGCATGATAAATTTGGCGTCTCTGTTGTAGTATTTCTTTTCGATGATTCGTGTAACATATACAGTTCTGCTTCTGTTTACAAACTGTATATCAGGTAGTAGGATTTTATCCTGTACTTGTTCTCTAGCTAATTGTTCATATGCTACTTGTTCATTTGCTACTTATTCATATGCTATTAGTTCATTTGATGCATCGCATATTCCCACAATCACCACCGAGAGGAACGCTGTTGTTTCCTTCTTAGGTGAAGACAGCCACAATACTAAGACTTCATCGTTCGAAACCTGAAACAGAATACCAAAATTAGGCATTAATTCCTATATCATATTTTTCAGACATTATTCAGACGCCATTATTCCTAGGAAAACTTTACTTATTAGAGCACCACAGAAATACAAGGGATGACTCATAAGTAAGGTACAAAAAATTCTATAAATTGAAAAATTTACTAAATCGGAAAATCATACAAGATTGTGAAAGTAGACTCTATTAGCTATTTTTCAGCGTAATTCCCGCCCATTTCGATATAATTTTTTCACCGCTCATTTAGTTTTAAAATGTTTCCTTCATAAAATTGTACACGCTGGACTTTGAAAATGTCTCGACTTCTGCTTTTTCTTCATTGTTTCCAAACTTCATTCTTCCGAGATGTTTGAGAGGGCTGAGCAGGTAGTAATCCGATAGTGCAAGATCTGAAGGGTTTCCCATTACCCCATCCCGCTCCGTTTTGGTTTATGCTGAGGAGTAAGTTGTTTAGGCACCTAGCGTGTGCAAACTTTTCGAAATTTTAGGTCTCCCTGCATAATTTGGTGAACAACTGACTTCATAAATTCACTGCTTCTGCAATTTCACGAATTTTCAAACTCCAATCGGCGTAAACGAGCTCATCAGTGCGACAAATCGCCTGCTCGTTGACCTCGGTGCTTGGTCGCTCTCTTCGAGGATTACGTATCCGCCAAATTTACGACACCGGGATCGAATTTTGTACACACAATTCTGTGATTCGTGAAGATTTTTTGAAACTTATACCTATACGCCATAGATAAAGTATGCATTCGCATAAAAATTGCAGCCTTGATCATTATAATAGAATTTTCCAATTCTAAATTCTTTGTTTTCTCTTTCAAGGGTACGTATAATTTGCTGATTTTTTAAAACTTTTAAATGACCATAACTGAAAATAAATGTCTCAAATGACTGTTAGATACTTTGATACAACATACTACACCACTCCCTCAAAAAAATCCATCAACGCCGATGAATGTAGGTCAACACTACTGAAAAAATTACCATCCCCCCCCCCCAAAAAAAAACAACAAAAAACAGCGACATCTTTGGCCACGCTGACCCTAAAAAATAAAAATAAAATGAATAAAATAGTAGATATACTTAATAATGTGCTCTTCTCGCGAGACAATCTACCATTTAAAAAAAAAGAAAAAAAAAGTGTTTATCTAAATGAGAATTTCTTAAAGAAAATGTACGCGTAATAAGACACCTATATTAGATTCTAAAAGTCAGTTCCAGTATTTCTGTAGCTGAACATTCATATAATGAGCAAATATTTCATCACTTCATGTGGTTATTAGCAATTAGCTCTTTCCTTCCTGTAAAACTGTTGGTTCAGCATATTATTATGAAAAAATCCGGAAGACAGATTTTAACGATTGGCCACGAGGCACATTCCTTTTCAATCCGGCACTAAGCAAATCTAAAAGAGTCGGAAATAGGACAAATTATTTCACTGAGTTGCATGCCATGGAAGGGTGAGCGGGAGAGAACTTAGTTTTGATTGGAAAGTTAAATTTTGTCTGATGAGAAATCGATCAATAAAAACACAATAAAAAGTCAACACTTGAAAATCGGGCTAACTGCTGCAGTGATTTCCATGTTGCCAACTGAAGATCAATTTTGTTAAATTTGTCGTAGGTATTTGAAACATTTTAAAGTGGACAGGTCTTCCCAGTTTTCGTTGACATATCCCTTCATTCCAGGATCAATTATTCCTGAATCCTCCACTGTTTCATTCTCCACGAAGTATGAGTATGGTTATTTCTAGAAAATTATTCGTATTTGTTCCTTCTTTTGCTTACGTTTACCAAAACCGAAAGACACCAAGCAACTTACATCGTTCATCCAAATGTATTATAATTTCCTGAATACGAGTACGATCCACCAATGACAAGAAATATGGGCCCTACGTATCATAGGATGTTTACATTATTTTCGCGAACATTCAGTATGCTTTTTTACAAATTACCGCATTTTTTCCCTCCGCTATTTAGCCAAATCGCTTAAGTTTTACCTTCAAATTAACGAGAATTAATGTTTGTGAAATACACGTTTACTTTATCGGTGCTGCATTTCTAGCACGTGAAATCTTCGCAGTCATTAACTGACTGTACCTGCTAATGAGAACATTAAATAGTGTTGCTAGAAGTCACTACAGCTAGATGAAAACTGTAATGGCAATAAGATTCGCTAAGCTCCTCGGAACTAAGTATATACTTAGTTACTTTTAGACAATAACAGCCACTAATGAATTTTCGGAATAAGGGTGACACCTAACTTAACATAATGTCTAAGCTGTACGCGCATGTATATAGTAGAAGCACATTGATTTACTACCGCATTTGCCAAATCAAGTCTTGGAAATTCGCGATTTAGAGTTGAAAGCAAGAGGGTTCGTGTTTCGTGGGGACAAAATAATGTAGGTACGAGTATGTATACAAGTTACAAAAGTTTATTGCCTTCTAATTATAATCGAACATTTTGCTCGACTCTGTTGTCTCTTCTCTAATTGGTACCTCCGCGAATATTTTGTTACGCATGTGTCTGTGACCGTGGTGACAACCGAGGCGTGTTCATCAAATTTTCTTATGAGAGTACCGTGTATACCTATACTTAAATCACCTAACCCGTTAGTTAACTTGATCTCCCCATTTTTTTTAACCTTCTCCCCCTTCCACTCCCACATCCTTTTCTGATAAAAATTACGTACCCTCTCTAGAAAAACCATCTTGAATACTCATTGAGACATAGAAGCAATCTTAAAGAAGCGCTGGTACACTGCATGAACGAATGGGAGGGGGTTGACAATTTCCTCCAATTTGGATGACACATAATTTTTAGTCGTACTGTTTTTTTGTATTGGTTTTGACTGCTTGCTTCCCTTGTCATAATTCTCATAATCGAATAATTGCAGGATTTGAAGGTTTTTATGTGTTTTCTTGATTACCGGAAAGCGTTCGACCGGGTCGGGCATGACATTCTTAGAACCTGTCTGAAGGAATGTAGCATTGATCGACATGACTTAAGGACACTATGCCACCTATACTGGAGTCCGACCGTAGAAACAGACGTTGACGAGTTGAAGACAGAAGAAGTCTCCATTAAACGTAGGGTTGGACACGGATTTATGCTGTCTCCACTGCTATATAATCTTTACTCGGATTACATCTTCAAATCTGCACTGAATGAACTTGAAATTGGTATTTAAAATAAATGGGAAACCGCTAAATAACATCAGATATGTGGACGATACGTTACTGCTCGCTGAGTGTCAATGGTAGATCTGCAGGATTTGCTCAACGTGACGAATGAAGTTGTTAGAAGGGATGGCTTAATGATTAGTATTAGTAAAACGAAGTTCATGATTGTAAGTCGCGAATCGCATGACGATGCGAAACTCAAAATCGAGAATTGCGAAATAGAGCGTGTCTTCCGTTTTAAGTATCTTGGCTGTTTCATAACTGAAGACTTGAATCCAGAGTATGAAATGAAATGCAGAATAAGAGCCGCAAAGGCCGGCTTCCGAAAGTTGAACTCCTTGTTGCGCGACAAGTCGTTAAATCTCGCAATAAAACAGACTCTTGCAAAATGTTACGTCTGGTCAATAGCATTGTACGGGGTTGAAGCGTGGACATATGATATAAAGTGTCTGAATCACATCGAGGCTCTAGAAATGTGGATACAGCGCCAAATCCTAAAAATTCCTGGGCCAGCAAAGAAGTCGAATCAAGATGTTCTACAAATGGCGGGCAAGAATCGAGAAATCGTTCAAAATATTAAAAAAAAGAAAGATCGAATACTTAGGACATGTATAAGAGGCGATTCATGTGAACTCTTGCGCGTCATCATGATGGGGAAAATAGAGGGCAAGAGAAGAGTGGATTGGAATAAAAACGGTCCAGGACCTTTCCAACGCAGCCAGAGATAAATCTTGTTTCGCAGAATTGGTCGCCAATACCTGGGATACATAAGCATAACACATAAAGAAGAAGAAGATCCATAAAGAAGTTCAGAGAAAATTTTGACCCATTTTGCCTCCCCTCCCCCGTGCAAAGATGGGCTAGTTATAGGCCTGATTCAAACACGACTAAGACAGAGTCTCTGTAGGAGAGGAATTTTTCGATAAAGTAGTATTCAATGAATAATGTGTGCAGTGTATGATTTTTTCAAATCTTAGCCCCTGTCCCCTCCCTCACTACCACAGTTATAATAATTTCAGCTTTCTTGAATACCCTGAATTTGATACCTGTATTGTATCGCCGAACCTATTTAACTGCGTACTAGAGGAAATATTTCGAAAAATGGACTCGGAGGAAGAGGGAAGAGGAATAAAAATTAATGGAAAATACTTGAGCAATTTAAGATTCGCAGATGATGTAGTTTTAATAGGGAAAACTAAAGAGGAACTATTAAAAATGGCGGAAACGTTTGTAGAATGTAGTAGAGAGGCGGGGCTGGAATGCAATATAGGGAAAACAAAATTAATGAGTAACAGAAAGGGAGAGGAAAGGGAGAGAATAAAAATAGGAAAGGGGGAGATAGAGGAGGTCGATAGCTACAAATACTTGGGGAAAAGAATGTTGTTTGAGGAGGGGATGGAGAAGGAACTGAAGGAGAGAAGGAAAGCAGCATGGAACTCCTACTGGGGACTGAAACCCGTATACAAAAACAAAAAGATCCAATGAGAATAAAAATAGAAACTTTGGAAATCTGCACACTACCGGTCTTAACATATGGCGTACAGACGTGGGTCCTCACGAGTAACCAACTAGATAAAATGAGAATAACCCAGAGAGCAATGGAAAGAAGCATCTTGAACATCAGAAAAGTCGAAAAAATCAAAAATAATAGGATTAGAGCGAGAACGAAAACGAAAGACATAGGGTATATCATCAAGAAAGCCAAGTTCAAATACGCGGGACATATGATAAGGTCAGAGGAAGGGAGGTGGAACAAGAAGCTATATGAATGGACACCATATGGGGAAACAAGGAAAAGAGGCAGAGACCAAAAACCAGATGGAGAGACGAAATTGAAAATAGGGCCGGAGTGCTATGGGTAAGGAGCGCGCAAGATCGGAGTACTTGAAGAAAAATAGGGGAGGCTTATGCCCAAGAGTGGGCGGGAAACGGTGGTACCAACTGGCGGCAGCAAAATGCATGTATATAAAAATCCCATAAAGCTGTAATAATATATTGTGTAATATGATATTTCCGGTCGTGAATCCGATTCCTCCCCCACAGTTTCCCAGTTTGAGTGAAACTGACATTAAAAATGAATTAAGTAACATCAAAAACCCTTGGAGTGATAAGTATGCTGTATTTTTTAGTAGTTTCAGTTTTCTCCTTTCTCCTCCAAAAAGATGCCACAGTTATCAAAAATATTAAAAATTGAGCTAAAATGATATAAAAACTGAATTCTGCAATCTTCCGGAAACCCTTCACTTGATATCCGTATTATACAGGGTGTCTCTTTTGCAATGACCCCCCCTTCCACCGGGTAAGTAGGCAACCTACCCCGACAATATGTAGATAAGTTTGCATACTTTCCTTTTGAAGGATCAAATTTTGAAAAGTTTTCTGCCTTTGAAATTTTGTTCTCTTCTCACGAGTAGAGATAGACAGAAAAAGTACAAACTATATCAGAAAATTTTCATATTTCTTCAATTTCCCGTGAAACTTGCCCTCTTAAGCTACTGTTTTTTTAAATTTCAATAGAGTGAGTGTACATTAAATTTCACATAAAAAATGTCATTAGCAACTTTCTTGTATCTGGATTAGAACCGCTCAAAATGAAATGCAATATACCCCCGTTGAGAATTATTACTTCTAACATAGATGCACAGACCTTATGAAGATATTAATCATCTTCTTCAACTATGTACTTTACCACTTCACAGAGTTAGATCATTTATGTGGCTTATTTACCTCCCTCCCTTTATCTATTTACCCCATATTTTAAATTGAGGCCCATGCGATGAGGGGAGGGGGTTCTAGTATTTTGTAAAGTTTAATATGGGTACCCAAAAATTGGTTCCAAAGGTCGCTAAATTTGGTTTTGGTAACATTTTGGCCATATTTGAACTGTGGCGCATACAGATGGGAAGAAGGTGCAAGGTGACAGTTGTGGTCACCACGCAGAAAAAAATTAAAGATCATGGAAAGTAGTTGAACATGATTTTCATAAAGTAAATTTCACTTAGTGCAAAATTGGATTGGGAAATGTCTTATCTTTTCTGTGTACTATAAAACTCTGGGGGGGGGGGGGGTTTAACCATTGTTAGAGAGGGTCGACCTTGTAATAAGAATGCCCGTATTTTTGCTTGAATCATGAATAGGGAGAGCTAACCGGATAGCCACACTTGCTTGATTAGATTCAACGGTTCCCTGTAATTCTGGCAAAAGTTTTCACATTTATATTGTATCGCCTTCTCAAAAAATCTACCCCGACTAATGACTTGGGGCGATGTAGATGGTTCATACAGGAACATACCGAAGAGTTTTTCCTGGGGAAGAGGGGGAGGGAGACAAAAATTGTGAAAGTCTTCAGCTGACTGAACTCAACATTCCCAAGTATCAAAGCAAAAAAATAATAATAAAAATAAGACCTTTTGACTTGTTCGATTTTCCCAACTCCGCCGGACTAAAATTGTGAATGTTCCCAACTGCTGAGTGTGAAATTCCTACTGGGGCCCATAAGTTTGCCCCTCCCCCACCCCTTGCTCCCTATCGGTACGTCCCTTGGCTCATAAGAAACTGCGGCTAAACTAACTGGCGATAACGCATCTGGTGTAAGGTTACAAAGCAGTGTTCGAGATCTTTGAATTGAAAAACAAAACTGAATTTAGAGAGTTCAAATCCCCGAAAAAAGCTAGCGGAAAGCGTAGCTTTGGGGGGACTTTTGTAAGTGTAGAAACCACCCTCAACAATTTTCAGCGAACTCCCGCTTGTTGCACTTTTCTTCCTCTGATTTGCCTTATTTTCTGAGACGACATATCTAAATACATTTTTCGATTATCAGTTTGCCTGCTTGAAACCTGAAACTAAATATGTGTTTGGGATCTGAACTTGGGCAGCTTCAAAAATCTGATAAGACATTCGAAATTAGCGATTTGAAAATGAACCTGCTCCGATGATTTGTTCGATGCCCTATCATTTGAAATTCGAAAGCTGAAACTTTCACTGGAAAATAAACTGAATATTTCCATCACGTAAGTACCCAGAGTACTCGAACAGTTCGGCCGCTACATTTTTCTTCGGTTCTTTTATTCGGTCCCTTCGCCTGCAATTTCCGCCACGTGATTGCGAAATTTAAAGCCAACCGCCAGTTAAAATTTCATGCTCGTGCCGTGTGTTTGGGGCTGCCCTTCGACCGCATCTGTATTGTACTGCCATTATATTAGGGCAATTAGTCGGACGGGTTCGCGAACGTTGTATTTGTTATTATTTTTGCAAATTTCGCAAAACCACTTTTCATATTCACGTGGCAAAATATTTAGCCTCATCCTTCCACGAGTATATATGAAACAATAAAATCGTTAATGGAATGCGATTTTACGTCGCTGGGGCTGTTTTTTTTGTTTTTTTCATTGTTTACCCGTAGTCACATTAAATTAATATTCCTCGTGCGCGAGCATCGGAGATATTATGTTTATTCTTAATAACTCGATTTTTAGTTATAACAATGTTTCAATATTTAAATATTCAATCTCCGGCGAACGCGTTACCACTGTTAAATCAGTAGAGGGAGTAGTATCTGTTATCTGGAAGAAGGAACTCGGAGCTCTAACCTTTCGAATGATATACTGCGGAAAAATATCGCGCCCTTAGAGATATATTATGTACAGGGTGTGGCACGAAAATGCCCCATCTTTTTTTTAATTGCGAAGTTGGATCGATGCGAGACAAACAAGAATCTTGAAATGTTAGGCTCCAGTTTATTATGAAACGAAGAAATTTTCTTCATCTGTATGGAAGTTATGAGACATGATGGCTGGAACGTTTTAATGTTGAAATGGGCACGAGAACCTGCTCACTTCGCCTGCGAGTTCTTGAGGCAAAAGAAATAAGTACCGATCAGGATTACTCTGGACATAAGAGATTTTGCTGGTTAAGAATTACTTCTGAGTTACATACAGAAACGTACGGATTCTTTCAAACAAGGGAGACTCGGGCAAGTGGCACCACTTGAGCAAACTTGACTGCAAAAATTCTTTTAATTACTGATTTATAAATCTAAATACATCCACGGATAGAGCGAACCTTAAGCAGTAACCTTGATTTGTTCATCAAAATTGAAACACTTCAATGTTACTAAAATTTGCGTTTTTTTGAAGCATTATTTCAGTACCTTGAAAAAAAGTGCCTGGGCAAGAGGGATCGCCGCATTGGGTAAAATTAATTATGTACAAAATACACTAATGAGGTTAATGTAATTGTTTTAAAAGTTAGGTTAAAACAACGCGATCAGTGAAATTACCTAAACCCACAAGTTGAATAGTAAGTGTACGATTTTGGTCGAATTTGAAATAAAAACCTAGGTTTAAGTATTTTCAACCGCAGCGTTTTCACCGATGGTAATTCCACCGAGATTTTGAATTTTTTTCATCGAAAAAGTCGTGTTTCACCGACCAAAAAATTGTAATAATATACGTACAATGACATTTTACTGACCCTGATGACCTGCATAGTTCGTGAAAATATTGTGATGATATTTCTGAAAAAATACAATATTCAAAATTATTGCTGTATGCGGATGATATGAAAATTTATAAAATTATAAAATCTCGAAATGCTGTGCTAAACTGCAACACGATCTTGATTCATTAGTTGAGCTGAGTGATAGTAACTTGTTACCATTTAATACTGACAAGTGTGAAAAAATTACCTTCTCAAGAAAAAGATGCCCCATTTTACACGAGTATAAAATAAAAAAAGATACACTTAGGTGTGTAAATTTTGTAAAAGATTTAGACATCATTTTGGATTCAAAATTATTATTCAATATGCATATCGATCATATAACTTTAAAATCTAAAAGAATGGTGGGCTTCATAAAGAGAAATGGAACTTGTTATAAAAATTTAGGAACAATGAAAATTCTTTATTCTAGTTTTGTCAGATCAATATTGGAATTCCCTTCTGTTATATGAGATCCCAGAACCCAACAAGGTAGAGATAAAATTGAGAAAATTCAAAAAAGATTTTTGAAATATTTATATTGCAAAATCTTTACATATATATATTATCCTTTTGAAATTATATATGTTACGCCGAATTCATTAAATTGCCTATTTCATATATGTAAAATCGGCAATAAAATTTGCCGAATTTATAAAAGCGGCAGGTATATTATCTCGAGCGAGCAAGAATAATTGCTAGATAGGTGTAGACTTTATAATTAAACTATGAGTACTAGATTGAAAAATAATTCGCACGCGGTCAATAGTCCAGGGGAATTACCATTTTTGATGGAATTAATTGCAGCACAGCTAAAACTTGGTACGATCGTTTAGTACCCTCTTCGGAAAAATCCCGTAATTTCCCCCTCCCCCGATGTGAGCATCACCCCCCTGAGTTCAAAAAGTGCCCTCGGAAACAGTTTTTGGCTTGCATCTAGCTTAGAATTGAGTTATATGTAAAAATATTCCTTGCCAAAATTAAAGAGCGTAAAATTCTCTACAAAAGTGATATCTAGGGCTAGGATTTTTATGCGCTAAAAACCGAAAATATGCGCAATAAATATGCGCTAAAATGTCAAAATATGCAAAAATATGCGCTAAAGTGTCAAAATATGCAAAATATGCGTTATAAAACCGCACCCTCATGGGCATCAAAATGTAGGGTTTTCGAAGCACTACAATAAGAGCCATTCGTTTTAACGTTTATTTCATTAAATCATCAAAAACACAAAGAATTTTTTCATTTCCAAATAATATCAATTGCAGTTTTCAGCTTCGCAGTTTAAAGCCTTGAATAAGCTTTTATGTAGGAAGAAAAAGACCTTGAACGTGACTACCGATAGGTTTTTTTTCTTGTCTCTAATTTTCAGGTCGCCAGCCGACCTTCTTTCAGCAGCTTACAGCAAAGAGCAAACATCCTGTTACTTGTTTGTTTTTTTTTTTTGTTTTTTTAGAAAATTGTAAAAATTGTGGAAATTTTGTCAATAGAAGTGATTTTTGGCCAGTTTTTGAGAAAATATGCGCTAACAACCTTAAATAGGGTAAATCGTCCACTTTTGGCCAGGTTAAGGAGATTCTTCCACTTTGAACGCCATTTAAAAATACAAGAATCAGTTTTCTTTCATGAAATTTGTCTTCATCATTGTTTACGTTCTGAAGGACTGAGAGACTTTGTTCATCTGCTCATGTAAATGATTCACTTGCCTAGTAACTGAAAATTTAAAAAAATGTAACCTAAAACACCCATCTTTGGCCAGTTTTGCCATCTATGGCCCACCCGAAAACACCCATCTTTGGCCAATTTCGCTATCTATATGGCCCAATTCATTACCATTTTTGGCCCCATGGATTATATTTCATTTTAGGACAAAATTTTTACACGTTTAAGCTGAAATAAGCTTGGAAAGTAGTAGAGGAGTGCAAATAGAAGATACCAGACGTATATCTTCGTGAAAAAATAGTACTTCCAAAATAATAAGTTGCATTTTATATTCATACCTACGAGTATTATTCATAAAAACAATCACATTTCTGATGTGTCATTTCTTATTCGTAAATTGCTTAACAAATTATTGGTATGTCTCTTATTTTTTGTGCGACACTTTAGTGGTGACATGACGAAGAATCTGCGAATTTTATGAGAAATTTTCAGTTTTTCTATCTCGTTCATAACAAAGGGTGGCCAAAAATGGATTAGCACTGTACCCATCTTTGGGCAGGGTGCTGGCCAAAGATGGTGAAATCATTAAATTCGAGATCCTCACTTGGCCATGCCTCTTAATTAATGAAATACAGAATAAAAACAAATTTTTAAATTTTAAATCAAAATCCGTTACTCATACTATGAATAAGTAGACAAATACATTGTATAGTGCAATTACCGCCTGGAAGTGTTCGTATGACGATCTTTTCAATTGCTGGATTCTTAAGAGTTTTGATAAGAAATCACTGAAGTTTTGAAGTCCGCCACAGATCAATTTAAAAAAAAAGAATGAGTGACGTAAACTTGAAAATACAACACACCATGTACACGGCAGTGTTCAGCTGTTCAGTGATTTCATAGTGCAAAAATCACATTCCCAGTGTTACCTAGTCCTTATTTGCTAGCAAATTTATGAGAAAATGAACTAAAAATTTAAAAGAAATAATTAATCGCAATATTCAATTAAAAATAGGTTCACTTGAAGTAAAAAATATAAAATTAATTATTATTTTCACATGTACTCCCTCGGTGGCAAGCAGTTACACCACATGCCATTCTTTAAACAAGCGCACATTTTTGTCAGGCAGTTTTGACGGTAGGAACATCTACAGTACCCCTGCCCCGTACCCACCGAATTCAGCCGCACCAGGTCCATTTATCTTGATCCATAACTCAAAATCACAGTTATCGGAAATAGTAACTTCACCGGCACTGTTTGCGAACAAATACTGAAGAGCATTTTCGACAGGTACAGATGAAGTTTATGTCTCACTTTATCAATAAAGAAGGCATGATTTAACAAGTAATGGCATTATTCGAATTACGAATAGAATTCGTCTTCATTTTATCTTATGACAGGTTTTGCTTTCTTGTGAGCACGTGAAAATTTTGACCTCATCCGTCGTGTACACTCATCAGCAACAATCACTGCCGATTTTACAAAATCGGCAGACACTCGCCTATTTTATAAATTCAGCAAAAAATTCCACTCATTTTATAAATTTGGCAACAACTGCTCTTCCGCTACTGATTTTATAAAATCAGCAAAATATCTGCCGATTTCATGAAATTGGTAATTTGATGAATTCGGCGTAACATATACAAAGAACTTTTGGTTGGCTTTGAGATTATGAGTCTAAAAAACAGAAGGTGTTTGGCAAAGTTGATCTTCTTGAGGGATATTTTGAATAACAAAATTTTGAATTCCAACAGCTTCATACTTATTCAATTCAGGGTCCCTACACTTAATAATACAAGAAATACTGATCTCTTTGTGACACGTAGAAGCTCAGCATCAAGTTTGGACAATACTCTAGCAATATATAATAATATTACCGAAAAAGACCACGGGATCGACATATTCTTCATGAGTAGGAAACAGTATATTTCATCAGTCATTACAGTACTCGAAGGTATGTAGGTCCTAGACTCTGCAGTTCTTTTCCTTATACCCCACCTTAGCCTCCTTCAACCCACAGTTCTCAATTCACAATTCTCAACTGCCGCCTGTGGACTTGCGCGCCCCTCACTCTCCGCTCTGCCCTTGCTCTGGTGCCTTTCTCCCTCTCCCTCTTTCTGTCTTCTTTTCCTTCTTCTTTATCCCCCACCTTTCCTTCGAAAAGTATTTTTTGTTTTTGTTTTTCAGGATAATAATTAGATAGATATTATAACTACTGTCCGTCCCTATCAACGGGACCCTTGGGTACCTGTTGGGGGGACTCAAACACAAATTAAATAAATAAATAAAAATTATTATTTGCCCCCTTCACCCACGCGCAAGCATTTGATAGTGTCCTCCTTAATCTCAAGAAGGCGGGCGATACATTCAAAATCAACGCCTCAAAAAATGTAGTATCGAGAATTTTTTGTTGAGAAAAAAAAAAAATAATAAATAAAAATAGAAATCGAGATGAAACAGGAATGATGATTATTGAACAGGTCAAAACATAGTCATGCATTAATACATGGACAATAAATTAGTCGAAGGTAGGAAACGAGTAGATTTTATTTATGAAACCCATTGTGTGGAAGATGCTTGTTGAGCAGTGACGAAACTATAGGGGGTGTGTGGGGGTTGAAACACCCCTTCCCGAATAATTTGGCAGTTGGCAAATTTTGAAACTGATCATTTTAATTTTTCATTTTTGATGGATGTTTGTTTCCTTATATACTCGTACATATTTTTTTTCAATTAAAACATATTTCCCTTAATAAATTGGCAAATTTTTAATTCTCTAAAAATTTTGTCGGCGAATTTTTGGTTTTCAAAAAATATTTGTCGGCAAATGTTTCTTCTCCATCTCCCTAAACTGAACGTCAAATTTCGTTTCTGAAAATGGAGTACCCTCAACTCCTGTCAGAGACTACTCAGTCAAAAGCCGAAGGTTTCAAGCTGAAAACTGAGAGTGTCAAACGTTATCCGAAAGGTTGAAACAAAGCTGAAATGTGGAAGACATTTCAAAAATCTGAAGGCCGGTAGCAAACGTTGAATTTCGATTTCACCGACTATTCTGTTTTTACTAGATTCTCTGTTTGACCTGTAGCCTGAACTTTGAGAAAGTTGAACATTTTATTAAAAACTAAA
This sequence comes from Acanthococcus lagerstroemiae, assembly GCA_031841125.1. NCBI lineage: Eukaryota > Metazoa > Arthropoda > Insecta > Hemiptera > Eriococcidae > Acanthococcus > Acanthococcus lagerstroemiae. Next base: position 28,925,660 of record CM063106.1, on the reverse strand, counting down.
AGTTGAAAGCAAAAGACTTAATTTCCAATGTCACAAACTGAATCTGATAGCAAATGTTCTATCGTTTAAATTACGGGCTTTGGTCCTGGTGAAGATAGGAGGGAAATTTAGTCTTGAACAAAAGTCAGAACTCCATGTGTTTTTCCCATGCGAATGAAAGCGAGCTTGTGGCACGGATTCCCCTAATCCGATCAACATGAAACTTTGTAGTTTTTTTTTTTTTTTAATTTAAATTTTATTTTATTGGAACCAATTTAGGAGACGAATCAAAAGGAACCAAGCGTAAATGACGACCACTTTAGGTGTAAAGGAAGTTGTGTGTTCCTTTCAAGTATTCCTAACATCCTTCCACCTTATTCTGCCAGACTAGGGTATGCTCATGTACGCAGATGTGAGTCATTGGGGAAATAAGGTTTCAATTTGCATTTGCAGGGATGAAATTATGGTGGGGTGGGGGTGACACAGCCCCAATAATTTGACAGTCGGCAAATTTTGAAACTGTTCATTTGAGTTTTTCATTTTCTATGAACGTTTGTTTGATTTTTTTTTTTTCAATTAAAAAACATTTTGATAAAAAAATTGGCAAATTTTTATATTTTTGAAAAATTTTGTCGGCATATTTTTCTTTTCTACCCCCTCCCCTCCAACTGAAAGTCAAGTTTTGTCTCTGTGTGATTCTTAAATGTATGTATGTATGTATGTACTGTTATTTTTTGAAACTGCCTGAAATTTTTGGAGGTGCCCAACAAATTGTTGGTACTGCCCAATACAGGCGTTGCTTGAGCAGTAAAAATGCATCATAAAAATGTCAGCTTACTAGGTCAATTATAGTCGACTAGAACGTCGGACATTTTGTACCAGAAAACCCATTTTGACCCCTCACGCCCCACCCATAATGGTTTGATTGGATCCATCTTCAAACTCAACTTTTGTCTGGCCATCGCAAATAACATCAAAATTTCAGATTTTTAACTCAATTGCAACCTTCGTTATTGTCAGACATAAATAAGATCAACCAAATGAGAAACAAGAAAACAAAAAATGATCACAGCTATACCCAATACGATATACAAAAGTTAATTTTTCATAATAAATCGATATTTTATCAATTAGTCCAGTATTTATGGTTAATCAATAAATTTATAACTAATCAATTATGTATAAATAATAGGTTGTTTCTGATTAATTATTTATAATTAATCCACTGTTTATGAATGATCGATAATTTAAATTACTCGATTTTCTATTTGCTAATCGGTTGCTTTCTACCGATCAGGTGCTTTCCATTCATCTTCCAGGGTATAAATCAAAATCAAAAGTCAAAACACTAGGATGGTCAACTTCAGCCATCCAAAAGGCCCAGTTTTGATGATTTATTCGATTTTATAAATCGAGTCGATGTTTGCCTATTGGAAAAATAAAAGTTGAATTTATTGACCAAATTGGAGCCGAATCAGAAACCTGATGGACTATCTAAATCAGCGCTCCGAAAAACTCTGCGTCCGTTACTAAATACAAATGTTCAATCTTTGAAGTCTGATCAGTGCTATACCCATTCAAGAGGTCAAATTTGAATATGAATTGATGAGAACCAAAAGGAGGAAAATCAATTTTTTGCATTTTTCAGGAGACACAAAAACCTGATTCATTCAAAAACCCAAAAATTGTGGGAAACGTATCTTAGGGCATTCAAAGAGGACCACTGGACACGACTTTTAAGGCAATTATAAAAAATTTTCAGTTGCACTGGAGATATACCTCCTGAAAGAAAGGGGGCATAGCCCCTTTTGGTTCCTAATCTGAAAAATGTGTTCTCTTTTCCCTGGGAATCGAATGGAACTGGTTCCTACACTGAAGTGCACCACTTCAGCGTTGATCCCGCTTGAATTGACCAAAGTCCTTGAGAGTTACAAAATTTTTAGTAAATCGCTTTTCAAAATACCGAATTTTTGAAACCACGCCTTTCACAATTCGGTTTGTTTACTAGCTTATATCAGTAGAGAATATAGGCAAAGATGGACGTTAGCGGAATTGTATTGGACTTGACCCCTACTGGTTCCCAACGCGATTGTGCAACATTGCCAAAAAGCACTTTCCTGGCGGTTTCGCGAAATTTCAACCGCACCAGTCGATCCGCGATACTTCAATACCCCGATTTTTGTCAGAAAATCACCAACGATGATTTTGGATTTTCTCCTTTTCGGTTCTCAACGATTCAGTTATTGGAGGTGTCTTTATGAACAGATCAAAATTTTAATTGGATTGTTTTTCAATCAGGAAACCGAGGAACTCTTTTACCAATGCTTGTTCGGTTTTCCAAATTGGGTTCGTTTTGTCTGTTCAAAAGAAACAAATTTGAATTTATAAACCCAAATCCCAGGCCTGTGCAGAGGGAGGAGGAAGGGGTTCCCCCCGGGCCCGAGTTTTGTTGAGGGGCCCGCTAAGGGCCCGCCAGTGCTCAAAAATCTGCTTTTACAAAAAGGGACCTAAAAACATTGTTTTTTGGTTGCTTTTTTTTTGCTCTTATCCCCCTCCCAGGGCCCGGATTTCCTCTGCACGGCCCTGCCAAATCCGTATCAGATTGAAAATCTGTTTGAATTTTCGGAATTGATCCAAAAAAAAACCTATTTCGGTATTTCATTCAATTTTTGATCAGTCAGTTCAGCGTCGTTGAAGAGAAGTCAAATTAGAAGCACGGATTGAATCCGAAATTCGATTAGATTTTAGAATTCAAATTCAGTTATTCAAAAGACTTTGTTCAGGTTTTCAGATTGGGTCAGTTTTGACCATTATTTTGAAGGAATCAAAGTTAGATCCGGGAGCCCAAATCGAGTTTGAATCAGAAATCTGATTGGATTATGGAAAGAAGTGACCCAGAAAACCTCTTCCTAACACTTCTTATTCGATTTCTCAAGTTACGTCGGCTTGGTCCATGGATCTAGGAGGCCAACGTGGCATTAGATCAGAAATCTGATTAGATTTTTGAAATAAATAACTCCTACTCTGATACTTTGTTCAATTCTTCAGCGAAGTTAATAAGGTCACATCAAAGGGGCAAATTTCAAACCCAGATTGGCAGTTGGATAAAAATGTTGATTATATCTTCGAGAATGGTAATTAGAAAATCTCCTATTTTTATACTTTTTCGTTATATTTCCATTTGAAGTTCTAATGCAGCTGGACGTTCCGGCCCCTCTTTGGAAGCGAGAGCATTTTTCTACTCTAATATATGTAAACAAGAGGAGAACCTCGTTTGCCCCGCGCCTGTTGGATTTCGCAATTTAGAAAAATGGGATTTTCTGCCACACCCTGCATACGTATTCTTGTTTCAAAAAAAGGTGGTATGTGGTAAATTAAACTAAAAGAAAAAAAAACAACAACAAAACTGATGGCTAATTCTCAACATCCTTAATCTCACTTTTTAAATTAATTAAAGGGAACAAAAAATTAATAAATGTCGGATGCCTTGTGTAGGCATTCACAAGCCTTCTACGAATTTATATGATGGAGTGTAAGCTTCTAGTTTTTCACACGTTCTGACGTTTCGCTTTTTGAAATTCGGCGATGTTACCCATTTGTGGATATAGAAGAAGAAAAGTTGCTAAATATTTTCATTTGTTTCCCTTATTTACGAATAAGCTCTTCGCGAATTCAGCGGCACATATTTTCGTTTTACTCTTCTCTCTGCCCTTTCGAATTTTTCGTGCGAGGGTTTCGAGGGACGTCGGATTACGAGGGCACAGCGCAGCGTCGTCGAGTATATATTCATCTACGAACGTTTTTGAGCGTGTATATCGTCGTATTTATAGAACCATAAAAAGCTGCATGCCTGCGTTATCGGTTCGCAAAAGTGTATTCGAACGCCATTCAGTAGCATGTTCTTCAGATTGCTCAATCTTTTGAGAATGGGAACTGAAAGATTTTTCTACACGAGTGGAACTCTCTACGTGTACCAACTCGTGTACTTTGTGAATTCAAGTTACCCCTCATTCGTTGAATAATCGTTTTCCAAACGTTAATTCTGAAAGCCACAGCTGCCTTATCGTTTTTTTCGTAATTGCACAAACGATTTCCATCACCAATTGTACCCGTAAATGGTATACGTACTTGCGACGGATATCAAAATAAACTTTCGATTGGTTACCCTTGTCAACTAGGCAACATTGAAATAGGTTATATACTCTTCAGGCGACTGAATCCGATCACATGTTTACTTTCAAGAAGTCCAGCTTTGCTGTCGGATTCGAAAATCTTCCTCACAATCGGAATTAGTGACATATAAACGTAATAAATAATGGGCCCTTCTCTACAAACTGAGAATAAGGTGACATTTCTTTTTTTGTTAGACTTCCCGCTCCCCATTCTATAATGCTTAGAACAAGTTTACAGAGCAGGAGCGTCAAAATTCAGGATGGGGACTACTTTTGTCCACAACGATAGACTTTTATCCGTGGCGAAAGCACGGGCATCCACAACTACAGATAAAATATCCTAGCAGATCTATTAAAAAACAAGAAGAGAAATTTTCAAAGGAAAATACTTATTAACTACTTCGACAAATCAGAAAGAAATCTGAGGCAGTCTCAAAATTTTATGAACAATTGTACAAAAACAGGGGGGCGGTATAGAAAGGATTGACGTGATTGGAAGGGAGGATGAGAATGAAATCATCTCATTTTTAGAAAGAGAAGTCGAGTTTATTTTGCAAGGAAGTAATAGCTCTAAAGCAGCTGGTCCAGATCTGATCGAAAACGAGATTTTGGAAAACTTTACTCAAGAGCTAGCAAAAATACTGGCAAAAATTTTTGACCGAATTATCCTAGAGAGAGTAACTCCTAAGCAATGGAAAGTCGCTGAGATTGTATCAATCCACAAGAAAGGAAACAGAAATTCAATCGATAACTATTATAGACCAAAGCTTGATACGAGTATCTAATCTGAGCAAGGTATTTACAAAAGTCACTGAGGGGAGAATTTATGAGCAACTAGATTGGAATCTAACGAGCAACCAAGTAGTATTTAGAAAAAACAGATCAACAATGGACCAAATCGTTACAGGATGTCTACAGGTGTGGAAAGTCCTTCAAGTCCTGAAAAATGCTGAAATTTCAACAAAAAAAAATGAAAAGCCCTTCGTTTTCATTAATACATATTTTTAAAATCACACCCCTCAAAAATCAACGTTGGTTATTTAAGATCAGAATTTTCAATAATAATAATTATCATCTATATTCATCAGGAGGAGGGAACTGAGGGAGCAAAAAGGACGGAGGGGCAAAGGGTATAAAACAATTTGAAACAAAGAAAAAGATTTGCACACTCGGGTAAAATATGGAAAATATACCGTTTACAGTTGACTGCAAATGGTCCTCAAAAAGTACTTCATTTTTATACTTTTCAGTTTCTGTAGACACTCTGCGTTATCATAAATCAAATTATGGGAAAGGCTAACAAATACATCAACTCAACTATTTACTCGTGTTTTGTAGACTTTTTCGAAAAGCATTCGACTCCATTAAGCTTAGGTTTTTGTGGGAGGTCCTCAGGAAACAGGAGGTGGACCAAAAATATATAAAAGCAATAAAAGATCTACACTAAAATGCTGAAGCAGGCAAGGAGGGACCCGCTTTTCCTCAAAATTTGTGTAACTGTGTGCTCGAGGAGATTTTCCGGAACTTAAATTGAGAAAGGAGAGGGATTAAAATGAATGGGGAATACTTGAATAATCTGAAATTTGCCGACAATGTCATAATTCTTGATAATTCAAAAGCAGAAATCGAAGAACTAGGGGCAGAGCTCTCGAAAGAAAACAGAAAGGCAGGGCTGAAAATCAGCTGAGGCAAAACAAGGATTTTATCGAACAAAAAGAAAGAAATGTGGAAATAGAAGGTACTGAAGTGCAGTGAGAAAACGAGTTGAGTGAACTTCTGAACATAACTTTCAATCTGTCTAAATAGTAATACCGCTTTATTGGGAAGGAGCAGCTTGAAACAAGTATTTTAAAAAATTAACAGGCATTGAAACACGAGGTAATATCCATGATAATAGACACCTCCCTATGCTTTTTCCATTGAAAAAATGGTAATTGTCCTGTCTGATCGGATTTTGGTGGACTTTGTTATGGACATTATCGTGTAACCGAAGAACTCCCCCCCCCCTAAAAATAATAGTAATAGTAATAATAATGAAATAAAATCAAAATCAAATGTTAGGGTTCAAAATTTTCTGATAAAAAAATTATCAGTTTCTGGAGAATTGCCCTTATACGTTTACTTTGTTTACAGAAAAACTAGGCAAAATGGCACCGTGGACAAGTAGGGTATTTAAAAGTTATTCAACTAACATCAACTATCAGATTTGAAATTCACATGCCCATGTAAGATATTTATTATTAATCTGTAGGCGGGGTAGTATCATTAGTGAACCGCCACACTCTATATGCACTCGACTGAGTGCTCCTCCAGAAAACAGTATGTAACTTGGCTATGAGTGACGCCTCCCCTCCCCCTTGCGACCACACTTCTATTCCATTATTTGTGATGCCAGCATACATTTCAATAATAATAAGAATAAAGATTAATAATATTATTCAGGATTAAAAAATGAATAGAAATGAAATTAGAATTATGTACTTAATAATAATCGAATAAAATATACATAATAATAATAAAATTAAAATGAAAAGATAATGAAAGTGAATAATCTATGCCAGATATCCAATGTTCTCCGGACTTCCTGAATAATTATTTTAGATGTTTTTCTCCTCCTTACCGGCGGCGGAATACGCGAAAACGTTTGATAAATGACAAGAACGAATGGACGCCTGTATAGCCATGAATGGCGCTTATTTTGAAAAAGATATTCGTGTACTTAATGAAGATGATGATTAATGAAAAATTTTGTAATCGTATGCTCTTTTTCCTTCTTAAAAAAAATATTTAAAAAACCTGTAGGGGTCAACGCATTTGGTTTCTTTCAAATTGGTCTGGAACAGCGAGTTTTCAATCAAATAAGCTCGGCATGGTCTCAATCGATATAGCTAATGAACCAAATTATTCCCCTACTGCGTTGAAACGCCGATAGGTAGCGTTGGTGAGCCGTACGAATTTTAGTCTCCGTTACTTAGCGACAGCCTCTGGTGTATAATATCACCATTAAATACCTGACTGTCGTCGTACATATCCTCCCAAGATCTTTTAGAAAGCTCTTGAAAGTAAGCTGCGAATGATAAAAGTTCGTCTCGAACAATTTTCTTATTTTTGTGAGTATTCTTGCATATTTTACTCAAGGCATTTTCAGGCGAGCCATTTTTCAAAATACATATTTTCAAATTTTCTGGGATTAAAACATTCCAGGTCGCCGTAGAGTTCTTTATGACTAACAAATTTTGCATTGATCATCATAATAGCTTTGTTAAAAATTTCATCAAATACTTGGACTTCATAATTTTTTTTCTCAGTCAAGTATCCTTAAATTCAACACTAATAAATTAAAATTAATTGAATAAACTAATGAAAAAATAAAATTAATTAAAATTAAAGGAATAATATATAAATAAATATTCATCCATATTATTATGTATAATCAATCTTTAATAATTAATTTCATTCTATCTAATAAAAACTGAGGTATGGTCGTATTATCTTTTCTACTCTTTCGCTGTAATGGCAATCCAAATTCAAGTTCTAGATTCAACTTTTCAAATTTATCTTGAGCAAGTTCTTTATTCTTGTATTGTACAAATTTTTCAGCTGCTGCATAGTTAGTGTCAAAATTTTCTTTCAATTTTTGTAGACTTTCCAGCATATTTTGTATTTGAGGCCAAGCCTGTACATAATCTAAAAACGTGCTGTTTGTAAATATTTTGATACAGGACTAGTAATTTAAAAGATTGATGAGAAAAATTGAGGCTGTCACAACTGTTTCAAATTTCATAAATTGATTCAATAAACTTTTCGCATCCTGCCTTGTCTGGTTTCAAAGACACATCATCAGATATAAGTTTCAAGCTAGTGATAACATTTATGAATAGATCACCAGGTTCAATTGAAGACTGACCATCTAGGCAGGCAGTTTTAAATCTGAAAACTTCCAAATAGTTTGAATAAACAGTCACTCTTTGAAGACTGTCTCGTTTTTCCAATAATACCTAATTTTACTTGAGCATTGGTATTTTCATGTTCAATCATTCTTTTATAAGATTCTTTGAAAAATACGCCTAATTGTCCCAACCAGCCAAATAAGGAAATATTAAGCACAGTGTATTCTGTAACCTCGCTTAACACTCTATACCTAACGCTTGAGCATAACAGTACGAATATGTTCCTTATTTGCCTCTTTTAAATGTGCAGTCACACACTCATATGTACCATTTATGTTTGCAGCGCCATCAAAACTATCTGCAATACAGTTTTTCATATCCCAATTATATTTTTGAAAAACTTCTTCAAGTAGAGTAAAAGGATCCTTTCCTTTGCTAGACATAACTCTTTTTACAGCAGCTAAGCGTTCTGTAACTTCGTTTTAAATCAATAAATCTGACGACAAAGACACATTGATCCCATACACTTTTGTATCTGTACTAGAATCCATCATGATTGAAAAAATTCCTGCTACTTTAATTGAACTTATAATATTTTCAAGAAAAACATTTTTAATTTCAAGTAAAATGTTATTTATTATCTTGGGACTTAAAAATGTTACGTTAGTTTATACACATCTCACTCAGAGCGCTCAAACATAAACTGTAACTGACTGTCACTAACCTGTAACTCTACTGATGTTCTGCCTGACCGATCGAAGGGGAAAAGGAGAGTAGAAGAAGAAAAAATGAAACTGAGTCATGAGAATAAGAAGCAGAAGAAAAAGAAGAAGAGCGTGGTTTTGAAAATTTCACATACCGGTTGTATAGGAATGCAGGACATAAAATACGTGTCTAAGACGCTTGTATCTTGCTACGGAGGAAGTAGCCAGGCAGGTTAGTATGTAACATGTATAAGTACAACAATACAAACTACATATTTACACAAAAGGTCGACAACGTCAAAAAGTCAATAGGAGAGCACCACACTATAAACGAACTGAGACGAACTGATATCGACACGTCGACAGATGCTACTACATAGAGCGAATTTCTTAATACACGTTTTCATTTTTCTCTCCTTTCCAATCCAGTTGAGTGTGCAATTAAAACACACAGAGCAAGCTTGAGATGACAAGAGGTGACGTTTATCGAACATGGAGCTGTGGTATCTGATGAAACTGCAAAATCTTAAACGGTGTGGGTAGCTGTGGGATGTGTGGCCGAAATAATTAAACAAATCGAAAAACGAAATGTCAAGGAGGAAGAAAATAACAACCACGAAAAACGGAAAGATGAAACGAGCGTTTACGATTCTGGAACGTGCGGCGAATCATTTAAACTCTCTGCCTTCTCCCTCGGGTGACGTTAGAATTTAATTAGCAAATCGAGCCCGTTTCGGCACATCAAACTCGGTTGGTTAAAATACCTAATAAAGATCTCTTCTTTTCCTCGACGAGTTTCAATTTAAGCTTCGAGCAGGTTCGTGTATAGGTATGTGATTTTGAAAATGCTAAACGAAAAGTTGCTAGGGAAATTAAAATTGAATTGGGAACGGATAAAAGCGTTTAGCCTTTTCTCTGTTTAGTTCAGCTGCTCGGGTAAAGCGATTACGCAGCTTACCTGCCCGAAGACAGCGGAACCCACTTTTCGTTGCCATTTCGTGTTTTCTTGTATTTTCGAAAACACAACACGCAGTCGAGTTCTGAAATTCAGGTTAAATGAAAGCTGTACAATCTTATAATTTACATACTAGTAATTTTTCAACACCTTCTTGGAAACTTTCTGCTAATTAGTGCGATTTAAAGTTTAAACAAATGCAGTTGCTGCGAACTAAACCTCAAACTTTGGAACGTATATACATGAACCTAATTATCTCGCAGATTTTTACAGACATTTTGAAGTAAATTTTATGCAGCGTGATAATTCCGTAGGTAGGGTACTCATTTTGATGAAATTGTTATTTTCAAATGCATCCAACAAATCTGTATAAATACGTGTTTACCGTCCGTAAAGTCCACAATCGTTTTTTTCCCGTGAGAGAAACGTAAATAGTGCGTCTGTCTGCACCCTCTGTCGTTGAAAAATCCAAGATTACAAGTGTCTCATAAGAGAGAGAGGTCTACTATATTCTAAAACGGCAGACAGTAGATACATCACGAGAGCAAAAAAAAAAAAGATTTACAGAACATGAACAGGGCATCCCTTCTCAGTTCCTGAAAGCCAAATGGAAAATGACGTGACCTTAAGTGGCCTGTGTTACTATCTCGGGTCGAAGCATTTCGCGATGAGCCCTCTCTGGTCTATTTACTTAAATACTGATTTCAGAAAATGGGCCGTCATCGTGACCGTCGCATTCGATCGATAGTTGATACTAAAAATATCGAGCTCTATATTTCATTAAAACTTTATTTACCTGAATTCCGCTGGTATTGAAGAATAGAGAATTTTTTTTTTCAGAATAAACGTTGAAAATCGGTCTGCACCAATCTTATATGACACGAAAGTATCTGTTTAAAAAAAAAAAAAAAAAAAAAAAAAATGCGATGGAAAATTTCGTTTTTTTGAACCGACGAATCAGAAAATACCTACGCGAAATCTTAGCAAAAAAGTAACAGCAAAAATATTACCGACATTATTTCTAATATATGGCCTATCATAAAACGAACCAAACGTGCAAAAAATCGAGTAAAGTTTCAGTTTTTAAATTTCATACTCACTTTTACGTACTCCTGCCAGAACGGTTCATTTCGGATTTATTTTATAGGCCCGAATGCGAATCCAACTACAGCCGCGAACTCGAGACAGGAATATTTTATTTTATTCGAGATTTACTCCCAACATATGGGTGATATATGTATTTACTATGATACGTAATTTCCAAAGTTCACAATCACTATGTATCTCCTTGCATTACTATTTCCAAAAAACACCATCAATCTGACGCACATACACAATTGTGTATGCAATTTTCAGCGCCCATAAGTGCCACTCGTGGCAGACATGTTTACCATATCAAGAGTTTGCAATTTCTACCGCATACATCAGGGGAAATAGTTTCCTTTCAGCATTCACGACTGCTATTACCTCGAAGACATTCATTCATGATAGCGCTTATGAGGACGCCATACAGAGAGCTAGTTTATAAGATTATTGTTACTTTTTGGATAAATTAATTAGATAGGGCGCTGACTATTGGACAATAGTGAAAAAAATGTGTCTTCTTTGATTTAGACTTCTGAAGGTCAGGATTTGGGGACTGTCTCGAATTATATGTGACGTGAATCATGAAATGTGCCCCGACTGTCAGGAAATCATTTTTCACCTTCTTAATAATTGTTATAGAAAGAAAAAAACACGCTCTTTTGAATGAAATAAATCGCAGCTTCCTGTCTTTATTAGTTTTCCGACAAATTGCATTCAAAATTTACATCATAAGTTTAGAAACATCCCTGTATATTAGTGTAGTGTGAAACGGGCCTATGGGATTGATAGAGAACAAGCGGTTGTCATAGCAACGCGTAAACGCACCACCAGATGTACATCTGTGCGCACCTCTACCACCATCCCATCTTTACACTAGTTTATCTCAAAAACCTGTTTTTGCACGGGAGGTACATTTCATGATTCCAGATCACAATATTCGAACCTAGCAACGTAATGGCTGACAAATGACGGAAGTTTTCAAAAACATCTAGTTCTTTTGTGTTCTTATCAACGTTAGGATAAAATCGTACATTTTTATCCTAACGTTGATGAGAAATTCAATAGAAAGTCGTAAAACATCAGCGCGCTACCACGCTGCTAGGTTCGAATACTTTGCCGAACATGATGCGCTGATTCATAAGTATTTTTAGCTATTGAATCGAAATATTTTATTGATCTTTGAATCACTTTACCTTGATATCCCTCCCTCCTCCACAAAGTGGACTATAATGCAATCCTTGATGTGAAAAAACGATTTCCCTCGCCCAAGCGGCGGTACACAAGACATCGAAAATGTTTGGGGGGGGGGAATGCCGATAATTTCCGAAGAATCTCAACGGAAATGTTTAGAAAACATTTGTAATGTTTCCCAAAAAATTTCATGGAAAATTTTTCGAGTAAATCTTTCGCTAATTTTCGAAGAATAATAGGAATTGGGAAAAAACCACAACGGTTATTAAAGGATTTTATCAACAAATTTCAGGTGAAATGTTCTCCGAAGAATTTAATTGAAAACGAGAAAATTCTTCGGAAAAATTCTTTGATGACCAGGAATTTCATCTAAAATCTTTGGAGAAAAAAATTCCAATAATTTCCGAAGAATTTCTTCGAACATCTTCAGGAAAAAATGTTCCAAATCAAAAACGGAGATTTCGGATATTTTTTGAAATTGAAAAACTCGAGTGAAGATTTATGTCTTCGGATAAAATTCTTTCCCGGAAAATTGCCTTTAAGGAATTTTCATACTCACGAAATCTTTGCAAATTTAATGTAAAAAATTTTACCGGATAATAAAATTTCTGAAACAGAACATGGTTTTTGAAGAATTTTTATCAGACAATCTTCAGGAAAAATGTTCCAAACAAAAAACGTGTTTTAGACGGTATTCGGGATACTTGCTCATTTGAAATTCAAAAACTCGAAAGTTGATGGTCCCAGCCTTGTCTTCGGAAACAAATTTTCACAGGAAATTGCCCCTTGAAAGCTCTTTATCCCACACGACCAACTTGTTTTGCACTTTAAATATACAAATTTCATAGCAGAGTATAAATTTCTGAACGCGTTTGTTTATTTATGGAAGTACACTGTCGCAGTAAGTACGTGCGTCAAAAAGATGGGAGAGTACACGATCACTTGTACCTCTCGTACAAAAAAACGTAACTATTTACAACTAAGACAGAGGTTAAGATTACATGAGACAATTTTTGGATATTTACAGAATATTTTGCTTTTATGATCACAAAAACTTTTTTTGCTGTTAGACTTAAATTTTAGCTCTAACGACGCTATTCTCTTATACCATATTTTACAACTAACGGCACAAATACACATGGAACAGTTTCACAGTGTGCCGCCAAATCATCAATTTGCCATTATCATCGCTTTCTACTGCATTACTGTTGTGTATTTTTTTCTTGAAAAGTCCAAAACAGTTCATGAAATGTCGAGGGATACCCGACAGAAGCGCAGCTTCTTTCTCACTGTGTGAGTTGCTACATTAGTCGGTAGGTGCGTGTGCTGAATGTTATCTGATATCTGACAGAAAACTGTTTACGGATGTGGAGGGTAAGCAGTCTGGTTTCACATACACGCGTTCTCTCTCTCTCTTTCTCTCTCTCTCTCTCTCGCGCGCGCGCGCTCTGTTTCACTAAATGTGGGTGGAGCGTCACTACGTCATTTCCGTTGCATATTTTCGCGTTCACGTTCGTTCCACTTTTTCTACGTTAACTGGGTAGTTCTCAGAATAGGAGCATATTTCATTATTACGTATATAAATTTTCAGAAGGGTGATTTCCTCTATTTTTTGCGGGGCAGGGGGTGGGGTCGTTAGAATATATGTGCCCCCAACGTGATTTCTAGCGTTCAGCTCAATTCATTCACACGGGAAAAGGGAGCCGGTTTTTTTCCCAAGGTTTTGTGTCCACTACATAAGAATTTCTTTTGTAGTGTGGCTGCAAAAATGAACTACGGCGTAAGAATTTCTTTTGTAGTGGTTGTTTAAAAAAAAAAAAAAAAAAAAAAAAATACTCAAATTGGTAACCATTTCAAAAGATTTAAATGTTGAAAATTACTCATACTCATTTTTTTAGCCTCAAATTTCAATTATCAATAAGTTTTTCTATGGTAGTGGACTACCTTTTTGTTTCTTTCGTAGTGGCAATGGTTTTCAATGATTAAATAACCATTGCCACTATGAAAAAAACAAGAAGGTAGTCCACTACCATAGAAAAAATTGTTGATAATTGAAATGTGAGGCTAAAAAATGAGTATGAGTACTTTCCAACATTTAAATCTTGAAATACTCACCAGTTTGAGTATTTTGATCCTTTTTCTCAGGTGATCATGCCGCCGACAGATGGGAACTGATAAGCCACTACGGAAGATACCAAAAATCGTAAACAACAGGATTGTCATGGACAACATCTCACAGGATAGGATAAACTATACTTGATTCGAGATCTGACCGCCAAACGTTTTTCTTAACAGCAGACTGAAGCAATGCAGCTAGTTCTTTGCAGCATGAAAGGTTTAATCAGGGAGCCAGTATAAGCAAACAAAAAATCGCCACTACGATGGAGCCGAAAGTAATGAACCAAACTTTGACCTTATTTTGAGGTCGTGTGATGCATTTTTGGTCATCATTTTATCTATCAAGGTTCTTTGTTTCCTTTATCAATGAAATTCATTTTTTTTTTTTTTCCCCGCAAAAATAATAATTCATGTACGCAATTTTGCTGGTCTGGTGATTCATGAATGTGATCAGTAGTAGCTACTACGATGGAACTTTTTAGCCCGTTCATAGACTTTGTGGAGTAGAGAGATGGGGGCTCTTTTATGTTCTTAACTGGAAGGGGTTGAGAATACAATGTTCTATGCAAAGAAGAAAAAAAAAAATCAGAATACCTTATTTGTCTTTGAGAAAATGTGCATGAACTGAAATATGCCCCTATTCTGAGAATTACCCAACTATCCATCCTGAACTGCGTAAATAAGATTTGCTTCAACAATCAGAGGTACGTTCCACCACAAGGAAGTAAATGGTCAAGTCCCTCCGGAGGAAGAGAAAATCATCGCGTAAACCGAAATAATTTCAGTTCGATGCTCTTAAAGAACGTCTCTCACGAATTGTTGAAATATGATGAACTTTCTGCGGGTACACTTTTAACGAGTTTTTTCTCCGAACTTAGATTTATTTTATGATTTATAAACGCTGTAACCCCTCAATTTTTCAATCGATCGGGTGGTTCTTAGGTTTTTATTACTCCGAAAAGTCTGCTGTATAATATGTACTTAAAACCAGATTCTGATATTTCTGATTTAAGGTACCTACGTTTTCCTTACTTCAAGGTAACTTCTTTCCGATAGGTCTGCGTTCACTTTTGCTTTTAGTTTTTCCCTAAATCACGTTGGCTAAAAGACGAATATTTCCCTCCCCGAATTTATCGAAGCCTCGTCTGAAAATGGTTTCGCTGTTGTCGCCCTATTTTCGGTCACAACTGCGAAAGCGGGCATCTTCGCTTCGCTTCGATAATGCACAATATTTCAGAAAAATTTTAAGAGCGAGGTAATGGGCGTTTCGGGACTCGTAAATCAAAACACCTTAAAAGTATTGATTATTTAAGCTTCCTATCAGCTTTATTATTCGTATACATTCGGAATATTAAATTAATACTTCCGCGAAGCGTCGAAAATCCGATTCTCTGTTGTTCTCTCTTCTCTTCTTTTTTCCGGACCTCTTAAATTAACTTTCTGGAACCCTTTTCGCAACAACACAGAAACACCATTAAAAAAGCAGTGTTGAGAATGAACGTCTGGTTTGAATTTTTGCCCACGCCAGAATAACGTCACAAAACCTAAACGATGACCTCACGATGCATTTTGGTTGCATCTTAAACGTCATCTTCGCAGATAAACATTTATTGGAACAGTTAATGACCAGCATTTTACGATCGAATTTAAACGACAATTTTGTTTACGAGAGACTTCTTCTTTCGCTATATACGTAACACAAAAAACGAGTGCTCAACCTCACACAGCTATTTTGTTCGATACTTGTTAGCTTTATAATGTGCAAAATATACGTCAGCGAAAGCGCTTAAAAAGCTATATAAGTTACATTAACCGAGGCCCTCTGTTTGGCAAACTTTTATTTTTCCTGTTTGAAATTTGTCGCAAAGATTTATCCGTTCCCGGTGGGAAACTTACGAACATTCTGACAAGTGTGCTTTGTGCAATTGAATTATGAGTATTATTCACGGAGACATTTTGTCCCTTCATCAGAATGGAGACTTGAACATGTACACCAAGAATCAGCTTTGTACCCCCCCCCCGAATTTATTTCTTTATCGACTAAACCTGAATGAGTTCATTGTACAGAAAACTGAATTTGTTATGATCTCTGGAGGTAACGGTCAATTTGACCTTCCATATAAACTGCAGAAATGCCGTTTATAACTTTCATTTAGTTTTTTTTTTTTTTTTTTTTTTACTTGGCCCGCCCATTTGGTGGTCGTCTTTCTGGCCCTGACTCAAGCCGGTGATGCAGCGTGGATTCGCGACACACTCTGTTGCTCGATGTCCGTCATCACCGTATCGGTAGCAAGCATTCTTCCACGAGACGGTGCTGATGCAGGTGAGCTGTGTGTGCCCGTACTCGAGGCTGCATTGAAGAGGTCTTCTTTCAAACCCCCTCAGTCTACACACAGTCCATCCAATTCGCACCCTGCCGACTTTAGCGAGTTTGAGACTGGCTGCAATCGGGCACTGCACTTCGGAAAGAAGCTGGCTGTTCTTCTGCTTGCTCAGCGCTCCAGCCACCACTTCTTGTGGACTACGGCCCCCTGCTGCGGCTATCACTGCCTGCCGCTCCTTGGGAGAGCTTGATTCTTCAATGCCCAGAACCATCGTCTCGGCTTTCTTCGTAGGCCTTAAGATTTCGATTGAGTCTATCAGCTCCTCCCGGAGAGGTGTTCGGCTAGGATGTCGGCTTTCCCGGTGCCTGCTATTTCTATTAGCAGGACCTCCGAGGCCGTGTACCCCACTCTCGTTTTATCTGTGCCGATGGGCCCAAGATCCACCTTTGCCTTTGCAGTTCTCAGAGCCTCGGCATAGCTAAGTTCCTCTGCTTGTGTCCGCAATGCCACAGCTTTTATGTGGGGGACTTTCTTCCTGAGGTTCCTGAGCAGCTGCCTCTGTCTGCTAATTTGCTACTGTTGGCTCTCTTCACTGGTTGTGGTAGGCGGCTTCTTTTTACGGTTTAGTGTTCGCCATTCCTTCTCGCTTTGCTGGCTTCGCTGCTGCGGGCTATGCTGCACCTGTTGGCCATGCCGCTGCTGCTCCTGCTGACTTCGCTGCTGCTGGTCGTGTTGCTATTGTTGCCGTTGGGTGCATCACTGCTGACCACGCTGCTTTTGTTGTTGTCGGTTTCGCTGCTGCTGCTGGTCAAGCAATTCTCGTTGCTGCAGGCTCTGATGCAGCTGCTGGCCACACTGCTGTTGTGGTTGTTGCTGATGATGCTGTTTCTGCGGGCACGTCTGTTTCTGCTGCTACTGTGGTTGTCGCTGATTACATTGCTGTTGCTAAGAGCTGCGCTGCTGCGCGCCATACTGTTGCTGCTGGCCCCGCTTTTGCTGTGGCGCTGTTTGCTGCTCTTTCCGCTGCTGCTGAACTGTGTTCTGCTGCTGTTACTACTGCTACTGGTCAGGTTCTCCTTTCAAAGCTGGATTGAGCGGAACCTACGCCGTCGTTTTAAATCTACCATTTAGGGTACGGGACATGAGTTTGGATAGTAGCCTGTTGACATCCGCTAGCTCCCGCTTCACTATCCGCAGCTGCTCGGTTTCTTCCTACCTCATTTCTTTCACTTCCTCGCGCAGTAGTTTCATTTTTTCATTTTGTCCTTCAAGTCAGTGTTTTCCTTTCGCAGTGCAGCAATCTCGTCACCCCCTGACCCTTGAGCCAGTGTACCTAGCTGCACCGACGCCTCTTTTATCTCCTGGACTTTGGTCTTCATGATACTAAACTACCCGCATAGGTTCTTCTTCGAGCGCTTGCGGCGCCAGATCCTGGATTTCCAGCCCAACCTGGGTGGCATCATTGTCCATGTAGCTGATCTCCAGTTCTCCAACGCCGCCTTCCGCTGTAGCGATATCCCCCGTATCTCTCGCCGGCCTTCCCGGCTCATCACCCGGCCATCCCGGTGTACCATTTGTCTTCATTGTCACTCCGAGACTTCCATCTTGTTTTGTAACGCTGGAGAGGATCCCCGCCGGTTGCGTCATATCGGGATTCCTGGTGGTTAGGCCTTTTTTACCACAGCTTTTATAGCGGCTTCCTTGGCGAGGGGGAGCAGGGCCGTAAGGTTGCTCCGACGCGGGGGAAAATAGCCTGCACACCCGTTTAACCACCCATTCCAAGTGTACGATCTAAATCCCCCGCCGCCAATGTGAAGGGAGTCAGCTAGGGGCTTCCATGCGATCAACACCACCCCGTCGCCTATCCCCATCGCCATTGGACTTTAATGCTCCTAACGTAACTCGGTTAGCCGGACACGAAGGAGATTGACAGCTTTTCAGCGCTTCCTGCAGAGTTCATTGTGGGGGAAAGCGCCTACTCCCTGAGATGGCTCGATGGTACTGCCCAGTCCGGTGGTCGGAGTTATGATTTTGAATTTTGGATGGTTTAGTTAGGCCAGAAGTGTGGATGACATATTTCTATTGCCCCTGGATCCGCTAAAAGGGTGCAAATTTCTCCACCCGGGGACCCTCACCGCCTCCACCCCACGGAGGCATGAAAAGGCGCCACAGGGGGAAACAAGCACCGGCCCACACCAGTTCTCTGGTAACAGGTCCACACCCCCAGGACCCCCACCAGCGGCAGCGCCAGGGGAGCCGCTTGCTGGGCTATGGTCACTCACTCTCACACCTGCAGGTGCCATATTCTGATCGGCAACCTTGGGTTAATGCTCCTGGATCCGCCGCAAGGGGCTTCTCTTTTTCTCTCTCTCTCTCTCTCTCTCTCTCTCTCTCTCTCTCTCTCTCTCTCTCTCCTGTCTCTTTTGATTGATTTCGTATGCCTTCGCTCCGGTGCGGACTAAACGTTTCTCTTGTATAGTTTCCAAAAAACTGGCAAACCTGATCTGTCGAGAATAAACTGAGTTTTTCGAGAGACATGTTCTCCATTCCCGTTGCTGTGCTGATGGGTTGGAATGTCACGAAGGAAGTTAGTATTTCGAGACAGGTAACATGACTGGCGTTATATAAACGTAAATATTCAGCCTAGAGTTGATGGCACATGGGAGTTGACACGTATCAAAATAATGCTGAAAGCTTCATTAGCTCGTATAATTTTTCGGTCTTTTGGGGCGGCTTTTAGTGGGTTTGCGACGAGGTTAAGCCCCCACAAGCACACTTCTGTTAAAAATGGATGGTAATTGAAGAGTACGTAGATTCTGATTTTGTAAAGTTAATGACAAGGGACCTAAATGAAGTTAAAGCTTTTTCATTTGCTGCTCGTCAATAATACGGTGTAAAAGCTCAAATTTTTGCGGAGCTGGGAGGCTAAACGGCACGCATCGCTCACGAAACATACTAGGCCGCTGACTATGCACACGACGATGTAAAAATTTTCCATTATCGAAATTGAACAAGCGAGATGCTTGTTTGTGAGCTCGTTGGCACAGGGCTAATTAATTACGCTTATAGCGAGCATATTTCCAGCGAAACACTTCGTCTCCGCGAAAGGTGGCCGGGTATTTCATAAAAGAGGTCTGACATTTTCAAAATGCCGGGGAGTCGTCTCGTCCCGTCCGTTTAATTCCTGACACGTTTTTCCCACCGGCGGTCGACCTGTAACCAAGTTATGTAGTCGCTGCGGATGTGCAAATTCTGATGACGAAGGCGTCGCGACGCTTACCGGCATTTGTTTGACTCAGCCACCCACGAATCGTCTTAACATTCAGATTGAAATTCAAAACACTTTCCACCTTGTTCGGTATTATGTTTTCGGATACTTTTGACGTACAGCGCTATCAGAAGTTTTCCACTATCAACAAAATGTGAATCCGTGTATTGTAGGTATATCTCGTCACATTTGCTTCCGTGCGAGTCTTTATTTTCGTTCCCCTTTTCGGATATTACAGCTCGCTTCGAATAAGCCTGTCATATATACGAACAGATTAGATATGTATAATACGGGATTGCGAATCGATAAAACATGAATTTGCGTTCTGCAGAATTCAGTTTGAAGACGAACAAAACCGAGCAACCAGAACTGCAAACTGTTATTCCGGACACGAAGTCACGTTTCGGCTCTTCTCGCGGCGTCACGAAATGATTTGTACTTCAAAATAAAGCAAATGAAGTGGAAATCTTTCGAGTCGCAGTTTCGTAGATTTTTTTTATCAGCATCGCAGGACTTCGCTAGATTCCAATACTTCGCCTCCGAAATATTTGAATGAACGTTCATAACGTTTTTATCTCCGGACGACGCCGAAGTTGCTCACGCTTTTATCATTTCTGGAATTACAGCGCAAAAGACGGAAGTCATCGCGTGCTCCTGTGTAAGCTACGCCGAGTTTCCGATCAATGACAATTAATTTTCTCGATACTGGAAATTTAAATTCAGATAGCGAATAACGGAATAAACAACTACGGTTCACTCGCCGAATTGGTTGAACTCAACGATCATACTTTCAAATTATGTTCAGGCTCTCTTTGTACTTCGTCTGCGTTTCAATAAAAAATGGGGGCTCTGAGGGCAGAAAAAGGAAGAGAAAAAATTGCGCGAAAGATATTTGAAGAAACCTAGACCTTCGGTGATACGTCTCACTGGTTTTTGAAGTGTTGTATCTATGTCCTTTCATTGATCTATGCCCTTAGAAGTGTTAGGAATACATTTGTATTCGTCACAGAGCCAGTAATATGGTCAAAAATGAAAATTGATAAAGTCACCCAGACTTACCGTATATAAGAAGTCTTGACTAGTCTCAGTGGCATATCATGAGGGAATTCGGTGAGTATTAAGTAGTCTCACTGGAGTCCTAATGAAGTCATACTTAACTAGTCTTGACAGAGTTTTATGCGCCTGTACAAGTCCTATGCGTACTCAGTACCTCTAAAACAATCAGGTGCTGTACCCTTTGCCGGATGTTGGCAGTTGCGGTTTCTGACGCGTGACTTTCCTGGGCAGGGTTAGTCGGGGTAGTTTACCGTTGCTTTCCCCACGTTTGTTGCGTTAGCGTTTTCCTTCTCTATGCCAAAGAGAGTGCAGCCGCAGTTCGCTTACTAGCCACGTGTTTGCACAATCTTGAATAATCTGGCTAAGACGTGTGCACATACCAGTATCAGTCTTTTTTAGGTCCGGTGGTGCACACCCTGCGATTGTAGTGCCCTGTTTGTTCGAACTGGCACAGAACGCGTTATCTTCCCACCTTGACTGATACTGTTGTCGCTGTGTTCGCTAGGATGTTAGCGGCTTAGCGGAGGTGTTTTCGAATAGCACTAGCTTTCCGGCGTTGGTGGGTTTCAAACGCGAGGCGCAAGGATTGCGAATCGGGTGCGTTAACCACTTGGCTA
Organism: Acanthococcus lagerstroemiae; assembly: GCA_031841125.1. Classification (NCBI taxonomy): domain Eukaryota; kingdom Metazoa; phylum Arthropoda; class Insecta; order Hemiptera; family Eriococcidae; genus Acanthococcus; species Acanthococcus lagerstroemiae. The sequence goes on along the minus strand of CM063106.1, from coordinate 28,904,300 downwards.
CACAGCGACCAGTACTTCTAAACGTGTTGTAAATTCTACTGAAACACTTATCAACATTGCTTAAATTGAGTGGTGTTCGAGTAGTATTGAGTACTACTCGAGTAATATGTTCTATAAACTCGGAAGTGTCACTTATTATATGGGTAACAAGTCTTAGAAGAGTCTTTAATAGTTACCGAGTCATAAAATGTGTCTTCTTTGAAACTCGAAAAGTCTTAGTCAGTCCTTCAAGAAATCAGTTGGAACTGTTATCTTCAAGAGTTGTAGTTTTTAGCAATTGGTACACTTTCATTTCTCTGTCTTCCTTCTCTTTCTATGGGTTGTCTCAGTGAATGATTTCCCTTCAACCAGATAAGTAGGCAATCTATCCTGACACAACTCCAGTGAGCATATAGATATGTTTGCTAACTCTTAAAAAACAGTTATGACCAATGGTTCATAAACAAAACAAAAACAATAAATACAATAAATTATGTAGGCAAAATTATGAAAAATAAAAAATAAAGAAAAACCCAACCGTTAATCCGACCCTTCCTTCCATGTTCATATTATAATTTACAAAGCATGTAGTTTTAGAGGATAGATTACATTAAGTTTTAATTTAAGTTGAATAGTTTTGTCGGTTATATAATGTTCCTGTGATGACCCGATGACTACGGAAAAACCAAGATTGGTAAAAGTAGTCCTCGGGTAAATACAAATCACGCACATGTACTTTTAAAATAAAAAAAAATTTAAAAAAATTTAAAAATTTACTTTTTCAGGAATTAACTAAAATATTTATTAACTTCGTTAATAGATGTTTCCATTCATGATTGAAAATTAATGGAAGAATGAAGAAACTTCTAGTAAATGGAAACAGACGATAGTCCAGCTGTAAGTGAGGAAACAATGGAATTTGTTCGAGGGAGTGTTTTGCAATATTGGTAACTAAAAATAGTAGACCTCTTTGGTTAAGAAATTTTGACATGAATATGTCTAATGGCTCGCCATGCAAAAAAGAAAAACTCTGCAGGAAACGCTCCGCAGAAAAACGTTACCATCGCGTTGTAGTTGCGTATTCCTCTTTGCGCGGTCATTCGTTCAATCAGGATATTTCACCCGGGCAATACGGAGAGTGCCGAGCGATGCCGAGAATGGACGACTATGGTCCATTCAGCAAGTGAATAATAAAATGAATCATGTACGTGTGAGCCTCGCTGGAAAGGGAAGAGTTGACATTCAAGAATATTTGTGTCTTAATCTGTTTTCTGTTGTTTCTTTTCATGATTAGAAATAGATGAAATGGTGGAATTACGAGTATGTGTCCATAGTAGATAGTAAACTATTGAGAAAATTTATTGAAATTGGCTGAATGCAAAGCTAGAGAAGGAATTTTCGCTCAATTTTGAATAAAATCAAAAAATCATTTTCGCTGTGAAGTATGGGGAACTAAGAAGGCGGGTCCCAATCCCACGCCCACACATCCAGATGCCATACCTGCACGTCGAGCGTCTCCAGCGAGAATTAAAACAGAGGGATGCCAAAATATCAATATAATAACGAATAAATAATAAATCAATAAATGGGACCCCAGGCAAAGAGGCCAAACAAATATAATCGCCAAACAAGATAATAGAAAAGGTATAAAAGCAATAACAAGGTAAAATATTTTACATGGTGGTAGATAAACAAATTGGAGAAAAACACAATAACCAAGAGGTCCAACCCAGGGGGAAAACAGGAGGTCCCGTGACAGTTTCATGACAAATGCCTCTGATGGAGATGAAGGCTTGGGGAATATAAGACAATAAATAAAAAGAACGTGGACAAAATTTGGTACGTGATATGAAACCCAATAAAACCAATATGACATTCATTAAAACTGGATGGTTGGACGGTACTAGACCCAATGAATAACCTGGAATATTGTCACAGGGGGACGAGGCCACCCAATTGGAACCACCAAACGGGAAATGGGAAGGAGAGCAAATGAGCTATCCATAAACCCCGGGAAACAATTAAATTATGGCCATAATGTTGGAAATAGCAATATGACGATAAATAATTGATGTATCTGGTGATCCGATGACAGTTCGAGCTCTCCCTGCAGCAGACTAACCTGTAATCTGTACCTAACTCGAATAAATACAAAGAGAAAAGGGGGAAATACATACATCCACTCTGGCGGCAAAAATTGGGGTAGGGAGATACTCGCGAAAAACCCAGTAAAATGAAAATTTTGGTATATGAATTAAACAATAATTGAATGATAGAGATGCCCAGGGAATATTCATTTTGATAAATTTAAATAGTTAAAAAACGCTTGTAGATTGGGCGAATACTATCGGCATTGGTCGATAGTGACGTTGATGACATGTCCTCATCCAAGGGTGATTGACATAGGCACCGACCTATGGAAAATATTGGGGGGGGGCGGGCAGAATCGGTCGGAGCCTTGTTTTTTCTTTGATTATTTTATTGAGATGCGTCTGATATTTCGGTATTATTGATTTTATTCTTATTCGTTTTTTCTTTTCTCTTCTTTTCTGTTGAATTTATTAAACATTGCTGATAAAATTTGTTCTTCGTTTTCCATTTTTGAGTTGAAAATATTGAGGGGGCGTCGCCCCTCCAAAGTTTTTATTGGGGGCTAAGCCCCCCCCAAAAAAAAAGTGCCGAGTCGGCGGCCTGTGATGATTGGAGAAACGGAATTCACGGAATTCACAAGGTCCAAGTGGACAGGCATCGGTATATGGCAAACATGCATTTCTGCTCCGTGATAGGGGCTTTTCAGCAATTGACTAGCATTATCAAACGACATTGTGGTGTGTTAATCATGGCCCGACCCCCGCCCCGACGTTTGGGGCTCAGACTAATTCATGGTAACGAATACGGACACACGAGTATCAGAATTACGCGGGCACATGAACCATAACACAGTTGGAAAGTGGTAAGTCACACACAAATTACCCAAATGCCATTACGCCAAAATCACGACCAAGAAATGTGTGAAAACTAGAAAAACGCAGAACAGTCACACTGTCATAAGGGCAAACGGCAGATAACAGTCCGCTTCCTTGATCGAAGTTAGTTTGGTCGAATATCCATACGGCTGAAGAAAATATAACCACACCTACTCTATTACCATTAACAGGTATAATAAGCAGGGTTATACCTTTTTACACGTTCGAAATCGTCAGGAAGAAACCTCGACCGATGATTCCATGTATCAACTGTTTATATATTTTCTCTTTAACTAGATGAGAAGGGAAGGTGAGGCGAATAGGCGTTAAAGAAGAGTATTCATGGAGAAATTCGAAACGCTATACTGTTGTTTTGAGAGGAACATTTTAAATGAAATAAGGAAGAGTCCAACTGCTGCATGGAAGGACATTGTTACATGTATATGTCGTCCAGGTGACTGCCGCATTCTGTAACGATGATTCTCAACAAGGCAGACTTTACCTTCCCAACACCTGTACTGCACAATTTATTAATGAATCAATACACATTTATTCATTTTACAAAGTATAAAAGTAAATGCATTTTGGCTTTGATGCTTCCAGCCAGAGTGAAGTGCGCTTAGGCAATGAAAATGAGGTGCTTACCCATCTAGTGTGAACAATTACTCTTCCCTTTCCAGCCAGGCTCACATCGACACCTTCGAGCAAAATTGTGTTATATTTTTGGAGGAAAATGAGTTATTGGGTATCATTGGAAAGGAAATTTCACGTTCTCGCATGTACCACACTGCATGTTGATGCTGGCAAAATATCAACTGTACAAAAGCATGATGTTCCAATTTTGTAACAGAGAAGTGAAAGGCTATTGAAAACTTCTCCCTTTTCTGCCAATTTCAATAGAATGTAGATAATGCTGTTTTGCTTGGTGTCAATGATGTTCATAATTCATTTTATTATTCACTTGCTGAATGGACTATAGTCGTCCGTTTTTGACATTGCTTGGTATTCTCTGTGTCGGCCGGTGAAATGCCGTGATTGAACGAATGACCGCGCAAAGAGGAATACACAACTACAACGCGATGGTAACGTTTTTCTGCAGAGCGTTTCCTGCGGAATTTTTCTTTTGCATGGTGAGCCATTAGACATATCCATGTCAAAATTTCTTAGCCAAAATGTATACTATTTTTACGAACATTGCAAACACTCCCTTGAACAAATTATATTGTTTTCTCACTTGCAGGCGGACTATCCTCTGTTTCTATTTACTAGAAGTTTCTTTATTCTTCCATCTTCAATCATGAATGGAAACATTTATTAACGAAGTTAATAAATATTTTAGTTAATACCTGGAAAAGTAGTAAGTGAACACATCTATATGCTCACTGGAGTTATCGCCCTATCCCATTTGAAGAAGGATCAATCACATAGAAATGCTCAGTATGTCTGTATACTAGAATCTTACCTTTCCCCTCCAGAAAACTCCGGCATCCCGGACATATGACTTGATAGAGAGACAGCTAGCTGACCGGTCAATCAGACAGAACCCAACCAAAAAGGACATACCCATAATGACAGCATGCGACAGTTTGGACTTAGGTTCATCATTACATAAGTTTAGTATTGCGATTTCTGTTCAAAAAATGCGTTTCATAGGTATATAGGTCTACCCTCCTCTCAAATATTTTCTTCATCTGGAAACTTGGCAAAATTTCAGAACTCCTTACTTTTTTCCTCTTTTCCTTCCCTTTCTCGTCGGTTTCCAAAAGTTTTGAAGTTGGCAAAACAATAATATGGGACCGTTATATGTATTATGTCAGCCTGGGGGACTGAGAAGGATCCTAATCTGTCTGTATCTTATCAGTCTATCTTACTATAATTTGTGCCTGGTAGTCCCGTTGTAATTTTATTTTCAACAGTCTTTGAACTGGTCACATTGTAATTTTCTTCAATAGTCTTTATAAGGAAATTCTCTGCAATAAAAGTGAAAATGTAAGCGCTATGAGAACCATGCGCAAGTTCGAAGGGCAAAAATAAATTGAATTTTATTAAATTTATCGCGAACGAAATTGCATTAATTCAGATTTTAAAGAGCCCTCATTCAAAATTATGAATTTTTTACTAAGTGGCATGCTTTTTGAAGCGTAGGCGAATAATATGGAATCTGGGTAATACTTTTATACGACGTGAAAAGCGGAACAAATGTATAGGAAAAAAGCGTTAACTTTTTACCCAAAAAGTATTAGAGTTTTTCGAGGTGTAAAATACGAGTAATTTGGAAAATTTATCGACCAATTTTATATTCTGAGAAAAAATTCAGTTGTTCGAAATTTTCTAACTGCTATCGAAGAATGTTGACTACGTTGTAAAATGCGAGAGCGTACCGACCTATGTAGGTAACATTAGCCCGTTATTATTATCGGGTTTTATTAATTTTTTTGCACCCATCCAGACCTTTTCAAATGTTGATTTAATAAATTAGCGGTATGTATTTTGAAAAAGAGATTGAAAATCGGTATGAAAGTTTTCCTATGTTTATCGGAATACGACGCTGAATTGCAGACGGAATTCCAAATATTTTCAGCTTTACACTAAGACGCTATACGACCTGCGATTATGCGAAACGGGGCTTGAAACTTTCGAACAAACTAAATTCTTCGGAAGTAATTTCTCGAACTACTATTCATTCCTTTTTTCCTCGGTGATATCAAAGATAAGAGGACGTGAAAATTTTGTATTGTTTGCGTAAAAACTTTTTCACTCGGCGTAGTTTTCGTTTACTCGAGCCCTTGGAGAGGTTCGCGTGTGGAAAACTTGCGATGGGTTTCGAATGAGATCCTTCATGTAACTTGATCAATTCTACAAAATTAATGTAGCGACGGCCCAGCGGCCTGTCCAGAAACATTTTACGAGTTGTTTTTACTGTGTACCTCTCCGATATAGGAAGTAAAAACTATTTAATGCCTTTGGGAGAAAAATTAACAGTTTTTGGCGATGATCAACCCCCTTCCTGCCATCCATCGCGAAACCTATTTTAAACTCGACACAGAAATTATTTGCAGTTGGAAAACTAGAAATTTCACTAACAAAATGCAACTCCCTCCCCATTTGAATGAAAACGTAGCTCTGCATACCCCTTCGGGGACAGTGTTATTGCGAAGACTACCTAAGCGATGGAAATACCCAACACTCGTCTCGGTCTCAGAGCTGAAAATATTTTTTCATTAATTTTACACGCTTACACGTATTTGAGAATATTTAATTACTCTACGTCCCGTAGTGAGGTGAATATTTTCTCTCGCGGTTTCAGTTCATTTATCATTTGCCGTATATTCTGCCGGTTGTAAACAAATAAACACGTGCGAGAAAGAAAGCCGTAGAAAAAACACCGGCTATCTGCTTTTTCGTATTATAAAACGAAAATGACGAGGGAAAAAAACTTGGGTTTTATTTTCATGTTTCATTTATCTTCGGTATTTACAAGGAAATTCTACTCTTTTATTTTTATTTCTTCCATTCTTCAAATACGGAACAACCCGGGCACGGATACACGAGGAAGGCAATGATGGGATTGCCCTCCCAGAGCAAATATTTGAAATTGAAAACGCTTCAAAAATGGCCAAGTTCGACCCAGCCTCAGTAAGGTGACCTTTATTTCGACTTTCAATTTGTAATAGAATTCCCCTAGATCCATATTTGGAAGAAAGAAAAAAAAAAAAAAAAAAAAAAAAATCCGCCAAGTTTTAGCAAAATAATTTCTATTCCAAACGCTTAATATTTGATCGTAATATCAAACAAGCTCTTTTGATGTCTGCCCCCACTAGGCCGCTGTCTATGTTTCTTGGTTTCTCTGGTCTCCCTCATTTCTTCCCCTCTCTTCCTTTTTCTGGACCCTGCCGCTCCACGTCACTTCTTATAAATATATTTTTCTTGGATTTCCCCCCCCCCCCAAGAATGTTTTCTTTTTCTTCGCATAAAATATTCATGAAGTATGGCACTTCAGTTGTGGGCCTCCTCCAGCTATAAAATAAGAATAAAAAAAAAAGTCAAGAGTAACCTATGCAAGGGGTTGAAGTTCTGAAGGGACGCAATGTTGATTCTGAGAATTTGGCTTCCTTACGCTACTGGAGCCTCCCCATGTGAACCTAAAAATTATTTTGAGATTTTAAAGGTTGTTGAATCCGTTTCTGAGGTTCGTCTCCTTTTTCTTCAAGTCTGTAGAGGTGCTATACTTAGAGCACTAATTTCCAATAATTCCAATGGTCCTCCTCCCTCTTCTCCATCGTTTTCCCCAAAGGGGTGGCTAATTTGGTACCTCGCCGGTGGCTCCGTATATTTACTAATATACTGACGAACTCTTATAAGTTTAAATAATAGTTTTCCTGTTTTGAGGTGGAATCCCCTGTTTCGCCCTGCTTTTACCACGAAGGTTTCTCGCCGGGTGCTACAGGAAACCCTTTACATGCTAAAATATTATTGTGTACTCCCCTTATGGGGAAGGCGGGCGTTACAAACAGGGTGGCCACTTTTCTGGAAATTCTGATAATCAGGGAAAGGTCAGGACATTTTGAAGAAAATTTTATGATGTGAAAGCATTGTACAATTTGCTCTGTCAGACTCAGTTGAACATTTTTTGTTAAATAATTTATTTGTTACGAAAAAGTTGAGAAATGGATTGGAAAAATCAGGAAAGTCAGGGAATTTTCTGTACAAACTTATTAACATTTTTATGTTTTAACTTTGGCATAAAACGGAAAAACGCGTTACTTTGGAGCGTTACGAAAATAATAATAATAATGACTGACTGGACTGCCTACAAACAGACAGACAGACAGACAGACATGACATTCTCATGTCGCTGGCTGGACTGACTGGACTGACTGAACTGACTAAACTAACGGAACTAACTGAACTGACAGAACTGACTAAACTCACTGAACTGACTGGACTGACAGACAGACAAAAATTATTACATTCTCATATCGGCGCAGTACGTAAAACAAAGACACGAAAATGCTCTCCCGTGGTTGCAGACTCATTTGCAAGATGATGCATAAGCAGAGTGTAGTGCTTACAGGTCTGACTGACTTGGCTGACTTGACTGTTTAAAAGATGATTGTCTTATCCTATCCTTTCTGGCCGATCCGGACCTCCCGTTATGGGGAAGGCGGGCCTTACAGACTTATTTATTTATTTATTTATTGATAATTAGCCCTCCACAACAGCCTGATGGCCAATTACAGTGGGGGGCATATGCAATAGTACTTAAAATTCAGAGTGGTGTCTTCTCTTTCTGACGACGATGGCAAGGATGATGGCGTCAGCGACAACGTTGGGGGCTGTGACCTGTTCGTGCCCTGCCTCACTACGGAGGAGGTGGGCCTCGTCAACACCCGAATTACTGTGGTCTTATCTACTAGAGTTCGCAGCCAGCCGCCCGTAGTTGGCGGCCATCGAAGGCGACTTCTACATTCACTGCAGCGGCGACGGCGACGGTGGAGATTTGCCCCTACCCTCTTCCGTGTTCTTCAGCTTCATCCGGCCTGGTCTTCGTTACCTGCAGGATATGCTGGGTTTTCGACCCCCTTTCCACCATCTACGTGTCACAGGGGGCTAATTTTCAAGTATCCCAATCTTCTAATTCTGTATGTTCGCAACATGGTTTTTGAGTCGCTAAATCCATTTCTGCTGTCTTTTTTCCTTTTTACCCCGCAAGTGCCATACGCCAATTTTGTAATTTATTTACGTTGGAAATAAAATTTTTTGAGTCACTGAATTCATTTCCAAGTTTCCTAGTGCGCTCATACCTACCATTCAGGTGCCATAGGGGGCGAGCTCTGAATAATCTCAGTTCATCTCCTATACTTGTAAACCATCTTTTTTCTCTTCTTTTCTAACTTGCTCTCAACCCGAGCCCTGGAATCGGCCCTTTCGAACATTACCTCAGAGACGTCAGGGGAACTGTTAGGGCTGCCTTAGCCTTCCTCTCTTCTGGCTGAAAAACCGGTCTAGGTCGAAATTTGACGAGTGGCTACGTAGGCTCGAATCCAGGACCTCCGCATTCCGGGACCAACGCTTTATCCATTCGGCCAACCAGATCCCTACTTGTAGACCATTACAATTAGACATAATAGAGGAAAAATTCTCCGAGAGCTAAATTTTAGCACAGCGTATTAAATTATGATACTGATTAACGTATTAAAAGTACCTAATAAATCGAATATGCCCGAGCCCCAGGGGCTAAGCGTCCCCAATCAGCTTTTCCGAGAATCTCGTAAAATATCAACGTAAGAACTTTCGAACAAATGTTGTACCTTTTTGAATTATGCACAAAAAAGCTCTCTGATGATTTTTCTTCGTAACTACCCTCAAAATTCCACAAATAGGGGTTGAATGTAACCCTTTGTTTGCCATACATTAACACAGATGACGTAAAATTTTCGTAATTCTATTTGGATCCCTCTGACTCCAACAAACAGTCGTGATGTCAACCACTCCCGAACTCATTTTGCTACATCTCCATCTAGTAATCTCCGAAACGGTTCTTTCTCCTTCCCTAACCAAAGATTCCACCCTTTAAAATTTATATTGTTCTGTATTTTTCAGTATCAAAAATGACCCTTTTACGATGACGTGAAATTTCCATTCGTATCGAATCGCGATACCGCAAGGGAAGGAGAGTAAAGGTCACAGAATTTAATTTTTGATATTTGTCTTGCTGTAGCCTAAAATTGTGTTACCTATTAGGGGGCGGGACTTGAAGTTAAGAAAAATAAATGCAACACGAAAATTATTTTGTAGGTTTTAGGGACCCGCTGAATTCATTTCTGGTAGTAACTTGACCCCGCTTCAAAATTGTGATATCTGTAAGGGGGTGGGCCTTAAGTTTAAAAAAAAAATGTAATGTGGGCATCGTCTTATAGGTTCCAACAATTTGAGCCATTTTTACAAATTATGTCATCCAGAATACAGGGGACTGAAACTACAGAGTTGAAAAATATAACATGAACGGATAGCCACAGGTTTTGAGGCTAAATTCATTTTGGACATTTATATTAGTCCTAAATGAAAATTATGATTGTATAGTTATGTTGTTGACTTTATACTCCTGAGGTCCGCCTCCACTGTACACTCATAATTTTCATTTAGGACTAGTAATAATGTCAAAAATGATTTCCGTGGTCCGGCCCTCTAAAACTGGCTGCCAACATTTATGTAAGTGGGTTATTCTTCGAAAATGTTAATTAGTCCCCAGCAGTTTACTCACAAGTTATTAATGATACAGCCATATTTTATTTTTTTTTTATTTATTTTTTTCATTGATAGATATGACTTAGTTCTAGTTTTTCAAGCTTTCAGAAGAAAATTTGATCAACTTTTAATGAGTCAAAATTAGAGTAAATATACTCAAATGTCCGTCGGCTATCCCTCGAACAATTTTCATTATTATTATTTTTTCCTAAATTTTCGAGTTGTATATTAGAACAAACTGACAACGTAGTGCTACTTTAAATGGATGAAGGAATCACAAGGTAACATTGAAATCGCATCTTCACAGGTAGGAGTCAGTATGGCCAGATTTGAAAATTGTCCCTCAATTTCTTGTTCATCGGCATGGCTCTTTTTCAACCCATCACAGAATAGGCGTTTCAATATTTTTTCGTCGCAATTAATGGTCAAATTGTATATTCTTATCAGAGCAATACGGTCCGCATATTAAATCCCGGTTTTTTTCTGACGAGACTCGTGCATTCGCATAATATTGTCTAAAATTAAGAGTTAAAAAAAGCAATGTGTCCTTCAACAATAGACGTTCATCATCCAAAAATAATTACATACATCTAATTAATGGGTTAGTATGCCTTTATTAATCTCCATATAATTTTTTGCTTTGGAATCTACTAATCGACGGCAGCACATTTTTTGTTCTCTATTGTCATTCGGCATGGACTTTTTCATATGTCCTTTGGCATGGCATTCATCATTTTGATTGCTATACCAAAATACATAATCCCTTCAATGTCGGCCTAATCTTACCAATATGTTTTACAGAACGCCTCTTAACAACTACCATCAAAAAATTTCAAATATCCGCCACTTTCCTCCATGAAAAAACATGCCTGAACTATCAACATTTTTGAAGAATGACCCAATTAATGACATTGTAAAAATCCCAAATGGTCTCTGTACGAAATTTGCTATGTTTGGAGAGTTACCCTAATATAGCTGCCCAACCTCTCCTCCAATTCACATTTTACATGGAATTATTACTCAAAGCACAGCAGAACTATCACTTAGAATAGCGCCTGTAAGAGTTCGATATGCAGCAATCATTAAAACGTAAAGGTCGATACACACAATACAGGCAATCATCTTCAACTATTAGAAAAACTGAATTATACTTGTTACTCAACAGTTTTACTCATAGGTAATCAATGTGACATCTATATGAGAACAATGATGACAATAGTAACGAGAGACTGATAGTTGGCTCTGAATGTCCAACTTGTGAATGAACATACACGGACGTACCTTCCCTCCGATAATTTGATTTCCAATTTACGAAATTTATTTCCAATTGTGTTTCGTGTGTTTCGTTTTATTTGATTTCACCATTTACGAGGGGTAAATAACGGATCCGACGTTAGAATTGCGAGGGAAAAGCGGACTCCAGGTCGACTGAAATGACCTAACTAGTCCAATTGTCTGCGAGATTGTGTGACAGCGTAACCGCACGAGAACGAATATCGACATAAAATTGAAACTGAAATTCGAATAATCCGAATAAGTAGAGATCGCTACACGGAATCCCGAATTCTCGTTTTCTTTACTTTTCAACAATAAACCTCCTTTACGCTCACTCAGTGATATATTCCTTGATGACGGGAAACTGCAGCGAAAAAGAGGACGAAGTGGTTTTCAGCAAACAAAGTTGTATCGGTGGTGGATTTAGAAAGTAATCCTGAAAGGGGCAGTGGTATAGCCAGGAGGGTCGAAAGGTTCTGGACCCCTTTTTGCGATTTCGTCTAATAGTAGTTTTCTAATCCCCACATTGGACTGGCTACGTCATTGAAAAGAGGCAACTTAGAACGTGTAATATGAATTTAATTCCTCACTCCTGAATATTTCAATAATATGTTTAATATTTCTGCCCTCAGGAAGGTAATTGAATGAGTAGATACGAGATAAATACGAACTCCGAACGTTTTGCCCAGTTGACTATATTTTTGCTGGCTTGAAAATGAAATTTTCCCAGTACAATTAGAAAAAACAAACAAAAAAACACACAAATAGAGGAAAATTTTCCCAGAAAGCTATAAGTTGATGGTCCAGTTAGACAAATGAAAAGCCGGGAATGGACATTAATGATACCATTTTTTTTTTTTTTGGAATGTCTTCGGAATGACTCCTTAATTAACATACTAAAAGTCCACAGCGATCCCGGTGGAGCTAAGCCCCGCAGGGGGCTTCAAAGACCCCCAAATTCAATTTTTCGGGAATACCTCGCGTAGAATACGTTTTATGGAAAAAGGTTTCGAACAAAAGTTGTTTCTTGTTAACATTTACCTAAAAAAGGTCCATTGTAAAATTTTCGTAGAGTTGAAAACAACGCCGTCAGAGCGCGCTGAAGTTCACACATTTTGTGCATGCTCATGCCATAGAGATTCCCATTTTTTTTTTTTTTGCCCCGGACGAACCCTAACTGATTATACTTTCCTTAGCGGAACCCTATTTTGATAACAAAAAATGATTACCTTGTAGTTTGTGTATTTTCATGTTTCACTTGAAAAAGAAAGAACAAATATGAATGAAAAACAAATTATGATTTTTTTCTACGAACGTTTTATTTATTTAAGTCTCGGACTGAACAAGGAACCCTTGTGACGCTTCCACGGAATTCCAAAGTTCGTATACCACCTTTCGGGAAACGCTGCCATATACTACACTAGCTGATCTGCTTCGCGGCTAATCTAAACTGTAGGCTAAAGTGAGCTGACTAAAATGAGTTGGCTTACGAGAGTTAGATTGGGGGAGGGAGGGAGGAAAAAAGCTCGAAATCTCTTTTGATTTGTTAAATTTTCCCAGCTTTTGATCCAAATACTAAAATTTTTGTTTGAAACATTTTCCCCTCAAATGTTGTTTACGCGAAATACTTCTGAAAAGTGAATTTTCGGGTCTTTGAAGCTCCCTGGGGGGCTTTGCTCCACCGGGATCGCTGTGGACTTTTAGTATGTTAATTAGAAAGTCATTCCGAAGACATTTCAGAAGAAAAATCTGTGCTATCATTTATGTCCAGTTCAAAGCATAATTTCCCTGGACTATGAGGCAATGTCGAAGAAAGAAGTGTAACCGCCAGTTTTGTCAAAACTCGTGTTTTAGGTGGTACTGTTTCAACTCAGTGTTGCCCATACAACGCAATGAAAATTACCCTCCTATGTTTTTAAGGTTTTAAAAATGTATCTACTAGATGACACTAAGTGACATTGTCTTGATCCAAGACAGAAGTGTATCTACAGGAAAATTATAGTGTAAACATACATTAATATTTGTACATAATAATGTGAAATATATATGGACAATGTTAAACAAAAACGTCCCAAACGACCATTTGTTGACGAAATGGGTTATTAGTATTGTTGGAAATAGCGTAAAAAGTAGATTTTTTTTTTACATTGGGCCCCCGATACGAAAATGTAAATCCTCGTTGAAAAAAGTTTATCAGTGGACGCTATGTCCGTAAACCGGCATTTAAAAATTATTTAAAGATAGTCCGCGCTTATTTTGGATTTTTTGAGATTCTTCCAGAATTTTGTAAGATTCTGTATAACTTTTCAGGGGTTCTTCAGGCCTCTTCAGAGCTTTTTAGGATTTCTTTAAGACTAACCCACAATTTTCTTAGAAGAGTTTTCAAGTCTCCTCCCTACAAATTTAAGATTCCTTAATACTTTGAAAAACTGTTTTACTTATTTTCTACACTCTCTCGGACACACTTGGGAATTGAGATAGTACTTCATAACTAACCCAACGTTTTTAAAGAATATTTAAACCTGTCTCATACTGCTTGTAATATACGATTTAAAAATGAATTTTTCTTTGAATTTCACGCGAAAAAATTTATGTTAATTTTCATTAGTCATATTTTCGAACCTGCTGTGTTATTTTCTCAAGTATGTTTGAAAGATGGCTGAAATTACCCTCTCAGTTTTCTCAAAATTAGAAGTACACTTTTAACTTAGAAAATGAAAAATATGCATGGAGATGTAGTCTGTAAAATCTTGGACACGATGGTGTGTATTGTTAGCTTGTATCGTCTGTGTAATTATTCAGCCAGGGGCGCCACCAAAAGTTTTTATTTTGGTGAGAGCTAGAATTTAGGGGGGAAACTTGAGCAGGGTTGAAAGCTCGATTTGCTACCTATCTGATTTGGTACCCACTTATTTTCATAAGCTGTAAATTTGTACGAACCTACGACGCAACGTAACCGTATCAGACCATCGGCATCAATTTTTTTCGCTTCAAAATTGATTTTGAAAAAAGTTTGAAGAATTTTGGAGGGGGCTATAGCCCCTAGCCCCCTCCTTGATTGAGCCGTTGCATTCAGCGGTGTTTAGTTGCGAATTTTAAAAAGGTGCTACATGTTCACCAGAAGTACCTTATAGTATCCTGGTTGGCCGAGTGGATAGCGCGTTGGTGTCAGAATCCGGAGGTCCCAGGTTCGAGCCCACGTAGCAACTCGCCAGAATTTTTGACCTAGGCCGGAAGGGAAGAGTGCTGAGACAGCCCTAACAGCCTCCCCGATGTCTCTGAAGTAATGCTCGAAAGGGCGGAATCCAGGACTCGGATGGAGGGCAAATTAGAAAAAGAGAATAGGTGAGTTTTCAACAGCTAATAGAACTGGAAGAATATTTGATGAAGAATACGGATTACTTTCTACGCTCATAAGAAATCACTACTCCTAAGAATTCTTTTTTCATACTTCACCTCTCGTGTAATAATTTTTAGATCGAAATGTAAACGTCTAATTACAAACAACGCCCCTCGTTCGGTGGTATTGATTCTCAGTTACTAAGTACAATGATTTTATAAGTATGGATACAGTCTTCGTGCTTACGAATTTACGCTAATTACCAGATTACGACGTTTCATATTGAAATTTTTCTTTAAATTTCAAGAAAACCATTTATGAAATCTAAAAGTCTGCGAACTCAACAGCTGACGATATAATTACTGTTTAAAAAGGCAGAGCGGAGATTTCAACGTGAAATGTGATTTCGGTTTTCTCCTTTTCCAGACTCAATGGAACTCATTCTACAGCTGCAGTACGGTGTAGTCAAATTAGAACTAAAAAATCTAATTTAAAACATTTTGTGATGATAAGTTGGAGTTTGTCCGAAATCGTTTGTATGGCTTGAGTCTTAGAAAAAAACACGCAAAATCGAGATGCCATGTCTTTTGTGGCAGAGTGTTAACCTCCTTAAAACTAGTTATTTCCAAAAATATTATAGAAACTACCACGTTCTAAAAATAAATTATTTCTAGCAATATTCTACAGAACTGTACCAAACTCTTAAAAAAGGAGAGCTGAAAACCATCCATTTCACTGCGATACATTAACTCAGGTCTTATTGGGGGTGTGGGGGGGGGGTGTAGAATTTTGGTAATTTTTCCAATGTCACAAATTCTTAGGACCAGACTGGGTGCTAATCTCAACTCCCGTACCTATCCATTACGAAACTTTCTTTCAGATACCTTCGTACCCCTCGATTCTACCATTTTCATCGTTGTATTTTCAGTTTATCATATTTCTGGAGTCCTTCATTGAAGTATTTTCCAAAAAACATTAAAATATCAGTAACCAAATTTTCGAGGTCACTGAATTCGTTTTTCGTATTTGTTTTTATTCTAAAATTGAAGTCCCAGCTAGGGGACAAAAATTTTATTAAATGCTATATGGGTATTAGGCTAGTCCAGAAAACGGGTTTCCCGCCGAAAAATTGTGCTTCCAAGAGAGTTTGATTTGTTCGAGTAGGCTTAAAAGTATCCCAACAAAAATTATTTTGAAATCGAACAATATTTAGCGGTCACGCACCTGTGGTGAAGTTCAACACAGGATTTCCAATAAAAACAATTCGAATTTTCCGTTACAAAATTCTAAACATCGAAAATCGAGTTTGACCAGAAATATTGGTTTGACTCAAAAATATTGTTCTTAGTGTAGCAATTGAGTATACTTACTTGCACCTTGATGCAGAAAAAATTTTCAAGGTCAATACCCTCGTCTCAAATTTGGGAAAGAAGGGAACTTTCATTATTATAATCCATGGTGAGGATATAAAAATAAATACAAATGTGTAAAAACCGGTTTTCATGATTTCTGGAGGCGCTAAATTTATTTTTAAGGTTATCTTTTGCCCGCTCCAATCCAGAAGGGTAAACGAGAGGACAACTAAAAACTGTAAGTAGATACATCAAGTATAAGAATTAATATTTGCTGAGTCGGGGATTTCATTCAGGTTGCTTCGGTCCCAACCCTCATCCATGTTGGTCCGCAGGGAGAGGAAACGTAAAATATTCAAATGTACTCGAATGAGTAATTTGAACATTTGAGTAGATTTTAATGTTCCACGTTTCAGCCCCCTGTGAACCAACATGGGTGGCACTTGGGACTAGACAACCTCAAAAGAAAATCCCTGCCACGAAATCGAATTACGATGATATTATTGACGCCAACCTGTGTGGAGCTTAATATTTCACATTTCAACTCCAATGTGGATCAGTAGATGAAGACTGGGACTGAAACAACCTCAAAAATGAAATCTTCGACTCCACAAATCTGAATTCTGGTATATTTGACATACAGCGGTAGTTGTTAGGTTCTACCCCATGTGGAACCTTTTGAATTGGGAGCAAGCAAAAAGTAACTTGAAAAATGATTCAGCACACCCAATAATTATGAAAACCGTTTGTTAGACATTTCTACATCCACGCCATGAACTAAACTGATGAAACTATTTAAGACGGGGTATTGATCTTGAAATTTTTTTCATGAAAGTGCGGATAAGTACTCAATTGGTACTGCGGTGAGAACGGTTGTTTTGAGTAAAATCAATATTTTTGGTCAAATTCAATTTTTAGACATTGTAAAAGAAAACTAGGATTGTTCTTATATGGGAAATTTTATATTAAACTTCACGGTAGATGCGCATGCCTTGAATGTTCTTCGTAAAAAAAAAAAAAAAAAAACACAAAAAAAACACAAAAAAAACACAAAAAAAAACACAAAAAAAACTGCTAGAATATTTTTACACCCGCTAGAATAGATTAAGTCCTTTTCGGGAAAGAAAACTTTTTTCTTTTTAAGACCCACCAAAGGGTATTGATTCTCAGGTTTGTCATAGGTCTGTAAAATATATTTAAAAATTTAGGGATCTGTGGTGGATGTGAGAGTGGAAAATATAAAAAAATTTACAATTTCGAGATGAGTATTCGAAGGGGGGGGGGTATTTTCTCTCATAATTTCAATATCGATCGTATAATCAATTTTGTCATTGATTTTCAGCTACTGTGAAAATTGAAAGACCTAGAAGGCAGGCACTGGAAATGAGGGAAAATTTGTAAGTACGAGATAGATGTTATACCTCAGGTTTTCACCATTGTAAGATTCATTTCTGCCATTTATTTTTAGTTAACTTCAAAAGTGAAGGATCTAGGTAAAGTTCCTAAAAATATTCCGGCGATGGGTAGGTACGAGGATTGAGGCGAGTTTTCAGTATCAATCTGCACCCTATCCGGTCATAAAAAAATAATTGGTAACACGGGGAAAATGATAGAAATTCCATGTTTTCTCTCATAAGGCCTGCGTTAGTGTATATATAGCAGCGAAACTGATTATTTTCAACACCTCTTTTCTGGAGAATCTGGGCGGTTATGAAAAAAATTGATTAGAACCTGAGGTTTCGTGAGGAATAACTTTTCATTTAAACAATTTTTTTTTAACGTAATAGTTCTCAACATCTTTGGAAAAATTCAAATTTAATGGCTTAATCCTCTACCACAAAAACACTGCTCACCCAATTTTGTCTAGTTTTTTTTTTTTTTTTTTTTTTTGTTTTGTTTTTTTTTGGGGGGGGGGGGACTCAGGTGGTCTACACGAACGATTTCCGTTCAACTCCAGCTTGTTATCAAAACCTTTCTCGATAGCAAAAACGAAATCAACGACTTCATAACCAGAAAAATTATACCCATATTGTCGTGATTGAATTTTTCAATTTTAAGCCCCCGCATTCGCTATAAGTACCATAATTTTGAAATTTCGGACATATTAATATCGGAATCGAGCTGTAGGAGCGCTAAAGTACTCGTATATGGCAGGAGACTCGTTTAAGTAAGGCTGTATAGCTAGAGCATAGGTATACTGAGCCGCCATATTGGGCACATCGTGCCCGTTGACGCCGAATTCAACTATGCGAAGCGTACCGCGTAGTCAATTCAACATCGACGGGCAGGATGTGCGCCCCAATATGGCGGCCCGGTATACCTATGCTTTAGCTATACAGCCTTAGTTTAAGCAAAAACCAAGGAAGAAAGGTGGCATCGGATCGGCGAAAGATCCTTTCTTCTCTCATTTCTGAAGGATTCATTCACATTACTGGTTCTTTCGGCAAAGCCACGTTTGTCGTCTTCCTAATTTTTGAGTTTTCAAAAAGCGGAAAATATCGATATTGCCAATATTTTTTATATCGATAAAATATCGATATTATCGAACCATTTGAGATTACTATCGCCTGGACGACTTATCCATGTAACAATGTCCTTCTGCATAGTGATCGGACTCTTTTGATTTTATTTTTCAATTTGGTGTGGACCGCGCGGGTAAATCTCAGTTTTTTTATTAATTTATTTTCTTGATTGAAAATCTAGCGCATCACGTTTCAGTCGCGAATTTTAATCAAATTAACTCCCCGACTGACCCGACAATCACCCTGTCACATTTTTGGCCACCACTTTGTCATGTTTCAAATGCAACTGATCGTTTCATTAATCGACATCTGACGTCTCCTTTTCATTGTTCAAACTTGGATGAATTTGAAATCAGTTACATAGGTACTTTGTTGATTTTCTGAGACTACTTTTACCCCGCTAATTCCAAAACGTAAATTTTCAGTTTTGAAGCTCAAGTTGAGGCGTGAAAGGGGTAGATCAGAAATTTAATGACCCAGAAGACCTGGTTTCCAATTACACCGTTCGATTTTTCAAATTCGGTCATTTTTGACATTTTCCTGTCTTTACTTTGGCACACAAACTGGAAAAACGTTACGTTCACGCGCCACATTTTACGCGTTACATTTAAGGAGGAATAAATAATCATTTCCATGGAAATTTATTTTCGCATTTTCTTGTCTTTACTTTGGTACATTCTAGTCATGGGTATAAAACAAACGGGAAAAACGTTACATTTCAGAAGGAACGAAAAAGAGTAACGAAAAGGAATTATAATTTCCATGGAAATCGTTTTGATATTTTCATGTTTCTACTTTGGCACACAACGGAAAAAAGCGTTACTTTGGAGCGGACGAAAAGGGCGTTACGAAAAATGATGCGTAATAATAATAAAACTACTGGCTCACTCACTCACTGACTCACTGACTGAATGACTCAACACTTAATTTACCTGCGAGTACCACACTCCTTGTATTAGCCTGTATTTTCATGTGAGCATCACGTTCCTTGTACCTACCAGCCTGCGAGCACTAGTGCATCATCTTGCAGACGAGTCTGCAACCACGGGAGAGCATTTTCGTCTGCTTCGCGGACTGCGTCAACATGAGAATGTCATCGTCTACCGAACGTAGCATTCAAAAAATGATCACGCCAAAAAATATGGAGCGCAACGTGCACTGCGGAGCTGCAAAATGATGCACTAGTAGAGCGTAGTGCTCGCAGGTTGGTACAAGGAACGTGATGCTCGCATTCGAATACAAGCTAATGCAAGGAGTGTGGTTCCCGCAGGTAAATTAAGTATTGAGTCAGTCAGTCCAGTGTTCCGTTGCCAGATAGCCTAGCCATCCCGCAACGCTATTTTCGTAATTCGTTACAGTTTTGCTCAAGTATACCCAGTAGTAAAATATTATAAAATGCTGAAATAAATTTCGACAGAAATATCAACCACTGAATTTGTGTCGGGGGAGCGTTACGGTTTTCGTTACGTTCTTCATTACGGTTTTGCTCAAGTATATCCAGTAGTAAAAGCATATAAAATGAAAAGAAAAACAAAAAAAACTTTTGACTTGTCGGATTTCTCCCTTTTCGCCTGACTGAAATGGTAAATTTTCCCAACTACTGAGTGAAAAATTCCTACGGGGGAAGTTGCCCCCACCCTATCGGTACGTCCTTGCCTCTAGACCCATGGCTACGCCACTGCTTATGGATCAAGTTGTGTATCGACTTTGATGGACAATAATTCTATCCCGATACGTCTCGTTTTTTGAATTAAACGAGTTTCAAACACAGAGATACTTCAAATGACTTTTTTGACCCACCCTCTCTCAAAAGTAAGATTAAAGTTCATTTTAGGAGCTCAGATTGGTACAGGAAGCCAAAGAAGCTGCGGTTCTTTTGGAATTTATATAAGAGCGTGTGTAGGCGGATCGCGGCCCGGTTATTCGAAATTAAGGAAACGAGAGAGTAGAAAAAGCGAGTGTATTACCTGACCGAAAGAATAAACAGATCTGCAGAGTGCTAAGCATAAACTGTGACTCAACTGTAACTGAAATAATGTCCTGCCTGGCCGATCGAGGGAGGAAAAAGGACAATAAGCGGGAAGAAGAACGAGTTTTTTGAACAGATCACGTATCAGTTGCGCAGGTATGCAGGATACGAAAGACGTTTGTTAGACGTGCGTATCGTACCAGGCGGGACGATTAGACGATTTATACAAAAATGTAAATTTGGGAGGAGAGGATCGCCGCAGAACCACAAATTAACTGCCATAATGTTACCTCACTGTTGTCGAATTTCTGTACTAATGATAATGTTACCTATGATTTCAGCACAGAACAAGTAACAACCGTTTGTGGGACCACAGGCGCTGTACTGTCAGGAGGCGCGTGTAGTTCACAGGGTGGCACCGCCAGTGCAGTGACATCGCTACCCTCCTCCAGGGAGTCCAGTTGCGCCAGTTGTCCAGGTATCACTCCACCATTCAGGGTTGTTATGCTCGGGTCCAGCGGCGTCGGCAAATCTTCTATAGTGTCGCAGTTC
The DNA here is from genome assembly GCA_031841125.1 of Acanthococcus lagerstroemiae. Classification (NCBI taxonomy): domain Eukaryota; kingdom Metazoa; phylum Arthropoda; class Insecta; order Hemiptera; family Eriococcidae; genus Acanthococcus; species Acanthococcus lagerstroemiae. The sequence goes on along the minus strand of CM063106.1, from coordinate 28,883,097 downwards.
ATGACTTCGGAGTACTTGCAGGCGAGCGGCATTAGCATAGGTAAATATTGACATTCGTTCTCTCTCATCTTAAACTTCCTTATTAAATCAATATCGTTCGTCTGCTTCGACCTACGAAAATATTTACATTTCATTGCCATATTATTACAACGTCCGCGGAAATCGGGAAAATTAAGAGCACAACGTTGATCATCGCCTCGCGACTTTGCGTGCATCGCAGCGTTAAATTTGTTTCACAAAGCGAATTGAGTGCTACATGCAAATTTACCGTATTCGTTGTTATTTGCTACTTACGAGTATATCAGAACATTTGTTATCTTTTGGGTACGGAATACCGAAATCAGAAGAACGAAGGAAAGTAAAACAGGAGAGTACTCAAACTTTTACATTAATTTGGTATCGTGCACATATTTCGATTGTTTTTCTAATTTCCACAAACGGTATGGGTATCCACTTAATCGACAAGTGAGAAATAAGACGAAGTTTTCTATAGCCGAATTTTCATTCCATGATTTCTCTGCAAAACGGGGAAATTTTATATTTTATAGTAGTGCTGAATTTAGGCCAGAGATCCAGTTAGCAAACGTTTTAAAGACCTATCATATTCATGGAAAAGGTGAGGTAATCGGATTACTCTGCTGCCTTCCTAAAAAAAAAAGTTCATACGATATATTTGAATCTTTTATGAATAATGTAGGATAAATAACGTTTTGCAAACATATCTACTAGGGCACCAGCCATTTTCGATCTATTGAATTTTAACGAGTACCGGGCGGATTACTGTTTCACTTGGTAAAGAGGTAAGCTCCCTGAAAAATAGATTAGGTTTGGATATTTTGTAAAGAAAATTTTCTTCTCAACCCTCAAAGTTGTTAAGAATGAATAAATTTAGAAGTTGACAGGTTATACAGGGTGTTTCACGAATTGCCTTCGCTACCTCTTGTTGAACGCTCACAGGATTAAAATGGATCTTCAAGGGACAATTTCCAAGGGTCATTCTCTAAAACTGAACCCTAACGTTCGATTTTTGGAGGAGAGGGAAGGGGTACTCCAGGCTATGCAGTAATATCCGCGGCAAATTACACCAATCCAATTCATCAGACAGGACAATTACCATCGTTTGAATGTAAAAATCATAGGAAAATGTCCATTGTCGAGGGTGTTACCATCTTGTCTCAATACCTGTTACATTTTTTAAAATTTTTGTTTCAAATTATTTTTTCCGAATAACGTGGTATTATTCGCAAATACTGGAAGTACATATTATTATGTTGAGAAGTTCAATTTGCTATCAGTGACCTCACATCTCCAGAAGGGATGGCATAAAATTCCGTCACCAGGGTTGTCAGTCCCTTTTCGTGCTTAATCTTTGACTAGTACAAAGATGTACCTTATATATTTTTCAGCCGAGCAACTGACACTACTGGAACAGTTTTGATCCCTGGACACTATCTATAGGTGCCAGATCATAAGTCCTTGATACATGTGATACTGCAATTTTAAAAAATTCCATGAAAACGGAAATTCTTGAAGCTGTTTTGCTCATAGTCATGGATATCAGTGCTTTCGCCGTGGACAAAAGTCGTACTCCTCCCTAAATTTTGATTTTTCTGCTCTGTGATCTTATTGAATATTCTCTACTACATATAAACTTTGTATTACGGTGGGATGGGTATCCAACAAAATAAGAAACGCCTCATTAATATATCTCAGTTTCTGAAAGATGACCTGTAGTTTTTTTGTTGTTTTTTTTTGGTTTTTTTTGGGGGGAGGGGGGTAAAAACTTTTTCTCCCTTGGAAGAAGGGCTCGAACATACTACTAGTTTCGGAATCCTAAATGGGAAACTGTTGAACAAAATATCGTAATTGGGGCTTCTTATTGTGTTACTGATCTCGAATATCCCATCAGATTTTTAATACGGCTCTGATTTGGATCTACAAATATAAGTTTTGTCCTCAGAATGAGCAAAAGTAAATTAGCTTAAAAATTTGAACAAAATATCAGAATACAGGTTTTTGAGTCTTTGAGTTCGATTACCGCAACAGATTTTTGATTTCGCAGCGATTTTGGTCAAAACCCTTAAATTTTTAAACCCAAAATGGCAAGATGAAATTAGTTTAAAAATTTGTACAAAATATTAAAGTAGTGGTTCCTTGGATTACTGATTCCTATTTTATGGCAACAAATTTTTAATTCGGCCCCACTTCCCGTCCAGAAATGCAAATATTGGACCCAAAATAGGCAAAATTAAATTGACTCGAAAATTTTAACAACATATCCAAATAAGATTTTCCTAGGACGCTGATTCTTATTATTGTGTTAGATTTTAATTCAGCTCGAAATTTCGCCTAGATATTCAAAAATCTAAATATTCACATTTTGGACCCAAAATGGGCAAAATTAAATTGACTTTGAAATTTGAACAAACTATCGAAATAGAGGTTTCTTGCGAGTCACTGAGTCCGGTTATTGTCACCGATCTTTAATTCCTTTCCAATTTTGACACCAAACTCCAAATTTTTAACCCAAAATGGACAAAATTGAATTTTTTTGAAAATTTCAACATAGTGTCAAAATAGGGATTTCTTGGATCGCTGATTCTGATAATGGCAACAAACTTTTAATTCAGTCCCAATTTGGATCCGTAATTGCAAATTTTTGGACTCAAAATGGGCAAAATGAAATTTGTTTACAAATTTGTGCAAAATATTAATAATACTTGGATTGCTGATTCCGAATCTGACAACAAATTTTTAAATTCATCCCCGATTTAGGTTCAAAAAGGCAAATTTTGGCCACAGAATAAGCAAAATTAAATTGACTTAATAATTTTAACAACGTATCCAAATAACGTTTTCCTGGGACGATGATCCTCATTATTGCACTAGATTTATATTTAGCTCTAATTTTCGCATAAATATTCAAATTTTGAATCCAAAATGGGCAAAATTGAATTGGTTTGAAAATTTGAACAAAGTGTCCAGATAGGATGTTTTTGGGTTGTTGATTCCAATTATCACATTAAATGTTTGATTCGGCTCAAGTTTGGACCCAAAAATCCAAATTGTTTACACAAATTAACCCAAATTAACTTGGCTTTAAAATTTGAACAAAATATCGAATTGGAGGTTGATTGAGCCACTGAGTCCGATTATCGTAACAGATTTTTGATTCCATCCAAGTTTTGATACCAAACTTCAAATTTTGAACCCAAAATAGACAAAATTAAATTGATATGAAAATTTTAACAAAGTGTGTCAAAATAGGGATTTCGTGGATCACTGACTCTGATATAGCAACAAACTTTTGATTCAGCCCCAATTTGGACCCAGAAATGCAAATTTTTAACCTCAAAACTGGCAAAATGAAATTTGGAAAAAAATTGTGCAAGATATTAATAATAGTGGTTTCTTGGATTTTACTGATTACGAATATGGCAACAAATTTTTGATTCGGCTCCGATTTAGGTTCAAAAATGCAAATTTCGGACCCAAAAAAGGTAAAATTGAACTGACTTGAAAATTTTAACAAAGTGTCATAATAGGGATTCATCGATCACTATGATTCTGTAATGGCAACAAATTTTTAATTCAGCCCTGATTTGGGCCCAAAATGAGCAAAATTAAATTGGCTTGAACATTTGAACAAAGCATCAGAAAAGAATTTTTTAGGTCGTCGATTTCAACTATCGCATTATATTTTAGATTCAGCCTCAATTTGAGCCCAAAAATTCAAATTTTAGGCCCAGTATGGACAAAATTAAATTGGCTTGAAAATTTGAATAAAACATCAGCATAAGATTTTTCTATGATGTTCATTCCAATTATCGCGTTTGATTTTCAATTCAGCACCGACTTGAGACCTACTAGAATGGGTCAAAATTGAATTGGTTTGTAAAACCGAATAAATTGTCAAAATTTGTTTTTTGAGGGGAGAAGGCTGCTGATTTTGAATATTGTACCAGAGTTGTAATCTGGCTTTGATTTGTATCTCAAATTCAACATTCGAGATATTAACTTGGATTTAAAAATTGAACACGTATCGAGATATAATTTTCTGGATCATTGATTTCAAATATCGCATCAGATTTTTGATCCCGCCATAGTACGCTTTCAACTTCGAGCCAGGTATGGAAATAGCAGTCTTCCGGATTGCTTATTTTGATAAATGTATTTATTAGATTTTTCATTTGGACTCAATGTGGGCTTCGGTCTCAAAATCGATTTCTCTTTTCAAAGAGCTGAAATCGGCTTTTAAGACACTAAGCAAAATATCGTAACGGAGATTCTTTTAGAACTTCTTTTTGCTTTGGAATAATATAATCAGATATTTCATTGGGAACAAATTTTGACCCAGAATTCAATATTGTGCTCGGTAAAGGGATGAAATAAACTCTGGCTTGAACTTTGAACGAAGCATCAAAAAAATATTTTTTGTTTAGGAGAGGGGGTGATTGCGAATATCGCATTATATTTTCCACGTGGCCATAATCTGGCTCCAAAATTAGTGGAATCCGATCCATTGGAGTTTCACAAAAGGGGGTTCTGATCCCACCGGAAAGTGCTATGGCTCGTTCAAGAAATTTATGGCGTAAAACAAATATTTTATTCCGAAAATAAATGTAATAGATCTGATACCAGAATCCTTCTGAAAGTAAATGTCACAACAGAGTTGACTCCCCCCCCCCCTACACGTGGTACAAGATACTTATTTGCTATCGGAAAATTTCTGAGTTTACCGGAAAACGTCGATGAAAAAGTCCATTTTGAACCGTCGTAAGGGACGATGATCCTCCAAATCCCTTCTCCCCCTTGAAACCAGCTATGTTCAGTGCGGCGCCAAATGTGCCCAGCTGGCAACCATTATGCATGCGGCAATTTTTTAAACTAATTTAGGTACTTACTTCCATGCCTCTGTAGTCGAGTAAATCAATTTCAGCTTACTAAACTTTATTACATTTGTAATTAATAAGTATGCACCTGCTTTTCAACTCAACTATACAGTCTCTTAATAAATCAGGAAAAAGCGTACGATCCTAAAACTTCCGCTTTCGGCTTTCTTCCCCGAAATTTTCCGACCTGATAAGAATTTTTATCTTTAAAAATTAATACTAGAATAGTGCAGCTATTTACCTAACTTTTCCTCGCCGAATCGCTTTTATTTCAAAATTTATACTGCAGTAATCAAAGTATCAATACAGTCGATCCCATATCTTGGCACATCTGTCCCCACAGCCTCACTTATATCTTTTGACTAGAGCTATTTTGATTTAAAAAAAAAAAAAAAAAAAAAAAAAGCGCTTTAATCCTAAGTCTTATTTTATTAATGTTGCCAGTTGAGTAATACCTGTCTCAGATCATGGGCTGTAATATTTGTAGCAATTCTACTGGCTTGGGACTAACTCAACACCCTCCCCCTCCCCCTCAAAAATTGAAAAATTTAACATAAACAGATTTTTAGCGTTTGGTTACTCCCGCAAAATGAAGTGTTTTGTGACGTGAATGTTTTACTAATTTGGATCGTCACCGCTGGATTGTAGTGCACAAGTAGGAATATAATATACAGTAACTGTCATCTTGCATCTCCTTTCCATCGGTATGTGCTACAGTTTGTGGAAAATGGCCAACATGTTACCAAAACCGAATGGAGCGACATTTGGAACCAATTATTAGATACCCTTATTAAAATTTACAAAATACTAGAACACTCCTCCCTCTCATTGCATGGGCCTCAATTTCAAATATGGAGTAAATAGATGAAAGGAGGGAGGTGAATAAGCCCCATAAACGATATAACTCTATGAAGTGGTAAAGTAGCTGAAGAAAATGATTATTATGAACTCCATTTTGAGCAGTTCTAATCCAGATACAAGAAAATCGCTAATGATTTTTTTATGGGAACTTTGATGTTGCCAATAAAAAAAAACAGTAGTTTAAGAGGGCAAGTTTCACGGGAATTTGAAAAAATGTGAAAATTCCCTGATATAATATGCACTAAAATTAATTTTCTGAATACCCTGTTGAACCGATTCCGACCATTTTTTTCTGTGGTTACTACAACTGCCTTCTACTATTACCTACTGGTACCATTTTTCTGTCTGTTTCCAGTGGGGAACAGAAAAAAAAAAAAATCAAAGATAGAAAACTTTTCAACATTTGACCATGACCCAGCCCCTTCTGAATTGAGAGTATGCAAATATATCTACACATTGTCAGGGTAGGTTGTCTACTTTCCATATGGAAGGAGGCGCATTGCAAAAGAGACAACCTGTATAGGTAGTTATTTCAAATTTAATTTCTGTTCGTCGGTACTACAGCAAAGCTTCTCAAAAAATTGATGTTGCGATTTTATTATTGCTGATCATCCGCGAGTGATAACAGTTGTCATAGATATCCATGAGTTGCAGAGGTTAATTTTCTTTAGAGTTAAGTAGTATTCAAAAATCTTTATTACTTTTGGTACTTCACGGAACGGAACTGCGAAACACGAAATTCCGCCACCAGAAAAATCTTTCATTTTAATGCGGGTCTTAGAATTCAAAACGCGTTTGTCTTACGTTAATTAACTTTCTTCATTTTTTTTTCTGGAAAAAATTTTAATCAAGACAAAATGTTAATGAGGATATATTTTTCAAATATTGTTATATCCCTTATTTGAATTTTAAATGTAGAACCGAAATTTGCTCGCTGATTTTCGCTGTTCTTATTAATCGGTCTTCAAAGGAGTAGAACGCTCTCTTCTGCATTTTAATCAAAATTACTATACGGCCGAAAGTTGAAAATTTTATCGTTTAGAATAATTAATTAGTTCTTTGAAGAGCGTTTACCCTTTCGTAACTTAATATACGGTATTGGCAGGGACGACGCTAATGAGTTCGGTGCGGTTTCATTCCACCGTTTCACTCTCAATAAAGCGTAAGTGTTTGCGAAGGTGGAAATCGCATTCTGATTTTTGTGCACTATCATAGTCGTAGTTACCAGTTTTATCGTCCTGCACTCTCTGGTGGATAAACTTGACGTGAAAAGCTTCAACTTCCTACGGGGCATCACTCCCTAGCTGATGTTTTTAAATCGCGGTATCTTCTACGCCTTCTAGCTTCCATTTCCGAACTGCTGTATTGCGAATGAAAAAGGCGAATGCTCTAACCTAAGAGATGGTCCAGTTTAATTAATTATGGTTCTACTCGTACGCCCAACTCCATTAACCTCCGTAGATTTTGTGACTTCCTCACGGGACCTCGGACGATGCTCGTTAACTAGTGGGATTATTTATTAAGACTGGTGAAATTTTAAATTACCACTTTCAAAATTTTCCAATTTTCTAAGTTAATGAAGATAAAGCTGCACCTACGTGGGTGACCGCCATGTAACTCTGAATCCCAGTCATTCGATGTGACATAAGCACAAATAGAATAATCGACTATAGCTAACTTGGAAGTCATACCTTAAAAAGGTACTACGTTGTTCTACGGTGAGAGTGGGGGAGGGATAACAAGCACAGAAATTTGTTAACTATTTCTTTCTTGAAATAGGCGGGAGGGTGATAATTATGCCAAAATAAAATAATAAAAAAATACTGCTAGTCTTATTACAGCTCCCTCTTTGAAAATCTTCGAAAGCACTTCCTATTAGTTGACTGACATTATGCGGAACCACAGTAGAAGAACCCAATACATCCTCCAGCCCTGTAGCTAACCGCTTCTGTGTGTCAGAACATTCGATATTCAGCCAGAACATGAGCCATAAGGGTACAACACAAAAAATTTTTGGCTCGCTCCGCTCGCATCTTTTATTATTTTTTTTTTAAATTTTTTATATATATTTTTCTTTGAGAATGTGTTAGCCAGGGCGGTGAGCTTGCCAGCCAGGGCGCCCTGGTAATAGCTACGGGCCTGACAACCTCCCTGAATGCAACCAATGCGCCCGGAAAACCACGATACTTGATATCAAGAATACATATAGTGGACTTTGTAGAATGTACAAATTTATGTAACCTAGCTTCATAATGTAAAATAGAAACTAACAGAACAGATAAGCCTCCTCCTCCTCCTCTTAATAATAATAATAATAATAATAATAATAATAATAATAATAATAATAATTTATGGGGAAACAAACTTCTCAGTTCAATGTATACCTACTGAAACGTGTCCTACAACAAAATGCAGGTAAAAAAATACCAGCGTAAAGACTCCATTGAGGAGAAAGGAAAATTATATTTGAAGCAATGTTCTATAATTTTCACGTTTTCACGTTCTTACACCCCGTGGACTATTATGATATGATTTCAAAAAGGAATTCAGTGACTCCGAGAATCTCATTTTTTATATATGCTTGACAGTACTATTTGTAATTTTAAAGTTCCCGCATTGGTGGAACTCTGAAAGTGGTAGTAAATACCAAAATAAATTCATAAATAGCTTCCTTACGATTCCTGGGGACTTTTTATGCAAATAACAACAGAAACTGTATATCTTAGCACTCAATTTTTTGTAAAATTTTTGATAAATACACAATCTATGCAGTAATAAGAATGCTATTTTCCGATCAAATTAAGTTTTTCTAGGAATTTTCAAAGAGAAATTACAACGTTGCTCAGAAGGAATTTTATGTTAAACTTGACCTCTCCCCCTCCTCAACGCACTCTAAGAAAAATGTTAGCTAGTAAGTTCTAAGATCAAAAGGAACAACTTTGGCAGTGGAATCAAGAAATTCCGAAAATTGTTAAATTTTCGATTACGCTAATTTGTGTGCGTTTTCCCAATTAGGTCTCACTTTTGAGGTATTGAGTTCATGCTACCTGGTAATATTAGATGAATTTTAGGATCGACTGAGACCTCGCGGAATCTTCTAAGCGCAAAATTTACTGAGTTATTCGCATTTGAATATGAAATTAAAAAAAACAAAGTTTTGAGAAAAACGAATTCAATTTTTTTTTTTGTAAAAATGACATAAAATGTCAACATTAAATACAAATAACTCTGCAAATTTTGCACTTTGAAGGTTCCGAGAGATCTCAATCGATCAGAAATTTCATGTGGTGTTACCTATGGTGATCTCAACTAGATACCTTAAAAGTGGATTGAGTTTTCATTGATTAGTGGCAAAACTTGTTGGTTATTTTAAAGAAATGTTACTAAATCATAGTTTTTATTCAACGGTAAGTACAAAATTACATTCTCTATTGAAAATCGACTTATAGTGGCATTCGAAAGAACAGGCAGGGTTCATTCTATCAAAAATGCTAAAAATCCCACAATCGATATTTTCGAAAGATCGCTGTACCTATCTCTTCAACTAATACTTACTCAGAAGTGGGACCTTTTCAGAAAAACTCATTTGGTTTTATAGACCTATACTAAGTTAAACGGAAAATTAACAAATGAATCAGTGGCTGCGTTCCAAATGAGACAGGATTGCTGGCTTTCTTCGGAAAAAATGGGCCAACACAGCAGAAAAAGGTACTTGGAATTTATACGCCGGTTAAACAATAATTATTAATCGATATTGATCCCGAATTTATTTATAAGATAAATTATTGTGAGACTTGAAATCCAAATATTTCTGATCGGAAGGAAAAGAATATGCAAAGTATGGAAGCATCAGAGAGTCTAAAGCGAATACTCGAAGAAGACTGAATGGAAAAAAGGAATTTTTCTCTTGATGAGATAGTTTTATCCAAATCAGAAACTGATTGTTGAGAATCTTACACAAATTTGAAATCTGTAAGAGTCGGGAAGTTTTAAATAGTCTTACTCAAGTCTAGAGGAAACCTGAATATTAGAGGAGTCTTAACTAAATTTAGAATAAGTGTTGCAGAGCTTTTGAGTGATTATAGCCAGTTGCGTTGAAAGGCTTTTTGGTGACACATAAACTAAAAATTCAAATCAAAATTCCAGAAAAAAGTTTTTTGTTTTTTTGAAAGGGGAGGTAACAAGAGAAAAATCTTGTAAATCTTCAAGAATCGTATAAATCTCCAAAAATCTAGTTAATTTTTTCCCTAATATCTCTTAAGGTGTCTTTTCATGTCGAATAATTCTTAAATATTTCCCAATTTTTTGTAGATGTGTAGAAACAATGTAATACTTTGTACCTCCTCCCTCCAGTTCGTCGCCATTGGTCTTAATCAAGTTTTCAGGAATCTATACGAGTTTTGATCAGGTCTGAAAAGAGTTGAGAAATCTACCATGTACAAATCCTTATGAATTTTAAAGAGTAATTAAGAGTCTTAAAAATGTATAGAAAGCTTTAGAAAGTCTGAAAAGTCTTAAAGAGTCTTAGAGCCTGAATAGGCTATGAACACGATTTGCAACGTTCTAATGTGTCTAAGTTGAATCTCTAAGAGTTTTCTAAGGAAAAGTATGCATCCCAGAAGAGTTTTGAAGAGAGCCTTAGTCAAGTATGAATAGTGTCAATTATTTTTAAACAAGTCTTCTGGAATTGTCTTAAAAAGTCAAACAAAATTGAAATTGTCATGAAAAGCGTTAATAAAGAGTAGATGATTCTGCAAAAGGACTGAAGTCCCGGTACATAGAGGATGCAATTACACCCATCCCCCCCACACGAAGAAAACTTGAATCGGGAACGCTTTCCAAACAGCCAAGTTTCAGTGATTCTTGAACCAGCTTAATATAAACCTCAAAGAGTGTTTCGAGCACTTCCGCTCAATTTCGTCTCTCTGATTTCTAATTTAATCTTTAATTTTCCATCCTTTCAGTGTTGGGAGATGAAAAGCGTGAAGTAAAAATAGATTTGAAATCAGACGCTTAAAACAATTCAAGACAAATTGTTATTTCATCTTCAAAAATACTTAGTTTTACCCAAAATGCTTTTTTTATTTTTGTATTTTGAAAACTCCGCTAACTGCTCAGTTTTGAGGTTAGGCTTGATTTTTCTGGACGAAAATGTTCCGAACTTCATTTTCTTTCAAGTCGGGTGTCATCATTTTTCATTTTCGACGAAGATGTTGCTGTTTGATGAAGTGTTTCATGAAAAATTCTTACGTAAATCCGAGCCCAAAAAAACTGGGTTTCTCGCTACACGGCCTTTGTTGGAGTTAATGTGTATAGAAAGGCTGTTTTACCTTCGTTTATTATCTATTACCTGAATTTATTTTTCTACGAGTGGATTCCACGGTGCTATGTTGAACACCCATAGAAAGTGATAAAAAATACATTTTTGCGAGCGGTGCGAGCAAAATTTTATTAATTTTACTATTCATTTTCACCTGAATGGACCCATTTTCGAATGCTCCATCCTTCGCTGAAAAGGAATGATAATGAATGCATTCCGTTATTGGGCACCTCTGGTGGAAACAATCGCTGTTCTGACGTGAATCTTTTAAAATTTGCCTGTGTACTTTCTCGATAGCAAAAATATGCGAGAAAAGTCCTCCTCCCCCCCCCCCTCTAAAACCTGGCCCAGAGCTAGGATCCCACGAGGAGGTTAGGCTGATCAGGGTGCTGCTAATGCGCATCATTCAACTGGTACTCACAATCAAAGGAGTATTTTTGTAACGATAGCGATGCGGCCGGAGTTTCGGAGTTGCGTCCCAATAGAAGAGAACATGTACGAATTGCGTCCCGTATTTTTGAATCGACGGTGTAATTGCGTCCCGGCTTTCTAGAACAAGAGCGTAATTGCGTCCTGTGGGAACTATGTTCCAGTAGCTTTTTGTCTCCTTGCTGATAAGCGGACTGAGACGTATGAACGGACATTTACGTACCTTGCAAATTCATTACCTGAAAACTTTTGCCCTGGAACCGTGCATCTGGACTTTGAAGAAGCAAGTATGCAGACAGCTCGAAAAGTCTGGCCCAATACTACCATCAGCTGCTGCCGCTTCCATTTAGACCAAACCTGGTACCAGAAGATTAAGAGTCTTGGTTTAAAGAATGTATACACCAGCGCCACGGAGGAGAGATCGTACTTGCAGGCATATTTTAGCTTACCCTTTGAATTTTTCGTTGACGAAATGATGGCGCATCTTCCCCTTCACCCGCAAATTCGAGATTTCGCAGACTATGTTATGGAAACGTACATCATCCCAGGCTGCCGATTTCCTCCAACATTGTGGGCTCACTTCTCTTCAACAACCATCAGGACGACTAATGCGTGTGAAGCTTACCACTCGTATCCAAATGTGTACATACTCATCGACGCGCTACTTGTATTGGCAAGATATGAACTATGTGAAAATACGCTCCACTCATCCCTTAGGAAGGCGCGACTCGAAAGCAGATTTCATTGAGGAAGCTATGACACAATTGACGGAAGCAGAAATTACTCCGTACGAGTATGTTAAATGACTGTCGAGAGAGTTCCAACCTCCTCACATTAATTAAAAAGCGACCCACATTTCTAACCACACCTGCAAACTTAGCAGCCAGTCCTAAGTCTGGTAAAGTGGGAAAGAAAATGCGGGACGCAATTCAACCAAAGTATGGGACGCAATTACACCGTCGTTTCAAAAACACGGGATGCGATTCGGTCATCTCTTACAGGCGGCCTTCCAATCCGGGACGCAACTCGGACTCAGCCGATGCGGCGACCCTCTCCTTCCAAACGTACATTATGATACAAATCGTCTTGCCTGGCCACCTTCTGCATAATGCGAGCCTCAACAAAAAGTGTCTTTTGTCTCCTGCATACCTGTACCAGTGACGAAACAAATAGGGGGGTTGAAAAACTCCCCTCCCCACTCAATAATTTAGCAGTCGGCAAATTCTGAAATTGTTCATTTGAATTTTTTATTTTTTATAAATGTTTTTTTTTTTTTTTTTTCAATTAAAAAATCGGCAAGTTTTTTATTTTTTTAAAAAATTTTACTGGCGAATTTCTCGTTTTCAAAAAATATTTGTTGGCAAATTTTTCTTCTCCACCTCCCCTAACTGAAAGTCAAATTGCGGTTATGAAAATAGTATACCCTGGACACTCATGTCATCACAGACTAGTCAGTCAAAAGCCGAAGGTTTAAAGCTGAATATCAAGCGTTATCTGAAAAGTTGAAACAAAGTTGAAATGTGGAAGACATTTCGAAAATCTGAAAGTCGGTAGCAAACGTTGAATTTTCAATTTCAATGACTATTCTGTTTTTACTAAATTCTCTGTTTGACCTAAAGCCTGAAATTTGAGAAAGTTGAATATTTAATTAAAATCTAAAAGTTGAAAGATAGAAGACTTATTTTCCAATATCACAAGCTGAATCCGATAGCAAATGTTCTATTGTTTGATTTGCGTGGTTTTGGTCCCGGCGAATAATATTGGAGGGAAATTTAGTCTGGAACAAAAGTTAAAACTTCACGTGCTTTTCCCATAAGAACAAAAGGTAGCTAGGTTTTTGTTTTTTATTTTATTTTATTAATACCAGTTTAGGAGACGAATCAGAGGAAATTCAGATAAAATATCACCAAGAGTAAATAACGACCACCTCCACGTGTAAAGGAAGTTGTGTGTTCCTCTCAAGTATTCCTAACTTCCTTCCAGCTTACTCCCTCTTAGACTAGGGTATTTTTATGTGCGCAAATGTGATTGCTTGGGGATAAGGTCCAATCTGCACCTGCGAGGACGAAATTATGGGGAGGGGGGAGAGGTGTAACAGTTCAGGTACATTTTCCCGAATCCGTTTTCCTGACAGGACCATTCCCCGACAAGCAGTTGCCCCGATATCCTTTTTCTCGAACCCTTCTTCCCGACACCGTTTTCCCAACTAATTTTTTCCCGACAAGTCACATATCCCGACATAAAAATTTCACAATTGCCGAACCTAACCTGACCTAACCCAACCCTCCCTGCACCATTCTTACTACTGGTACTATTCAACTGGTTTTAAATATGCACCACAACTACATTTACAACTTTGGCCGATGTTTAGCCAACTCTCACAAAACGAATAAGGTGAGTGAGGGTTGGTGGCATAACCGATTCAGGGTGATGATAGGGAAACATCACCCTAACTTGTACTCCGCCCTCGCTGAGCTTAAAAAAGAACAGGGCAACACTGAGACACCTGTCTCGCCAAATTAAGTTTTGGAAGGTGGGTGAAGAATTCACCAGGAAAAAAGTGGCTTAATCTACAAGATCGTTTTTACACCATTGTGTTGGATTTCGATGACCATGTCGCCGACTTTCCGAATTAGACTATCTACGTTTACTGGCAGACACCATTGTGTTATCTTGAGTGTGAGTAAAGAGAGAAAACGATTTCGTTATATTTTGTATTATGTAGTTTTACTGTATACTGCATTTCGATGAGTATTTTATGATAAATGATTTAAAAAAAAAAAAAAAAAAAAAAGTGTCTGGATTTGAACTGTCGGGATTAAAGGTATCAGGAAAAAGGATTCGGGAAAATAAATTTTGTGTAAAATGTCCTGTCAGGAAAACGGATTAGGGAAAATGGGCCTTTACTGGGTTAAACACCCCCCAGTAATTCGGCAGTCGGCAAATTTTGATACTGTTCATTCAAATTTCTCATTCTCTAAGAACGTTTGTTTGCTTCTTTTTTCTTTTTGCAATTAAAAAATATTTTGACTGTCAAATTGACAAATTTTCAATAAAAAAAAATTGTTGGCAAATTTTTCGTTAAAAAATTATTTATCAGCAAATTCTTCTTCCCCCCCCCCCTTCCCCCATAAACTAAAAGTAAAGTTTCATCTCTGACCTGTACTTATTGTACATGATCGTTTCTACACAACGCCCTTCTTCTTATTATTCTTGTAACTCACTCTTCCTTTTTCTCCCTCGGTGGGCCAGATAGAACATCCGTTTAGTCCAGTCACAGTTTCTGTTAAGTGCTCATGAGACTGTTACTTTTGCTATTGGTCGATTAATACACGCGCATTTTCTACGCACTTTCGATTTTTGACATGGATATGTCTAATGGCTCACTGTGTGAAAGAGAAAAATTCCGCAGAAAACGCTTTGCAGAAAACTTTCCGCAGAAAAACGTTACCATCGTGATGTATGTATGTAGTTGCGTATTCCTCTTTACGCAGTCATTCGTTCCCTCATGTTTCGACGGACTGACACGGAGAACGCCGAGTAACGCCGAAAATGGACGACTAGAGAAGGCATTAGAATGTATGCACATTAGGGAGGTCGCCTAGATGACATATCCGTGTAACAATGTCTTTCCGAGCAACAATCGGACACTTTTTTGAATTTTTGATTTCGAATGTCCTTGCTCCAGTCCGGATGAAACACTTCTCTCATACAATTCCCCCCCCCCAAAAAAAAAAAAACCGCAGGGATACGCTTCATGGGAGATTAAAGAAATCTTCCGTCTTGCTGTGTATTTCACAATTTTCCGCAACTTTTCCCAACTGACGTTGAAAAACAACAAATATTAAGAATAGAGCATACTTTTTGGGGCAACGTGCGCTTCATATCTCTACAAATCGGATTTGTATTGGTATATCTATGCGTTACAGACTACCCAGAGCCCAATGAATAGAAATAGGTTCATTGAGTGAAATCGTTTTCAGAAAATAATTTCCTCATGAAGCTTTGCGTTCTCACGATCCGAACTGCGAAAAGGTGGGATCGCTTTTCGTCTTACCGAAAAATTACGGCGTTGAATAAGTATTGGTTGAACATTTTGGACTCTGTAGCGTATATGTATTCAACTTAGCCGTGAATTTCAGCCAAAATTATAGCCGGATTGTTTCGACCACCCTTTCTCGTGATTACAATTCACGTATTTCTTTTCTTCTTTTTTTTCTGTTTCCTTTCTTCCCACTTTTCATGTTTTTCAACCGTGATAAATAAACACGTGACATGCTACCGTAATATTCCACCTCTATTGTTACGAATTAGCATTATACGTAGATCTGAAGAGCCCTCGAAACAGAATAATTGAAAAAAAAATGGTATCGTGCAAAATTCAAGAATTATGATACGCTTTCTGTGCAACGAGAATGAGAATCTACCGAGCCCGAGTTACCATCGACATAATATTTAAACGGAAAAAAGAAAGGCCCTCGAAAACAAGCACATTAGAACCTCACAATGAATGTTATCCATATCTGGAAACAAACTGCACTCAGCATTTTAGCAGCGAGCAGCGAAACTTCAAACGACGAAACATATATCTGGTATTTTCCGAATCGAATTTCGCTGTTACTTATGCGTAAGTACTCCCATCTGGCACCAACTGACGTTCGAGAATGGAAATGAAGGTAGGAAAAGAAATAATAGGCAACTCATATTATACAGAACATCAGTGATGCAATAAATATGAAAAATCTGATTAACTTAGATTATTCTGAGAAGAACGTAATATCATCTAATATCAACTTGTTACATTCGAAAAAGGAAATATTGTGTTTCAAGAATTTCATTTTTAAAACGCACCCTGTGATTTCAACGGGTGTTCAAACAAGAGTATGAGGAGATTTCCCTCGAAAATTTGCCTTAGCAGAAGCGTTCCAAGTGGGCGGCGAGAGGGATAACGGCCCTGGGCTTCACGCCAAATGTAGGATAAATGTTACTAAAAAGTGTTTCTATAAGTTGAACATTGGTTTGGTTATTCCCAGAAATTGACACGTAAGGCCTCGTAAAACTTACAAATCTTACCCAGTACGAGGATTTCACAAGTGGTTGTAATCTACAGTTTTAATCGTCCAGAATTTAGTACAGTGAATTGCTTTACATTATATTTATTTTCATAAATTCTGTGGAATGTAATTTTTTTCGGACCGAAAATGTTTGATACATGTAAATGTTTAGAAATACATAGGTTGTCGCTGAGTAACTGAGACTAAAATTCGTACGGCCTACTAACGCTACCTATCGGCGTTTCAACGCAATAGGGGGATACTTTGGTTCACTAGCTATCGATTGAGACCGCGCCGAGCTCATTCAATTGAAAACTCGCTGTTCCAGACCAATTTGAAAGAAACTACATGCATTGACCCCTACAAGTTTTTTTAAAACTAAAAAACAAGGAGATAGAGCATACAATTACAAATTTTTTTTTATTAATCATCATCTTCATTACGCACATGAATATCTTTTTCAAAATAAGCGCCATTCATGGCTATACAGGCGTCCATTCGTTCTTGCCATTTATCGAATGTTTTCGCGTATTCCGCCGTCGGTAAGGAGGAGAAAAACATCTGAGCCGCAGTGATGCGACTTCTTGATTCGTGCTGAATTGACGACCCCGTACGGCTGCCTTTAGTTGAGGAAGTAATCAAAAGTCGCAGGGGGCGAAGTCAGGACTATATGAGGGGTAGGGGTGAATTATGATATTTTTAGAAGTCATCACCGCCGTGCAGATGTTTACACACGCATTTCTTCCACTCCGGAAGCAGGGGGAAAAGAGTTCTCAGAATTCTTGCTGCATATTGGTAATGGTACTTTCCCTCATTCTGGCTCTGAAAATGGGGGCATTATAGAATTACCTGCAAGTATAATTTCTCAGGACATTATGAGAGATGTCTATGGTAAAAAGTTTGACACTCCGGAGGATGTCCTGAAATTTTCTAATGTTGCAATTCTGGCACCAAAGAATGATCATTGTCAGAAGATCAACGACAAGATTTTGGACTTGATTCCTGGAGAAGCCAAAACCTACACAAGCGTGAATAGACTGATCAGTGAAAATGACAGTGAAATCCTGAAATTCCCCGTTGAATTTCTGGATAGTCTGGAGTTGACAGGTTTACCACCAAACAAATTACACTTAAAAGTTGGTGCGATTGTTATGTTGCTACGTAATATGAATGTGGCCCTTGGATTGCTGAATGGGACACGACTAATTGTGAGAAACATGTGCACGAATGCATTGGATCTGGAAATAATAACTGGGGTGGAGTGCAGTCAAAGGATATTACTCCTAAGAGTGGACCTGTCGCCAGTGGATTCCACCTTGCCTTTTTCATTCAAAAAGATACAATTGCCAATAAAGTTAGCCTTTTGTATGACGATCAACAAAGCCCAGGGACAGATGCTGGAGAAGGTTGGGATATATCTACCCAAGTATGTCTTCTTCAGTCATGTACAATTATACCTAGCTTTGTCGCGGACAACTTCGTTTAATAATTTAAAAATCCAAGTACAACCTGGAAGCTATAAAACTGCAAATGTGGTGTGGAAGGAGGTCCTGTAATATGATAACTTTATAAATTTTTGTAATTTTCATTTTTTTTTTTTTAATGTATAGAATAGAGATATGTGGTGCGCTGCTAGTCTATATGTATATGTGACAGTTTCTATAAAAAGGGGAAACTTTGTCGATCGATCAAAGTCTCAGAAAACGCGAAAAAAGAAAAACAAAAATTATTGGTCGAAAAAATTAATTTTGAGATTTTGGTTGATTTCTATAGAAAAAACATCGCAATAACGAAAAGACAAAATTTACGCGCATGAGAGAGAAGAGGGAGAGAGAGAAAGAGAATTATGAAACCGAATGAGAAAGAATTGGGACCGGGCGAACGTCTGGCGCGCTAGTATCGCTCTACGTGATAAGAATTTGAAAGAATGATCATGGCAATCAAATGATGTGTAAGTAAAGCAATTTTCATGATTTTTTGCATTTAAATAGTATTTAACGTAACGTGGGTGGAGGTTTCAAACATTTTTGTTACGGCTCGTAAACTATACTTTCTCCAACCAGCAGAGGTAAAGTAATCGTGATGATTAATGTATTTTTATGACAAATAACATAGAGAAAAATTTTTGTCACATTAAATACTCATTACTACATTTTCAAATATCTTCACAGTATCAATTATTTTATAAAAATCGAAGAAATGTAACAAAAAAAAAAAAAAATAGTTTTGATCTTCCGTTTACCATTATCATCTCTATTGAATAGTCCTACAAGATCATTCTTTCAAAGCTTCTATTTTTGACCGCCAGGTGACGACTCTTTCGATGCATGGTCCCATGTACAAATGTCTGCGTTTGCTTCTTCGTGGTTTTTCGGAGCTCACGAATAAATCCGATGTTCTGCATTGTTACCACGCAGAAGAGCGAAAAATTACCTTTCCAACAAGCCCTCGTCGAGGCTGGTAATGTGATTCTGCGGCGAATTAGGGCCGCTTGACGGAGTGGGAGAAAAAGGTGTGTCTAACTTTAAACGCGTTTTCCCCAAAAACGTGTTTTCCCGCGTTCTTGTTACACTCATCTTTGACCGCTTGTATCTTCGGAACAAAAAACACTACAAATCTCGCCGATAGCTCGTTGGAATGGGCATTCATTCCTCTATTAGATACTGTCCGTAACTCAAAATTCGTCGAATTGACAAAGTTACCCCTTTTTATAGGAACTGCCACATATTAAAATAATTGATGAAAACTAATAGAGTTCGTCCGGCCATTCTATCCAGCCGATTTGCTTCATATTTCTAAATGAAAGGACTCAAAGATCAATATTTCAGGTTCTAATTGAGGTACAGAATTTGTTTTACTCTAAGAACACTCAGTGGATCAAGAACTTTCATTTGAGCTTTTAACCACTCAAATTGGTTGAGTCTGAGGATAGTTGTGAGTGGACATTCCCCTTGACTTTTGATATTATTTTCAAGATTTTTCTTGACTCAAAGATCTATACCTCAGGTTTTAATTGCGGTACAGACTTTGTTTTGCTCTAAGAACACTCAGTTGGTCAAGACCTTTCATTTAAATTTGTGACCACTCAAATCGGTCGAGTCTGAGGACAGTTGTGAGTGGGTATTCAACTTCACCTGTTATAATTTTAGAAGGAAAAAATGGTAGAATAGATAACACTTGCTACATTCTGATTGGCTCTCAGCTTCAGCCATTATACTTCCAATTAACAACGAAATGCTGCGGAGCTGCACGGGTCTTCTAGTAATATTGAAAATTCTTTCGATTTTTTCGCTCTTATAATTTTTTAGTTTTTTTTAGTGGTGGGGGTATTGAGAAGATTTGAAGGACTAATCCTCCCACCCCTCCCCTATTTACGTATGTGCCCTTTCCACAGTTTTTTGGTAATATCTCGAGAAAGGAGAAAAGATTGAGCCTTAGCGAAACTAACCCGTGCACTAACGAGTGTTAATGAAATAATGAAGCATTCGCGAATAAGCCTATTTTGGAGGACAAAATCCGAAATGGAAGCTGTCTTTTCCCTGGCTTCACTGTCGATTTTTTGGAAATGTCTTCAGAAAGGGTTGAGAGCGATAACGAAATTAGTGTTTTCACTAACGAAACACTTCCAAACAAGTCTATTTTGAACGAAAAATTTGTGGTGGGCGGAATCTAGCGAAATGGATTTTCACCTTGTGAAATTCGTACGTGCACTACATTGATGCAGAATCTAGCGATTTTAATATTTTTTATGAGTTTTTAACCCATTGCTTCTGACGCCTCAATATGCTAATTTATTCGACGTAAAATTAGTTCGAATTTTCCCCTTGGCGAAAAAGTATCGGACGCAAAGGGAAATACGGCTGCTTTAATTTGCTAGATTTTCTTGTGTACGTTAATAAAGAATCGATCTTATTCCGGTGAATGGAGCTAGCCGCGCACTTTTATCGTCGGTTTAGAAATTTTAATTAGGGTTTCTGAATATTCGTTACGTTGAAAAATAAAATTTGGTAAGACGAGAAGGCATACGTAGATACGAAAGATTTATTCGTTTACTTCAATATAAAAGAAGAGAAAGTCCACACTAATTTCTTTTTCTGGGGATTTAAACAGTTTGCTCTTTTTTGCCATTTCCCCCTCTTCTTTTTTTTTTGTTGTTGTTTAAATGCCTTCATAAAGTCGTCATTCTCGCTTCGGCGTCGTTTCGGGAAACATCGAGGCCGTCATCGATGAAAAAAGGTCATCAAGTATGTCGATGGCTCGATGCCTATGGTATATATTTTCTATACTACTTAGACTTGGAAAAGTGTTTCGGCTACTCGTAAAACACCCGTTTCTCCCATGAAAAACGTTACGGAATGGTTGAAAATTTAACGAGGTCGTACACCTACAATAAATTGTGCTATATATACGATGTTCGGGCGAAGGAAGAAGAGAATAAATAAACAAGTTCCGGTCATTGGTATAGTACTTCAAGAGTAGATTCAGAAAACGTAACTTTTTCGAAACAACTTGTCTAGAGGATGAGATTTCCGGTTTACAATCGTTTTAATTTCACTTGACAAGCGGCAAAAGTGTACTTAACTTTTTTAATTTTGCCGACTGACGAAAACTCCCGAGCAAAACCCCCTCCTTCCCAAATACCTTTTCAGTATATTTTTTCAATCGTACACGCTTACATTCATCTCCCTACACTTCCGAATTTAACTACCTTCATTTAGGCCAGTAAAGCTAAAAAAAAGTAATGTCCTTATTTCACAAACTTTATTGTATAATAAAAATAATAAAGTAAGATACCGGCTACAGACCGGACGTTTTTTCTCGAATCTTTTACTCAGCGAAAGCTGATTACTTTGTGGATAGGCAGACTAAGTTTTAACGATTCATAACTTACCATAAAAGCGAATTAAGTACTACGAACTCTTTTTTTAAAAGGCATTACAAAACACCGAATCTCTCTAATGTTTGAAGCAATTTTTAATCAAACAGTATGGGTCGATACTGTGATCAAGAGCGCGCTGTATCATAGTTATTAAAATAACCTGGGGTGAGTGTAACCCCGAAATTGTATTGTTTATATTTGAGAAGCTATCAAAAACAGGGTAAAAATTCAATATTCAATTTTAATGCTGATGTACATCTAGAAACACTTAGCTCTCTTTTCATTAAAAAGTATATTAACTCAGTTTCAGTTAGGCATGCTATGAAAACTCTTTTCGGCCCTTGAATTTTCGAAATTCTGACTGGAACAAGTAGAATATCGATCCGCTATTCAGGTGCAAACTTTAAGGGTATGAGCTGGAGACAACGAAACAAGACCCACGTGACTTTATCGGAAAGAATCAGATTATGTTTTTGCAAAACCATTTCAACGCACGAGTTTTTTGTGAAACAATATTCAGATCTGAGTATGTGAAATTTGAATAAAATACAGATAGACGAACAATTGGTGGTGCATTTTGGCTTGACCTATCAAAAGTGACTAGAAATCAGGGAAAGGCGAAATCGAAAATCGGATGACTGAAGATAATGATTTGAAAATCATTTTGAAATGGAATTAAAAGCTCGACTTAAAATCACTTTGGGGGAGCGTGTTCTAAGATGGCGCACTGCAGATTTCCCGCAACTGGCAACACTGATATCAAAACTGATTTTGCACCGACCTAGCATTTCGTGTCCTTGCCTTCTTAACGTAGGAACACACGTACTAGAGCACTATAAGCCTAAGTGGGGAAATACGTCATTTTTTATCCAACCGTGCCCGTAGATGCCAAATCCGACTATGCCAAGCGTACCGCGTAGTCAATTCGGCATCGACGGGCGCGTTTGGATAAAAATGACGTGTTTCCTCACTCGTGTTTATAGCGCTTTAATCGTATTAGAGCACCTAGAAAAAACCGAGTAGGTACTGACATCCGCCATGTTGAATCGTCGGGCACCAAGCAACTCAAAATGGCAAATGTCAGTACTCGGGTGTTTCCACATATCCACATGCACTATCCGTATTAGGCAGTGGCATCGTGTCTGGGTGTTCAGGGTGTTCACTGCACACCCACTTAATTCTTGTCTTACAACAAAAATCCCAGAAACAAGGAAAGATTTAAATTTTGATTAAAATACAAAATATAACCTCAAAAAATTGAAAAATAGCCGGAATATTTCTCTTTGCGCTTTGTGCGGTTCTTATCTTTGTCACATACTATGGGAATCACATAAGATGTTCACTAGCAACATTGAACACTCTTGTTGGTCTTGTCGCAGTGGCGTTATCTTTGTCACACTTTTACTATGGGAATCGCGTAGGATGTTCACTAGCAACATTGCACACTCTTGTTGGTCTTAATGCAGAGGCGTTATCTTTGTCACATACTATGGAAATCGCGTAGGATGTTCACTAGCAACATTGCACACTCTCGTCGGACTTGATGCAGTGGCGTTATCTTTGTCACATTTACTATGGGAATCATGTAGGATGTTCACTAGCAACCATAGGCGCAAATAGGAGGGAGATTGAGGGCTTAGCCCCCCCCCCCCCCAACACTGAAAAATTACCAAAGGAAATGATGCGGGGAGGTGGTGTTGCTTCATAATAAGGGAGCTTAAGCCCCCCAGTTCTGAGCCCTATTTGCGCTTCTGCTAGCAACATTGCATACTCTCGTCGGCCTTGTCGCAGTGGCGTTTGCAACAAAGACCACGAAGAGTGAAGCGGAGACTTCGTTAATTAAATGGCAGGGAGTTCGCCAGCAAAAATGAACGTTCCGGAAGCGCATGCGCATGCTATTTGGTGAGTTCGTGGATGCAACTTCATTCTTCATTGACACTCATTATTTATGCATACTGATATTGATCATAAGTTTTCAATACTACTGATTTTTTTGTGGAGGGGAGAGGGAGGGCGCAGACCCGCCAGTTGAACACCAGGGAAAGAGCACCACGCGACGCTTTGGTATTAGGGGCTCTGTACAAAGACTGGGAAGGATAGCCGCCGTTTTTTCCCAGTTTGTTCCGTGAAACGAAAAGTGGTCATAACCATTCCGATCACTAAAAATTTCACAATCGATTCAAATCGGAAATCAATCAATGCAAAAAATTAGAGGAAATAAATTAATATTTTGATTAATCGATCAATTTTTGATCAATTGATCATCGATTTTTCGATCACCGATTATTTGATCAATTAGTTTACTAAAAACAGGAAAAAGGATTAAAACAATAATGAAAAATTCACGATGGGATTGAAAAATCGACTTTTAAATGCCGATTGACTGAAAATGATCGATCAAATATCGAAAACCAATCATAAGGTATTTAACAGATCAATCAGAAATTATCGCACCAAAAACCGATTTTTAAATACGGAATAATCGAAAATGATCGATAATCGATTTTGATCGGAATGGTTAGCTGGTCACACGGTGTTTACCGCTCCCGCGGCTCACATTACGTTAGCCGATTTTCTCTTGACGGACCCAACTGGAAAGAAAATGGCGGCTGTCTTTACCTGTATGAAGTATCTGGAGCAGTGTTAAACAAAACGATTTTTTGTCATTTTGTCAGAGGAGCACTTCATCTTTTTTTGTACGTCATAAGTTTTATCATCTTCAGAGTTTTGTCGTATCATGTCTCTCAGCATAGTCTGGTCGATGATAGAGGGGCGTATGACAATGCACGTATGCCAAATTGGCCCCGGGACACCGCACCCCTTATTCTGGAAACGCCCCGAACGGGCCTGCGTCAGAATAGGGGGATTGCTTTGGGGTAGCTCCTGCTACCCCCATTTATCGTGTCGCCTCTTCACGGCGGCGAATCTACGGCGTCTTATTTTTCTGTCTCTTCGCTGTCGATTTGCGCCGGATCGTATTCTTCGTCGGTTGATGGCAATTACGACATCGTCGTTGTCGTCGTCGGTGGGATGGTGAGTGCCGGCATAGGGTGCTATGTCCGCTGCCTTTGTCTCTGCCACTCCAGCTCCATCTTGCGGCCCAACGTCTTCTTGACAAAGCAGCTGCCTGGTCCCATCCCGCTCTGCTTCTCAGCATGATCGGGATCAGGTTCTCCGGTTTAAGCGGCTCAACACATCTGACTAAAATACTCTACTTAACTTGTGAGATTAAAATCGGGGGGGGGGGAAATAAATTCCACCGACTGTATTCCTTGGTTTCTAATCTCTTCATTCAGGGTAGAAAACTGCCTGTTCGGTAGCGATGTAGGGTACGATAAAAACATCGATAAAAAGAAAATTCAGATACAGCGGGTTATCCGATTCGGTCGTCGATAAGTCAGCATACGAATTTACGATCAAACGGTTGCCCACATGCGGAGAATTTAAAAGCACTGGTAATATAAGTTACAACGTTTATTAAATGAAACACGAGAAGGATCCAGACGTGACAGAATGAGACGGGACGAGACAAGACGAGATCAGACAGTTTACAGAAGGACCCACGAGGACTTCAAACGGCTTTGAATTGATTTGGTATAATTTTTTCCACGCGTGCACTTCGTTATACAGCGTGGTACGTGAATTCTGCCTCAAGTTATCTGGAATAATCGCTCAATCTGCTATCAGAAGATGCTAGCTGAAAGTTGGGAGCGAAATTCTTCTCCGAGTATAATACCATAGCTAACGACACTAAAAGCCGCGACAAATTGTATTACGCATTCGAGTCGAGTCGGTAAATTTCACCTAGGTGCGAGCGAGTGAGTAACTTTCCTTTTAATGCTTCTTCATTCTTCCAACCATAAAGCTTTTCCAATTTCATTGTGTAACCTCTAATTTGACGTTTGAAGAGCGAAAAAGATAAAAGGGCTTGCCTACGCTCAAGAATAAGTTTCCATTCTAATGACAAATCCACTTTCGCCGACAATATTGAGACGAATATGGTGCACGATGAACGCTAAATGAAAAAGAATTTAGCGAGAACTTGAAAACGTTCGAGCACTCGTTCATTTTAATTCGACCATTAGGGACTTTTTCTCGCGATGTTTATTTTAATGTAAAATTTATTGTCGAAGTTCGATCAGTGTCTTTTTTATTCATTCAACTAGGTGTTCTTTTTGTGGTGTACAAGAATCACAGCACGAGTAGGCGGGTTTGACACTTTCGTATACATTGCTACAATATTGACGTGGATATGTCTAATGGCTCGTCACGCGAAAAAGGAAAATTCCGCAGAAAAGACTCCGCAAAAAGCATTCCGCTGAAAAACGTTACTATCGTGATATATAGTCATGTATTCCTCTTCACGCGGTCATTCGTTCCACCACGCTTTAACCGACCAACACGGAAATTGTCGACGGACCCCGAGACTAATGGCGAGAAGGTATTACAATGACATCGCGACTTAATACGTGAACGGTGGTTGCCATGAGACATATCCGTGCAAAGATGTACAGCATGTATCTGGCCTGCTGACAAAACTCCGCCTTCGAAGAGCGCGTTTTTGAAAAAAACGGGCGTTTTAACTAGAAAATCACTTAGAACCTTGAAAATTTTACTGGCAGTTTTAACAACTTTTTAATTACGCGCGCATTAGCCATTGCTTTTTGAAAACATTCAACGTGCGAATTTCTTCATGTTACAAAATGGCGTTTTAGAGAGTAAGATGGAATTTGCCGGGTTCATCAGTTCTTAATTACGCGCAGATCATAAGAAATGTTCACGCGATTCCTCATATCACTAAATGCCCTTTTTTAAGAAAGAGAGCATTTTCTGTAACGAAACAAGACCCACGTGACTTTATCGGAAAGAATCAGATTATGTTTTTGCAAAACCATTTCAACGCACGAGTTTTTTGTGAAACAATATTCAGATCTGAGTATGTGAAATTTGAATAAAATACAGATAGACGAACAATTGGTGGTGCATTTTGGCTTGACCTATCAAAAGTGACTAGAAATCAGGGAAAGGCGAAATCGAAAATCGGATGACTGAAGATAATGATTTGAAAATCATTTTGAAATGGAATTAAAAGCTCGACTTAAAATCACTTTGGGGGAGCGTGTTCTAAGATGGCGCACTGCAGATTTCCCGCAACTGGCAACACTGATATCAAAACTGATTTTGCACCGACCTAGCATTTCGTGTCCTTGCCTTCTTAACGTAGGAACACACGTACTAGAGCACTATAAGCCTAAGTGGGGAAATACGTCATTTTTTATCCAACCGTGCCCGTGGATGCCAAATCCGACTATGCCAAGCGTACCGCGTAGTCAATTCGGCATCGACGGGCGCGTTTGGATAAAAATGGCGTGTTTCCTCACTCGTGTTTATAGCGCTTTAATCGTATTAGAGCACCTAGAAAAAACCGAGTAGGTACTGACATCCGCCATGTTGAATCGTCGGGCACCAAGCAACTCAAAATGGCAAATGTCAGTACTCGGGTGTTTCCACATATCCACATGCACTATCCGTATTAGGCAGTGGCATCGTGTCTGGGTGTTCAGGGTGTTCACTGCACACCCACTTAATTCTTGTCTTACAACAAAAATCCCAGAAACAAGGAAAGATTTAAATTTTGATTAAAATACAAAATATAACCTCAAAAAATTGAAAAATAGCCGGAATATTTCTTTTTGCGCTTTGTGCGGTTCTTATCTTTGTCACATACTATGGGAATCAAATAAGATGTTCACTAGCAACATTGAACACTCTTGTTGGTCTTGTCGTAGTGGCGTTATCTTTGTCTTATACTATGGGAATCACGTAGGATGTTCACTAGCAACATTGCACACTCTTGTCGGTCTTGTCGCAGTGGCGTTATCTTTGTCACACTTTTACTATGGGAATCGCGTAGGATGTTCACTAGCAACCATAGGCGCAAATAGGAGGGAGATTGAGGGCTTAGCCCCCCCCCCCCCCAACACTGAAAAATTACCAAAGGAAATGATGCGGGGAGGTGGTGTTGCTTCATAATAAGGGAGCTTAAGCCCCCCAGTTCTGAGCCCTATTTGCGCTTCTGCTAGCAACATTGCATACTCTCGTCGGCCTTGTCGCAGTGGCGTTTGCAACAAAGACCACGAAGAGTGAAGCGGAGACTTCGTTAATTAAATGGCAGGGAGTTCGCCAGCAAAAATGAACGTTCCGGAAGCGCATGCGCATGCTATGTGGTGAGTTCGTGGATGCAACTTCATTCTTCATTGACACTCATTATTTATGCATACTGATATTGATCATAAGTTTTCAATACTACTGATTTTTTTGTGGAGGGGAGAGGGAGGGCGCAGACCCGCCAGTTGAACACCAGGGAAAGAGCACCACGCGACGCTTTGGTATTAGGGGCTCTGTACAAAGACTGGGAAGGATAGCCGCCGTTTTTTCCCAGTTTGTTCCGTGAAACGAAAAGTGGTCATAACCATTCCGATCATTAAAAATTTCACAATCGATTCAAATCGGAAATCAATCAATGCAAAAAATTAGAGGAAATAAATTAATATTTTGATTAATCGATCAATTTTTGATCAATTGATCATCGATTTTTCGATCACCGATTATTTGATCAATTAGTTTACTAAAAACAGGAAAAAGGATTAAAACAATAATGAAAAATTCACGATGGGATTGAAAAATCGACTTTTAAATGCCGATTGACTGAAAATGATCGATCAAATATCGAAAACCAATCATAAGGTATTTAACAGATCAATCAGAAATTATCGCACCAAAAACCGATTTTTAAATACGGAATAATCGAAAATGATCGATAATTGATTTTGATCGGAATGGTTAGCTGGTCACACGGTGTTTACCGCTCCCGCGGCTCACATTACGTTAGCCGATTTTCTCTTGACGGACCCAACTGGAAAGAAAATGGCGGCTGTCTTTACCTGTATGAAGTATCTGGAGCAGTGTTAAACAAAACGATTTTTTGTCATTTTGTCAGAGGAGCACTTCATCTTTTTTTGTACGTCATAAGTTTTATCATCTTCAGAGTTTTGTCGTATCATGTCTCTCAGCATAGTCTGGTCGATGATAGAGGGGCGTATGCCAATGCACGTATGCCAAATTGGCCCCGGGACACCGCACCCCTTATTCTGGAAACGCCCCGAACGGGCCTGCGTCAGAATAGGGGAATTGCTTTGGGGTAGCTCCTGCTACCCCCATTTATCGTGTCGCCTCTTCACGGCGGCGAATCTACGGCGTCTTATTTTTCTGTCTCTTCGCTGTCGATTTGCGCCGGATCGTATTCTTCGTCGGTTGATGGCAATTACGACATCGTCGTTGTCGTCGTCGGTGGGATGGTGAGTGCCGGCATAGGGTGCTATGTCCGCTGCCTTTGTCTCTGCCACTCCAGCTCCATCTTGCGGCCCAACGTCTTCTTGACAAAGCAGCTGCCTGGTCCCATCCCGCTCTGCTTCTCAGCATGATCGGGATCAGGTTCTCCGGTTTAAGCGGCTCAACACATCTGACTAAAATACTCTACTTAACTTGTGAGATTAAAATCGGGGGGGGGGGTTAAAATAAATTCCACCGACTGTATTCCTTGGTTTCTAATCTCTTCATTCAGGGTAGAAAACTGCCTGTTCGGTAGCGATGTAGGGTACGATAAAAACATCGATAAAAAGAAAATTCAGATACAGCGGGTTATCCGATTCGGTCGTCGATAAGTCAGCATACGAATTTACGATCAAACGGTTGCCCACATGCGGAGAATTTAAAAGCACTGGTAATATAAGTTACAACGTTTATTAAATGAAACACGAGAAGGATCCAGACGTGACAGAATGAGACGGGACGAGACAAGACGAGATCAGACAGTTTACAGAAGGACCCACGACGACTTCAAACGGCTTTGAATTGATTTGGTATAATTTTTTCCACGCGTGCACTTCGTTATACAGCGTGGTACGTGAATTCTGCCTCAAGTTATCTGGAATAATCGCTCAATCTGCTATCAGAAGATGCTAGCTGAAAGTTGGGAGCGAAATTCTTCTCCGAGTATAATACCATAGCTAACGACACTAAAAGCCGCGACAAATTGTATTACGCATTCGAGTCGAGTCGGTAAATTTCACCTAGGTGCGAGCGAGTGAGTAACTTTCCTTTTAATGCTTCTTCATTCTTCCAACCATAAAGCTTTTCCAATTTCATTGTGTAACCTCTAATTTGACGTTTGAAGAGCGAAAAAGATAAAAGGGCTTGCCTACGCTCAAGAATAAGTTTCCATTCTAATGACAAATCCACTTTCGCCGACAATATTGAGACGAATATGGTGCACGATGAACGCTAAATGAAAAAGAATTTAGCGAGAACTTGAAAACGTTCGAGCACTCGTTCATTTTAATTTGACCATTAGGCACTTTTTCTCGCGATGTTTATTTTAATGTAAAATTTATTGTCGAAGTTCGATCAGTGTCTTTTTTATTCATTCAACTAGGTGTTCTTTTTGTGGTGTACAAGAATCACAGCACGAGTAGGCGGGTTTGACACTTTCGTATACATTGCTACAATATTGACGTGGATATGTCTAATGGCTCGTCACGCGAAAAAGGAAAATTCCGCAGAAAAGACTCCGCAAAAAGCATTCCGCTGAAAAACGTTACTATCGTGATATATAGTCATGTATTCCTCTTCACGCGGTCATTCGTTCCACCACGCTTTAACCGACCAACACGGAAATTGTCGACGGACCCCGAGACTAATGGCGAGAATGTTATTACAATGACATCGCTGACTGAATACGTGAACGTGTGTGGTTGCCATGAGACATATCCGTGCAAAGATGTATGTACAGCATGTATCTGCATGCAGTGTAGATTCTTTCTTTTGTTCGTTTATTGACGAGAATTTTGTCGAATGAGAAAAAGTAATATGAAAACAGAGTAAAGAGGCAGAATCGTCCATCAAAAAGTCACTGTGGACACGTTTTCAAAAAATGTCACGTCTGTCGCTACTGAATAGCATCTTTGAAATTAGTATCAAGCAGCCCGTATTATACCTAGAAACTTCGTTTTCAGTTCAAAATTTAGGGTTAACTCCCTTCTAATAATCTTGAAAATTTCACGTCTTCAGCTCGCGTCGCGGCCCCGTAATCGCAATTCTTCTGAAAATCAAAAAAATGGGACCCCCAAAAAAAAGGTTGCCTAGTATGTAATAGTAACGTTTATTTTATAATACGTACAATTATCGACCAGAATCGTAATTAGTGAATTTGAACGAAAAAAGATATGTCGTTAACTTATGTCAGGAGTTTCTAAACAAAAACTGACTTCATAACGGGCAAAAAAATTGTGGGTTTCGGACCAAAATCGCAAATGAACGTACCACTTTCCTATCCCGTGCAACCTTCGTGGCAAATGCTCGGACTAATTTGGGAATCAAAATGGCGGTCCAGTATACCTGTGTGAAGCCATAGTACCCTACGAGAACGAGCGAGATCTAAGTGTTGGGGGTCAAAAATATCGATTTTAAGGTTCCACCAGAAATGGGTAGAACACGTTCCCAGCTACATTTCCATAAAAAGATTAGACGATTCCGTCCATTTTAGGCAGAGTTAGAATCGAAAACACTCGAGCGAGTGCGAGAACACAAACCATGCACAAAAACTTCAAAGTCGATTTTCTCAAAATGAGGTTTTTCAGACTAGAAAAATTTCGAACTGCTATAACTCCGCGTAGAATTGAGTTTTGCGATGATTTTCTTATGCTCGTTTTAATGTCCTCTATCTGATGGTATCGATATCTCGAAATCGATTTCTCCTCGTTTGTGTATGATTTCTCTGATCACATCACATATTTACTCTCAGATCGCATCACATATTTACTATTCCATATTAGGTGACCTGCACTGTTTTTCGAACTTTTCTTCGTTAAAACTTTCTTTATTTTCCCCCTCTCTAAAATATATAATGTAGGACCTCAAAGTACTCACTTTCAGCTTGCCATTCGTACCAAAAACTGAATAGTTTGACGAATTAGTCCATGAATGAACGAGCAGAGTAGCGCGAGCGCATAGACATATTGAAATAATGGAAATTGGAAAATCACTGAGAACTGGGCAAATACTCCTTTAATCAACATGATTTTCCTTACGGAACCATTTGTGACGCGTCACAAGAAAACATACCTTAGGGAAGGTTGAAACTGAGATTTCCCGGGGAATCTAACGCAACTTACCGCACGTCTCTAGCTCTTTCCCCAACTGAGATATAGCGTTTTGAAATCAGAGCATTCCAAAACGTGCATGTTGCGCAGGACAAACTACATTAAAAATAATAGAAGTATTTCCCGAGAGATGACACTTGTAAAGTTCCTCTAGGAAGTGTGTAGTCCCAGAACTTCATTCTCACACTATACATTTATTATAAACATGTAAAGTCTCTTTTTGAAATGCTACCCGGTAAAAATGTCGAATTAGGCCTCCACAAATTGATACAGTGTTGCTGGGAAGGTGAACGACAACTTCCCATTGAAAACTCAATTTCACTAAAAATTAGTTTTTTTTTCCTACATGCTCGAAAAGCGCCTTATTTGTAACCACTTCTCAGCGCAGGAAGTGAAATTTCCGAATCGACAATGTAGTGCATAAACAATACACTAAAAAGGATGCAAAAATAATCCAGTTTTGCACTAGAACAAAAAAGTGACGTCAAAACCGCATGTTTACTTGGCAGATGGCAGTAGAAGGAAGATTCACACTAGATGGACAGACGGGTCGTTTTCGTCGCTTATACGTGTTTTGATACCTAAGCGTCCAGCAACTCCTATAAACTACTGCTTTTCGAGCATGTATTAAAAATATACATATATATAGTTTGCAACTTTTGCAAGAAGCGCTTGTTGCAAAATATACTATTTTCACCCTATTTTTGCGTCTACCGCAAAATTAGGATTTTCACCTTAAGCTATATTTTCTTATTGATGTATCCTATCTAATTCACCACTTTTTCTCAGAGTGCGTCATCTACTGACTTCAAACTCGAGGTATTCCGTGTTAGAAACCTATTCCGTATTTGGCGTATTTTCCCTAATTTTTGCCACTCTTTTAAAAAAGGTCGATTTCGTCACTTTGTTTATTTTTCAAAAAATATCACATTGTCACTCTTTCAGAAAAGGTCACTTAAAGCTCCCATTGACCCTTCTGTCAAAGTCACTGTGCACACGTTTTCAAAAACTACCAAGTTTTCTGCTTTCTTAGAAACTGTTATTTTGCCCTTCGCTTAGAAAAGGTCACATTTGTCACTTTGTCCATCTTTCAAGAAATATCGCAATGTCACTCTTTTAGAAAAGGTAACTTGAAGCTCCTATCGACACTTTTTCAGAACTCTTCCCATTGTCATTTTTCTTGGGAGATGCTACATTTATCCCTTTTTCAAAAAAGATCACTTTCAGCACTTTTCCAGATAATGTAACTTGCCACTTTTCAGAAAAAGTCACGTAGTTGCTTAAAAAAAAAAAACAACATTGTCACTTTTAAAAAAACATTTCTGGAAAGGTCACTTGTGCCAATTTTTCAGCAAAACTCATGCCAATTTTTCAGCAAAAGTCACTTTTGTCACTTTTACAAAAAATAATATTTCTATCGCTCTTTTAAAAAATGTCACGTTATTCACGTTTTTTAGAAACAATAATTCTTTCTACTTTTTGAGAAGAAAGTCAGTTTTATCATTTTTTCCTACGAGAGTTCACGCTTGTCCTTTTTTACAATATAGGTCTTTCTTGTCACTTTTTTTTTAAAGAGAAGACGTCACTTTTGTTACTTTTTTAAAAGAAATATCCTTTTGTTCCTTTTTCTGAAAATATCACATTGTCATTTTTTAGAGAAGATAACATTTGTCACTCTTTCCTAAATGTTTTCTCTAATATAAGTTTCAGAAATGTTCCCATTGTCACTTTTCTTAAAAAAAAAAAAAAAAAAAAAAAAAAGTTACATTTGTCCTTTCTTCAAAAAAAAGTCACTTTTATCACTTTCCATAGAATATAACCTGCCATTTTCCAGAAAAAGTCATTTTGTTACTTTTTAAGAAACAAAAACTGGTTAATTTTTAGTAAAGACAATTCTAAAAAAGAAACTTGTGCCATTTTTATCAGAAAAAGTGTCTTCTGTCACTTTTTTAAAAAAAATTTCATTTTTGTCACTCTTTTAAAAAATATCATATTTATCACTTTTTTTTTTTTATAAACGCTCATTTTTGTTACTCTTTTAGAAAAGGTCACTGTCAGTTTTTTCTTAAAAGAAGTTACTTTTGTCTCTTTTCTAAAGAAAAAGTCACTTTTTTTGAAATATTACTTTTTTTTTTTTTTTTTTGAAATATTGCATTGTCATTTTTTCAGAAAAAGTAACATTATGGTCACTTTTCCAGAAATGTTTCCTCTGTCACTTTTCTTAGAAGAGGTTACACTTGTCAATTTTTCAAAAAAGATCACTTTAATCACTTTTTCAGAGAAGGTATAGCTTCTCTTCAAAAAAAGTCTCTTTGTTACTATAAAAAAAAAGCTCATTGACGCTTTTCTTTGGTCACTTCTATTACAATATTGAAAAAGTACCTTGCCCCTTTTCAGGAAAAGTCACTTTTGTCACTTTGTTTCCTTTTCAGAAAATATTACTTTTGCCACACTTTTAGAAAAGTTTCCATTGATACGTTTCAGAAATGTTCCCATTGCCACTTTTTAAATAAGTGGTTACATTTTTCCCTTTTTCAAAAAAAGTCACTTTTATCACTTTTCCGCAGAATAAATAACCTGCCACTTTTCTGAAAAAGTCACTTTGTTCCTTTTTAAGAAATAAAAAAGTTGTTACTTTTTAAAAAAGAAGTTACTTATCACGATTCTAAAAAAAATACTTGTGCCATCCCCCTCCCCCCTCCCCCCAAAGGAAGGTCTATTTTATCGCTTCTTCAAAAAATATCATTTCCGTCGCTCTTTCAAAAAAGTTTCATTTCCCACTTTTATAGAAACTATAATTATTGCTACTATTTTAGAGAAATGTCGGTTTGGTCTCGTTTTCCTGGAAGAGGTCACTTTTGTCGCTTTTTCAGATGAATCATTTTGTTACTTTTCAGAAAATATCACATAGTCACTTTTTAGAAATGGTAACTTTGTTACTTTTTTCAAAAAGAGGTTACTTTTGTCTCTTTTTCAAAAAACCTACTTTTATCAATTTTCCAAAGAAGGTCATTTACCACTTTTTAGAAAATGTCATTTCGATACTTTTTCAAAAAAAATATACATTGTTTTTGTTGTTCTTCTTTTTAAAAGAAAAAGTCACTTTTGTTACTTTTATAAGATCACTAGTGCCACTGTCCCAGGAAAGGTCACGTTTATTAGTTTTTCAGAAAAGTAACTAACCTTTTTTTTAAGGAAACTGTTACTTCTTTCATTTTTTTTCTTTCTTCCTACTAGTTTCAAATTCAGAAAATAATGAGTGGCAAGAATGATTTTCCACAATATTAAATCACTTAAGAAAAGATGATTTAAAAATTTTTTTCTCGAATTTAAGATTGAGAATTGGTTGTTGATAACTCCAACCAGCTCTCGTCAAATTTTAGAAATTTTTGGTCTCTCCGCCCGCGGAGAAACACGGCTCAAAGTTGAAACTGCAGAAGTGGAAGTCTGATTTTCACACCACCAAAGAGCTAAAGAGATGTGATGAACAATTCTAGAATAAAAGTCGAATTTTTTGTAAAATACTAGAGAGAAATTTTTCAAGCGGTCAATTCTAATAATTTTCATTGAAATCATTGCTAAACTCTTGAATGGAACATGTGGTGGTGTGGTATGTTATTAGAAATGGTTTGTATTGCTCTACACCATAGACTGATCAAGATTCCTCATTTTCAAAATTCCAGCAATTTGTCCAAAATTTTGAAGCGGAGATGCAACACAATGTAGGAATTCTGTCGTGCAACTTAACAAAATTGTGGTTTTCTAGCAAAAATTTCAAATTTTTCACCCGACCCTAATTTGTGCCACAAAAACCAAATTTCGCCTCAAAATAGGCAAGATTAGTTTTACTTGGCAGAAATAAAGAAGTATCAAAGTAGCGATGTTTTTGGGTCACTGACTGAAAATTTCATCTGACTTTTTATTCGACCCACTATTAGGTCCTCAAAACTTAAATTTCATTCTTCAAGTGGGCAAAATTGACTTTATTTAGCAAATCGAAGAGGTATCAAAATATGTTGGTTTTTTTTTTTTTTTTTTTTTTGAATCTGTGATCAAGAAAACTTCACCAAATTTCTCATGTGACTCGATTTTGGGCTTCTCTCTTGAAACCGGAAAAATTGATTTAATTTTGAATCAGAAATACGACAATTTTGTTCAATTAAAAAAAAATTGTAAGTTGCCTTATTCCTCGTGGACAATTCGTTTGGTTATTTTGTCGACTAGTTTGAATTCTGGTAAACGTAAAAATTATGAATTGAAATACCTAATTTTAAATTTGAGTTATGAGACACCGAATGGAACCAGATTGAAAGTACTGCTATCATTCGAAGCAGATCTTATTTTCCAGGTTTCGCTTTTCAGTTATTGGAATGAAATGCGAAGTAAGGAAACAGCATTTAAATTCCCGTTGTAAGAGATTGTGACATTGTGACACTGCCACTCATTTTTTTCTTTCTTTATTTCCCGATAACGTTTTAATGGGGTTTGATAAATTATTAATTTTACTCATAATCAAACTTGGGTTGTAAAGTGTGGAAGGAAAAGCTAAGAGGCTCTCCTGCACAAAACCCAATTTTAGCTCCTCTCTAATACAGTAAAACCTCGCTAATACGAAACTGATGGGGAATGGCAAAATTTTCGATTTAGGGAGAGTTTCGAAGTAGAGAGAGTTCGAATATCCGAGGTGAATAGAAAAAAAAATTCGTTTTATCGAGGTGTTTTCTATTTTTGTTCAATATAATGTATACGTAATTTAGTAAAGCTTATTTTTTAAAGAAATCAGTTATTTTGGTTTGTTTAATACATGCGAAAAACGCGCGATCAACACATTTTTCAATTTCATGAAACGCTTGAAAAAGTCATCATGCTTCAAATTGTATCTAAACGTGTTCATAAAAACGATAAAATTTTCATTTCCCTGTGCAAACTTCAAATAGGCGAGGTTTTAATAGGAAAACGTTCGAATTTTAGAGGGTTTCTCATGCAAACTTCACATTGACGAGGTTCTAATATCAAAACATTCGAATTTTAGAGGGAGTTTCACATGTTATTTTTGTGTATTACTGAGGGTGTCGAAAACAATAATGTCTTTTTTTCGAATGTTAGAGGTTTCCCCAAGGGACAAGCGTTTTACTTCGTGCTACAGAGGTTTTCGTATTAACAAGGTTCGATTTATGAGGTTTCACTGTATTGATTATTACGGTATCTTTCAAGATTTTCTTGGAGATGGGCTAAGCTCAAACCCCCAACTTCACTGCTTCCACGAAGTCCGTGTATTTTTATAGGTAAATCAGTGGGGAGTGTTTCGCTTCTTGTGAAAGTAATTGTAGTTTTGAAATATCAGTTACCCCGTGGCGGTCTAAGTCTTGTAGGGCGCTTAGCTATCTCCATTAGTCACTGGTTTAAAAACCGTATCAAAATAGGATTTCTTGCTTCACTAATTTTAACGACTCTTCAGATTTTCCATGCGACCCGAAGTTCAGTCCACAAATTAGAATCCTATGCTTAAAATATGAGAATTTTATTTAATTTACAAGTCAAATTTAGTATCTAATTCGGATGAGGGAGCCCCCTTAATCTTTAAAAATTTTTGAAGCAGCCTTTTCGGAATCCCGAAATCTGAAATGAGCAATTAAAGATGGATTATAATCTTTCAAAACTGGGCGAACTCTCGCGGTTGAGAGCCACGGGTTTTGATGATCGTAGATTTCAAATATTCGCAAAATTTTCAAATTGGCTTCATTCGGTATTTTACAACCCAAATTTAGGATAGAGAAAATATAATTTTCAATTTTCAAGTTTGCTACAGTCCAAATCGGTGGAAAAAGTTCAAAGATTGACAAAAGGCGAGTTATTAAGGAAGATTGAGGCAATATTCCGTTTAGTCGAACAAGCTAGTTGTAATCCTGCTACCTTACTTAATCTTTGAAGTAAAGCAAGCGGAACAACTTTGAATTTTTAGAAAAGAGCAAGAAAGTACAGTTTTGCCACCTAAGGGAGAAATTTTGACCCCCGCTCCTCTCATAACTACAGTCTTGACCATCATCCATGCATTGTTGAAAAATCTTTTTAAGGACATCAGTCAAAAATGTTGTATCAAAAATTCACTTTTAATCGCGTTTTTATGTCCCACATTTAGTTAAATTCTTCGAATGGCAATTCTCGAGCATTTTTATTGTCTGACATAGGACAAATGTACATCTTGCAATCCGTGTATATTTTGAATGTTCCATGTTCCAGTTCTTCACTGAAATTCCAAAAATTAATGCTATTATAAATTTCCTTTTAAACATTTTTTGTTTTCGATTATTGTTCACGAAGAAGATAATTTCCATCCCTCACGAAAGGAAAAAAGTTAATTTTTTTCTTCTTAATAAGAAGCAGCAAGTAAGCCAGAGAGAAACATTTATTATGGAAATTAAGTTTTCATTGAAATGTATTTTTCGTGAATAATTTAGGCCCGAAAACAAGAAAGAACAAAACTGAAATTATTTTCATTTTAACTGAACTTCTATCCATTTATTATAAACTTGACTATACAGCTTCTCTTTCGCATCTCATGTTTTTGAATAAATACCGACGAATGCCTTTAAATACGCTGCAATTATGGTCTGAGTTACACAAGCTGATTTTGGTAACAGACTGTCATATTTTTCACCCTCTATTGAAGGCCTTTTGCCCCTTCGCCCTTTCGTGGCTCGACCCACTTACAGACTCATATTTTATATCGGCCCACTGGTTGATGCCTCGCTTCCTTCTCTTCTTCTGTCGTTCTTTCCTCAGGGAACAAATTTGTTAGGTATTCGTGAATTAGCAGTACAAGTAGTGAGACCAGATAGATTGGCCATTCTTTATCTTAAGAAAAGACATTGGAAATGATTACAGTGACCCCTCCCTTTTTTAATTTCAAAGAAAAGTTGGCTTTAAAGAGAAATTTTAGCTTTGATTTTGAAAAACTGATCTATTTGAAGAAAAATCTTACATCTCTGAGGAAATGAGACGTGATGCGAGCAATAAATTGTCCCCTTTCATAAAATAAGCAATCGTCCCCTTGAAAATAGCAATTCTGAAGCAAACAAAGTCATAAATCTATCTAGCTGTCTACTTGTCCTTCTGTAGTGGCCTAAACACAGGCCGGATCAAACATCGGAGGTGTTCAAAATCATTTACAGCACCAGAGCCGACGCCGAAGCTCTCGGAACATTTTTTCGCCCGTAAAAAGATGTGATGTATAACATAAAGACGTTTTCAAATTTATAAAAGAATTAAAGATTGTTTTTCACCTAATTTTTTACACTGAGTTTCAATTCGTTGTTCAAATTTGGCGGCGATGCTTTGTTCCCGGAATACACTCAAAAATGTTGGTGAACTTGGTCAAAAATGACTAACTCAGTTTTGACGACGGATTTGAATTTTTTCGCGAAAAGTTGATTTATAGCACCAGAGCCGACGTCGAAGCTCTCCGAAAATTTTTTCGCCGCAAAAAAAAAATTATGTGTATAGTATAGAAAAATTTTCAAAATTAGGAAAAACCAAAAATTTTGTATTAAAGACTATTTTTTCTCAATTAAGGACTATTTTTTAGTCACTTTTTCACAGTTTTATTCTTCTTTTCTGCTTTCTCTTCAACCCATTTCTTCCTCTTTTCTGTTGCCTCTTCAGCCTCTTTCTCCTTATTTTCTGCTCTCTCTTCTGCTGCCTTCTTCTTTTCTTTTCTTTCTTCTTCTAGTTGCAATTTTTCACATAATTCGCTTTGATTCTGTTTTTAATCGGGTAACTCTGAAAATCTCGGATCGCTGTGATCGATTATTGCGTTGAGTATTAGTTATGGTCACCCTTTTTGGAATCGGTCGAATATCTTCTGGACTATAATTATGATGGTATGGTTTATAGGTAAAGAGGGTGTATAAATACGTGGTTAGTTATAGTTTATAGTGAATTAACAGTGTAAAAATAACACTAGCATACATATACATCAATACATGCACACAACAATCGAATACTTGCACGTACCCACTTCACGCCGCAGATACCGCGAGTTCCATAATGTTTGTTTACATGACCCTTTCTATTTGCGAACAGAGTTAGATACAGCGAGTTAGTGAAAATGCGAAATAATTCTGAATGATAATTCGGTGGGAAAAAAAAAGATGGAAAAAAATTAATTTATTAAATAAGAAACTTTGAATATGTTCAGAGAGTAAGGAAATATGTTTGAATTATATTTACCGTATTAGTAAAGTTCTTTATCAGACGTTTTCTGAGTGTGGGATATAGGATAGGTATACCTATTAAATTTACAAGCAGCTTCTCTGATACCAATTTTATCAGTTTTCACAGCTTCAAAGGCTGCTTTCATCGATTCTTCAGTCCGTTCATTCCCCCGATTACTTTACTCACGTAATTCAACACCATACAGACAAGAAAAAATTCACTTTCGGTATTTCATTATGTAAACAATGATCTTATGGGTAAAAGGAATAACTCTGAGTATTGCTATTTAGTGGTTCCTTTTGCCCGGTTTCACTTGCCCAACACAGCTGGTTTATACATTTAAGCTTAAATAAATAATGAGAAGCAAATTCAAGTAATTTACTTAAGTTCATCGGAAAGTAGATAAAATTACCTTTCTTTTAAGATATTAGGTACTTACCTTAATTAAGCATAAATTCATAAAACGATTCCACTTCGAAACAACGCTGAAAACGTAAATATCAATCACATTTCATAAATTCCTTACCAAAAACTTTCAAACATCACATGTTGCCGGTGTCACAAATTAGAATTGTTACTAGCTATTATATAACAGTGTTACCAACCGTCTGGGATGAACAGAATAAAAGTTATTTCGAGTGGTTCCTTCTGCCTATAGCGGTTCCTTTTGCCCTAACTTCCCGTAAGCAATCGATTATACTCAGAACTAATTGATTTATTCAGAAAAATTAGCTTTCCTACTGCATGTCAGCTGCGACAGAATTTTTTTGTAATGTACCTATTTATTTTATTTGTTATTTCCTGTAACAATATTAATTCTATTTTCGCATCCTGTGTTGCAGACGAAGACTTCGGCGAGAAATCGGTGTGCGTGTCGCTAGATGGAGAGGAGTCAGAGATAGTCTTCATCGATCAACCTTCTTCCAAAATATCCGTAAGTAGAACGCTCAGAAATGACGTAACGTCTTCGGAATTAATTAAAATACGATATTTTACGAATAATATTTCAAAAAGCTGTCCGCCTGAGAATCACCTAATACTATAGCCGATATTAATCTACTCGAAAGCGTTTTTTGCCCACACCTGGCGCGTCGGTATTAAAAACAATTTCCATTTTAATTATTTAAATGTCCGTTCAAAAAAAAAGAGAAAAAAAAAAAGAATTTAAGCTAAAGCTCGACTTAATTTTTCCAAGCGAAATATATTCGAAACATTTTCGGTGTTCTTTCTGCCTCGACTTTACTGTATATAGATATATATTTGGCGTAAACTTTTCCTCTATTTTAGGGACGCTATCTGATTTACATTTTAGAAAGTTTAAAATTTATCTTTCGGCGGTTGTTACTTCCGCTGTGGATTTTACACTGAGGATGATGAATAGCCATCGAAATTAACTAATCCTCGAGTGCTACCGAATTCGAATTCGAAATTATCGAGTACGTGTGTTGTGCAGCCTTGTTATACGAGGGGAAAGGTGGGGAGCTGTCCGAATAACGAAAATATTTTTTCTTTTCAAATCTAATCTAACCGTCAGTTCTATTTTATTATTTTAATCAAACAAACGCGCTATCATCGAGGAAGAATATTTTTACATTCCTCGAAGCTCGTGTTATTACACCGCTTGAGAACGGGCAAAACCTCCTTTGCATTGCCGACGTTAAATATGCCGTGTAATTTCCTTTTTTTGCGGACGTTATTCGAAAAAACTAAAATTGCGCTCGAAAAGCGAAAGTAATTTTCGAGATACCCCGATGCCTTTCTTGTATTTTAGGTTCCTAATGATCCCGAGATATAATTTAGAAACTTGATTAATGAATGTAGTAAATACAGTTTTCTTCTTCGTTCACCAAAATTCGGCCAAGTTCCAGTTCGCTTTCCTCTTTTTTGAGTGCTCGCAATGTGCCGACTAGTCGTGTACTCAGTCAAATTTACGATGGAAGACCTGCGACTGTAAGCATTCCGAAGTACCTGAATTACTTTATATAAATTTATATTTTCATTGGTGAACACTTGTCACTGCGAATTCCACGGCATCGAAATTTGGAATTGGCTTTCTGTATTCCCGAGAGCTGGAAAGGAATTACGCCGACTGCCTTTTGCTTCCTGGATGCAATAAACTTGGAAAAAAACAGTTTAAATTCGCGCACGAGGCTAATGGCAAAATAACGCCGGACGGAAAGCAGTAAATTATAAGTCGAAAATGGAGAGTACTGCGAAGTACGGTTTCTAGTGGGCTTTTATTATAGATAATAGAGAAACGTGTCATTTTGTAAACAAAAATCTACATCGATGATATAGGAGTTGGATTAAAGTATCTCCGGAGAGAAGCCAAAACGAGAGGCAATAAGGTGGAATATAGGGACCTAAATCGAAGAATTCAGAAGGCATGCCGTGGAGATCTCGCCAAGTTCATGGACCAAACATGTCAGAAGATACAGGATAGCACAAATAGAGGAGAGACAAAGAGCTTATATAAGAAGATAAAACAACTGTCTCGAAATTTTAAACCGCTGAGATGGGAGATCAGGAATGCGGATGGCACGGTAGTTTGGGACAAAGCGAGTGTTGTAAACCGCTGGAAGGACGACTTCGAAGAGTTATATCGCGAGGAAGGGACATAGATGATCAGGCCCCTCAGATCATTATCTCGAGGGAACTAGAGACAGAACCCGAGATCATTGTAGAGGAAATTAGAAACGCAATGTAGAGTCTAAAGAACGGGAAGACCCAAGGTGGAGACGGTATAGAAGCGGAGATACTAAACGCTTTAGGAAAAGATGCAGAGCTCGTCCTATGGTAGATGTGTAATTATATGTGCACACAGGGACATGGCCAGAGGATTGAGCCAGGTCAGTACTGATACCTGATACGCAAGAAAGGAGACTGTAAAGAATTTGCGGCATACCGTACAATAGTCTTAATTTCGCATGCAAGTATAAGGTAATGTTGAAGATTATAAATGAAAGACTAAAGACCTTCCTAAATAGCCAAATCCCACGAAGCAGGCAAGCAGGCGGGCTTTCTTGCCGGGCACGGAACGAGGGAACAGATCTGTAACATGAGGTTTATCATGAAGAAATACCGTGAACAGGAGTGCCGTACGACTACTTTCTTGAAGATGATTCTTCATGTTTATTTTAGAGGGAGGGGGAGCTTGTTTCTCCTGCAAGAAAAAAACCAAAATACTATTAAGAAAGA
Organism: Acanthococcus lagerstroemiae; assembly: GCA_031841125.1. Lineage (NCBI taxonomy): Eukaryota > Metazoa > Arthropoda > Insecta > Hemiptera > Eriococcidae > Acanthococcus > Acanthococcus lagerstroemiae. The sequence goes on along the minus strand of CM063106.1, from coordinate 28,840,030 downwards.
AACGTTTAGTATTCGTGTTTTATGTGATAATACTAAACAATTTGTGCCCCTCCTCTTTTTTCTTATCGCAAAGTCAGATATTTTCAGAGCAGACATGAATCTTCAAGAAAAACAACGAGAAATACAGAAATCACAAAATCAAAAACTAGAAAGTCGATAAATACAAAAAAAAAAAAATCATAAACATCATAGGAAATGACCTATAAGCTACTCGAGGCCACGAAACTAAACAAATGAAAATGAAGAGCAGTACGACGAAGTCGTGACCAGTTATTAGTGCCCGAAGTTATTATTCATTTTACTGCGCTACTGATTATTAAGTTGAATGACGTATTTACGGGGAATTGAGTATGCAATTTCATATGCATTCAAGTATGGATGCACAGTATTTTCTTATTTATTATTTATTACTGTCTTTTTTTTATTTATAAGTGTTACCGTCAAAGTATAAAATTAGGCTATGTGTAGAACGCCTAGGTATTATGTAGAATACCAAAACTGTTCAGGCAATGTATAAAATAATTGTATGTTCAGAAATTGCCTAGGCATTCTGTATAATGCCAACAGTAGAAGGGGGCAAAGTATGGAATCCGTTTGTTACATCTCGTTATCACTTGTTCGGTTTATTGTAATCAGTACCGGTATCCTTACTGATCACCGGTTTTATGTTTATGCTTTTGTATCGTGTAGAATGAATTTCAAACCAAAATTATATGAAGAGCCGGAGGCTATTTGTAATAATAGCCCTAACTGTGTTTTTCTTACTGGTGAACAGTACGATGGTCGTGTTTCAAAAAAGAAGCAATTCAGTTTGGAAAAAGAAAAGCCAGGGAAAATCTGGAAAGCCAGACGAAGAAGATGGAAGTGAATTCAGATAAGAAATTCTCACCAGTTTTTGAAGCTACTACTGCGAGGGTACCCATCCCAGATGTAGACAAAGAACGTGCTGATTCTAGGAATGTATTGGCTGTGGTCATGAATGTGACAGATGACGGATTCTACAAGTTGGGAACAAAAACAGGCGTCCTGAAACAACTCTATGCAAGATTGCAGTTCACAGTTTGTAAGAAAGAATTTGTTAAAGTGGAAGATATGCCAGAAGAAGTTCCTTTATTACGAAGTGTTGCAACATCACAATTAGTAGGGAGCGGTCAAGGTTTTGCTAGATGTGATTGCAAAACAAAATGCCTGTCAAGCAAGTGTCTCTGCGTTAAAAAAAAATATCCGTTGCAATTCTCAATGTCACAATAGTTTACAGTGCTGTAATAGGTAAATAATGGACAGTAGGCCTACTTGATCAAAAATGGGCTTAGACATAAGTCTTACATGTGATTTTTCTATTTTCTAGTACTTACAGGGTTATTAACCATTTGACATAATTATTCAGAATTTAATTTTAAGTTTGTTCACATTCTATCAACTTTTTCTGGTCATTCAACGTATTTTTAATAAATAAAACCGAAAATATAATGTTCGCAATACATTGCCTAACACGTGTGTCCGCAATATATAAAATGCCTAGGTATTATATACATTGCCGAGGGAATGTGTTAAAAATTGATTTATAATTTATAATATTTCATACATTGCCTGACAGTATCACGCATTCTATACAATGTCACGGAATTCCGCACATTGCCGGAATTTTATACTTTGACACGGTAACATAAGCAAGTATGATCTACTCAAGTATTACTATTTGTAAACGGGGGGGGGGGGAAGTCCCTCTTTGGGCAAAGGCCTCTCCGTACAGAGAACAGTTGTTGCGATTGGCGGCTGCTCTTCGCCATGGAAAGCCTATAAATTTCTTAATCTATCTTGTCAACGGCCTTCTCTTCGATCTTTTTGTTTTGTATGGCGTCCAGGCTTCTGCCTTGTTGCCCCAACTATCCAAATTTCGTCTCGCGATATGACCAGCATAGATAGCTCCATTAAAATATTTTTGGTTTTGTATCCTAAATCTGCCATGCGCGTTTTTTCCCTTATGATATCGTTTTTAATTCTTTCCCTCCTTTTTATGCCCAAAATGCTCCTTTCCATCGTCTTTTGCGTGTTTGGTAATCTCTGCGTCCCTCTTTCAGTTAACGCCCAAGTCTGGATGCCATACGTTAATACTGGTTGGGTGCAGCTGTCCCACGTCTTAGTTTTTATTTTCAAGTTTACTTTTTTTACTTTTGTAAATTGATTTTAAACTCCAGTAACTTTTCCATCCTTGTTGAATTTTTTTACTTATTTCTTTCCACTTTCTATTTTCAAATAATATTAATTATCCTACATATTCAATTTCTTCTACCCATTCTATTTCGTTTCCCTGTACAGATATTTTCTCTTTCCTTGTTTTTATTATTTTCCATTGCAAAAATCATATTCTTCCTATTACTAAGTTCTTTTTTCACCCTTTTTGTTGATCCGCTCTCCCCCAGTATTTCGTTAATTCATGCTTCATCGTAATTTTTAACATCCCTACGGATTTCTTGTTTATCTCTTTTGTGTAATACGAGTACTTCAATTTTTTCTAGATTTGTTTTTTCTATTTTCTTGGCCAGATCGTTTCTTTTCTCTATTAGCCCAGGAACATTAGGTCGAAAATGTAAAATTAAAATGAAATAATTCCTATCTTAAGTTTCAGTGCTGACTGAAATGTTTTATTTATCGACGTAGTTTAGCAGCTGTGGCTTTTCAGTGCTGGAATGTGTTGGTATTGGTGTCCTTATTACCCATAAAAAAACCGGACGCCCCACCCCCTGTGCAGCCTTTTTTGTAGAGGCTTAAGCCCTCCAAAATTGGTTTTTTGCATTTTTCTCGGGAATGACGCATTTTTGGGGGAAAGAACACCTGAGCGAAAATATTCTACATAAAATTTTCTACAAAAATAGTCTCTCGACCCTTTTCTGTAAAACGCATAGGAACGCGGCTACAGAGCGCTGAAGTTACTACTGTTTCTGCATGTAAATGCGTATAGACATTTTGCACCACCCTACTCTTCGCTGACGTACAGAACCGTGTTCTGTAAAGTGTTTTTAGAAACCTCCCTCGTCTCGTGACTTCTTTCTTTTGTTGCGAACGTAGGCACCATACAGCTGCCATGGGTAATGTGTCAAATGTCAATGCACGATGAAATGATAAGCAGTCAAAACGCGGTGAAAATTGTGACAGCAGGCCATTACAGTAACCCGACAACTGTTCTTGACCAATGCCAAAAACAAAACTCATTTCACTGAACTTTTGTGTAAAAAATGAAACGACTGCAATTTCACATCTATTGCAAAGAGTGATGCAGATACTCTCATTGTACAAACTGCACTATCCTTGGTTGGAAATGAAAGCAGTCGAGTAGTGGTGGTTGAAGAAGGTACGGGCCTTCTAGTCCTTTTGGTTGGCCTCAGCACCAGCAACGAACCCATTTATTTTTGTTCAAAATGGGAAAAGGAGGTGACCAAGACCGAATGTATAATATACTGGATGTACAACATTCGAATGCATTCCTGAAGGAGAACATCTTATTCCTGCATGCATTTACCGGCTGTAATTCAACGTCGGCCATGTTTCAGAACGGAAAAGTGTGTGCGTGGAAACTTATGCAGAAATACAAAGAACTGCGAGCCGAAAGCCAAAATTTCTACAGGCCTGCAGCTTCACGTGAATGCATTTTCAAGTCAGGGTGCATCGCGTTCCTTCAGTTATATGGAGCACCTCCGTAGTAGAGGTCCTTAAATGAATATCGCTTTTTTATTCAAACGCGGCGCCTTTCAGAACGCGGCAAATTTGAAGATGCTCTGTCCAACAGAAGGCGCAGCTCGCCAATATTACTTCAGGGTTTATTTGCAAATCCAGGCTTGACTTGTCCACCATCTACCAATAACGAACTGGAATGAAAAAAAGAAAAAAGTATGTTATCGGCCTTTGGTACCAGCGAATCTCCAGCCCCAGATACTTTGCTGAAAAAATTATTTTGTAATTATTGCAAGAGAGGTTTTGCAAATGTGGTTGCCGCAAACTTGATACGTTAATATTTGTGTGAGAATGGAGTATTACTTTCTGAGTATATGACAACATTAAATGCTGGAAATGCAAAGTATGCTAAGTACCATTATTTCAAAATCAATTTTTGGTGCAAAATACGCTAAGTCACATCCTTCATGCATGCAAATGTTCATATATTTTTGTGTGCGGGATTAGTTCAAAAATTTAATTTGCTCAGTTAATTACTACAAAGTACAGTATCACAGTCTTGTCTTCAGTTTGTTCACGTGCACAAACAGCATACACAGGTAGTAGCCAGCAAAAACGTAACGACGGTTAACAACGAACGGTAACAGCTGTACTATGTCGTGAATATGCTACATTTCAGTCAAATGTATCAATGGACGCGGTTTCGATTCCCCGATAGAAAATTACTGGCCAGCATTTTTTTCATGTAAAAACGCTTCACATTGAGGGACGTTAACTTCACATGCAGGTTTCGTTAGCACTCGATGCATGAATGATAGGCGCTTCTTGTCGTCCATAAAACACCAACGTAAACATTGCCTGTCTGATCAAGTAGTATAAAAAAGTAATTTCCATAGAAATGTGGACCACTATACTGATTGGTTTCACGCAATGCGCACTAATGAACTGAACTATGAACTGAACTGTAAACTGAACTGGAATCAAGTTCAGTGTAGGTCGGAAATGGGATGGGGGCCAGCCAATAGAATTATCCATGTCGATTTAGATTCTTGAACACAAATCGAAGCCGAATCAAAAGTCTAATGTGATTTTCGAAATCAGCGACCAAAAGAGACCTTATTTCGATATTTTGTTCGATACTCTTCCATTTAAGATCCACATGTTAAGACCCCAGTTGGTGATCGTTTGAGACCCATTTCTTGCTTTAAAAAAATTCTTTCTTTAAATATGACCATTGTTTGGATCCATTGTGTTCCCTGAATAGGTTAAAAATGAAAGCGACATTTATAATACGTACCCTGTAATCAAGTTCGTTATAGGTCGAAATCATATAAGTATTTTTCTTGGAACGTCTTTTTGATGTCTGCTATGGACCCCGTTTTCAGTAGCTCAAAGGATTTTCAGAGGCTTCAATTAATTTTAAACATTTTCGAAGGAATTTGAGTTGAATATTTCTAAAATATTCGAAGTTGTAAGACGAGATCTTTACAATTTGAAAAAGAGCTACGATAAGACCAATTATTTTTACAGGATTTAAAAACCCACGGCCTTCGAAATGTATGATGGGAATGAATCGAAATGTCGGAGAAGTGAATGCTTCGTGATTCATCAATTTCGGCACATTGAAAAATGCAGGTTATATGTTGCAGTGACTCAATCAGTCTTGCAATCTAGCGGAAATCGCTGTTTGTGATGTTGAACTGTATTCAAAGGTATCGCCATAGCAACTTAAATATTTTCGACTTGAATTTGGTCGCTGCGATGAGAGCTTTCGCAAATTCGTTTTATAACGTTCGAATACGAACCATCTAAATTAATTTTCCTTTTATCGTAACGGCTTTCCGAATCCAGAAAATCTCTTTCTGAAGTACAATTTTCACGTTTATTTTTGTTTGGTTGGTAAATTCGATGAATAGATCTAATTCGAATGTTCCTTATTCCGATAGAATTTTTTACGGATCCTCAGAATCTCTTCTGAATGTCCAATTTTCAGGTTTACTTTTACTAGCATACGATTAGTATTTGATGAACTAGACAATATAGTGAGTCGATTTAGTGTCAAATTATTTCAAGAATTAGAGTAACTAGAATTTGGTAATGGATTGGGGATACTAAAGTAAAAACAAGAATAATTTGCTTTGAACGTGTCAAAACATCAGTAATATATAATATAATAATTGTATATTTCCCAACTTTACAAACAGAGTGACCAGTTTGGAATGGGTGAGATGCGATAACGAAATAAAAAAGAAAAAAAAGCTATTAAGTTATCAAACAAAAAACAAAAAAAAAACAATACAATAAAAAAAAAACTACTAATAAAAAAAAACAAAAAAAACAATAAGTATAGTGATGATTAAAAAGGAAAAATAATAATGTTAATAAACTAATAATAATAATAATAATAATAATAACAATACATAATAAAAAAAAAAAAAATCCTGTGGCCCGCCGCGCACCACTCACACCACTCGCACGCGTACATACACACACCCGCACACCCATACAATCCCCGGACACACTCATCCTCATTAACCTACACACATACATTCATTCACACATACACCCCCCCCCCACACACACACACTCGCTTGATTATACTCCGCCTCATGCTGTTGCATCTTATTCACATCTCGGGTCCTCACCGCCCCTGCCCCTACTGCTCCAAGCCGTGCGGGTCAACGAAGAGACTTCAGAACCCGTATAAGTCGGGGTTTATCTGCAGGGTCGAGAAAGTCGATAGTAGGGTCCATTTGTAGTAAGTCATTGACTAACCTCATGCCCCTCACTGTAGGCGAATTTTTGAATATTTCAGTCCGACAAAAAGGTATTTTAAAAAGTTTATAATTCCTCTGCGAGGGACGCGGCACCGTAATATTAAGTTTTGATAACTGATATGGGTCAGAAATTTTGTTAACTAGGAGATCATGGACATATCGGATTGATGCTATATCTCTACGAATCGCTAAAGATTGAATTTGGAATCCAGAAAGAATTTCGTTATAAGTTATGTCGTGTGGGTAGTACTGAAACATTTTAAAATAAAGGTATCGAAGGAATCGTTTTTGTATCTGTTCCACGGATCGACTTATGCCTTGTTGAGCGGGATGCCAAATAGGTGAGGCGAACTCAAGGTGAGACCGTACCAGCGCGTAGTAGAGAATGAGCAGAGTTTCGTAGCGTGAGAATGATGATGAAAAACGAAAAATTAGGCCGAGCATGGATTTTGCTTTGTTACGCATTGTTGTTATATGGGAAGTGAATGTTAAAGCAGAATCCATAGTTACACCCAAGTCTCTGATTTCAGTTACAACCTCGAGTTTATGCGTTTTCAACGTATAATTATATTGCAGTGGTGTTTTCTTTCTAGTGTATGAGATTTGTACACATTTATTTAAGTTCAAAGATAAATTGTTTTGATCACACCAACGAGTGAAAGCATCGAGGTCTCTCTGCAGTAGAGTAACATCTGTAAACGATTGAATAACTTTATATATTTTAAGGTCATCAGCGTACAAAATAAACTCAGAATTCTTTATGGTTTCGTCAATATCATTTATGAAAACGTTAAATAAGAGAGGTCCGAGATTAGATCCTTGTGGCACCCCAGACATACTCACGAATGGTGCAGACTTCATCCCCCCGAACTGTACATATTGAGTCCGATTTTGAAGATATGATCCCATTAGACGCACTAATGTCACCGAAAATCCAATCTGTTTAAGCTTCGCAAGTAGGATTTTGTGGTCGACCCTGTCAAACGCTTTCTGAAAATCTGTGTAGACAACGTCTGTTTGCAATCCAGAATCGATAGTAAAAGACAGAAAATCAACGAATTTAGTTAGATTGGTAAGAATGGATTTTCCAGTGATAAAGCCATGCTGTTGGTCTATTAATGCATATTTTACTTGATCGTATATTTTGTCATATAGAATGGTTTCGAAAATTTTGTTTGCAATGGGAAGCAGGGATATAGGTCTGTATTTAACGATTAGGTGTAGAGAGTGTTCCTGTTTAGTATGCCAAGCCAGCAGGAGTTAATAGTACTAAGCGAGAAGAACAAACATCATTTCTACAAATAATGCTTATATTCAAAATTGAAGGGGCTACTAGTCGTGAAAGTGTGGAAACAGTGAACTTTAGTTGCGAATATAATTATTAATTATAATTCAGAATTTTTTTCGACTGTAATCAATGAGTAGGTAGTATATTGTAGTGGTAATAGAAATTTACCGAACCGAATTGACAATATTTGATATTGAAGGAGCTCTACCAGTTTCAAAATTCTAATCATGAAATTAGAATAAAATTGTTGAAGGGCGCAAATGCAATTTTCTAGCTCAATACATTTCCAAGATAGGCAAAATGCGGTGGTAGTGATTTTCATTTCTTTTTTATAGTAGCTGCGGATCATGACCATCTTTGAAAGACATGATATTTTGCTTGGTGAGCTTTTATTCAAAAATTAGCTACTGTTGCAGAATTTTATGAAGTGTTCTAAATGTGGGACTTGAATTTTGTTCATAACAGCTTCTATGCAACCTGTTTTGAAAAGTAGTAATATATTCTACACTGAAAATGGAATAAAATCATAATCAAGGAAGGGTACAAAAATTAAAAGTAGTGCACGTCAAAAATTATACTCAAGTTTTATGATTAGAATTATGAAACTAGTACAGTCCTTTCTATGTCAGAGGCAGATAATTCAGTTCGGTAAATCTTTATTACCATTTCGATAACTCACCCGTTATTTAAGAAAAAAAAATAAAAAAAATACATACAATTAGTAATTAGACTTGTAATGAAAGTTCGCTATTTTCAAACTTTAAAGACTGACAATCCCTTCAAACCTGAGTATAGGCTATAAATATACATAACGTGTTTTTTGTTTCTCTCACCGAGTACTATCGTTCCCTACTAATTGGACATATTTGACTCGAACACCCTGTATAGCCAGTTCTTTTTAAAGCATAATAAGCCTTCACGGTACCAGCTCAAGTTCAAAATTGGTTCGAAAATTTTTGAGAACATCAGATGGTGTAGAAACGATGAATATATATATGTTATGTACCAAGTCCAAAATTGTACATTTCGGGGATGGTACAGGTGATTTTGTACCAATCGCGAAATGCTCGGACCATTTGTGTGATTTCGTACTTGGTACAACATTTGTTGTACCATTCGCGATACGTGTGTTTCACTTTGATCTATTCGCGTAGCGTCCGGACTACGCTGCTACATGGTACGACTGGCTTGTACCAAGTTAGAAATGGGTGCGTTACCACTTACCGATCATTCATGAAATTACCTGTATGATTTGGGGTTACTATTCGATCATTTATAAAACTTGACTTGAGATAAGAGACAATCTTCACCGATGAATCTATATTCATGCTCCTTTCAGTAAGCGTAATGAGCATATAAGTATTCATAAAACGAGATTGATCTCTGTTCCTTATGTAACAGAATAAGGAATATGAGGAATGAGGAATAGATATAGCACCATGTACCAACAGCTTTGTAAAAATTGACGATGTTCCCGCTGACACGGTTACTGTCCGAAAAGCTAATGCAAAATCATCTGTGACTGACTGGAGGGCAAGGTTTCCTTAGATGTTCATGCTTGACAAAATGCTTAACAAACAGATGTGTATGTAGGGGGAAAAATGTTCTATGTAACTCCCGGTGCCATAATGCAATGTGGCAATCCACTTTAGCTCTTAGCAGACACAGTATGTTTTTCCGAGCGAGGCGTGTTCATCTAAGTAGGCATCTTCTAAGTTTTGAGAGTCTTCCTTTTCGTTTTCGAGTTTTGTGATTTCTTCAACCGCTACATTGAAAAATTCATCGACCGTTTCTGCAGTTTCCTTTAGAGTTATTCGAGCGTGGACGAGATCTTCTTGGGTGATCAGTGTAGACGAAAGGATTTCTCTCACCGATTCGAAACTTCTGATGATAGCTCTCCTTCGACATCTTTGATCGGTTGAGAACAGCGACATACTTGTAGCTTTTACGAGTGTACACGCGAGACGAAAACAAATCGAGATGATGCACTTTATTGAAGTGCTTAAGCGAATGAAATCGCGAAAACTTGATGGTGAGATCGCGTATTAGCTAGCGATCTAACACCCACTAACACTAACATCACTGGATATATAATTATCCTAGCACGGAGGACCAAATTTTTGTTAATTATGAAAATGCGAAAAACATTAGACGAGTGTGAAAAGAACTGTATTGTAACTGACCGTACACGAAACATGTTATGGAATGATCGGACGTGTAGGTACAAACGAAAACTAGTTACGACGGAAATTATTATCTTTAAAGATAACAGTACTCTGCCAAAGTAATCTTAACACTAGTCATTTAATTTGAATAAAGTTTAATTTTAGTGTGGTTGTATTTCAAATCATTATATTTCATGAATGGTCGGTAAAGCATCTATTTCTAACTTGGTACAAGACAGTTGTACCCTGTAGCAGCGTGGTCCGGACGCCATGCGAATGGTACGAAATGAAACGTACATATCGCGAATGGTATGTACCAAGTCCGAATCTTACAAATGGTCCGAGCATTTCGCGATTGGTACAAAATCACCTGTACCATACCCGAAATGTACAATTTTGGACTTGGTACATAACATATATATTACAATTAAGGCAAAATAGTTCTCCCTTTTATGGCAGTTTGAAAAAAACGATGAAAACAAATATTCGAAAATTTCCATTTTTCATAGTTTAGCCAGCTTTTAGAAACCTAAATCGAAGTACATTAAACTCTATTTAATATATATGTGATGCGATCTATGAAAAGGTGACCTATGTCGGAAAACGAAATTTTGCGCTATAGCTAAAAACGCGTGGTAACTTCAACAATGTCGATTTACTAGTTTTCTCGAAAATGTCTGCTATACACATTCAGCAACCGCGTACACTTTACTAAAACCCTCGAAAACGTGTTATTGTCAGTGTATAGGAGGGAGAAGTAGTCGAAGCGGACTTGTAGAAAAGGTAACCTATGTCGTTCCCACCCATTTGGCAGTATCCCGTCCTGCATCTCGTCCTACGTACTCTGTTTTCGGTATGCATGCTGCCGTTGCTGCGCTGTACTGATAACAGAGTATGGTGAATGTTTGTAAACAACGGATTTGGAATTGTATGTCGCGCATTTTTCATTTCCTATTTCTTTTGACACTGGTAACCAAGACGTCAAGGTTCAATTCCTCGCGAACCGTTGGACAGATTTGCATGAAACGTGTAGGATAAGTAGATTCATACTGCCGAAGCCTCATATCCAAATTTCAGCCAGATTCGTGCACTAGCACCGGAGAAATTAATTTTTTTCATAATTTTTCAGCGGAAAAACTTTAAACACGATTTTCTCAATATGACGATTTTCTCATTTCTACAGTTAAATGCTTATATCTCAGCGATGAAGGGCGCTAGAGAGCTGATTTTTTTTGCGAAATGATGCTCATACTTTCCTCTATCGGATAGTGTACTAACCCCGAAAACTATTTTCCCGACATAGGTCACCTTTTCATAGATCGCATCACATATTAGGATAATAGCGAAATTTTTCAGAAAAAAGAGGCTCAATTCATCATTCCATAGCTTCCTTAACACTACTCCTCTACGTTTCAACTAACACAATCATATTTATACAAATCCTGATTTCTTCATAATATGTGCCTAGGGGAGAGTGGTGATACATGGGACACTTTTCACATTTTTGCTCATGAATCTGTCAAAATTGAGTATTTTTAAATTTTTATTTATTTTTTTCAATGTAGTTTGATCCTTCAGCTACAAGTTGATGCTATTGTAAACCCGATTCAGTGTAACAATTCATTTGTAGGACGCCTAGAGTGAAGGTACCTTTTTGTCCCAAGTATCCCTACTAGGTAGGGATACTTGGGACACCGCTTGTGGATAGACGGGACATGTAGTAAATAAGCAATAGGGGAGAGTGGTAATACATAGGACACTTTTTACATTTTTGCTCATAAATCTGTCAAAATTGAGTATTTTTCAATTTTTTTTTTTTTAATGTAGCTTGATCCTTCAGGTACAAGTTGATGCTATTGTAAACCCGATTCAATAGTTCGTCCCATGTATCCCCTCGAGCAACCATGTCACAGAAAAATTCATAAAGAATTCTCACTAACACTTGGAATGTTGGTAGGTAGCGCAAAATAAGTAGGATACATCCAATTTGTCAGAAAAAAAAACTTCATGCCGATCCGTTAAGATTTGGCTGTGATGTAGAAGAAAATGTGATGATAAAATTTTTGTTTTGAAATTGTCAAAAACACAAAAATCGTTATAAAACTTTTAAATTTTAACCAATCGACGTGAAATTTTGTATGTATGCATTATTTAACAGTGCCGATTCATTACTTTAGTCAGAATTAATTTTGTTTGTGTCATTCAATAGATAAGTGTAAAGTCTCATGTATCCCACTGTCCCATGTATCACCACTCTCCCCTACAAAACATGATAGGTCAGATAAAATACCCGATCCAAGCACTATAAACCCTCACCCCCTCCCCTAAAAATTTAAAAAATAAAAAAATTAATCCGATTGAACTTCTAATTTTCTTATATCCTTTCCTTCTCTGCTGTCTTCTTTTATATTTCCTCTTCTTTTTTTACGGGAAAACTTTAATCGCACTTTATAATCGATTGTACACACGATAGAGTAATAGCGATAAATGAGCAAGCCATGACGATAAGAAAGATCATAATTCACGTTGTATTCTGCACGATAATAGGAAGGGTGGGCGCGATGACAAATACATGAAATTCACGTTTCATACTTCACTTTAATAGAATGCAGAATAACTGTTATTTCTACGTACGTTCATCTTCTACCACCGAACCGATCACAAAAGAGCTTCTAGCCTCTTACAAAAAGGAAGATTGGCGGACGTTTGATGACTACAAATGTTACGACATTTACAAAATTTGCATCACAGAGAGTGAGTCCACATGTACCTGTCCTTCTTACTTGAAACGACTGCAGTGCAAACATGCGATTGGCATGAAAATTCGTCTGAAACTTCTTACCGTCCCCGCAGAAGCGAAATCTGTACCTTTAGGTCAGAAAAGAAAAAGAGGGCGACCGACAAGGGCACAAAAAGCATTAATTCTTCAATGATTTTTTTTTTTTTGTAATTTACCGGTATGTGATAATATTGCTCAGTACTTATTTCTCGACGCGCGCTGTTCATCGCTACTGCCATTTTCATAATGTTGATGTATTTTTTTATTTCCTGTAACTATTTTCGTATCGTGCATTTCACTATCTCTCAGTGCATTATAATTTTCATCGAAGTTCTTATTTTTCCATCGTTCGATTTATTTTACCTATCGTGCTGACTCTCTTTTTTATCTGACGATTAAATCACACCCTTTTTTTACCGCGTTCTTTCGAAAACCCTCGCCACCCACCCTCTTTGGTCCTATGCCTACGAATTATATAAATCTGACGCTGTAACTAAGGGTGATAAGAAACGAACAAGAACGATGAAAATCAACCAAGATTTTTCAAATCTGACTGCATTTGACTAAAATTACTGAAAAAATATTCCAACCAGTTAAAATGATTTACAAAGATAAATTAATCAAAATAAATAAATAAATAAAATCAAACAAAAATGTTTTAAAAACGACCAGAAACTAAAAACCATCAAACTGTCTATTTTCAGTTTTTGAAGTCAAGTCGATACCACAAAACAAATTTAGTGATTTTCAAAAACACAGAGTAGATGAAGTAGAAAAGAAGAGGTAAAAAAGATGGAATTTGAAAAAGTTGGAAAGTAGTTATATTAGAGGGAAATATCAAGAGGATATTGTATTAGAACAGCGTGGAGAAAGAATTGAGTAAAGTAAAGGAGGGAATATTAAAGTCAGCAGAAGAAAATCTAGGTAAAACTAGGAGAGAAGAAAAGAAACCATGGATGAGGGAGGAAATCTTAAGAAAAATGAATGAACGAAGAAAATATAAGATTGCAACAAAGATTAAGGAATGAAATAAAGAGAGAGTGAAAAAGGCAAACGAGTAATGGATGAAAGAAAAAAGTGATAATATAGAAGAGTTTATGAATAAAGGACAAATAAATTAGGCATATAGAAAAGTAAAAATGAAGTTTGGAGAAAGAAAAAAGAAAGCGAGTAATATAACAAATAAGAAGGGAGAGCCTATTTACACAGCTGAAGGAAGAGTGAAAAGGTGGGTAGAGTATGTAGAAGGACTATGTTGTAATAATTGTGATGAAGAAATAAGAATGGAGAGGGAGGAAGATATGGAAGAAGATGAGCGGGGAGACTCAATTTTCAGAGGCAAATTTGACAAAGCATTGAGAGATTTAAAGTAAAGTGACTGGATGTGATACCAGCTGAATAAATGTACTTCTTAAATTGTACAAATTAGTATTTTAGTATATTTGATAAAGGGGAAATGTCAGAAGACTTTAAAAAGAGTACAATTGTAACTGTATAAATTAATTTGGAAGAAAAAAAAAATATATATATATATATTGAACAGTTAGTCTTCTTTCGCATGCGTGAAAAATATGAACTAGGATAATTCACAGGAGAATTGAGAATAGAATAATTTCCATGAAAATGACAGCGTACGTGTAAATATCTCAATAAATTATGTACGTAAGTTACCAAAAAATGAGTGGATTTCTAAGAAATGATCTCCTCTAATATTGTCACTCATTCAAGACCTTATATCCCGCCTCCATACATTCGAAAATCTGCGCTGAACACCTAAAAGTTCCATCGTCCTGGGTGTCATACACCATGTTTCCAAACAATTTTATATCCGGATAACATAACCTTGAAGTATTTCTTTCGTAATAAAATATGAAAACATGGTCTTTAGTCACTGGAGTATGATCCTGACATGATCAATGTTGACCCCAATTGCACATTTAGACTTTCAGATGAGTTAGAAGTTGTGTCGTATGGTTTTTGTTCCATCGCTCTAGTCAATTTTTGTTGCTTCTTTCTGGTACCACTGATACAACTGTGTCGTTCTAAAGTAGCTCATCCACTTCGTGTCTGCAATCGGAACGCTAAGCATAGGTAAAATTCGGAACTAGAATCAATGTATTTCTTCCGGAAGCTCATAAGTCTTGAAAATCACATGTGTACTAAGTTTCTCATCTTTCACACTGGCCTTATCTGTGTGATGATCAGTAGGATGGTCTGAAATCTGAACGAGAAAAATAATTGATAAATAATGAACTTTGACAGGATGAAATGAAATTCATTAAAATTATACTCTTGACGGCGTTCTAGTCAAAATTAGACATTTTCCCCTACGACTTGGACAACCACAATATTTCTTTCGGCCTGGTATCTCGGATTTTAATGGCCAGGTCGAAAGAATTTGTATTCAGGCTGTAAGAACTTCGACATTCTTAAACACTTTAACTGTAATTTACTCAATTCTTATTATTACGATATAACTGAGTTAATTAAATGAAGACGGGCTCAACTCATTTCCCATGGTGAAATTATACTATACTCATGGCGTTATCAAGAAATGAACAACTAAGTCGAAAAAGGAATACTAAAGTTGCACAATTACATGATAGCTATTTATTTTTTTATTTTTTTCATTATAATTTTTTGACTTTATGATTCCTATGGTTTCTATTTTTTATTTTTATGACAAGTCAAAATTAAATGAATAGGTATATGGGTTTTTACATTAATTTAATTTGTTAAAATCGGTTTGAGCTTAAAGTTGAACGTTTCGCATGTAATGTACATAATTATACTGTACCTCTGCCAATATGTGTATTAGGGTGTCCCTTATTTTACAAGTTTTCGCCAATTGATTGAGGTCGCACAGAATTTTGTTCCAATGGACCTAGAAACTCGTCATAAAAAATTTGAGCTCAGTCTGAAGTCATTAACCTGTGCCGCTTTGATCTTGAAGTTACGTGTAATACTGAGACTTTACAAAAAACCGCGAATATCTCGAAACATATCAACTTCAGGACCGAAATGCATGTAACATAAAATATTTCTTTTTCAATTCCCTCTAAAAAAAATTCCATATAACTTTTCTCTAAAACGCATGTTTACCGAGATAATCGCAATAATGTGTGAAAGTTTCGAGGAATGTGGATTTCGTTCTTTTTTTTTCTTTTCTAACCGATCGTCACTCGCTAAATCGTAGTTATCTCTTTTTCTAATTTCGCTCCCAACCCGAGCCCTGGAATCCGCCCTTTCGACCATTACCTCAGAGACGTCCGGGGAGGCTGTTAGGGCTGTCTCAGCCTTCTTCTCTACTTGCCGAAAAACCTACGTGGACTCGAACCCGGTATCTCCAGATTCCGAGACCAGCGCTCTATCCACTCAGCTAACCAGACCCCCTAAATCGTAGTTATCTATTCACTTCTGGATCAACATGCGAATAACATAAAATGTTCAACCATAGGAATAAAATTTAAAGAAAGACTGGCTTCCCCAGGAATCAAGTCCCAAATCTTGTCGTTGATCTTCTGACAATGATCATTCTTTGGTGCCAGAATTGCAACATTAGAAAATTTCAGGACATCCTCCGGAGTGTCAAACTTTTTACCATAGACATCTCTCATAATGTCCTGAGAAATTATACTTGCAGGTAATTCTATAATGCCCCCATTTTCAGAGCCAGAATGAGGGAAAGTACCATTACCAATCTGCAGCAAGAATTCTGAGAACGCTTTTTCTCCTGCTTCCGGAGTGGAAGAAATGCGTATGAGTAACGAGGTTGAGTTGGTTGTTACCTCATAACTCTCCTCAGACTGAACGGATTTGAGTGATCAAAAAAGCATATGAAAGAGGTTGCTTCACTCAGTGATTTTAAACTAAGATGAACTTTGTAGGTCAAGTAGTTCGTGAGTAATGGACAAACGAGCGGAAAAAATGCGTGTGAGTAGTGAGGTTGAGTTGGTTGTTACCTCATAACTCTCCTCAGACTCAAAAAAGATTCATAAGGAGCTTGATTCACCGAGTGTCTTAAGACCTTAACCAGCATTGTGCGATAATTAGGGATTGAGATATGGATGTTGAACTTCATAGAACCCAGTATTTCAAACATATTTTAAATATATAGATATTGGGCAGGAAAAGATTGAGGAAGTAAGCGAATTTTTCTTCTATTAATGGAGTAAAATAACAAAAGATGGAAGGAGTAAAGGGGAAATTAGCAGTAGAATAGCACAAGCCAAATTAGCATTTTATCGAAAAAGTAATCTTTTCAAATCAAAAATAAATCTGAAAATCAGTAGCGTTCGGTGAGTTTTTCTAGGAGGTAAGCAATAAGCATAGACAGGGATGTAACGAAGAGTTTTCCTGAGGGGGAAGGGGGGTAGAAATTGTGAAAGTCCCAACTGACTCCATTCAAAATTCCCAAGTATATCAAAGCAAAAAAAAAAAAACACTTTCGACGTGTTGGATTTTTCCAACTGACTTAATTCAACAAATATTAAAGCCAAAAAAAAAACCTTTGACTTATTGGATTTTTCCAACTCCGCCTGATGATTGAAATGGTAAATTTTCCTAACTACTAAGTAAGAAATTCCTACAGGGATTAAGTTTCCCCCCCCCCCTGGGTATTCCTGAGCCTTTAGTGGTGAGGTAAAAATCTGAATAAAAGTATGAAACATGCTGCTATAAAGGGCATTGATCAAATTATTCAAGTTGTTGTATCCCTGTGAAGGGTCATTCCATATGGCCAACAAAATAGTTTTCCACCATCTCTTCACAACGGGTTAACCACAAAATGTTTTCATATTGCGACACGTGGAAATGGCTTGGTAAAAATCGAACCACCTTTCTTCTGCTCAGTTTTCAATGAAGGTAATTCTGGTTTTGGCTATAAATTCTAATTGTTCATTAAAAGTAAATTGCGAAAAAGAAAAGGTTTTTCAATAAGATCCCGAGTACGCATTTGGCGGGACAAAAAAATCTGTGCATTCGAACATAACGCGTAGACTAGTAGAAGAACATAATCACGTTTTACTGTCAACTTCAACGTTCCTGTGTAGCCAGGCCGATTAGCCGAGGCAAGCCTGACTCAAAGCGCTTCCAGAACGCAACCAAACGCACAGGTTTCGTCGCGTCGAACATGCTAGTGTGTTTTTGCATTGGTAATTAACACGGAGGTGGAATGTAAGTCGTGCAGTGTTACATACAGTATGGAAAGGAAGCGTTAGATCCGACGCATACCTCGCTAACTTATATGAATATATATGTACAAGGATTGCCGAACAGTATACGCGTCTGTTTCAACTGTCTCCTCACTCCCGTGAATTTATTATGTATATACTTGAGCGTAAGCGTCAATACAATCGCTGTTTTGCCCAATGTTTCATTATCTTTTATTTGTTGCAAGTTGAAGTTGATATTGTATACATATGAAAACTTATTTTCTCGGGAATTTTCAGGGTAAGCGGCGCTTACCTTGCTTGCCTGGAATGCACGCCACTGCTGAAAATCAAAACATTGTTCTTGAAAACTTATGTTGGGAATGTAGCCTTGTATGGATGTGAACCGCAGACCATAAGAAAACCAGAGGAGAGAGGGATCGAAACTTTTGAGATGCGGTGCTATAGGTGGATACTCAGCATCAAATGGACGGATATCGTAAGATAAATGAGGAAGTACTAAACAGGGTAGGAGGTAAAATGGATATTTGGAATTGTCTGACGAGAAGGAGAAATAAACTAAAAGGGCATAATTTGAGGCAACCAGGAATAATATCACTGCTGCTAGAAGGAAGAGTGGAAGGAAAGAATTGGGTAGGTCGGCAAAGATTCCAGTATGTTTAACAGATAATTCAGGATGTCAAATGTAAGTGTTATTACGAAATGAAAGAACTCGCACAAGATAGAGAGAAATGGAGAGCTGCATCAAACCTGTCACAAGACTGATAACCTCATCATCATCATCGTTTGCCGAAAAAATTTTTTTATTTAAAGGTAGGTTATTTTGAGTGCGCCGAATAACCAGGACATTAAGGTCATCTTAAAGCTTTACTGGGTCAGAACTGTCCTTAGTTAATTTAGGTCGTCAGCAATATGCTTCGAAAATTCTAAACTTCTTCGTCCCGATCGCGAGTTTTGTTTTCTGCTTTTCAGTTTGTTTCACTCTCCCGACAAAACTTCTGCGTACGCGTCTATTCATTCGTAAAATGGCTTTTTATTTATTCGTGTATAATCTATACCCGTTGGTAAACACGTTCTCGCCATTTTACATCGCATTGTCCGTAACGTCACACATTTCGTCTGCAATCCGTGTTCGACGATCGGTCTGGAGGACTCGGAGATGAATTAGCTCACGCTCTGGCACACCGAGTCGAGTACGTTGACTCGCGGCTAGCCGAAACGATCGCGAAGCGTCTGCAATGCGAGCGAATCTAAATGCTAATAAGGCTTCGGTATCTGCGTCACGCGGTCTCACATAATAAAAATTTTGCCAAAATAATGAAAGTGAAAATTCGCTTTTCATTCTCGATGTATGTACTCGTACGTCGAATTACGCGCCGCGCTGCGGGAATCGTCGGGACGTTTTCCAATGATTTTACTTCTCGCGGTTTTCGCGAAAAAAGAGCGAGAAAAAGTTGGCGACGAAAAATATATACAGATATCTACGCGTCGAGGAGAAAAATGATGGAAAACTTTCTCCAGACTTTATTATTCGCGGGAATACCAATCGCATATAAATAATGATTCGTCGATTTTCGCGTTGAATATTCAGCTTTTTATATAATACTTCAGATTTTCCTTTTTCATCCGGACAGATTGCGAGGAATAAGGAAGAAAAGGTCTTACAAAAGCTTATTGTTAGACTGTACTCTACGCCGTGTCGGGGAGAAAAACGAAAATAAATAAGATCTCGAGTCGGGATAAGTAGACATATAGACCTGTAAGAAGGAAAGGGGTTGTTTTCGTCTCCCCCCCCCTTCCCTTTAGAAATGGATAACCGATATCTATTTAGGTCTAGCTGCTTTCTCAATCGTGAGCGTTACTTTGTATGGAAATATCGAATAGATAATCTCATTTCAAGCGGACACATCGCATATCCGGCTGAGGAATTATGTGCGATTTTATACGACGCGGAATATTTGTCTTGTTCGACCGCCGCGGGCGTTTTACGGGGTGTTCTCGCCCCGGCTGACTGCACGTCAGCCTCTATGTGCGACGATGCACTCGACGGTGAAATTGCGAAAGGTAGGGCGTCGTTTTGCACGCAGTAACGCCGACATAATGCGCGAACCGGAGACCGACGAATATCTAATTTATTACA
The DNA here is from genome assembly GCA_031841125.1 of Acanthococcus lagerstroemiae. Taxonomy (NCBI): domain Eukaryota; kingdom Metazoa; phylum Arthropoda; class Insecta; order Hemiptera; family Eriococcidae; genus Acanthococcus; species Acanthococcus lagerstroemiae. The sequence continues at coordinate 28,820,038 of CM063106.1, read as the reverse complement.
AACTAAAGTGCGACCTTCGAGTCGTGTAGCGGTGTAGCATTTACTCGGTTCGTTTCAGTCCAGAACTTTTGTGCGGCAAATGCAGCGTGTTCTCGAAACGATGATGGAAAAGGTCTCTGAGAATAGTTCGCCTCTCTTTGACGACGTCGACGCTCCTCGAACCCGACAACGTGTTTTCGTATAAAACGTACTGCACAAGGTGTTTCACAAATTCGCTACTTCAGAAGGAAACAGACAAAACTCAAAATACAATAATCTTGAGATTTTCACACGTATAAGGGTAATTCTCCCAATAATACATAAATTGAGTAACCGCGTACTATCTCGAGAACTAAAAAAATACTACAACGAAGTTTCTTTTCTTCTTTCAATAGTAGAAGGTCTTCTCTAACAGATCAATCTATCAAATTGATGGAAATACTTGACCCAAGTCCCCAGACTGCCCAAATATACTAAAAGTTCTATCGTCGTCTACGAAACTATTTGTTGTTGTTTTTTTCTTGTTTTTTTAGCAACATGGGTTGCAGAGACGTATTTTTCTCAATAAAAAATATACATGCTATGCTTTATTTACCAAGATACGTCGCACACTAGGCGAAGTGCTGGTTTTAGGCGGCCAAAACTCCATAAAATGAAGCGACCCTTTACATAAATGCTGGAAATTATTATTCTTCAACTAGCTGACCCGCTTTGCGGCTCATCTAGACCGTGGGCTAGAGTGAGTTGGTTAAGGCGAGCTGGCTAAAGTGAGTTGGCTGGGTTGATCTGGCTAAAGTGAGTTTATTTATTCTTTTAGGTATCTCCCTATGTTTTCTGTCTTGAAACAGTCGAATTTGGAGATGTTTTCTATTTCAGTTCCTTGTATTGTGGTTTACAATCCCGTTCCATACTGGATAATAGTTTTGTTTTACTTGTATTCATCACTGAACCCGCCTCTGCACTTTTCCTCCTATTTCCTGTATAGCATCTTTATATCCTTGTTTATCAGTACACTACTGTCCGCGAATTGAGATGGTTCAGTTTTTCACCATTTATCTCTATCCCCATATTTTCCCATTCCGGTTTTCTAAATATTTCTTGTAATACGCAATCAAATAAAAGAATAAATAAATAAATTCATAGGGTAAGGTAGCCGAAATCGTACCGCCAGTTTTATAACCAAAAAGAAAATCAACTAACGCGCTCTATTGGTAAAACGCATTGCTAGAAGTCATTTCAACAGTCCTAATCCAAAAAATTGGCCCGTAAAATGAAACATGTACATTTTATAGCGATTCATATAAAACACAAGATTGCAATAGAGGGACCCTGGGGACTTATGCGTATTAAAATAATAAAATTGGCGAGTATTGCATTTTCCAGTTTGTATGTTGTTTTGGACAAATATATTTATTCGCGTACATTCTCTACGGACTACAGATAGTCCAGGGGAATTAGCATTTTTGATGGAATTAATTGCAGCCCAGCTGAAACTTGGTACGATTGTTTAGTACCCTCTTCGGAGAAATCCTGTAATTTCCCCCTTCCCCGGTGTGAGCATTACCCCCAGAGTCCAAAAAGTGCCCCCAGAAACAGTTTTCGGCTTGTATCTAGCTTAAAATCGAGTTATAGGTAAAAATATTCCTTACCAAAATTAAAGAGCGTAAAATTCTCTACAAAAATAATATTCATGTTTTTTTTCGTGAATCCCACACCAACCAAGATAATTGGTGTTTAAGATCACACAAGCATGTAAATATGGAGTAACCTACAACGTATGCAGTATAGGAACGCCGAACTCGTCACTCTAACATGCAAGAAGCGTTGAACGCTGTAATTTTAAATACCTTCGGACTAAGAGCGCGAAAGAGTCGTGCTCTACAATTTCAATAGCGTGATAAAGATGAACTGCTATAAACGTTATCATTTTAGAAAATTGCTCTGATTGAAATGAAAAAATGGACTCATCTGAAAGGAAATTTCAACCTCTATCAATTTGGTCCTTTTCATTTTTTTGAAAAACTCTTTCATTTTTGAGATATTTCCTGAAAATTAAGTACGAATATTCCCACATGATCACTACTACAAGTTGGCGATGACACCGCGCGCCACCACCTGGACCAGCCCGAATGCTAGATGGACCAGCTTGTTCTAGAAACCAGATTGAAGACAGACAATAAAAATGGAGCGACATGACTATTGGCGTTTGGACACTCCTGTAGGTATGCTAGTGTAGTGGATGAAAAGATGATCAGGATATTTTTACCACAAAAACATGTACAGGTGAAATGAGCTCTAGTATTTTCAGTATTGAGGAGAACTAAAGTGTCAGCTCTTATCATTTCCTTTCAGATGAGCCCAACTTGAGTTTTTTTGCAGAACATTTTTGTCCCTGATCATCTTTTCGCCCAAATACACCAATCAGCGCGCCGCATTTCATTATGCCGCTAGAGAGCGACTCTTTAGCGTCCAAATGCAAATCGAACGAACACTCAAGCGAATTATGAAGAGTGCAGGCGGACTGACTCATCGACGCAGTGTTACCTCTAGTGTTTTGCAGCTGTGGATTCTTGGCGCCCCTGTCATATGCTTCATCTTTGCCAAAGTTTGGAAAAGTTCACAAACTGTCAACCAGAAACGAGTGCTCAATATAAAGAATTGAGGGAATCACGAGTGCAGCATGACAGAAGGGATGTTCAAACTATTTTAAACTGGCTGAGAACCCATCAATCCTTCCCAAATGTATCTGAATTACAAGAGGGGATCTACCCGGGCTTACAGAGGGGATTCATGAAGGGGATATGGAAGGGCTATACAACGGGTCCACAAAGGGGATCCATGTAATGGGAAACAAAGGAATATACAACGGATATACAACGAGGATCCATGCAAGGGGAAACAGAGAGGCTATACGACGAGTCTACAAAAGGCATACATAAAGGGTATACTGAGGGGCTATACAACAGTTTACAAAAAGGATACTTAGCGGTATACAGAGGGGCTATTCGGCGGGTCTACAAAGGGCATACATAAAGGGTATAGCACGAGTGTCTCAACGCCGGTGTAAGCTCGGGTAGTGAGAGGGCTACACGTAAATGAAGCGCTGTGATTGGCTAACCTGATGGCTCCCTTCGAATGGAGCGCTCTGATTGGCTGCTGGAGGGGAAACATATCGGGTTGAGACAGGGCTAATGAGGGTTAATTTTCCAAGGGTCTCGAGCGGGTTTACACGAACTTAAGTTTTCCGCATCGGGATCACGAGCTTGTGGTTGCCGTAAAGTGAGTATCTCTTGTAGCAACCCGTTTGTAGAGGAGGTTGTTTAAACGCAGAAAATTGTATACATGTAAATTCGGATGAAGATGAATTCTTATAATAATAAAGATAATAAATTGAAATTATATCATGTAACATTCTATGCATCCAGTCATGTGTGTCCGCGATTATTTTAGCGTTCGTATACCGCGTACATAGGTTACTCCATATTTACATGCTCGTGTGATCTTGAACGCCAATTATCTTAGTAGGTAAGGGATTCACGGGAAAAAACATGGATATCATTTTTGTAGAGAATTTTTTGCTGTCTAATTTTGGTAGGGAATATTTTTACCTATAACTCAATTTTAAGCTAGATACAAGCCAAAAACTGTTTCCGGGGGCACTTTTTGGACTCCGGGAGTGATGCTCACACAGGCGGAAGGGGAGAAATTACGGGGATTTTCCGAAGAGGGTACTAAACAATCGTACTAAGTTTCAGCTGTGCTGCAATTAATTCCATCATACACCTTTTTTTTAGCTAATTCTCCTGAACTATGAACCTACTATGGACTAATTTGCACCCGAAAACGATGTTTCACACTAAATCGAGTAAAAAATAATATTTAATGTTTAATTAATACATTAATAGCGAAAATTGTAATTTAAAAATTTTTTCCATGAAAGGTAAATCTCAGTCAAGATTAATATTTTTTTCGACTTCAAATTTTTTTTTTTTTACTTTGTTTAAAAATAAAATGAACGGAATTAAGGGGTCCTGCACATTCAAACTCCATTTTGCAAATAACAACCATATTACCCTGAATCCTTATAGTCAGAAGAGGATTGTCCACGAGTAAATTTCCAAAATTTCTGAAATAATATGGTTCGGGGTGGGTCGAGCATTGGGAACCACCCAGATATAAAGAACATTCGATTTTGTGGCTTCAGTAATTTGATGAAAGGTTGGTAACACTGCTGTTCGGTAAAGATTCAGTTTGGTCACACTTTGCAAAATAAAAAAAATGATACAAACTAACTCTTTTTTTTCTTCAAATCATTTAACGTGATTTCGTACCCAAAAATTATAGAAACGCAAAAATTAGAACTGAAATGATTTCTTACCATTACAGTTAGAGTGAGGGTTCTTTTTCCGATCGCAGCGAAATTTTGGCTAGTTTTCGTTTCTGTATTTACATTATCCGTATTTCCAATGTAACACAAGTACTTTTAATGGAATTGTTTGAAAGTCATGTTAGGGCAAAAAGGAACTAAACATGCGCTTGTTATCGCACATGTTGTTCGCCAACAAATAATGAATTAGTGGTAGCACATTTCCATTTATAAACTTCCACGAGAAAAACCCCCAGTCTGTCAACAGTGAATTTTTACAGAAGAGACAAAAAACAAATGGCTGTTGTGTATGAAAAAAAAGAAAAAATGACTTTCGCATCCGCAGTGAATTCATGTTTTTAAATGATTTTCGAATGTTTTAAAGGTTTTATAAAGTGGTTAGATTACGTGAAGTTAGTTTTATTTGCTTGAGAATTAACGATGGTGTACAGATACAAACATAAAACTGACCGTGGGTCCTGGTCAGTAAAGGAGGGTCGGGCATTGGGAACCACCTAAGTTTGAGCTTAAATTTAGAAAAAACTATTCACGGAAATCGCCTGGAAATTACTTTAATTTGAATAATGAACCCTTCTGTTTTCAAATATGAGCTTCAAATATATCTTTTAACATTTTAAATAACTTTTTTCCCTTAATATTCATTTTACATTAAAAAAAAAAATAAATAAATATTAACCTGGCAAACGCATGCGGACAAAAGAAACCACCAGCTAGAAATCAAGATTTAATGCTGAAAAGAGCCTATTTATTAAATAAAAAATAATTTTGAGATGCTACTATACGAAAAAAGTCTGACTTATTAGGTAAAAAATAATTTTAAGAAGTTACGCAGAAGTCGCATACGTAGAAGCCTATTCCATCAAATCCAGAGCACTCCTCGTTTGCCCATTTCATGTAAGATTTCGGGATTAGGATTTCAATGATCGTATTTTAGGCAAGCTGCTTGCTGTATTCGAAGTTGCATTGTGTAAAGGGTTCTCAATTTACGTTGTTCGAATGATAACATAGAATTATATTTGGTCGTTGATTTGATGAATTTTTCATTATTATTTCGTTAAGTATTTCTTTGGAATTTCATCTTAATTTTGGCCAAAATGAAGGGATAATGGTTTACAGTTTCGATTTCAGTAGGTAGGTGTTAAGTCAGTAATATTCCATTCTTTTACAAGAATAATACGCAAAAGAAAAATCGCTTTGTAGTCAAAACCGACATGTTCCAACACATATTGTGGTCCCAAACCCCCCAAGTGGCGGATAATCAAAATATTTTTTGGGAACACGTTTCAAATCTCTGAGGGATGACGTGAAGAAATTTTCATTTCATAATGAGGTATATTTGTTTTTTGGGAATCAGTTTTTCGTGTTTCCTGAAAAATAAGGTTTTTCGAACTTGTCTCGTTTGCACCTAGACCCCTCATTTAACATTATCAAAAGCTTTTTCTAAATCTACAAATGTTACATATGTACCTAAACCTTTTCCCCATCTTTTTCCTAATAAAACTCACTCTCACACTCTCTCTCTCCCTCTCTCATTTGGTCCCAAATGCGAGTCGGATTGAAAATCTGATTCAATTTTCGAATTCACTAGTCCAAAATATCCATTTGAGTGGTCCTTATCTGATCTGTATTTAAAAAAATTTCATGTTTCCGACCAGACCACCCCCCGTGGGCTTTCCCTCCTCAAAAATTGTTTTAGTAATATTTGAGCACTGGGCCAGAGGAGAAAAAGAGGCCGACCTGCGTATTCAAAGAAGGCCTTTTATTGGTGCAATGATGTTTTTCACCTCACTATTAAATTTATAATAACGTTATGCACAGAGGACTGTGTAGATTGCGCCGATACGGCGTTAATATTATTTAGGTATACTGGGTTCGATATTTTTACCTGGCGTTCAATACATTTTTTCCTGTCAAAATTTTTTTCTCTGGCGAGATCTGACTTAAACGTTGTGCGTTTTTCATGTCAGGCGTTTTTCGTTGCTTTTTTCGGTCGTTCAAACGACCTTTTCTGGCGGGCTGTTATTTCCCACCCTTTTATTGTTTTTATTTTCTTCTAAAATTTTTTGTTAATTTAAACCTACATATAATTACTACTAAATTGTGGTCAGTATTTACATCCGCTCTTGGATATATCCTACAATCCAATATTTGATTTTCATATCGTCTTCTGGCCATGATATGTGATCTGGAAGCATGAAATGTGCCTCTGATAAAAATCATTTTTCACATTCTTCCTATAGAAAAAATTACGCTCGTTCGAATGAAACAAATCTCAGCTTTCAATCTTCATTAGTTTTTCCACAAATTGCATTTGAAAATTACATCAAAAGTTTAAAAACATCCGTTTACATGGCGTTGTGTGAAACGAGCCTGCGGAAATGACAGAGAACAAGAATCCGAAACGCAGTTGTCACAGCAATGCGTATACGCACCGCCACAGATGTACTGTACGCGTTATGTACATCTGTGCGCACCACTACCACCATCCCATCTTTACACTCGTTTACCTTGAAAACCTGTTTTTGCATGGGAGGCACATTTCATGATTCCAGATCACATATGATCTAGGTACTTAATATGTTTCTTCATCTCTGGGACTGTTCCACGTACATTTTCTTCTCTCGTGATTTCTATATCTTTGAGAATGTTTCTGATAGCTAATTTATATTTCTCACAAAATTCTATGAACCTTGATCCTCTTTTATTTCGCTCTTCTAAACCATGCTCTCTGCGCATCCCTTCTTCTTTTCTCCCTCTTGTTGTGGTGTTCCAATCTTCCATTATAATAGTGCCTGATTAAAAATCTAACCTACAGTTTCCCACAACATTTTAAAAGAATAATCATGTTTGACATTGAAGCCCATATCGTATTTAGACGGAAAATTCTAATCAACTGTCGAAATTTTCGATTCGCGACTCGATATCTGGAAGCCAAATTAAAGTTGGATCAAAAATCTGATGCGCAATTCGAAATCACCTTAAAAACTGAATTTCGGTCCATTTTTGGATTTTTCAATTCGAATCAATTTTTCCGCTTTAATGGAAAATATGTTCGAACTTGTCCAAATCTATACTACGAGATCAGATCTGATGAAATATTTGAAATATTCGAAATCAGCGACCCCCGTTCCCTCAAAAAAAAAAAAAAAAAGTCGACAATTCGTTCTGTTTCTCAAATCAATTTCATCTTGACCAATTTTGGGTCCGAAATTTGGATTTATTGGGTCTAAATTGGAAATTAGAGTCGGAAACGCGTAAACCTCTGTTTCGATATTCTGTTAATATTTTTAAACGAATATACTTTTCCCATTTTAGGTCTACAGTTTGTATTTTTGGGCTCAGATCGGAGCCAGATCGAAAATTGGATACGATATTTCAAATCAGGGACCCAGGTAACCCATACTTTGGTATTTCTTCGGTACCCGTCCATGTAAGATTCCAAAGTTGGTGGTATGTTCGAGACCTTCTTTTCAGGAAGTGAAAAAAATAATAATTAACTCAAAAGAAAAACTGTGCCTTGTTACTTGAAGATCCATTTTTATCCCGTGAAGATCCTGCTTCAATAAAAAGAGGGGGATTCATTTATGAAACACCCTGTATATATTTCGCACATAAACCTGAAATATGCATCATGCACCCTTTTCGTAAACGTCGAGTTAATAATTATGTAAGTTGAAACGGCTATATTATTCTCTTTTTCGTTCCAGTTTTCCATTTCTCTCGGTTATCATGTCTCGAAATTGTAGCCTGTACACGCTTTCCATATGCTTGTCGGCGTGAATTTCCAAAAGCGACGGCTCGTGACCCTGTTACAGGTTCGCACAAGCCCCTGCTGTTCAGCATTTTCAACCCGAACTCGAAAAACAGATTGCGAGGCAAAACCGCAAATTTAGGGTTTCCCAACCAGTGGATCACCCTGCTATCGGATGCTCAGTATGTTTTCAAAGAAAGGAGGGCGCTGTGTATATCATCTACGGAGGTAGACGAAGGATACATCAACTTGATACGAAAATGTTATAAGAAGGACATACGGTGATATCAGAAAGTCTTGGTAAAGGGACATTTGGAGACCAAAGAATAACGTAGGTTTCTCGATGTACTGTTGACTTATCGGTTCGTTATTTCCAGAGCGAAATTATAGAGGGGTGTAGGAGGTTGAAACACCCTCCCAAATAATTTAGCAGACGGCAAATTTAGAAACTGTTCATTTGAATTTTTCATTTTTTATGAATATCTGTTTGTTTGTTTGTTTGGTTTTTTTTTGTTTTATTTTTTTAAATTAAAAAATGGTTTGATTAAAAAATCGGCAAATTTATAATTTTTTTAAAATTTTGTCAGCGAATTTTTAGTTTAAAAAAATAATTTGTCGGCAAATTTTTCTTCTCCACCTCCCCAAACTGAAAGTCAAATTTCGTTTCTGAAAATGGAGTACCCTGGACTTCTGTCAGAGACTAGTCAGTCAAAAGCAGAAGGTTTCAAGCTGAGTATCGAACGTTATCTGAAAGGCTGAAACAAAGCTGAAATATGGAAGACATTTCAAAAATCTGAAAGTCGGTAGCAAACGTTGAATTTCGAATTTCAATGACTATTCAGTTTTTACTAGATTCTCTGTTTGACCTAGACCCTAAAATTTGAGAAAGTTGAACATTTTATTAAATTCTAAAAGTTGAAAGCAAAAAACCTATTTTCCAGTGTCATAAGCTGAATCCTGTAACAAATGTTTTATTGTTTAATTTACGGGCTTCGGTCCTGGTGAGTATAGGAGGGAAATTTAGTCTGGAACAAAAGTCAAAAGTCCATGTGTTTTTCCCATAAAAACAAAAAGGCGCTTGTGGCACGGATTCCCCTAAACCGATTAACCTGAAACCTTGTAGGTTTTTTTTTTTTTTTTTTTTAATTAATTATTATTATTCTATTGGAACCAACTTGAAAGACGAATCAGAGGAAATTCAGCAAAAAATATCACCAAGAGTAAATAACGACAATCTTAATGTGTAAAGGAAGTTTTGTGTTCCTCTCAAGTATTCCTAACATCCTTCCAGCTTACCCTCCCAGATGAGGGTATGCTCATGTGAGCAAATGTAAGTGCTTGGGGAATGAAAAATTGAAACGAATAAAGTGGGATTCATTTTACGTATATTTTTGGAGGTGGTAAAAAAAATTAGCACATAGCGGCCAGTCTGGTAAATCCGGCCTTGTTAGTGAATAGAAACACTAACCGTTAACTTTTATACAAACTGTAAAATAATAATCCCCACACCAATTTTTATTCCAAAGTCCGATCGACATGGGACAAACTGGAATCTTCAAATGGCAAGTAGAGATGCTGAATTGAGGAATGCATTCACTCTCATTTTCCTATTTTTTTCTTTTTCGCAAAGAATGAAGATGAGCCCATTCTGAATGGGAAAAGAATGAAAGTTTCTTTCCTTAATTCGGCATCTCTGACGGCAAGGTCTCGTTTCTTTTTCGGTAAAAAAAAGATCCCTCCCATTAAGCAAAACTAGAGCTAAACTTGAAACTTTATGGAAAGATCACTAAAATAGGAGTTAGTTTTGGGTCGTTGGTTTCGAATATTTCACCAGAAGATTCTTCTTTAAACCCCTGAATTGACTTTCAGAGTTCTCTATTCTTGGAAAATTGAGTAACGAATCAAAATACAAGCAGTTTTTCGCATCGCCGAATTCGAAAGCTTCTATGAGTTTTCTTATTAAACTGCGATTTGGGCCCCAAAATTCAAAATTTATTTTTAGGAAATCGAATAAAGTATCAGTATTTTCTGGGTTGCTGAATTCGAAAATTTCTTCAGATTCCTCTTGGATTCCCGAATTAGGCTTCAAAAGCCAAAACTGGTCTCGAGAAGTGATTAAAATTGACTTCCCTATAACCGAGTCAAATATCGAAATGGGGGAGGGAAGAGGAGAGGTCGCCTAGTTAGGAAATTCCATCAACGCGATAGTTTTCGATACTGGCTCTCGAGTAGTCCCCAAACACCAAAATGAGAGTCGAAATTGACCGTACTTGATTTAATCTTTCAACATTTTCATAACCATCAAATTACCAAAATTCAAATTGGAGTAAAAATTTCAAAATTATCCAAGTATGAGTTGTTATAAGAGGAACATTCGAGTCTTTAAAATTCAAAATGAAATTGAATCAAAATTAGGAATTGCAATAGCCGCTGTTTCAATAGATTACTTGGGTTTTTCACGTCAGTTAATGTTTATCAATAATTTTGGCTCGTAAAGATGCAAGCTTTAATGAGTTTTTTCTTCAACATTACACGCAAAAATTGCCATTTATCCTAAGAATGATGAAGTTCAATCAAAGGTCCAAGGATCATTACTAAATTTTTAACAGCCCCCCTCCCCCACCTCAAACAAGAAAATGGAAATAAAACAACCTTCACTTCGATAGTTCAATCATTTTTTATAAAATCATATATGCTGCTTTAAAAATTCGGCATTTGATGATTTAACCCTTTCTCAAGAAATTAGGATGTATGTAATGATGAAAATGAATCAGCATCTTTAGAATTTTCAGAAACAGTCTGGTAATTTGAATTTAAGATCGTAAGAACTCTCCACGTCAATAGTCTACTCGATTTGTAAAAACTAATCAGTGCTCTTCCATTTCAATTTATGGGGTCTTTTAAGCTTGAATCAGATTCAAAATTCAGCGCATGTTCAAATTCAAGTACCCTTAAGGTCAGTAATTAACGTCGATAATCTATCCACTTTAGAATCCCATTCTATTCTGAGTTCTGGAGTCCAGGGACGTACCGAAGAGTTTTTCTTGTGGGAAGGGGGGAGGGTAAAAATTGTGAAAGTCCCAACTGACTCAACTCAAAATTCCGAAGTATCAATGCAAAGGAAGAAAAACCTTTGACATTTTGGGTTTTCCCAACCTCTCAACTCAATTCCCAAATATCAAATAAAAAAAAAATAAAAAAAAAAAACTTTTAACTTGTTAGATTTTTATAACTCGCCTGACTGAAATGGTAAATTTTCCCGTTTCTCCCTGTCCCCTTATCGGTACGTCCCTGCCTTCAATAATATGGCAGTTGGCAAACTTTGAAACTGTTCATCTGAATTTTTCATTTTCTAAGAACGTTTGTTCGTTTGTTTGTTTATTATTTTTTTTTATCAATTAAAAAATATTTTAATTCAAAAATCGGCAAATTTTAAAAAATTTTGTCGGCGAATTTTTAGTTTAAAAAGAATATTTGTCGGCAAATTCTCCTTCTCCACCCCCCCCCCAACTGAAAATCAAGTTTCGTCACTGGTTATTTCGATTTCTGGTATATATTGACTCTTGCTGTTTCTCCCTAGAGGAGAAAGTCAGAGCATTCGAGTTATAATACCAGGTGTCTACAGGTATGGAAAATTTGGAAAGTTTGGAAAAAGTCAGAAATTTGAAAAGTAGGTCAGGCAGTTTGTAAATAGTCAGAAAATTCAACAATATTTTTATGAAGTTTGGAAAAAAACAAAGAATGAACTCACGGAAAATTTTTTTCGTCGTTCAATTTTACTTCAGCACTCTATATGTATATCTGTGAACACCTTCAGAGACGAAACCTGACTTTCATTTGTGAGGGGAAGAGGAGGTGAAGAAGGAAAATTCGTCGACAAATTTTTTTTTAAATAAAAATTCGCCAACAAAATTTTTTTAAAGTTGCCGATTATTTAATTTAAAAAATAAACAAACAAACAAACGTTCTTAGAAAATGAAAAATTCAAATGAACAGTTTCAAAATTTCCCAACTGCCAAATAATTATTGGGGGCAGGGATGTACCGATGAGGGTGGCAGGAGGGTAACTGCCCTCCTCCCGTGGGAATGTTTTACTCAGCAGATGGGAAAATTTACCATTTCAGTCAGGTGACTTAAAAAAATCCAACAGGTTGAAAATTCTTTTTTTTTTCACTTTGATATTTGAAATTGAGTTGAGAAGTTGGGGAAACCCAACTTGTCAAAAGGTTTTTCATCCTTTGCATTGATACTTGGGAATTCAGTTGGAAAAATCAAACCGTTCAAAAAGTTTTTTTTCCGCTTTGATACTTGGGAATTTTGAGTTGAGTCAGTTGGGACTGTCACAATTTTCACCCCCCATCCTCACCTTCCTCAGGAAAAACTCTTCAGTACGTCCCTGGACTCCAGAACTCAGAACGGGATCCCAAAGTAGATAGACTATCGACATTTGATTACTGACCATAAGGGTAGTTGAATTCTAACATGCGCTTAATTTTGAATCTGATTTAAGCTCAAAAGACCCCATAAATCGAAAAGGAGAAGCACTAATTAGTTTCTACAAATCGAGTAGACTATTGAAGTGGAGAGTTCTTACGATCTTAAATTCCAATTAACAGACTGTTTTTGAAAATGCTAAAGATCGTTAATTCATTTTCATCGTTTAGATAATTTTGAAATTTCTCCTCCAGTTTGAATTTTGGTAGTTTGATGGTTATGAAAATGTTGAAAGATTAAATCAAGTTCGTTCAATTTCGACTCTCATTTTAGTGTTTGGGGCTTACCCGAGAGTCAATATCGAAAATTTATCGCGTTGATGGAATTTCCAAATTAGGCGACCTCTCCTCTTCCCTTCCCCATTTCGATATTTGATTCGGTTTCCAGGAAGTCAATTTTAATCACTTCTGGAGCAGTTTTGGCTTTTGAAGCCTAATTCGGGAATCCAAGAGGAATCTGATGAAATTTTCGAATTCAGAAGCCCAAAACATTCTAGTTCTTTATTCGATTTCCTAAAAATAAATTTTGAATTTTGGGGCCCAAATCGCAGTTTAATAAGAAAACTCATAGAAGCTTTCGAATTCGGCGATGCGAAAAACTGCTTGTATTTTGATTCGTTACTCAATTTTCCAAGAATAGAGGACTCTGAAAGTCAGTTCAAGGTTTAAAGAAAAATCTTCTGGTGAAATTTTCGAAATCAACGACCCAAAAATTCCAATTTCAGTGATCTTTCCATGAAAAATTTCAAGTTTAGCTTTAGTCTTGCTTAATGTTATTTTTATTATTATTATAATTTTTTTTTTTACCGAAAAAGAAACGAGACCTTGCCGTCAGAGATGGCGAATTAAGGAATAAACTTTCATTTCTTTCCCCCTCATCTTCATTCTTTGCGAAAAAAAGAGGAAAATGAGAGTGAATGCATTCCTTAATTCAGCATCTCTACTTGCCTTTTGAAGATTCCAACGGTTAGAGTTTTTATTCTGACTCGCCGCTATGTGCTAATTTTTTTTACCGCCCCTTAAAATATACGTAAAATGAATCCCACTTCATTCGTTTTCAATTTTTCATCTCCCAATTACTTACATTTGCGCACATGAGTATACCCTAATCTGGGAGGGTAAGCTGGAAGGATGTTAGGAATACTTGAGAGGAACACACAACTTCCTTTACACATTAAGATTGTCGTTATTTACTCTTGGTGATATTTTTTGCTGAATTTCCTCTGATTCGTCTTTCAAGTTGGTTCCAATAGAATAGTAATAAATAATAAAAAAATAAAAAAACCTACAAGGTTTCAGGTTAATTGGTTTAGGGGAATCCGTGCCACAAGCGCCTTTTTGTTTTTACGGGAAAAACACATGGACTTTTGACTTTTGTTCCAGACTAAATTTCCCTCCTAGATTCACTAAGACCAAAACCCGTAAATTAAACAATAAAACATTTGCTATAGGATTCAGCTTTTGTGACCCTAGAAAATAGGATTTTTGCTTTCAACTTTTAGAATTTAATAAAATGTTCAACTTTCTCAAATTTTAGGGTCTATGTCAAACAGAGAATTTAGTAAAAACTGAATAGTCATTGAAATTCGAAATTCAACGTTTGCTACCGACTTTCAGATTTTTGAAATGTCTTCCATATTTCAGTTTTGTTTCAGCCTTTCAGATAACGTTCGATACTCAGCTTGAAACCTTCTGCTTTTGACTGACTAGTCTCTGACAGAAGTCCAGGGTACTCCATTTTCAGAAACGAAATTTGACTTTCAGTTTGGGGAGGTGGAGAAGAAAAATTTGTCGACAAATAATTTTTTTAAACTAAAAATTCGCTGACAACATTTTTAAAAAATTATAAATTTGCCGATTTTCTATTCGAAATATTTTTTAATTTATTGAAAAAATAAACAAATAAACAAATAAGCGAACAAACAGACATTCATGGAAAATAATAAATTCAAATGAACAGTTTCTAAATTTGCCGACTGCTAAATTAATGGGGGGGGGGGGGTGTTCAACCACCCCCCCCCCCCATATTTCCGCCTGTGAACACCTTCCTAATGCTTTCACCCAAAAATCAACTTCAAATTTCAGTCATTTTTTAACCATAGCGTCTAGTAGTATAAATAAATATATACTGTCTTTACTGTAAAGTTTTAAAGAAAAGTTTGGAAAAAGTCAGGAATTTATATTTTTCCATTCTTGTGGACACCTTATAATAACTTGTATTGGATTTTGATAACAATTACTGTACCTATATATCTAATTGTACTAGATTTTGATAGAATTTCAGTAAGCGAATTTTTTCTGGCCCCTTAAACTTCAAACGCAGGTTTTCAAAGTGCTGCTATACGTTCGTCTCTATCCGAAGCATTCCAGGGTTAAAAAGTATGTAAAATTTGAAAATTTACCAACGGCGTGGTTTCTTTACTTCTTTTACTATAACTATCAGCCTAATACGTGAGCACGGCGAGGATGAAGCAGGAGCATACTCGGGTCAAGGAGCCTTATTGCCGCTTCTGATTTTCGGGCTCGCGTGTTGAAAAATTATCAAGTTTTTTCGACTTTAAATCGGATTACTCGAAGTTGGCTGTATACAGAAACAGGAAACGCGACATTTAACAGTTCTGTATTTCAAAACCGTACAGTAACCAGCTACTGTACATAAAATTCGAAGTGTTTTTCAGGATTGTATTTTTTTTTTAAACTGAAGGGGGAAAAGGAGCGTTGAGTGTTTACTTTCATGCCCGCTGAACATTAAAATCTCTACGAAGAATTACAGATTTACACAAAATTAAGCGGCCTAAAGTCAACATCGCGTTTTATTTATTTAGAAAACGGGCTTTCTGTGTGGCTGCAAAATGTCTTCGATCGAGAGTAATTTGCACGATTTTATTTCGGCACTCAAAAACAGCTCGGGCCAGCATTATCCGTCAGCGAAATGTCTCCCTTGATTAACAAGCTCAACTGACAATATTACGCCGCTCGGTGGATGAATACTTCTTTTTGTAGCTAGCAACAAAAGATCCTTTTCTTTCTTTTTTTTTTTTTTTTTTTTTTTTTTTTTTGTCGTTCGGTATTATTTGTTTCCGCGCCCACAGTTGAGCACCACAAAACAGGAGAGAAGAAAGCGAAAAAATTTTAGAATGAACGAAAAAGGGAGAAAAAAGCCAAATGAGAAGCTTTACTGGTGGAATCGACGAGTACAAAATGTTCGCAACTCTTTCATCGAGTGACTCGACACTTCCGTAATCCAATTTCCATTTTCGAGCTGTTTTCTTTTTATTGCCGTTTAATTTACAAATGTATACGAAAGATTTAAAAGTGCATAGAAACAACGGACACTAATCCACAAAAACACTTTTCTGGTAGCTGAGGAAAATTGAAACACTTTTTGGATTAGTCAAATTTTGAAAAGTTCTTGAAATGTCCACCTTATTAAAACTGCAATTTTCTTCTCTGTTGTTGCAGCCGATAGATATATCGAATTACGAATCGCCTCACGGATTCTGCGTGGTCTATTCGACGTCTGACAGAGAAAGTTTCCAGCAAGCAGAAGAGTATTTACAAACTTTGTGGAAAGCTGGTTCAGTGAGGACCAAAGCTGTTATATTGGTGGGAAATAAGACTGACTTAGTTCGCATCCGAGCAGTACCCACCGAAGGTAAGTTGATTTATAAGAATGAGAAATAATTATCGTATGACTTAGATTAAAGTGCAGGAGTTCGCGGGGAAAATGAGAAATAAATCACGAAGGCAGATATCTTTCGTGAATTCGGAAAAGGGGGGTAAGCACTACTCTTCGCTTGTTTTGAATGCTTCAGATGACGTATCCTTGGTAGAGACACAATGACACTCTGCGAAGCATTCTCAGAAATTCCGCGATGAGGAACGGCTGATGATGACTGTTCCTTACTTTTCAGCTCGCTCGTCACTTTAGCTGATTCCACTTTGGTCGCATCACCTACGTGGTTGTGAGTTCTCCAGCTCTTGCAGGGTGTCACGCAAATTTGAAAATTAAAAATATTGAACTTTCATTGAACTCTTTTCTGGCTTTTTATATGCGCAAAAATTGAGTTTGCAGGACACATAGTGATCGAAGTTGAGTTTTCGACAACACTACATCATTATTATTCCTCGTTTTTTCAATTTTTATTGAACCTATGGAAAATTATTGAACTTGTATTGGACTTATTGGCCCGACACCTTGGCGATACCCCCCCCCCCCCCCACAGTAGTTACACAAGCTCGCTGTCGCAATTTCTTAACATACTGGCACTTCCAGTATGTAGTGTCATCGTTTACTTTTCTGTCTCAATAATACAGGTGCCTGCCTGCTTTCACAAAGTCGTAGAAACTCTCTTTTACTGAGAACAAACGGAAGTGGCATCACGAAAAATACAAACCACAATTATATTTTGAATATCAGTCAAAATCAAGTAGATAGGTGCATATATATGTAAGATTCCGTCGCACCGAAATCTTGGTCGCGATGATACTCGCAGATAAATTCGTGTAGTGTACGAGATTATACCGGGTGTTCCACGAAAGTTACCCCCCCCCCCATTTTTTTCCGAACCGATCACCGGATCTTTGTCGGACAAACTGCTATCTTCCTGCGGTAAGGACTAGTTTCTCTAGGACTTGAAAATTTTTCTTCCCCATTTATGGGGGGCTGTAACGTGCCATCAACTTCGGAATCTTAAATGGAAAGGTTGTACCTTTATGCACATCGCTGAGAAGGGCATATCCTGAAACATACGAATCCTTGAAAAAAAAGTTCAAAATTAATCAATTTTGGGGGACAAGGGGCCTAAAGATGACCAAAATCCATCAAAAATCAAAGTGTCATAACCTAGCAAACAAACGATTGAAAGAGAGGTTTTCGAGGTCACGGATTCCGAATACACGATTTAACCCGGCTAGGGCTTTAAAATCCAAATTTTCAACCTAAAATTGGTTCCTATTCACAAATTTTTGACTTGCAGAATGCAGATTATTAAAGTGGCTTCTCGCACATCGTTGAATAGGGAACTTCCTCCAAAGCATGAATCCATGAAAAAATTTCAAAATTCATCAAATTTGGGGGTAAGGGGCCTAGAGATGACCAAAATCCGTCCAAAATTGAGGTATCATGACCTAGCAAATAGACTATCGAAAAGGGGGTTTTCGAGGTCGCTGATCCCGCTGATTTTTAAGGAGTTTCCCCGGAATTTTGTTGGGAAAAAATTCCAAGAATTTCGAAAGAATTTTTTGGAAACGTCGGAGAAAATTTATTGGATGATTTTTAAGGAATTTCATCGGACATTGTTGCGAAAAATTCCGATAACGTCAGAAGAATCTCATCGGAAAGCTCTAGAAAAAATTTCCAATTATTTCCAAGAAATTTCATCAAAATTCTTCAAGAAAATTTTTCGATAATTTTTTAAGTATTTTTGGGAAATACTCGGAAAAAATCTCTGATAATTTTTAAGGAATTTCATTGGAACTCCGGAAGAATCTGCGATAAATTTTAAGGAATTTTATCTGAAATTATTGAAAAAAATTCTAATAATTTCCAAAGAATTTCTTCGGAAACGTTGGAAAAGATCTCTAATAAATTTTAAGGAATTTTATGGGAACTCGGGAAAAATCTCCGATAAATTTTAAGAAATTTTACCGGAAATTGTTGGAAACTAATTCTGATAATTTCCGAAGAACCTCATCGGAAATCTTTAGGAAAATTTTCCAATGATTTCCAAAAAAATTTCCTTAAACTCTTCGAGAATATTTTCTGATAATTTTTGAATTATTAAACCATTGGAGTATTCCCCCGAATATTTCCTATGACTAGCTTCAAAAATTATCAGAAAAACTTCCTCGAAGAATTTTGATGAAACTTTTTGGAAATTATAGGAAATTTTTTGTGAAGGTTTCCGATGAGATTCTTCGGACATTATCGAAATTTTTCCCAACAATTTCCGTTGAAATTCTTTGAAGATTATGGGAGATTTTTCCCGATGAGTTCCGATAAAATTTCTTAAAAATCATCGCAGACTTTTCCAACAATTTCCGATGAAATTCCTTAAAATTTATCGAAGATTTTTCCCGAGTTCCGGAAAAATTCCTTAAAAATTATCGGAGATTTTTCTTGAGTATTTCTCAGAAATACTTCAAAAATGATCGAAAAATTTTCTTGAAGAATTTTGATGAAACTTTTTTGGAAATCATTGGAAATTTTTCTAAAGATTTCCGATGAGATTCTCCATGGAAATTATCGGAATTTTTCCAAAGATTTCCGATGAAATTCCTTAATAATCATATCCGAGATTTTTCCCGTTTCCAAAAAAATTCCTTGCAATTTATCGGAGACTTTCCCGAGTTCCGATAAAATTCTTTAAAAATGATCGGAGATTTTTCCCGAGTTCCGATGAATTTTTTTAAAAATTATAGGAGGTGTTCCTACCATTTCCGATGAAATTTCTTAAAATTTATCGGAGATCTTCCCCGACGTTTCCGAAGAACTTCCTTGGAAATTATTCGAATTTTTTTCCAACAATACCGATGAAATTCCTTAAAAATCATCCGAGATTTTCCTCGAAGTTTCCAAAGAAATTCTCCGGAGATTATCGAACATTTTTTTGACGAGTTTCGATAAAATTTTCAAAAACTATCGAAGTTTTCCCCCCGAATCGTTGCATTTTCTGTTGTCCGTCACGTCGCCGCAGAGCACAGTAATGCTGCGTTTAAATCTGAATAGACGGCTATCGTGTTCCCGCTTATTCATATTACCACACAACATGCCGGGTTTTCCTATGTTGCAACGAAACCTGAATAATCCTGTTTGTCTTGTAAGTTCCAAAATGTCAAAAATAATACTTTACACCACCTTTCTCATTCCAATTTCGGATTTCGGGGCCCTAGGATGCGCTGAATGTAGGAAATCACGTGATGAACCAAAACTTTTTTCGCACAGATTCGTTTTTGGGGGGAAGTTTGCTTTCCAATAACGTGCATAAAGCCATTTAGATAATGTGCAATGAGAAATTCAAAAATTTGTAAATGGCAGCAATTTTAGATACCTGATTTTGGATAGGTTTTGGCTAAGATTAGACCCTGTCTCCCAAAATTGATGAATTTGCCATTTTTCTTCGTATTTTGGAGGAACTGCCCTATCCAACGATGTGTATGAAGCCCCTTTGATAACTTTTGCATTCAGAAACTCAAAAAATTGTAAATTAGAATCACTTTTGAGTCTAAAATTGAATTTTAGGGCCCTAAAACGGGTTGAATCGGGAGGAAAGTGTGACATTCGGAATCAGCGACCTATAAAACCCCCTTTTCGATAGTCTGTTTGCTCTTTGCTAGGTCATGATACTTCAATTTTGGACGGATTTTAGTCATCTCTAGGCCCCTTACCCCCAAATTTGATGAATTTTGAAATTTTTTCATGAATTCATACTCTGGAGGAAGTTTCCTTATTCAACATGTGCGTGAAGCCACTTTAATAATCTGCATTCAGAAAGTCAAAAATTTGTGAATAGGAACCAATTTTAGGTTGAAAATTTGGATTTTAAAGCCCTAAACCGAGTTGAATCGTGTACTCGGAATCCGTGACCTCGAAAACCCCTCTTTCAATCGTTTGTTTGCTAGGGTATGACACTTTGATTTTTGATGGATTTTGGTCATCTTTAGGCCCCTTGCCCTCAAAATTGATGAATTTTGAAATTTTTTTCACGGATTCGTATTTTACAGGATATGCCCTTTCCAGTGAGGTGCATAAAAACATACCTTTCCATTTAGGATTCCGAAGTTGGTGGCACGTTACAGCCCCCATACATGGGGGAGAAAATTTTTCAAGCCTTAGAGGAACTAGACCTTACCGCAGGAAGATGGTAATTCGTCCAGCAAAGATCCACCAATCGGTTCGGGAAAAAGTTGGGGAGGTAACTTTCGTGGAACACCCTGTATAGTAGGTTGGAGTAAAACAGTTGTTATCCGAGCTATGACATGTCGTGGTCTACACTCTCGGAACTGCAGCGGTTTGTTGATTCAGTGTTCTCACTGCATTAAAAGCGTGATTTATAGGCTATTCCGTTCTAGTCTTACATATTATCAATATACAGAGTGATGAACGAGAAGTCGCACTATAGGGCCAACATGTGATAAGGCCCAACGGCGCCGACACGATAACACAATCTCCGCTACATGCATTACGTACACGTTGCACGTTATTACATGTTTGCCTATAGTGCGACTTCTCGTTCATCACCCGGTATGTGACCTGGAATCGTAAAATGTGCCTCTGGTGTCAAAAATCATTTTTCACTTTCTCGACAATTCTTATAGAAAAAATTACGCTCTTTCGAATGAAACAAATCGCAGCTTTCTATCTTCATTAGTTTTTCCACAAATTGCATTTGAAAATTAATTCAAACATGACGTCGTGTGAAACGGACCTATGGGAATGACAGAGAACAAGAATTCGAAACGCGGTTGTGATCGTTTATGGCGAATTTCACGCTATCTATTTTCTTGCGAACACATTTCCCGTCGAACAATTTTCCTGTGATTATTGTCGCGCGATTAATTTTCACGTTACCCCCATGATGGGTGCAAGAGCTCTAGCCAAGACCTTCAATATCTATAGCAACGCATAGCAACACATAACCGGCATCAAAATCCAAAATCTCACGGACCTGGCATCAGTTCCGACGCCAATTTAAATTGAACTCCGGCTTTGACTCCAACTAAAAGTATTTTTAAATTGGTTTCGAGTCCGGTAATAAATTCTGAAATGCTACCGATTTGGCTACCAAAAATGTGATTTTGGTTCCAGTGTCAGTCATTATGGAATGGAAAGGCCAAGAAGGAAAGGAGGGGAATGGAAGTAGTTGAAGGGCCGAAGACAAAGGTGGAACCACCTCTGACTCCAGATTCAGAGAATCATTTTTTTCTAGGCTCTGGCCCTACCAAATATTTTTTTCGGGTTCGGGCTCCGGGTCTCTGAAAACTAGGTAGATTTATCAAGGATTTTTAGAGCTCCTCCAGTCCCTTTTGAGGCGCTATAAGGGATTAGTGCTGAATATAGGGGGCTTGTTCCTTGTCTTCACTATTCTTTTTCTTTCTTTCCTTATTTCCTTCCTTCTTTCTCTCTTTCTTTCTTCTTTCTTTCTTTCTTTAATTTTTTAAAAAAATTATGTCTCTTTTCATAACGTAATAGTAATCTTTTTACATAAGGTAGAAAAAAATACATATCATTGTAATCGCTGGCGCACAAAATAAAGAGTGTGATTTTTTGGCACGGAAAGGGAAGTCAGAAATCACGAAAAATGAAAGACATTGAGCGGTTAATAATTATTTCACGAAATATTAAATAAAGAAACAGAAAAAAATAATACATGAACATTAAGAAAAACCTTTGAACGAAAAAACAAAAGAATCACGAAATAATAAAACATTGAACGGAAAAAAATACGAACAGAAAAGCCAGGAAAAATTATTGAATTAGCAATTTTCAAGTGAACTAAAAATAGACCAGTTTGTGTTTGTGTTAGTTTTGATAGTTGCGAAAATGTTGGCTTATTTAATAGCAGCGCCTTTTAGAGTTGGATTTGCATTGTCCTCTGGAGGCTTTGGATTTGCTAATTCGTAGGTGCATTTCCTCGGCCCCCCCACTTACCCAGATAGACTTGAAACATACGCCATTCGTTTGTGCTACGTTTGTGCTGGTTTGTGCTGAAAACCCCATCGTTTGTGCTGCTCCCTTCCTGAGATACTCGGGAAAACTTCTGGGGGGGCTGTAGAAATGGGAGCCCCCCCCCACTTTCACCTAGGGGATTGAAAATGGTGTCAATCGTTTGTGCTATGTTTGTGCTGGTTTGTGCTGAAAATTCCGTCGTTTGTGCTGCCCCCCTTCCTAAGCTGTTGAGGTTTATTTTTGGGGGGGCTGAAGAAATGGTCTTTGAAAAAGGAGTTAGATAAAGAGTTGAAAGGGGAAAAGTGGATGCAATAGTTTGTGCTCCGTTTGTGCTGGTTTGTGCTGCCATCCATAATCTCCTATACCCCATAGACCCGTCAAGAGGGGGCTCTTTGTCGTACAGTAGGATGCAAATCAGGTTTGCCTGAAAATTAAGGAGTAGGCAAACATATGTAAGCAATAAGGGAATGCGATAGAAAAGTTGTTTCTGTATTTATTAGCTCAATTATTTTGCCGAAGTTTGTTTCATACGTACCTGGACCCACTTACTTACATAATTCATTTTTGGACATGAATTTATTAATTATTATTGTCGTTACAGCGCACTGATATTTTCACCAAAAAATTATTATTCAAACGAACGCTGAAATCTAATATGTCTTGATTTTCACCAAAATCAAATCACTTGCTCAATTACTTAATTACTTCAAAATTTAGCTCTTTTTTTTTTTGGTTGTTAAGGATGAATTTTGAAAATTCATAACAGTGCTACTAGCTGCATTGCGCCTCATACAATTTTTGTGGAACTAAAATTGCTCGTCCATTGGCCTGAACAGTAAATTAAACAGATATTTTGATTCTCAAAGATATATTATATTCATTGATTTCTTGAGAATTTTCTATAGCAGGGCTACCACCTCTTTCAATTTTATTGCAAATAGTAATATTACTACCCTGAACTGTTTTACAACATTAAGTAGTGGCAATTTACAATCTTTTCTATTATTTTAATGCAGTTGGCAGCAATGTTACCGACAAATTTGAAAAAAATAAGAAAAAAATAGAGTTTTGAGGTTCAAAAAGTTTTATGATTTATTTTCCAGGGTACTGAATAAGCTACTTCAGTGTCATAATAATTCTTGAGGAACTCGAAGCTCATTTCCCGTTTGGACTAGGAGGCTCACATTTTTTCTGTTCTAACTACTTACTACACCAACAGCGCGGGTGAAAGAATTGCCTGATTAGTGTGTAGGTGGTAGGGAAGGGGACAAAACAGTCATCTCGAGAAAGTACATAGAAAATTCATTAATCGGACACCATAGCGGTTTTTCCGATAATGTTCGAATTATGCCGATAATGATTTGCGAGCTGCGGCCTGCCCAGTCGTTCGCTCCGCATACTTGAGGCTTTCTCTTAAAAATTGGAGATTTTAAAGGTGCCTTACAGAACCTGAGGATTTACTTGAGGATATGAGCCAACCGAAGTAGAGGAAGACTGAGAACACTCACGAATAAAAAGATTCCCCAATGCTGTGAAAGTACAAATGTCAGTGTATCAAAGAGTGGTAGCCCTTTACACGAAGTTTTTAAAACCATTTAACAGAATAAAAACTTTTTAGATGACCTAAAGCAAAAAAAAAAAAAAGAAAAAAAAAAGATGACTTAAATGACCTCTTTTTAAAAAATATGACTTATATGATCGGTAGACCTTCTGATATACGACACTGGAAGTTATTTTCGTTCACTCATTGACGTTTTCAGGATCACGAAATCCACTCCTTGTATTTTTCTTTTCTTCCATGTTGGGCTCCGCAGAGGGCTGATTTTCAATAATTATTCTAATATACGCTTCCTCTATGTCTGAATAAGGATTTCTTGAGTCGCTGAGTACATTTGTGTCATTCTCTTCCCCTCTCTCTGACCGTTTGGGGTCCACATGAGGCTGATCTTCAGTTATTTCGATTTTAATAACCCAACCCTATAAGCCTCAGAATTAAATGACTATTTATTAAAATTATTATAGCATGCATTTATCGGCACGCAAAAAAAAAAAGTGCCTGCAGTATCGACAGTCACAATGAAAAAGACAAATGAACGCAATCGAAAAAGAGGTCTCACAAAATGAAAATTTATTGAACGCAAAAAAGAAATATTAATTTACGCTAGTGAAAATGGAAAATTTACTTAGTTAAGAAAGCCTTCTTTGCTTTCGCAAGCCGTCCTCTTTTGATTTTCTACGCACATAAATTTGGTTTCAAACATTCGAATTGTTAGAAACCGCGTGTGGGGATGATTGATAACGCCGAAAGAAGGTTTTCCAGCGGTATGCGCTCGCTGGAAAATTATCTGCGAGAGGAGCGTCCTTCTACTTTCTTTCTTCCATTCTCGCGGGATTATCCACAATGAATTTGTGCCCCCCCCCACCGCCAAAAAATAAACGCAGCATCCTACAAAGATGTCATGGAACGACTTTTGAAGTAGATTCAACGCATGAGACTGGAATTGTACCGCACCGGTGATTTTCTTTCCCCTTGCAAGAGACAAAAAACAATGCGCCAGCCCATTCCTCGACACTCGTCACTCAATTTATGGCTCAAAAGTCAGTCACCACAATTCACCTTCCGCCCTACTCACCAGATCTGGCTCAGTTAGACTTTTGTATTTCCTAAATTAAAAATGGCGATGAAGGGAGAGCGTTTCGAAGATGTTGAGGCGATACAAAGGAATGTGACCAGGGCTCTGAAAGCCATTCCGAAAGAAGAATTCTCCAGATCGTTTCAGTGACTGTACGAGCACAGCAAAATTTGTATCGAACGAGGAGAGGATTATATTAAAAACTAAATAGAAAGTTTTTTATAAACTTTTTTTTCCTTTCTTGAAAAAAATTAATCCCGGAATTTTTTGAATACACTGTGTATACTAAAAATTACTGTTCATTAATTTCATAAATTTATTTAAAAATATATTTCATTTAAAAGCTTTTAGTTGGAAAATGAACGCATACGGATAAGGGGGAGAGGGAAAAACTTCAAAAATGGACTGTGGGACCGAAAAAACTCTCATTCAGACATAAATGACGTGGAAATTGAAACAATTGAAAATCAGCTTTCTGTGGAGTTCGAAGAAGGTAAAGGGGGAAAATGATCCCCGAGATGGGTTCAGCGTTCCTGAAAACCCTAATATAAGGAAGAAAATAATTTTCAAGGTCATGTGAAGAAGCTTCCTCTTAACTGAAGCTCAAATTCGAAAAATCATCTCGAAAACATGAAAAATGAAATCCACTTCCAAATTGTTAATTTATTCTTATTTTCAGCCCTCGCCCCACTACAGGTCCCTCAATTTTCACAGTAATCTGAAAATCGGTACATGAATTTTATTGCCCCGAAACCCTGCGAAACGATACGCATATTACATTTGATGCATTTTTTGCCTGTCGCCCCCTTTCCCGATGGGATCAAAATTTCTACCTAGGGGTTAATCGGTGAAAAACGAATTCAGTGATTTCGAAAACATGATTACTGATGTCTGTTGTATCACAATATTCTTTTTCGCGCTTGTACGAATCTGGAAAATTCTTCAATGTAAAACATAAAGCATCAATATAAACGTGTATCTTTATGCTCATCGTCCGATATTCAACCGACACTGATATCGGCACGATATCATTCCGATATCCGACATTCGCGTGAATGCGATATCATTATTTTCGAAATTACTGACAGATTTAATTACACCGGGCATTCGCTTGTGGCTAATTTGTTTGATTTTTCAAATTTGAAAAAAACAAAAATCTCTGGTGAATTAACTATTGAAGAATACAGTGGCATGCTATTCCTTCCTTGATGAAAAAAAAAATTGAAGATTGAACTGAAAATAATCTATAAAAGGCAAGATTTCTAAAGTGTAAAAACAACTGATTTACGGTACTTCTTCCTTAAGGATATTCTGAATACTTATTTCTATGAATTTATTAAGCCTCTGAAAATTCTATATAATGATGCTAATGTCATCTGACGAAGTTGAAAGACGTTTCTTGTATGTAGAAAGAATCAAAACTTTTATAAGAAACACAATGGAAGAGAAACGCCTATTGCCCTTTGCTATGCTATCCATGGAGAAAAGACTAATCAATGAATTTCAAGGTTTCAATAAAAAATTCGTGCAGCGGAAAAGAGAGAGGCAAATGGGCTTAATTTACAAACATACAACTGATACGGTTCTTACAGATACCCAATAAAAGTTTTGCTCGTTAACCGTTTTAATGTTGTTAAATCCTTGAAGATTATCATCAAGGCTCGGATTTTTAGGCGCTAAAAACTCAAAAAAAAGGTCGTATTAAAAGTCTCTGAAAAGACTTAAAGAGTCTATAAAAATCCCTATAAAAGTGAAATATGTAGTCTCAAAAAAAAAAAAAAAAAAAGAGGTATACAGTAGACTCCCGATAATCCGTCATTGGTTTATCCACCTTCCAGATTGTTCTCGCCACGAATTTATCCGTCCAAAATCTCACTAAAATCACAACTTCAGTCCTTAGCACACCTGATAATGATTATGATCAAGAACGGGTAGGAGACGCATCAGTACATATGGATCAGCCCGGATTATGATGAAGGTCGGTTACAAGCACTCGGAGCCCTCGACTGCCTAGCCGGAAATTTTTTTTTGTATCTGTTCCTATCCAACATCCACCTTAGAAAAAAGCTCATTCTCAAAATTCGGCCGCCCCTCAAAATCGGCTGCTCCCATCCGGTGCGCTTGTTGTGCTCGTAAGTAAGCCCAAGGCTGATACAGATTATGACAGTGCTTTTTCAGCATTGGGAAAGTTACTGGTGTTTAAACAACAGCCAGTAATCACTGCTGAAGATTATGAAATTCAGAAAGAAAGTGGTGAAATTATGCTGCTGAAAAGAGCGGCATATCATGAAGAAGCAAAGAAAAACTACAGATTTAAAAAAATGAAATGACTGTTTTTAGTTGTTTTTTTACAATGTTGCCTCCTCCCCCAGTGATCAAAAAGGCTAAAATTGCCGATTTTTTTTTAATATTAAAGTTTTTTTTGTATAAAATAACTTATTACCTTACGTAACTAATTCAATAAAAATGGTTTTCCCCCTTTCTCAATCTTTTTCTTATCAAAATTACATGTTTTCAGGTTATCCGCCCAATCTGTAGCCCCAATTCGGGCGGATAATTGGAAGTCTACTGCACTCACAAAAAGTCCCGGTAAAACTATGGCTTTAATGATATCAAATTAAAGGTCTTGGAAAACTGAACCTAATTTTTATATTTCTATTCCTCCCAAACTATGTGCAATGTAACAATTTTACATCAAAATAAGTACTTTATTGCAGCAAATACTAAGGGTGATACAATTTTTCAAAGTTTATTTTCAAGTAAAATGGATTTTTAAAAACAGTTTTCTCAAAAAATTAAAAATTAAAAATTTTTACTTGAAAAATTAGAAACTGACGAAATAGTTTCGAAAATTGAATTTCCACCCCACGTAGTCCCAATACGTATATAAAATCGTCAATTTTAGGCGAAAATGTCATTTTTGAAAGAATAGTCTAAAAAGGCAGTATTAAAGACAGAGCGAAAGAATATATATATAGTTTCAGAAAGAGGGAGAAATGACCAAAAATGAAAGATGGTCCAGGAAGTCGTGAACCTTATAATCCACGAAACGTAAGATTCATTTGACTACACAAAAAGATGTTAAGAGCTAAAAAGAATGAAAGGACCACGGAGCGGGAAATGCAGATTTTGTAAGAGGGTGTAATGACGGTAGACCAAAATGGCCCGGAAAGTCATGGACCTTATAATCCGCCGAAAGTAAGATTAATTTGATTCCACACAAAAAGTTGGCACAAGCGAAAGCGATAAAAAGAACGCCAAAGTGAAAGAATATAGTTTTAAAAAGAAGGTGAAATGACCGAAGATGGAAGATGGTCCAGGTGGTCATTACCTTATAATCCGCGAAACGCACAATTAAGTTGACTGCACAAAAAGATGGTAAGAGCCGAAAAGAATGAAAGGACCACGGAGCGGGAAATGCAGATTTTGTAAGAGGGTGTAATGACAGTAGACCCAAATGAGGCGCAATGCAGCTAATAGCACTGTTATGAATTTTCAAAATTCATCCTTAACAACCAAAAAAAAAAAGAGCTAAATTTTGAAGTAATTAAGTAATTGAGCAAGTGATTTGATTTTGGTGAAAATCAAGACATATTAGATTTCAGCGTTCGTTTGAATAATAATTTTTTGGTGAAAATATCAGTGCGCTGTAACGACAATAATAATTAATAAATTCATGTCCAAAAATGAATTATGTAAGTAAGTGGGTCCAGGTACGTATGAAACAAACTTCGGCAAAATAATTGAGCTAATAAATACAGAAACAACTTTTCTATCGCATTCCCTTATTGCTTACATATGTTTGCCTACTCCTTAATTTTCAGGCAAACCTGATTTGCATCCTACTGTACGACAAAGAGCCCCCTCTTGACGGGTCTATGGGGTATAGGAGATTATGGATGGCAGCACAAACCAGCACAAACGGAGCACAAACTATTGCATCCACTTTTCCCCTTTCAACTCTTTATCTAACTCCTTTTTCAAAGACCATTTCTTCAGCCCCCCCAAAAATAAACCTCAACAGCTTAGGAAGGGGGGCAGCACAAACGACGGAATTTTCAGCACAAACCAGCACAAACATAGCACAAACGATTGACACCATTTTCAATCCCCTAGGTGAAAGTGGGGGGGCTCCCATTTCTACAGCCCCCCCAGAAGTTTTCCCGAGTATCTCAGGAAGGGTAGCAGCACAAACGACGGGGTCTTCAGCACAAACCAGCACAAACGTAGCACAAACGAATGGCGTATGTTTCAAGTCTATCTGGGTAAGTGGGGGGGGCCGAGGAAATGCACCTCTAATTCTTTCATTCTATTGCATGCAATGGCATGGCAGTGACAAATGAGCCTTCTTAATTGAGGGAGTTTGGTCAATCTAATGTTGATCTTTGTAATTCGGGATTGAAAAATCATACCAGATTACAGTGGGAGATGAATAACTGATGCTCCTTACAAGGAAAATGTCAAACTGGGTGGCAGCCTTCTAGAGACCTTGGATTTGACTATCGTTTCGTTCCACTGCATGCAAACTGAAAGTCAGAAAACTGGCCTAATTAAAAGTAATTCACAAGTGGGGGTTTACAGAAGGAATTGCTTCTTAGATCAAAAAGGAGAGGTCGCTTCAACAACCCTGGTACTTCACGTCTCGCTTTCTTGTCAATTTCTCTGTTTGTCTGGCATCATATCGTACAATTCGTCATAGTTCTTCTTTTTTCGTTCAAAAACATTAAACATTTTGTGCAAGGTGGTTTTCGTTAACTCTACTGACAATTTCGTTATTTTGAATTACTTTTTCGTGCTTCTACTTTTCGTTCCAACGCCTTTTGCCTTTCGTGCAGTTTAATTTCCCCTCAAATAAAAGGCAATTGCTGTAAGATGAAATTTTTCGATGGGCAACTATAGGGAAAGAAAGTCTATTGGTACTGAATTTCACGCGTAAATTTACTTACACTTATTTTAAAAATGTATTAAAATGCGAGAAGAGAAAGAAAAACTGAGACTAGCAAACTATCTATTCAAATATGACCTTCATTAGTCTTAAACCGGATTGTACGAAATAAATTTAAAATTGCTGCTAGACGAGGCGACTTTCAAATCTGAATAATGCTAATTGAAGTAAAAATAAAATCCAATTATCTAGTTCGAAGTATTTCATATAAGTATACGCGAAGAGTATAAAAAGTAATTAAAGTTGACAATAAATGAGTCCACTTGAAATAAACATAAAAACGTTCGGATATCAGAATTTAATTGGGCCTTTTGGATTCGGCAGTACGATGAATAAATGGGCATGGGCGTAGGGCTACGACGGGAAAAGATTTCAAATTTATACGTATAATTTTGTATCGTCTCTATAAATTCGAACAAATCTTAATTTAGATTAGATACCAGGTAGGTTAATTGTCCGAGATTATAGAGTTTTTCGTCATTCCCCCCCCCCTTCCGTTGTTACCTATATTTCTGCTGTTTTAGGGTCGTATATAAATTTAATTTCACGTTAAGTGTTTTGAGAAAGTAGGGGAGTTTTACTGAACTGGAAAATATCCGCGAATTCATTTAAATGCGAAGGTTTTGGAAGATCAGACCTTTTTTTCTCACTAAAATTGAAAACGCAGCTGTGCATTTTTCCGAAATTTTCGTCGCAATTAACTAATATTCATTTTTTCTTTTTTGAATTATTCAGTTCCGTGGGTCCGAATCGGGATTTGGGAACTCGGATGGTGCGAATAACTTTTTATTGAAAATTTCACGATGAATTGACAATTACTGGATTTTTATAATCGTGGGCGTTTGATACACCAAGACTGATCCCCCTAAAATCAATAGTTCGTAAGTTAGCACTTAGCAGTCCCCAGAAAGTTCACGAATATCTAGCACACGAATAATATTGAGCCCCTGTTTTATAAATAATGATTTTTCGAGTCGAAGTTTTTCTACCTCTCGTAACGAGAGCGCTGATATTCCATCATCAAAACTGGAACTTTGGGTAACTCTTTCACACTGTTTCTAGAGAATCTTTCTATTATCGTCAAAACTAGGGTTCATGTTTACTTTCAAGTTTTTCCCTTTTCCTGGTGTGCATTATTTACCGGTCGAGTCACGTCACCGGAAATACAGACTTTTTTTTTACGTTCCCCTTCATAACTGTAGATAGATACACAGCACTTTGTAAGGATAACTTGCCTAAATGTGACTTCCCGTGGGAGGACCGCCGTGGGTATGGCTTTGCCGGAATAACTTGGTTCTAACTTCATGTAACTGACTAATTCTAGACAATTTTTAAATATTTCAGTCATATTTCTGATAAGATTTTATTGGAACCATTATTCGTAGCTGGAAACCAAAAATCGAGCTTGTAGATTGGGTTAATTGATTTTAAAATTATAATTAATTATCGAGCTCCTCGGTTTATTATGGAAATCCTTGGAAAAATCAAAAAATAGATAGAGGTAGTAAATGTATGCGCAGCAGAAAGAGGGACAATGGGGGATCTTTCTCACTCTGACTGTTCAGGTTGTTAATGTCGCATTGGAAATGGAGAGAGAGAGAATACTTACGGAATTTCTAGATCTGTTTTTAAATAGTGATGGTATTCCCTTGGCAAGAAAAATCTTGGACTAGACAATATAGATTCTCCACGTGTAGTTAGAACTCGTTAGCTTTCATTTAAAACACGTCAAGTCCAATTAAACATACTCAGCACTTAATATTCCCTCGAAGTTCATAGAGATTTCTAAAATGAGACTTGTCAACGCAGATCGATCAAAAATTCAGTGTTGAGGCAATACCGCTGGGCCTGAATAGCTAAAATTTTGCTCGCGTATTCTACTCTCTGCAGATAATAATTCTACCCAATTTCATCGAGATCGATAGGGTTGGCTGCATATTTTAGCCATTACAAAGTCTTGATTTCTGGCTTTTAGTTACAGGCAGTAGCTCCCCTGCGGTCAGAGCGGAAAAATTCGTCGCCTCGGTTTAGATACCACGTGAGTCCAAAAATGCACCTACATCTGAAAACACAAAAAAATGAATATAAAATCTGGTTGAATGATTCTCGAGGTTTTAAATTTCACCGCTAGGAGTGGTGAAGTGCACTTGCGAGTTACAAGGATTCCAAATTTAAATTGCTCGTTTTTTTGTTGTTTTTTTTTCTTTCTTTACATTTTAACATGGTATTTAAACCAAGGCAACGATTTTATCTCATTCACAAAAAAATAATTGGCTTCAATTCTTCATTTACTGATGCACAAAGGGAGTCATTTCGTTAACCAGCTAAAGACTAAATGTTTTAAAACACGAGTTTTTCAACATGAAAATTGTTACATTATGTATTAACTACACGCTGTTGGACATAAATGACTGAAATAGTACAAACAGTCAACAGTCTCTACCAGTGGCGTCGCCAGGGGGGAGGGGTCTGAACCCACTTTGAAATGTCATCGAATTTTTACTTTGGCACACAAACCGGAAAAACGTAACTTTTACATGGGACGCTTCCCGCGCCACGTTAGTAATAATAAAAAAACTACTGACTGCACTGATTGGACTGACTGACTGGACTGTTTCCTTTGTGTCTTATCAGTAATATACATATAGACAAGTTTTATGTTTGTCTTTATGTCTTATTAGTAGGAAATGAGACCGCTGTAGTATCAGTGGGGAAGGAGAAGGTGGTTGTCAGATTTATATCGGGTAGATTTTCCATGTCTATCATATATCTTTCTCTGTCATTATGTCTTTTATTAGCCATAGACTGACAGTCTCATGTCTGTCTTCAGGTCTTATCTCAGTAATGAAGTAGAAGGTGACTGATCTTTCCCTGCAATTTTTTGGATTTTTTCTTTATGTCTTATCGATGAGTCTCGTATCTATCATTATGTCTTATCAGTAATGAAG
Organism: Acanthococcus lagerstroemiae; assembly: GCA_031841125.1. Classification (NCBI taxonomy): domain Eukaryota; kingdom Metazoa; phylum Arthropoda; class Insecta; order Hemiptera; family Eriococcidae; genus Acanthococcus; species Acanthococcus lagerstroemiae. The sequence continues at coordinate 28,787,232 of CM063106.1, read as the reverse complement.
GAGACGGCAGCTTGTCAATTTTTGAACTTTTCCTTTGTCTTATCAAAAAATATATAAACAAGTCTCATATCTGTTTTTATGTTTAAGAAAGGGAATTGCCTTAATACCTTGTCAGTAGGAAATAATGAGAATGTAGCTGTTAGTAATATTTATATCGGATATGTACAATGTAAGTCTCATGCCTATCTTATATCCTTCACTATGTCGTTATGTTTTATCAGCCATAGACTGACAGTGCCATGTCTGTCTTTAGGTCTTATCAGTAATAAAGGAGAAGATAACTGATCTTTCTCAGTAATTTTTTAGTTTTTTGACATTTTTATGTTTTACTTTAGCACACGACGGAAAGAAACGTTACATTGGAATGTTATGGAAATAATATATTACACACCAAGAGTCAAAAGTGAGCGTTAGCGAGTGAGCAATTCCCGAGTCATGTAAACTCACTTTTGGCTCTTGTTGTGGAAGATATTTTATATACTACTTGATCAGAAGCGACAATGTTTTTCGCTGACATGGTCTCCATTTTTATTTTTTTTTAAACTATCTATTTATTTATTTAAATTATGGACAGGTGATTTTTGTGTGCTAAATTAATTCAAAAATTTTATTTGCTCAGTTAATTACTACAAAGTTACAGAATCACAGTCTTGTCTTCAGTTTGTTCACGTGCACAAACAGCATACACAGGTAGTGGCCAGCAAAAACATAATGACAGTTAACAACGAACGGCAACAGCTGTACTACGTCGTGAATATTTAAATGCGTTCTTAAGTAGCTACTTTGTAATTCGCTCTGTGGCCGAGTGGTTAGAGACAATCGCTGCATTTCAGTCAAATGTTTCAATGAACGCAGGTTCGATTCCCCGATATGAAATTACTGGCCAGCAATTTTTTCATGTAAAAACGATTTACATTGAGGGACATTTACTTTACATGCAGGTTTCGTTAGCACTCGATGCATGAATGATAGGCGCTTCTTGTTGTCGGTAAAATACCAATGTAAACATTGCCTTTCTGATGAATAAGTATGAAAAATAATAATAAACAACTGACTGACTAATTTCCAGACTGACTTGACTGACTGACTTGACTGACTGACTTGACTGACTGACTTGACTGACTGACTTGACTGACTGACTTGACTGACTGACTTGACTGACTGACTTGACTGACTGACTTGACTGACTGACTTGACTGACTGACTTGACTGACTGACTTGACTGACTGATTACTGACTGATTGACTGATGACTGACTGACGATTGAACTGACTGACTGACTGACTGACTGACTTGACTGACTGACTGACTTGACTGACTGACTGACTTGACTGACTGACTGACTTGACTGACTGACTTGACTGACTGACTTGACTGACTGAAAACTCACTGTGATGACTTTACACTACCTGTCTGACACTTGATTCTGACTCATTTGACTCTAGACGGTACTACCTGATGGGATACTTGATTGTGTGATGATTATGGTGGAGGAAGGAGCTCGGGGGCGGAAGGTCGCGGTGAAGGACGAGGACGAGTTGTGGTGGGAGAGGGCTCTCTGTACACTAAACAGTAAAAGTCACCTCCTCCAGTGAAGGAACCGTCACATCTAAAATTCCTTTGATAACGTTCAGGAAATGCTCGGCGGCTACATCTACATTCTGTATCTCATATAACGCATTCCAGTTATAACCAGCAAAAGATGAATATATCTTTTTGTAGTCCGCTTTATGAAAGTTCTTTTTTTGGGATATTTATTATCTTTACCAGAATGTATCATTACACTTTTTAACTCGTTAGGAAGTTGATCACCGGTGGAGGATGATGACAATCCTCTTTCAGAACTGGTAATGAGGGTCCCTTCTGTACCTTCACTTCGATCAGATCACTTAAGACAAGATCCAAAGTACGTCCTGCGAGATTTGGTATTTGGTTATATGACCATAGCGAATTTTCGCTAGTAAAAGCGTATGCATCGCGATATTGTGCCAATTGAGCCAATGCACGAGAGTAGTCGGTGGCCATGAAGTCAAATTCTGGTATATTATAGTCGCTGATGATTACGATGTTTCCTTGTTGAGGGAAGCATTCCATGATAGCAGTAAACAGATTAGCGTAATCATGATGAAGGGAGGAACATACACTACGCCAAGGATCAGCGTGCGATTGTGGTTGAGGGATGAGAACTCAACCCATAGATAGTACTTACTTTTGTATTTCATTTGATATCCGAACCATACAAATTTGTTCAGAAATCGTCCAGATAATTATTATATTCGACCTCGAAAATATTACAATTAGAATTACAAAAACATTGAAACTTGAATACTTTTTATGACTGTGAACAAAACGTTGGTAACTAATCAATATAAACATAAATCCACAAGGTATACTTTGATTCCATCAACAGCCGCAAGAGGGCGTAATTTACCGAAAAAATCAGCCAGGCGCACTCTTATGGCCCTTTCCCCTATAGTATAACATCTTGGGGTTTACCGTATTCGGGGCCACCAAGAATTACAAGTGCGGTATGTATTGGAAATCGGCTACAGCAAACGTGAATCAGAACCGCTATTTTAATTGCTTTCGTACAATAAAACGGGTATCTAAGTGTACATCTCGTTCAATCCTTTTGATTACTAATTCAAGCCATCGAAAGTGGGACCGCAGAGATACTTCGAAATCCATTAGAGTAATAGTTACATTTGAAACGAACAAATACGTCACATTTCTGATTGACTGAATTGCGATTCTCTGGTCTGTTTACAGAGGGCACGAAAATGGCGACGCAGTACGATTGCAAATTCATCGAGACCTCGGTCGGCATTAACCACAACGTGGACGAGCTGCTGGTCGGCATTTTGACGCAGATACGACTAAAATTAGATAATCCGCCCGATCCGAGTATACCAAGGGACCAATATAACACAAAAAAACGCAGTCGATCGCCGCTGGGTAATTGCGCCCCTCGTTTGTACCGCGGATCCCGGACGTCGGCCAGCCTGCGAGTGCGAAAGATCCTCAGCAAAGTGTGGTCCATCAATTCGAAATCGAAATCCTGCGAAAATCTGCACGTTTTGTAAGACCAAAACGAGGAAGACGAAAGATGCGTGGTCGGCAGTCGTCGAATCGAATCGCAAGACGAAAACAATGACCCGATGTGAAGCTCCTCCGAACTACCTACGTGAGAAGTGGTCCCTTTTGTTCTATAGCCTGTTCTCTGTTTTGTATCTACATGGAGGACTTCGAGGCTCCGTGTACGAGCAGCCCAGAAGGTATTCGGGGAGATGTACGGAAAAATCGAAATTTTCGTGCGTAGCAGGTAGAGCTTTTATAAACGGCGGGCGTTAGTTCGGTATCGTATAATTACGGGAAAATACATATCAGTTTCGCGTAAGGTAAAGTACGAGAAATACGCTCGCTCTTTCGGTCGTTCGCACTCTTCGTGTAAGTGCTTAGTATTTTATTGGTATAGGTTCGCCCAAGTATTCCGAAAACTTAATTACGTTCATGCTCGTTAATACATATCCTATATATTTATTTTCGTCGCATAGCTGCCTATATTTCTCATTCCGAGTGAAACGAGACGAGGGATGAATGCCACACGGGTGTATTTTTAGTTATAAGAAAACCAAATTATCAGTTGCATTTTTTCCCTTTTTCTTTTTCGTTCGTCGTGTTTACGTTTGTACGTTATGTTAGTATAGAAATTATTGAGAAAAAAATGCTGCTCGCTGTTCCACGCATAGTGCACAAGTTCTGGTATACTATCTGCCAACCCCTGACGAGGTGAGGAGAGTATGCAGTGAAATATTCTGTCATCGAAATGTACAAACAGTACAGCTGATTGGTGCAACATTTCACGCATTTTCCCAAAATCATTAAATTCGGTATAGGGGCACTTGGTGTATTGTGACACAGTGGTGTAAAATGACACGACGTACCGATCTCCCCTTCTCATAGCGCTATTTACAAGAAATTTAAAGCAGTTATGTACTAACATGTGGAATAATAATGACATGGAGAAATCGATTTCAATTCCGTTATCAGGAAAGAATTTGTTTTCGAAAAGCAAAAGTTTGCATTGAAAATTGTGGTTTTTTCGAGTTTGAGCGTACTATTTCTGGGAGTAGATAACATTAGGGTAACCCTTCCTATAAGTACGCATTTAGTGATTCAGTGGCTGCAGCTCCTGAACTAAGCCATTAGAGAGGCTGAAATTTATACTGTATGTTCAAAAATGTCGTGTGTACATAATTGTATGGTCACTTCGGACTGTATCCTCATCATGATCGTGGATGTTTGTTTACACGTAGACAATACTTGTCTACATTTTGGTGTAAAGAAATGTAAACAATGTGTGGAAAGTAGACAAAAGTATATAAATGTAAATGATTCCGAAAATGATAAAAGCTAATACAGTAGAACGTCGATTATCCGGACTAATTGGGACCAGAGAGGCTTTCCGGATAACGGTTTTATAATCGAAACATGTGCTTATTTTATATAGAGGAAAACACATTTTGAAGGAAAATTGTCAAAAAATTAGCTCATTGGTTTCAGAATTTCCTGATTTATCCAGAAAACCTCAATAGACTGAATAAGCTTGACAGAAAGTGGAGTGCTAACATACCAAAAATTTCATGCTTTTATGAAAATGTGTACAATTCTTATGAAATCTTCAGGGTTAGTCGGTTTTCCTTCCACCACAGGAAAACTAGTTTTTCGCGAAACCAGATGCACGTTGTTTCGCTAGGCGAGCGGTCTCTTCGACAAGAATTTCGTGGGAAATATTCGGTGAAAACTCCGATGGCTTTTGAAGAATTTTTATCAAGAATCTTCAGGAAAAATTTTCTAAATCTCCGAAGAATTTCATCGGAAATCTTTCCAGTGTTTTTCAAAGAATAAATTTCCTCGAAAATCTACGGGAAAATGTTCCGATAATTTTCAAAGAATTGCATCGGAAATTTTCGGGAAACAACTCCGATAATTTCCGAAAAATCTCATTGAAAATTTTTAGAAAAAATGTCCAATGTTTTCCAAGAAAGTTCATCAGCATTCTTCGAGAAAATTTCGTGACAATTTTTGAAGAATTTCATAGGGAATATTCGGGGAAAAACTCCGATGGTGTGTGATGAATTTCATCGCAAATCTTCGAGGAAAATGTTCGATAATCTCCGAAGAATTTCATCGTAAATCTTCGGGAAAAAGCCTCGGATGATTTTTAAACAATTTCATAGTAAATATTCGGAAATAATTTCCAATAATTTTAGGAAACAATTGCATTGTAAATTTTCGGAAATGATTTCCAATAATTTCGAAAATCTTTTAAAAAATCTCCATTATTTTCCCAAAAATTTCATTAAAATGCTTCGAGAAAACTGTCTGATAATTTTTGAAGAATTTTATAGAAAGCACTCGGGGAATAACCCCAAGAGTTTTGAAGAATTGCACCGAAAATCTTCAGAAAAACCTTCCAAAAGGAATTTCATGGAAAATATTCGGGACGATTCCTTGTTTGTTTTTCAACGATTATTTCGGCGAACTTCAACTAAAATATTAAGGGTAAATATCCGATCAGTTTCAATGAATATTTTGTCAGAAATTTTAGGAAATATCTCCAATGATTCCAAACAATTTTATCAAGAATCATCGAGAAATCCTAGATTTTTTCCGAAGACTTACGATGAAGAATGCTGATGAACTTTCGTGGTAAACACTGGAAATTTTTTCTAAAAATTTGCGATGAAATTCTTTGGAAATTATCGGAGTTTGTTTTTCGAAAAGTTCCGATGCAGTTCTTCAAAAATTATCGGAAAATTTTCCCAAAGATTTTCGAGGAAATTCTTTGGAAAACACTGGACTTTTTTCTGAATCTTTCCGATGAAATTCTCCGGAAATCATCACATTTTTTCTCCCAGATTTCTGATTAATTCCTTAGTGAAAATATCTGAAAAGCATCGAGATTTTCTCTGTGGATACCCTTCCAAAATATCAGAGATACTTCTCGATGATTCTTGATAAAATTGTTTGGAGTCATTGGAGATTTTTCCTAAAATTTCTGACAGAATTCGCCTGAAATCATTGGAGGTATTTCTCAATGATATCCGATGAAATTTTTCGAAAATTATCGCAAATTTTTCCTGAATAGGAGATTTTTTACGAAGATTTCCGATGAAATTCTTTGGAGATTTAGAAAATTTTTCCTGAAGATTCTTCATAAAATTCTTCAAAAGTCATTGGAATTTTCCCCGAGTATTTCCCATGAAATTCTTGTCGAAGAGACCGCTCGCCTGGCGAAACAACGTGCCCCTGATTTCGCGAAAAACTAGTTTTCCTATGACCGAACGAAAAACAACTAAACCCTGTATACCAATCAACTGTATCATAATAAAGTTTATCTTTTATCTGTATAGCCAACAAAAAGTAACATTTTTCAAATCCATCTAAATGTACGCTTCATGCGATGATACAGAGGGAAGATAGTCATTTCTTTCCCGAGGGAAGAAAGTTATTGCTTTCCTGACAATTTACTAAGAAGGAGGTAAGAATGATGAGCAGTGGCGTAACTACTTTGTATTCGAGGGAGCTCTGGTCATGATGAAAGGAGGAGGGGTGTTAGAAAGGGTGCTAAAATTAGAAAATATCTATTTGATGAAATCACGAAGAGCCCCCCCCCCCAGCTATGTGATAAGACAAAATTTCGAAATTTGACAAGGCCAACCTAAAAAAATATCGTTCATGACTAAGATATGATGGAAATGATGTCACTCCTCTGACTGCAGGACTTACCAACAGTAAACTTCGCACCCGTGAAAACGGTTCTTTCCCTCCCTTGTGGTGTAATCCAACATTCTACATTCGAGATGGTTCGGCTAAGTTACATATCATTTTTGTAGGCAGGCCTCATTGCGAAAATCAAAAAGTTTAATTTTGTACTGCTAAGTCTGAATTATCAGTTAGCCACCTCTCCTCTCCGCCGATAATAGAAAGAGTGCCTCATCACGGTTATATCCTCAAGTGTGATGCAGGCCCGGAAACGGTAGTGTAAGTCAACAAAATAATTTTTCAAATAAACCGAAATACCCGGTGAAGGTCGATCAAAGTTTTGAATGTTATGAGATAGCGGTAACATGTGGCAATCTTATGAATGAGCTTTGTAGGATAATAGTCATTAACCCCCCCCCCCCATCAGTAGTCGGGGACTTGCGGCGAACGGCCCAGTCAACAAACGGTTAGAATAACTCACTATTTCGGAGTTAGAAAATTAACTGAAAGGACTTCCTAAAAAAGTGAAAAAAATGGACCGGATCAGAAAAATTGACTGGGACCGTTTTTGCGAAGCAGATCGCGCGATTCAAATAGCCTCTTTCTCCCCACTCCAGAAGATTCACATGATTCTGCTGGACGTCTTATGTGCATTAATAGGGTGAGGCCACCAAAAAAAAGTCAAACGCTTTTGCCAGAGTGGAGTTCTTTATTTCCTACGGTAGAATAAAAAAGGAACTAGCACGATTCTGATACGGCCCTGTAGAAAAAGGTCAGAAGATGGCTTTAAAAAAATTAAACGATTTTGATGAAACCCTCAGCATAGGGAGCAAAAAAAGATTTAACGATTCTGGGTGGAGCTCTCGTCAAACATTCTAGAAAAAAGTCTAAAGCCCTTTATACATGTATGTAAAGAAAAGGTCGTACAATTGTTTTAGCACCCCTTCCCACCCCTAGAAATACAGACTACTTTCATCGCACGATTTTGGTACACACATTTTTTAACAAAACTGATTAGTCAAGAGGGGAAAAAGTTCCAAAATGGTCACATAATTTCTCTGCGACTCTTCATGGGTAATAAAAAATTCACACGATTCTGGTTCCTTTCTCACCCTCTATCCGATAAAAAAGTCAAACAGTTTTGCTGAAGTCCCTTACGTGTAAGAAAGGAACGCAAGATTATAGAATATCCTACAAAAAAAAGCAACCTAAGTCACATAACTTGACTGCATTAAAAAAAAACGCAACAGATCGCATAAGTCTGCTAAAACCTCTAGAGAAAGTTCAGATACCACTCCCTCCGCTCATAAAAAAGATAATACAAAATTGCTGGATCTGCTGGAACTTCTTGTGTGTAAAAACATATTGTAGTAATTTTTGTAAAGCTCTACGATTTTATTTTGGGGTCACTCGCGTGAGAAATAGATCCCTCGTTTTTGGCGGAGCCTCTAAAAAAGGTCAGACAATCTAAAATTAAAGGTCACGCGACTTTTCTGATTCAACTTATGTACAAATGAAGCTCCATAATTTCGGTTGGCTCACCAAGAAAAATGTCACATAATTTTGCTAAGCGTTTTTCTAATGCGGAATCAGTCACAGAATTACGGAAGGGTCCACGAAAAAGGATCCAATGACTAAGCAGGGCACCTTATGGTTGGGGGGGGGTGTCCTACCCGCTCTCCTCACTGGAACAGTGAACTCAAATCGGAGATGATTAAAAATTAAATTTCCTAGACAAAATACTGAAGTACTGATCCGATCAAAAGTAAAAGGTACCTTATATTTTTCACATTCCATTAACTCTTGATGTAGTATGCCTACAGCAAGAATAAAAAAACATCTTACGGGTACTTCTAATAATAGAAACGTGGAAGATCAATGAATCAGTTTTCTGTGAACTCTTTATTGTTCCATCACCAGTGAATGGAAACAATGGACCGAAAACTAATCAACGTAGAATGTAATCAAATTTTAAGAGGATCATTTTCTTTACCTTCTCTACAGTGAACAACCTTGAATCCGAGAATGCGAACAGGAAAAAAACAACAAAAATACATTATTGCTAAGGAATCGCCAAAAAGTGGATTTTTGTTCGGAATCTCTTGTTTCTGAAACTTCCTTTCTTTAGTCACAGTCGTGGAAAAAACCAATCTGAAAAACTGTAAAACACGAATATTTTAAACTACTTTCTTAATTTGTTTATTCGCCAAATCAGTATCTGAGCTTCTTTTTTAAATATTGATGACAGTTGCGATGGAGTGGTATGAGACGAAGACTTAGCTGGTGGCACATGAGACGTAACCAGAAGTTGAGTATTGATTTTCAAGAGAGGTAGATAGGTACATGCTATGTAGATGTGAGTACTTGTTAGGTAAACTGATCAAAAAATGAGCAAGGTGAGTTGAAGTAAATGCGGCAGTATTTTGTTTTTTAATAATTATTTTTACAAATTTTTAATAATTTTACAATCTGGTAATACTATTGACATTTTAAAATACTCAATTTGTATTCAAAACGCGATTATCTGTGTACTCGAATGGACCAAATTATTTGTGTTAGAAATATTTCAATTACGTATTTATTATATATACTGTGTTACAGCAATAGTACCGTTTTAGTAAATGTGTGATTTTATTTGTGTAGCGTTCTTGTTTTGTTTTTATTTAGAGATTATGTCACTTATCTTTTAATTTTTTTATTTGTTTGTTGTTAATTAAATACATGGCATTTATTTACTTAGCCTTTGTTCATTATTGTTTCAACGAAATAAAAATACAGATCGTGTGTTGAGATGGGAATACAGCTTGGAATACAGGCTTAGGTTTTTCGAATATCGATTCTACACAGTGTATTCAAAAAGTTCCGGGACTAATTTTTTTCACGAAAGAAAAAAAGTTTAGTAAAAAGTTTTTTAGTTTTCAATATAATCCCCGCTTCGTTCTATACAAATTTTACTGTGCTCGTACAATCACTGGAACGATCTGGAGAACTCTTCTTCTGGAACGGCTTTCAGAGCTCTAGTCACATTCCTTTAAATCGCATCAACATCTTCGAAACGCTCTCCCTTCATCGCTATCTTTAATTTATTAAATAAAAAAAATCTTAGCGAACCAGATCTGGTGAGTAAAGCGGATGGTGAATCATGGTGACTGACTTTTGAGCCAAAAATTGAGTAACGAGTGTCGAGGAATGGGTTGACGCATTTTCTTGTGTCTCTTGCAAAAAAAAAAAAAAATCACCGGTGGGGTACAATTCCGGTCGCACGCATTGCATCTACTTCAGAAATCGTTCGATGACATCTTTCTAGGATGCTGCGTTTACTTTTTGGCCTGGGAGCACAAATTCCTGGTGGATAACCCCGTGAGAATCGAAAAAAGAAAGTGGAAGGGCGCTCCTCTCGCAGATCATTTTCCAGCGAGCGCATATACCACTGGAAAATCTTGCCTCGGCTTCAACAATCATCCCCACGCGGTTTCTAACAATTCGAATGTTTCCAAACCCTTTTTTCCAACTTTGAAACAAAATTTGTGTGCGCATGCCTCCTCCATTGTGACGAAGTAACGAAAACACGCCTCTTCAAAGGAACACAATCAGTGCCTACATGAAGTTATACAACACTGACATTTCAATTTTGGATAGGTAAGGGATGATATTGCATAGTTCCGGCGTCGGTTAACAGATAACGCCAGTTGTACATTTTATACAAAATTAGTGCCGGAACTTTTTGTATATCAGCGACGGGACGTACCAAAGGGAGGATGAGGAAGCCTTCCCCAAAGGCTTAATAATTAGCTCCAGTTGGAAAATCGGTGGCTCTCAATTGGAAAACATGGGAATTGCTTTTCCCTCAGTGTAGCCTTCAAAATAGCTGGGTAAGAAATTTCATAAATGGATTTAGCATGTTTGAAAACAGAGGAAACAATATCGTGCTTTTAATTCAGTTTTTGTGGTACCCATGTAATGTTCAAGAATGTTCATTTCTTACCCCAAATTCAACAGATTTCTCAAAATTCTCCGTAAGTGCTCCATCCTCACATTATGGCCGAAGTAATTTTCCGACCGAACGTTTTGAAAGCTTCAACCCATGAATCTTCAGTTGAACGTGACCCCAAGACCCCTCAAAATTGTTTAACTTCAAGAATTCTGACAGTTTTAGGCCAAAAGTAAAAAGTTGAGTCACTGGGAGTAAAACATTTCAAAAATTGCTAAATCTTGGCCACCCTATTCTGAGATCTTTAGAAAACCTAAAACACAAATTTTAGAATTGATATCTATAGAGCTCGGATTTTTATGATTTGTCATGTTTTTCTACATTGGGGAAGATCGCGCACATCGTGTAGATCTTTGCGAATCATAACATGCTGAGTAAAATGAGCCCAATTTGATAGTGCATATTTTGCATATTTTGGGTATAAATGCATGTTTTTGCATGTTTTGGACATTTTAAGCGCATATTCGTCATATTTTGACCTTTTTTCCCCATTTTTCAGTCATATTTTGAAAATTTTGACCAATTTTTTTTTACCAATTTTTTTTTCACTGGAAATGGCAAACCTGAAAAAAATCGTACTGAATTAATTGAAATAAAATCGAAAACATTTAACCTCTTTCACTTCATTTGCTTAATTTTCTGCACACTTCTGTTTTAAAAAATGACCTTCTAATTAAAAAATCCTTTCAAAGACTCCATCAGTTTCTGAAATTAATCAAAAATTATTAGGAAGAATGTTCGATAATCTCCGAGCAATTTCATTCAAAACTTCGGGGAAGATCTCCTAATAATTCCAGGAATTTTTCTGAAAAAAATTCCGATAATTTCCGAAGAATCTCATTGGAAATTTTAGGGAAAAATCATCGAATTTCTTAGGAAATTTTCGAGAAGATTCCTTTGATTTTCGATAATTTCCGAGGAAGTCAATTGAATACTCGTATTAAAGAAAAATTTCCGATCACACTTCCAAGTTTCATCAGACTTCATTGAAAAAAAATCTCCGATAATTTCAGAAGAATTTTTCTGGAAATTTTACAGAAAATCTGCAATTATCCCAAATATTGGAAATCGCACTGCTCTGATGATTTTTGAAGGATTTTTTCAGAAAAAAGTTTCGATGATACATCCAATCGGAAATTTTCGGGATAAATTACCGACAGTTTCCAAAGAATCTCATATTGAAAATTTTCGGGAAAAATCTCCCATAATTGCCAAAAAATTTCATGAGAAATTTTCGAGGAGATTCCTTTGATTATCCGCCAAGATAATTTCCGAGGAATTTTATCGAAAACATTAAGGAAAAACTTACGATTATTTTCAAAGAATTTTATCAGACATCATTAAAAAAATCTCGATGATTTTAGGATAATTTTTTTGAAATTTTATCCCCGATGATTTTAGGAGAATTTTTTTCGAAGTTTTAGAGAAAATCTGCAATTATTCTAAAAGATTTTATCGGCAATCACTGAGAAGTATCTCTGATGATTTTTGAAGAATTTCTTCAGAAAAATAAGTCGATGATTTCCAGAGATTTTCATCGGAAATCTTTGGGATAAACTACCGATAATTTCAGTAGAATTTCATCAGCAAAGTTCAGGGAAAATCTTTGATGATTTTTAAGAAATTTTCATTGGAAGTAACTAGGAAAAAATTCCGACAATTTCCGAAGAATCTCATCGGAAATCTAATGGGGAAAATGTCCAAGGTTTTCCGAAAAATTTCATCAAAATTCTTCGAGGTAATTTTCCGATAATTTTTGAAGTATTTCTTGAGAAATATTTAGAGGAAAACTCCGACAGTTTTTGAAAGGTTTCATCAGAAATTTTCAGGAAAAATGTTCGATAATCTCGAAAGCATTTCATCGGAAACTTCGGAATAAATCTAGAAATTTTAGGAATTTCATCGGAAATTTTTGGGGAAAAAACTGCGATAATTTCCTTTGAATCTCACCGAATTTACGGGAAAAATCTCCAATAATTTCCAAAGAATTTCTCAAGTAACTTTCGAGAAGATCTTTTTGATTTTCGAAGATAATTACCGAGGAAGTTAATCGAAAATATTAAGGAACCGTTTCCGACAGTGGTGTAGCTAGGGGTTTCCCAAAGGGGGGCACAATAAGATCTTCAAGGGAGAAAAAGTCGAAAATTGCGGTGTTTTTTAAAAATCGCCAATATTAGAGGACTCTGTAAAAATATTGGGGGCACTTGCCCCCTCCCTCCACCCGACGCTACGTCCCTGATTTCCGATCATTTTCAAGGAGTTTCATCGAACCTCATTGAAAAAAGTCTCCGATGATTTCAGGAGAATTTTCCTGGAAATTTTAGAAAAAATCTGCTATCATTCCAAATATGTATTGGAAATCCCCGAGAAGTACCTCTGATGGTTTTCGAAAGATTTCTTTAAAAAAAAAATTTCGAACTTGCAGTATGTAGCATATATTTCAGTCAGTATGCGGTAAAAATAAAAGAAATGGCCAAATATGCGGTAAAAATAAGAAGACTGTCCAAATATGCGCTGATACTTATGTATAATTTCATGCGAAAATATGCACATCTCCTTAAATATGCTTGAATATGCGCAATCAAGTTGTGCTCATTTCACTTGGAATTTCATGAATCGTAAAGATAATGTATTTGTAGATATGCCAGTATGATGAGGGGCTAAAACCTCTGCCACCGCACACCCGACGTGGCCCCGCTTAGCTATATGCCAGCCATCTACAGGGGCGGATTAACTCTTTCTGACATAGGAAGCAAGATCCGCCCTCTGCAAGGCCTATCGGCACGCGCAAGGCACTATATCCCCTGCGTTTGTGTTGAAAACAATTTTTCGCCCCCTGTTAGCGCTCTTCTCTTCTCCGCGCCCGAAGCAAATGCTTCCCATACTTACGTGTTAATCTTCCCCTGGCCGCCTACCACTTTAATTTACGCCAGCCATCTTGAAGCCATTACTGGTGATAAGTCAATGTTGGCCGAACTGCCACCCTGGACCCTCTAGTCTAGGGTGAGAGGTCCGCGAATGGATACCGTACCACTGAAGCCAGGTCAATTTGTCATATGAATATGAGGAGTGGCTTCATCATGTTGTCCACTGTTTTTAAATCATCTTTACTATACATACATACTTTCGTTTATTTTTTGGTTTTGAGTTTTATTCTTAAGAATGGGGGGGGGGGTCATCGATGTTTCCTTTCTTTTATTTCAGAGGTGGTGGATGTGGCGACAACGAAATCTCCTCTTATCCGGACATCATTGAACTTCAGGTATGTGGCTGAACAGTTTCTTACTTCTTTCTTTTGTTTCTAATTATTTTTTATTTTAGTTATTTTGCTTAGTGAAAGTTTGGGTAGATCATGTATCTTGGAAAGCACTGAATTAGAGGGGGAGTCAGAAAATTCGGAGTATTTTAAATGTTGTCCTTTTTTCTTCTTAAAAAAAAAAATTTTTTTTGGTTTTAGTGTACAATGCAATGAATATGTTTTTAGTTTTTATACCTAATCTTAATGACCGTTTTTTCCCCTTCATTCAACTGTTGATCTGTTTTTTATTTCGTTGTCCTCCGGTATGGAGTTATTTTACAGTTGGTTACCTCGGGGGGGGGGGGGGGGTTGAATGTTTTATTATATTCTATATTTAAGTTCAAATACAACGTTGTTTTCTTGTCATGTTATGCGTTATTGGTCGATAATTTTGAATAACTCAGTAAAATGCTGGTTACTTTTGAGCGGGTGGGGTAGAGGCACAAACCTTTCCACGTTACAGTACTTCTCACCCTGCCCTCTTGGAGGCTCGAGAACGAGCGGATTCTAAATTACTTTTAATATGTTTATCAGTTCTATCATCTATGTGTAATCCTCTGCGCCAAAATTCAGCTGCCCCTCGCATTTTTCATCTATTCACCGTTTTCAGCTAATTGCACTGGTGTATCTCTGTAAAATTATGGCAGCTTACTCTAGGTACATATGTAAATGTAAATATCTTTATTGTATTTATGTCTTTACCAATATTATCTTATCAAAACACACAGCACACAAAATGCGAAAGACTTTTTACATCAAGTAGGTACATAAAATTCTTCCTGCACTTCTCATTTTTCTGCTTCTTATGGTAAATCTTAATTAAAAATCTCAAGAACACAAGGTGACTCTTCTGCGTCATCAACGTTTCAGCAACTCATATTTTTTTATTTCTGAATGTATATGCTATGTAACTTGTACCGCTAACATCGTTATGGATGTTATATGAGTAAATTAGATCATAATTAAGATTATTCAGTATCATCATCCAGTTTAGTTCTAGATATTATTTTATACGTACGGTAAAAGTAAGTATATGATCGAAAACCACTGGTACAAAAAATGAAGCAATATGTAGTAGGTGTACATGATATTCATTTCCATCGAATCAACAACAACAGAATTAAAAATTATCAACATTCGGTGACTCACTTTATGATACTCTTCTTATCTCGAACTGCGTTACTCACCGTTCCTCCATTTAACAAATGTATACTTTTCGATCAGAGTTACCTAAAAAATATATTAAATTACATCATCCTCCTACGTCAGGGTCAGGTTCCACCGATGTTCAATCGCCATAGACCTATTTTTTTACACAAGTCAGATATTCTGGTAAACAATGGACGTAGCTGTTTCTGTTTCCACTCCTCGGTAAACTGATTACGGTTATTGACAACTGAAGGAGATACTTCTTGGAACTCGAATTCATCGTTGCAGGTTAACTTGTCAAGTAATGATCTGCGAAATGAGGAGGAAAAGGGATTTCAGATTAATGATAAAAATTCAAAGTAGGCATTTAAGGAATTACGAGTGTGATTTATCCTTAATAAGATTTTATGTGAAATAGGTATAATATCTCACTACACACTTCTCAGATCTGTTAACAATGGCGCATATTTTCGGAACTGGGATGCTGCTAAAACGGCTGGCTACAGTAAGTGAATAAGCACCCATATTCTCAAACATAATCCAATCTCCTATGCTTAAATTTGGTAATTTCACATTTGTGACTACACGATCAATATTACTACATACAGGTCCCCAAATGGAACAAGGAATTAATTCGAAGGAACTTCCGACCTGTAAACAAAAGAAAGAAAGAAAAAAGTGCAACCATTTACCCAATTAAAACAATTCAATAGTAGAAGAGTAAATTGATATACCTAAGGACGACTACATAGTAGATATACCTTCTTCTATTGTTTTTGAAATACTAGAGTTATTGGACAGAGGACATTTCAGCTTACAATAATTATTTACAATCATAATTTCATTATTTACGAGTAATGAGCCTGAAATAAGATGTAGTTTACAGATATACATATACAAAGCGCATATCCAAAACTTGTTTTACAATTTCTGAAAAATGATAAAAATAGGAGTTTCCCTTACTAATACTAAGAGCTCTCTATTTGAGGAGTGCGGACGTACACGCCATTTTGGATCCAACCGCGCCCGCGGATACCGAATTGACTACGCGGTGCGCTCCGCGTAGTTGGACTATACATCCACGGGCGCGATAGGATCCAAAATGACGTATGTCCCGCACTCCCCATATAGAGCTCTAGTAATATTGACATTACACTGAATTCAAGAACCTGCAATGCATGTATCTGTAGTTAACTGAATTTGTAAGCGTACAAAAACAACCCCCTGCCCAACAAACACCTATTTTTAGCTCATAAGCAGAGAGCACACGACTTCTGTGTACGTATGCGAAAGACTAAATTCTGTCTCTCCTGTATCTAAGTAGGTATCTATATGTTTCAGGATTTGATCTATAATAGCAGTGGCTGATTAGTAGACCACGATGTGCCTGCCACTTACCTTCAATGGAACTGGTCGCAACGACTGAGGATCATGTAGTACTTTATCGAAAGAAGTGTAAACTCCATCACCGATGTAGTAAAAATTGAACACTGACCCATCAGGTAGGTCTGGGTATCGAAGTTGGCGTTTGGAGTGCACAACAACTGCCAGAGTGAACGCAGATTCCACAAAGTACGTCCCCGGTTCGGCTATAATTTTCACCCCGCAACCGACTGGAAAATACTCTGCTAAAGCTTCGTTGATAATATCAGCCATCTAAAATTCGATATATGACTAACTTGAAATACCTACTCACTCACTGAGTAAATTAATTACCTTTATGTCTAAATGACAGGTAAGTATAGTGTTGAAAAATTTACCTCATCGATAGAGGATCCTTTATGTCCTGCATACCCACCGCCGATATCCAGTAATTCCATATGGAATCCTAAATTTACAGCGAGTTCAAATAAATTATACGCTGCTGCAATCGATCGTCTGTAAGCAGCAGGTTCACCACAGCCAGAACCCACATGAAAGCAAATCCCTATTACATTCAAATCCAACGAACGTGCTAAACGTAGTAACATTGGTGCTTCTGAGGTAATATCACATCCAAATTTATTGCCTAACAAGTACTGAACAACTGCGGCATCGCTTCTGATCCTAAGAACTAACCTATAAGAAACAATAACATGGAATGTTTTAGGTACTGTTTGTTGGTACTTATAGGTACAGTGTAACCTGGCTCAAGAAGAAACAGCATGATGACCTAATGCCAGGGATGGAGGAGCAGCCTATCTTCTTTCAAAAGATAACTGTAAGACCTGCAGTTAGGGAAAGGACATTGAAACCCAGAGATCAGGAGTGACATAGTTCAGTGTAGTATCCTGGATACTGAACCAGTTTAGATGAATCGCCTGTAAGGAAGATATGTGCCCTTTAGTACGCACCTAGTGAACTGAGCTCTCTCATTTCTCGACAAATGAACGAAGTAGGTATGTACTTCTATTTTTGGGCACCATGTTGTACGTCTTGAGTTGAGCTACCTTTTACACCAAAATTTGAGAAAGTTCTGCTCATAACTCTTTTAAAGTTACGGTTATGAGAGCTTTTGCAGAGAAAAAAAAATGCAAAATGCGTACTATTGGGAAACCACTTTCCTATAACTACACATTACTGTTTCCAGTAGTACCTACGCATCATGTGAAACGTGTAAAGTTACAAGAGTTTCGAATCTGATGGGCTATTCATTTATTGTGAAGTAAAAAGTAAAAAATAATACTCAGTACTTACATGCAAAATATGGAAGTATTTAACGTACATACAAGTAATGAAATTTTATATTTCTTATTTACAGCTACGCTGTTTGACACCTAGTCCCGAGTCTACCCTACCCTCCCCCCACTCACTACTTTTGAGTGAGTGGTTTAGAGCGCGCCATTCTACTACAAAAGAAATATGTGATTATGATGTGGGAACACCCCGGTGTGAAGAATGTGCAGTGTATTTTGGTTTATTTAAATAGAAATGCCGAAAAAACGGGCACGTTAAAATGCCGTTATTAAGTTACTCATTATTATGTTAAAAAGGACGAAATTATCTTTAAAATTATAAATTTTACCAATCCTGTGCAGTATTATTCTTTTTCCGAATTGAATTTCAATTCCTTAGTGGTCAATTTCACAAACTGCAGTAGCAGCATCGAAAAATGTTTTTGTAAGATTGTGACTTGTGAAGGTAAATTTTTAGCCAGCACAAAGAACGATATATCAAGAGATTCGTCTTCTAAATAGGTTCGGGCAAAATCGTTCAAATTCATTTACAGTGTTATCAGCAAAAAAATGCAAGTTTCATACTCATAGGAGACTGCGTCCCTATGCGCAATTAGTTACCCTCTAGTTACCCAGTTACCCGCGGAGAAATTACCCATTTATTACCCTCAGATTACCCTTATTCCCCTTTAGTTACCCGGGTAACTGGCGGGATACTACGCCATTAGTTACCCTCTAGTTACCCGTGGCGGAAAAGTTACCCACTTGTTATCCTCGGTTACCCTCAGATTAGCTATGTTCCCCTGTAGTTACCCGGGTAACTGGTGAGATTTTGCGCATCGGGGTACGAGCACATTTTCTCTACATCAGGTCAGTTTTTAAACATTATTTTCTGTGATTCGGAAGGAGGTTATGGTGGATTACTCCAGTCGGTAAATAAACATCAGTGCTCCCAACACGAATCTGACGAAAAGTCAGTATTTTCAGAAGTGACACTTGGCGGGTTTTGGAGTTGAGTGGAGTTAGGTAGAGACTACTTCTTATTCAAAAATTAAATCATACTTGGCTGCGGGATGCAATTCTTTGATTTTGTGTAGTTCAGTTTCATTGTCGAACGTCATCAGTTCGAGTCCCTGATTTCGTGCGTATTTAATATGAGATGGCAGTTTAGTTGGATTCGCAAAAATAATCCGAGGCAGGTCTACACCCAAATCTAAAACTTTCTGAATTTCTTCCTAAAGTTTAAAAAAAATAAAATAAATAAATAAATAATAATAATAATAATAATAATAATAAATAAAAAAGAATGAAACATGTCACTCCACGCTACATTTTGTTACATTAATTTCTACTTTAGCTATCAATTGAAAATTAGAAATTTTATTCATAGGTAATAATAGGAAGGTAGGTACATACTTTATATTTACTTAGGTGACTAATGTTAAGTTGTAAGCACACATGACTTTACCTTCGATGCGCAATCGAACCCAGCTCCAAGAGCAGCAAGTGTGCACAAAACGAAAGGATGATCGTTGCATTTGACAGCTGTTAAAGAAAAGAAAATATTCTGTTTAAATATGCCTACTTATTGATAAAAGGAAGCTGAAACCATATAACGCATAGATCTTTGGGGATCTTCTTTTCCTAATTTGCCCTCAACCCGAGCCCTGGAATCCGCCCTTTCGGGCATTACCTCAGAGATGTCGGGAAGGCTGTTAGGGCTGTCTTAGCCCTCTTCCCTTCTGGCCGAAAACCCGGCCTAGGTCGAAATATGGCAAATTACTACGTGGGCTCGAACCTGGGACCTCCAGAACCCGAGACCAACGCGCTATCCACTCGGCCAACCAGACCTCATAGATTTTGGGATGACAAGAATTTTGTTAGTTTAAAGTTTTAAATTCAAATATTTATTGAACCCCTCTAAATAGTTCCAAGGACCAATGACAGAAGGGGTGTAAAACAAAAGTGATAATATTAACAATAATTATGATTTAAAAAAGTTGAATTAAATAAATAATAAATAAATAAAATAAAAATAAAATAAACAAATAAAAACAAAAACGTCTAAACTGTAGTGATTATCAGTCCTACCCCGTCACACCCTGGTATCACAAAGCCCATGGACACCCCCCGGTCCCCATTCATCAGCCAGCCATAAGTCAGAGGATGCTTTTGTCAATTCAGAAGTCGCAATATCTTACTTTAATCGAGATTTGAAATTTTTTCTAATACCTATTGGGATTTAAACTTAAGAGTTTCAAGTGTTGGCAGCCCTGCATATGTGTGAGTGATCACGTATGATTTACCGTACGCGTGTAGCAAACTTCAATCATTAAGTCGATTAGAAATTCACTTTCAAAGAAAATGTGTCCTAAATTTAACTGCATCATCACGAAAAAATTGAATTAGGTATAATCACGTAGGGTGGATCGAAAAAAAAAAATTTCGAATTTCAATTGTCCCTAGTTGGCAAAAGTGGCGAAATGGTTAAAAAATGATCTATACAAAATTTGGTTCAAAAATATTAACATCTTCAGTTCGCGAAACACGGTGAAAGTAGAAAAATTCGTTTGGGCGAGTGCAGTGCACGCTCGTCGCCTAGCGCCGGCGTAGCTATGTAGTGGATTAACGCTCCTAAAACCCCGCTATTTAATATCGCATAATTATAAAATTTATTACGTTTTATTTAAAAATTCACATCATGTAACATAGTAACAAAACTTTTTTTACTTTCTACTAGGTTTATCAACTGCCGTGATTTCATGGTGGCTCGTATAAAACCATCCCGAGCTTCCTGTCCGCAAACTGCTAAGGACGCTTGAGTCACAAGACGGATGTTTCGCTCTACTGCTTGGGTGTGACACGGAAAATTTTTGAAAAATTCTTTCAAATTATCAGTTTTGATGTCGACGATTGATGTTAGGGGTGGCTTTGAAATCTTAGCAGGCCACTTTATCAAGTTTGAATAGTGATCGGCTTGGAAATTCAGTGTTGGAATTTTGAATACCCGGACATTGGTTCTTGTTCTTTCTCCTGCTTGAGCGTTATTAATTTGGGTTCGAGCAAAATTTCGATATTCCTCATTGTCATCTGTCAACATTGACAACAGAATATTTTCAGGATGTGCGAAATATGCGTTTCGTTGAATCGCCGGTTTAATAATTGACCTGACATTGTCTGGAAATTCACGGATCAACTGTACGGTTCTGAATAAGTGTCTTGCCCCTTCATCACATGATGGTTTCATTTTGATGTGAAACCACATTGGGGCGTAGACTTTGACAATATATTTTGTCAATATCACCAAATTTTTACTTGGGGTTTTACTGGATACATAGAACCGGAGAATACGATTTGCTGTAGTGGTTAGCCATCTGGCATGAGACATCACTCCTGGATTTCTTCTCTGTAGAGATTGTGATACTTCTCCATACGATATGGCTACTACTATTTGTAACAAATAGGTCTGGTCAGTACTGAGTTCGATTTCTTCGACTATCTGTGGCAGATTATTTTCAATCGTTTCGAATTTTACGATATCTTGATTTTCGCAGTTTTCTAACTGTGAACCTAACTCACCTTTGAACCCTCGTGGTCCCTTTGTGTCACCATCCAGTGATTGAATTAAACTTCGTAGTGGAAGTTCATTGAAATGAAATAGGCAAATGAACCACTGTAGGGGCCGATTCATATGTTCTTCTAAACGACGTATAACACCCGACTTGAAGCCAGTATTCGTAACAGTGCCGTCACTTCCTACTGCTACAAGTTTGTCTAATGATATTTCCTTCGTGGAAAGCAATTCGAGGATTGACTGCTGAATTTTTGCGGCGGTCCCTTCTTTAGGAGTGGTATGTCCGACATATATACCACCGGGTTCATGTAATATCGTAATATGTTCTTCCATGATAGTTGACCTATAATAGACATCGCCTTTCTTAGTATTTGTCAGAGTTTTACTCTTCTTCCCATCAAAGTAAATGGAGTAAAAATTTGAAATTTTTTGTTCCTGTTTTAATGATTGGCGTTGCGCTTTTCTTTCTCGCCGAACTTTCATGCGATCGATGATCATTTTAGTGTTGGTTGACGAAACGAGGCCGACGTCTTGCAATAAAGATGTACCTAACAGGGCAGCTGCACGGTCCGAAATCCCAAAGCGGTCGCATGCTAATGCAAAATTGATCAACTTATATATCTCATTTGTGGACTCTCAGATGTGTGGGTTACTTCTTTCTCATCGGCACTTTTCACGGTTTTCAAAAAGTATTTTGGCGGTTTAAAATCGTCACTACCGGCTGATGAAGACTGCGAAGACGGCTGGGACTCTTCCGATGAACTTCCAACAGTCATCGTCATCACATTACTGGGACCTGCCATTGGTTCGATTTCAGTTTGTAGTAACTGTGCTGTTTCTCTTTCCTTTTTTCGTTGCTCTTTTTTTTTTTGTAATTGAACTGTCGTAAAACGATCAATACCACCTATTGCCATTCTTCTTGAACTTCGTTGGTCATTTAGAAATTCACGTTCACGAACGGGCACTTTCCTATCTCTTTCACACCGACAATCCTCGAAATTAACACACTTACACGAACATATATCGAACAATTCATTTAAATCTGCTTTAAAACTGAGAACTAGCTTCCGATTTTTTTTCACTTTAATATAACTGTCATACAAAGCTCGAATCAAATTTTCAATTCTTTGTAATGAAACTGTAGGAATAGATGCAGTTTCCCAAATAGTTTTCAGTTTTTTCGCAATTATACCGCACGTTTTCACAATGGATGGATTCTTTCCACGTCCTTCTGCTTTTGCATCATCATGAATTTTTAAAAAACACAGTAAAACGTCACGACGTGTAGGTAAGGTACGATTGTTAAATTCGGTAAAAGTTCCAATAAAATTTGATTTGCGAATAGGTACGCATCATATTTAGCATCGAGAACTTGAAACAACACACAGGAACTATAAACTGACTTTTGTACACTTACAGGTTTCATATTTTACGTTTCGATACTTCGATTTTCGTTTCCTTCTTTCATTCATCTTTCTTCTCAATACCTCAAGGCCATTCGGATAAAAGATGGCCATTTGAGAGTGCATACGCATCAGGGTCAAACAATAAATGGAGGATAATATGACGCCAGAAAGTCGCGTAAAAGACTCCTGCGAATGAACCAAATTTTGTGTACAGCATTTTTAAACCATTTTGCCACCTTTTCGGGGTAGGGACAGTTAAAATTCGAAAAAAAATTATTTTTGGTTGTTTTCCTTCCACCCTAATTAATCAGTTCTACTGGCAGAATAATTTTTACTTGGTTTTTTACCCCCCTGAAGATAGCAGTGTCTATTTGAAAGTACACATGATCACTCATTCATTTTCCCCTATACGCAGGTGATTTTGCAGCGCACTCTAGTGCAAGTTTAAATCCCAATGCTTCTTTCGATTGCGCATTCGTAAATGTTCTATCATAGTTTATTTCAATTGAGTATCATTATTTTCATTCTTACCATAAAACGGTTTCACTCGAGGTAGTTTTTCAATCCAAGTTTTATACTTTCTAATAACATCATGAACTTCAAAAACATAAAATGGGTCTTCTTGAACCTGAAATATTGAAACATTTGTAGATAGTATTAACAACTTCACTGATACTTACACCTACCTATACTGAAAGAAATTTCAGTAATAAGAATTACTGAGATTCTGGTATCTAAGTATACGTCACTTTACGAACACATTAGCTAGTATTATCAGAATTTGAATTAGAGAGTGAGTGAATGGCTGAACATCAGTAACTCATTAAAATTCTATTAATTTTAATCATAAAATTTTTCTCAATGTACCAATTATCCAGCCCCGTAGCCATACATCAGCGGTAGAGGGTACTGACTATTTACCAGGGGGTGGGGCTTGACGATACATATAATATATAATGTGAAAATTTCTATAAGGTAAAGTGCCAATACTTGGTCGGGGTACCAAATCTTGGTCATTTTTTCCGTGCGCTCTAGCGTCACAGATAAAAGTCTGTTGGTGCTGCCACCTATCCTAACTTGTAGAGCAGACCTTCCTCTTCGATTTAAAACGCTTGGCCGACAGAAATAAGTGTCTTGAGTGCTTTTAATCAGTGATCGAAGATTGTTGATCTAAAAGTGCGAAAATTTTACATTGTGGAAATTGACAAATGTTGAAATATCAAGATGGTAAGTAATTTTATGATCATTTTGCATACATTTTTGCTTTTACATGACCATAACATAGTACAGTGATGATTTTTTCATGTTTTGATAAATTTGGATTTTTTTTTTTGGTAGTACAAACTAGTTTTGAAAGTAAGCAAAATTCTGTACATAAAACTTGAATTATTGCAATGTTATGGTGCATAAATCGATTCTGATGAGTGGAAACACTCTTTGTAATGAAGTAGAAATGATTTCGATGAAAATTTTTAACAAATACACTTTTCGATTTTTTGAGTGACCAACATTTGGCACTCCACTTTTTTGACCAACATTTGGCACCAAAATTTTTTCATTTTGCAATCTGATTTTAGGACTGTTCTGATTATACAACCTACTTAATACATAATTTTTGTGCATGTATGATTTTTCATACTTTATAAGTATAGTGTCTGTAAGTAAATTTTTCCAAAAATGCGAAAATTCACAGGGTGCCAAATGTTGGTCAATTTTTGGGTGTGCCAAATGTTGGTCGATCAAGATTTGGCATTTTTTTTTTTTTGAAAATTCAAACCCCCATATCTCTTTGAGTTTTTCAGTTTTCACATTCCGCCTCGCACTTTTATGTCTTATTTGCCTTCTAGTTTTTATACGTTTTGGAAAAGTTTTATTCGAAGGGGTGACCAAGATTTGGCATATGGTGCCAAATCTTGGTATTTGGACGTTTTTTCAAACATAGTTGAGGAGGGGAGGGGGATTTTGTTTTAGTCTCAACCCCCTTAAAAGGTAGTTAAAGGATGAAATTTTAGTATGCCCGTTTCAAATTTACCCTCTGACCAATATAGACCCCCCCAGGGGACCTCAAAATACCCCGACCAAGTATTGGCACTTTACCTTAAGGCAGTGGTGTAGCCAGGGGGTGAAGGGAGCTAATGTTCCCTCAAGGCACCTGACATTGAATGTAAAATAGGCAAAAATGAGCAATTTTTCGCCTTTAAAACACGTTTTTGACATTTTCATGTTTTTACTTTAGCACACAAACCGGAGAAACGTTACTTTCACTCGCCGGAAAAAAGCGTTACTTTGGAGCGTGACGAAAAGAGCATAACGAAAAATAATAATAATAATAATAAAATAATAATAAAAAACTACTGACTGACTGGACTGGCTGACTCAACACTTCATTCGCCTCCGAGTAACACACTCCTTGTATAAGCCTGTATTCCCATGCTAGCATAACATTCCTTGTACCAGCCTGCGAGCACTACGCTCTACTAGTGCATCATCTTGCAGACGAGTCTGCAACCACGGGAGAGCATTTTCATGTCAACTTCGCGGACTGCGCCGACATAAGAATGTCGTCGTCCAGCGAACGCAGCGTCCAAAAAATGAACGCAGCAAAATGTATGGAGGGCAACGTGCTCTGCGGATGACATGAAAATGCTCTCCCGTGGTTGCAAACCCGTCTGCAAGACGATGCACTAGCAGAGCGTAGTGCTCGCAGGCTGGCACAAGGAACGTGATGCTCGTATGGGAATACAGGCTGATACAAGGAGTGTAGTATACTTGCAGGCGAATGAAGTTTTCGAAAAAATTTCGCTCGAGCAGTAATTTTACCTTCATTTTTATAAAATAGTCCTCTCATATCGGCGATTATTAAAAAATTCCTCAATTTTCGACTTTTTCGCCCTTGAAAATCTTACTTCCTCCCCCTCCCGCTGAGAAATCCTGGCTGCATCACTGAATCATTGGTAGAACAGCTGGGCTGTACGTTTGAATCACTCGATAAAACTGGAGGTTTGTTGTTCAGGCTGGAATTCGAAGAAGTTGGAGGCGAATCTGTGTCGTCGCATTTTTTGGATTTTACCGTAAATTTTTTTAGCCACTCATCAATTAGGTTTGAAATACATATATATACCAAACATTCTGGAAGAAAAATAGCAAATTTACTGTGTTACAATAAAAACATTGAATTTGGTCTCAAGATTCATAGGATCAAAATTGGTGATTCAACTTGCCGACAACATAATGAAAGAAAAAATTGAATACATATACGCGTGAAAAAAGATTAACATTTTTACAACGATTAAATTTTCGAACTTTTGGAAGCAACAAAATTCGATTTCTGTGGACTTATCAAGGAACAGCCATTCAAGCATTTGCCATCGATATTCAATGTGAAATGGATCGCGAGCCTACCACTGTGTTTATGAATAATTTGTAATGTGACACAAGAATAAGACCTGTGTGTCTGAAACTGCTGGATTGACATTCGGGCCCTTTTCTTGTGACATGTTACGTATAAAGATCGACAAACACACGATTCATCTATCTTTCTCAAAGCAACATCATTGTTGCCAAGTTTATAAACATTAAAATATAGAGAAAAGAAAAGCTTTTAACAAAACTAGCGAGAAAAATGTTAGGAATTTTTTTTTCGCGAAATTTTACCGGGGGGAGCTCTGGCAAGCGTTAGGCCCCTAGCACCCCTCTGGCTACGGGCCTGCAATTATCTCTTCAATAATATCCCGTGAGACACTGTTCACATGGTCATTAAAGTGAACAGAAATATGGACATTTTCCCCTCTGTTTTTCAGCGAAGTTTTACATCCGTATTGTAAGTTCAGAGGGGCGATACCATAAAAGAAATTATTTCAATGGGACATTTTCCTGTCAAATAAGAAATCTAAAGAGTTTAACTATACGGGTCGACATGAGCGCAAATAGCCGAATTATTAGGGGGGGGGCTCATGTAGGGACTAACAAGTATCAAAATTAGGCGTAAAAATTCTGTCACGCGTATAATTTTTCAATTTTTTTTGGGAACTCTCAAAGGATTTAGGGCTGAGTTCTCCCCCCAAACATACACCTGGAATGTTGACATTGGCTTAGCATATACATTTGATCAGCATGGTATTGATGTAAATATACACATAGAATATTGAGTAGACACTAATGTCCTCTTCTTTTTCACCTCTATGTCTATATAAATTACATGCAAACTGTCTGCTAAACCAAAACGTCAACTTTTTTTCAACTTCCGTATGTCAACACACATTTTTTGAAGGCAGTCTACAGAACAAAAATGCATGGCAGATGTCAGAAAGTGTACATTAGATTCGTCTTTCTCGTTCGTGAACATTAAATACATGATAACATTTATGTGAATGAGCGTTTCGCGAGATTATTAAGTAACGTTTACAGTGTGTATATGTCATTGTCCGATAATGAAATTCACATCACACCTCGAAAATGTTGAAGATGATGTATATGTGTATGATGAGAACAAATAGAACGACCGTGATCCCTGACCAAAAGTGATAAGATAGAATTCAATATTTATTTACATACACCAGATTCGGTAATATTTCGTATGACCTCAACCACATCTGCTTCATCGTCTGCAAGGACTACATCCTTTTCGACAGTAAATACCATTTTCCTGATTCACAATTATGGGCTAAAGAAACAAAAAAAAACACGTATTTACATTAATGGGTGTATGATTTCTTTACTCTTAAAGTAGGTGTTATTATGGGTAGGATATATGAAAGAAGTAAGTAAATGATATTGTGGCTTATTGAGAACACCCCGTTAACCTTACACTTACTCTTGAAATGAAAAAAATATCAACTTTCAAGATTAATTTACACATATAAGTACCTGTAATCCTTGACCTTTCGCTCACTCGATCCTAAACCCGATGCGCAATCAGTTACCTTCTAGTTACCCAGTTACCCGCGGAAAAGCTGTTAACCTCGAATTACCTTCGAATTACCCTCAGATTACCCTTGTTCCTCTTTAGTTACCCTCTAGTTACCCGCGGCGGAAAAGTTACCCTCAGATTAACTTTGTTCCCCTGTAGTTATCCTTGTTCCCTTTTAGTGACCCGGGTAACTTGTTGGATTTGGCGAATCGGGAACTTTTGTAAAATTTCAATGGAATAGAACCATCTAATTCCGTCCAATTTTTCACTATTTACTATGTTTTAATTTTAGGTTGAGCAGACTAAAATATATGAACTTACTGCAGTAATTAAAATGATACAGGTAAATATTCAATAGATACTCGTATAATCCAGATCAGCAAGATTTTACTTGTATCTTTTCATCCCCAAAGAATTCTAGACACCTTGTAGGTATCTACAAAAAGGACTTTCATAAATAGATACAAACAATATATTCACAGAGGAAAATAAGAACTCACCGCATCCATTATAAGGTCGAAATATCGTTAATCGGCTTTTCTACGAAAATCAGTAACTAATAAATTCTGACAAGCAAAAAGTAAAGAAGGAAAAAAAAAAGTTCCTACTTTTATTGTGGTTAACATCAAAAACAAAAAAGTCTTTATTGATCTTCAGAGTGAGAAGAAACAAAATTTACTTTTTATTTTTTGAGTATTAGCATTTTATATGATTTTACTGCTGGGTACGCTTGAGCGAAAACCGTAACGTAACGCTCCCGTTACTATGACATCATACTGGTGAGTATACTTGAGCGAAAATTGTGTTTATAAATTTCCATGGAAATTTATTTATTCCAGTCAGGGGTATACTTGAGCGAAACCCGTAACGCCCCCATCGACACGCCCCTCCCCCGACACGAAGCCAGCACCCTTCCGAGCATTACCTCAGAGACGTCGGGGTTCTCTTCTCATTTCCAGCTCAGTTCAGCTCACAGTTCTTTAGCTCTTCATGGTGACAATTCAGTTCAGTGGTTCACATTTGAAGGGTAAAGAATCAAAACTCACATTTGCAATTTTACTTCAAGGGCGCAAATAGGCGAAATACTATACACGAGTGCAGGAATATCTTTGCTGCGCCTGTGAATATGCGATATGTATAACATACTCCACGTTCACAGGCGCAGCAATGATATTCCTGCACCCGTGTACAGTATTTTGCCTATTTGTGCCCTTAAAGTAAAATGGCAAATGTGAGTTTTGATTCTTTACCCTTCATTCTGAAGACCAAAATCCAAAAACCACCCATGTCATTTTTGAAATTTCGACTTTGTTGTCAAACAGTAACGTAATTTGCTGCTGTTCTGCTGGCTGAATGCTGCGGATGAATAAACAGATGTTGCCTGAATACCTTTGAGTATAATCTCCTGGAGAGATAGAAATCAGATTATTTACATTATACGAGCGGGAACTGTAGAGCGCGCTATACCATGTGACGCGCGCGTTCACGCGCGTTACTGTCATGCGAATGCCCCGTTGTAAACAAACTGATTGCCATAAGCTTTCATTAGCACCGGGGGCATCTGCATGACAGAAATGCGTGTTCTACAGGTGTGTGGCATAAGAAACATGGTTTCTATCCTTCCAGGAGATTTATACTCAAAGCTGAATATTCTGTGCACGGAAGTGTTAGGAGTGTAGTAGCTGATATAGAGCTATCTGGCGGCCAAGTCGAAATTTCAAAAATTACTTGGGTGGTTTTTGGATTTTGGTCTTCATTTCCATTCTCTTCCGGCCACGGGTATACTTGAGCGAAAACCGTAACGCTCCCCCCGACACGGTCCCTCGAAACGAATTCAGTGGTTGACACTTGTTGCGCCCTGCGCGACTACAGTTTGCACCCGTGTTGTTAATCGAAATTTTCATGGATTTTTTTTTTTATTAGGGTACGAAAGCATAATATCTACGGGTTTTCTTCTTCGTTTCAATTTGAGTATCGCATACCGTTCACTACCGATACTAGCAATGAAATGAGCTAAGGAGGACCGAGTGATATTATCAGGTCGATAATTATGTACCAATTTGCATATAAAAACGTATAAAGTTCAGCCCTCATTAAGCTCAGAATTCACAAATTCAAATATAAACTTAATCAATGCACGAGTATTAACATAATATCGACTTTATATGAAACCCCCCTGAAAAATAATTAATTTTTATAATATAGGAATAAAATGAGTTAGGAGCACCCAGTTTTTACTGATAACATAATAAATTGATATCAGGTCGATAACACCACTGAACAACCATTTTGCACAACGTATTTCGACAGGTGATTCTGAGGTACTTTTTAACGCTGAACACGATACTGCGACCCATTTTTCTCTATCACGTCACCATTCGCAGTTCTGAACGACTGAAATTCGTTTCCTTTTTGTTTTTGCAGTGGAGTAAGCGGTACCACTGACTATTATTATCAGTGTTATCAAACCACTCTAACAGAAAACAAACAGACGGAATACACACCACTACACACAATAACGCGAATCAGTATGACCACATTCAGTTCCTAAACCTCTTTTTGAACACATTTAGTTGAATTTTTTATAGTTTTTCATCAGAAAAACTAGACGTGATAGATAAAAACGGCCGACGGCACTGTATTCAGCGTTGAAAAGTACTCAAGGATCACCTCCTTAAATGCGTTGTGCAAAAAAAAATTACATTTTGTTCAGTAGTGTAATTATGAATGCATTAATTTCCATATAAAACAAAAGTATCGATTGTTCAAGACTGTCGAGAGACAAGGTGCGTGCCTTTTCGCCAACCCTCCTCGAATATCGAGGTTGCTTGTTTTTTTTTTGTTATTTTTTTGTACTTTCTGTGACTGTTGTGTTGTAAAATTCCGAGCAAGCGAAAATTAGATGGAAATCCAAGAATTTGGCTCTTATGTGCCATCATCAGATGAGTATCACTAATTCCAGTTTTACCAGTCTTAAAATATTACTCCTATTATCAAATTGCGCGTAAAAGCCATTAATCCATTTTTTAATTCAATATTTCTCAGGAGTTCTCCGCCACTCCCACCTTGCTCTTGGCGAATGCTCGGTCACTAATTTATGAATATTTAATAAATTAGTTGTGGTTTCATATAATATAAAAAGAAAAAGAAAGAAAAACAAGTTTCATGCACTGCTCTGGTAATCAACTGAGAGTAATCAAACTTAATATGAGACCAATAAAATACGGTTTCGCAAAAAATTAAATTAATGTAAAAAATTATATATAGAATAAAACTGATTATATTGACAAATTTTCTCGTCTCTGAGCAAACAAATCTACGTCATTTTTACTTTCCAAAAATCTGGAGGTAACTTTTATACTCGTATCTATATCACTGACTGAACTCGAAGTTCAGATTGTAAAATTCATTCGTCTTGCATCATATTATTCCTTATTCATATTGAAGTCATTCTTTTTAGGGGGGGAGTGACTCGAGGCAAAATTATAATTGGCTTCGAAATTGTAGTCCACAAACAGAAAAAAAATTCGCTTTAATTTTTATACTGTCAAATTTTAGATAACGCGAAAAGCGTTGAGAGGCTTTTAAATTTTTCTTCACGAATCTATACCTACAAGCCGCATGCGTCGTTACCGATTACATAACTGACAGTATTAATCTACTCAGATTTTGACTTACTTTATTCGATAAGATCTCTGTGAATTTGGTAGCAATATAATGATTGTAGGTATGATGATTAGCAGTGTCCCAAGGGGTTGCAGTCATAAACATTGAAGATCATAAATACCAACAACACATTTATTCAACAAACGACACATCAAGTAATGGACAAGCATTGAAATAATCACTGGATCGTAGAAAACGAATTCTGTTCGTTTCAGCTCAGTAGTAGATATATATAATAATTATGTAATTGCGATCTGAAACAGATGATCAAAGAGCTGTTCTGTACGTAACTGTTGACTGATGAGAATAACGCTTTTGTGGTTATAGATATCGCAGTTTATCGAAACTAAGGTGTAATAGGTAGCTAAATTACGTCCTCGCCATTTTTCTGTAAAACGTTTCAATTTCTGGGTCACTGATTTGACGTAGCAAAAAGGAAGTCAACAATAGATTATACACAGGTATTTAATGTTAGCTACGTCGAATATACCTAGTATTGTTTTACAAGAGGAGATATGAGGTGGTAAGGTAAAGTTCCAAATGTGGATCACGTTTTTTTAAGCCGTCCAGAATAAGGAAGTCAGTGATGTAGAGGTCATCCAATCGGTTACATCTGTTGATTGTATTGTACCTATAATAAAACATAAATAAGTCTCAAGCACATTTAACCAAAAATTGATTTTTCCTGAATTTTTGAAAAAAGTGTTGAATATCCACTATTGGGTACCCATACTCAAAAGTGGATACTCAATAATAAGATGCAAAAATTACAGTACACCATACTTAATACTCTTTTACATGTATTCAAATGCATCGCAACTGTTGAAACAGGAGATGATTATCTTTTTTCATTGTTTGAAAAATTCTTCTGAGGTAATGCTCGAAAGGGCGGATTCCAGGGCTCGGGTTGAGAGTAAAATTAGAAAAGAGGTAACATCTATATTCATACGGTTGAGACTTCAATGGCGGGTCATCTGCAACTATATTCACAAAAATGGGTAAGTTTGGCCGTAGTCTGTAGACTATTTCTTCCACTCCGATGTATTTTATCAATTGTTCACTTGCTTCCGTGATTTAAAAATCTTCATGTGGTGATGGAGAGTACCTATATAGGATGAATACCTATACCTGATTCCCTTAAAGCAACTCTGAAGGACTTCTCTTCTCGATAAATATACGTGACCTCATCTTGTAGGTAATTATTCTACATTGACTGGAGACTTTTTTATGCCTTTCTTACTTCGCAGCATTTCTATAAAAGTAAAATAATAGTGTTCAAAGGTACGTCATCGAAAAATGTTCAATGGTACATCACTCCATGTGGTTTTCCATAAGTCGACTATTCAAGCAGTAAAATTGATCGAAACACTGAATAATTTATATGAAAATATAGAGGAGGACTTACTCCATCAAATGGCTGTACATCATTCCAAATGAAACATTAAACATGAAATTTTTGGAAAATTCACAACTCGTAGAATTACTTATAGTAGTGTCCATAGCGTCGCTGGGGGGGGGGGGGTAGACGGGTAATACTTACCCTCAAATTTTTCCCTGGGGAGGATGGAGATTATCAAAATCACCCTCCACCAAATTCAAAGGCCAATAATTATATTTATACTTGTGGTTATAAAAAATTTGTAAACGAATTAGTGCCATGTGATACCGCAATTAGTAGTACCGTACCATAGGGTGGTTGTGGTATAGATGCCTGTGTGGGATAGATGCCCCGCTTCTGCCCCAGCGTTCCCTATGGGATCTTTTTGAAAACTAATTAGTACAGTTTATACCTAAAGGTGACTAGTGTCTATGATAAAGTTTTTATCTGTGACAGTTGATGATAACGTGATATTATAATCATTTGAAAAAAAAAGAAAATTGTTCATAAAAGTACCGAATTCTTTTACAAGAGATTTTTCGACGCAATTTTTGGGAAGATAAAAAGTGATTCTAGAAGGCGACTAAGTACCAAATACATAAGTACAGACCTTAAACTAACATATTTTACTAAATTTACCGCAGTCGCTGTTGCGGTTCTAATATTATAAGGAAAAGTGGCATCTATCCCACCACTTTGGGAAAGTTGCCACACTTCTTGCTGGGGATAGATGCCACATTGTAAAACATTTTATTACGATTAGGTATTTATGGTATTTTTTTCATTCCTTCGGTATAGCATTCCTCGAGTTTACGTTCGGAAATCAAATTAAAAGTCCTCCAAAGTTCAATGTTTAAAATTCGTAAATTTCTCCGAAAATGACTTAAATTTTTAATTTATTTTAACTTACTTTACTTATTTTATCATATACATTCGCAAAAATTGGTAAATTTTGCCAAAACTGACTTTAAATTGCTATTAAGTGTGTGTACTGTGTGAAAATACAAAGATTTCATTAATTCCAGCATTCCTGTGGTCTTTCTTAGGGGTATTTTAGGTAGTGGCATCTATCCCGCATCCATGTGGCATCTTGCCCAAAACAGTAACCTCGGATTTTTTTCACATTGTAAACCAACCGTTCACTAAAAAAATTGCCCTTCTTGTATGTAATAGAGGAATAAGTTCCTTATCGATTCCTGCCAACGCGAACTAATTTCGATTAAAATGGCCCGAGTTAAGCTCAAAAAACGAAAAGGGAGACGTCTATACCACAACCACCCTACACTTTCCTCGCAATCCACATACACAGGGTGTCTAACGAAATCGAAATCTGAAAAAATGACCACCCCCCTCCCATTTTCTATTAATGCATAACACTGGTAGGGTACAAGCTTCTAGTATTTTGATTTTGGTTCTTATTCCCACCTTTTTGTTTTTGTAAATGTTTTTCAGAACCCAGAATGATTTCCATGCTGCCTCTCTCCTATTTTTTATTTCTTTTTCCATTCTCTCTTTAAATGACATAGTTCGTCCCAGGTATTTAAATGCCTCCACTTTTTCTATTTTTTCATTTCCTATTTTTATGCAACCTCCCTCTTTCATGTTCGTCATCATTTTTGTTTTGTCGATGTTACATCCGAGTCCCTTCATCTCACTTTTCTCAATGGAAACTCAAAACATTTCCTGCAGCTCTTCTTCATCTGTTTTTCCAATTAGTACTACGTCGTCCGCGAATCTTAGGTTACTCAGGTTTACCCCATTAACTTTTATGCCATAACCTTTCTCTTCTCAATTTAGTTCCCTAAATATTTCCTCAAGTACACTATTAAATAGGTTTGGGGACAGCGGGTCCCCGTGTCTCACCCCCCCCCTATCTCGAATATTTGCCCCTTAATGTCGGTTTTTACATACGTGTTTGCCTTTGAATACATTTCCCTTATGATTTTTATCCACTTTTTCGAGACTCCCTGATTTGCTAATGCTCCCCATAAATAGCTATGTTTTACCGAGTCGAAGGCTTTACTAACGTCTACAAAGATCATGTACACCCCTATGTTATACTCGTTTGCTTTCTCTATTAATTGGTCAATCGTAAATATATGATCCATCGTCGAGAAGTTTTTCCTAAAGCCCGCTTGTTCTATCCCCTGATTCTGATCTAAGGTGTTATATAATCTCTTTTTGATTATTTTCATAAGCATTTTATTTACATTCGAGCTTAGGCTAATAGGGCGGTAGTTGGCTATCTTTGTTCTTTCTCAATGTTGATAATGATGCAATGGTAAAATTACTAAACTTTTTTTTTTCTTTTTTCAAAACATAGGGAGGAAGACCATTTTTTGGCCTAGAGCGGCTAAGCCTCTTAATCTAGCACACATGGCACTTTACTTAAGCCTATGCTGAATTAGTGTACGCCTGTTCACAGGGACGTGCCACAGTTTTCTGAGGGGGGGGGGCAAGAATTGTGAAAGTCCCAACTGACTCAACTCAAAATTTCCAAGTAAGAATCGAAATTTTTTGTATTGACTAAAAAAAAAAACCTTCTGACTTGTTGGATTTATCCAACTTTTGATCCATCTACTAGAATTCCCCAACTCGCCCCTAACTGAAATGGTAAATTTTCTCAACTGCTAAGTGGAAAATTCCCACAAGGGAGAAGGGGGAGTTGCTCCCCCTCCATCGACACGTCCCTGCCTAATTGTCTATTTATGCCCAGGATATATTCGATTTCAACTTCAGGATACTTTCTTTAACTGGCGCTGACATTTCTG
Organism: Acanthococcus lagerstroemiae; assembly: GCA_031841125.1. Lineage (NCBI taxonomy): Eukaryota > Metazoa > Arthropoda > Insecta > Hemiptera > Eriococcidae > Acanthococcus > Acanthococcus lagerstroemiae. Next base: position 28,751,668 of record CM063106.1, on the reverse strand, counting down.
AATCACTCCAACGATGTAAGTATAGCGTGTCCCTTCTTCCATGCCTCTGAGGGACTTACCTACAGAATACAAATAACTCAGGCCCGTAGCTAACGCCAGGGTAGCCAGTCTCAAAAAACTAATCAATTAATTAATTAAAAATAAATAAAAAGAGCTAAAAGTAAAAAAAAAAACACTTTTGTGTTGTACAAATACCTTTATGGCTCATGCCCTCCTGGTTGAATATCAAATGCCCTAGCACACATAAGCGGTTAGCTATGAGCCTGAAATAACTTCAGATTGTTTAGATAGGTAGGTAAGGTACTACTAGTTCTATGAAACTTATCAATTTCTGATGCAATTTTCCACCAAGTCTAGGTAGGTACTAGGTATGGCTGAATTCATTTCACAATAAATACGTCGATTGTACGTAGGTATCTGTTTTCTCTTCTTCTTAGCTTATGTACTGGGAATTTCGCCATGATTGCTGAACTGCAGATATCCATCTCGCTTAGCTATGTAATTAGGGAGCACCGACACGCGCGTACATAGTAGGTACACATACACACTAAAAGCATCTTGAAGAAATGATTAGGTTCATTGTATGCATGAACTTCGTCGATCTATGAATAAAACCGACGTGGACGTTATTACGGAATTTGTTTACCATAGACGAGCCAAAGGCTGACTGAAATGCTCTATAAACTTATAAATGACGCATCCATTCTCTGTTTTTCTGTAGGTATTGGAAAAATACTACCGGTAATTCCATTATTATTCGTAAAGAAAGCAGTGAACGCCTAAACGTAATTTTCAATGAAAAGTTATCGATTACCAACTACTTATTATAGCAAGTTTTTTTATCGGACTTTCCGAACGGTAAGTACTCCATCACACTAATGAGTGCAAAATTAGCGAACACAACATCATAATAGCAATAGAGATGTAGTATCACCGGCGAATGTAAAGGTCAGGACATACAAAACGTATTTTTTAGCTAGGAAAATCTAGATCTAAACAGGAGTTTTGAGGAAAAAAGGGGAACAAGCGGGAGTTGGGTGAAAATTGTTGAGTTTGTTACTTAATATTCTAAAAGACCCAATTCGACCCCCTCTATTACATTTTTACTCATGTTCAACTGTTATGAAAATAAGTTCATAGTAATTTTTCAACATCTACCCCAGAAACATAGCAAATTTGGAGATCAAAATGACTGTTCCGAGCAGCACAGCTTAACGCAGGCTTTAAGAAGAAAAAAGACCCCCCCCCCCTCATTTAATGAAATTCTGAGAATATGAGTCAAAACCCAGCCGAGCGACATTTTTGAGTGTATGGAGTTATGTATACCATCGGAGATAGTGCTAGATGAGTAGAATACGATGTGAAAAAAAAATTATTAAAGACAGCTAACTCAGTGAGATATTAATTTACAAAAATCAACTGTAAACGGTGGTGCTGTACGTAACATTTCCTTCTAACGGGAATATCTCGAAAGTACACAAATGTCGGTTGGTTGTGTTTTGCTTAAAATAGTCCAAATTATGTAACTGTTTCGGCTGATGGGCTGGTGTATATAAAGATATAACATTGTAATTTATCATCAGCGGATAAAAACACTGACTATTAATTTATACTGGCTGTAAAATGATCGATGATTCGGTTCTTATTGCGAGCCAGAGCTTTATTGGTCAATTGTAAGTTCTACGACCGTGGGTTCATAGCCTCCAACCATCAGTACTATTCATTTCACTTCCAACAAGCTTCTCATCATTTATCTGTACACCGTTCTCGATTAGATTAATTCTAATCACGAATGAATACAACAACCGCTCAAATTAAAAGATTATAATTTCAGTAAATTATCTCATTTAAAATAAATATCATAAATAATGGTTCTAGGTTAAGTTTAAAGATTATTATTAGTAAACTAACTCGTAACTGAAAAAAACTTCCAGAACCGCCTCTTTACGCACCTAAAAACGGCGCGTTTCGCGCCACTGAAACGCGATTTTGACTTGCGAACCAACCTCAGATAATATTGCACTTAAATTAAAAATTATCATGTAGTAAAATGCCTCACAAACAAAAAGGTTTAAAGGTAACGAAACAAAAAGGATCAGAGGGAAACTATGTTTAGAAGATGACGATCGGAGAACCGAGTTAGCTGACTCGAAAATCGGAATGCGGAAGAATTGAAAAATTTGTGAACATATGAAGTTTTAGTTATAGCACTAAGCTTTACATTATCGTGGAAGGGCGCCAAAGTGGCTGACATTTGTAGCTGAAAAAGAGAACAGCCCGCGGGGCTAGATTTTTGTACTGCCCAGCAGACAGAACTGGGTCCGTTTAATTTATGTCAGGTAGCTATGAACGGACATTCCGTCTTCAGAGGGAAGACGTCAGGAATTTGCAGATGCGATCGTTTCTTTTCGTTCCAATCTTCCGCATGCTGATAATGACTAACATCCACCGACTTGGACACGCCTTCAAAATCGATTTCTCCATCTTCTAAAGTTCGTAACCCGTCTTTTAAGGACAACCTACATTCAAAATAGAGGAATTGCAACTGAATTAGCTACACGCGTCTGGCATTCGGTAACAGTGATCTTTCCAGTAACAAAGTACGTCCGACGGTAAAACTATTTAAATTAAAAACAGTATTTAGCCTCCGCTGATGACTCGAGAAAGAAAAATGTCAACCGCTCACATCGTAGATTCGTTTATAATCGTGTATATCTTCGGAATGGGAAACCCGTTGAACGAACAAGCAGCTGAGAACGTATACGCGCCCATGTTCTCGAACATGATCCAATCGCCGATATTCAGAACCGGAAACATCAGATTCTCGACTATGACATCCATACCGTCGCATGTAGGTCCCCAGATGGAGCAGGGCATCACTTCACACGAATGCGTTTCCTATACACACGAAAACAGAATACTTCATTAGTATTTAAGTCAAAAATAATTCATCAGTCTCTAAAACAACTAGAGTTGAAAACCCAGGAGAATCGTCATTTCCACGAATACAGTAATTTTTGGCATTGACTATCGAAATAATGGTGAAGAGTTGACGATTCCTGACATCAATTTGTATGTCTTGAGGATCTCCAAGCAGCCAGGTCGCAGAAATGTTTGATTCGAATTCAATGAGGGATGTTTCACTTTAACAAGAGCTTCCTTGTGTAAATGGTTTTCTAGTGTTCTTCCTAACTTACTAGTTAATGGGAATTGTAGCAATTACATAGTACGGAACCATAGTGGTGTTATGGAAACTACCGATCAGAAACCTGGCGAGTCATCAATTCGGAAACATCCCGAAAATTAGAAATTTTGGACCATGGATGTTTTCTTGACTAAGTTTCTTCAGTATGAGACTCATGAGACTTTGAAGACCGAGAAAGGAAGGGACAATGCTGAGGCTTCTTCAATGGCGGCCAGAAATAATGACAATAATAATAATAATGATAAACCGTGAGATATTGTTTTGATATGGTTACATTTATCTAAACTAGCGTTGCTAGTCGATGGTTTCCCAAGCTCTGTCACGCCAGCCCTGTTTATGAGCAAAGGTCTCCTTCAGTCTTAGCCATTCCTTCCTGTCCTGCGCCACCATGGTACTGTTTGTTCTTCAGCATCTTAGAACATACGTCATCTCTCCACCTTAACCTTCGTCTCCCTTTGTTACGTTTGTATGGTGGTTGCCAAAACGTTAGTCTCAGACTGACACACAGTCCAGAAATACAGTACAAGGAAAATAAGTAAATAAACAAACGGAAAGATTGCCGAATTAGTGCCAAGTCTGAAGGGATTCCCCAGATCGACAAATTCCTGATTAGAATCGTACACAATAATTCCCAAATATGAGCTGACTGCTCTACGCAGGGGAGTTTCATTTCCCCCTAAATCTCTTTGGCTTTTTTCTGACACAAGTGCAACGGAGTTTGGCCAAGCTATTCTTAAATTCCAAAAACGTGCATCACAAGGAACGGTATATAGCTGATCAAAGTGTAGCGGGCGCGGCACTGCCGTTCAACTAGTCCACTCTCTACTACATAATAGTCTTTTAAGCTGCACTATATTAAGTAATATTCTATGGAGGCATTTCAATAAAGACTGAGACAAGTCGCATTGCGCACGTGGCAACACTGAAAAAAAAAAGAGAAAAAAAAACAAACGAAGACGTCGCGCGAAAGAACAATGAATTCTGTACTTGTATCTGTAATTTCGTAGCGATCTCTAACGGCATTCTCGAGTACTTAATAAAAAAAAAAAATGGGTTCGTGGTAGGTTTGTACAACTTTTTCGTGATGTCAAATTCTGTTGAAAGTGAACGTTTGTCGGAATTGCTATACACGATTCACGCGCACGTTGTGTTCCAGCCAAAACGAAGACTGACAAGAATACGATCACTGGGGCACGTTATAAGGTGATTTCGGAGACGTTAATGCGGAATCATCTGCCACGGAAGCGTCCGCAGTACGCGCATGGCAATTGGAAGTTGCACATGGACAATTGGGCCCCTTTACATAGACGTGCGAAAGCGTGTGCAACATGCAACAGATTCAAAATGTTTTGAAGTTCTCCTAGGTTTCTTGCGACAACCAACGCGTTCTCATTGGTTACGGCTAATCACGTGACGATTCAACGTTGCCCGCATGTTGCATGTCGCACGCTTATGTAGAAGGGTCCAATGCACGGCCGCATACGTGCACGCACATGTCCGCATTTCTAGGGAAAAAAGGCGTCGAAATCATTCCGCACCCCCCCCCCCTCAGACCGGATTTGGCACCCTCTGACTTTTTTCTTTATCCTTCGATGAAAGAGGACATGCGCAGGGTCCGTTATAACGACAGAGAGGAGATCATCCAGGCTGTACATAGCCAACTCCAAAAACTTTCGAAGGATGGCCTGGCATACGTATTCTAGAAGTGGCCGGAACAAGTTCATTACATTAGGAGGGAAATATATTGAATATAACCGCGTTGTCAAACCGCAATCTCAATAAATGCATTTTTTGGAATTTTTGTCTCAGTCTTTATTGAAACGCCCTCGTATGTACTAAACACTGAGGGGTTGCTATACGCCTATCCGAGCAAATTGGCTAACATCTGGCGGATGTTTTACTAACTAACTAAAATGAAGTATCTTGGGCTCGTTTTGCATAAGGAATTTCTAAATAATGAAAGTTGAATTGAAGGTCCTGATTAAGTAAATCAATTTTGCATACAATGAACTTAACACACTAATTTGTAAGATGAGATCTTCTCGGAAACTTCCATAAAATGAATTCAAAGTTTCCCCCCTTCCCATGTCTGTTGTCAGAATGTACCTCATTTGGACGCTGTTCAACAAAAGGGAACCAACTAACATTTGTAAACAAAATGAGTTATTAGTATCGTTGGAAAGAGCGTAAAACGTAGAATTTTTCAAAATTGGGCCCCCGATTCAAAAATGTGTACTCACGTTGAAAAAAGCTTATCAGTAAACGCAATGCCATATAGTTTCTACATGGCTCTTGAACTTTGAATCACGTGTTCTCAAAAAACGGATTTTGCTAGTTTATTCCCTTTTGCTGAACAGCGTCCATTTCAGCTTTCTTTGTATGTTAGTATTGGTATGTATACAGGATGTCCTAGTTTCGGCAGCCAACCAGTTGAGGAATGACAGAACTCATCGAGAAAGAAAAAAAAATTCAAATACCATTAGCTCGAATTCTCAAATTTGAGATAAAGTAAAATATTATCAATGAAACTTGAACTACTCTTAATTCCCAACAAAGATAGTGTAGTAACATTTTAAGCTATCATTGAAATTGAAGACGCTATACAACATCAAAAAAATGACAAGAATTTGAAAATTCTCCCCTATATTAGGGGGGAAGGAAAACTTTAGGTCAGGTGGAGGGTTGAGCTAAGGGACTTCAACAAACCATCATTGACTGAATTTGGTTCAGTGCATCCAAAGTTATTACCATTTGAAAATCGTTATTATACAAGGTGTAGCATTTACGTTGCATCCCACTGCGGTACAAACGGCAGAAAGAGAATTCTATTCAAACCGGTGGCGGTGGTGGCAGGCCTGAAGTGTTGTTAACACCGCGGTAGAATCGAAACGCAAGCGGATGGATCATTGCAGTAGTGTGATTAGCTTTGTGCGGTGAATGTGTACTAAATTTTTCCAGAAAAATGGTTTATTCGAATAAGCGATAAACCCGTGACCAGGTTCGCTAGTGTCGACTCCTGAAAAGATGATCACGGTTGATGTTCCTATAAGCATACTAGTAAAATTGGTAAACTTTAAAGCTTTTGTAATTGCTGAAAACAAGTTATTTTGAGCCATATAACATGTGAAATTGAAGCTTGAAGTCTCTAGTTTATGATAAAAGGTAATTTAAAGCACTTTATTAGCTCCAGTTAGATGGATAAGTTGATTTCCAAATTACGATTTTTCTTATGGGAGTTTACCATAGGTACAAAACGCGCTTGTAAACAACTAATACATGGAAAATGGAGCTGTTTCAAGTTCATGATATACCTAATGAAAATTAGAGACCTATTGACTAAGAAAAGCGAATTCAAGTTACATATATTCTTATGGTGATAACGTCCATGATCGCCTTTTCAGGAAATTTCACAGCAGGGCTATCACCTTTGGAAACTCCCAAGTTTTAGCACTCATGAAGAACGCACCTTTATTATCGTACATTATTTCCGGCATGTTTCTTACATAACAAAGTGCGTAAAATGTTTGTGATGAAGTTCCCGAACTGTAAGACACCTGCTAAAGGAGGATTCAGCAAATTATGACGCGATTCTAGACCGCACATACTGTTGATCGACCTCGAATAATGTCGTGCAACAGCCCAGCAGCTGCTTCCAACAAATTACGAGAAGCGCAAACACTCTATTGTCGCTGGCTCCGAAATTTCGTCGATGAGAACGGGTAAGATGTGTTCAGCAAAGTTTATTGTTCAGATGCGACTAACCACAATCATTTTCCTGCATAGCAAGTTAGTAAATAACGATTTTCAAACTGTAATAACTTCGGATACATTGAACCAAATTCAATCAATGATGGTTTATTGAAGTCCCCTGGCTCAATACTCCACCTGACCTAAATTATTCCCTCTCCCCTAAATTAGGGGAGAATTTTATCATTTTTGTCATTCTTTTGATGTTGTGCGCATTCAATTTCAATGGTAGGCAAAAATGTGACTTCACTTTCCTTGTTGGAAATTAAAAATAGTTCAAGTTTCATTGCTAACATCCCACTCGATCTCAAAAATTCTAGCTGGTACGCCCAGGTACATTTTCAGGTACACTTGATTTCTTCCCATTTGAAACCGCGAGAAAATTTTCGTCGTCAGGTGCCGTATCCGTTGCCGGACGTTGGCAGTCGCGGTTTCTGACGTGCGACTTTCCTGGGCAGGGTTAGTCGGGGTAGTTTGCCGTTGTGCTGATCCGACGGATAACATAGCTCTATTTATCTGCCAGACTCCTGGATAAATCCGACTGCCTGTCACTCTGTTCACCTCGATCTTGGGGTAACAAATCTGTCTTTACATAGGCAATTTACCCGACGTTCCGTTTTGCGACAGAGAAAGAATGGACCGAACAAATTAACATTAACAATAGGAAACTAGAATGTTTGGCGCATTCTCCAAGGTGAGATGCATTACCTACAGGATTCGAGGATACACAGTCGATAGCTGACAGTAAAAATTATAAAGGTTAGTAGCGGGAAAATGCGGGATTTGATGTACTCTCCAAATTGGCACATATGGTACGCATACATGCATAAAGTACTACTCGAATGACACAGTCAAACGATCCCTTCTGATTCACATAAACGTACACATACGACTTCTACAAGCATCAGATACTTACTGACAACGGTACAGGCTGGACGTCGACGTGGTCATACAATATGGCATTGAATGATCCGTACACACCGTCGTTGATGTAGTACATATTGTTGGACATGCCAGTATTCGGATCACGGATTTCTCGTTTCGAATGAACAAATGCTGCCAACGTAAATGCAGACGCCACAAAATATCGGCCGGGCTCCGCGATGATCGTCACATTACTGCTTACTGGAAAGTACTCCTCCAACGCCTCGTTGATAATATCAGCCATCTAATTCATTAGACATTTCAATAAGCTGATCAATTTCATTTTAATGTAATATTCCGAGTAAATAAAGTATTTCAGCGTCATTAGAAAAAGATCCACCCAGTGATAACTTATGACGAGTTCACTCAAGCTTATAGAGCTGTACATCTCAAAAAACTGAAGGAAAAAATTTGGTATTGTGAGCAGAACTTTAATTTAAAAAAATTAAATTAAAAAAGAAAAAACAGTGGTACGCTTTTAACACCTCGAAGAACTGAATATGGGGGTGGGACGCATAAGTAATCATGCTATCTGAAGGGGCTAACAGATTCAAATTTCAGTATATATGACCTGGAATCATGAAATGTGCCTCTGGTGTCAAAAAATTATTTTTCACTTTCTTGACAATTTGTATAGAAGAAAATCATGCTCTTTTGAATGAAACAAATCGCAGCTTCCAATCTTCATTAGTTTTTCCACAAATTGCATTTAAAAATTACGTCAAAGTTTAAAAACATCAATTTACATGGCGTTGTGTGAAATGGGCCTACAGGGATGACAGAGAACAAGAGTACGAGATGCGGTTGTCATAATAACGCGAAAACGCACCACCACAGATGTACACGCTATGTACATCTGTGTGCACCACTACCACCATCCCATCTTTACACTTGTATATCTCGAAAACCTGTTTTCGCACGAGAGGCACGTTTCATGATTCCAGGTCACATATACTTTACCTTGTACTAGACAGTGATGAACAATGTGACATGAAAAATAGACGAATTCTTAATCTTTTTGATGGAAAGGCAAAATACTGAAAAATCTGAATTTGATTGGATAATATGAACGAGTACTCTTATGGGTGATGCTCACAGTTCTAACAAAAAATTTCTCCACCGTCCTAGATAGGGTTAAAGCTTTACTTTCAGAGATCTCAAAAAGTTATTCAACAATAACTAAATATACGTATACAATCGTTTGAACCCGCGATACACATCAACGGTCCAAAAGAACGAAGCTCCAAAAGGGGAAGAGTGTGATAAAAGTAAACAGGGTGTCTACCGGGTCCAAATTTTCCAATTTCTTGACTTTGACCGTTTCTCACTTTTTTCATAATCGTTTTACACACATACAAATATAATCTTATTCGCAGAACCTCACCAAGGTGGGGGTGGGGCCCTCACAATAAATAGAAACACTAAAAAATTCTATGAAAAAGGATATTATGTAATTATCTGGAAATATTTACGTTACTTTAAATTTACTTGTAATTTTAAAAAAATTCGTGATAATAATTTTGAGGAAATTAAAATGAAAAATTCATCACTTTTTATGACCACTATCCAAAATACTTGACTTTTTCTTGACTTCCTTGACCGGTAGACACCTTCATAAAATTAATAAGGGGAGTCAATTTCTGGGTTTCGAGGTCAATAAATGCGATTTAGAAAGTATGTTTTCGATTCAACCCTTACGAGAACCACCAAACGGTGTTAAAACCAAAAGATAGTGGTCGTTATTTCAAAATGGTGTTGAGGTTTTAAAGTTGCTGAAATTCGGAGTGCTTTTAGGATCCTGTCTCTTCACGGGCCCTCAAAGAAGCCTTAAGGATGCCATCCAGGAGGATTAGAATCAAACAATGAAAATATGACTACTATTTCGCAGTACGCACATCGATGGTACTTCAAAGTCGGATCATATGCTGACTCTCAGAGAGTCGAATCCGGTGACCGCGAGACGTACCCGATTGACAATCTGGAGAGCACTCACACAACATATCACAAACCACTACCGTTTTGAGATTTTTGGCCAATCACATTTTTTTTGTGAGTGTTCAACATCTCATCATTTTAAGATAGTGTGTGTGAAGTGATCGCTCAGCATTAGCGTGATTACTGAGTGATATTCACAAATGCACTTACAATTGGCCTCATTGTCAATCGGGTATAAATCAAATATTGACCACACCTGAGTAGTCCTTAGTGGCACCCCAAAGGATCTAATCAGAAAATGCTTCACAAAATCTAATTCAATGATCTCGAAACCCATAACTCGAATACTTTCTTAAAATAATATTCATTACTAGGTTTCAGCCTTCTCTTCGATCACACCCCAGGAGGTCGGATGCAAAAAGTGCTTTAAGGATCAAATTCAGAGACTTCGAAACCCATAAATCGAACGTTACGTTAAAATAATGAACTTATAATATGAATCTACGAGAACTAAAACCAGTGAAGTACCAAAAACATTGGGGGGGGGGAAAGAAAAAACTGTTTAGTGATCAGAATACTGCTGTGACGGCTGAAGGTTGGCTTACCGATAGTAGAGAGACCGAGGAAGATTCATAAAATGAAAACAATTTTTCCTGGGAGAGCAAACATTGTAAAGTCCCAACTGACTCAACTCAAAATTCCCAAGTATCAAACCAAAAAAGAAAAAAAGGAAAAAAATTTTTTGATTGACTTATTGGATTTTTTCAACTGATAATGCAACTCAAAATTCCCAAAATATCAAAGCAAAAGAAAAAACCTTCTGACTTGTTGCATTTTTCCAACTTCTCAACTCAATTCCTAAGTGTCAAAGCAAGTTAAAAAAAGAAAACTTTGATTGACTCATTAGATATTTCCAACTGATGCTGCTGATTCAACTCAAAATTCCCAAATATCAAAGCAAAAGAAAAAACCTGCTGACTTATTACCCGATTTGCCCAACCTCTCAACTCAATACCTTAAAGGTCAAAGCAAGAAAAAAAACACTTTTGATTCACTTATTGGATTTCTCCAACTGATGCTGACTCAACCCAAAATTCCCAAATATTAGAGCAAAAAAAAAGAAACCCTCTGACTTGTTGGATTTCCCCAACTTCTCAACTCAATTTCCAAGTGTCAAAGCAAGCAATAAGAAATAAAAAAAGAACTTCTGACCTATTGGATTTTCCAAACTGCGGAATGAAACATTCCTACAAGGGGGGGGGGGGAGTTGCCGCCTCTTCCTATCGGTACGTCCCTGCTAGTGGCAACGAAAGAAGTTTTGGTCCTTGTTTTAGTTTTGAAGTCAAAACAAAGTAAGACAACAGTGTATAGTATACAATGAATGCATATCGGTGAAGGTAAGCGATTGTTAGGCTGGATTGACCGAACATGTTCAGTTCCAATGTTCCCAAGTCAAAGACATGCGATGGTTGTGGTCAGTGTTCCCATAGCAGAAAAGTGAAATTCTGCTGTAGACGAACAAAAATTCTGCTTTATTCTGCTAGTGAGGCGTTCAAATCTGCCATATTTTCTGTTACATAAATGTTAAATTCCGCCGAAATTTTGTCCAATTTTAATTCATTTTATGTTCTTTTTCTGTACTTATTATTATCTTCCCGCTCGATTCATAAAAATGCAAAATAAGCTTCATTCTCCCTTACTACATATGAGTGAAAATAATTAGGACTCACTGCTGAAGATTTTATGCTGTCATTCGTGTTTTTCCACCCTTGTTATACAATTTTTACTATAGAATGTATTGATATTTAGAAAATATAACACTCTTTCCCATATACATTTTATAAAGTTCATCCTTATACTCGTAATATCAAAATTGCTTGAAAATATACAAATTTGGTCTGGAAACTAGAACATTAAGATGAAAACAGACATAATCAAACAAGAAAAAGAAATATCCCAATTCAGGATTCCTCAATTTAGAAATGTGCAGGGACGTACTCAAGAGTTAGTTATTCATGGGGGCGGGGCAAAAATTGTGATAGTTCCAACTGACTCAACTCAAAATTTCCAAGTATCAATGCAAAAAAAATCTTTTGACTTGTTGGATTTTTTCAATTGACTCAACTCAAAATTCCTTAACTATCAAAGTAAAAAAAAAAACCTTGACGGATTTCCCCAGCTTTGCCTGACTAAAATGGTAAATTTTCCCAACTGCTGAGTAAAAAATTTCAACAGGAAGGTGGGGGTAAGTTGCTCCCAACCCATCCTATCGGTACGTCCCTTGAAATGTGACTGAAATTAGGTAAATTAAGTCTTCAGCGATCAGTATAAAATTATCAACATCTTACAACTGACTAATGAAAAGTGCAGTCATTGAGTATGGTACAACTTTTTATAGAAACAATGTTCCCTCGATTTAAAATTTTAAATGAGATAATTATTTTTCTAAATACTATTAAGAATTCTGTTACCATTTTTCTAACTTCTATTAAAAATTCTAATTTCTGCCCAATCCAAAAAAAAATCTGCCAAAAGAGCAGAAGTTCTGCTCATCTGAGAACACTGGTTGTGATGCATATTCATGAATTCTATAAACACGGACTTTGGACTTGACTAATTTCAGTTCTCATGGATTCAATTATTTAGTTTAAACTTTCTGACGGCACCCCAAAAAGTTAAATCTAAAAAATACTCTTAGAATCAATTTCAGTGACTTCGAAACAGTAAATTGACTTCCTCTTCTTCGTGCTTATCTTCTTGAGCCACGACCCATAACACGAAATAAAAACTATTTTATAGCTAACAGACCCGTCAAAGAGTTGACTCAAATTTATGAGGAAGAAGCTTTAACCGAGAGACAAATTTTCTTGTACACTGAGAGCTCGATGTATTATTTTAAAGGAGAGAAAGGTCGTGATGCTACGAATTGGTATAATATGATCGAGCTCAAATACTCAGATCTTACTCATTTATCGAAAGGGAAAAAGGATTCCACTCGACCCAACTCGAGTCAAAAGTTCGTAAAATAAATGGCACCCATGTATAGCCTCATACAATAAATCAAATGTATCATTCGCCAAACATAATTTTGAAAAAATAGTTTACAGAAAAATCAATCGCACAGATTGAAAGCTGTCTCACGGCAAAGTGCTCTACAATGAAGTCGAAATATCCATAGAAGAAATGTATGAAGCTCCGTTCTACTTCCTACTGGGTATATAACAAAGACATTCTACGTTACATATCGAATCCTCGACTAGTTTGAAATTTTCTATTTTTCATCATACATACCGTATCAATGGTCGTCTCTTTATTGCCCGGGAATCCGCCGCCGATATCCAGTAACTGCATATTAAACCCAATATCGTTCGCCAGCTCGAATAACGTGTGTGCCGCCGCGATCGATCGTCGGTACGCGAGTGGTTCACCACAACCAGAACCCACGTGAAAGCTAATTCCGATCACATCCAGCTCCAGGCTACGGGCCAAACGCAACAGCGACGGTGCCTCCGTCACGAGATTACAACCAAACTTCAATCCCAGCGGGCACTGAGCAACCATGGCGTCACTTCGGATTCGCAACACCAACCTGAAACACGAGGTGAATACATCCATCACTTCCCATGACAACAATAACTTAATAACACGACGAACCATTCAAGGCACAGCCCTCAGATATGGGACAGACTAGAAAATACCAAAAAGAGCTTAAGAACATTACAAATTTCTCATGGCACCATTTCGCCAGAACATCGTCACAAACATGCCGAAAGGCTTGACGAGAGGGACCTGAGCTCCACTGATTTTATAGCTGTTTTTTCTCACCTCAGTTCTATGTTAATTACTTATAAAGTACCAAGCCCAGGTGAGCCTGGTCAGCTAGGGCTTTGCAGACCACACTCCAATTATCGACCCACCCGAAAATCTGTAAACAAAAACATAAAATCCTACTCTTTAGGACCATCGAAAAATGTTTCTACTTCGAAACAACGGAATCTCCAAAAATCCCGGAAGTAACTATCGAGAAATATAAATCAAAAATTGCTAAGCCTACTTCAAGTAAGCAAAATTCGATACAAGTTGCCACTCACGAAGTAAGAACTTTAAAACACCATGGAAGTCTAGTAGAGCTAGAAAATTATTTTTTAAACTCGAACGTGGACATTTTAGGCCTGGCGGAAGTCAGGCGCGGCGGAGACTCCCTCATCAAAACAAAAAATTAAAACTTCTTTTGATACACAGGGTCAGAAGGTGGTCAGAGGTGGGTAGGGTTCCTAATCGAGAAGAGTCAAGAAAACAAACTAATAGAATTTGGAGGTATCTCTGACAGGATAGCTCTGATTAAATTGAAGTATTAACAATAATAAAAATCTATACCCAACATCACTATCCGACGAACAAGAATGTGAAACATTTTACTCAAAATTGAAAGAAGTCTTATCCACTACCAAACAAAATTTTAAAAATCAATTATGAATAGTACGTGACTTCAACAGTTAAGTAGGAGCTCAAAACGTTGGTGAACAAAAAAATGTACTTGCAATTTGGGTTATTTATGTATCTACCTTCCCAAATTCGTGTAATGTTTCTAACCACAATTTGTCTTCATAGCTTAGAGAGGTGACAGGAATTGTGACTTTCTATTCGTAGGTAAATATAATTACGGAACCAAAAATCGTAGCGGCAGCAGGCTAGTCCAATTTTGTCAAGAACAAAATTTTGGAATAATCAATATTTACTTTAAGAAAAGAAGGCAAGAGATGGATATGGATAGCCCTGAACCAGGAATATAAATCGCAAATTGACTACATTCTGGCACCCCGCTAACGTTTCAAAAAATTCTCAACTATGATACCCTTAACAACTTCAAATTCCACTCTGACCACCGACCAGTTTACTGTAGAATCAATACGGGAAAAGAAAGATACCACCCAAAAGATCGGAATTCGATATCCACAATCTCCCAGACTACAAAAGTCACTGAACCAGAAGCTGGAGGAGGTATCGACCAGAGAAGAGGTCCCAAGCTGGGACCACCTGCAAAAAATACTAAATGAGGCTTCAAACGAGTGTAACATCACTAAAATTAACAAAACAATCCAATCTCTTCCAGAAAATGTGTCAGAGCTAATCAAAAAGAGGGAAGCGCAAAAAAAAATCAACCAGAAACAAAACAGAATTTAATTTGGTTTGTAAACTAATTAAAAAGCTTTCAAGGGTTCATAACCAAGACAAAATGCATTCTCTTGTATCTTGAATTATGGATTCTACTAAAAACACAAAACTCATCAAAAAGGAAAAAACTATTTAAAAAATATAAGACCTGCATAACCAACAAAAAGGGAGAGTGGGTTTACGACCGAAAAGAAATTAACAATATTGCTACAGAATTTCATGCTGACTTATACTCGGATAACCACCCTCCCCTCCCCCTAGTCCCCACCAATCAAGGAGAAGAGTATCCAGAACCTGAATTCCTAGAAGTAACAAGACCGATTAAGAATCTAAAAGAGAGCAAGGCAGTAGGACATGATGGCATCAGTAATGAACACATCAAATACGGTGGAGACTCTTTAATAAAAATTCTAACCCACCTTTATAACGACATATGAGGAGTTATCTGTCAGAAGGGCCCCTGACGAATGGGAATCCTACTCGTCATGGGCCCTTTTGACAGATAACTCCTTATATTAAAAAACAACAACAACCTTCGACATGGAAAACTTCCAAAATAATACTCTTATTTAAAAAAGGCTGTAGATACAGTATCAAAAACGACAGAACAATTAGCTTCGCACCAATCTTGGCCCAAATCCTTTCGTCGATGCTGGATTTCCGTCTCAGGACAAAGCTAGAACTTCAACAAACTCCATGCCAAGTGAGTTTTAGGAGGGGCTTCTCCACGGTCAATCAACCTCCGCACAATAAACATACTCATCCAGAGAGTAACCGAATACCAAATTCCCATCCACCTGGCCTTCATAGACTTTACTAAGGCTTTCGATCTCCTTAAGCAAAATTTCATGCTTCAGGCACTTATTAACCACGGAATAAACCAGGATTTTGTAACTCTAATTGAGGAAATATACTCGGGGCTAAAAACGCAAACAGTTACAGATCTGGAGGGGAAATCTTCGAAATCAAACGTGGAGTAAGACAAGGAGATCCAATCTCCCTGCTGCTATTTAACTGCGCCCTGGACGAAATTTAGAAAAAATCTAAGTTGGGACGAAAAGGGAATCAAAATTAACGGAGAATTTTTGAATAATTTAAGGTTTGCAGACGACGTGGTAATAGTGGCGGGAAGTGCGGACGAGTTACAGATGATGCTGGAGGAACTTAGTTGTGAAAGCAAAAAGGCGGGTATGGATATCAATCTACCCAAAGAAGGGGGAAACTTTGGAAATAGTCAACAACATAATTCATCTAGGTCAATTGATAACATTTCAAAATCAAACCGAAAAAGAGATAAATAGAAGAATTGCGTTAGCATGGGGTAAATTTTGGAGCTTAGGATTCATTCTAAATACAATTTTTCGCTATCTAACAAGAGCCAACTCTTCAACAGCTGTGTCGTCCCGACACTAACCTATGGGTGCCAAACCTGGACAATTTCAAAACGAGTTGAGAACCAACTCCAGGCTATACAAAACTCTACGTAGAGATCCATGCCTGGTCTCAAACTGAAAGACAAGGTAAGGTTAACAAAAATAAAAGGCAAATTCAAGTCCAACAAAAATGTGGTACACTTTGTCAAAAGATTTAAATGGGACTGGGTGGGGCACCTATGCAGACTAAAGGACCAACGTTGGTCACGAACAATTACTTTCTGGCAAATCAGAGGAAGGAGAAAGCCAGGTAAACAGCGGACCAGGTGGATGGACGACATCTGTAAGTTTAGCAAAACCAAACTCTTTCACAGAACAGCCACTGACCGGGTCGAATGGGCTAGATTGAAGAAGGAATTTGCCCAAGATACGGACTTCTGAAATCACTAATTGTAACTGTGGAAGTACTACAATTGTCATGCACACTAAATGCTGTTATCAAGTGACTGGGAACATCCGATATGAAAATGTGGCCGTAAGGGTCAACGTGTAATAAATCCAAGGATCAGAAGATGGTTTCCCATCGCTTCCACCCGTATGTCAAGATCAAGCTCTATTCAGAGTTTCATGTGTATCCCTCTAGTATCCAAGGCTACGTTTCAATTCCAAAGAACCTACTTGGCCGATGGAAACGCGGTTTTCAATTTATACAGTTCGTTTTCGTTGTCGAAGGTGACCAGCTCAACGCCCTGATCAGCGGTGTAGCGTATATGCGAAGCCGGCTTGGTAGGATTCGCGAAAATTACACGCGATGGATCGACGCCCATAGACAGAACCTTTCGGATCTCCTCCTGCGGACAAAAATAGCATATTAACGCGTTAGATAAGCGCACGCATGAAAAATCACCGGTACACGTTGTAACACAGGTGGCCATCTCGCTAATACGCTATCGTTAATCAGTTTTCTTATCATTTTACCTTTCAATCCCTAGCCATTAATTCGAAAGGTTCGAAAACATCAATTTCCTTTATTTAACAGCCCAGAATACGTATAAAACTCGAATGCAACTATTTTAACTCTTCCTTAGGACGCGAATATTCGCCTTGGCGGCGGGTGCAATAGCCCTAATTTGGTATTCAACACTCGGCTGGCTCCGTATATAGCTTTGCTCTTGGAGTCAAGTAAGGCCATCAACCGTAAGTAGTCGCGCTTGATACGAATATCGCAACGATGAAGGTCTGTCTCGTTTCCCTTCCTCGCGGTCGCGCTCAGCTTGGAAAGTGGTTCTGCATTCGACCAGAGACTGAATTCCAAATACACAACAATAATAAAATATAACAACAAAGAGTGACAGTGAGACAGATAGATAGATAGGTAAATAGAAAGAAAGAAAGAAAGAAAGAAAACAAAAAAAAATCAACAGAAAAACACAAACTTAATTCTCATTTCAGATGGAAGTATGTGGCGGCCCAGACAGAACTCATCTCCACTGGTAAGAAAACTCCGACGACGTTGAAACAAAGCCATGTCGTATAATTTGGTTATTCAATAACCCTAAAATCTTTTTAAATATCTTTACTAATTGAAGCCAGATCAACAGCCGACACCAATAAATTTACAAAACGTTAACGATTTGACGAAGAGAGGCGATTTTTCGTACAACTGATAGCGACGATTTAGAAGACCAAATACTACTTAGGGTTACAATAATCCTAATATTTGTAATAAGGAATATACATGACTCTGGTAGTAATTACCTTTGACGCGCAATCGAATCCAACGCCGAGAGATGCCAATATTTTCAACACGAACGCATGGTCATTACATTTGACGGCTGTAAAATAAAAGCGGCACAGGTCAATTCTTCTGTAGATACACGATATAAAATTTTGAAATTCCAAGGCTGGAGAAAATTTTACTAAAAATTGGCACAGAAATGTGGGACATCACTGAATTATTTGTGTAAAGGAATGAAAAATTTTAGCTCCATAATTTTGGGGTGCATGGTTTCATTATGTTAGGAATCACTACACACAGCATCCGCTGCAGGGATTATTTCTCCGGCTCGAGTCTGCCTCTTGAGCAGGTAATTCACTCTCATCCCCCAACTGATAGTGCAGTAATAAATTCTAGCCATCACCTACACATTGACACTCGTAGGGATGACCCAGGATGCTTAGCACATTCTTCGACAACTGGTAACCTGTGAGAGCCTCATACAGGGACATATACATACAAAATACAGAAAATCTTCAACCAATACAATATGAAATTCGGAATCGAGAGACAGACCACCTCTGATCAACAATTAAGCAACGACAAAACAGAAACACAGGACAGGAACAACAGCAACGGTGTATACAGACTGGACTGCGAACACTGTGATATGACCTATATGTATAGAAGAAACACAGAAAATTCACAACTAGAACATGAAAAATCACAGAAGCTAAATGATGACAAATCACTCTTTGGAAAACACTGCAACGACCAGAGACACAACAACCATAAGTTGACAGAAAAATACAAAATCCTACACATAGGAAACAACACAAGAAAAAAAAATTAAAGGAACAACTTGAGATAATGAAGGCAAAAACAAAACAAAACAACCTAATAAACACAACAACCAATTTCCAAAGCGAGAACCTGTTCCAATTAATAACATAACACTCACTGATTGAACAGACTACACAACCACAGACAATAGGAACACACCAAATAGGTTTTACCATGCGGTACTACACACCACTATAAATACAGGAGAAAGAGAAAGTGTTAGGGTACTCCACTGAGGATGGCATAGCAGCCGAAAGCGCTCTGGACCACAGAAGGAAAAAACTGTGAATTGGCACACCCTACGTAGAATTTACCAAGTTCACTCACATTCCAACATGGACACAAAGTACCTAGTTGCGACACCTAGCACTGGCCGACATGGCAGTGTGGCTTGCACTCAAGCCACGGGGCAGATCATGAGGTCATACCTCACAGTTTCGCATACCTGGCTAGATTTCGAATCCATTTCTTCCAGTCGACAGTCGCGCTAACGATCCGACCCTCGCATCCACAGAAGGATTTCATGCTAATATTACTCAGTAATCAAAATTAGTTCTATTTACGTAATTTTAAATGAAGACTTTTCTTTCAACCAAAATAGTTGCCTTAATTTATCCCCATACCGGCCTTTCGACTTACTTCTCCTTTCCTCTTCTCTCTTTCTCTTGTTTTCATTATTTTTACATTTGTAAAGTTCAGATTCGAGGCATAAAACTGGTATGTTAGAGGAAAGTGTTAGAAAAGTTGTACTTTTCATCTATTCAATTCATAACTTTCCAACTTATCACTTTACGTTTGGCTACAAGTTGTCAAAGTAGAATAGTTGTACTTCTTCGCTGTTCATTTCCACAGTCTTTCAATTAGACGCTGTTAAACAAAAAGCTCCCACGCGACATCCGTTGACAAAATGAGTTATTAGTATCGTTGGAAGGAGAGTAGGAAAATAGAATTTTTCTAAATTGGGCCCCCGATACAAAAATGTGAATCAACATTGAAAAAAGCTCATCAGTAAACGCTATCTATGTCCGTAAACCAGCATTATTCATTGGCTTTTAATGTTAAGTTTTCTCAAAAAGAGATTTTGTCGCTCGGGAGCTTTTTGTTTAACAGCGTTCAATTAATCACTTTTATCTTTCCTATTACAAATCGACAAATGATTTGGAATAGAGAAAATTTACGCGACTGGATAATTTTACAGACCTTTACCCATATTGGGAGTTAAACGCAAAATGGCTGACATCTGGTGGCAGAACTAGCAAACTAAGTTATGGTAAGAAAAATCGCTCACTTAAGAAATTTACAGACGATGATTTGATACTTCAAAATTCTTAAAAATTACAGTTCTTTAAAGACAGAGATACTAACTGAAAACAATTTTGTGAATCATGAACTGTAAATAAAAATTGTCTTCCAAAATGAATCTATTTCCAAATGTTTGTAGAACAAGAGTGATCTTCGCTTCAGATGTAAAAGAATAAGGGAAATCGATATTTTCACGCCTTAATATTTTTTTAAATTTGTTTACAAATTTATATTATGTTCCCGTTAATGCGTACAATCAGTTAAAGTGTATATAATTTCATGAAGTACTTATAAACTTTCTGACCTTCATTCCTTCTCTTATTGGCAGATCGAGCTGAAACTCAGCAAATCTGCAATTTTCATTAGTCTACACCTCATTTAGAATTTTCAGCCCTGTTGACTTCAAAGAGCACCATACAGAGGCCAAAACAATCTAAACTCCAGATTCCTCACAATTCATAGCCCTAGCTGAAACTTTCAATTGTTGTGTAAACAAACAAAAATTAAATACCTCCAAAATTTTGGGCCATTTATCTTGTAACGGGAAGAAATGAGGGGCCAGAAACTAGTGAGAATTTCAATGAAATTATATACTTTAACTGATTATACACATTAACGGTAACATATTCAGAATATCCAGTGCTCTGACTGTGGTTGTTCTTTAAATTAGGATACCTGTACCCGATATCTATCAGTGATATTGAACAAAACGGTTTCTGCCATTTGGTCAGACGATCACTTCATTTTTTTTTTTTTGTTATGTTCTAAGTTTTGTCATTTTTAGAGTTCTGTCATTTTTTAAATTTTTATTTTAATACTTTGGTATCGTCTTAAAATTATTTTGTCATTTCGTCTTCCCTTTTATCATGTCGATTCGCACAATTATATATTATCAATGGCAATGTAGCTTAGCAAGAGCTATCGTCAATTATTATGTTGTTTAACGTAGTTCATCACTTAAACGTTGATAAAATGTCATCACTTAATTTTTCATTTCGATTTGGATTTATTTTTTCGTTACGTCATTGACAACATGATCCTGACAAAAAACGGTTTCAGGTTTTGTCATACGAGAAAATTTTGGTAATTCAATTGTCATTTTGTTTTGTTACGTCGAACAACACTGGTACCTAAATGACTAGGGATCGGATTTTTATGCATCAAAAATGGCAAAATATGCACTTTTCCCCCAAAAAATATGCATCAAATATTCATTTTTCAAAAAAATATTCAACAAAATGCAAAATCAATATGGATGTCAATTTACAGGATTTTCGAAATTCTAGTACTCAAATAGGATCGTATTATGTTGAACTGTGAAGGTACAAGGTTATTTACGTTAGATAAGGCGCTTCGCTAGGCAGGCTAGACCACTAAAAACACAAGTGCGGTAATACGCCATTTTGGTTCCAACCGCGCCCGTGGATGCAGGGATGCGAAGCGAATAGTTTTTGGGCTTAGCTCTTGTTTTGGCTTCACACGTTTTTACCAGTTGGCTTCAGCTTAGCTTTGGCTTTTTTGTCTTTGAAACAAAAATGGGCTTTTCGCTTCGGCTTAAGATGTTATAGGCTTAAGTGGGATGCGAAGCGAATAGTTTTTGGGCTTCGCTTTTGCTTTGGCTTCACAAGTTTTTACCAGCTGGCTTCAGCTTAGCTTTGGCGTTTTTGTCTTTGAAACAAAAATAGGCTTTCGCTTCGGCTTAAGCCGTTATAGGCTTAAGCTTTCCATCCCTGCGTGAATGCCAAGTAGTGTACCGCGTATAGTCAATTCAGCATGGACGGGCATGGTTGGAACCAAAATGGCGTATTGCCGCACTTGTGTTTACAGTGCTTTAGGCAGGCTTGCGCGTACGCTGTACAAGAGGCAATTTTTAAACTACAGTTACCAACTTCGAATTAATTCCGTCAAAAATGGCTAAAAAAGAGATGAAAATAGGTCAATAATTTGGAAAATGCGAAAATATGCACTAAATAGGTACAATATTCATCAAAATATGCATTTTATCTTCAAATATGTAAAATATGCATATTCAAATCGGGCTTATTTTAGAGGAAAAGTTTTAAAACGGATGATTTTTCGGTCAAATTCGAGATACAACCTATCAATAAAATATTCACTTGCATAAAAATCCGTTCCCTATACATTACATATAGGTATTCCCATCAGCCATTTTATTTTGTTTTATTTCATCACTGGTCGCATACCACTTCACAACTGCCGCTCATAAAACGAAAGCACTGTAAACACGAGTGCGGCAATACGCCATGTTGGATCCAACCGCGCCTGTCAATGCCGAATTGACTACGCGGTACGCTCCGCAAAATCAGATTCGACATCCACGAGCATGGGTTGAATCCAAAATGGCGTATTGCCAAGACTAGAAAAATCAAAATGGCTGACAGGAGTACCTCTTTTCAACCCTTTACTTCAAATGGACCCATCGCAGTATATTATGTAATACGTCGAACTCAAAAGGCAACTATTGGTAAGTGAGTCTACGCATCAATTGAAAGGGCGGTGATGGAAACGTGCTAACTCACAATTCTGTGACTTGAGAAAACCTCATTTCAAGTTTCGTAAACAAGTTTTCGAAAGGAAACGGTCCCAGCTACTTCCTGAAAATTTCGTCACTGAAAAATACATCTTTCAGCTTCCAGATCCATGTTTACTTTGTTCTAGAAATCTCCTATTCTACTTTTTTAATCGGTTCAAAGTGGAAAGGACTTAGCACGTTTTCTTGACCGGTGTTTTTTCTCCTAAATGAAGTCCATAGACCACGTTATAAAGCTGGAAAAACTAATGATAAAGCAGTACTTTATTGAATAATTCCAAGACATAAGTCGTAAAAGAGTAAAATATTTCCACTCTGGATTCGTTGACAAAATAATATGGACTCTGTTAGGCGAGACAGAACCAAGTGACCATTTGTTGACAAAATGAGTAATTAGTATTGTTGGAAAGCGTGTAAAAAGTAGAATTTTTCACAATTGGGTCCCCGATTCAAAAATGTACAGGTATTCAAATTGAAAAAAGCTTATCAGAAAACGATACGTCACGTAGTTTCTACATGGCTCTTGAACTTCGAATCACGTGTTCTCAAAAAAGATTTTGTTGCTTTGTTTTGTCTCGCTTAGGATCCTTCTACATAGGACGGGCGACAGCGTGAGCAACATGCATCAAATTCAAACTGATTTGAAGTTATCGTAGGTTCCTGTGCTAACGCGTCCTCATTGGTTACAGCTAATCACGTGACAATTCATGTTGCTCGCGTGTCACTGTCGCGCGTCCTATGTAGAAGGGCTCTTAACAGCGTCCATACACTTTATGGCAACGAAAGTAAAAAGCTGACGAAGGCGGGAATAGCTCTGATAAGATGGAAAGTACAGTAAACACACACACGCACGCATGCACACACCAGGCTTTCAAGAATGAGCTCGACAACTTTGGCGCTCTCTATGGGCGCGGAATGCACCTAACGTTCTGAAATTTCAACCACTGATAGTTAAGACTATAAAGAACAATCTCCGACCAAGGTTCTCATATACTTTCTAACTCGGGTTAGCACGTTTCCGTCACCACCCTTTCAATTATTTCAATACTGAGCTCTAGAATGATATCGGTGAACTGAATTATTTCGTCTTCCTTTTTGTCATGTCGCTTTGCACAATTATTATCAATGTAAATGTAGCTAGGCAGAAGTTATTATTAATTACAGATATGTCACTTAATGCAATTCATCACAACGTTAATGAAATGTCATCACTTAATTTTTTATTTCTTCGGCTGGTTGGCCGTTGAGGTCTGGTTGGCCGAGTGGATAGCGCGTTGGCCTCGGAATCCGGAGCTCCTGGGTTCGATCCCACGTAGCAACTCGCCAGATTTCGACCTAGGCTGGTTTTTCGGCCAGAAGTGAAGAGGGCTAAGACAGCCCTAGCAGCCTCCCCGATGTCTCTGAGGTAATGCTCAAAAGGGCGGATTCCAGGGCTCGGGTTGAGAGAAAATTAGAAAAGAAGGGGATTCACTTTTTTGTTACGCGTCATTGACGAAATGGTCTTGACAAAAAACTGTTTCAGGTTTTGTCATATGACAAAATTTTGAAAATTCACTTGTTATTTTGTTTTGTTATGTGTGAGAACACTAGTACCTACAACTACGTATTCGGGCCGTCCATCTTATAGAGAGCGTTGCAATCTGCCATTGTTATAAGTTATGAAAAGGTGAACCTTTTAGACAGACCCTATTGTACTGGTGCCAAAAACATTCCTCTCTTAATCTGCGATACTAACGCTGGACGGCCCGAATAGGTACTCCTGTTAGTCATTTTAGGTTTGTTTTATATATATCATCACTGGCCGCATACCACTTCGCAACGGTCGCTCATACAAGACTAGAAAAATCAAAATGGCTGACAGGAATACCTCCTCCTTACTTTAAATGAACCCATCACATGTAATACGCCAAACTCAAAAGCCAACTATTAATACAGAGTGGCCAATTTTTTCCCCAAAAAAATTTCCTGACTTTTCCAGGTTTTTCCAGTTAATTCTTCAACTTTTTCATTACAAAGAAATTATTTTTAAAAAAAAGTTCAATTGAGTCTGACTCAGAAAGTTGTACAATACTTTCACATCATAAAATTTTCTTCGAAATTCCCGGAATTTTCCCCGACTTCTCCAAGTGTGCTTAAATTTCCTGACTTTTCCCGACTTTCCAGAAACTGGTCACCTTGTGATAAATGAATTCAAGCATCAGTTATTTCAATATTAAGCTCTAGACTGATATCGATGAACCAGATAGTGAAGCTGGGATAAGGAAACTTACCCCCTTCTAATTTTTTTTTTTTAAGGAACATACGTTATAGCCTTTCAGCCTTACAGAAAACATTGAAGAAACGTTGATACCTGAAGTTAGGTCAAAATAAAATTATCGAACTCGCACCCACTGGTGAACTCATTTCAAAATTAATTACATACATGTCTGATTTCTAACTATAATCAAATATCTACCATGAAATTTCTATACCCAATTTAAGGAATTACATCAAATATTTAGTTGATTAAGATAACGATGATCTCATGCACAAAGGGGGTAAGTAACATTTTCTCATAAACTCATTTCACGCGCTCATAAGGTACAGCCACAAACAATCACCCAGCATCGACAGAAAAAGTAATAATTTTTTTAGCCGCTAGAGGGCAACATACATAGGCATTACCTATTGAAATGCAATTATGTTTTAATTTTCACAAACTCTCCTCGAAAATGTTCATTTTATCACTAACCACCTTTGTGCATGAGACCATCGATAAGCTACTAAAAAGTTACTTATCGCCTGTAAACTTTAACGAGCTCTCGCACATAAACGCAATAAAATTACAAGTCATATCACGAGTCTTACCATAGTGCGGAATGACTCGCGGTAGTTTTTCCTTCCAGTTGTTGTACTTCTGAATTAAGTCCTGCACATCGAAAACGTAAAAAGCGTCTTCTTGCATCTGAAAATTTTCACCATATCATTAGCTAATCAAGAGGAATCTGGAGTAGCCAATAATAAACTCTGTAACTTGAGGAACACTTACTCCAGATTCGGCAATATTTCGCATTACTCTGACAACGTCGGTATTACTATCAACTACATGAATTTGATCTCTGTCAGTATTGAATTTCATTTTTAATTTTGTTTCCAAAAAGAAAAACTTCGTCTATGAAAAAATATTAAAAATGAAGAAAAATGGGATAACTTGATTCCAACGATGATTCGCAAGTCAATGTTTTCAAGTGGTAAACTGAAAGAAAGAAAAAAAAATCAATTTATTTTATCGATATTTGTACCTACATTAATACAGTCTAATGGTATTTGATTCTAATAATATGGGCATATACGGTATATTTGGCACAACTTACGAGGCAGTCTGTGTTCAGTTTTGAACGTAGTTAAAGTGATATGAACTAGATGAAAAACTTAGTGCAAAAACGCTGACGGCTAATCAGCGTTATCTCTGTCAGCGAAGCCAAGGAGGATCGACGTTAAGAGCGGAACGCCAATCAGCCAACAGGGAGCCCTCAGCAGCAATGATAACCCAGTGACCAGAGCTCTGTAAAATACACATAAGAAAATATTAAAACATAGCCGTTACCGAATTTGCATTACAGAGCGAGTAAGAACTAGAGCTTGAAATACAAAAAACGGTGCAATACTGAGGGGCGACGTTTGAACCTGTAGAGTGACCATCTGACCACACAGGATATTTACTGCCGTTTTCACTTATCATGAATCTATACCATTTGCAAGAAATTGATTCGAAGTTTGGTCTCGTAATAACACATTATTGCTCTTCACACACTTATAACAACATTTAATGACCGTACTTTGGAACGCAAGATGATTTAGAACCAAGCTGTAACCTCATTGACGTCGACGTGTTATAAAAACGTACTTAATTAACAGTAATGATCAATTTCCAATTCCAATCGGACACGTTGATGCGAAACAGTTCGCAGGTTTTGTACACAACTCACTTTTTAGGGAGTACCAAAGATTCATAACTTGTATGCTTTAAATCAATTCTCCACAAAAAATGTAAAGAATACCTTTTCCATACTCTCCTGCAGTTTTATATGTATGCATGTTCATATTATGTAAGACAATGTACAAGCATCTCGCACGCTAGGTTCTAGTTTCCAAAACCAAAACTATGAATATCTGCTAGGGCAATATTATTTTTCAGACTGTCATGATCATCGCTATCTATTACATTTGTAGATTAGAACATGCATAATATTATGTCACCACAATGGAATAAAACAATGTTTTTCGTGCTTCGAAATTCCACCCACTGCCATTTTCTATTTACTCATTTGTCACAATTATCAGTTCAGCTATCATTATAGTAAATAGTATTTTCCTTCAACTTGAAAACCGACGGAATATTTTTCAGGCAATTTCCTGTTACCCAGTACATAATTTAATATTGAAAAATGAAAGATTATTACTTTCCACAAAATGGCGAATGATCACGTTTTGTCACTTTAAGCATAAATATTACTTTGAAAATATTAAAAACATATTTTTTTCACAATCGTTCAACACAGGTACACAATTTCAAATTCCGGTGACAGGCATACATACCAATTTCAACAATACATACGATGAGCTCGAATCAAGTACGAAATTCAGTAATCATACTCATTTACATTCAGAGTACTTGTTACAGCTAAATTTTTATCATCGATTTTGTATTATTCTTTTAATTTATTTACATGTATGGTAGATTACAGTCACAGCAATAGCAGAGCCACTATTATGAGTAAATTTCAATTATTTTATCAATACAGTGAAGATTATGAGCTTACAATATACATATAAACACTCAAATAGTTATGTATTTTACAAGATATAATCTTTTTGGGACATTGAGGAAGAGGCGCATCATGTGACACAAAAATACAATCACGTGGTCAGTACTTAAAATTTACTTATATTAGGTATATGAAATGCCCGAAAAGGGTAACACGAAGAGTAAGAATGGTCGTTTAACAAATCGGTTTTCTTACATGTATTTACCTAAATATTACTGATGATGGTGATAAGGTTATCAGTCTTACGACCGGTTTGATGGAACTCTCCATTTCTCCCTATCTTGTGCAAGTTCTTTCATTTCATAATAACACTTACTCGTACATTTGACATCTTGATTATCTGCTGAACATACTGGAACCTTTGCCGACCTACCCAATTCTTTCCTTCCATTCTTCTTTCTAGCAGCAGTGATATTCCTGGGTGCCTCAAGTTATGCCCTATTAGTTTATCTCTCCTCTTCAGACAATTCCAAATATCCATTTAACCTCGCACTGTGTTAAGTACTTCCTCATATTTTACCTTATCCGTCCATTTGATGCCAAGTATCCGCCCATAGCACCACATCTCAAAAGCTTCGATCCTTCTCTTCTCTGGTTTTCCTATGGTCCACATTTCACATCCATACAAGGCTACACTCCAAACATATGTTTTCAAGAACAATTTTTCGATTTCCAGATTTATTTTTGATTTGAAAAGATTACTTTTTCGATAAAATGCTAATTTGGCTTGTGCTATTCGACTACTAATATCCCTTTTACTCCTTTCATCTTTTGTTATTTTACTCTATAAATAGAAAAATTCGCTTACTTCGTCAATCTTTTCCAGTTCAATATTTATATTTAAGCTATCATATTCACATCGATTACATACCATTACCTTAGTTTTATTTTTATTTATTCTCATACGATATTCTATACTCAAAATCTCCTGTTTTCTAAATCAATATTCCTTAAGGACAAGAATTTTATTCAAGGGCATTTTTTTCCTAAAGGACAAAGGCGACAACTCTCAACATACCTTTGCTTTCCATGAAATTTCAAGTTGAATAGACCTAACTTGAAGGTGGATATTTTTGGATATTTGACCTTAAGAGAATATTTCGGCTTGAGCATAAAATGGGAATAATTACCACTTTTTGAGCAAAAAGTAGAGAATTTATCAAATTTTTGCTACATTTACAAAATTTTAAAGTCGGAAAATATTAGAATTTCAGATAAACAGCTGTAAGCGCACACTATTTCCTTTTGGTTGAAACCTACAAAATATTAATGAATGAATAATGCCTTCCCTCTTCGTGCCACAGAGAATGACTTCCCTGTTACCCATGGACATTACATGATAAGGGTCTGCTTCTCAAAGTATCTGTTATTCTCTTAACACAGTTTCTCTTTCAGTCGAAATTCTACCGCGTTTTCCATTTCTAATGATACCCGTATTGTAGAGGAATATTTTTGGATAATCGAAGAACATTTGAGGGAATATTTTTGGATCGTTGGGACTGAAAAAAAAAAGGAATAAAATATTCTGATATTTCACCTACTAAAAGTGGATAAAATTTCTGTCTTTACAAATCATTCTTGAACCCGAAGTCAATTGTGGGCTGTTGGCCAATATTGGGATGTTTGTCAGTTTTAGGGTCTTTATCTTGGGTCGAATTTCATTTTAGGCTGTTAGTCACTTTCAAGCTGTTGTTCAGTTCTGAACTGTTCGCCAGCTTCGGGCGGTTGCTGGTTTGAGCTTCTCATAATTTTGGGTCGGTTTGTCAGTACTGGATATAATTTGTTACTTCCTATTTGTCAATTTTGCCTTGTTCATCAGTTTCTGAACTGTAGCTACCATTGGGTTATTTGTCTCATTCTGTTATCACTCTGCGCTATCATTTTGGGCCCATTTTGTAATCTTGGAGTTTTGTTATTTTTAATTATTCTTCATTCTGGACTGTTATTATAATTTCAGGGCTATTTGTTAATATTGGATGGTGTATTTGTAACTTTTTTTAATGGTCAGTCAATTTTGGGGTGTTCATGAGTTTTACACTGCACACCATCACTGAGGCGGAGGTGCGTGCCATGTGGTGGCACTCCTGAATCGCATCTCCTTCCCAAGGTAGGGAGAAAGGGAGAAATTCAGCGGTGTATCACGTGGAAATTCAAGGAGCATGGACGACTCCCGTAGCAACATGTTCGAGGCTCGGTCGAGCCGTCGTGGCGTGCTCTTCGAAAGTCCGCGAGCTTTCGTATGCCTTACCCAGCGGATTTTAAAGGCACCTCCGCATATTGCCACCGCCTAAAGCGGTACGCCAGCCTTTTTGCTTGTCGTACTCTCAAGCTCGTCATACGCCAGAGCAAGAAGACAGCTTGGAAGGAGTTGTGTCAAGAAGCAGATGACGACCCCTTCGGCAAGCCGTACAAGGAAGTCATGCGAAAAGCCGGAGGGTCGTCGGTGACGAGCCGAATGGAGCCGGGGGTGCTGCAACAGGTAGTTCAAGAACTGTTCCCCCAGCGCCCCCCGCTAACGGCGGTATACCCGCCGAAGTGCGAGAGCATATTGTGGAATGATTATTACGAGCAGAGTAAATTATTGATTATTAAATATTAATATTAATTAAAATATTAATATTTATTAATCAATAATTTACTCTGCTCGTAATAATTATTCCACAAGTCCACCGAGCAGACCCGTCCTTCCTGACCAACGTATTCAATCGCGCGTTGCAGGAGGGGACATTCCCGAGCAGATGGAAGACGGCGCGGCTGGCACTGATCAAGAAGCCAAGAAAGCCAGATGGCCAGCCGTCCTCGTACCGGCCTATTTGCCTGCTCGACACCGTAGGCAAGGTGTTTGAGCGTACCATCATGGATAGGCTGGAGGAGCACTTTCGAAAGCGGAAGACGATTTCAAGCAGTCAGTACGGATTCAGAACTGGCCACTCGACTGCGGATGCCGCGCTGAAGTTGAAGAGTCTGGCGCAAAAGGCGATCCGCGAGCGGCAGTTCTGCGCGGTGGTCAGCCTCGACATCAAGAACGCGTTCATCTCCATTCCGTATACGCGTATCATGGAGGTGTTGGAGTTGGCGCGGGTACCTGGTTACCTCGTGCGCATCATCAGGAGTTACTTCGACGGCCGCCGGATAGAGATGGAGTCGGCGGCCAGACCAATCACACGGGAGATGACTAGCAGCGTTCCTCAGGAATCAGTACTCGGACTTACCTTGTGGAACGTCGCCTTCAACGGGATGCTGAGGCTGGCACTACCACCAGGCGTAAAACTCATCTGTTACGCCGACGACACGCTGGTGGTGTGCCAGGCCGGGACGACAGCAGAGGTCACGCGACGAGTGAACCAGGCGCTAAAGACGCTGACCCACTGGATCGAGTCGCCGGGGCTGTGCTTAGCGGTACAGAAGACAGAAGCGGTTTTGTTTACGACACGACGCAAGTACAGCCCACCCACCTTTGTCCTAAAATGTGTGGAGACTGGACTCTGTACAGCCCTGAAGTACCTGGGGCTGTGGTTCGACGGGAAGTTGTATTTCCGAGAGCACTTTCGACGGGCAGCTGAGAAGGCGGATCGAGTAGCCGGACAGCTGTCCCGTCTAATGTCGAACCTAGGGGGGCCGAGAGAACAGCGAAGAAGGATGTACGTGAACGTCATCATGTCGGTCCTCCTATACGGGGCGCCAGTACTCGCGGACGCCATCGATATACCATACAGGAGAGCGGAGATGGAGAAGATCCAGCGAAAAGCCGTGATGAGATGTGTCAGTGCGTACCGCTCTGTTTCTTCGGATGCAGTAGACGTGCTAGCTCGTATACCGCCGATCGAACTCAAGGTCGGCGAACTTGCGGCGGCATACAGTGCGAAGACGAAACGGGAGGCATTTCGGGTCGAGCGAGTCATCCAGCAGGACACGCTTCGGAAGTGGAAAGACGTGCTCGCCTATTCGACCAAAGGGCGAGTGGACTCGAGCGCTGATACGCGACCTCGACAAATGGGTAGGAAGATCGTACGGAGAGCTGAACTTCCACATTACCCAAGTACTGAGCGGCCACGGGTGCTTCGGCACCTGCCTACATCGGATGTCGATAGCGCCAAGCTCCGTGTGTGCGCACTGTGATCAAGGGGCGGAGGACACACCTTGTTCCAGTGTGAGGCCTGGGAGTAGGAGAGGCGCGGGACGGCCACAACAGTGATCGATCCCGGCGGCGGAAGAAGAGGAAGCATCAACGACACGACGGCGTGATCAGCCGTCTCGCGTCGGACACCCTGGTTTCGGAGATGAAGAACGGAAGCAGTTTGGAACCGGGTGTCGGCTTTTGTCTCAGCCATCATAAAAAGATGAAGCAGACGTAGTGGTCGAGACAAAGGGCCGGCGATTTACCAAGCTTGGCTTACACCATCGAACAGGAGGAGAACTCTGTACCATCCTAGAAGAGCTTCAGCAGCTGCGTTGCGGACCCACCGGCAGGGCTCCGTCGTGACCACCTGCCTGCGTCGACACACGGACCAAGACGAGGAGGTGAGGGATGAGTGAAGAGAGACAGCGTGTCCGGCCGTGAGGGACCTGAATTCCAGGCGAGCGCTCAGGGAGTGCGGACCTTGGTCAGTAGGGAACCCCATGTTGGCCTGGTAGGACGCGCGCACCGTTCCGGCATGTCGAAATGGGGGCTCGGGCCTAGCCCCAAGGCGTTCCTCCGGTCACTGATGCGATACTCGAAAGGGTAGTTTCCGGGGCCGGGGTGCGGTGTCATAGGGGCCACTTTGGCATGCGTGCATCGCCATACGTCCCACCACACCATCACTGAGCCATTTGTTATTTTAACCATCAATGAGTCATTTTGTTACTTTACCCATTACTAAGTCATTTGTTACTTTTATGCTGCCTATCACTCTGCACTCTTATCATTAAGCTGCTGATGAATTTATTATTTTTTGACTGTTATTCATTTAGGGATGTTATTAGTTTTAGAGGTACAGGCCAACATTGGGTTATTCTTGTTACTTTTACGCTTTTGTTATTTTTTTACTATTATTCAATAGGGATGTCATTAGTTCATAGGTACAGGCCAGTATTGGGTTATTGTTGTAGCTGTTATGCTATTTGTCCCTCCACACTCTCCTCCATTTTAGAGATGTTTGCTAGTATTGGAGGTGTACTTTGTTACTTTTAGACTATTTGTCAGTTTTGAGTGGTTCATCAGTTCCAATATTTATGCTGGTATTTGGGTTATTTGTTGATATTATGTAGTTGGTTATTTATCATTCTAGGTTCGTCATCATTTTGGGTCTGTATGTTGGTACTCGGGTGCTCATTAATTTATACCGTAAGTCAGTTTCAAGCTGTTATTCTCAGTTGTAGACCAATACTGGATTATTTATTACTTTCATGCTGTTTGGCACTCAGGACTGTTCATCGGAATGATTTTCAAAGTTGTAGTATTAGGCTATTCATTAGTTTTGTGCTGTACTCATTAGTTTTGTGCTGTACACTATTACTGAGTCATTTGTTACTTTTATACTGTTTGGGATGCTTGACTATTCTGAGAGGCAATTTATCAACTGAGAAGTCTTCTCATACTGAGTCTTTATTTCTAGCAATGTGAAAATTCCAAAAAATAAATGTGTTCCTGCTCTGGGAACAGAAAATAATGAGTGCAAAACTTCACAAAAATAATGAATATTAATTTAGTTATTTTTTCAAGAAACTGAAGGTTTGGGGAGATTTTATTACTGTGTAAGATTTTTCTAGCTTCAATTAAAACTACAAATTCAGGAGGAATACTGAAGTCTTGAATCCATTTATCAAGGGCGTTTACCAACAAAACAAAATTTAGTTTCCCATTTCCCTATGGGAATTCTACTTTTCCGTTTTTCTAATAAAATGTAACAACAAGAATTTACAATTCCCGTTCTCCCGATGAACTACA
Organism: Acanthococcus lagerstroemiae; assembly: GCA_031841125.1. Lineage (NCBI taxonomy): Eukaryota > Metazoa > Arthropoda > Insecta > Hemiptera > Eriococcidae > Acanthococcus > Acanthococcus lagerstroemiae. Next base: position 28,718,159 of record CM063106.1, on the reverse strand, counting down.
CCACAGGAATTCCCGTTTCCCGAATTCCCAATTAAAAACAAATCGGGAAACCTAGAACCAAAGAGAAGAGTATGGTAAGCGACTGAGTTCTCATTGCTTAGCATACTCAGTCACTTGATATTCAATAACGAGAATTTCTGTTTCCCGAAAAAAATAATTCAAAAAAAGTAACTCCCGTTTCCCGACTTCCAGCTGATATTAGGAGTTTCCTGAAACACTGCCAATGTTTTTTGTTGGGAGGATTCTCATTTCCTGAATTCTCGGTTGAAAATACTGTAACGAGATTCGCACCAAAAAACTCGTACTAAGAACTTTTAAGTCACATCAATACAAACGCACGAAAACAGTAGCTAGATCGCTTTGAAAACTCACAGTTTATCGCATATAAAATCAGACTATACGGCGACGGCCAGCGGCCTTTATATATCCCGGCGTTATCGGCGAAACTCCTTATCGCTTTCGTTATCGAACTTCTATTCTGCTGCTCGAAACGTGTCGATCTTTCTTCGCTTATTTCGAATGTTCGGGATTATTCGCCCCACTACTATGGGAAGCATTCCGTCATTTACAATTGCCAAAGTTTGAAGGCACTATTAAAATTTTCAAATTAAGAAATTTGAATTTTACTTTGAAGTTGTTTTCACGGTCCACATGTCAAAGTTTTAGTGGCTGCGTGCTCATAATGGAGCACCACGTTGGACTGAAACTGGCACACGATTTGAAACGTAGTACAGGTCTCTTCCAAAATTTACACGGCATGCTTTAGACTTTCCAAGATTCTTCCAGGTATGTTAGATCGAGACTCTTCAACACTGAAAATCATTTAAGGCAATTCCAACCCTGAATAAGATTTCTTCTGAGTCTTCTCAAAACTTTTTTAGGACTCGTTCATATTGGAACTTCTTTCCAATTCACTGAGGTGTGTATCAAGACTGCTTCACACCTGTTTAGGATTCTTTTGGAATTATTTAAGACTTTTCAAAATCTTTTCATGACTCATCAAAACATGTTTCAAACCATCTTGAAGACTTCCAGGCAAGTTCAAAACTTCTTGTAACTTTTCGAGGCGTTCTTAAACTTTTCTCAAAATTGTTTATAACATCTCAAAAGCCCCTCAAGATTTTTCCTGGCTTACTTCAGTATCCAAATGCGTTTTGGAGGGTTTCTGAGAAATCTTGAATGTTCAGAAGTCTCAATACGTAAACCAGACAGCAACTAGTGCGCAAAAAAAAAAAAAGGTATCGAAAAAATCTGCAGGATCTCTAGAAAAATTTGAAAGAAATTTTGAAGAGTCTTACGCACATCTGGAAAAGGGTTAAAGAGTCCTAAATCCGACTAAATATGTCTTCAAAAAGTTTATAAAAGTTTAAGAGAATGTGAAGTAAGACTAAAACAGTTTTGCAGGGTATTAGCGAGTCTGAATGAAGTTTTGAAGAGTCTCAAAGGGTCTTAAACAATAATGGAAAATCCTTGAAGGGTCCTAAACATGTTTGGAAGTATCTTGGAGAGTCTGAAGCATGTCTACAGAGCTCTTACATATATCTTGAGAATTTTCACTTACCCTTGGAAGAGTTTTAAGCACTCATACCTATCTAAATTTTAAGCATGTTAATCGATACCCATATAAGGTAGTAACACATGACGTCACCGGAACGCTCGTTATCAATATTAGAGCGCTATATCAATATTGGGGGAAAGAACCAAAATGAAATACATGTAGTCTAATGGAAAGTTAACAAATTTTTCCATTAATGTCGAAATATCTTAAAAATAAGTGGAATTACATGAAAATGATAAGAATGAAATTTGTAGGAAGCGGTATTTACATTTTTACGACGCAAATTCCGTATAATTTCGAACATTCTCTCGCGAACTATTACAATCTGAAAATTGACTATACTAGTAAGAAGCTCAACATTTTGAATTATGTATTTCGGATTTACGTTATTTCTAATTAAATTTAATAATCGTAGTCAACTTTTCACCACCGATTGCCAAAAACTCGGTTCAACTTGAAAAACGCGCACAATTATTCAGTCATGTTTATCAATCTTATTAAACTTGGGGGCGAAATATGTAAATAAAGTCAAAGTGCCATTCCCCTAAATTAATATTCTTTAATGGAATTTCGCTCACATTACTTTTATATAAGAATTTCAACTTCACTAGCATTTTCTTTTTTTATCCCACACAACTGTCCACCTAATGATACAAATAAAATCATATTCTATCGCTATTGGCTGCTGTGAACGTTTAAACTACCTATGCAAAATGGACTTAATTTTATTAATCCCTTGCGGGCCTTAGGAATGTGTTAGAAATAGCTAGAGCCAATTTCGAAAACTTCATAACGTTTTGTAGCCGAAAAGATCACAGGCAGAGTTCTCTGGATTTAAATTTTGAAAGAAAGCAAAACAAACGAGATTTTTTCTCATATATGCTGATAAGCCTCCTTGGAGAGAAATAGTTCAGCCACCGTTCACTCAATTTCATTTGGAATAACCTATTTTTCGCTTGTCATATAAAGGCTATCAGATAATAGTTAGTGGCCGAACAAGCACCAATAGAGGATTTCCATTCGGACCTAGCAGGGTGGTGGCGCGCTGATGTCGTTTTACGACTTTCTATTGAATTTCTTATCAACGTTAGGAAGACATGTACGATTTTATCCTAACGCTGATAAAGACACAAAAGAACTAGATGTTGTTGAAAACTTCCGCCAAATGTCAGCCATTACGTTGCCAAGTCCGAATTAGAGAATACGGTACTTCACATAGGAGAAATTACCTGTCAACCAAAGTGGGAAGTAGAATTGACTTCATCTACTTCAATTTATCAAGCAGAAATAATACGATTCTCCTTTTCGCTCTAGAATATCATCTGGATGCGTAGGCCTACCATTTCATGTAGGAACTACAGACTATTGAGACTTGAACCCAAGTTGCATGTGTTGGCAGCACTTACGTTTATTGTATTCTCCCTTTGGGGTGAATAGATCGGAATAGATCACCCTAAACTGACGTTTGCCTATGATAGCGCTACCTAGCGGAGGTTTAAACCCCAATCTACAGTACGTTTTTTCTACACCAAACCACTGCCCAATGCCTAAGCAGTAATTTTTTGGGAGGGAGGAATGAGATACAACCAGTTATCATTTATAAAAAAGGCTATCCATTTATTTAATTTTAAATGATAATCACCATATAAAACTGCAACGAAAATTAATTGATCCAATGAATTTGGCTGTACAGGGCAAAGAATAATTGCCTGAGTTCAAATTTCATTTTTATAAACACGCCAGGCGATTCGAGGAAGAAACATAATCCGACGAGATATACACGCTATCTCTTGAGCTAATGTAACTTGATGTATCATTGCAGAAGGATGGGTCAGGTCAGGGAAACACTGTAATTCTCTATCCATCTTATCTCTAGAATTATCAATTATATGTTATCAGCAGCTAAACTGACCGATTCGAAATTTCTTAATTTTATCGATTGGACTTTGTCGCCGCGTAGTCAATATTACAACACCGAATTTACAATTTCACCACCCCTTTAAGCTTAATCCACTTCCACCTTCAAATACAGGTAAAATTTTCAAGTTTTTACTAATTTCAAGATACAGTTAGTAAATCTGTTGGTCGCAAGTTGACTACCAGTTATTCAAATCGAAGTACTTTGAACTTATTAAATAGCTTGCAGTTTTCAGAGATTTATTACTTCAACAGGGTACACGCTTATCGCACCCGATAAGGAAGTGTCGACTGACAATGTGATTTGAGGCTCAGTTGAGGGGCTTAGGCTAAACAGACTGCGTTCATTACATTGCTTTTACCACGCCGAAATTAGCTCTGAATAATCACATTTTAGTTTTAGAACGAAATTGTAAGGAAGTCTCAATAAATAAACCTGACAGACCAACTTCGCTATGGAAACTCACACTTCAATATGGAAGAGAAATTTGATTATATTAGCATTCATTATTAGTTTTTCACAAGAATTTCGCTTTATAACGACACGATTCCATTACAATAGGATTCATCAACTCGAATAACACAACCCAATAAAATAAACAAACATTTGCTGATGAATAGAACATGATACTACATTATAGAGAACCAATGTTGAAGAAATACGGACGGAGGTGACATTATAATGATCAGAATGTTGACACAAATGAATATAAATGCAAGAATCATGAAAACCTACGGGATACTTGATGAAACATGAACGACAGGTCAAAAATGTTAGCACTTGCTACCATCGTATCTTCACATACGGGGTGCTATTACGAGCCACCTAAGTAATGCCATGAGGAAGAATTGATTTTATGGAACATATACTGGAAATATACGTTCCAATTCAACAATTGCCAAGTTAAATAACAGAATGCGAACTATTTTCATACGACGCAGATTGTACGAAGTTACTACAGGTACAGGTATACCGAGCAATGAAATAGGAGGAATATAATAAATAAATTTACCTTAACGGACGAAAGCCACCCTTTCGACCGACTTCTAATTATAGCCGTAATGTTGGAGGATTATTTTGGAACTTTTGAAATTAATAAACGGCGCACAACGTAATATTCCACTAAAAATTCACCGAAAATACTAACTGATATTACTCATCGTAAGTCGCAATTTCTCGAACATCGAACATGAGCGTTCGAAAATAATGATAATGATGATAGCGCAACCCCTTGCACTCCCCCTTCCTACGGTTCGATGAAGGATGCTCGCCGTGTCGTGACCATAAATTGACTAGGTGTGACCCTCACGTTTCTATAAAGAAGCATGCATTTCGTCATGACGTCATTTCCTTAAAAAAGGCCGAAAGGCCATTTTATTGTTTACGAGCGTGTACCGTGTATGGAACTATGGATGTAAAATGGACCGTTTTCCTTCTTCCTTGGCTATATTCCGAAAATTCCCACAAGCTAATAGTAAGACAAGGAAAATGGATCGAAAAGAGGATAGTTTTAAGTCCTTTTTCAAAACTTTTCTGTTGTCTCCTATGATTCTCTTTTCTGTTTTGCTTTTGCATTCCGTCTTTATCATCTGTGATCTCGTGTTATCAGTTATTAACTATTAATCAGCCGCAATATTTATTTACGTTTTTTCTTCGCCGAATCACCGAGTAATCCGAGTATCATTTTCTTTTAAATCGTATGAATCTATTAATTTCATAATTAAAATGAAAACTAAATCTCTGGTCGTCGACTCATTCTCAGAACCGAGCATTTCATTTTCCCTCACCTACGGATTTAAGAAGTGCAGAGTTGAAACCTTGGAGGTAGGAACCTGAATATAAACTTTCATTATTTCATTCATGTATTTTGATCAAAACTCATGAAGAGGCTTCCAGTTTATGTCCCCACCGATTGCCCAACTTTCCGTTTCCTCAGAATAAGCAGCTTGATGTGCATCGTCCCGACACAACGTTTACCAACCAGTTAACTTCATTATCAATTTATTCGTAATATACTCCGTAATTAAATCAAGGTACAGAAAATGCCAAAACATGGAAATTGGATTGTGGTCTTGCAGTATGTCATTTTCTGCGTTCTCGATTGTCCATCGTGATTACTGTCTTAAAATTAGCCGTTGCTTGAATATATCATTAGGTCTTCTTCATTGAAGAATTATAACTAATCACTCGAAATTTTGAATACATTGTATCTATAATATAACTATTTTCGCAGGATCCAAAAAATAATCGCTACTTCATTCGGCATGAACAGCATTAAAAAAAGTTGTAGTAAAAAGGATGCCGTCTCCGAATCCAGGTACCATGGTGAAGAATACTGGAGTAAGGACTCGAGCAATCGCAACATCATCAGCAATCAAAAAAGGAATAATAGAAAGCGTAGAGAATCTGTTCCTAAAAGTAACGCCATTGTGTCTGATGATGGCTATGAAGAATTAGAATCGATAACTGCGAATAATCGAGCACTGTCGTCGTACCCTCGAGCTTGCGAGTTTTGTGGTAAAATTTGTACCTACCGACAAGTCTTTTTTGCTCATCGAAAACGGTGTAATTCACTTACCAGTTATTTGGATTTAAAATGCCGAAACGTTAAAGAATACTTCTGTGCTCACTGCGCTAAACGTTTTAATCGCAAGTTTAATCTACAGAAGCACTTGGAGAGCGAAGTCTGCATGAAACGCGGAGTAGAATGTTGCAACGATCCAAATGATAGAAACGTAAATATCATTTCTGAATATCAGACCACTGAAAACGAGCAAATCAAAGAATACACATGTGCTCATTGCGGCAAGATGTTCAAGAAAAAATGTAATCTACAGAGGCACGTGAGAAGGGCCGTTTGTTCAGGCGAAGACAGTATAAAACGATGTAAATTGAAGTGCTGGGAAAATGAATGCTCGGCATTATTTTATAAGCAGATAGACTTGGTGCAACATTTACGCGAGCAGCATGGTGTAACGTTAACTGTAGAAAGACTGGAATTTCAAGATCACGATGCTTTCCAAACGTGGAAAAATGAAGAGAATAGTATTAAATTTATGAATGCTAGAAAACTGACCGGGTCGAAACGTTCTTCCAAAGGTCTTAGTTATTATTTTGTGTGTCAATTCTACCGGAAAAATGAGACTGAGAGCACGAAACGAAAAACCAACCGAAGGAAAACTGTTGGGATTGTGCCGAATACAAAATGTCCTAGTCGAATTCTTGTGAAAGAGTGTGGATCGAAAGTTCACGTTACGTACATTTCGACTCATAACCATGACCTATACGATCCGCTAGAAAAAAAACCATTATCCGTGGCCATGAAGTCGTTGGTCAAGAAACGTCACATTTCAGGTATGAAGTTCAAAAATGAGCGTGTCAAATTAAAGGATTCCGACTCCTGGGAGATCACATGTGGCAATGGCGATAAGCAACGGACATACACAGTTCAGCGAATCAACAAAACTTGTCAAGTACCTGATTGCATTGTAAAATGCTACGAAGAATACTGTACCGATCTATGTGAGCATCTTTACAAATGTTCCTGCTCAAAAAAGAACATTTTTTGCAAACATATGCACAAAGTTCACTCTTTACTGAATCTGGGTTCACTCAGCTCTACTGTATCAGGTGGAGTGTCTCCATCTGCTACCCTGGCCAGTTGCGGCTCATGCATTGAGAATTTCCAGACAGTTGAGGTGACTGAAAATGATAAGCTCGTGTATTCAGCTCAAGACTGTCTGATGAAACTGCATAGTTACATTGGAAACCAAGCAGTGCAGCAGCTGTTCTTGAAACAAATAACATCAACTTTGAATTCATTATGCGAGCAATGTGACAAAGTAGTAGCAACTGGTAGATTACAGGATGACCGAAATGAAACTGCCCATGTTCCTCGAAGTGAAAATGATGTATTCACGCCTCAAAAACCTGCGTATCATGAAATAGAGAAATCAATTTCATACCAATGCTTTACCGCTCCTATTGGAGATTGTACGGATTTGTTGAAGCCCATGTATCAACCTTTTAATATAAACCTTCTGTTCCTAAAATCATTGGAAACGTTCTTGTCTGAACAAGAAATAGGTATCTTGCAAAATGTCGACCCTGGTTTTACCGTTGGTTGGTTGTACGATGCTGTGATTGATAGTTTTCTAAGTATTTTATGCTCTACTGGCCCGAATATCTACGTTGTGGACTCTAGAGTGAGCCAATTTCTATTGAACAACCAACCGCCTCCGCAAATATGGGAGTGGATTACATGGAGTGCGATTGATTTGATGTTCGTGCCATGTAAGCCTATCAAGAACCACTGGCTGTTAATTATCATTCTCCTGAAAGAAATGAAGCTGTATGTTGTAGATCCGTCAACGTCTTCTGACTCGATATCATCGCTGTTCAAAAAATACGAACTGCTGTTGAACTGTTGGTGTAACGTGTTGAAAAATTTTTTCGGTATCGGTCATTTTGATATCGGTGCGCTTCCGCACACAAAACAGAATTCCGCCTACAATGGCGGGGTATTCATTTGCTGGTATGCTTTTCAGTATGTAAATAAATTTCCATTGACTGATAATATCAATACGAATGCATTTCGGAAATTCATTCACGATACCATAACCAACGGTTCCCACGCTGTGTAGTGCTCGTATGAATTCAGTTAGCCCTTGAGCTTCCGAAGCGATTCCTATTGAGTGTGACTCAAAAGAAGTACAAAACCAAAATTCAACTCGTTTGTTACACAGTTGCCCCTTGTCGTAATTTGCGTTGTTTTGTGTAAATCATGTAGAAATAGGTGCTGAAGTTTCTCAAGACTGAAGGGTGGACTCCGAAGTCTGGATTTCGTTGTAGTCAGACCAGTTGACGTAATTTCAACGTAATCGTTAATCCGTATACCTCTAACATTTTATTTGTTAAGATTTTCAATACACTTTAAATTTTTTTATAAATTATAGTACTTTTATTATAGTTAAAACTTCAAGTCAGCTTGATTCTCCATGCCTCGAACAGATCAGTCATTTTCAGCCCAGAAACCTGTATTTGAACACTTCTGAGTCTCCGATAAATTCTGATGTAAATCTAGTAAAAGTGACTGTCATTATTCGGAGGTGAGAATGAGTAATATGTTGTACAGCTGTCATTCTTCTTCTGATTACGTGTGTGGACAACAGTCACAGACCCGCAGTAGCGTAGCCAGGATTTTTGCCAGGGGGGCAAGCAAAATATGTTAAATATTATGCCCTTTTTTTATCGCGCCGTCCTCAATTTACTGCAGCGAAAAGGAAGGTAGCGTAGTTAGGATGCACATGAGGGGGGGGGGGCATGATCCCCTTGTCTACGCAACTGCGGACCCACAATATTCATCACCATTGTACAAAAATGTTTTTTAGAAAGTCAGTACTTCTGGCATAATATAACTAGATTCGATAACGTTTTATTCATATAATTCCGCAAAACGATCCCTCGTTTCCAAATTTACATAATTTGCGAATACAGACTCAATTGTTCCATAAATGAAATGTCCTACCGTAATCCAATCAACGTCTTCATTGCACTGTTTAAAAAGACAATGATTATGATGATAAATACAAACAATACACCGGCGCAGAGTCCGTCAAACAGGATTCTTTTGTACATTCAACATTAACGTCAACAAACACGTTGAAATTGACAATTATTTACAAAATAAACAGGGACAGAATTATTGATCATTCTACGCCATCAAGGTTACGTCCGCACGCAGTTCAATTCACAGTTCCTCAAAGAATCATAACATGCTTCACCGAAACCCGGAGCAATTAGTCTATATTTCCACCTAGTACTCTTCCACGTCCCCAATCGTGTCTACTGCCCGCTGTTGGACCACTGGTTGAAGTTGCGGAACTTCGAGTCGGAGGTACGCCAAACCCACTAGCAGCATGACGACTTGGAAATGTATTGTGCCTGGATACAAAAGATAACACGAAACAGATTACATAGGTGAGCCATTTTACGTATTTATTCGAAGCAGGAAAAATAACGATAGTGAACTTACAAAAAGGAAGGTGTTGAAAGATATGACTGCACGCCGTATTCTTGAGGATGTGTATACTTCAAGAAGTAGTAGATGTGCCCAACAAGGATGCCAATCAATTCCGTTATTCCTCTATGAAAATAAAAATGAGGATCGTGCAGAAGTTTCAAGATTGCAATTTAACATATATCGTTAATTTGATAGAATGGGAACTACAGCATTACTTAGAACCCTAAGAATCATTAGTTATTAAAAGTCTCCTATTTCATGAGTCGGAGGACACGAGACACTATCAACACTAGAATGGTCCTTTTATTTACTCTTGGTTTTAAAAAATTCAAGTTTTTAGTCGGGCTACCTTTCAAATCGGTTCCTAATATTCAAAAAGAAAGTTCTGCATAATTTGAGCAGAATTAGAAAATGTTAAACCGTGCTGCAAGGGGGGAGACGTTCTTATGAGAAATATTAATTTTTGAAATTTGAGTTTCAATCGCTGGGGGAGCCTCCCGATATGAGCCTATAAACTATTTTCCTTACGTTATGGAGGCCCAAGGAATCGCTACATTCATAAGGATTTCTTACCTCCTTTGAACCATTAAGGCTCCCGAGGAAGAAGCGAATCTGCAGTCCTCAATTCCCGAGCTCTTTACATTGGTAAACGGTTTCCTACGTCACTGAATCCATTTCAATGGTTCTTTCTCACCTCCTCCCCTCAACCCTTGAAGATCCACACGGGAGCTAATCTCCAATTACTCCAGTGTCCCCGATTTCCAAGTTCTTTACAGCGATAGTACGGGTTTGGGGTCACTGAATCCATTTCAGGGGTTCTTCATTTCCTCAACGTTTGATGCTTTACAGGGGGCCAATCTCCAATCCAATGTCCCCAACTTCCAAGTTAATTGCATCGATAGAACAGGTTTTTGAGTCGGTGAATCTGTTTCAGAGTTTCGTTCACTCCTCCCACATCCATCGATGATTCGCACAGGACTAGTCTCTAATTACACCATGCCCCCCCCCCCAAATTTCCAAGTTTCTAACGTGACAGCAAAGATCATGAAATTCAGAAATATCCGAGTAAAGCTTCCTGTGGAACCTCAATGCTTGAAGAGAAGAGAAAAAGGACCCCTGAAGCGGATTCAGTGACCAAAAAAAAAACCCACTACGACTCAAAATTAGCCCATAGAGCCTGATAGATCGAGGGGAGGGGTTACAGAACCTGAAATGACTTTAGCGACTTTGGAAACCCACATCTCCGAAAGAAAATAATTTTTTGCCTCATATAGGGAGGCTATCCCAGCAACTGAAAAATCAACGTCAATTCCTGTGAGAACTTCTCCCCTTGCGGACACGGCTTAATCTTTCCCGATTTTGCGTGAACTTCTATTTTTGGAATACGAAAACCTATCTGGGACGGTCCATTAACAAATCAAAGGTCGGAAATAGTACCACCCTAACCAACACAGTCTACTATGACAAAGCATTCAACAAGCTACAGTTCTTGTTTAATCTCTCATAGTTTATTGCATGCGAGAATTTTCTTACATAATGGCTTTTTCTGAGTCAAGAAATTCTGAAATAAAGAGAAGGGAACTACTTACCCTCCGGAGATGATGAAGTTGAAACCAAACAATACCCACGGTAGATACATAGCTTTGAACATAGTGCCAAACCAGAATGTCACAATAGTATCCTTGTTCAGTTGGCACCATATATATAGTACACTCAAGACCATACAATCCATCAGTAACTGAAACAAATACAATCAATTAAAATTTTCCAAATGTAATTTCGCTGTTTTATTAAAAGAAAAAAATATACGATGAAAAAATACCGGGGAACATAAATGCAAGGAACAAGGAAAAGTTTTCATTAGCTGTGAAACGTGTTTCTTCCTTGTGTTCTTTCTGAATCAATCATACGAGTTGATACAAAAAGACAAATTCATTATAGTATACAATTCATCCACTGGGGGTGATTTTTCATAAAACGCATAAAAACAGAACCTACCGGAAGGTTTATAGTCAGCGCAATGCCTGAACAACATAACCAGTTAATTATCAACATGTATATGTAATCTGCTGGTCGCCCAACAAATTCTCCTAGGAAAAGAAATTATAAGATTTATAAACAAGAAAACGCATTCATCATTTGGGTTTGATATTTAAGCAGGAGCGAAAATTTCCGGTTGTTTTACAGTAAACTGAATTTCAGCGGTTCTGAATAAATACAGAAATATAACAGATAAGTGCGGATGAAATCCACACACATGCAGCAGTACGGACAAAATTGCAAGCATAGCAACTCACCCGTCTCCAAACGTAAAGAATAGTTGTACAGAAAATAACAGTTGACAAGAAAATGGAAACCCGTCGCTGGGTTGATCGGGTAGTAGAATAAAGCCGTAAACGGTCGCCATAACTGAAATATCGAAAAAGAGACAATGTAAGTCGAACTCGGATGACAGAAACTACTTTTCAATAGGTCACTACTGGCTTCATTATACAAATGAAATAGGCCGGGATTTTTACTTTTGATCAACCATACCATTGCTAGGAGTTGCTGATTAAAAATTGCATCAGTTTCGGTTTACAGTAGATATACGTCTTCTACTTCAAATAAATAACACTCACTTCGAAGTTGTGCAGAAAGGGGACATACAGTAACATCATTTGTTGCTGTTTCACTAAGCCCATACGACCGGCAAGAGAAAATACTACAGTTAATGTTAACCACCATCTCGTGAAGAAGGGTATTCTCTTATACCAATCGCTGATATCGCTCATGTTGAGGCCGTATTACGATCAGCTTTCCTACAAACATCACCGGATGAAATTATTAAAGTAAGATACCACACATTGTAGTCTAAGATTTACTACCAACTATCCAGGAATACGACTGAAACGGAACATCATAAGAAGCTACATACTGATACTCACCGATTAATGAACTGATGATTTTGTAGTCTATAGAGAGGTATCAACGTTTGCTTGATCGCTTTCTTCACTTCACCTGAGAGACGTATCGTAGAACAAATTACCAAGAGACCTCAAATTGGATTGAAACATCAAATAGTTTTTCAACAATTACGATGTGGATTCAACAAGATTTTGATAGAAATAGCAGATTAATATTAGAAAAATAATAATTACATTGAGTCGGTGATTTAAGACAACAGAAGACTTCAAGATGTTGAAATTTGAAAAGATGTAAGCAATAAAGAATAATGAACTTCTTTTATCATCATTTATTATCATCCAATCCAGAGAGAACACGGTTGACATCAAGGTAAGCGAATGATGGGGATCTCTTTTCTCTTTGACGTGTCGAATAAAATACGTCGAGTCGAATATGTCGAATAGTCGAATGTTCGACGCTTTTTCAGGATTCTTGATTCGGATCAAGCAAATTGTAGGTTTCCTAGCATCGATTGAAGAAAAACTTATTAGGAAAAGGTGGTGAAAAGAAAGAGTATTTTACGGTAAAATTTTGAAAGTTTTTTCAAAATATCTCTAGAATGATGAATGCGGTTAACGGAAAATTGAAAAGAACATAGAACATGCAACATGCCTTGTACCTTGTAGCAGCAAATAAAATTTTCCTTCAGATGAGCTCATTTTTATCGAAATCCCAGTGATTTTCTTTTTCGCCTAAAAACAGCAGTGCATCGTTGTTGTTTGCTCGGTCCGAACACTCTGTCATTGTCTGTCATTAAATGCAGGTATATAGAGCTGCGCACCAAGCCTTCAGGCAACGGTAGCAGTGTCGGAGGCCGGGATAAAATTGAGTAGCTAAGAGCGGCTAGGGAACACAATTTTCCCCCTTCTTTTTTCTGATTTCAAAATTTTTTCAAGTTCCAAAAGCAATGTTTTAAACGAAAATCAAAGTGTTTCAAACATTGCTCGCCGATGATGTCACCGATAATTCATCGAGGGTAAGGCACAGCTCTAAGATGTGTATGTTTATTTGAGGAATGGAATTTTATGTTCTAAAAATGAGAGCGAAATATCCCCGTAAAAGATGCTTCTTTGCCAAAAATGTAATAGAAACTTGTCAAATATGCCGCATTAAAATAATCAATATGAGGCTTACTTTAAAGAGAAAAGTTGGCCTGACTTAATAACATTGACATAGCATACACATATCATTTTAAAATTAAAAATTGAAAATATAATGAGTGAGGAGTTATCTGTCAAAAGGGCGCTTGACATATGGGAATCCCATATGTCAAGCGCCCTTTTGACAAATAACTCCTCAAATGTTTCTGCATTCTGCAGTACACTTTTCTGATAATTTTAAAGAAACTTGGGAAAATTTTTCACATAGTTACATTTCTAAGAGAGGAAATGGCATATATTGAAAAAATACAAAATCTTTCCTGAAGTAGGGAAAACGACTGAGATATATGCCAAACATGCTCTGAATATCGCTCAAATATGCCAAGGTAAGCTTTTACACCCAAAATATGTGAAAATATGCCCGATCAAATATATTCAACTTCAACCTACAAATTTCATGTATTGCGAAAATAATCTCGCTAGTTCTTAAAGGGTGTGATAAAAAAAAAAAAAAAAAAAAAACCAGCTAAAATATAAAATCATAAAATTTGTCTCCTCTCTGCTCCGGCCACACATTCCCGCCTGGAAATCGTGGGGCCAGCCCGAATTCCGGTACCGGCGCCAGATAGCAGGTATACGCCAAATTTACCATTGATTCTGGCGCAAATCGAGCACCAATCGAAAATTGGCGCTCGATTGGCGCCAGCGCCATAGTCGGCCAAATTTACGCCGGCCCCAACTGGCCCAAAATTCCGGCAACGGCGCTTGCATGTATTTCAAATGGGAAGGCCCCAGCGCCAAACTGGCGTAAATTTGACGCTGGCCCCACGATTTCCAGGCGGGTTCTTATCGTTTTGCTCCGAATTCCAAAAAGTTATCGCTCCACTCCGACTCTTCAAAAATGACCCACTCCGACATCTGTGATCGCGCAGATGGACGAAATAAAAAATCAATAACTTTTTTATTTTAAAATAAATATTCGGAATATCAGTTGGTTTTTGATTTTAATAATATTAATTTTGTCATTTAGGTAAATCATTTTTCCAATCTTAAAATTTAAATTAAAAAAAAAAATCATGTCGAAAATGATTTTGAATTATAGAAAAATTATTCTTCGATTTTCAAATCGTAATTTTTGAAAGACTGAATGATTTTGAAATAATAATTTTCAATCATTTGATTTTGATTTTGCTCATCTCTGATTGGTACCTAGTTTTAGGAATAATCAATCCGTTATTTTGATTGAACACTGTTAGTTGAAAAATATACCTATGTATCAATTAGAACCCAAGTACTTCCAACTTTTTCGAAATTAAGGCAAAGGTTCTAGATTCTACATGAAAACAGACACTAACTACCTTAAGAATAATAATTATGGAATAATATTTTGAATTCTTATATTAAATTTTGCAATTTGTGAATTGGTACATGGAAAACATTTAGTAGGCATGCCTCATCAGCACGAATAAATAATAATTGCCACATATGATTGTAAACTGTAAAGTAATTATATAACTGGAACATAGAATCTAAAACTTCAATCGAAATTACGAAAAAGTTGGAACTTCTTGAGATGTGATAAACTTTTGAACTAACATTCTGCAATCACAGGATCGATTGTACCAATGTGAAACTACACGGAGTCCTGTCAATGAGTGTACCAAAACTTGAGAGGAGAACTCATGTCAAATGCCACTAAACATATTTCTGGAAGAATAGTTGCAAGTACACTAGACATGACGGTAATGATAATGAAAGAAACACACGATTTTATTTTAGGTACTGAAGCAATTGAAACACTGTAGCATAAAGTGCCCAGTTATTGATAGTGACCCAGTAATTGACACTCTAACAATTTTAACGTTCAAGTTCGTGTTCTGACCACACAGTGTGGCCAGAACATGAACTGTCAATTGCTGGTTTACTATCAATAACTGGGCACTCTACCCTAGATATAAAATAATAATAATTAGTCAATAATTATAGTAGGGGAACTTTTAGGAAGAATATGGCTGAAAGCATTCAGACAAACTGAAACGAGATAAAAGCTTCCTTTTCAATGTGGAAACCCGAGTAGCGATAGCTACAAGTATGTTTCCCTTTTGAACAGCTAATCCAAAGATTTTTTGGCGTTCTTCTTCATCATTTCAGACCTACACAACTCAACTGCATACTTTGGTATTCATTGGGTGGGTCTTATGCATCATTCACTTAGTCATTATAGTAACATAGACAAAAAGCATTAACTGCAATTTCATTTGACCACACTCTGTTCTTGCTAGTCGGCTATTTAATTTGTGATTTATAAAGGAAACATTCAATTATAATAGAGGTAATTGATGATAGACACTGTAAATCACATGGCCCATGAATGCTATGTAATACACGAATACTTGGAAAAAACCTAATTTTAACATAATATGCTTCGAATGATTTTCGTATATATACATTGAAGTAAAACGGGGGGGGGGGGACTTGTTTTGCAAAAGTTAGAAGCCTCCCCCTGAAAAGATTCTATTCGGTGAGAAAATAACATTTAGTTTTAGCCAACCTTAATGTCGGTTCAAGTTTAAGCCCATGGTAGGTACAGAAATTTAGAATTTACTTCTTATACTCTCCAGTTTTGACTTATAATGATGATTTATCAATCGATTCATCCTAACCCCCTTCCATTACGAACATATACTTAATTCTGGTTCATGGGACGCAACATTCAAGAGAAATACGCTAATAACTGCAAATATCTAAGCCAGATATTTTCTTCATAAAATTTAATGAGGATGGTGCTCACATCATATATGATCTAAAATCAAGTTCATAAATTGAAGTAGAATACATTTGTAATGGGGGGGGGGGCAGATGAATCGATTGGTGTGCAATAAGCTGAAATTTGAAGATAGAAAAATTGGGTTGATTTTCCGGGCAATGAAAAATGTCAAAATTTGTAGCACAATTTTATTATTGAATCGCTGGCTAAAACCAGGTGCCTATTGTCTTTCTTTAAGGAGCGTCTCCAATTATGGCTGTGTTGAACTGGTAACTGCTTGTGTGTTCTAACTGTAGCACTCCGCAAACCTCGTAATTCAATTTAATTTGCCTGCTTCCAGGAGAAGACATTAAGTACGTAATAGTCTAGTGATATAAGTAGTTGATCGATTATCATTTGCGCACATGATGGAGCGTCATAAATTAAATTAGACGCCTTATTACCTACATTGGTACTTCGTCATTGCACGAACACAACGTAAATTTCGAAAAATGAAACACATGTAGCTATGACTGATCTGTTTTATTAACTAATTCGTGTATTTTCTTAATGCTTTCGAGCCTATTGATCTGCCTATAACGAAGTTCGTCCGTAAAACTCAGCTCAAGTTTTGTACTATACACGCACTCCCAATCACTGAGATTCTTCAGTTGGTAGCCACGAGTAAAACGGTAACCACTGTAATCCCTCCCCAAAATACATCTGTTTGCCAGGTCTTCGTTCATTGCCTGCAGCTTTTGGACATTTTCGATGAGTCTTGATACGCCATACTGTAGCACATGAACTCGAAATTTCTCGATGAAATGATTATACAGCAAAGTATCCACGTTACATAATTTAGCTATCTTCATCCTTTCTGTAGTTGTAAAATTATACTTAGAAAATTGCTCCCTTACCATTAGGGGCACTGATGAAACGTAATGCAATGGCCAACCCATTAAATTGGCAAACAGTACTAAAGAAGCGTCCATATATTCTCTGATCATAACCAAGTGGAACTCCTGGTCGATGTAATCTATGAAATCTCGAATAGCCGTTTTATTGTCGAAAGCATTTGGTTCTAATCCCAAATCAAAGCTCATTTGGTTGTAACCGGTAAGGTTACGTGTTTTTCGAGCATCAGCTATGTTTGTGACCGGCAATGAATACAAAAACTGTTCAAACGACATCTGATACAAAGTATCTAGTCTGTAGAAATGATATACCGATTCAAATTGCTCGGCTGGTTCACGAAGTATTGTCACCCTGGTGGTGTCATTGTACAAGTAAACATTGATGACCGCGTTGTATCTCGTGTGATGAACGAGTAAGTTGAATTTGCGATCTAATGGAACAGTAGCTTCGTCCAAGTCGTCATTAGTAATCGGTGCGAGGTAGCCGATATAGTTGAGAAATGTTGGCAGCAGGAAATTCAGACAATGACGTAGGCCAACCCTCATGATAATATTTTGTACGGTGCTACTGGCAGTCTTGTGCGTCTTGAGGAAAAGAATATTCTTCCGAAACAAGAGTGGTTCGGTAGACCGGTTCGGTTGAATAAATTCTCTGGTAAAAATTAAAATGGAAAGTGAATTATTGACTATAGTTATTGTTAGTAAATTCTGGCAGGCATTTAATAATAGTCTTATTGAAGACTGACGAAGCGAATAAAAGAGGTGGAAACGCGGATGTTCAGGCCTCTAGCCATACGTTCACGAGGGAGAGCATTACTAAAAGCTCGCTCTACACCTCGCTAATTGTTCCAAGTTCCAAGAGCACAGGGATGCTCAAACTATTACCACTTCACACGATTACTGCAATGAAACCACGACCGAACGTTGTTGTACAATGATTGAATAGTGAACACAGATGAAAGGGAACGAATTATTGTCAAATTAAAACCAGTACATTACAACTTCGTGCATTAGTTTATCTCCGAGTTTACGACGTGAAAACCCTTAACACTGCTACACAGGGTTTTCTAGTTACCTTTGTTTCCAGTTGATAAAGTAATTAATTATAAAAAAATATAGTTTCCTCAAAGTTCGTCATAAGAGACAGTGGCATCAGAAGGTTTTTCCTAGGGCAGCGTTACTCAAAGTATGCTCCGCGGAACCCCAGGGCTTCCGCAAAGAGGCTCTGGTAGCGGTCCGCCACACCAGGGCATCCAAAATTCTGGCCGTGTTTTGTATACTATTTGTCTTCATACCGAAACCAAAAGTACATTAAATAGAGTTTAGTGAAGGATTCCATAACATATATTGCTGTTGAAAAGGGGCCCGTCACCAAAAAAGTTTGAAAATCGCTGTTCTAGGGATACAAAAATGTTTAATTTAAATCAACAATGGAAGAAAAAAGTTTGCTTGTCTTGAAGGTAACAAGCAAGAAATCTCGTCTCTCTCAAGCAGATTTTTTCATAGTTTTCCATTTTCCCCACTTTTTAGGAGGTAAAAATGACACTCTGTACTCTTCTCTCCATTTTGAGAGGTACAATGCACCTCTGTACCCGCATGTTCCGATGTCACTGGTAACTGGTGAGCAAACAAGTGTCAGCAATTTACACGAACAATATAATTCTAGGATCTTTCGATCCACTTTTACTCAATTTTAATCCACAACTGCAATAGTTAAACGCTACCTGAAACTAAAATCATGTATTCTTTTGAACCTCCGGTCACTGATGCGATACTAAAAAGGGTAGTTTTCGGGGCCGGGGTGCGGTGTCTCAGGGGACACTTAGGCATGCGTGTATCGCCATATGTCCCACCACACCATCATGACTGATTCACGGACATTTTCAATTTCTGATGGACACATGTTTGTCTGCCATCTAATTTAAAAGAGTAACGATGTTGCGCAGGTATTTGCCAAGTATTTATGAAACTTAATAAATAAACCTACCCAGACATCTGCTCGTAATTTTTCTTCGGAAGCAATAAAACGTAGTAAGAACATACTATAAACGTGGCTACAGCGATAACACACCATAACCAACTTTTTGGTTTAATTTTATCGGATAATCTAAAATGAAACATCTTTTCCAGCCACTACTAAACTCCAGAATTTTAGTTGAAAGTTGCATAGTTAAAATAGTTCGTGCGACTGGTTGTCAACTATTCGGTGAAGTTGCTTATCTGCTATTGTAAATAATTTGCGGAGTCCATTGACGTACGTGATACAATTCTTGAAATATTCTACACTATAATGCTGTCGTAGAAAACAGGTGCAAGGAAAGTGACGACCATTCAATTATGATTGATAAGCTTCCGTAGCAATTTTCAGTCTATTCCCTTTACCCTTTTCCCACATACAGACTCACACGTCTACACCAGACAAAAGCTGTGAAAACAGTAAACATAATAGAATGGAAATTCAGCACGCGATGTCATTTTAAATTTGTAAACTTGTAAATGGATTTTGAACATTAATAACTATCTTTGGTACGTTTGTTTTCTGAAGTTACGTACGTTGATTTATTCTATGATATCGATTGTCTCATGCACACATGGCCTAAGTGACGAAACCGTTTTTTTCAGGAGAGCGATTTGAAAATTATGGATAACGTTGCGTTATATTCGTGGCTTAAATGGTTTATGCCTTCTAGCGGGCTAAAAAAGGAAGTAATTCGTCATTTGCGAGTGTAGCCCGATGGAGGGCATCGAGATCTACATACAGGAGTATGTATTAAACTCATTTTCGTCAAAATGTCACTTAGGTCAAGTGTGCATGAGACACTCGATATTAAAAAAAAAAAACATACAAAAAATAAACTTTTTCTGATAATGCCATATTCTCATCCGGAGGTCGGCGACCGAAGCAATCATGTCACACGACTGGCTAAGCAGGGTTGTCGGAATAGTTCGCCACTGTTTTCCTACGGCTTATTGCGTTAGAATATTTCCTTTTGCACGTCGAAGACGCGAGTACGTAAATTGTTACTAGTCATGACCTACGACACACCGCACCAATCCTCCATATACTCGTGATAACGTGTCCTGCGAGTATGCCTTGTTCTCACAACTGGTCGATTGGAGAAAGCCGAATCTGCGAATCTGTTCACCAACTTTCCGGCACTAAGGGATGCAAGACGAACGCGATACCACTTAGTCGCACAGGATCATGAACGTCTGGTAGAACATGTTGTGCCTGCAAATGAGAAGCTCCTACATGTTCGGAACCAGTTTTTAAGTTACAGCCGTTTCAGAGGTTTGGTAAGAATCACTAATTTGGTTTTAGTGGATTGCAATAGAATATGTTGGACCATTATAAGTTCAAAACCAATCAGCGAAACCGTTCCTGATTACGAACAGAGGATGGATACGACCTAGTGTCATCTGGTCAGGTATCCACATTCTGTTCTCCAAAGATATAAAATGTTCATGTGAAAAACAACCCTAATCAGTTCTGAAATTTCAACTTTGCTGACAGACAGCGCTATACGTTCTCTTCCACTAGGTAAAACTCACTATCAGTATGAGTAGAGCTCTGTATACTTCGTAAGTACGACCATCCGCCTTTTTGACTTCAACCGTGCCCGTGGATGCCGAATCCGACTATGCGGAGCGTACCGCGTAGTCAATTCGGCATTGACGGGCGCAGTTGGATTCGAAATGGTGGACAATTATACTCTCCTATCTAGAGCTTTAATATGAGTTTGCCGGCAGATGTTTTGTTCAAACGCACGATTATGTCGGAAAATCCTGACTGTGGATACAGCGCTATCTATCTACAAAGTCGGAATTTCAAAGGTAACTAAGGTTGTTTTTCACACGGACCTTTTAATTTCACTTTATTGAACACCATCAACAATACTGCCCAGTACCACGAGTTTTTCTCAGGAAGGGTTGCAGAATGTTAATTCTATTAAGTTTGCTAACTACTCAATTCGGGTCAAGGGTGAAACCTATTCACATGCAAGCACACAAATAAGGAGCGATATTCGGAAATGGCTGCTGTCCGCTTTTCAAAACTTTACAGGAGAATGAAATAACGTAGTCGGTGTACCATATATATGCCTGACACTTAGGTTGCCTAATAGAACACCGACCTGAATACTGGTAGTTTGATAGTAGTTTCCTTAACAGTATAGGAGTATGTGTACACACATATTCCACCAGATGACGCTATAAAACGAGTTTTGGAGAAAAAAAATGGACATAGGCAGTTTCGGAAAATTGTTACTCAAATGATTTCCCAGTTTTCGATTACGACGGCGCACAATACCAAAACATTAATTTATTAACGTTGCCTCTCCGGTCCACATATAGTTTATTACGAGCAGAAATGTTACAAACTCTGAACGCGTACTCTGTTCAATATCACATCAATAGGCTAATGATTTAACAAATGCGTATAAGAATTCCTCGAACCACTCAACGGAATAGTCCTCAAAATAACACAGATCATTCCACATACATATACAAAATAGGAAAATATAAATTACGAACCCGAATGCGGTTTACTTGAATATTTTGAGTCACGAGAAAGTAGACAATGATTTTCTAATATTCAATTAACTGGTAGAAGTGAAAAATTACGTAGCATATAACATCTCACTTATCATCTGGAAGATCTAATACCGTTTTACTGTAGGCCAGATCCCAATACTGCTCCACTCCGTGTTTTTTCAACTGCTCGCGAGCCAATTTTTCGGTAGCGCAAGCTTTGAATCGCATTTCTCCGAAGTTTCTCTGCTTCGTCATGCCCTGGTGACATAAATCAATAATATATCAGTATTTAAGTGCATTGCTGACAGACATCATAAGTCGAGCTAGTGAAGTAACTGAGAACTACAATAAAATCCGCTTAATGTCATCACATCAGCATCAGCCGATTATCCAACTGGTAACAATAGCCTAAAAAATCAGTTTATTTTTCACCAGCAAATACATAATGTATATTATCTTGTATGATTAAAAATAATCGCGTGCAACGATTTGTTTGGTGTTACAGCTTTGGATAAAAGTACTGATTAAATATTCAAGAGCTTCGTGCATTGTTAATTCTTCTGCACCATATCTGTTTAGTAATCCCAGTCTTAAAATCCTCAAAGTTTCTCATAGTTCGCCACTGCTCGGGAGCATGTCCGTGAAACAGTGTCAACGTTGACAGAAGCATTTACATTCGTATCTACATTATGTTTTCACTTTTTTGAGTTTTTGTATCCAGATACTTTAAAACACATTGTATTAACCCAACCACATAAAAATTATGATAATAAGTTAATACAAGAAGTAATCAGCCTAAACCATTTGTTGAGTAGACATGTCAATGCAAATGTTGACTGTACAACTGGGTATATTTTTGTATACACTGATACTACAATGTTGATAAGTAATGTGATACTTGTCGACTATCATGTCAACTGAACAAAAATCTGTCAAGGTCTACTAATTCGTTGCATGTTACAATGTTTATAGTAATGTCGATACAAGTAGATACATGCTGACTAAAATGTCAACTGCATTTCACATCCACTGAACATTTGTTCATCATTTTGTCTATGGACATACTGCACAATCGATAGTGAACAGAACATCGACATTTGTAGACCACTGCGCATGAAAATGTGTACAAAAAATGTCCTAGATTTCAATACTGATATTTTTGTCGACATTTTTATACGCGCGTGTTTCACGAGTGGGTATCCTCAACATTATCATCCACACTGTCCTCGAAATCATTCCTACTCGTTGCAGCCGTGAACAACTCGTCATCAACTATCGATCCATTGCTCAAACTCTTTCGACTCCAAATCCTTAAGTCAACACGAGTACAAATGCACGTAAACTGAATTCACTCTGAACAAACAGAGAGATTTTCGCTGGGGTTTCTTCTACAATTCTTCGTCAACTCGAAAAGTTACCGAATATTGTCCAGAACGAAGTTCAGTAATATGGGAGAGAGTGTTGTACCTTGGATCAAAATGCAGTTTGCAGCCCTACAGTGTTGAACTAATGAAAATCCCTAGCGTATGTGGTGTGTTTAGATACCTCAACATAGTAAAACCAAAAAGTAAGGCAACAGCTGCAGTCTTACCAGATAGATGAAAAAAAAAAACCTTACCAGCTTGCTCTAAAATAAAATTTTAGTTTATTAGAAAAAATGAATTTCCGGAAGGAGAATGAACTCGAAAAATTTGAAAAAATATCAGGAGTGTAGTCCATGGTCACGGTTACATACTGCTATTACGAATTTGTTGCTGTTTTACTTAGGAACAGAGTGTGGTAACAATATTTTCCAAAAAGTTATGTATTGTGTACCTCACAACAGGTATTGTACCTTGGAACAACTGATAACACTACCCGAGATGCAGTTTCCAAGTTGGTTTTCATTTTTCGTAAAAGTTCATTTGTAACAAGTATTGGGATTAATTTTTCTCATTTTTTTCTATGTAGAAGTAAACTTTAATGAAATTTATCCTAACCAGTTTGGCATCGTAAGACTGATTTATAATGAAAGGACCAAAAAACAATGCAACAAATATTTTCTCGCCGAGTTTAATCCAGATATTAACAATTTTGTCAAGGCTAAATTTCTACACAGGCGAGCCAGCACAATTTCCTTCAGGTTTCCCACCATTGACAACATTCGCATTATAAAGATAACTGAAATCATAAAATTGACAACGACAGAAAGCCGGCGTGGTATTTTTAAATGCAAAGAAGTGGAAAACTCATATTACAATGTTGAATAAACAATTTTTTAATGTATTTTTATCCATTTTTTAAGTAGTTCCAAGGTACAATGCCTCATGTTCCATGGTACGTACAATACCCATTTGTACCTTGGAACAATTTGATTTCTTCCTCGGATTCAGGACCATTAACTGATCAACTCCAGCACATCAAAATGCTCATCTTACCCTCCTCTTTCAAATGAGATGTTTTCTAGAACTCTAATATGTTTTTCAAAGCCTACAGCGTTGGGAATGTGTATTGCGTTTCAAGATACAACACTCTCCACTACATTTATCTGCTTTCAAATGATAACAGTAAGCGATGCGTTGATTACAATACGCGACCATTTTTAACATGGGCTTATACGAGGCTGAGTGGGATCGTTAAACGGATTCTGCTGTATTTCAGAATATTCCGAAACAAACCACAAAAACTTACCTCCCAAACAAGAATACACTTGTTAGGAATTTCTTCTCCGTCTCGAGTTTTGATAGTATCTTCCTCCCACTTTATCCTATTCAACATTAACCTACAAGAAAGATACAGAAAATGTCAATACTTATCTATAGATAACTTAAAATTAACGAATCAACTGAATCGCAATTATGTTTCACAATGACGAAAGAAGTTCTCACGAGTCAGTCCCTATAGCCTTACTTTTCTGCCTCTCAAGTACGCAGATTCTTTTTTTTTTAATTTTGTGATTTAGATACTTTCTCCCAAAACCCCAAAAGTCCCTTTCATTCATCACTACCTACACTTATGGTGAAAGGGAGGGCCGGTGAAAATTTCACACCCGGGAAGATTTGTCAACTTTGAAGTCTTCCTTGTATTTCTGGAATTATAAAAAATTGAAAAGTCCCACTTGCGCCATTCAGTTTGTTATCACGTCTACTTTTATTATCATGCATAATATACTCCCATATCACGATTCCATCATCAGTGATTAAATCTTCGATATAATAGCACCAACTTTCAAAATTCTGAGAATTTTAGACAAAATAGCTTCTGATAAACATAAACAACACTGATGATTTTCCAATGATGTTTTCATACCATTTCAAATATTCACTTGTTTACGCAGTCTGATGAAATATTCATAAGAATATTTCTTTCATCACTAATATGTATTTCGCGTCAGTCAGTCACGGGTCGTATCTTTTGCCGGATGTTGACGGTCGCGGTTTCTGACGTGCGACTTTCCTGGGCAAGGTCAGTCAGGGTAGTATTCCGTTCCTTTCCTTACAGTACGTTGCGTTACAATTTTCCTTCTCTGTGCCGAAGAGTGTGCCGCCGCAGTTCCACTTACTAGCCACATGTTTGCACGACGTAGAGTAAGCTGCCAACGACGAGCACACGACAGTCTCAATCTTTCAGATCTGGTGGTAACATACCCTGTAAGTGTAATGCCTTGATCGTTCGAACTGACGGGGTTACAGGACACGTTATCTTTCCACCTCGATTGATACTGCACATTACAAATCTAGCCCGGAAATGATGAGCTATACGGAACGGCTAAAGCTTAAGCCAAAAACAGATGATCTTCACTGATAAGCTAAAGGATAAAGCTAGAACAGTTGAAGCCAGTAATGGCTAGATAACTAATTCTTAAGGGCTAAAATTCACACAGCTAATGGCTAAAAGCTAAAAGCTAATTCCTTTGCCGCGAAGTGCGATTAACACAAAATGAGCGAAAACTGGGATCAGGTTCAGAAGATCAGACGGTCAGAATTCAGGAATGACATAACGCCAACCGCGACAGAGCCGGATCAGCTTTTCATTAGCGATTCAATACCAACTGATTCGCTAATGTTCACATTCTTCTTCAATAGCTAAACAAACAGCTAGCTGATCTTGACCAAAACAGTTCGGCTACTAGCTTAAAGCTAAGGCTAATGGCTAAGCTAGCTTTCAAATTTCAATTACTCTCATTTCCCCTTTAAAATTCCCGTTCCAAGACCCAAAATGGCGAAATTCTGGTCCTATATCTCAAGGAAATAAATCAACTTTTCTTGGCTAATGTTTTGCGTCGATTACCAATTAAGCCTTGAAATTTAGTCAGAACGATTTCTCATCAAGGTAATGGTCGTTCAGTGACCAAAACTGGCCAAGTTTTTAACCTACATATCGACGAAACGATGCAAGGTTTCGAGATAAATTTCGGCGCTGATTCCAGATCTAATCTCAAAATTCTCATTAAAGCCCAATTTCACTATCAAAATGTCACTTTACCCAGCAAATAACCATTAATCAAAAGTGACATCCTATTGCAATATACATTTATGGAAGTATACAAATATTACATTAAGGAATCATTTGCTCCCATTTTCATGTTTCTCACCGCATTACACCAAACCTCTTTTCACTTCACCCATTCTTTGAAAACAACAGAAGTATTCCCATGTAAAACTCGATGACCTGCTTGTTTAATCTTCTTTTTTTCTTTTTCAGAATAATATCTTACTGAGACACCGTGTACGATTCGGACCTAGCAATGTAATGGTTGACATCTGGCGGAAGTTTTCAACAACATGTATTTCTTTATGTTTCTAGAAACGTTAGGATAAAATCGTACACTTTTATCCTAACGTTGATAAGAAATTCAATGTAAGGTCGTAAAATGACTTAGCTGGCCGCCACGTGGCAAGGTCGAAATTATACAGTACATTACACACATGCGCGAACACACAGGGGGGAGGCAATGAGGACAATCACTTTTCCCGTAGAGAGACATTTGAGTTGAAAATACTTTAAAAATAGTAGATCAGTGGAAAAATCTTTCAATCTCAAAAAAACTGGCGGGAATTTTGAAGAGCTTCAAGGAATCTTTTAACAAATATTGAAAAGCAGAAATCTCCGACAAGACAGAATTTCAAACAAACCTTGAAAAGTCTTAAACCAGTTTTGGAAAATCTCAAAGTCTTCAAGAGTTTTAAGACAGGGTAGCTACTTTTTTTTAGAACGATTTTCCCTAACTTTTCCCGGTTTACCTGACCAATTTTCCCTGACATTTGTTCAGCTAGAATTGTACACAGCTTTGAGAATAATTATTTTCAGAGATCAAATTTGATAGGTACTCATTGATTACATACTATGAAAATAGTATTAGTTAATTTTCATTAAATTCCCTGATTTTGATCAAAATTATTTTATTTTATTTCTTTAAGGTCCCCTCAACAGCCATCGGCCAATTATTATAGAGAGGACCGTTCTGAATTATTATTACGAACTATGAGGAAAAATAAAACGAAAAAGAATACAGACTCGTTAAAAAAAAATTGGTACAGGTGCATCAGCTCACCCTCTCCATCCAAGGTCCCTCCAAACACCGCTTAAACTTTGACCTGTCAGTATCAAATATGTCAACCTCTGCGCATAGTCCAAAGAATTTTCCAGTAATTCTCAATACGTTATTTACGGATACAGAAGAAAATTCCATTTTAGCCGTTCGACATCGATGTAGTGGAAAAATTATATTTTGCCTAGAATTAATTTTTGGAACCCCATAAAGTTGATTTTCCCTAACAATATTTCATCCTGAATATTTCCATGAATAAGGTCATATACAATCATTCCAGCTGTTATTTCCTTTCTTTTTTCTAATGTGTGAAGCTCATAATCTGTTAATATTTCTCCTTGTGATAAACTTTCTGGGTAATACCCAGTCTTTCAAAAAGAGATATTTCAGAAATCTGGATTGTATTTTTTCAATTTTACTTATTAATTTTTTTGTATATCGAAACCAAACCAGTACTCCATATTCCAAAATGGACCGAACAAATGAGAAATGAAGTATTTTTAGTGTACTGATTTTTCGAAAACATCCAGTGTTTCTTACAATGAAATATACCATTCTCCTCGCTTTATTTTGGGTCTCTTCAACGTGCTCATTAAAGATTATAGCAACTTCCTGACTTTTCCTAGTTTTCCAGAAAGTGACTACCCTGTAAGAAGTCAGGATCAAATTCTGAGTCCTAGCAACGTGTGGAAACGTTTTGAGTCTCAAGCAAATTTGGATGAGCCCTAATCTTTAAAATGAGTGTTAAGGCTTTAGAAAGTCTTAAATAAGCATTGAAGAGTCTTAGCTAGTTTCAAGTCTTTCTTAAAAACACTCAAGAAAGTCCAGAAGTGTTTAAAAGATCTTGATCAAGTCGTGAATAACCTCAGGTCTAGGAGAGTCACGAAAACCTTTACGCGGGATTTCAGCGGTTTTGCGAGTTCTAAAGAAGTTTGGAAAAACTATCAAGAGTTTGAAACAAGTCTAGGAAAGTTTAAAAATTTCTAAGCGAATTTTGAACAATCTAGGAAAAACTTGAACAAGTTTGGAAAAGCTTAAAAAAGTCTCGATCGAGTCTAGGAAAATCTACAAGATTCTTAGAAGAGTTTTAGGTAGTCTTCTGGATTGCTCCATTTCCGGAGAAAAATTAAATGTTGTCATAAACGCGAAAAATCCGCCAAAAATTATCATTCTGTCAAGAATCGATTATGTTGAAAATATTTACTTGCACACTACAACATATTTTTATTATAATTCATACGAAAATAGCCAAAAGCACAAATCATTCAAACTCCGAGTATTTCTCTTTTTCCTTTCTCGTTCCATTTCAATCTTAATGACTTACAAAATTATGAAGAGTGTTATTCCAAACTGCCCTAAGTCAATTCTCACAAATAATGAGTCAAGAGCTCCATCTAATGGCGAAACGTGATTACCAACAAGTCATTGAACTCCTGTTGTCCAGATTGCATGAAAAGAATCTCTAGTAAACAACGATGAAAGAAGCGTTATTCCAAGTCATGATAGTTGTAACCATTCTCGTTAACATCCGCTGCGGTTATTAATTAGCAGAATTTGTGAGATGCTCAAGGAAAAGGTACCATATATCGGAAAAGTGTATTGTGCCCTACAGCACAACGTGTTTTCAAGTCGGAAATTTCGTTTTTCACATTACTACGGAAACTGTTTCTGGACACACTTGGCCACAGTGTACAGCAGAAAATAGTCGTCTAGGAGATGATATTTCAAGCTACAGGCTGGTATTCGGAAAAGGTACCATAAGTCGCATCGATCTTGTTTACGTTTGTGCACGCGTTATCACTACAGCTGCAAATAATAATTATCGCGTTACTGATAAGTTTATCGTTTTCAAATGTATGACCTTGGAGAAGTTCGTTTTCAGACTCATCAGCTTTTCAAAACTAACCCTCCATTTGTCTCTCATACGGACTGTCCTCTTCAAACTTGTATTCCTCTATGTACATACATCGACTCCTTGTGAGCGTTGCAGGATGTTTTGATACATGTTTGCAGGATATCATTGCAAAATTTGAGACGCGCTGACCCAGTAAACGCCGAGCCATCGATTTCTTCGCATAATTTTCTGTTTTACAACTTTAAACGCATTTTTCTCAAAATTGAGATTCCACATTTTCAAACTTCAGCTACTTCTATTTCAGTCTTTATTGAAGCTATAAACTTCATTTTTTTAATGCCGGTAAATTTTGCTCCATCAGATGTTACCAAAAACTCAAAAACAAATTCTCCGACATATGGTACGTTTTCACAGAGCGCTTCACGTTTATTAGCTTCATTTATATTACCCAATTATCGAATAATTTACGCATAATAGTCGTTAATCCGGCCTATCATCACGAAAAATTAATTTTCAGTATTCGAACTGCCCTAAGTCATAGGCTTACAGAATTAATCAGCAGCTAGTACACTCCGAAGGGGGAGGGGGCTCGGATTTCACACAAAATGTTGTCAGGTATGAGTTATACTACCAATGCAGCCAACTTTCACCTACTGAAAATGCCATCTATTCCGCAGAAATTGTTTTTTGCGTTTTTCCCGATTTCACTGTTTTTTGACTTAGGGCAGTTTGGAATAACACTCGTCTAATAATGATCCGAATACATTAGAAGTAGAGGGGAGTGAAAATTATTCAGGTTCTACACATCCTGACTGTTCTTCCCAAGACTGCTTTCTAAATCCACCACTGATTACGGTGCATCCATTGTTTGAACAGGTTTGAAATGTGTAATACATAATATAAGTACGTACTAACTTATCAACCAGTGTATCCATTGGTGGAGGCGATGCACGCATACCAAATTGGCTCCCCAGACACCACATCCCTGACCACGGAAACTATCATTGCGAGTATCGCATCAGTGACCAGAAGGACGTTTTGAGGCTGGTCCGAGCTCCCGTTTCGCCTCCCCGCTTCGGATTCGTGCTGTCCAGCCAGGGCCACAATGGGACACCCTATTAACCGAGGCAACGCTCACCCCAGCATTAACCGGGAATTCGGGCGCACTACAGCCGGACGCGCTTTCTTCCTTCACCCCTCATCATCAACCAATAAGTGAGATGAAAACAAGAGGAGAGAGGAAGTAAGGTGAAAAGAGATTTGAGTACAACATCTTAAGAAATATGAAGATGGTAGCCGTTGATCCTTTATTACATTTCTATAAATACTAATTGCACTGAGAGATCACTTTTGATTTACTTTTTTTTGCTGGGGACCACAAGACTTGCAGAGTGAAGATACGCTGTAATGAGGATTTCAATATCAGATCTGGAATCAGTGTCAGAATTTCCTCGTCGGTATGTAGGTTCAAAATTTTGCAGCTTTTGGTTACAGAACGACCATATTTAGGGTGGAAAAGGGTTCCACCGAAATTTAAAGGTTTGATTCGTAATCGACGCGAAAAATCAACCAAGAAACGTTATTTCATTTCCTTAATATATAAATCAGATTTCGCCAATTCTGGTTTCTAAAAATGACCATTTCTAGAGTGAAAACGAGTTTCATCGAAATTTAAAAGCTAGATCCGTTGTGTGGCTATATCATCAGAGAGCGGACACAGCGAAAATTTGAAAACGTAATAAGATGGGATGAATAGACCTTTTGGAAACTTTCACTGTTTTTTATTTCAATCATAAGCTGTTTGGTGTAAAAATTCTCAGTATTTTAAAAGTTGGCCACGTTATTTTCCATTACGTCGAGAATTCAATCACTGACAAAGTAAGATGAAGTCGTGATAAGGGAGCATATGACGTATGATAATCATAAATTAAATGAGGCAAACCGCCTTTTCTCATCTTTACTCGCCCCAGAAATACACGACTTCAAAATGGACACCTTGTTACAAATGTAAAAACCACAAAAGCTCTCCCCTGCACTATAAACTTGGGTGGTGCTAAATGAAAGGAGGCTTCGCAGATATTGGGAGAACTATCGAAAACATCTGAAAAGAATCTGATGATCTAAAGGTCAAAAGTAAGACGATTTGATATGTAACTTGTACAAGTTACTATTTTGAATACTTGTAGTAAATAGTATTTAATTAATACGACTGAATAGTTTACCGTTTAAACTTTCGCTGTTGTTTCGGACCACCTTCCACCACAATAACATTACAATCTTGAAACATGACTACACAGCCCGTCATGAACAACTGCTTGGCATTCGTTTCCACTTTGAACTTTTTCGAAGCACTACTTAGATCGCTGACTCTGTACGAAAAAGAAAAACAATCAAATTTAGTCTTCATTCCAACAAAATCTTACGAGGCTTTGTACTGATTCTTCGGGGTAGTAATAAAGCTCTTTGTCGTGGGCGTGAGTCTTACATTTCATGTCTACTCACAAGTTGTAACAAAAAGCTCCTATTTTTCACGGATTCAGAAATATAACTCTACTTTTTGTACGTCTAAGTTTTACGAAACGTAGACACTTCGTACCAGGTTCCCCAATAATTTCAACGAAGCAATGAGAGCTGAAATTTGAAAAGTCCTCCAAAATGCATACGACTCACCCAATTCAACTATTCATAACGTACCTGTAAATCGTAACATTTACACCTAACGTCGTATCTTCTTTTATTTTACGAATAACTTTGTCTCGCTTCTGATCGGCCGTTAGTTTTCGAGAAGCGTTCGCTTCTTCGTGCGCTTTCTGCCGTTTGGCCATTTGCGCTCGCACGTGCGCTTCCATCTTCGTGGGATCCTGGACGGCTTCGGTGCCCAATACTCGCATCAAGTTCGATATCCGAAGCTGTAACCGTCATAATAAAATCGTTAACTACAGGAGAGCACTGCGGTAATGAATTAATTCACGAGAAACAAAAAGCATCCTATTCACCTTCGGTTCAGGAGGAGGTATTAAACCCAATCTGATTTTCTCTTGCTCTTCCTTCCATGCTTCTCGCCTGTTTTGTCGACGTAGTTTCTTTTGCTCCGCTTTAGTAAGATACAGAGGCAGGGGAACCGGTTTCAGAGGATCAGTCGGTGGTTTCATTTGTATAGGATGTTCGACCAAGTGCGTGATTGCCGATTCTTTGATGAGGTGAACACAGTTTTCATCTTGAACGTTGTCGTACCTATCGATCAATAAAAACAATGGAAACACATGAGGCTTAGAGATTCAGAAAAAAAAAAAGAAACCACAAACTTTCGACGAATAAATCTAAATCGGACAAACAAAAATGTAAGCTTTTGATGGACAAAAAGGGACGCCCGAAACCTGCTCCTGCACAAGAGTTCTTAGGCTTTGACGGCCTCAAAATTTAACCAATTTCTTCGAAATTTTGTACTCAGCATCCTAAAATGTTAGTACGGGTCATTTTCTGAAAAATTGGCATTTTGCAGCACGAAGGTACTGTTGTTATTGCATTCCTTAGTCTCTCGACTAGTAGGTTGCGTATCTCCACTTTTTTCTCTCCTGTGCTAATCTTTTCATTCCCGAGAAACGATTTACACTTTGTATCCTTCATTATCTACTCTTCATGGCTCATTCTTTGCCTTCCTTTCTGGTTTTTTCCTTTAACCATTCCCTCTAATAATAATAACAATATCTCCGGGTGTCTTATATTATGACCTATCATTTTAACTCTTCTCTTTACGATTATATTCCTAGCTTCTCTTTTCCTCCCTATTCGCCTCAATACTTCCTCATTCCTGATCTTTTCTGTCTATTTGATTTTCAACGTTCTCCAATAACACTACACTTCAAAAACTTCTATCCTTTTTCTTTATGTTGTTCCGATTGTTCAGGTTTCACATCCGTACAATGCTACTACAAATAATATACGTTTGAAGACAGCTCAGTCTCACTTTTAAATCTGTATGTGACCTGGAATTGTGAAATGTGCCTCTCGTGCGAAAACAGGTTTTCGAGATAAACGAATATAAAGATGGGACGGTGGTGCGCACAGATGTTCATAGCGTGTACATCTGTGGTGGTGCGTTTGCACGTTGCTATGACAACCGCGTTTCGAATTCTTGTTCTCTGTCATTCCCCTAGGCCCGTTTCACACGACGCCACGTAAATGTATGTTTTTAAACTTTTGATGTAATTTTTAAATGAAATTTGTGAAAAAACTAGGAAATGAAGATAGGAAAGCTGCGATTTGTAGCGTGATTTTTTTCTCTAAGAATTGTGAAAGAGGTACATTTTATAATTCCAGGTCACATATTTGCTCTTAATATGCCTACTTCTTGATAAAAAGCTCTCTTAGCTTATTCCATTCTACTCTTCATTTCTGTTTTACTTCTTTCATCTTACATTATCAGACTACCTACGTATTTAAATTCCTTTACCTCCTTTATTTCTTCATCATCTATTTCCACATTTATTGGATTTTGTTTCCACCTACTGACTACTATCACATTTGTATTATTTTTATTCATCTTCATTTTATATTTTATTTTCAATTTTTCATCCAACTTTTCTAATGTTTTCTTTAGTTCTTCTTTACTTTGTTCTACTGTTGCAATGTCATCAGCAAACCTCATCATTCATCATTCCAAGATTCTAACCATCTCCCCTTGTATTATCACGCCTGATTTCCTTTCATTCAATTCTTCAATTACTTTTTCTATAAATAGGTTAAACAGTACTGGTGACAAACAGCAACCTTGTCACAATTCCTTTTCGAATTTTTCGCTTCTCCCACTTCATCTTGTATTTGTACTTGAGTTTTTTCAGCCCCATAAGTTCCATATTACTCTTCTTTCCTTATACTTAACTCCTACCTCCTTCAATATTTGTAACATTTTTGACCCTTCAACATAATCAAAAGCTTTTTTCTAAATCTACAAAAATGCTACATATTATGTATCCAAACCTTTTTTCAGTCTTTTTTCTAATTAAAGTCTCAAAGATAAAATTGGTTCCCTAGTTCCTCTACCTTTTCTTAATTCGAACTGATCTTTTCCCACTCTTTCTTCCATTTTATTTGATATTCTTTTATTTGTCCTCGCTAGAATCTTTGCTGCGTGTGACAGTAAACTTATAGTACGATAATCTTCACATTTGCTTATTCCTGCTTTTTTAAGGATCATAATTAACTTGCTAAATCTATTGGCATTTCTTCTTCCTTACACATTGTGCAAATTAATACATATACATTTTTTAAAACTACTTATCCTGCATTCCTCAATAATTCACTAGCAATTTCATCAACTCCTTCCGCTTTACCTACTTTCATTTCTTCCAGAACTTTTATCAAATTCCTATCTCAAAATAAGTTCTCCTTTTTCATCTTCCACACTATCTTTTCTCTCCAAACATTTACTTGTACCTACTCCATTCTTATACAGTTTTTCAACATATATCTAACCAATCTGTTTACTCTGTCATTTTCAGAATCTAATAATTTTCTTCTTTTTTTTAAATTATCAAAAACTAATTGGAGGCTTATTCAACCACGAACACACTTGCAATATATACTCCGGAATGTTTGTGCTCTATCTGATAACCAATTTAGAGACTTGTATAATCTCACAGTCAAAACATACTCCTGATTTTATAAACTACAAAGCCGATTATTTTTCTTAAGAAAAACACTTTTTTTTTTTTTCTGGATCAGGGTGATCTCGGTAAATTTCTTTAGAGGTCAGTGTTGTCAATATACCATCAAAGAATTATGGATTTTGAGTCAGTGTGAATAGTTAGAAAATCGACTGTCCATAACATCCTCCCTGTCAGGGACTGCAAGCCAATTAAAAAAGCTAAGCTATCGACTAAAGCTACATGACCTTGAAATATAAAGCTTCTGGCTAGCAGAAAAGCTAACCTCTCAGCCGATAATAGCTAATGGCTAAAAGCTCACGGCTATGAGCTAATTCACTTTTGGAAACTCTGTTAAAGGGGCTCATCTTCATGGTTGTCATCTGCATCAACTTTATCTTCTGAATTACGAAGACACTGACTCCGATTAGTATCCTTATTGTAGAGGAAGAACTTTCGAATGTTATCAGATTCACTCGGCGGCATTATTTAATTTCAAATTACACAGTAACACGTTTCAAAATGTAAGAAATAGGAAAGACCGGTATCCTCACCGTCACAACGAAACTGACAAAGCGAATCTGTGGTCACACTAGTCAGTAGTCAGGTTCAGGTAGCGAACTGTCCTAGGGGTCGGAGAGGTGACTGTTATTTGTGAAATGAAATGTTGTCAACGATAATAACAAAGGGCGTTTGTAGAAAGAGAATTGAGACAAGGAAAGAGCGGGAAAATGGCGACACTGAAAGACGAAACAACAAAGATTGATAACACAAAATTGGATGTAGAAATCTGCAGAGGAAAAAAAGGAAACAAAATGCAAAAAAGAAAAACAGCCGAAAAGAATCGGCTATTGGCTTCGCTAATCGCTATCTACCATTGAGAATTCGTCTATTCCCTAACCTAGAAATTTTGGAAAAATGCCTGGCTATCGGCTGAAAGCTATCGGTTATCGGCTGGCTTGCAGTCCCTGCTCTCTGTGCCCCATATACCTGATCGGTTTTTCCTGCTTTCATTGGCGTCTCAATTTCTTCACAATTCTGATAAATCCATTTTTCTTTGGCCTTTTTACTCTATTTGATTTCTTAGAGCCTTATATTTGTCCTTACTTTCTCTTATCATTGGCTTGGCTTTCTCCTTTCTGTTATTTGAGTACCTAACTTGATTTATTGCTTTTGTTAGTGCTATCCAGTTGTCTTCAAAATCATTTCCTTTCTGTGATTTACAAAGTTTCTTCATTACTTATTTTCGATATTCTTCTCTTTTCTTCACCTTTTTCAATAACTTCAAATTCCATTTTGTTTTCCCTTTTCTCATGCATCTGTTTAAATTTAAATCTACATTTCATTACTACTAAATTGTGGTCACTATCTACATCCGCTCCTGGGTAAGTCTCGCAATCCAGTATTTGATTTTTATATTTTCTTTTCGTCATAATATAATCATAATTGTTTTAATGGAAACGCATCTCCATAGAAAAATGCTGATGTAGTTTTCACTTGCTTTCATCAGGGTTTATCTGTCGGAGTTTTCTTTCTCCTATACCTTCTAGTTTTTCTTTAAGCCCCTCACCACGCCAAGGTAGCACAAACAAAGAGGAAGCGGTACTACATTTATACGCGATATTTTCAACATTCTTCATATTATACATTCTCTAAATATAAAATGAGTCCATTGACGGGCCTCCATCTTCCCTCTACTTGAAGAAAAGTCACACACTCATTTTCTCACTTCTCTGGCTGGTCACAGGTCATGGTTTGTACTTCTTTGACTCTCGGTAGACGTTAGGCGCATGTTTCTGAACCAATTTTATACGATTCAGAAAGCCTGAGTCAGGCTTATACCATAAGCAAGAAAATTCCTATCTGTGAAGAGAGAAACGGACAGAGAAGTTCATACAGGTCATCACTTTTCTAACTCGTGTTCCTGTTACAATAAGGCGCTATAAGGAGACAGCATTTGCAAAATTCACTTTGACGAGCTGGTGAGACCGCTACGATATTGATGATTCACAACTGACAGTGATACTGTCTCTTGAGACCTTTTCAGAAGCCGTAACGGCATGCTCTGGAGCGGATTTCGGTTTTTTCATTCCACTGGCGACGATTTTCGGTTCCGAGTTTTCACTCTTGCAATAAAATAGGTCTTTTCCTCACTAGCTTTAGATTACTCAGGGGAAACCTCTATACCGTGACAACATTACACGCGGGACCACATTTTTACCAGCATAACTTATTTCCCTTGGCCTTCTGTTATAAGGAATATTTTGTATGTGTTGTAGCATCGCAATGTGAGCTACATTGAAATTTTCCCTTGGGAGTAAGTAAATGTAAGATACGTCGAAAAAATTGACTAAAAAAAGGTGAAAATGTGAAAACAGAAATGTCAACTTTTCAAAAAATTACCCGTACATATCTCTCGTGTCTCACATTCTCACCTTCCATTTAAAAATGCTTAGTATTGTCATTTTCACGAACACAGAAGAATTTTAACAGAATGTGAAAACTGTAAAACACGAGAGGCATGTAAAAGCATTTCAAAATTTAAAAAAAAATACATCGTAAGTAGTTGATGAAATTTTGAGGCTGTACAAGCATAAAAACTTTCGAGGAGCAGAATAGAGGTGTCCGCGGTCCTATCCATTAAACAAGTTTGTATCCTTCTTTTAACCAGACCAAAGCGCATGTTTTTCGAATCAAGTTTTGGATACTTTTAAAGATTAAGTAAATCAGTTTTTAAGAAGAGCTGACTTGCGTTGGCTGCAGTGGTGCGCACTGTAAATTTTCACACCATCCTGTATCGAAACTCAAACACCGACCAATATCAATTAGCTACAACTGCGGGATAAAGCGGGCCTACAACTTACGTGCTATTTTTGATAATAACGGAGTCCCACCACTCCATATCGGGTATCTCTTCGACGTCTTCTTCACCCTTCGGCGCTAGCTGCGCCAGTTTCGCGGCCGAAGAGATGCCCGTTTTACGGGCGATCTGAGAAATCTCATTTTGTAGCCTTTCCAACTGAGCTTTCATGCGCATACGATCAGCCAGCTGCTGAAATTTACCAGGTTCGTGAAATTTCAACGCTCTTTTCGTCCGGACGTTCGCTTTCATAGGTATACGTGTATCGAAGAACCTACTCTCGGCACTTTCTTCGGACGATTTGTCTTGCATTTGCTGACTAAAAACTTCGCGTTTGCGAGCACGAATATTCGCTTTCAAAGTAGGCACTACATGAGTCAACTGCACTTCTTTGCCAGTTACGTCGATAGTACGACCTTCGCTGTCGAGTATCAGAGGGGCGGGTTTGTCGGCAGACAGCGATTTTGGTGGCGGAAACGTTTTCAGCATCCCGCTGGCTAATCTTGATTGAATCTGAGCCTGCAAAAGAAGAAACCAGCCCATTAGTGATACATTCGTACGATATTCGGATCCTTTTTTTCTTTCCTCGGTCAAAAATACGATATTATACCTGAAGTTGTTGGATTTTCTTTTGCTTATCTTCCTCATTAGATTGCGATTGTTGGTTCACGCGTATAACACTCAACGTCTTCTTCCGTTCTTCAATCAGCTTCTGAGCATTTGCCATCATATTTTTAATCTATAAATGAAATTAAAATTACAAAAGACCATCTAATATCGATAATTCACTATTACAACTAAGATTTGCGGACCAACTTTCCTATCAATACTTGTGTCAGCTCCGACTTGGCCTGAGCACCTCAATTTCCGTAAATCCAACTGAGCACCCGTCTCAGTACACTCATCTGTTTACTTGTCTGTCAGTCGGTGTGGCTAGCGGGCGAATTGTCTTACATTCACAGCAATTTTCTATATTTTAGGTAGCACCTTGCCTGGGGTTTTCTTTTTTAGTTGCCAGATTTTAAAGAGACCCTGCAAGTCTGTTTGTTCTCGATCTGGCTACTGATGCCGATTAGTGCATGAGTGGATCTTGGAAAACGAATCTGCTCGGGCAATTTTTCAGATTTCAAATAAAATCTAGGATCCTCCCGGCATTTCTCTTCTCTAACCGGAGAAGAAAGGATAGAGGGACGTTTCTAACAGGGAGAGAGACTTGATCGCAGCTTCATCGATACCACTGAATCTTCCACCGAAATCTTATTAGCCAATTCAAACTGAAAACCGCACGCTGACACAGAATCCAACTTACCAACATCTTTGTTATCACTCATCAATCATCAGCTGTCACTTGCATTCCTTTGTACTCACTTCTTCAGCTCGAAACTCTCAGTTTTCATCTGTCACATTTTCAAATTTTAATACTGCTTTCATCGTTCACTGACAAGATGAATTCCTATCAACATGTAGCTGGTACACAATTCGACTGAATCGATTGGCAATATAACTCACCGTACATAATGTGCCACTTATTCGATGCTAATTACACGTAACACATACCTCAGTAGCGGATAACGGATTCATTTTTACAGGAACTGCAGCTGGGCTTTCGTCTTTCAATTTCTTCGCCGACTGATCCGAATCACCGTTTTCTTGTCCCCGTTTATTCTGACTCATTTTACTCAGCGAATTTTTATTCAAAAATGATAGCAAGTCTTGAACGCGATCCGCTAGCTTGGCTCCTCGTTCGGAATCCAATAAAGTGGATAATTTTTCTGAAATAGAACCCCCCAATCTACCTCAACAATATTACAATATTTCGACTTAAGATTAACACTAAATACATTGCGACAGTTAACAGAAAAAAGCCTCGAAGCGGAAGCACTGCTACTGAAATGTCATGTTTCTCCGCAGTCCGGAAAGAAAAAGTGACACATGGACCAGAAATTATTCTTCAGCGAATCTGTTCTTTGGAATACTGCTCTTTCAAGAAGTAAACCTAACAGCTGAATTTCAATTTTCACAATGCATTACATTTTAATTCTGAGGGGAAATCAAAGTTGACAAGCCATGAAACCTTGAATAACACAGTAATTTGGACTTCTACAGAAATTTCCACAGATAGTCCTGCCCATCACATGATATACTGCTGTAATCTCGGACGAAAATAAAGGGATCATTTTCGGAAAGCAAATCTTTACAATAATGCTTGAAGGTAACTATCAAGTTGCCTTAAACTAATCCTTTTCAAAAAGCAATGTTTATGAATACAAACGATCACAAACGAATACAATCAAACCATTATACTCAAAATACTCACCAGTCATCCTTTTTTTATCGTGACCAGCTGTAACGCAATTCATTATAACCGTTACCAAAGAAGGATCGCTGAATCCCAAAAGCTTGTGAATAATATTTGCAACTCTGGGCTTCAGTTCCTCCAGATCCTTACTAGGAACGTACTTCGCCATACTGGACAATTAATGATAATCTAAAACAAGAGACAAATTTCACGACTGATTTTTCAATACACTAGATACTGTAGTTGCTTTAGAAGATTCAGCTTATTGTGTGTTAACCTCCAACTGAACACAAATATATCCATAGAATACAGGAACCCAAGCAAACATTTGAGTAGCAAGAATTTATACTTACTTGAATCAACTGAAAACCCCTACAAGCGAGTAATCGTGATGTAAACGAAGCAACAACAACAGACGAAGCATATGATTACAGATGAAACACTTCCGGATATTCTCAAACACTGGATGTGATATCTATGAACCACAGGTTTAAATTGAATATTCTAAGTTATTCAAAGGAACCGACAATATGATAATACAATATCTACGTGACATACCACATGCTAATAATATCTGAAACGGTAATGGAATAGTTCTAAATTATTGTAACTGGTAATTCACGCAGGTAATTTCAATTTAACGAAAATTACTGTTCCTTGGCTCGCTGCTCAAGCTCGGACACTCGGACCCATTAATTAGTTTCGGCGTTTTTCGCGTTCACTTTTTATTTTCCGTAGGTAACATATTATTCTCAAGTAATAGTAGATTACATATTTTCATAAATTATAATCACAAAATCATAATGGTGGGCACGGCACTGATGAGTAGAAGGCAGATTCAGATACAGAGCCATCAGCCACCACGCCAGCAGCTATGCACCAGCCACATCAGGCTCCGGCATCCGGCGGAGTCTACCGTGAGCTCGTGACTCGTAACAGTGATTTTTTCTGTGACGTTGATGAGGCACAGAGAAAATGAGGTATTGTGCTACTAGCGCTACCTACTAGTCTTGTTCTTATCGGTTACGGCAGTCCCGGTAGGTGTTCCTCGAATGATAAAGTATGCCAGATAACTCCTCCCGTCCATGCTACTTAGCATATTTTGGTCATTTAATTTTATTATTTACAAATACACACACATACATACCTTGATACATACACACGCGCCAATCTGGAATATTCGAATGGGGCAAAGACGTTTATATTAATTTATACTACCACATACCTAACTTCCTATACTACTACCATAGTAAAAAAAGCGTATCCAAACTTTGTGCGAATGTTGCATAAGCGTTCGCCAGTCACCAGTAGTCCTTTTTCTCATTTAAAATACATGGTGAATTTCGCGTAGAGGTGCCGGCGCTCAATTAAAAAAAAAGAAGAAATTGATGGGTAGCATATTGTTTTTTTTATATTTTCCGACTTCCAAGATATGAATGCATGGTCTGTCCAATTTTCAGATCGTTTTACCCAGGCAAAATATAATAAGCGCGACTTAAAAATGACCAATTTCCCATTTAAAATGCATTGGAGCCGATTTTCTATACCGGTGACGCTAGCAGATTGGATACTAAAACGCGGGGTGGGTGAGAAGGGTTTATACTACTAGCAGGCTGAAGTTAGGTATCTAGTAAGTGTAGTAGAGTATTTACGTCTTTGGAATGGGGTTGACATTTGTTATCAATGAAGGACTACATTACTTCGTAGTGAATAAAGTTCGATGTCTTCGATGTTAATGGCCTTTTATTAACTTAGAATTGTTAGGTTCTTCCTTACTCCAACCGATTTTCGTACAAAATTATACAGGAATTTCAGAATGCCCGGTCCGGGAGCATATATTCCATATGAATTTATCACTCACACCCGAAGAGTTCAAACTTTGTATAAAGCAATACTGAGAGACATCAGATCATGGGAAACAAGCAAGTAATCATTTAAATTATTCATCAAAAATTCATATTTCTATATTAGTGTGAATTTAAAATAGTAGTGTTTGAGTAGTTCATTCTGCCGTTATATTTCAAGTTGCTTTGTTTAAGAACGCTTTGGTTCATTTTGACGTTTCTGTTACAGTCATTTGGTGCGGATCCAAAGTGTCCTGATGAGGCAGAAATTTGAAGAAAATCGTCATGTAAAAGATCCCATCAAGGCCCGGACACTGCTTGAAGAGGCCGAAAAAAAATTTGACTATATTCAAAACCCTGACCCAATCCTATGTAAGAAACCGCATTACCTCATTATTCTTTGATGAGACTGTTGATCAGCTATCGTGTACCTTTGAAATAACCTCCAAGTTTTTTCTTAATGTAATGAGTGCTGTTTTGTTAGTTCCCGATTCAGTCGGCGGTACTGCTGATGGGAGAAAAGACGCTGCGTACACGCAGGATAGCGTATTAGATTATTGGCATCCCTTGCGAAAAGCTCAGTATCCAGATTATTTCGCTAGGCGAGAGCAAAGAAAAAAAGAATTCGTGGAGTGGTATGATAAGACTTACGGTAAACCCGCTTTCGAACAGGTCGAGTAACATACCTGACCACCAGTTCTGTCACGTTATAATTTCGTCGAGTAGTAAAGTTACGTATAAAGCGTTATACTAAGAAGTATGTCAAGATGCAACATTTAAATTGTAGTGGTTTCAGTTACTTGTGGAGCGTCATTTCAATAAATTATACTATCCGCTCAACTTATTCAACAGCACGAATCGTAATTCAGCTCTTAGTCGAACTTTTCTCATGATAAATCAAAAGATTGAGACTTAAATAAGAAATCCGTTTCAATTTTCAACATTCTTTTATTTGCAACTTAAGACAGTGCAGCGAAATGGCGTCGCCTTTGTATTTTGAGACCATTTTCAACATTTTATATTTGTTCTCCATAGCGGTGGAACTTTCAAGCTCATAGAGGGTACATAAATTCAACAACAAACTTTCATGTAAACCAGCAGTGGGGTTAGTACTGATGACTGCTTCCAGTAAGTTGACAGCTTCTTTCTGCTTTCCACAGTACAGCAGGCATACGGCTATATTATTCTTCACCTGTACAAAAACACGAAATGAAACACCTGCACTGCGTTGTACAACGAATGATACACATTACTGAAACATTGCTATTACCATGATACTGGTAGGGTCTTTCGTGGAAGCTTTCTGGAAATATTCGCATCCTCTTTCATAATCACTATCTGCAATAGCTAACAAACCCAAATCGACCAATTCTAAAAAATCAACTGACGTTCCCTTTGTCCTACGAAAACATCAAAGAAATTATTCGTGGGTGAAGAATTAAGCTACACTTGTAGGTGTGTGAGGATTGCTAATTTTAAATTACTTACTGACTACTGGATTTAAGACCACGCGATTTCTCAAACCATTTTTTTGCAGATATTAAATCTCCTATTTGTAAATATACCCTTCCGAGGGTTGATATCAGAGCTCGGCGATGATAAATACTCTGCTCAGGATTAGGTTGATCGATTAGGTCTTTCAGAACGTCAACCGACAATTTATAATTCTAAAAAAAAAAAAATCCCAATTGTAATAGGACCCTTCACAGATACACTTTGTTTTTTGAGAAATCTATAATGAATAAAGAGAAGTACTTTTTGCTGGAACGCTAAATTCACTATGGAATGTAAAATTCTAGTTTCACGAGATTTCCATAACTTAATTGATTCGTCTTTGTCTTTATCGTTAATTTCGACATGGCTGCCATCTTCACTTAGACCGCCATTCAAATTTTCCAAAATCTGCGAACAGTAATGGAAAAAATGTTAAATATTATCCAACTAGAATACCTTCTTCTTACAGGGGAAAACATGAATCTTACTTGACGAACGATGCTCAAAATGGAAAATAATCGTTTAAAAGCTTCTTGAGGTTTATGGACGTATTGCGGTAATTCAGCTAATAGTAATCGAAACGCAAATGGAACTATAGTTCCGGGTCGACCACCATACAGTTCGCTGTAAAACTGGAAGTACAAATCCGGACGGTCCAAGTCCCACCAAGGCTCAGCCTCAGCCCAAGCTACTGACCATGACCTTAATTTCACTAATAAAGCGATTCTTGTAAACCAAAGCTGAAAACAGTGAAATATAAAAAAGACATTATGAACCTGAGCTCTATAATATCTCTAAAAAGTTGTGAAAGACAGAAAATGCAGCTGGCATAGCTGAACATAATTTTCAAATCACATGAAATTAATTTGAGCCACTCGAGTTATGTACTAATATGTCTATTACTTGTATGGAGTGTAGAGTATGTTTACTAGGATACCCCGCACGTCCGATGCCTTGTCCGTACATAGTTAATAATCGACTAGTTAAATTCACAGCCGCTCTATAACATTCTGCCTGAAATCGTACGAAATTCTGTTTCAAGAACTAGTCGGATACAATAAATTCGCACTCAAGAAAATCAATCATACCTGAATAAGAGCTC
The DNA here is from genome assembly GCA_031841125.1 of Acanthococcus lagerstroemiae. NCBI lineage: Eukaryota > Metazoa > Arthropoda > Insecta > Hemiptera > Eriococcidae > Acanthococcus > Acanthococcus lagerstroemiae. Next base: position 28,673,793 of record CM063106.1, on the reverse strand, counting down.
GCAGACCACGCTCATCCTGAGTTACATCATTCAACGTGAGAACATTGCGCTGAGCTGCCTCCACTTCGCCTAAATAATGATTTACAGCTTCATGAACATTGTCAACCTACAAACATGAAATATTGAACCCCAAAATGCATTCAAGGGTTTCTGAACATTGAAGCCAAACTAAAAGCTCACCATGTCTTCTTGAAGCACGACACCAGGCATAGTCATTAATTCTTTATCAAGCACATAGGTGCCTGGAAGGGCGGTTGCAGCAGCCAGAAGAGCCTGTCGAGTCCGGCCCGACGGAATCCACGCATCTCGTCTTCGATCTTGCTCTCCGGATGAGCTTATATTACCAGAACCATACGTATAGGTTGCACCCTTCATAAACATTTCATCGTTTACCGCATCACTATCGATGTCAGTACCTGATGAAGGACTAAAAATTGAACCTACAAAAATATAACTTCAAGTCAGAAATATTATTAGGACTTCGGGGTCCATATGTATAGGTTGCACCCGTCCTAAACATTTGAGGAGTTCACTTCCAGCTGCAAAATTTCAGTTTTGAGAAAAACAAGCAAAACACCTTATCAGCAAAACAGTAAAGTAGGTAATGGATTTTTTAAAGGTAGGTATCCATAAGGTCCGATTTAGACAAATTTTTGAGGAACAAATAATTTCACAGGGTGGCGCACGTCAGAAAAGAATGAGACAGACTGAGGGAGGCCTTCGCCCACAAACAGGGCCTGATGCGGTAACGAATTTGGTGACGGTAACAGAGGAATAACGTCTGTAGAAATTATTGTTACTCGCACAATAAAGACTTTATTATTATTATTATTCTCCATAAGTTCAACCTTCAAGAAAAATTTGTCGTTTTTGTTTTTGCAACGTATACAGCGTGCTGAAAACAAGAACTCATGAAATCATAATTTTACAGTCAGTCGCTTCGGAAGTGCGCTTCTCATTTCATTATTTACTGCATCGCTTATTGATATCGATCCGTGATTAAGGACTAAAAAAAAGAACTTATATGAAACAAAATTAAACTTACTAACCAAGAATTATATAAATACTTATTACCTTCACTTGGAAATTCTGGCGATAGGATAGAATTATACTGAGACGGTTTGTTAACTTGCAAATTCGAATCCACAACTGGCGGCGATATGGCGGGCGAATACTTCACACTCGATCCGAGCATATCGAAAAAAGTTTCTTCTTTCGGTTTCGTCTCAGTTTCCGCTGTCGATTCATTATCAGAAGCGAATATTCGACAGATGACCGGCTCCTTATTCAGCGTGGTAGTTGTGTTTTCTTTTTGGGATTGGTTGACTAATTCTCGACCTTCTAGAGTGACTGACGCATTCTCAGGCTCATTCGATAAGTTCAACTTCGATATCTGATCAAAAATATCCGAGTTTGTAGAATCTTGAAAATACTTATTTATTGAGAGTTGTGAACTTTCATCAGCTTGATTTTGTTCCATGTTTGAAGTTGCCCGGGTGCCTGAAAATAGCCGAAGTAATTCAATTTTGGAACTTAGACGGCAGTAGGTAGGAGCATTTCTTGTAGGTACCGAAAATGGTGCCTAACTGCTAATAAATAAAATATTTATTTAGGTGAAATCTCGAAATCTAAGCCACCATTATGCATGCGATGTATGAGAACGTCCAAAATGGCTAAAATAAATAAAATGATAACATTAATTACCTGAAGTAACATTCTATAGTACTCAGCTGGCTGGAAAATATTTTTCAATAGGAAACTTGAAGAAATAACACATATTTTTTTTTTTTTTTTGCTGAACTTAGTCAGACTGAAATTTCACCTCATTAGTTAGTTTGGATACAAGATGCATGAATAATGAGAAATTTGGGGGAAAAAACTGTTGAGTGGAAATACACACGAAGTACTTGATTCAACAAAAATAACAATACTACTATAGGCACACTATAGGTGATAACTAAAGTGATAACCGAACTGTAGTAACGGAAAGTGTTGCACGATAACGGCGCGCAACATAATTTCGAAAATGGCTACACTGATTTTCGCGACACGCCCAGAATGACTTGATAGGCACCTAACCATCTATCTATCTTTTTCTGTGAAGTGACACATGTTCATTTTTGTTATCAACATATACGCACACATACACACAAGTGCAGTAAAAACGAGCGAGGGCAAAATGTGGGAAAATAGTAGAAGTAGACTTCAAATCCCCGTTATTTTTATGTGAAATTTTTTTGTAATAGGATTTCCCAAATGTTAACCATACCGAACTGCTTTCCTAGAGAATGTTGGGTTGGCATCTTGATCATATCGTTACGCTTGATTATATTTCTTTAGAATAGAACTCGGATTTCCAAAATTATTTGTTCCTTCGTAAAAATTTTACCAATTTTATTTTCGGTCGAGTTTATCTTGTATTTTTCTGTATGCAGTCATCGCGATTTCTGTTTGTAACTCTGAATTTTTGTAGAATTTTGTAGATTCAGTAAAAAAATTAATGACATGTGAAGTCATTTTCAAAAGTACAAGTTGCGAAAGCAAAATGTATAAAGGGTAAGTGAGAAAAGCATTGATTTGTACTGTGGTTTTATTGATGTTGAATTGATATCTTGAGAAAAATATTATCAGTGGTTAAAATATTGTTATCTCTTCCGTTTTCTAAAAATTGAACTTCTTTAGATGTGTGATAATTGATACTTAGATGAAGTATTTATCGTAGTCACACGGATGTTTTGAGATACATTGTGCTAGTTCAGTACTTCGCATGCTCATTGAATTTTCTGTCTCCTTGTTCTGTTTAATAGCATTTATGAATCGGCATAAAATAGCGAATTCGATTACAAACATCCCCGCTAAGTCAGTAACTGTGAGTTCATTAATTACATTCGTTACAGAATTCCCATTTGACAACGTTTCGGATTGTGGGCATGTTACCGTCTCAGTTTCTAAGCGTTGTGCTGGAAGAATCCAGCAAAAAAGGCAGTCATGCGATAGCTGCGAAAAATTTTAATATGCCGAAGAATTTGTCGACCTCAGTTACTATATCTCCAGTCATGCCCAAGTCTACACTACCTGCGTAAGTATATTTACATACCACATTGTTTCGCGTTAATTATTGCATTGAAGTGTCCCAAATTGCGAATTCTTTGAACATTGTTGCAGTTCATTGGCCAGAATATTACAGACGTGATATTTTGATTAGCTCTGTCCTCGCAGAGTAAACATGTCTGCATGTAGATTCTACAACGTAATTTTGTTTGCGTCATATTATGTTTTCGATTCTGGAAAGATTCATATCTAAAGTACCATGACCCTTTCGTTTCATATTTATATTTTAATGTTGCAGAGAGAAGAAAATGAATGGAAAATACTCACAGTGTACGATTAAAAATGAAACTTTCAAATTGGCAAATGGTTCTTCGCATCGAGATGAATGCCTTGATTTAAGGAAACGATTACCTCGCACAGTTCTGGAAGAATGCATCGTCGAGTTAGCCACCTCAGCTACTAAAATGTAATTATAAATTTTTCATTCAAAAAAACTGAGTGAAACAGTAAGCTGTCTGAACCTCTATTTCAAATCAAACCATTTGAAGAGGAGTCTATTAACAAAAGCAGAAATCTGATATATGTAGGTTGCCCATGCCTTCGGGAGTAGAACATTTTGTTTTCTAGCTTTCCAGTTCCCCATCGATGAAAACTAGAAAAATTCTTTCTTCCTCGCTTCGAAAATATGTGTACATGAACCCGCTGTTTAAAAAGAAAACAACCTATTGACCTTTATAGACTCTCGTTTTGTTAGTTATTTTCGCACCGAACGATGAACTTACATGAGGATCGGATTTGGGCATTTATTGTCAGTCGATATCGTATACTCAGATCCAAGCCCCACATGTACCAGGATGATTCTCTGAAAAAATCAAAATCGGAAATTGTATTAACAGATTGGTTCTGCGCCATCGATTCTTGTATAATCTTATTCACTACACCGGTTTTCGTAGACATGTAAGAAGTGTTAAACTATCCGAATTCGTATGTTATTCCTAATCTTCTCTGTTCTATCCGTCCCCTGGCAGTGCAGCGAATTCTAATACTCTGAACTTCAAAAAAGAGGAGAACGGATTATGAAAACAAACGACTTGCGATAAGTAATTTTTGAAGTACATTATAATGATGTTTTAGTCATTAGTGTCCTGAACTTCGAACTTCCTGTTTGAGATAAAAAATTGTTTAATGATTCCTGTGTGGAATTTCGGTAGAGGTACTAAGGGCCAACTAGTGCGAGTTGCTTGCGTCATGATTCCATTCTCTGTTGTACACAGGGCATAACATGTGTTCTCAAAATGTTGGGTTGAGATGACTCTCAACAAGTCATTCTTTAATCTCGTTCATATGGCAGGGAAGGAAAGATCCTTTGGCAGACAAGATATTTAAAAATAATCAAAATATGGTTCGTGAAGAATATATCATGATTGGTGGTAGTACTCGTATGTCAGCTGCTTTGAAAAGTGATTGGAGTCAGCTTGATAATTGTGTGAAGCTCTGTCGCATGTTTTCAACACTACGCTGTGTGAAGATTACATGTGCAGCATATTGTCGATTGAACAAATTTGAAGGGGCTTGATAATTTTTCCCCAAGTTTCAACCATATTTATCTTTGTACGTCTGGATTTAAATATTGAAACATGATCGCTTGTGATAAGTGCATCCTAAGTTGCATTTGTAACAGTTTATCTTGAAGAGGCACTGCTCTTATCTTCTGTTTTCAAATAACGTGAAGCTTCCAGGCTATGAACCTCCCGCGGCTTTAGGCCTTAGTTATCGGGACATAAATTTCTTATATGAATCAAAGGGGCGTCGTGGACTTCGAACTTCAACCTATGTTTATCATTACACGAAAAGATGTTTCAATTTTGAAAACACAGAAAATCGCTGTCAACGATATTTTATATTTTTTACTCCCGAGTTTAAAAAATGATCGTGTATATATTTTACTATGTCGCAGATTAAATGGGTGGTGTAATCTTCCTCTGTAACTGTTTTCAAGATAAGCCTAATCATTTTTCTATATTTCTTTCTTACCTTCTTGTTGTCTTACTTCAAAAAATAATTATTCATGCAAATGGAGAATCATAGAAACTCCTATAACTAGCTCTCAATAGTTCAGTCGTGATAGGCTTATTAAGTATCATAAAAATACTAGCTTATTAATGAAAAATATATATATATTTCATCTAAAAAATAGTTCGAATCATTTTAATGAGTAAAGTACCATTTATATAGGTCTCATTTACGTTCCATTTCAAATGTAATTCATATTATGATTTTCTCTGTTTCAGGAACGATAAGCTTCCAGCATCAACTGATGATGCAGTTATCATAAAACCAATGTACGCGAAGAAAACGGAAAAACCTCAAGTAAGCTTGACTTCCTTTTTGTTCTGTATTTATGTGTCTCCCAATTTGGTCAATGCCGTGGGCTATTTAAAAATGCTATTTCAAAGCGTTTCTGCATCCTTATCGGTTACTCATCATTGCCGTGTAAAGAACTCTGAACTCTTAGTCACCAACTTACGTAGAAATTCTTATCTCTTCATGGAAAATTGAGTAAGTTTCTCAGTTACTGTTTTACACGGTGGAAACTTGGAATTGGTTAGTATGTAGTATTGTCTGAGAATGTTGAGAATCAAAAGGACAGAAATGATCAGGAATGAGGAAGTATTGAGACGAATCGAAAGGAAAAGAGAAATTGTGGAATATAATCGTAAAGCGAAGAGCTAGAATGATAGGTCATAATGGTATAAGACATCCTGGGATATTCACTCAGTAGAGCGTATAGCGATGCACACATGCCAAAGTGGCTCCCCAGACACCGCACCCCTGGTCCGGAAACTATCCTTTTGGATATCGCATCAATGACCAGAGGGACGCATTGAGGCTGGCTCGAGCCCCCATTTCGCCTCTTCGCTTGGGATTCGCGCTTTCCTGCCAGAGCCACGATAGGACACTACCCAGCATTAACCTGGACTTCGGGTGCACCACAGACGGACGCGTTCCCTCTCTTCACCCCTCGGCTCCTCGTCTTGGTACTTGTGGCGATGCAAGAAGGTGGTGATGGCGGAGTCAGAGCCATGCTTACTAAATGGCATACCGCATATATAGCCGAATATTTTTATGGGCAAAATTGCCTACGCGTCAGTGTTGCCACATGGTAAGCGTTTAAAAACAGGTCAACTATTTGGGCACTCCCTGTATTTCGCATAAATGAAAATATCAGCAGAGGAGAGACAACTTGAGAGACTAAGGACTATAAAGTCAACAACAACGTTTAACTCGATATAAAAAAATCGAACTTGTCTTATATATGCTCGCAGTTTGCTCTTATATCGTTATAATGTGTAATATGTGTCCCTTCTTTGTTCGCAGTTCAACAATAAGAAAAAGGACAACATAAATCTGCGCGATATCTTCAACAAAGTTGAGGCTGTCTATTCGGATGACGATGACTCCGCGCCTACCCCTCAGACCAAAGTTAATGGAACGTCTTCCTTCGACTCGGCGACGGAAACGCCGAATCTGCTTCCGTACGCCTGCGACCACTGCCCGAACAAGTATACCAACAAAGGAGCTTTGTGGCAGCACAACGTGGCCGCCCACAGCATCGAGAAGAGCTGCGAATGTCAGCTGTGCGGCCGAAAGTTCTACCGCAACTGCAGCCTGGCGCTGCACATGAAATGTCACTCGGACGAGCAGAACTGCAGCTGTAAGGTGTGCGGAAAGGAGTTCAGCCGACTGTCTACGCTGGAGCGGCACGCGAAATGTCATAACGTGGAGACGCCGTCAGCGTCCACGGTATTCGCGTGCAAAATATGCAACAAGAAGTTCGCCGACGAGGCTACGTTGAAGACGCACGTTTTGGCCCACAATGAGAAATACACGTGCGAGCAGTGTAACGTAACGTTTAATACGAAACAACTTCTGGACCTGCATTTCCATATCACGCACAAGCGAAGCGACACCCCGTTCGCGTGTAAACTGTGTAAGGCGAGGTTCGCAAATCTGCGTGAGCTGAACGATCACTCGACCTCGCATACGTACGAGAAACTGCGTATCTCGTGCCACCATTGCGGCGAGATGTTCTCGCAGAGGTGCACCTACAAGAAACACTTGCAGCTGCACGTAGGAGAGCGACTCAGCTGCACTATTTGTAGAATCGATTTTACGCAACGCTCGTCGTTACTGAGACACTACAAACGGCTACATTTGATGAACGATATTCCTAATGCTTCCGGCATGGTTGAAGCTCCGAACCTGACGATAATCACGAAATGACGAGGGTACGATGGTAACTAAATTTACGGAATTACGTTACAATAATTGTGGAATGGGGTGAGTACATTATTCTTCGACGAAGAGTAAAGCTCGTGTTATTCGAGTTTAGGTAGCTTACAAGCGAGTTCGATTATTTGATTTCTTGTTCTCTTTGTGATTACGTATTTTAGTTGTTAACATTGTAACGTTTTGAACGGTATCATTCGTTAGTGAAACGATAGTTAATTTGCGTTTTTAGTCGAAATTACCGTAGAGTGAATACTATCAGTGTTTCTAAGTTAAATTGACTCGATACTACGGTAAATATCTGGTAAATAATGAGGGACAACCTCCGAGCTAAAATATGGTACAGTTTAAAGCATGCTGTCGCATGCGACTGAGAGAAAAAAACGTATCGGCTTGTGAATTATGTTGATCAGTTTTGGCAATAGCTTATTCCTTGCCTGTCAGCCGACATTCCTATTCGCGAAGCCTTTTTTGTTCCGTTGTAGTTCAATTTTCAACGAAGTCACTGCCTAGTATGTTCGTTAAAACATTATTTTATTGTAAGTTTAATTTCTTTTCGTATTCGTATTTTTAATTGATTCACTCGTTCGCGAAGACCTTTCTCTACTCTGGGCGATCTGTTTACTGAGGTGGGACGAAATGGAAAATTTTTGAATTTTGATGGTGCACTCGACTGGAAAGTTCATTTTTGTGTTAAGATAACGTGTTTTAAATTGCATTGAATAACGTTAGTATTTATGTTATGCTGCTGGAGATGAAAGTTCGGAAAATTTAAACAGTGAGATTCTTCCAGGCTTGGTGAAAATCGTTGGGACTTTTCCAGACCTGTTTACGAATCTTTAAAACTTCTGTGAGTCCTCGTCAAGATTCTTCCAGACATGTTTAAGACTTCCGGATTCGGGTAGGGCTGTTCAGACCTCTTCTTGACTCATCTGGGTGGATTTACAGATCTTTAAGACTCTCTAATGAATTAATGAATGAAACCGTCCAATTTCTTCACTCTAGTGCGTCCACTTTTGGACATAAGCCTCCTATACATTGGTCCTGCGTTCCCTTGCCCTGGCGTCTCTACTCCGTGCTATCCCTCCATAACTTTGAATTTCATCCTCCCACCTTGTTTTCTGTCTTCCCCTTTCTTACTCCCCCCCCCCTTGGTGTCCACTCCAGAATTTATTTTCCCATCTGTCATCTCCTCCTTCGACTATATATGGCCCGTATACTTTTTTTTTTTGGTACGTATCTACAGTCTTTTGCTTTGATTCTTTTCCTGGTTTCCATATTCAGGCGTGATCTGGTTGGCCGAGTGGATCGTGCGTTGATCTCGGAATCCGGAGGTCCCGGGTTCGAGCCCACGTTGCAGCTCGCCAGGTTTCGGCCAGAAGGGAAGAGGGCTAAGACGAACGTCTCTGAGGTAATGCTCGAAAGGGCGGATTCCAGGGCTCGGGTTGAGAGTAAAATTTGAAAAGGAGGAAGTGGTTTCCATATGACGTACTCTTTCTTTTCTTATAACTCCTAAGATTGCCCTTTCTACGGATATTTGAGTGCCTCCAATTTTCCAGAGTTGATTGTCAGTTACGACCCAAAATTGTGCCCCATATGTGAGTACTGGAACTGTACATTTTCCAAAGTTTAGATTTTTAGTTATAATGGCATTTTGCTTTGGTAAACCTCTTAAGCCCTGAAAGTTTTTCCATGAGTTTGTTCTTCTAATGATTTCTTTATCCAAGCTTTTCTGAAATGATATAATTTGACCTTAATATGGGACTTCTTTGTTTACTTCGATTTTATTTTCTTCCACTGTAATTCCTGGGTTCCCAGCCTCGTTGGGGAGGAGAACAGCCTTGTCGAGTGTTAATGCGGAGGCCAACATGTTTACTTACATTGCAAAATTCGTCCCAACACTTGGAGCTCATTTGCTTTTTGGGAGATATGACATCATTTGCAAACCTGCGATTGCAATGCCACTTCAATTTTTATACCTTTATTTTCCCATCCCATTCCCCAAAACATTTCTTTTGGTAAACAATTGAATAAATTTGGATATAGGAGGGATACTTTCTAATAACGGCTTTTATTTGGCGTTCTACCCTTGTTGCTCAAGACGTACATACACTTTCGAGCTGACTATCGGAGTCAGTCACTGCGTTGCGAGCGCCATAACCTCCCTCCTCAACTCCTCCCCGTTCCTCACCCGTCGCCCATTCCTGGGCAACAGTCTTCCCTCCAGCCCCTCCTATTTTGAATTCGCCTTCCCCACTCTGAGCCGTGTATTTTCCTAAACTCGTCTCTTCACCGGACTGTTGGTCTTCCCCTTCCTCTTTTTAAATCCCTTGGCACCCACCCCTCCACTTTCTTTTCTCACCTATTCCCTCCCTTCCTCATTCTATGGCCGGCTTATTTCCATTTTAATTATGTCACCACCCTTCCAATATCCTTCAATTTTGTTTTCTCCCGAATTTTCGAAATTGGAATTTTATTCCTTGTCTTTACATTTAGTATACTCCTCTCCATGGCCCTTTGGGTTCTCCAAAGTTGGCTGATATTTGCTTTAATGCTGGCCCAAGTCTGAGCCCCGTAGGTCATGGTGGGTGCTTCTGCAAATTCGTTGACTCTTCCGTACTTGCTGGAGACTGTCTTTAAAGTTTCTTTAGATTCGTTCAAGACGCCTAGACAAGTCCTTAAAACATCTTAAGTAAGTCTGAAGAAGTCGTGAGTGTTGAATAAGAGTGGAAGAGTCCTCGAGTGTCTTAAATGTATTTGGAAGAGTCGTGGAAATCTATAACAAGCCAGGAGAAACATTTCTGACCACAAGTCCATGTTTCTAGTTCTTGAAGTGTTAACAGCCTGTATACCAACGAATTACCCTCCCGCCATCCTCCCCCAAAATTGTACTAGAAAGTGAAAGAATGATGTGCTCTCAATTTTGTATACTACACATGCGTGTCAAGAATGATGAAATTATTAGTGGTAGATTCTCACTGTGCAATTATTTCTTGCAAGCAAGAATGAACTTGAAAAAATAATGTTCAATTGTTATAGTAGCCCATTTCTTACTCAGTTTTTTAACTTGAATTTCTCTCTACCCTTTCCCTAGCTCCTCTAAAAGAAATTTCCTCTACTCTACTGAATTCAGAACTTCATTATTCTTTCAATTCGAGAATTCTATGTTCTTTCTTTTTCTTTTCTTTTTGGAGGGCCATATTTCAGTAGGCCTCTTCCTGCTTCGCCGCACGTATTAAGACGAGGAATTGAGGGGTGAATGAAGAGGAAGCGCGTCCGGCCGTGGGGCACCCAAATTCCAAGATAGTGCTGGTGAGTGTTAACCTCGGTCACCCCATGGTGGCTCTGGCAGAACAGCGCACACCGGCTGTGGAACGATGAAATGGAGGCTCGGGCCGGCCTCAGAGCGTCCCTCTGGCCACTGATGCGGTTCTCGAAAAGGTAGTTTCCAGGGCTGGGATGTGGTGTCTCAAGGGCCACTTTGGCATGCGTGCATCGCCATACGTCCCACCAGACGTTATAAGCCATATTTGGCCAGTGGTCTACAGCTTACTCTGGCCTGCTCTGAAATATGCGTAGAAGAGTCTTGATGTTGTCAGTAATAGTCTAAAACATGCCTGAAATAATCTCAGAAAGTTTTAAGAAAATCCCGATGAGTTTTGAGTCTGGTCTTGAGCAGATCTGGAGAAGTCTTGAAAAATGTCTCAATCAGGCCTGAATGAAATATTGCGTCGATTTTGTTTGTAAACCAAATTGCAACTTCGTAGTTATCGTAAACTGGGGTATCTTCTGATTTGTGTGTGTGGGGGGGGGGGGAACTCCGGGCATAGCTAGAACTAAAGTAACACTGGCTTCACCCTTTAATGGCACACGTGGTGAAATTTACCACCACTGCACTGTAACACCACGCACTGCGGCTGTTGATGAGAACTCAGCCTATGTACGCTCGGTGTTGGTGCGCCTGAAATAAAACTTGAATTTTCGCTATAGGGTTGGTTGCATACGTTCTATTTTGAAGGGACAATTCAATATTATTATTTCTTTTAAAATGCTGGTAATAATTTCAAAAAAATTTTAATAAGAAATTCAAATGTGGTATTTCATTGTTCATACTATTTGTAACAAAATACTTTTTAGACATAATTGTCTGTCTTCAATATTGAAGACGCAAACAATTCACCAAAAATATCAATTTTATAATTGATATATGGCCCCTTCAATTTTGAGAATAGGAAATTCTTTTTGGAGAGATTTTTTGTATTTCTGTAAATGAAGTAACATACTAAGGTGAATTTCCCCATTTAGAAATATTACTGAATTTTTAAATTAAAAAATGTAATCGACGTGTGCTGTTCAAGGGGTTTGGAGCGTCAAATAAAAGCTGAGACTTGTAGCTACATAGCAGTTCTAACGTATAAAATCGGGCATATATCCAGAGTTCCCCCATAAATGCGAAGTTACCCCAATTTACGGCACGTGTATCATCAAAGATACAAAAAAGCATTTTTGTCCCACTGGGCTGTATACTTTTTACTTATATTCTGTGCGTTGTAATGTAGCTTTTTGGTAGCTTTTTCGAATTCGAGATCTGGTGACGTAATCTACCAGAAACGGGAACCTATTGAGCCCGTTTGAGTGAAACTGTGTAAATGATTTCGAGTTTTTAGTCGAAAGACAGTCTGATTGGATTTACTTGAAAAATCGTTTGCATTGTATGGTGTTGAGGTTCCTATTTATCGTCTAATTGATGTTGTATAAATGATTCGTTGGCCTATCATGTTTATACTCCCGTTCGGAAATTTTATTCAATCTCTGAACCCTACTTTTGAAACTGACCAGACGAACTGCGAGATTCGATTAGAAATTTCGCGTTTTAGTTTATTGTAATACGCCACTAGTGTATTATTTTTTTTTTTTTTTTTTTTTTTTTTAAATAATGATTCTTAAGTTATTGCTGTGCGTAGTGATGAATGGTGAAGGTGTCTGCCGGTCCACGGTCCAGTCCAGCGACATTTAATCATCCTAAAGGTTAAGAACTTCAAATGCGGGAACAAACTGCTATAAGAGACTTGGAAACTCCAGCGATGGTAGAATTACAAGTCAAAAAAATAATAAGTTAGGTACTGTGAACGTTTCAGTATACTCTCACGTCCTTTTTAGGGGTTTCAATAAAATTTTTAGTCCGAATTCAACTCTTTGTGCATCGTTGATGAGTGCATGTCAAAATTTTTTTCATTTCCGGTCAAATATGGAACCTGATATCCTATTTTCCCCGAAGTTTGAAATTTTTCCTCTAGGAGTCATTCTTCAAAAATGTTGATATTTCCGGTTTGTTTTTTCATGGAGGAAAGTAGTGGATGTTTGAACTTTTTTTGATTGGAGTCGTGAAGAGGCGTTTTGTATATATTGGTAAGATTGGGCCGACAGTGCGGGGACTCTATATTTTGGCATAGCAATCAAAATGATGAATGCCATGCCGAAGGACACATGAAAAAGTCCATACCGAAAAACAATAGCGAACAAAAAGTGTTCTGCCGTCGATTAGTATAGATTCCAAAACAAAATATTATATGGAGAGGCGATAAAGACATACTAATCTATTAATTAGACGTAATTATTTTTGGATGATGAACGTCTATCGTTGCACAAAAATGACCATGCCGAAGGACACATTTTTTTTTTTGTAACTCTTAATTTTAGACAATATATGCGAATGCACGAGTATTGTCACAAAAAAAAAACGGGATTTGATATGCGGACCGTATTGCTCTGATAAGAATATACAATTTGATCATTAATTGCGACAAAAAAATATTGAAACGCCTGTTTTGTGATTGGTTGAAAAAAAGCCATGTCGATAGGCAAACAATCGAGGGACAATTTTCAAAGCTGGCCCTACTGACTCCCACCAGTGAAGATACGATTTCAGTGTTACCTTGTGATTCTTTCATCCATTTAAATTTTAAAGTAGCACTACGTTGTCAGTTTGTTCTAATATACGGCTTGAAAATTTAGAAAAAAATAATAATGAAAATCTTTCGAGGGACAGCCATGCCGACGGACATTTGAGCATATTTGGTCCAATTTGGACACATTAAAAGAGGATTAAATTTTCTTCTGAAAGCCTGAAAAAGTAGAACTGAGTCATATCTGTCAACGAAAAAAAAGAAAGAAAAAAAATGGCCGTATCATTAATAGCTTCTGAGATAACTGCTGGGAACTGTAATATCAATATTTTCGAAGATTAACCCCTGTATACCGTAAGTTACACTGAAATTGTGGTCTAGCAGAACCATGAACTTATTCGTCTCAATTTTACAGTAGCCAACAACCTGTCCAAGAAATAACAGTACCAAAAAAGAAAAAAGATTTATCCATTGTTACGATAATATTCTTGCTTTTTCCAAATATGCGATATTTTCACTTTGAAAAACAAAATAGCCTTTTATTAAGCCTGTAGTAATATCAGCCGGAAAAATTTTCAGGATAAGATTAAAGTCCACGTATTACATTTCGTAATCATTGTTTACGTACAAACGTGTACTTGGTATCTTCTCATTTGTATCAATTAATTAATCATCAGTAGAATTTTCATAAACTAATATCGATGGTCTCGTGTGTAATGGTGCTACGTTACAAAAAATAATTTTTCAGAAAAGCCTTTTGAAATTTTTTCCAACTTCACGCTCATTTTACGGCAACACTGTTATAGCTAAGAGGAATAAAATAAAACGGAAGCAAGTCTACAAACTTTTGACATTAATATTCCCAAAACTCATTCGAAAGGATGCTCTCAAAAATATAGGCATGATCTGATCTTGATATGATCTTAAGATCAAAGATTTTTTTCGCGATCTTTGATCTGAAATCATTTCAAGAATCCGGTGATCTTTGAACTTTAGATCATAATTTTTACTTTAGAAAGATCAGAGATCAGATCATTTTCCCCCTCTTTAAAATGAGTACAGACAGCTTCTGTGACCATTAATATAATCCTTTCTACAGTCTAATTCTATATTTTTTGTTCTGTGACTCTGTAATTATGAAAATCAGAAGTCTGGTCCATTTGAGAAACATAATTTATAACCCGCAATACACATCAATAGCATGGGCATTATGAAGTTGATGTGGAAGGACACAATGTACCTTATCCGAGTTGCGCCGTGAAAAAATTATGTTTATTAAATGGACAGGACTTTAGTATCAGGGACTGAAAGCTAGCCAAAAGCTTAAAGTTAAGAGCCAAAAGCCAATGATTTTCACGAAAACTGAAAGCCAAAAGCCATATAGGTCATAATAAATTGAAAAGTTGTAAGTTAATAGCAGAATCTTTATTTTTTTGACTTTTTAAAACTTCTCCCGCAAAAATAAGTATCTTATTTTCAGAGATGAGCATGATCTGATTTAAGATCTTTTTTGGCTCAAGATCTAGATCATTTCAGACGTGATCTTGCCCATCTCTGGTGGACACCCTTCCAGTTGCGGCGCTCCTGCTATTGACAGGAGGCTTATTTGTACTAAAGTTTGGTAAATTACAAAATTTAACATGGTATAATGTTATTACATTAGCTTAACGGTTTTTGATCTCTAGATCCAGCTTTGAACTAGACCCCAAAAAATCAAAGTTTCAGTGAGAATGGGCCAAGTTCACTCGACTTTGATCTAACCAAAATGAAGAAGGGGTTTCTAAGTCGCTTTATTCAGATGTTTCATCCAATGTAGCTACTTTCTAGACAACCGGGAAAAATCAGGGAATTTTGTCAGTCTGGAAAAATTAGGAAATGAACCGATATCCGTGACGTCATATACTGTCATTTAGCCTTGAAGGGTGCTCTTAAGCAGGCATGCAGAGTAGCCGGCAGTTGGAAGCTGAAGAAGCCCTAATTTTCACAGGTAGCCGGAAGCCATTTAAAAATTGCAGAAGCCATTGAAAGCCGGAAGTTTTAATTTATCGGTTTCTGATTTCGACAAAGATGATACATTTAGAGCTCCATAAAAAAGACATTAGGCTTGTAACAGTTGAATTCCTTTTTAACTGTCGTGTATGCGATCTGCAAACTAGATACGGAAAACGGATACTCTGTCTCAGGGCATACAGAGTAGCCGAAAGCCGGAAGTTGGAAGCTAAAAAAGCCTTAATTTTTACAGGTAGCCGAAAGCTATTAAAAATTGCAGAAGCCAATTGGAAGTCGGTAGTTTTATTTTTCAAGGTCAGAATCAGAAGCTGGAAGTGGAAGCTTTATCATTCGGCTTCCATGCCCTGCTCTCGAGACGCTAAAATCTGCAAATACGCAAATACGTAGATGTAAACACCCGTTAACAGAAACTAACGCGGGAAAGAAAAGTCGCGACCATGGCAACACTGATTTTGAACAGTGATGTCGGCTGGATATCGGTCCATTGCTATAATTTTGATCAAAATCAGGGAACTTTTTGAGAATAATGAGACTTGAAGAATAAATGTCAGCGTAAAGCGTGCCTAATAACTTTTACCGCTTTTACTAAGTATTCTCAAAGCTGTATACAATACGTGCCGAAACGGGGAAAGTCAAGGAGGGGGTAGCACTTGAAAATTTCGGATTTTTAATTTTAAGGGCCACCCTAGTGGTACTGCATTCTAGTTAGTTGCTGTTTTCCATGTTCGATCGGCTCGTCAAATTTGACGTCCGGGCACTTGCTCAATTAGCCCGTATGGGAAAATGACCCATCCCTCTCCCACAGATTTGTGTATTATTGAAAATTGCCCACCGCTTCGCCCGCAATCAGTAATTTCACTCAATCGAAGGTAGAGCTAGAAGGGAGGAAGTCAGAAATGTCGACAATGAACGCCTGAATAGTGAAGATAGTACCTCGAGCCAAAAGGTACTATACCAAGATGTCTACAGGTTTGGAAAATTGGGAAAGTTTGGAAAAGTCAGGAATTTGAAAAGTAGGTCAGGAAGTTTGTAAATAGTCAGGAAATTCAACAATATTTTTAAGAAGTTTGGAAAAAAACAAAGAATGAACTCACGGGAAATTTTTTTCTTCATTTAATTTTACTTCACCACTCTATATGTATATCTGTGAACACCTTCCTAATGCTTTCACCCAAAAATCAAATTTCAGTTCATTTTAACCATAGCGTCTAGTAGTATAAACATAAATATATACTGTCTATAATGCAAAGGTTTAAAGAAAAGAAAAAGTTTGGAAAAAGTCAGGAATTTATATATTTCCATTCTTGTAGACATCTTGTATAGTTGCACACAGAGATACTGGACCGCCATTTTGATTCTCAGCTAGACCAACCATCCTTGATCACCCGTTCCAGCGCGTGTCGCATTTGTTGTTGTAAATGCGAGAAATAAACTCTTATAAATTCGTAAACTCGCGTATATTATTTCTTTCTTAGGCCACGTTCGTCTTATACACCATCATAATAACCCATAGTCTTTCACATCACTTTTCGTCACAGTCAGCTGTCAGCCTATTAGCTCATGATTAGTTATAATTCGCGACGTTCGGGTTCGCAGTTGCGACTGCGCGTTCGAGAGAATGCTCGGACTAACTTGGGAATCAAAATGGCGGTCCGGTATACCTGTGTGCAACTATAGTACCTTACTCGAGCATAATGCTGATCCTCGAGGCATACTATGTAATGAACAGTGTTGCCATTCTCACCTCGCTGAACTGTCTTCTTTATCTAGTCACTATTACTAACATTGCCCTGTATCATTCTGCTCTTTCATTTTCATTCAGAATTGTGGACTAGCCCTTCTGGGAGATCAACTTGGTTCTATTTACATTTTCATCCTTGCAGATGTGTTCATCGCCAGATATCGGACGTAATTATGTTTTGATATTTCAGAATTATCTAGGAGCCTACTGGAGGAGTGATTGGGGATAATTGTCAGAAAATTTTGTAAATTTTGATATTTTCCAACACGGGTTTGCTAATTTTTGCAAATAAGTAAAAATCTTCAAAATTTTCTCATTTTGCTCTCAAAATGAAAGACCTTTCGGAGGATTTTCGGTCGCTCCCGCTGGTTGCCTTCCGTACGCCCCTGGAGCCACCCATTCCTGAATCAGTAGTTATGAAATTTGGCTTGTTGCATAACATCCCTGAAGTGTGTCATACTTCACATTTTGCTTTGATACCCGTCCGAAGCAATGATTGTTGTATTCTCTTTCATCTTGTAATTTTTTTTTTCATCAATTCATCTCAAGTTTCGTTTGGACCTCGCTGGAATGAGACAGTAGCGTTTCTTGTTTGAAACATGTCATTTGCTGAAGTATATCTATGTTGCCAGGTCTCCTACTTGCTTCTGGTGTCCCACTTTCAATGATCGCCTTTATTATGTCTGTTTAATTTAAAATCTAATGACTTTACTCGAACCAAAGGATATTGTAGATCGAAGTTCACCGAACAAATAATCGTATTTCGGAGACCTTAATGCTAATTTCATATTGTAGAAAAGTGTTTTCTGTTTTATATTTTTTATCCGTTGGATCTAGATTTATGATTATAATTAAATATGTACTTTTTCTACCGTATTCATTATGTTTAAGGAAACGAACGAGCTTAAGAGAGTGCCTTGCATTTCTATTTTCGAATAACCGAAGAATTTTTTCCGTACGTTAAGTTTTAGTTGATTGGAAGTTACGTTTTTGACATAAATCTCGTAGCGAAAATGTAAATTCGCATTTAGTACCGACTCGAAAGCCAAATGCCTTATTTTTCGTGTTCTCAAAAACGAAAAACTGAAATCGCGGACGTTCTAAACGTCTATTACAAGTTACTATTTTGGGAGTGTGTAATAGTATGTAGTATTGTTGTATGTGTAATGTGTATTATTCGAGGTGCTGTATTTTTTTGTTGAAACTTTTTTTTTTTCTATGGTGCAATTGGTCGACTTCTAAATTCCTTATGTATTTTATGATAATTTGGTTTTTACCGACTTTTTAAATTGTCCTCTTCTTGCAGTACCCTTTATATCATTAACAGTAATTTGATTATTTTATTTATTATATTTTCTTACGTGAAAGAATATTATGGTGAGTTGAAAATTGATACTTTCAAGAAGTTTTATTAAATAACTCGAAACTAGTCGGAAGTCATATATGATATACGTAAATTTACTTAGTTTTCCTTCGTTTTTCCTTTTTCATTTTATTTATTGATTTTATATGTTTTTATCGACTGTATTCGTAGTGATTTTTCTCTCTATTTTTGTCTTATTAATTTCTATTAAGATATTATTTTTTATTAAACTCATTATTTCATTATTTTCATCGTATTATATCATTCATACTCGATTTACTTGTAGATCGTATTATTCGTTCATTTTTGTGTTACATTTATGTATTCACCGAAAACGTGAAGCGTTTCAAGAGAATATTTCTACATATCAAATAGACGCTGTTAAGCGTAACAGAACCAACCAACAAAATCTGTTTTTTGAGAACATGTGATTCGAAGTTTAACAGCCATGTAGAAACTATATGACATAGCGTTTACTGATAAGCTTTTTTCAACGTGAGTACATGTTTTTGAATCGGGGGCCCAATTTTGAAAAATTCTACTTTTTACACGCTCTTTCTAACAATACTAATAACTCATTTTGCCAACAAATGTCGGTTAGTTCTGTTACGCTTAACCGCGTCCCAATAAACCTTTTCGCGGTGACGTCATGAGGACTGATGCGCAGATGCTCCAGCCAGTCGCAGCCATCAAGGTCCAGTTTTTTTTTTTTTTTTTTTTTTGTTTACATTCATTTTACATGTAAAACTCCACAAGCGAAACTTCGTTCTTCTTTGCCGAGTCCATTAATATGAAAGAGTATTTCTTCATCCTTCCGAGCGCTTATTTATGATCTAAAAGCATTTAGTTTTGATTGAAATCATCATTCAATATTATGAAATGCTCTCTTTCGTATTCATGGACTTGCAAGGAAGAACGAATGTTCGCAAATAGAGTTTCACATGTGAAACGAATACAAACAAACAAAGCTGGACCCTGCAGGCTGCAAATGCTGGAGCAGCTGTGCAACAGTCGCCCTCATTACGTCGTCCATGGAAAAGTCTATTGGGGCTTAAACCTCACCTAGGTCGCGCTACCATAGGCAATCGTTTTGTGGGTATTGTCATCACTCATCAGTTTGGGGTGATCTAATCAAAGTGATAAGAGTACACTGAACATATTGATAGTGCTGCCTACACATGCAACTTACGTTAAAGTCCCAATTGGTTTTTGAAAATGATGTACCGTCTAATTGGGTATCTTGAAACAGCTGGGTAACTTGGAACGCATTAACAGACATGCGTATACAAGCCTTCTTACGTGCCCATTCGAGTTAATCCTCTAAGCACTTCTCTCACTTCGAGTATTATGAGTAGTGGACGGTCGAAATTTATAATACTGTGCGAGCCTCTTCGTGCGTTCCAAGTTACACAGCTATTCCAAGAGATACCCCAGTTAACCGCAGGGACGTACCGAAGAGTCTTTCCTGGGGGGGGGGGGGGGTAAAAATTTTGAAAGTCCCAACTGACTCAACTCAGAATTTCCAAGTATCCGAAGCCGGGGGGTGGGGGAAAACTTTTGACCTGTTAGATTTTTCTAACTGATGGATTTTCCCAACTGTTGAGTAAAAAATTCCTACATGGGGGGCGTAAGTTGCCCCCTACTCCCTATCGGTTTGTCCCTGGTTAACAGTACACAGTTTTAACGAGCTCACAACCCTCACAAGTCGAGTAAAATTGTCGAATTATTCTGAACCGAGTATGGTGGAATGGCTTGGTCGTATTCGATGTCATTTCTTGATAATTATTTAAATACATCAATGAACAAACTAATATTAGTTTATTTTCAATAACTTGCGAGGGGCTCGATTCCAAAAAGTACTTAGTCTATTCAACACCGCGTCGAAAATGCGATCTTAGCGACATCTGCTGGTCAGATGTGGAAATGTGACTATCAGAATTATGAAAAATACCGGATCTATCTCCCTATATGTGTTCTAAGATCTCGCGTGTTCTGGACACATTTCCAAGAAGTACTCAGTCCCTGTTTGGATTCATATTTGGGAAACTACTGTTTTGGACTAACCACTTTTTTGAATCAAGCTCTTTCAAATGTTTGGATGGTTGTGCCTCTGGAAAGGCTGTCTCGAGAACTTCACATGTACTGGACAAATACGGTACGTTCTCACGGAGGATGTAACGCATTTCTTTAGTAAGGTAGGTATTTGCGGGTAATAACGCCACTCATTTTTTTAATGCAATCAGCCCCCCCCCCCCCACAGAAAAATAAAAACAGTTTCTGATATTGAATAATAACTAATATCAATTTTAAAAGATTATATGTAAAAAAAATTCTTAAACAAAAAACTTTTCTTTTGATACAAAATTAAAAGCAATAAGTTGAAAAAAAACATAACGCGTCCTATTAACCCCCCCCCCCCCGCCCGTTCATACGAACGAGGCATTACAATCACCGGCCGTGTTACCACCAGATCAGAAAGATAGGTACTGTGCGTGTGCACACAGCAACAGGCATCAAATATTCTCCGCATATTTACCCAATGGGAAAAGAAAAAAGGCGATTTTGTCCATAAACGTGGACATAAAATATTATTCAACGTGGATACTCACGTATTTCTGGTATCCACGTTGAAGGACGTGAATCTTTCGACACTTAGAAGCAGTCTGTAGAAACAGCCTTTAAAACTTCTCCGTGCAGAGACTACTTTCCTAAATGAATTTTTGGTACTTCATAAAACCGTGATTCGTGAGATTGTAACCCACGGTGTTGCTGTGTGATCGTACAGTATCATCTTATCACACTCTGTAAACGTGAAAAATTTGTCTTTCAACGTGGACAACTATTTTTTTACAACCCCCCCCCCCCCAAAATCAAATTTCGCCCGGCCGGTACCGAAATATGGTTTCTCAATACCCCTAGTATCGATTTCAACCAAAAAAATTTGAAACACACCGAAAAAATTGTAACATCGAAGGGAAACCGCTATCCGAAATTCTGCGCGACGATTTTCTAAAAGTAACCTCTCTGTACTCCGATTTGCGTTAAATCGGATTTGAAACGCAAATTTAAAGGAATTAGAGATTTTGTGCACGAATGCAGGAGGAGAAAATGGGAATGGGGGGGGGGTCATATAATCAGAGCCTGCGATGGTAGATGGGGGAACAAAATCCTATTCTGGTTCAGCGAAAACGAAAGGAGAATAGGTCGTCCGAGGGCGAGATGGAGGGATGAGATCGCGGAATTCATTCAGGATAATCAATTTCACCGGGTAGCGCGGGGCCGGGCCGAATGGGCTCGGCTAAAGGAGTCTTTTGCCCAACAAATGGGCTTGGCGCGAGTAGGATTATGATTATACTATGTTAAATGCTAAACTATATGATTTCTCGCCAATAGAAGACAAAAGAACCTCTCTGTACTCACTGTTGTAACTAATTCTTAAGATGTAACCTTTATATTCGTCGCAAATAGCCCAGATCCTGAGCGACAAACAATAAACGTATTAAATAAATTTAAAAAAAAGTGAACCTTATTTTTTTCGGTTTCTGTCCACGTTGAATTGTCCATTTTTCGGAGAATCACCCGGCTAGTAAGCGAACTGCGGCTGCACCCTCTTCCACACAGAGAAAGAGAACTCTAACGCAATAAAATTACGGGGAAAGCAACGGGAAACCACCCCCACGCAAGCAATTACTGCCTAACTCTAGCTTGTTATCAAAAACATATTTCAATTTGGGAAATATACAGTGTTAGTCGGTTTTCCTTCCGCCATAGGAAAACTATTTCTTCGCGAAACCAGTTGGACGTTGTTTCGCCCGGCGAGCGGTCTCTTCGACAAGAATTTCATGGGAAATATTCGGGGAAAACTCCGATGGCTTTTGAAGAATGTTATCAAGAATCTTCAGGAAAAATTTTCTAAATCTGTGAAGAATTTCATCGTAAATCTTCGGGAAAAATCTCGAATGATTTTAAAGCAATTTTATTGTAAATTTTCGGAAAAAATGTCCAATAGGTAATTTCCGAAACATCGCATTGGAAATCTTTAGAAAAGATCTCCATTATTGTTTTTCAGAAAAATTTCGTGAAAATTCTTCGAGAAAATTTCCTGATAATTTTTGGAGAATTTTATAGAAAGCACTCGGGGAATAACACCAAGAATTTTGAAGAATTGTACCGAAAATCTTCAGAAAATACCTTCGATTATTTTCAAGGAATTTCATGAAAAATATTCGGGACAATTCCTTTGATTTTCAAAGATTACTTCTGACGAAATTTATCGAAAATTATTGAGGGTAAATGTCCAATCATTTTCTATGAATTTTATCGGACATCATTGAAAAACATTATCCGATGATTTCAGGAGAAATTTGTGGGAAATTTCAGGAAAACTCTGCAATTATTCCAAAGGATTTTATCGGAAATCATTGAGAAGTAAATTCGATGATTCTTGACGGTATAATCATTGGAAATTCTTTCAAAAGATTTTCAATGAAATTCTTCGGAGATTATCGGAAATTTTTTCCCAGAAATCTCTGATGAAATTCCTTAAAAATTATCGGAGATTTTTCCTGAACATTTCTGATGGAATTCTTGTGAGATTATCGAAATATTTATCCCAAAAATTTCTGATGCTGGAAATCATCGACATATTTCGGTAGATAATAAATTGTGATATCCTGTCTAAAGTATCTCAATTTCTCGAAAAAGTTATGAAAAATTAGATAATCGAAGTTTGCTTCTCTTCCCATGCGCCTGAAGTGTCTTACAACTCCGTATAATAGGTCAGTGATTTGGATAATCTTTTGTGATTTGTATCCTTAATTATGATATCTAAGAGCTTTGTTCAATTGCTGTGAAATTTTCCTATGTTTCAACATTTTAGTGTTTTACTCTTCATTATAGGAAATTATTTTGTTGCAGTTTAAGCATACCTTTTTGTACCTAACAGGAATTAACTTAGAAAATACAATTTTTATTAGCAAGATATCGCTTTTCTGTGCTTCAAGAAGACCTATAAATTGACTTGACGTACGAGTAGGTATGTGCGTACAGATGATGAACACGTTAGCTCGAGAAACTAATAAAAATTGTTTACTTACTTGGATGATGATCGCCAAATCTCGGTATTTTTGTCATCTTCATCCGAATATCTCGTGAACTACAAATGCTAGGTAGAATAGTATATATTACAACACAAGTATTCGAAAAATGAGCTCACTTTTGATACTCGAATTGTATTATATTTTTCAAAACGAATGTATGGAAAGACCAAAACAGAGTCCATTAAAATTCCTGTTACGATCCAAAAACGGTAGAATTAGAACGGAATTCTGAAAATAACCACCGTTTCTTTTAAAACAACTGAATGACAAATAATCAGAAGGGAGCAGGTTAGAATAGAAGTGTGTAGATAAATGAACAAACAAATTGTTTGTTCGTTCTTTTCACTTACACACCATGAGTAAAAAGTAACTTCTCAGTCATACTGTGAGTGAAAAGTAACTTAGTCATAGTTACCTTTTGTTCCTTTTTTTGTAATGCTATATGTTCACGAGGAAACGCTCTTTTGATATAATAGTTTTGAAATAGTAGGTATATTACAACACAAGTATGAAAAGTGAGCTTTATCATGACAAGTGAACATACTTGCGCGAAACGACCCAAAGGCGAGTGGAGGGATGTATAGTGCACTACCAGAGTAGTGCACAATACGAGTATATATAATCATGTGGTGTGTGTATCGTATCTCTGTTCTACAATACTGAATAATACTCGGACAATACCAAGTATACTCGGTATTGTAGCCACAGGTAATTGTTTTTGTTATATGGTATCACCAATTACAAGTATCACTGATAAGGCATTGTTGGTACCTGCACTAGTGCCCTATCAAATACTAACTCGCAACAAATATTATCTGACACCCTACCACCTAACCTACCCTAGGAACATGGTATGAAGATAAAACGCAACTCTCTACAAGTGTATCGCCCAGAGATGAGTCATAATACAGGGATAATCATTAAACAATTGAACAAGTATACTCGGGATCGGCATTGTAAAACCGAGTACTAAGTATGGAATTGTAATCGCTCTGCAACAATACGATACCACAAGTACAGTTTTATTGGTATCGTGCACTGCTCTGGTACCTACAAGTCATGAAATATGAGTTAACTTTGATACTTTTATTGTTTTCAAAACTATTGTATCAAAAGAGTGTTTTCTAGTAGCAACGTTGCTTTGCAAAAGAATCACTTTTAACAAGACATTGCCGCATTAACGCACAACATAACCGCACAACATAACCATAACAAGTTACTTTCACGCATAGTGTGACTGAAAAGTTACTTTTCACTCATAGTGTGACTGAAAAGTTACTTTTCACGCATAGTGTGACCAAAAAGTTACTTTTCATGCATAGTATGAGCGAAAAGAACAAACAAACAATTTGTTCCCCCACCAAGGATGTACCTAGTTTGGTATGCCAATAGTGCCTTAATAGTCGTTTGACTGTAGAGCACTGTGCAGATATAGATCTACCTAATTATTAACAAGTCTTTCTGTTGGCCTCTATCAATGGCCGCCGTGATCGCTATTACCTCTGCTTGGAGGATAGTGACATCCTCACCTAGTGCCATTGAATATTTGTCAGCGCCGTTTGCATTCGTGATCCCAATTCGTGCACCTTGGTCATTTTTTGACATGTCTTTCTTGCCCTGGAATATTGTGCCACCTATTTTCCAATGCCTCTCGTGATGGGTATCATTGCACGGTGTGGTTTGTCACAGAAGTGTTCCATCGTGATTCCGCCGTGATTCTGTCCCTCGGCATCCTAAACATTTGTCCATCGTCCCCACTATGCCACATATCCTTCTGTGGCCTGTGTTTTAGGCACGAAGGTTTGGTTGGCCCAGACGATAGGCCCCCATTATCTCAGCTACTTCTGTAGCAGTGTGAAGTGGTGGCAAGTTTCTTTCATCAGCACCGTTCGCATTGTCCCCATTGTCGTCACGCATATAGCCTTTACAGGTGGTCCAGTTCCTCTCTGAAACTCACCAGGTGGACACGGCCCTACCACACATGCCTGCCGTATGTGTGATTCTGGAACATATTACACCGGTATATGTATATCCGCATTGTATCATCTGAAAGAGGGTCCTAAGGTGATGCACACAAAGGTACGGCAAGCCCAACCAATCCCTTTTCTTATTTTCTAATTAGAGCTGATAATTAATAACTGGGAGTCAATTGTAATGTAGAACTTCAATATGATAACGCCTTCAACACGTATATGCAATACAAAACACACCGATGTACATTTTCAAGATTTCTAATTTTCTGGGGGGAAATGGAAAAACGCGAATAAATTTGGACTGGAGACGGCTAGAGCGAAACGGTTTGAAATTTTGGCGAGAGGAGATCATTTCTGACAGAATAAAGGTAATTAAAAATTAGAACCTCTCTTGCAAGAAGCAACATTTTCTCCGTTTTGCTTTATCTCTGAGGGTTCCTTAGGGAAGTGAGCTTTTTTTTTTTTTTTTTTTTTTTAGTTGAATTGACACATGTGTCAGAAATGATCTCTCGCCAAAATTTCAAAACGTTTTACTCCAGCTGTCTCCAGTCAAAAGGTTTTCGCATTTTTCCACTTCCCCCAGAAAATAAGAAATTTCGAAAACGTATATTGATGCATCGTGGGTGCATATTCAACGTGCAGAAAGCATTACGGCAATAATGTTTCCATTTTCAGTTACATTCTGAGAATTTTTGAGAAAAGTGGTAACGCCTTCAACGCGTTGAATGTTCAGTACAAAACTCCCCAATATGCATTTTCAAGATTTCAAATTTTCTGGGGGGAACTGGAAAAACGCGAAGAGTTTTTGATGGGAGACAGCTAGAGCAAAATGGTTTAAAATTTTGGTGACAGGAAGTCATTTCAGACAAAATGAAGGTAATGGAAAGTTAGAACTTTTCTTGTGCGCAGCTGAATTTTCTCCATTTTGCTCGGTCGTTAATAATTTTTAAGAAAAATGAGCTTTTTTTAGGTGAAAGGACAGTCTTATTCAATATTTTCCCCTCCAAATTTTAAACAAAATTTCTCATTTTCTGGGGGGAATTAGAAAAACGCGAAAAACTTTTGTTCGGAGACAGCCAGAGCAAAATGGTTTGAAATTTCGGTGACAGGAGGTCAGTTCAAATAAAATGCGAGTAATGAAAAGTTCAAACTTTTTGCTCGACCTCTGACAGTGCTTGAGAAAAATTATCGTTTTTTTGGGTGAAAAGACAAGTCCTAAAATTTTCTCCTCTATCTAAACTTTCAAACCGCGCTGCTCTAGCTGTCTCCAATCAAAAGTTTTCCGTTTTTCCAGTTCCCCTTAGAAAATGAGAAATTTCAAAAACGTTAGTGGTGCAGTATGTGTTGCATATTCAACAAGTCGAAGGTGCTACCACATTTAAATTTTCATTTTCGTTTACACTTTTCTGAATTTTTGAAAAATGTGACAACGCCTTCAACAGCTCATGACGCTCTCCTTTACTTCCCTTTCCCTCAGGGCTGTTGTTGTTGATTCATGAGAGGACGCATCAAACGCTCCCGAATGTTGCCAGGGGATAATTTCCACCAGTCATCCTTCTTTCAACTGCCGTAACAAGCGAGTGCAGTGATGACCCAACTGACCTGTCTGTCCTGTATGCATGCTGGTTCTTGTTTAGTGGGAACTTTTCAAGGTAACCTCTCTTAGGTGCCTGTCTATACCAGTATTTCCAAAATTTTTAGCATGAATGATGAATGACTTACCGGCCTGTAGGATTTGGCTTGATAATGGTATGTGCCTCGTTTAGGCAGAAACACCACTTTCACACGACTTCATGGTTTTAGGATGTGCCCTAGAGCTACTGATGCCTCTAGTTCTATCTGGAAACAGACTGGATAGATTGCATCTGGGCCCGGTGCTTTGTATAGTGAGAATGTGTTTTCCGCCCAGCATACCCTGTCCGGTATAACCACCTCCTTCGCCATTTCCCAATTCATACCGCTTTGCGTGCGACTGGCTCTCGGCTGTTTTCAATGATATTTGCTTCTGGAAAGGGCGTGTTAATGAGGTGCCCTATTGCCTCTCTCGGGGTTTAGAAAAGCCACCTGTCGGAAGTTCGAGCAGCTCCTCTTCCACTTTCCTTTCTTTACCAAGGAGTTTTTGCAGATGTGCCGTCTCCGGTATCTTTTCTATAGACTCGTAGAAACGTATTCATCCCCCCCCCCCTGTTTTGACTCGCTTAACTGCTCTTTTATATGCTTTTTAGGCTTTATGATACAATCCCCAGTAATCTGGTGTATTATTTTTCAGTGCATCCCTCCGCTTTCTTTGAATATAGGTTTGAGGGTTACCTACTGCATTAGGTTTGTGAAATTATCATGCTTGTACTTCAATGATGAAAATACTCATGTTATGTCAAAGATAGTAGTTGATTTTGAAAATCGTTGGATCATGGGCGCCCGCAGAGAGTAGCGAGCGACCGCTACCTCAAAAGCTTTTCATTTTTTTTTCATTTTTTTTTGTGCATCATTAGAGATTTTTGTGATTTATGTAATTAAATCGTTCAATAGTACGTTTATTAACATTCGTCAACGATAAGGACTGCGCATGTTCGTTTTTTCAGTTACCAGTCAGTGACTCATGCCCGTATATTCACTAATCTCAATTCAAATAATACGAATTGAATCGCTTAGAACCAAAAGGGGTGAAGTCCGCTTTTGTCGTTATTGCTTTTTTCACGAATTACGGAGCATTGAAGTATCAAGTATTGTGGATCTGCTGGTGTGGTCAAAATTCCGTGGAACAGCTGTGAAAGTGCTTTTTAGCAACATCGCTTTCTGTGAATTTTTTGTAATGAATTTTTTCAAAAAATGTATTTTTCCAGAAATTGTTTGAAAATGATGTGTTTTAGTGTAAAAAATAGAAATAAATAGAAAAATTCTGGCCAACCCCCCTCTTTTTGCCTTTTTATACCTAAAAGGTGCTATTTTCAAAAACGAAATCGCAATTTTCCAATACAGCTTCAGAACTTTTTTTCTTACAAGCAGGGATTTTGCTTGATTGGAATGGGACCTAGACTAAAGTGACCCCTTTATGTCTGGCTATAAAAGGGAGGACAATTTCGATCCGTAAAACTGCAAAAAAAAATCGTTCAGAACCAAAAGGGATTAAGTCCAAAAACTTTTAAGCCCCCCCCCCCAGCTCCGGCCCATCAAAATTTTATTTGATAGGACCGGGCTTAAAAGTTGTCTCTTGTGACCCCCTACCACCACCCTGAAAGACGTATTCCACGATTTTCAAATTTTCGAATAACACAGTTTTTTTCGCTTCCTGAAAAGTGTGATTTTTGAACTTAACCCCTTTTGGTTCTAACCGATTCAGTTATGGTAGTCAGCATTTTCTCTTGCTACCACCAAAAAATTCTGCGTGTGGCTATGAACACAGATTCGAATTCGTCTCGAAAGATTGAGTAATTAGCACCAACGCCAACGCCAAAACATTCCAAAAAATTTTTCGCCTCAAAAATTTTCAAAATCAAACATTTTGATCTAAAGATTGTTTTTAACTCAATTTTTCACGCTGAGTTCGAATTCGATGTTCAAATTTGGCGGTAACGCTTCGTTCGCGAAATAAATCCGAAAATGTTGTCGACATGGGCCAAAAAATGAGTCTAGCTCAAATTTAACAAGGGGTTCGAATTCGCCTCGAAAAATTAAGTGATTAGCCAGCGCCGACGCCGAAGCTCTCCGAAAAATGTTTCTCCCCAAAAATAATGCAATGTATATAGTATGGAAAAATTTGAAAAATCAAAATATTTTGGATTAAAGACAATTTTTACTCAATTTCTCACGCTGAGTTCGTTTAAATTTGGCGGTGATGCTTCGTTCCCGAGATAAATTCGAAAATGTGGTCGAAATGGGCCACAAAGTCACGATCCTCGTGATCTCGTGTACCAGACCCACAAAGTCACGCCCCTCGTGATCTCGTGTACCAGACTCACGAAGTCATGACCCCTGTGGTCTTATGTATCGGGCCACGAAGTCGTGACCCTCGCGATCTCGTGTACCGGACCCACGAAGTTCGTATTCAGTGTGGAAATTTGGCGGTGACGCTCCGTTCCCGAGATAGGCTCGAAAATGTGCTCGAAATGGGTCAAAAAGCTAG
Organism: Acanthococcus lagerstroemiae; assembly: GCA_031841125.1. NCBI lineage: Eukaryota > Metazoa > Arthropoda > Insecta > Hemiptera > Eriococcidae > Acanthococcus > Acanthococcus lagerstroemiae. The sequence goes on along the minus strand of CM063106.1, from coordinate 28,644,237 downwards.
TCTAGCTCAAATTTGACAACGGGTCTGAATTCGTCTCGAAAAATTGAGTAATTAGCACCAGCGCCGATGCCGAAGCTCTCCGAAAATTTTTTCACCCCAAAAATGACATGATGAGTATGAAGAAATTTTCAAAATTTCCAAAATCAAAAATTTTGAAATAAAGACTGTTTTCTATTCAATTTTTTACGCTGAGTTCGAATTCAGTGTTCAAATTTGGCGATGACGCTCCGTTCCCAAGATAAATTCGATAATGTGGTTGAAATGGGCCAAAAAATGAGTCTACCTCAAATTTAACAGCGGATTCGCATTCGTCTCGAAAAATTGAGTAATTAGCGGTAATTATTTACTAATCTCAATTCAAATACAAAAATCAGGGTTAAATTATGGTCGTCAGCATTTTCTCCCGCTACCTCATAAAAAAATTCTGCGGGCGTCCATGGGCTTTGGATATAGTTGTTGCTTTCATAGATAACCACGAATATTCATAACAAGGACGTGTAATTTATTATGGATGTTTTTAATCATATATGAGGATTACTTTTGAGTCACCTTTGGTACATATTTGAGCCTTCCATTTAGTAGTGACGTTTTGCTATCGATGAGACGTACAAACGTACATATATGTGACCTGGAATCATGAAATGTGCCTCTGGTGTCAATCATTTTCCACTTTCTTGACAATTCTTACAGAAAAATCATGCTCTTTCGAATGAAATAAATTGCAGCGTCCTATCTTTATTTGTATTTCCGCAAATTGCATTTAAAAATTATGTCAAAAGTTGAAAAACATCCGTTTACATGGCGTTGTGTTAAACAGGCCAAGGGGAATGACAGAGAACAAGAATTCGAAACGCGGTTGTCATAGCAACGCGTAAACGCACCACCACAGATGTACACGCTATGTACATCTGTGCGCACCACTACCACCATCCCATCTTTACACTCGTGTATCTTGAAAACCTGTTTTTGCACGAGAGGTACATTTCATAATTCCAGGTCACAATACACATCCATGCTTGAAATCATTTTTTGTACACGTACGTTTAATGATTGTCGTTTCTCATGCTCTTCAGATTATTAAATTTCACTGGTCTAACCTAAAGATGATTTAGGTATTTATGATTCTGAAATATCTTCACTGTGAATGTAAAATTAAGTATCGTTCTTGATTTTTTTTTTTACGCTCTTGAGAAATCTATTCCCACAATCACGCGAACACAGAATACCAATGTGTGATAAAAAATGATTACTTCAAAATAAGTATATAAATAAATTAACAATGGTAACTAAACATAATACGATAAAATTACAGAAATCGGTGCAAACAGTTACTTACTGAAACAACAGGTACATATGTTTATAACAGATCTAGACAATATTCAAATCGTTGCGATGGTAGCTTATCTCTAGCACCAAAAATATTATAAAAATATTGAATACATCCAGCTACAATCATTATTAACATTCAACTGGTCGTGAATACGATTTAGCTGTGATTTGATCATCGGACATAAATATTACTTCATTCATAGCTCGGTCTACATGACTGAAAAGATAACTGAAATTGAAGTGCGGCGAAAGAAGCAGAAGAAAAAAGCTGATCACAATTGCGAAAATATTTATGGCTGCGTATCATGTGATAATACTGAGAATAAAAATTCTTTTTGAAACACCATTTTACATATGCCTGGTGTTTCCAAATGCTCCACATCCAGCCTGAGAAGCTCCTTTGTTGTAACCCATCTGAAGATTTAGTTGCCCTTCGTGGGCTCGCAGCTGTTCTTGCGTAAACTCGCGTTTATGTTCATCAGCCATTTTTGGGCCAAGTCTAGGTCCCTTGTACTCCGGATGCTTTTGTGTCTGAAAAGAGGTAAATTATTTCAATTATTTCCGCTCCATGTACAGGAACGCACAGCTAACTCTTCTGATGTTCAGGACGAAATGTCTTATGTAAATTAGAAACAATATCATTCCCATTAGCAGTTTTGGATTCCAAGGCTCGGGTTGAGAGCAAATCAGAAAAGAAGCAGTTTTAGTGACGGCAATATTTGAAAATTTTTGATACCAATAATATCGATATTTCTCATTTCAGTATCAATACTGGTTCAATACTAACTTCTAAGTATGATATTTCGATATTTTATCTTTATCAATATTTTGCCATTACTATTTTCTTTAGTGATGGCAATATTTAAAAATTTTTGATATCGATGGATCGATATTTCTTATTTTAATATCTTGATAGTAGTCTGATATTTCTATAAATATCAATGTTTTGATAATTTTCTATGTTTTACCATCACTATTGCTTCTGGTGATGGCAATATTTAAAAATTTTTGACATCGATAATATCGATGTTTCTCATTTTAATGTCGATATTGATTTCATATTCCAGAGAATATCGATATTTCAATATTTTCCATTGCTAAGCAGTTTAATAACAGGTCTGCTTCTATACAAATAATACCTACACCTGCCCAGTTTTTATTTTAGATGCGTCATGTCTTATAAAATTCATAAAGTTTATATCTTTAAATTAGCTGCGAATAGTATAAGTGTACTCAATTGTCAAGTGCCGGTGCAGCTAGAAGAAAAATTCTGGAGAAGGGTAGGTAGGTACAGGTGTAGGAAACCGTGTACGGATGACAACATGCACCCCCAGTGGTCACAAAAATATATAATTCCCGGTATTCGTAATTAGAGTACGAGTACTTACTAATCGTCCCAGAGCATACAAGCATAATGTCACTTGGACGATATTTCTCCTTTCAAATAAATCGGCTGTCTGGAAAATTTCTTCTTCAGGAACGCCATACTTTTTCAGTGCAGCCTGAAATCTGATATCGTAATCATTATAGACACGATTGAAGAATACCTAAGTCACTCCATATGGATACGTGCCTTATACAAGGTGTCTCTTATGCAATGACCCCTTTTCTATCTGGTAAGTAGACAACCTACCCTAACAATATGTAGATATGTTTGCTTACTCTTACTTTTTAAGGGATTGAGTTACAGTCAAATTTTGAAAAGTTTTCTATGTTTGAATTTTTTGTTTTTTCTCACGACTGGAAATAGACAAAAAAAAAATGGTACCAGTAGGTAATAGTAGATCAGGGCAGTTGTGGTAACCACAGAAAAAAATGCTCGGAATCGGTTCAGCAGGTGTTCATAAAATCAATTTTAGTACAAATTATATCAGAAAATTTTCACTTTTTGTTTTCAATTTCCTGTGAAACTTGCCCTTATAAGCTCCTGTATTTTGGTATTTGCAATAGATTGCACATTATGTCATTAGAAATTTATACAAGAAGAAATAACGATAGTAGAAGATATCAAGAATCGAAAATTGAAGTACATAGCAGAAAAAATCCGGGAAAAGGGCGTTTTCATGCTGGCAGTACAAGGACGAATTCAGGGAAAGCCCATCAGAGGTAGAAGAAGATCGGAGCTTGTAACTAAGAATTCGCCAGTGAATTCTGCGTGCCAGAATCTACGTGATACGATCAGATGTGCCAGGAATCGAAGAATATAGATGTACGCAACCTCTTGATGCAAGAGAAGCGACCAAAATACGACGACGACGAATTTTGTGCTAAGTAAAATTTATTTTATGAAAATCATGTTTAACCACTTTCCTTGATCTTTAATTTTTTTGTGTGTGTGGTTACCACAATAAATTGTCATCTTGCGCCTCCTTGCATCGGTATGCGCCACAGTTCGGGGAATATGGTCAAAATGTTACCATATCCGAATTTAGAGACCTGTGGAACCAATTATTAGATATACCCATATTAAACTTTACAAAATATTGGACCCCTCCTCCCTCATTACATAGACCTCAATTTCAAATATGGGGTAAATAGATGAAAGGAAGGAGGCGAATAAGCTCTGTAAACGATATAACCCTATGAAGTGGAAAAGTAGCTGAAGAAGATGATTATCTTCATAAGGTTTGTGCATCTGTGTTAATAAGTAATAATTCTTAACGGGGGTATCTTGAACTCCATTTTGAGCAGTTCTAATCCAGATACAATAAAATGGTCTTACGGGAAATTTAATGTACAGTCTATTGCAAATAAGAAAACAGTAGCTTAAGAAGGCAAGTTTCACGGGAAATTGAAAAAAAGTGAAAATTTTCTGATAGAATTTGTACTAAAATTGATTTTGTGAACAGTTGAACCGATTTCGACCATTTTCCTTCTGTAGTTACTACAACTGCCCTTCACTACTTATCTCATACTAGTACCATTTTTCTATCTCCAGTCGTGAGAAGGAAAAAAATGTTAAAGATGGAAAACTTTTCAAAATCTCGGCCCCTTAAAAAGTAAGAGTATGCACACATATCTACATATCATCAGGGTAAGTTGCCTACTTACCAAGTGGAAGGGGGTCATTGCAAAAGAGACACCCTGTATAAATATTTGACATTTAGTTAAAGGAAAAACAACAGATGATACCTTACGTCGGTATGTATGTTAGTACAGATCTACTCAGGGGCAAAAAAAGCTTGTCGGAGTGTATGTGGGGAGGAGAAATTGGTCAAATATGCCACCAAAATAAAAACTGCTAAACGGTTTTTACATCTAGCAGACTGCAGACTGTGGGCTGACATTTTCCAAAAGCAAAAAAAAAAAAGTATCAAAGAAATGGACAAAGAATTAATATTTTTTTGTATTGCTAACTCTTGGTTCAAAAATCCGAATAAATGGTCGAATTCACAGACGAAATTCGACCCCGAAGATTCATTGGGGTAGGGGCTTACTCCCCGCTCTGCCCCTATTAAGTGATATAAAACACATGTGTTATATCTTAGCCTCTCGACTACTAGGTGGCGTCTCTCCACTTTTTTATCTCCCGTGCTAATCTTTTCATTTTTGAGAAGGATTTACACATTGTATCCTTCATTATACTTCCGGAATTATTATTCATATTGTGAGTTGCCATCATAATTTTTGTGGTGGAGACACACATCTCCAAGAGAAAATACTGATGTAGTTTCAACCCTTGCTTTCATTAGGGTTTATCTGTCGGAGTTTTCCTTCTCCTGTGTGCTTTTAGTTCTTTTTTAAGCTCCCTCACCACGCCAAGGTAGCACACACAGAGGATTCATTTTTCAGAAACTTAAAGCCCCAATAAATTACCTACATAAATGCATGGGCAATCTGAAGTTATTCAACGTAATATTAATTTTACACGATTCCTCATGAACTTGGTAAGTAAATATATGATTCAAGAATTAGGTCCACGAAAATTGCTAACCAATTTTGATATTATTTTCTGATTTCATTGATGTTGTTAACTTTATTTTGATGCTATCAATTTTTTCTCGATGTGTTAAATTTGACATTTTGTTATAGGAAGGGGGAAATGTAAGAACATATTTTTTATTTTCAAAAAATGCATTAATTTTATTATAGGTCTTGAAAACACTATTTTTACAGGTATTTATTAGAAACGTTTGTTTTAAAGAACCATCCCTGATAAAATACTACCCTCGTCTGTTATCAAAATATAAACTTGGAATGTAAAATCGGGTGGAACTAAAAGATAACCACAAGTTTTTTCATCTTCCCTTCCTTGTAACTTCTGACAACCTAAGTTTAGTCTTCTCTAAAGCTTTCTTTTTGAAAATTGGAAATTCGAAAAGCTTCTTTTCATCCCCGATGAGTTCTTATAATCCTTAAAAAACGAGTGTATTTAAAAATCTACTTTTCTGTCGAAATTCCAAATTCGTTATTGCTTTTCCAACACTGTTAGCTCAACTGGATATCAAATTCGATGCAACAAGCTTAAAATTAGGGTCGAGATACGAATGAGATCAATGTTCTCCCTGGAAACTTCGTTTACCCCGACCCTTCGCTAAAAGATGGAAAATTCATTATTACACCTTCATCTCTTGCGGAAGTTGCCCCTCTTAAAATTTGCTTTGTCAAGTTATAACTCAACTTATAAAGTAAAGTGCTACTTATTAATTCAAATGTCAATTAATAGTCAAAATTTCGCCGCTAGAGGGCATGAGAGTTTTATTATTTTATTAGTGTCCAGCAGACACGCAGTACTTGAGTATGATCCGTACTGTCAAAGTGATTTTGATTATTCGCGTTGAAGATATGAGATGTGGAAAAATTTGCCTGTTTTCGGCGTGATAACATTCTTGTATTTTCAAAGTCCATCATCAGAATCGAAAAGTAAGTACTTCATGCCATATTTTGGAATTTTGTAATCGTGCGTTCAAAGGACATACTAAGGAACATTTTTCAAATAATCAACAGGCGATTAAGTAGCTACTTATCGAGTGCGGGTCCTGCGAATTGGAGATGGAATAGCCCCAAATTGGGGTTTGCTTCCCCCTGAACCATGCCGGGCAAAGGTTTCCTGTAGACGCTCCCATTCGTTTCTATTCCTCGCTATTCTTTGAAAGTTATTTATTTAGAAATTTATTAATGTCGTCTGTCCATCTCAACGTTTGTTTGTTTACCTCTTCCTCTATTTTCCGTCCATCGGTTGCCCAAATGTGGCCCTATAGGTCCATCGGTCCTCTCTGAGACAGGAGATGTATCCCGCCCACCCCCATTTTATTCTTTTGATCTGCCAAACTGAATTGTAAATGAATTTTAATTTTCTTTTAATAGTCAAGATTCTTACCCTATCCCTTGATATCCCCAGCATTGATCCCTTCTTGTGTTTTGAAACTGACTGTACCTCAATCCTATCATCATGTTTTCTGATTTCAGTAAGTTAGGTAGCCCATTTGAGAGTTGCAGAACACATGAAAAAGAGAAAATTCAATACAATGAAGAAAACAATTTGACCAATAAGGGCTTTAATTATTATTTTTTTTTTTTTTGACCAATAATTTTAGCTGATGTTTGCTTTTTCTTGTTATCAGTCTGCCGAATGAAATGACGAGGAGGCTTTTTGACATTTCTATGAGTTTTGTATTTTACCTTGGTTATAATAAATAAATTATTGAATCTCGCGTTCTTCTTTTCCTTCTGCCAATTTCAGATAGTTTTTTTCAGATTAAGCCAAACATTGGTTGGCCAATAATTGGCAAATTTTAACATATTTTCAAAAATTCACAGAAAATAGCACTTGAGCTCGACATCGGTGCGTGTACGTGAAACTCATTCCTCATGGCATACATTGCCATATGTGACCTGACTCGTGAAAAGGCGGTTAAGGGGCAAAATGTTTAGATTTTTCTCGTTGATGCCATGTGAAAGAGCATGAAATTTCCTATAGAAAACATCGAAAACTTGAAAATCGATTTTTTTGCCCCTTAACCGCCTTTTTTCACGAGTCAGGTCACATATGTTATGATTAAAAATAGAAAATTCTGTAGTCAATAATTGGCAACAGTTGCCAAACTTCGGTTTGAGGACCCTTCGTAGGATGCCTGTGGATTAATCTGGGGGGGGGGGGGGGATAGCAGCGCCATCTTGCCATATGGTGTAGTGCAAGGATATTCCATCGATTCCAAAATGAACTCCCCCTATGTAATTAAAACTCGAGATATGATCGTCCAAAAAAGCTATGACCAATAAATGGTACATTATACTTTATCGAATCCTGTATCAAATTTACCCACAACAGTAATTTTTTGGGTCCATATTTCTTAGGTGAAGTTGAACTGAAACAATTGGAATTACCTTTGAATATTCTCCATTAACTGGAAGTTAGTGCCCTTAGTTTGAATCTTGTTCACCGATCCTGGAGCAATTTTATTTATTAAATTACATAGAACCACACCGTCACGAAGAACATCCTCGTAAGGTTGATTAGGTAATTTCTCGCCGAGGACATTCTCGATCCAGGTTATAACTTCTTGTTCTTGTTCTTTATTTCTCACCTGCAACATGAAAAATACAATTCGAGTGTGATGAAACTGCGTAAGTACTATACGAATTACTGAAACCGAGAAACGTAGGTGTACAGCAGCAGACCTCCCTAATGTTATGGAAGAACGAAAAAGCAATTATTTTGATAGGTATTACAATTTTGTTTTGATCTATTCTAAACACTCTTTTATAACTTAGTTAATGACGAATAACAGCAGAAAATCGTCCATTAATCTCAGACCTCTTCGTGTGAGAACTTCATCTGCCAAGTCATGTACCATTTCATCAAACGTAAGAAATATTGTAAATTATACGAGTATGTGCTTACTTATCTTCGAAATAAAAGTTTATTTACACCTAAGCGCGTCATTTCATAGCCTCACTTTAGTTTTGGATCAGTGACAACAGTCACGAGAGAGTAATGATTTCATTTTCTTTTTCGGTCAGTGTCTTATGAAAAATACGAAAATAAAATAAAACAGTTCGTTACAAATTGAAACCACTCGTCACCATTAGTAGCACAGTAGCAGGTGAAATTGTGAAATGTATGATTGCTTAAATAGTAAGAGTAGGATTTGGAATGTTCATTAAATCATTAGGTAGGTTAAGTACTGATTCCATTGAAATGTTGAAGACGTACCGGGTTTTTATTAATTCATGGGTAATTACTCTTTGTAAAAATCTATGGTATTAATTTTTCGCCTATGGATACATGTGACAGACATTACTATGCGATATTAATATCAAATGAGAGAGTACGCTATGTACCACAATAATCGAGGTACTTGACATATGAGGAGTTATCTGTCAAAAGGGCGTCCGTTCAATGTATTTCTTACGGAACGGATGCCCTTTTGACAGATAACTCCTCATATACTGTGTAGCATTGAATTAGTACTGTTTGTCATACGAGAGATGTATAATCTATTCATGTATTCCTCAGTTATACTCATATTTTTGAAACTAAAACATTAGGTATGACGAGTTAACTTAGAAGATCTACCCCTCAAGACAAGTGTTAACAAGCAACACCTATCCATTTTCTACAAAACATTGTGGTTGAATTCGATATATTATTCGACACAAAAGTTGAGTTACTCTGTCAATATCAACTTTTAGTTCAAATTTGGCATCTACTTCGATGTCAAATTCATCCAAAAGTCGAAATTGACATGGTAACTCGCAACACTATCAAAGTTTAAAAACTGTCAGCCTCATAGTCTTCGAGCTGTAGGGCCACAAGTGGGGAAAATCGTGGACTAAAAGCAGTTTGTGACAGGAAGACATGTGAACTCTCGGCGAACATTCCATGTTGTTGTCCCAAATCCGTCCTAACCGTGAAAATTTTTCGTCTTCTCGGTCCGGATAATGCATGTGGATCTATAGTATCTAGGTTAGAACATGAACAATGTGATTTCACTCTTATTAACTCTCCTTAGAATGTACATAAATTCGAGTTTCATCCTGATCCACGTGCGGGAAAAAATCTGTAACATCTAGGAGGTGCGTAATGGCCTTCTCCACCAGATGGCGCCAAAAAACCAACTTTGGTAACCTTGGACTAAGTCCAGTTCGTGAATGAGGTCTTCATTTTTGGAAAATAGAGGCGAGTCAAAATTGAAGTTTAGCAGCCTGTAACGAGCCTACTGTGGCCTAAAAACAAAATTGTCAGACTGAAATCAAAGTTCTCAGTCTTTTACAAGAAAAAAAAAAAAAGAAAAGAAAAAAAAAGTTCCTTGCAGTTTTTACGAAATATACGAAATTTTAAATATAAACTGCATTAGCAAGACACGTCCCAGCTGGAACTATGAGTTCAAAAAAGGCGATGATCAACCATTTTCAGTTAGTATTTGTAAAGCTTTTCGTTTACTCAGTCCTAAAAAATGGGCATTAATGGCTGACCATATTGTCCAACAAATGCTAACCCATATCTCGTAATTTTGAACTTTGTGAATTTTGGAAAATGACTCTTCAGATAGCAAAAGAAGTCCATCTGACTTCGTAGTTTTACTTTGGCTTAAGCCACCTTACTCACCAGAAACGATTGGCCAACGTATTATTTATTTTTTATCTTTACATGCCATTCCTCCGCATACTAATTTCGACGTTTACAAAACCAAATAAAAGCAAAGAAATTGACAGTTAATTTCTGTAATATATAATTTTGGTACACATGGCTTAGTATAGCAACCATGAACGAAAAATATAAGCCGGTGACAGGCTAAAATATTGAAAAAAGGTAACTTGCGCCTTCCATGCGCAAGTTAGGCAACCGTTCATAAGTTTTAGATTTTAACTATGATGTAAATGTTCAACTAGAAAAACTTGAGATAGAGGACCAATCCGCCATCTGTAAGTGAGCGCCATCCTTAATCGCACCACATCTCAGATGGCAGAGGAAGGGCATATCGAAAGAAATTTTCGAAGTTGTAGAAACGCACACGTTCACAAGTGGGACGCTCTTAATTTCGCCAGTGAAGCAGGAAAATTTTTTTTTTTGTTGATCTGATTGAAAACTAAGCAACAACGCCTCAAAAACTTTCGAATTTTAAAACTAAAAGCCAATAGTCAATTGTCAAACCGTTGGGGGAGGCTCCCCCATCCACCTCCCCTTCGATACACTCCTAGATAGCAGGATGGGTGTATGATCCAGTAACTACCATCTTTCGAATGTTTAACAAGAATTTTGATTCGAAAATTTACCCGAATTTTGTACTTATACCTAACAATGCGATCGCTCATTTAATTTGGCAGAGTGGGAAAAAATCTTCAACCAAAATAAATGTCTTTTATGTAAGCCGGTAAGATCTTTCTTCGTACCCGAATTTTGGAAGAGAGCATATCTATCCTAAGCCAATCGGAATCATCACTAAGAAGTACAATATGCAATAAATGTGCTCTAATGCCATGCGGTTTGCCTATTCCAAGAGTCAACAGAAAACGAAAATCATAATAACGTTAACGATATCTCATTATTATTTTTAAAAAACATCAGTTAGACTTAAAACGAAGACCCTCGACCTAATTTTGCTCTTACTTATCACATGTCATAATAACTATAATTTTTTTTTAATATTTTAATTCATTTATATAGCAGAGCGTCATCGTGGTCCCAATTATTTCATTTTTATTAGTTACTTAGTTGGACCATCTGAAAAATATGTTATTTGACATTGTACTAGTTCAGTGCATGAAACGCAGAATTAGTACTTCATAATTTAGCTTGACGTTATTTGGAAGTAGGAGAAGGAACTACGGACACAGTGCTTTGCTCGATTTCGAAATGGCCAGAAAATGATACACTATGAGTACAATATTGTTTAACTGCGATTTCAAACAGAATGTGACCCTGAATAGGTATTAGGTAATGAATTCGTTCTTATATTAGCAACGTCAGACAATATAAATATAGTAGGTAGCCCTGTTTTAGTATTTCCCGATAAGCTAATTACGAGTACTTTAATAATTACCGTCCGGAAATTGGGAGAATTAACCTAAGACTTTATCCTAAAGCAGCATTAAATTTTCATTTACTAGACTAAGGAGTATAACAGCAATTTTTAGAAATATATCCTCCCTCCCAAATTTTGAATTTCACCCGGAAACATATTTCAATGGTTTTTACCTATCTTGTTTGGATTTTTACATTGCGTAGCACTACCCCTTATTTTTACGCCCACCTCTGTTAATTTACACGTGCAAGGGTTAATTCGGGAACCAAGGAAACGAGAGCCCCTCCTCCTCTCCAAACTGAATGTACCAGCGGGGTCCAACTTCATTGCTTTCATGGATTCACTTTTTTTAAGCGTTTGAATTGCCCGTGGTGGAGGCAAACTCTCAATTCAAGAGATCAGGTACTAGTTTATGAACCCTTTTCTTTTCTGATGCTAAGGTTCTCATAATGTAACTGGACTCAAGTTGACATTTAGGAAAGTTATTTTTGATGGGTTTCTACAGGTGATTTTTTAATTGCATTTTCGACATCGTTTTCTTCTTCATAAAGGGATCTCTGATTATATTATTCCGAGAAAAAGATCAATACCTATCGAATTATTCGATGACGTCAATATTTCAGAAATGATGACCAAATGAAAACAATTTTACGAAATTCGATTATGTTACTATTGTTACGACTTCAACAAGGCGTTTGATTCTCTCTATCATGATAAGCTATGGCTGTCCCTGGCAGAACAAGGAATTCCTTACAAAATCATTGAAATTCTCAGTTATTCATATGGTAGCTCCGAAGCCTAATGTGAGGACGGACAAGAAGGGTACAAAGTTTCCTGTCCAAAGAGGTGTAAAACAAGGGGACCCTTTGTCCCCAAACCTCTTCAACAGCGTACTGGAGCAAATTTTTAGAACTTTAGATTGGGAGGAGAAAGGGATTAAAGTTCAGGGTCACTGGCTAAACCATCTAAGGTTTGCAGACGACACTGTACTTATTGCTAAGGATTTTGAGGAAATGGAAAAAAGGACGAAAGAATTAAAGGATGCAAGCCAAAAATTTGGACTTTCTATGAATTTATCAAAACAAAATTTATGTCAAACAAAGCAGGGGAGAAGGAACTATGGCTAGAAAGGGAAAAATTAACAAAGTAGAGGAATACAAATACCTAGGACAAACCATTTCATTTAACAATAACATGGGCCAAATCATTAGTGCAAGAATATCGAATGACTGGAAATCCTTCTGGGCACAAAAACATATTCTAAAAAATAAAATGAAAATTATGCTCAAAACAAAAATCTTGGAAAGTTGTGTAGTCTCCACCCTGACATACGGATGTCAGACATGATCACTAACAAAAAAAAAAAAAACTAAACGTCTGGAAAAAACATATAATTCAATGTTAAGAGTATGCTGGGGATCAGATTGGAGGATAGGGTGAAAATGAGTTCCATCAGGAAGCAAACGAGGTTAAGGAGTATAGGGTACAAAATAAAACAATTAAAATACAGATATGCGGGGCACACGATTAGAGGAGACCCGACAAAATGGAACTCTGCTTGCACTCTGTGGATCCCCTTGGACAGAGAAAGGAATCCAGGACGACCAGCTACCCGATGGGCAAATGAATTTCTGAAAACCTTAGGCCCCCGCTGGGGAACTACTGCTAGGGAAAGGAAAATATGGAAAAAGGTGACAGAAGCCTTTGCCTCACGGTGGACAGATTAGCCAGCGACCCACATACTAAGGGACGCAATCCCTAATCAAGGCTATAAATAAAATAAAATACCATTGTTACAATCTTATCCAACCATTTTCCGCTGAGATATGGACCAAAAGTTTTTGAAAACAGGTGTCCTAAATTTTTTGCGGATCAGTGTAGAAACATATAGGTACAATACGTACGCTTTTTGTTTGCCATTAGCAATGTTTACAACTATTAGATAAATAAGTTACACCAGAATCAGTCATTAAATCTTATGCCTACCTCTACAAAACTTCTTCAGATGATAATCATGTATAAGTAAGTAGAAATGTAATTCAGTTGACATATTCCACCTCCGCTGTATCGTTTAAAAATGTCAAGTTCGCTTACTGTCCGTTTTTAAAATCCTCTATCCCCCAGTGTGGTTTGCGAATGACCCAGAGAGAGACGCCGAGAAAAAAAAAACTAATTTTCAAAATGAATTCCCGTGGTAGGCGTTTTTCAACATATGGGTGAACTTCGCGAGCGGGAACTAGCGAAAAAGTAAAATTAATGAGCATGAAGAATGATGACAGCATTTGCAATTTTTCGGCCAACCCGAACGTTAACACACGAACGAAAATACACGTGTTATTCGTGTCCAAAAAAGATACGTCATATTTTGGTCCTAGAACACTCGCGGTGTACACCATTTGTTGCCAAATCGATAAACGGTCTTTCTCATGAGCCTGTTAATCATATTATGAATATTTGACTTGTAACTCAATATTTTCTAATTTCCAAAATATATTTCCTCTAATGTCTACTAGACTCTTATATTATTGTTTAACGAAAAAAAAAGTTTAATTACATTATAGCGTAGGTGTTATATTTACAACCGGAAGTATAGAGTCATTTGGCGCTTTAATATATTATTTTACACGCTAGCGAAAAATTTGACGAAAGCAGAAAATTCGGTCATTTAGACGAAACCGACACGAAGTATCCTCGGAAATTTGGCACGTATATACACACAATAGGTACAACAGACTGATTCAGGGACTAACAGTAGGTCATAGTGAGAGATAGTGTTTTCCTTCAAACAATCTAGCTGATTCTGGGTTACACACTATTTCACCTACAGTGCCTCGTCACGATCCCCTCGCTCGAAGACCCACCCACTATCTGGTCCTCTCTCAGATTCACTTTCCTCTTCAAGGTCTGTTTCTGATCTCCTTTTAACGCACGCTCTCGTCCAACGCATCCATCTCATTCTCCATCTCATTTCCTTCACCACCAAGAGCATTTCACTCATTTGGATCCCAAGTCATATTGGTATCCCAGGTAATGAGGCAGATGATCAAGCAGCACAGCAAGCTACACAGCTCCCATATATCACTCGTCACCTCCCTATCTCAACTGATCTCACCTCCGCCATTCGCCAAACCATTTTACGTAAGTGGTTCAAAGAGTGGCGGTATCAGCCTCTCGGCACAACAAGCTCGCTCAGATCAAGTCTACCTGTCCCCTGGTCAACGCCCCAACGTTCCTCCCGCCGTGAGGAAGTTATCATCACCCACCAAATGATTGGACGTACACGCCTCACACATACGCATCTTCTTACTAACCTTTATGCCCTCAACTGCCCACACTGTGAAGATGAAGACCCTCTCACCGTGGACCACCTCTTCTCAAGCCCCTCCCTCACCTGCCTTCGCAACTCTCACCACGTCATAGTCGAATTTTGGCCCTCACCAACTCCCACAAGCACATAAACCACACCCTCACCAGTCTACCTTTCCGCTGCTGGATACATCTGCGACATATAGACAACAACCTTTTCCGAGCCCATACACAGCCCGAGAGTGTAGCTCTGTGGCTCGATAATAAAATAATAATTAAAAAAAAAAAACCTCGGATGACTTTAATCAACAAGATTATTTTGCACAAACTACACTGAATTCTTAGAACATGTGATTGTTCTTCGATAGAGTGCTATGGGGTACCTTGGAACAGCCAGGTAACTTATAACGCATTAGTAAACATACATATGTGCAAAAGCCACCTTACGGGCCTTTCCTCTCACTTATGAGGAAGAGCAGTGAAGGTGCAAGTTCGTTTATGCGTTTTAACTTACATGGCTGTTCCAATACACCCCAGTTGATTGTACAATATAAAATATCCTATGTGCAAATCGTCGTTGATTGTTAATTATAATCATGCGTGAGGTCTCTACATTGCTAATTACTGCTCACGTTAGCCTTTTTACTGCTTCTAAGTGACTGATCATTACTGTGATACCTACAAAAAATCTTTATTTTGTATATCGAGAGAACCTGAGCAGACTTGCACTGTAGAAGCTTGCGTTACCATAAACATTTTATTAATTCGATACGAACACTTCGCAGATTTTCTCGAACATGCTCGGCCAGATACGTCCGAATAATTAATCATTTGGCTTCTATACAATTCTGTATACATTATAATACACTCGATATTTTGGCTATAATTCAAAGTACAAGAAAATCGACTTAAAAGAATATTTTGCGTTAACGAAAAAATCCTTGATTTTAACGACAGCGATCATCTGTTGTTGCGGACATCGCACTGCAACAAATCCAGAAAATACGAGCGACAGATTGTTTTCTTTTTTTTGAAGATTGAATGTAAAATAAATAATTAGCGTGTTTCTTGGATCATGACGTAGACATTATGTGCTGCCCCCGTAGAAAACTAGTGCACAATATTTGTTTGGTAGTTATAACTGCGAGCGATAGCGGTCAACATAATATAAATTATTATAAAATTAAGTACGGACCCTAAAACGTTCTGACATCACAAGATCATCGTGTTCGAAGAATTGAAAGTTTCATATTTATTTTTGGATTGGTTAAAATGATTTTTTTTTTTTTTAATGAGTAATAACCTTGACTATGAGTTTGTTTTTTATAATCATGAGTCGACTGAACAATTTCTAATTTTATGTGATACGGAAATTACACGAAATCTTTCCAGGAAACTTTCTTCTCCCGGATTAACATGCTAATGTTCCTTTTTCAACAAATCTTTTCTTTTAAAATAGCTAACTCTTGAAATTGGCCAATATTTTATTATTTTGGAAAACTCACTCTGTGTAGAATCACAAAACTATTTCCCCAATTTTAAAATTAATATTCACAATCTTATGCTAGCAAGGCCTGTATTGAGAACGCGAATATTTTTGCTGATTTTCCCCCCGTTTGCGAGACATGAAATACAGAACTAAATCTACATAGAATAAATATGGCTAAAAAACAAAATTCTGTTTTTTTGTTGTTTTGTTTTTTTTGTTTATGGCAAATCAACGAAAAACAGTAGTAAATAAGGTTGAAAATTCGAAGAAAATAATTGTATCCGAATCACCCTAAATTATTACAACCCTCTCCCCCTACAGCTGATGGTTTACTTCCTAATCGCCATGTCACTTATAAGATTTAATTTTCAAGTTCAAACGTAAAAATCTAACTCAAAGAGCTGTGCTTTGATCGTTTACCAAAATGTCAAGGTAGAAATTATCACCTTGTCTCCCTAGATCTAGAGTTGTCCTTCTTGGAAAAATAGTCACCCAGCGAGACCGCTACCTGATGCGCAATCAGTTACCCTTTAACTAACCGCAAAAAAGTTACCCATTTGCAACCCTTGGTTATACTCTCACATTATCCAGAAACCCATCAGTTACCCTTGCTTCCCCTTTAGTTACCCGGGTAACTGGCAAGATTTGGCGCATCCCGATACGCAATCAGTTACCCTCAGATTACCCAAAAACTCGTCAGCTACCGTTGGTTCCCTTTAGTTACCCAGGTAACTGGTGGGATTTTGCGCATCGGGTATGTTCATAACTGGACGCTATTCAGCAAAAGAGAACCAACCAACATTTGAGGAGTTATCTGTCAAAAGTGCGTCCGTTCCATAAGAAATACATTGAACGGACGCCCTTTTGACAGATAACTCCTCATTTGTAAACAAAATGAGTTATTAGTATCGTTGAAAAGAGCGTGAAAAAAGTAGAATTTTTCAAAATTGGGCCTCCGATTCAAGAATATGTGCTCACGTTGAAAAAAGCTTATCAGTAAACGCAATGCCATATAGTTTCTACATGGCTCTTGAACTTCGAATCACGTGTTCTCAAAAAGCGGATTTTGTGGGTTATAGTTCCATTTTGTTAAACAACGTCCAACTATAGAACCTTAACTGGATCTTCTGACCAAAAAAATCATTTTATTAGATTACCTATCTTGAATTAAGCAGGCCTACGTGGAGTAAAACGATGTTCAATTCAACGGGCAGATGAGGAAGACCACAAAATGAGTTTAGCTTATACTTGAGGCAGGTAATATGGAGACTTGCATCCGCACGAAGAAAGCAGGTTCATAAATGCAAAATTGTGCATTAGTTAAGAAAAGTGCAAATAGGAAAAACGTGACAATATAATTATGTTTTTCTAACAAGAGCTTGTGAATCGTTCAAGTGACGCATATCAATCAAAACAGAGGAAAAAGAAAATAGGAAACTGTATGCGCCTAGCCTACCACATGGTCACAATTTTTCACTTTTTCTAACCAACTGTGAAGGCATAGATTTATCTTAACATATGGTAACTAATAACTATGCATGGGACAATGCCAAAGTCACACTTTTACGTTACGTCATCATTTATAACAAATATTTCAATTTTATTCTTATAAGTGCAGGGTGCAGAGTACTTGTGTATTGGGGAAAGATCGGGCACATCCTGTTGAAAAAACTAAAACCACGAGGTCAACAAACCTATGAGGTTTCCCACTTGTTATTCTCGCTGCGTAGGCCATCAGGGCCTATAAGCGGCAGATCTACAGGAAAGTACCTATTCCAGGTTCATCTCCCCATGAAGATTTTGGTGTTTTTTTTTAAATGAATATTTTTTCAAAGGATTGAAAAATTTTTGCTCATTTTACTCGTCAGTATTGTTTTTACCTCTTTCTTATGAATACCTATTGCAAAGAAAATCTGAAAAACTTTCACATCGTTCGCAATTGTACCAGTTTTTATTGTTTTCCATTGCATGATACTTGGAAAATTTTAAAGACACTTTATAATGAAATCTTGGACTTATTGTCATTGAAGCCTGCAATTAATACAACTGAAAAATACTACTAGTTCACTGTAAATAAAAATGAAAATAAACTTAATCGAGAGGTCTTGAAATTCAAATTGATAATAACTATACGTTTCATGCAGCAAACAAATTCATTTCCTACCCGAAGTGAGTCAGATGATCTAAAACATGCCTGGAAACATCTTGAAACTACGAAATTTGAAAAGCCTGAAAGAGTCTTGACGAGTACTCAACCCTAATGAGATACTTTTTCAGAATCAAGGTCAATATAGCCAATAGGTTGTTGTTTTAAAGTCCTTAGTCTCCCGACTAGTAGATTTTGTGTCTCTCCGCTTTTTCCTCTCCTGTGCTAATCTTTTCATTTCTGAGAAAGATTTACACTTTGTATCCTTCAGTATCTGCTCTTCATAACTCATTCTTTGCCTTCCCTTCCAGTTCTTTTCCTCAACTCTTTTCCTTCCTATTCACCTCAATACTTCCTCATTCCTGATCTTTTCTGTTAACCTGATTTTCAACATTCTTCGATAGCATCACATTTCAAAATCTTCTATCCTTCTCCTTTCTTGTGTTCCTATCGTTCAGATTTCACATCCATATTCCATACAATGCTATTGGGGTTTAAACCTCACCTAGGTAGTGCTACCATAAGCCAACGTTTTGCGTGTATTGTTATCGGGTTGGGGTGATCTATTCGCGAAAATTCACCCCAAAGTGATAAGAATACAATGAACATACTGACAGTGCTGCCAACACATTCAACTTAGGTTTAAGTCCCAATACTCCAAAATTACCTTCGAAGAAATCTCAGTCTTACTTTTAAATCTACGTATACCCTGAATATAATCCCTCTCTGAAAAAGAGCTCTCTTCATTTGTTCCATTCTACTCTTCATTTCTGTTTTACTTCTTCCATCTTGCGTTATCAGATTACCTAAGTATTTAAATTCCTTTACCTCCTTTATTTATTTTTTTTTTCACCTGCTGTTTTCTTTTCCATCTACTAACTACCACCACGTTTTATTCATATCTTCATATTCATCTTCATTTTATATTTCATTTTTCATCCAATTTTTTAAATGTTTTTTTTATTTCTTTCTTCCTTACTTCTTTCCAGTATTGCAATGTCATCGGCAAATGTCACTGTAACCTTCTCCCCCAGTATAATCTAGCTGGTTTCCTTTCATTCATTTCTTCAACTACCTACCTTTTCTATAAATATAGATAAAACAGTACTCTTGACAAACAGCAAACTTTTGTATATCACTCCTTTTTGAATTTTAGCTTCCCATTCCATCCTCCATTTGTACCTCCATTTGTATTTGAGCCTTTTGATATTTATATGAGTTCCATGCGGGTCAGTGGATCCAAAATAACTAATTTTGCTACAAAGGGAAAAGAAGTTTTAGCATCAATAGGGTTTACTGAAAAAAATAGAATCAATCTGTCTCTGTACGAACCTTCATCGGCGAATTTCAAATTATTGTATATAATAGCACCTTTTCGTCCAAATTTATTGAAAGGAACTGGATATGACACTTTTTTTTAATAGCACACAGGATGATACGTACAAACTTATTAATACTTAACATAGTTATCCTTCTACTGTAATCAGATTCGTTTTCATCCACCCCATTGTTGGGCATACGCTTCACCGATTTTCTTCCACTTTTTCCTATCCAAGGTTTCTCTACCCCATATTGTACCCACTCTCCTTGATAATTCGTCCCTTCATTTTAGTTTTGGCCTTCCCCTCTATCTCGAACCGTCATATGTTTGCAATTCTGTAAGTCTCTTTGTCCACCTGTCATCTTCCCCTCTCGTAACATGACCCGCGTATTTGAATTTGAATTCTTAAATTTTATATCCCACGTCTGTTAGTTCCGTCCTCTTCCTGGTTGTTGCGTTTCTAACTTTGTCTATCCTTTTTATACCCAACATACCGCGTTCCATGGCTCTCTGAGTGGATCTAAATTTCTCCAATGAAGTCTTTGTGAAGGCACATGTCCGTATTCCATAGGAAGAATCGGAATTACGCACATGTTAAACATGCTCATGTTACCCTTGAATACCATCCCTAAGACCTGAAAACTTTTCCATGCTTTATCCCGTCTGATTTGGAATTCGTTATTTGGGTAATTCTCACAAAATCGCAATATTTCCACATTCAAGAAATTCAAAAACTGAAGTCATTTTTCTTAATTTTTTTTGGTGGGAATTGTCAAACTATGAGTCTCTAAAGCTATTTCGGTTATTTGGCTCAAGTAATCTGTACTAGGGGCAGGGGCATAGAATTTTAAAAATTTTATGAGCCACAGCTAGGAATGTTCAGCGTCGTGGCCAAATTTCGTGAGCCACGGCTAGGATTTTTCAACGTCGCGACTGGATACTAGGAGCCATGATATGGAAATTTCAACGTCGTGGCCAAATTTCAAGAAGCAAATGATGAGCAAATTCAAGTGTTGTGGCCTGTGATTGTGACTAGTCACGTTTAGTACTTCATTGACAGCTTTGTATCAAGGATTTTGAAAATGCTGAAATTTAAATGAGCGCCTTGAATGCAGTATTTATATGTAAGTACCTATTTGTTTACTGCAAACATACGAGTATATATATGATGCAGACTCAAGTTAATGCTTGAACGTCCATCATTCTACAGGAATCAAGTATAAGGAGATGGATTGAAGGTGCGCTTGTTGGTAAAGCTATCCATTCTAGCTACACGCATTAAGATCAAAGCGGAGTTCAGGTAACGATAATATGGTTGCATTTTACACTAATTATAAGAATAAAAATAATAATTCAGAAGTTGAGTAAGAACAAAATATAATCAACAAAAAAAACGAAACAGTTCTCAAATTTATAGAATAGGTAGTCTTCTAGTATTTAATCACATATATTTTGAGGTACACTATAGTCGAAAAACTCTATGTAAAAAGTAAATCTCAACTAAAAGATACCTAACTTTGAAACTCACAGCTCATTAAGTTACTTATTTAATAATGAATACAAATTCGCGATGCAGACTAGAGTCTAGAATTAGGAACAAAGGTAAACTTTGAACGCCTCAATATTTGTGATTAAATTATTAAAAAAATTATTCAAAGGGGGAGGGGCACAAAACTGTAAGCCTACAATGAGTTCTTATGAATTAAAAAAAACTTATAAGCTCGTTGAAATTTTTGTGGAGGCGGAATTGAGTACAGAAGTTGCGTTTTATACACTGTCATATATAGTTCACGATTTGTACTGAAGATTGTTCATTATTTCAGCTCACCGTCATTGCCCGTCTGAAGAAAGATTAATCTGAGTTAAATACATCCCAACTTGAACAAATTATGTCCTTAACATGTATGCATTAGGTGACAATAATTATAATTTCAACGCTGTGGCTCTCAGTTTTCAACGTCATGGCTAGGAAATTCAACAAATGCCACGACGCTGAAATAGAAAACTAGCCACGGACAGGAGAAATTGCTTGAATTATTCGTTGTTTGGAGCTTGAAAAATTTTATTCGTATTTATCCTTACTCTGATGTTGAAATATTTACCAAAAAAGTTATTTCCGATGTTTCAGGAGCGCCGTCCAAGTACGAGATTCGCAGAATGAAGAACCACGGCGATGAGCGTTGATAGTTGTAGAGATAAGAACTTTCACAGAAAAATGTTTCCAGAATTAATAACTCAATAGCGATCCGTGAAAAATATGGGAATACTCTCATGACAGTAACAAAGCACTGCAGCCACTTTCAAGGATGAAATATTTTAACAGTGTCACCAGGTTGACCAAGCGAAAAAATTGCCGCGACGCAGAAGTTAAATGTGGTTACACAACTTTGACTTATGCTGGAGGTCACCTCATGTTCTTTTGGTCACCATTTTTGGTATTAACATGCGCCTCAAAGTTTTCTTTCCAAGTTCTTGTAATTTTTTCCCCGAGAAAATGCCTATATCCATATCAATATTTGCAAGAACCATTGAAAACATAGGTGGTTACCAGCCACGACGTGGAACATTAAGGGGTTTACCATACTATATATACACGCAGGGGGGGGGAGCTACAAACCTGTATGGCTGGAAAAGGTAGCATAGGTGATGCTTTCCAACATCACTTTTTTTTTTAAATTGCCCAACTTAGTACAAATTACTGAAATGTTGCGATTTCGTGAGAATTACCCATTTAAACTTTTAAAAAACGAGACATTTTGACCTAGGTAGGTGTAGTTTGGGACTTTTTCAATTTTAATTGTGCCAATTTTGAGGTGTGTATCGTCGGCGTTGCTCACATATTTTGTTTTGTTGATGTTCCCCTGTAGCCCTATTTTGTCACATTCCTTGAATAATAATTCTTCTACAGTTTTGCCCAGTTCCTCATTATTTATGTGGATCAAAACACACTGCATTATCCGCGAATTTCAAGTTATTTTGTTTCTTTCCATTTATCGACACCCCATAGTTGTCCCAGTCCATTCTCTTGAGCACGCGTCCCAGTGCGTATGTAAAAAGATTCGGCGAGAAGGGGTCACCCTGCCTACCCCCCCCCTTCGAGACTTATAAGTCTATAGTTATCTATTAATGTTTTGTCCCCTTTTTTATGTATTAAAATAATCTCTGCTATTTCCCATTGTTTGGGAATTATTTCGTTTTCTACAATTTTGTTAAAGTCTTGGGTCAGTGGTTTTGTGATACTTTTGGAAAATTGTACTAGTATTTCATTCCATATGCGGTCTGGACCCGGGGATTTATCAGTTTTCAACGAGAAAGAGAGCATGGACTCTCTACTTCGCATTCCATTATGTGTGGGGAAAGGGGTGGGTGTGGGTGGGTACACCTTTACTTTATTTAAATTAAAAAAAAAAATTATTGAAAGCAAGTGTTTTATTCGATACAGCATGAAATTACCATTTCAATGATACCAAAATCTCATTTTCGAGAAAAATTCGATTTAGCTCCAAATCACACTGATCCGACGATTACTTTTCGTTCTATACACTTAACCCCTATCCCCATTTTGATCATTTAACATTAACAAAACCCTCTTTTAAATCTACAAAAATACTGCATTATATGTATCCAAACCTTTTTTCAGCCTTTTTTTCTAATCAAAACATCAACATAAAATTGCTTCCACAGTTTCTCTACCTTCTGAATCCAAACTGATCTTCTCTCCCGGCCTTTCTTCCATTTTATTATATAATATTTTATTTATTAGTTTAGCTGGAATTTTTTATGCATGCGATAATGTTTTTTTACGGATCATAATTACTAATCTATTTTTCTGGAACTTTTTTTAGCATTTCTCCTTCCTCATACATTCAGCTAATTAATTCATATAAATTAATTTAAAACTACTTCTCCT
This sequence comes from Acanthococcus lagerstroemiae, assembly GCA_031841125.1. Classification (NCBI taxonomy): domain Eukaryota; kingdom Metazoa; phylum Arthropoda; class Insecta; order Hemiptera; family Eriococcidae; genus Acanthococcus; species Acanthococcus lagerstroemiae. Next base: position 28,620,768 of record CM063106.1, on the reverse strand, counting down.
GCATTCTTGAATAACTCTCACTAACAATTTCATCAACTCCTTCTACTTTCATTTCTTTCAGAGCTTTATCAAATTCCGATCTCTAAATAGGATCTCCTCTTTCTTCATCATCCACACTATCTTCTCCTACCATACATTTATACCTGCTCCATTCTCATAAACTTTTTCAAAATCCCATCTTTTTGTCTTTTTAGAGTCCAATAATTTCTTTTTCATCCGTTAAATTATTTGTTTCCTTTCTTCTTGCTCCAAAATATCTGTTTACTTTATTGTACACCTGATCGGGGTTTCCTGCTTTCATTTGCTTGTCAATTTCCTCGCAATTCTGATTAATCCATTTTTCTTTGGCCTTCTCACTTTCTTTCTTTATTCGATTTCTTAAAGCTTCATATTTGTTCTTACTGTTTCCATCATTATGGCTTGTTTAAAAGCTTTTCTCAAATAGGTATAATGAAAATTTTGGGATTTGAACCACACATCAAGGACAACATTCTCATCAAAGAGAACTAAAATGTAAAAGTGGCTTAAATCGATGAGCCGGCAGACACTGACCTTGCTGCAAAGCCGCAGACTTATACTTAGAAAAATTTCATCGTAATTAAAAAATTCAGAGCAAGTCATGAGCCTCAGAAATTTTTGTAATTCGAGTCACCATTTTTTGTTAAAAATGTAGATGGCTTCGCCAAAATTTTCTTATTAGACATATGTAATTGATAAAGCCCAACTAAAAAATATGATAAATTATTTTAAAATGGATGCACACCATGTAGATTTGGCCAAACATTTTAATTTCTGTGTCTGCGAGAATTTATTTCACGAACTCGTGGAGTAAAAAATAAAATCTAAAAATTAAGCACATGGACTAAGGACTACAAATTTTCCAAGTTCAATTGGAAAAATACTCAAATGAAAACAAAATTTCCACTGTGATTTTCTAACTTGAAACTAAATTTTCAAACACAAAATCTTCATTGCAATGAAAAGTTACTTACCGGCATGATGGAATATTGCGAACACTTCTGGAAGAGTTTTCGTTATTACGCGCACAACTGCACTGATTTTCAGCGTCTGCTCACTTCGATAACAAGCAAATGTATCTTCATTACTTATCCGTATTCACTCGGTTTTAAAGATTCAGTATTTTATTTTTAGATCTACATATGTATTATGATCGTGACTGTAATAAAATGACGTTTCATAAACACACAGTGCCTGTACAGTAAACACACTACAATATTGAAAACATATCTGGCTACAATATTAAAAATTTGTATTTTTTCTTCCTTTTTTCTTTTTAGAGTTTAACATACGTTTTACTTTTATGAATGTTGCGAAAGGAATTCGGATAAAACTTTTTTCGAATATGTAGGTCAAAAAAGATAAACCGAGATTGATAAATTTATGAAGTAATATTCAAATGATTGCCCAGCTGGAAATTTGCTAACACTTTTTAAGAACTGCTAACATGTTTCGCTAGTATTAGCAAAAGATGTGCGCGTGTCAAAGATTTTGCCTTCTGCTATGATAGCGTTACTAAATCTCGCTTATAGTATGCTCATAATAGCGCGGTAATAGCACTTGCTAGCATTTGCTCAAGAACGCAAGAAGTACTCTTGCTCATATAGCACTACTAGCTGAGCTACCCGCCCTTCGGGCGAGATAATTGTGGTTATTGTGTAGACATTTCTCAAGTATTGTCTGAATCATTTGCTAGTTATTCTTGAATAAAAAGAAACCGTTTTAATAATTGATATCATATAACAAACAATAATATAAAACTTCTTCTTTTGACGATGGTATTGTTGTTAGAAAACATTAAATGTGATGGCATTATAATATGCAGAAACTGGGAGTGAAAGCTGAACGGATGGAGTACATTAACAAATTAAATTCAGCAGATATGTTAGTCAGGCGTCTTTACTATTATTAGGTAACTATTTTTAGTATGTTAACTTAATATTAATAAAATATTTCCGGATAAACAACATTTCTTGTTTTGTTGTTTGAGCAATAAATATACAATTCTTTCGAGTTAGTTGTTCTGGAACAGGCGACATACAGTTGACCATGTGAGAAACATTCTTCTGTTAGGTGCACACCAACGGTATTGAAACTTTGACCTTGTCCTTACAAAGTAAAATTATTCAAATTAATGGTTACTTACCATGTACACACATATTATTATTTGGATGATCCATGGTACTAATAGGTTACCTTTGTTTATTGTCATTGCAATGCAAATCCTAACAGGAAATTGAAGTCGTTTAAACTGAAATGGTACATCTGTTGGTATGAGTGGGATTCGTGGTATTAAGGCAGTTTCACCTGCAGCAGATCCTGTGAGAATGATTGTTTCGATTAAATTTGGTGATAATTTCTTCACAATCATTCTTGTGCCATTACACAGTTTTGGTGGTGCAAGATTTCGTAATAACATGATTGGAATTCCAATTTTGTTGTTTGAGCAATAAATATACAATTCTTTCGAGTTAGTTGTTCTGGAACAGGCGACATACAGTTGACCATGTGAGAAACATTCTTCTGTTAGGTGCACACCAACGGTATTGAAACTTTGACCTTGTCCTTACAAAGTAAAATTATTCAAATTAATGGTTACTTACCATGTATACACATATTATTATTTGGATGATCCATGGTACTAATAGGTTACCTTTGTTTATTGTCATTGCAATGCAAATCCTAACAGGAAATTGAAGTCGTTTAAACTGAAATGGTACATCTGTTGGTATGAGTGGGATTCGTGGTATTAAGGCAGTTTCACCTGCAGCAGATCCTGTGAGAATGATTGTTTCGATTAAATTTGGTGATAATTTCTTCACAATCATTCTTGTGCCATTACACAGTTTTGGTGGTGCAAGATTTCGTAATAACATGATTGGAATTCCAATTTTCATTTGTAGCTCGTGAGATGGAATACTCGGCAAATTGATAGAATTCAAAAATTCAGTTGGATACTTCGTACTATCCTTCTCCTCAATCACATTATCAATCGAATGGTATACTCGTTCCTAAGGGGAAAAAAAAGAAAAATCAAACAATACTAAAGTTTATTCCTTAATAAAAATGGAATAAGGTATGCTCACCTCTGTACAAACTTTGGCAACTATTTGTTTGTTTAATTTGTCGACACTTGCATTCAATGGTGCTAATAATGCACGTTCTGCAATCCACGTTGCTGGTTTTTTGTGGATGTTTGCCACATCAGGCCATACGTGTTGAATTAACACTTCTTCAGAGGATACATGCATACCGATTGTATTAATTGTAACACAGCTGTTGTCATTTTCTAATGTGCCGTCACCCAATTTCAACAATATATCAGAGAAACTCTGTGAAGCTGCATTCAGTCTCATGTTTTTCTTCAGAGGTGGTAATATGTGTACATGAGCCATAAGTGGGATGCTTTTAATGAAGCATTAACAATATCAGCTCGAGTCCCTGTAAAAAAATAAACATTGTATCTAACAACCTATACTATAATGTGGTCTGTATAAGTGCAGTTATATTAAAGGTACCTCTCTGTATAACAGGTAATGTTTGTCGGAAGTCACCACCCAAAAACACAGTAATACCACCATACCACTGGAACACACATGCACACTCAGGTTCTATGGGAACATCACCCAATAGTGAAATATTTGCAAGCTACAAGTGTATCATTTTATTCATATTTCTGCAATTAAATTTACTCATAAATTTATAAAAATGTCTTAATCTAAACATCTAAAATAGTTCATTAGTGTATATGTATACATGTACATATGTTCGCGAACTACTCAACAATGCCCCGACGGATCCGGCTCAAATTTTCGCGAGGCATTCGCGTTATGCGAGCACAGGTTTTAAGCTATAAATCAAAGTCCCAGTCCCCTCAGAGTAGGGATTGTGGATTATTCATCCCTAAACATGTTTTGTTTTAGGTTTTTGACTAATCAATAATATGTTACAAAAAAGGAATGGCTTAACCAAATTTCCACCCCCTCCCCCCTCTAAAGGTATGGGGATGACCTTATCTGCTCTTATAACTCATTCTTTGCCTTCCCTTCCAGTTCTTTTCCTCAACTCTTTTCCTTCCTATTCACCTCAATACTTCCTCATTCCTGATCTTTTCTGTTAACCTGATTTTCAACATTCTTCGATAGCATCACATTTCAAAATCTTCTATCCTTCTCCTTTCTTGTGTTCCTATCGTTCAGATTTCACATCCATATTCCATACAATGCTATTGGGGTTTAAACCTCACCTAGGTAGTGCTACCATAAGCCAACGTTTTGCGTGTATTGTTATCGGGTTGGGGTGATCTATTCGCGAAAATTCACCCCAAAGTGATAAGAATGCAATGAACATACTGACAGTGCTGCCAACACATTCAACTTAGGTTTAAGTCCCAATACTCCAAAATTACCTTCGAAGAAATCTCAGTCTTACTTTTAAATCTACGTATGCCCTGAATATAATCCCTCTCTGAAAAAGAGCTCTCTTCATTTGTTCCATTCTACTCTTCATTTCTGTTTTACTTCTTCCATCTTGCGTTATCAGATTACCTAAGTATTTAAATTCCTTTACCTCCTTTATTTATTTTTTTTTCACCTGCTGTTTTCTTTTCCATCTACTAACTACCACCACGTTTTATTCATATTTTCATATTCATCTTCATTTTATATTTCATTTTTCATCCAATTTTTTTAATGTTCTTTTTTATTTCTTTCTTCCTTACTTCTTTCCAGTATTGCAATGTCATCGGCAAATGTCACTGTAACCTTCTCCCCCAGTATAATCTAGCTGATTTCCTTTCATTCATTTCTTCAACTACCTACCTTTTCTATAAATATAGATAAAACAGTACTCTTGACAAACAGCAAACTTTTGTATATCACTCCTTTTTGAATTTTAGCTTCTCCCATTCCATCCTCCATTTGTACCTCCATTTGTATTTGAGCCTTTTGATATTTATATGAGTTCCATGCGGGTCAGTGGATCCAAAATAACTAATTTTGCTACAAAGGGAAAAGAAGTTTTAGCATCAATAGGGTTTACTGAAAAAAATAGAATCAATCTGTCTCTGTACGAACCTTCATCGGCGAATTTCAAATTATTGTATATAATAGCACCTTTTCGTCCAAATTTATTGAAAGGAACTGGATATGACACTTTTTTTTAATAGCACACAGGATGATACGTACAAACTTATTAATACTTAACATAGTTATCCTTCTACTGTAATCAGATTCGTTTTCATCCACCCCATTGTTGGGCATACGCTTCACCGATTTTCTTCCACTTTTTCCTATCCAAGGTTTCTCTACCCCATATTGTACCCACTCTCCTTGATAATTCGTCCCTTCATTTTAGTTTTGGCCTTCCCCTCTATCTCGAACCGTCATATGTTTGCAATTCTGTAAGTCTCTTTGTCCACCTGTCATCTTCCCCTCTCGTAACATGACCCGCGTATTTGAATTTGAATTCTTAAATTTTATATCCCACGTCTGTTAGTTCCGTCCTCTTCCTGGTTGTTGCGTTTCTAACTTTGTCTATCCTTTTTATACCCAACATACCGCGTTCCATGGCTCTCTGAGTGGATCTAAATTTCTCCAATGAAGTCTTTGTGAAGGCACATGTCCGTATTCCATAGGAAGAATCGGAATTACGCACATGTTAAACATGCTCATGTTACCCTTGAATACCATCCCTAAGACCTGAAAACTTTTCCATGCTTTATCCCGTCTGATTTGGAATTCGTTATTTGGGTAATTCTCACAAAATCGCAATATTTCCACATTCAAGAAATTCAAAAACTGAAGTCATTTTTCTTAATTTTTTTTGGTGGGAATTGTCAAACTATGAGTCTCTAAAGCTATTTCGGTTATTTGGCTCAAGTAATCTGTACTAGGGGCAGGGGCATAGAATTTTAAAAATTTTATGAGCCACAGCTAGGAATGTTCAGCGTCGTGGCCAAATTTCGTGAGCCACGGCTAGGATTTTTCAACGTCGCGACTGGATACTAGGAGCCATGATATGGAAATTTCAACGTCGTGGCCAAATTTCAAGAAGCAAATGATGAGCAAATTCAAGTGTTGTGGCCTGTGATTGTGACTAGTCACGTTTAGTACTTCATTGACAGCTTTGTATCAAGGATTTTGAAAATGCTGAAATTTAAATGAGCGCCTTGAATGCAGTATTTATATGTAAGTACCTATTTGTTTACTGCAAACATACGAGTATATATATGATGCAGACTCAAGTTAATGCTTGAACGTCCATCATTCTACAGGAATCAAGTATAAGGAGATGGATTGAAGGTGCGCTTGTTGGTAAAGCTATCCATTCTAGCTACACGCATTAAGATCAAAGCGGAGTTCAGGTAACGATAATATGGTTGCATTTTACACTAATTATAAGAATAAAAATAATAATTCAGAAGTTGAGTAAGAACAAAATATAATCAACAAAAAAAACGAAACAGTTCTCAAATTTATAGAATAGGTAGTCTTCTAGTATTTAATCACATATATTTTGAGGTACACTATAGTCGAAAAACTCTATGTAAAAAGTAAATCTCAACTAAAAGATACCTAACTTTGAAACTCACAGCTCATTAAGTTACTTATTTAATAATGAATACAAATTCGCGATGCAGACTAGAGTCTAGAATTAGGAACAAAGGTAAACTTTGAACGCCTCAATATTTGTGATTAAATTATTAAAAAAATTATTCAAAGGGGGAGGGGCACAAAACTGTAAGCCTACAATGAGTTCTTATGAATTAAAAAAAACTTATAAGCTCGTTGAAATTTTTGTGGAGGCGGAATTGAGTACAGAAGTTGCGTTTTATACACTGTCATATATAGTTCACGATTTGTACTGAAGATTGTTCATTATTTCAGCTCACCGTCATTGCCCGTCTGAAGAAAGATTAATCTGAGTTAAATACATCCCAACTTGAACAAATTATGTCCTTAACATGTATGCATTAGGTGACAATAATTATAATTTCAACGCTGTGGCTCTCAGTTTTCAACGTCATGGCTAGGAAATTCAACAAATGCCACGACGCTGAAATAGAAAACTAGCCACGGACAGGAGAAATTGCTTGAATTATTCGTTGTTTGGAGCTTGAAAAATTTTATTCGTATTTATCCTTACTCTGATGTTGAAATATTTACCAAAAAAGTTATTTCCGATGTTTCAGGAGCGCCGTCCAAGTACGAGATTCGCAGAATGAAGAACCACGGCGATGAGCGTTGATAGTTGTAGAGATAAGAACTTTCACAGAAAAATGTTTCCAGAATTAATAACTCAATAGCGATCCGTGAAAAATATGGGAATACTCTCATGACAGTAACAAAGCACTGCAGCCACTTTCAAGGATGAAATATTTTAACAGTGTCACCAGGTTGACCAAGCGAAAAAATTGCCGCGACGCAGAAGTTAAATGTGGTTACACAACTTTGACTTATGCTGGAGGTCACCTCATGTTCTTTTGGTCACCATTTTTGGTATTAACATGCGCCTCAAAGTTTTCTTTCCAAGTTCTTGTAATTTTTTCCCCGAGAAAATGCCTATATCCATATCAATATTTGCAAGAACCATTGAAAACATAGGTGGTTACCAGCCACGACGTGGAACATTAAGGGGTTTACCATACTATATATACACGCAGGGGGGGGGAGCTACAAACCTGTATGGCTGGAAAAGGTAGCATAGGTGATGCTTTCCAACATCACTTTTTTTTTTAAATTGCCCAACTTAGTACAAATTACTGAAATGTTGCGATTTCGTGAGAATTACCCATTTAAACTTTTAAAAAACGAGACATTTTGACCTAGGTAGGTGTAGTTTGGGACTTTTTCAATTTTAATTGTGCCAATTTTGAGGTGTGTATCGTCGGCGTTGCTCACATATTTTGTTTTGTTGATGTTCCCCTGTAGCCCTATTTTGTCACATTCCTTGAATAATAATTCTTCTACAGTTTTGCCCAGTTCCTCATTATTTATGTGGATCAAAACACACTGCATTATCCGCGAATTTCAAGTTATTTTGTTTCTTTCCATTTATCGACACCCCATAGTTGTCCCAGTCCATTCTCTTGAGCACGCGTCCCAGTGCGTATGTAAAAAGATTCGGCGAGAAGGGGTCACCCTGCCTACCCCCCCCCTTCGAGACTTATAAGTCTATAGTTATCTATTAATGTTTTGTCCCCTTTTTTATGTATTAAAATAATCTCTGCTATTTCCCATTGTTTGGGAATTATTTCGTTTTCTACAATTTTGTTAAAGTCTTGGGTCAGTGGTTTTGTGATACTTTTGGAAAATTGTACTAGTATTTCATTCCATATGCGGTCTGGACCCGGGGATTTATCAGTTTTCAACGAGAAAGAGAGCATGGACTCTCTACTTCGCATTCCATTATGTGTGGGGAAAGGGGTGGGTGTGGGTGGGTACACCTTTACTTTATTTAAATTAAAAAAAAAAAAATTATTGAAAGCAAGTGTTTTATTCGATACAGCATGAAATTACCATTTCAATGATACCAAAATCTCATTTTCGAGAAAAATTCGATTTAGCTCCAAATCACACTGATCCGACGATTACTTTTCGTTCTATACACTTAACCCCTATCCCCATTTTGATCATTTAACATTAACAAAACCCTCTTTTAAATCTACAAAAATACTGCATTATATGTATCCAAACCTTTTTTCAGCCTTTTTTTCTAATCAAAACATCAACATAAAATTGCTTCCACAGTTTCTCTACCTTCTGAATCCAAACTGATCTTCTCTCCCGGCCTTTCTTCCATTTTATTATATAATATTTTATTTATTAGTTTAGCTGGAATTTTTTATGCATGCGATAATGTTTTTTTACGGATCATAATTACTAATCTATTTTTCTGGAACTTTTATAGCATTTCTCCTTCCTCATACATTCAGCTAATTAATTCATATAAATTAATTTAAAACTACTTCTCCTGCATTCTTGAATAACTCTCACTAACAATTTCATCAACTCCTTCTACTTTCATTTCTTTCAGAGCTTTATCAAATTCCGATCTCTAAATAGGATCTCCTCTTTCTTCATCATCCACACTATCTTCTCCTACCATACATTTATACCTGCTCCATTCTCATAAACTTTTTCAAAATCCCATCTTTTTGTCTTTTTAGAGTCCAATAATTTCTTTTTCATCCGTTAAATTATTTGTTTCCTTTCTTCTTGCTCCAAAATATCTGTTTACTTTATTGTACACCTGATCGGGGTTTCCTGCTTTCATTTGCTTGTCAATTTCCTCGCAATTCTGATTAATCCATTTTTCTTTGGCCTTCTCACTTTCTTTCTTTATTCGATTTCTTAAAGCTTCATATTTGTTCTTACTGTTTCCATCATTATGGCTTGTTTAAAAGCTTTCTTCAAATAGGTATAATGAAAATTTTGGGATTTGAACCACACATCAAGGACAACATTCTCATCAAAGAGAACTAAAATGTAAAAGTGGCTTAAATCGATGAGCCGGCAGACACTGACCTTGCTGCAAAGCCGCAGACTTATACTTAGAAAAATTTCATCGTAATTAAAAAATTCAGAGCAAGTCATGAGCCTCAGAAATTTTTGTAATTCGAGTCACCATTTTTTGTTAAAAATGTAGATGGCTTCGCCAAAATTTTCTTATTAGACATATGTAATTGATAAAGCCCAACTAAAAAATATGATAAATTATTTTAAAATGGATGCACACCATGTAGATTTGGCCAAACATTTTAATTTCTGTGTCTGCGAGAATTTATTTCACGAACTCGTGGAGTAAAAAATAAAATCTAAAAATTAAGCACATGGACTAAGGACTACAAATTTTCCAAGTTCAATTGGAAAAATACTCAAATGAAAACAAAATTTCCACTGTGATTTTCTAACTTGAAACTAAATTTTCAAACACAAAATCTTCATTGCAATGAAAAGTTACTTACCGGCATGATGGAATATTGCGAACACTTCTGGAAGAGTTTTCGTTATTACGCGCACAACTGCACTGATTTTCAGCGTCTGCTCACTTCGATAACAAGCAAATGTATCTTCATTACTTATCCGTATTCACTCGGTTTTAAAGATTCAGTATTTTATTTTTAGATCTACATATGTATTATGATCGTGACTGTAATAAAATGACGTTTCATAAACACACAGTGCCTGTACAGTAAACACACTACAATATTGAAAACATATCTGGCTACAATATTAAAAATTTGTATTTTTTCTTCCTTTTTTCTTTTTAGAGTTTAACATACGTTTTACTTTTATGAATGTTGCGAAAGGAATTCGGATAAAACTTTTTTCGAATATGTAGGTCAAAAAAGATAAACCGAGATTGATAAATTTATGAAGTAATATTCAAATGATTGCCCAGCTGGAAATTTGCTAACACTTTTTAAGAACTGCTAACATGTTTCGCTAGTATTAGCAAAAGATGTGCGCGTGTCAAAGATTTTGCCTTCTGCTATGATAGCGTTACTAAATCTCGCTTATAGTATGCTCATAATAGCGCGGTAATAGCACTTGCTAGCATTTGCTCAAGAACGCAAGAAGTACTCTTGCTCATATAGCACTACTAGCTGAGCTACCCGCCCTTCGGGCGAGATAATTGTGGTTATTGTGTAGACATTTCTCAAGTATTGTCTGAATCATTTGCTAGTTATTCTTGAATAAAAAGAAACCGTTTTAATAATTGATATCATATAACAAACAATAATATAAAACTTCTTCTTTTGACGATGGTATTGTTGTTAGAAAACATTAAATGTGATGGCATTATAATATGCAGAAACTGGGAGTGAAAGCTGAACGGATGGAGTACATTAACAAATTAAATTCAGCAGATATGTTAGTCAGGCGTCTTTACTATTATTAGGTAACTATTTTTAGTATGTTAACTTAATATTAATAAAATATTTCCGGATAAACAACATTTCTTGTTTTGTTGTTTGAGCAATAAATATACAATTCTTTCGAGTTAGTTGTTCTGGAACAGGCGACATACAGTTGACCATGTGAGAAACATTCTTCTGTTAGGTGCACACCAACGGTATTGAAACTTTGACCTTGTCCTTACAAAGTAAAATTATTCAAATTAATGGTTACTTACCATGTACACACATATTATTATTTGGATGATCCATGGTACTAATAGGTTACCTTTGTTTATTGTCATTGCAATGCAAATCCTAACAGGAAATTGAAGTCGTTTAAACTGAAATGGTACATCTGTTGGTATGAGTGGGATTCGTGGTATTAAGGCAGTTTCACCTGCAGCAGATCCTGTGAGAATGATTGTTTCGATTAAATTTGGTGATAATTTCTTCACAATCATTCTTGTGCCATTACACAGTTTTGGTGGTGCAAGATTTCGTAATAACATGATTGGAATTCCAATTTTGTTGTTTGAGCAATAAATATACAATTCTTTCGAGTTAGTTGTTCTGGAACAGGCGACATACAGTTGACCATGTGAGAAACATTCTTCTGTTAGGTGCACACCAACGGTATTGAAACTTTGACCTTGTCCTTACAAAGTAAAATTATTCAAATTAATGGTTACTTACCATGTATACACATATTATTATTTGGATGATCCATGGTACTAATAGGTTACCTTTGTTTATTGTCATTGCAATGCAAATCCTAACAGGAAATTGAAGTCGTTTAAACTGAAATGGTACATCTGTTGGTATGAGTGGGATTCGTGGTATTAAGGCAGTTTCACCTGCAGCAGATCCTGTGAGAATGATTGTTTCGATTAAATTTGGTGATAATTTCTTCACAATCATTCTTGTGCCATTACACAGTTTTGGTGGTGCAAGATTTCGTAATAACATGATTGGAATTCCAATTTTCATTTGTAGCTCGTGAGATGGAATACTCGGCAAATTGATAGAATTCAAAAATTCAGTTGGATACTTCGTACTATCCTTCTCCTCAATCACATTATCAATCGAATGGTATACTCGTTCCTAAGGGGAAAAAAAAGAAAAATCAAACAATACTAAAGTTTATTCCTTAATAAAAATGGAATAAGGTATGCTCACCTCTGTACAAACTTTGGCAACTATTTGTTTGTTTAATTTGTCGACACTTGCATTCAATGGTGCTAATAATGCACGTTCTGCAATCCACGTTGCTGGTTTTTTGTGGATGTTTGCCACATCAGGCCATACGTGTTGAATTAACACTTCTTCAGAGGATACATGCATACCGATTGTATTAATTGTAACACAGCTGTTGTCATTTTCTAATGTGCCGTCACCCAATTTCAACAATATATCAGAGAAACTCTGTGAAGCTGCATTCAGTCTCATGTTTTTCTTCAGAGGTGGTAATATGTGTACATGAGCCCATAAGTGGGATGCTTTTAATGAAGCATTAACAATATCAGCTCGAGTCCCTGTAAAAAAATAAACATTGTATCTAACAACCTATACTATAATGTGGTCTGTATAAGTGCAGTTATATTAAAGGTACCTCTCTGTATAACAGGTAATGTTTGTCGGAAGTCACCACCCAAAAACACAGTAATACCACCCATACCACTGGAACACACATGCACACTCAGGTTCTATGGGAACATCACCCAATAGTGAAATATTTGCAAGCTACAAGTGTATCATTTTATTCATATTTCTGCAATTAAATTTACTCATAAATTTATAAAAATGTCTTAATCGAAACATCTAAAATAGTTCATTAGTGTATATGTATACATGTACATATGTTCGCGAACTACTCAACAATGCCCCGACGGATCCGGCTCAAATTTTCGCGAGGCATTCGCGTTATGCGAGCACAGGTTTTAAGCTATAAATCAAAGTCCCAGTCCCCTCAGAGTAGGGATTGTGGATTATTCATCCCTAAACATGTTTTGTTTTAGGTTTTTGACTAATCAATAATATGTTACAAAGGGAATGGCTTAACCAAATTTCCACCCCCTCCCCCCTCTAAAGGTATGGGGATGACCTTATCCAAAGAACCTGAAACATTTAATCTCAGTACATGTATACAAATCACTGGATACAAATATCACAAAGGGCAACACAGAACGTATGAAACCTACAACAACAACAACAGTGTGCTGCAAAACGTCATGGACTGTACAGTACACTACCTGCTCCCTCAATGTTTGTTCTGTTACATAAATTTTAATAGAAATGACTTTATGGACATTCGGTTGCTGTTCTTCTAGGTAAACAAAGTTGGATTGCTTTTTTTAAATTAATTAATTAATTAATAATAAATAAATAAATAAAATAAAGAGGTCTACAAATACATGGAACAAAATATAATAGAAAATAGGAAAATTTACAGGTTTTGTCAGTATACACATAGTAAAATAACCTTATAGTATGAAATGTGACTATACCTAGCATTTTCACCAAAAATTAGAATACCAGAGTGGAGAAGGGGATTTTGAAAAATTCAATCGACAAATAAAAAAGCTTACTTATCAAGTTTACTTCTAAAGTGCCGTTACTTACATATATTGCTCGAAGGAGATATTATATGGGGTACCTTTCTATTTTCCAAAATTTATTTTGGTCCCCCTAACCACTCCAACTGGAGCTACTTTTTCAACGCACGGCTCCATCAATTTAGTTTTCTTTCATTTATTTTTATATCTGTGAGGTCAGTATATTGCATAAACAGGACTCGAATGTAATCATGTATATAACCAGTCAACAAACAGAGGGTAGGTGAAAGCACTGTTATTGACAGCAATACACAGGGTGTAGCAGCATAATCCCCCTTCTAATGTTTAATGACCCACACTAGTTGGAATCTTTCTATAAAAAGTCCATCTTTTTAGAGCTCTGAAAATCTCATGTACATTGTTAGAAAGCTTACACACTACAAAATAAGAATATGTAGAACAACTCATCTACATTCACACTAATCTGACTGATACAAAAGGGGATATCAATTTTCGCGTCACCATTTGAATCAATTTTTCACACGATTTCCAATAGTCAAGCTCTTTGTAGACACGAAGATTGAGTTGTTTGCTGGTGAATATATCGAGTCTTTTACAGAGATGAATGTAGTCTCATTTGGAGATGCTCAGTCGTGCTGTTTGTAAATATTAAAATCGAGTAATTTGTTGAGACGAATGTTGGCTTAGTTGTAGATCTTTCAACAGAGCTCACTGGCACATACTAAAAAACATTTCTGATGCACTGAAAAACAATAAATGTATTAATTTAAAGAAATATCAACAATATCGCCACAAAGGTTGCGAGGTAAAAAACAAGCTAAAAACATAGTAGGAGTTTCTTGGTTCTGTTCATAATATGAAGAGTGCAGTGGCGTAGCTAAGGGTTTCCCAATTGGAGGGGGGGGGGCAACAACAAGGTTTTCAAAGGAGAAAAAGTCGAAAATTGAAATATTTAAAAAAAGTAGCCGATATTAGAGCACTTTTTAAAATATTGGAGGGGGCATGTGCCCCCCCCCCGACTCTATGCCACTGGAAGAGTGCCTTTAGGTGGCAAAACACACATTTCATAATCTTGTAAGGACCTTTCTTGTAGGAAATTTGATGTAGAGCATGATACGCTTTAAACTTTTTCAAAATAACTAATTTTTGTCGAGAAAAATAATAAAAACTACGATTTTGGACGTTCTATTCCCCAAAAAAGTGGGTTGCCGGGAGGCGGGGTGGTGGGTTTTTGTAGGTGTAAGGAGATCCTAGTGAACAACTTCCAGGAATAAAATCTTTGATAGCTATTTTTTCATCTTTGAAACCATATAATTCCCGGACTATTTATACTGGAATACGATTTGGCAAATTAAAAATTAAAATCGGGCCAATCGATGATTTTTTGCCGCTTATTAACTGACAATATTTTCAAAATTTAATAAGCTAAAATGCAATAAATTAAAAAGAAAAGAGTGAGAGGGAAAAGGACAAAATAAGTTGCAAATTTTCTAGCTCATGTACGAATTTACAAACTGACTATGGAAGTATCCGGTGGGAAGACCCCCTCCTCTGAACTTGACCAAAAGTAAGAGGGATCGGTCATATTTTCGTAGGTATTGTTCGATCAAGAGAAAACTAGGGCCAAAAAGTAGTGTCGAACGTGTAATTTTGCCATTGAGTTGTCAGATAAAATTCTTGAACTTTAAAAACAACAGTGGGGGTGGGGGGATAACACAAAATATACTTGAAAGGAAACTGGGAACATGGAATTTTGTGATAGTAGTGACACAAAATTTATTAGGGAAAGGGTAGAATGTAGATTTCAATTTTTCTATCAGAATTAAATTGGTTATATACTAGCCATTTAAGGGCGCTCTTTGTTTTTCTGATTATCAACGGAACCGAAGCTTTCCCTAATATAGTATAGCGATAGAAACATGCAAAGTAATTATCAAAATTAGGTTTTTGCTTGAGTTTGTTGACGTTATAATCTATCGATAATAAACATTCACCTGTTCCTCCTTTTGTAAATCGATCATATCAGCTGCCGCTGAAGCAACTTCCGGCTTTCTTCTCTTTAAATGATCTGAGAACTAACCGAATTCGGCTTCGATTTGTTTTTCTATGTCGTTATTGTCATAAAATCGATAATGCCTCGGTATGAAATCTAAATAAAGGAAAGAAACACATATTTTACACGGCAATGAATAGTTTATACTGATTGAAATGTGCAGATAATTAAATAAGCTCTTACAAATCATTGCTGATGTATTTCTGTGATAACTCGGGAAAACCAGATTTAATTTTTTTTTTAAAATTGATTTTGTCTTCATTGTGGTTACATAGTATGTCCCATGCTTTACACTGTGCAGGAGAGGGGGGGGGAGAAATCCAAAATTTTTCAACTTTGGAAGTCCCAATTTCACGAGGGGAGCGAGCGATGAAAATTGAAATTTATTTACGAACTTGGGTCGGAAAAACAGACAACAACGTCCCAATAAGGCTTAGATTTTGCTAGGGGGCACCAATTTTTCATCTCCCCCAATCCCACTGTGAATCTAACAATTAGCAGACAAAACTTCCCTTGAAAAATCAGACATACCTATACCTACATGTTTTGGTAGAAATTTATACTTCCTTTGTTCAAAACTTGTAAAAATGGACATACCTGATTTTGCTAAATTACCACAAATTAAAAAATTCTTTACCAGCAATCTGCCCTAATGTGAAACCTTAATATAATGTAGATATTATGAAATCATCAGAAGGTAACTTACTATGCATGGTTTCATACAATCCAGTTCCGTTTAAGGGCTTTTTGTATGTGGGCCCCTGTCATGTTAAATAAACATAACCGAAAAGCCAAGTCTAGCTCCCACAATCGCATTGCAAGTTAACTTGAAGTTTTTCCAACGGCATTCCAATTTGCACGGCAAAAGTGATTGCGGAGAATACCGACGACATCTCCGCTTCCGCATTCGAAATTCTAGCCGGTGTCGATGCGCATGACATTGCGAACAAGATAAATTCGAACCGAAATAATTTTAATTACGAAACCGATTCTACCGCACTGAAATAGATCTACACTAACAGTTATTCGTACGAATTCAAAAAGAAACGATTCTTCGCATTCGAAAACCTTATACAAATTACTAACTGCCGACTGCCCTATACCTCTTACCAGCTCTGTGTTCTTCACTGGTTTTCAACGTTATTTCTAAATCGAGACCGGGATTGCCGAGAAGGACGATCAATTTCTCTTTCTTAGGAATCTATCCATTGTTCCTTATAATATATTGTGTATTTATGTGTTGAGGGACGTATCAAAGAGGCAAAGTCGCCGGAACAGGGCAATAAAACTCGGACCGACTTTACCAGATGTTTCTTCGAAGGGTTCATTCTTATCAAAGAATTAGTCGCTCTCACTGATCGTCGACCTTTGCGCATTACTAAACTAACACTTGTTCACATATCATATGTATAAAAAAAAAAGCGAAAATACAAATCGCGAGCTTCAGTCCCCAGGATTGCGCGAATTACGCGTAATTGTTACATCATTACGTACATAACAGCACCTAGCAAAGCGAGTCGCTATTGGCTTTCTGGATGGAGGACTATTAGTTAAGGAACAAAATACACTTAAACGGAAATGTTAATAAATCTACCGAAGATCAGGTAGCATGCAAACAATGTTTTTATCAATCATTATCAGTAGCATAGACGAAGGGAGGTCAAGCGGTCAAGGGAGGCTGGACCACTCGTCAGCGACTTCGTCAAGAAGTGGTTTTTCCAATTTTAGCACCCCCTCTAACACCCCTTCCTCCTTGGTCATGACCAGACCTCCCCCCCCCCTCGGACATTAGGCTGACTATGCTATTGATCATGAGTAGTAGATTAAACTTGATTACTGTCGTCGTACGGTATTTTTTCAAGTTAGCCTCCCTCTCCCCAAAAAATGGTGCTTTTGCTACATCCCTATGCAGAGGAACTTATTCTTAATGAAGGGGGGCTCAGAACTTTTGATTTAATTATTTCGAAGAATTTCATCGAAAATCTTTGGGAAAATTTTCCAATGATTTTTAAGGAATTTCACTAGAAATTTTCGGAAACAAATTCCGGTAATTTTCGATACAACTAACCTCCAGGAAAAATATTCTCCGAAGAGATTCATCAAAAATCTTCAGGAATAATTTTCGATGATCTTTAAGGAATATCATGAGAAATTTTTTGGAAAAAATTCCAATTTAATGTCCAAAGAATCTCATTCGAAATCTGTAGAGAAATTCGGGGAAAATCCCGGATGATTTTCAAAGGAGGTTCATCGAAAATAGAAAGAAAAATACGAACATTTCCGAAGAATTTTATCGAAAATCGTTTGAGAAAATCTCCAATATTTTCCAACAGAAAACTACTTCTGGAAAATCTCCCGACAACTTTGGAAGTCTTTCATAAGAAATAATTCGGGGGGGGGGGGCTATGTCAGTTTTTGAACAATGCAATAAAAAATCTCCCGCTGAATTTCATCGGAAATCTTTTGAGAAAATTCCCAATATTTTCCAACAAAAAATTACTTTGAAAAAATTTCCGAACAACTTTGGAAGTATTTCATAGAAAATATTGGGAGGTGGGGTGGGGGGGGGAACTCCGTCAGTTTTTGAAAAATTTAATCAAAAATCTTCAGGAAGATCTTCGAGAAATTATATCCAAAACTTCGGGGAAAATCTCTTAATGATTTTTTTAAAATATCATCAGAAATTTTTGCTGAAAAAATTCGATAATTTCCCGAGAATGGCACTGGAAATTTTTCGATCAAAGAATTTCTTGGCCAATTTTCGAAAAGATTCCCATGATTGTTGGAAAACATCTCCGATGATTTTAGAAGTTTTTTTTCGAAATTTTAGAAAAAATCTGCAATTATTCCAAAAGATTTAATTGGAAATTACTGAGAATTGTGTCTCTGATGAAATTTGAAAATTTTCTTCAGAAGAATAAGTCGTTAATTTCTTATTGTCTAAGAGATTTTTATCGGAAATTTCTGAATTACATTACTGATAAATGCAGAAGAATTTCATCAGAAAAGTTCAGGGAAAATCTTCGATGATTTTTGAGGATTTTTATCGGAAGTAAAATCAAAAAGAAATTTTGATAATTTCATAAAAAGTCATCAGAAATCTTTAGAAAATATCTCCAATGTTTTCAACAAAAAAAAATTCATCAAAATTCTTCGAAAAGATTTTTCCATAATTTTTGAAGTATTTCATAAGAAATATTGGGGGGAAATTCCGAGAGTTTTTGAAGGATTTTATCATAAATTTTCAGGAGAAATGTTCAATCCCGGAAGAATTTCTTCGGAAACCTTGCAAAAAATCTTCTAAGGAATTTTTTTTTTCAGGAATTTCATGGGAAATTTCGAAGAAAAAATTCTGGCAATCTCCGAAGAATTTCTTACGTGATTTTCGAAAAGATGCCTTTGATTATCCAAGATAATTTCCGGGGAATTTTATCAAAATTCTTTGGGGAAATTCTCTGATGACTAAGACATTACATCGAAAATTTTTGGGTTAAGAATCCGATAATTTTCGAAGAATCCCTCCGGAAACCTTTAGAAAAAATTTCCAATGTTTTCCAAAGAAATCCTTTAAAAATCTTCGGGGGAGTTTTCCGGTAATTTTTGAAGAGTTTCTCAAGAAATATACGGGAAAAATCTCTGATGGAATTTTAAACTGCATAACCATGCAGAAATTATCAATTTCTTTTTTAATTTCTGATGAAATTCTTTAAAAGTTATAGGAGATTTTTTCCGAAGATTTACAATGAAATTCTTTGGACATTATCGAACATTTTTTCCAAGATTTTTGATAAAATTCTCCACAAACCATCGGCGTTTTCCCTCGAATATTTCCTAGGAAATTCTTCAAAAATTATCGGAAAATTTTTTCGACGAATTTTAATGTTACTTTTTGGAAAACATTGGAAAATTTTTTTGAAGATTTCTGATAAGATTCTTCGGAAATTATCAGATGTTTTTTCAAAAATTTTCGATAAAATTCCTTAGATGTCATTGGAGAATGTTCCCGAAGATTTTTCCCGTAAATTTTCGATGAAATTCTTTGGAGAACATTTTATCTGAAGTTTGTCCATACAATTCTTCAAAATCCGTCGGAGTTTTCCCATGAATATTTTACCTGTGAAATTCTTAAAAATTATCGGAAAACTTCCCCGAAGATTTTTGAAGAAATTCTTTGGAAAACAGAGATTCTTCGGAAATTATTGGATTTTTTTCCCAAAAATTTTCGATGAAATTCCTTAGACGTTATCGGAGAATTTTCCCGAACATTTTCCTGAAGATTTTCGATGAAATTCTTCAAAAACTGCCGGAGTTTCCCCCCGGATATTTCCTAATTGGAACATTTTCTCGAAGAATTTTAATGAAATTCCTTGGAAAACATTGGAAAATTTTTCTAAAGATTTCCGTTGAGATTCTTTGGAAATTATCATGGGTTTTTTTGTTTTTTTCCCCCTAAAATTGTTGATGAAATTTTTTGAAAATCATCGGACATTTTCCTCGGGGATTATTTTATCCTTTTGAAAGAATAAGAAACGCACCGAGTACACCCCGTTTCATTAAGACGTTGTGAACAAGATTTTCCATGCTGCGTTTTAAACTGAACAACGATATGCTGCGTTTTAAACTGACTAACCCTGTGTACTACGGCAAAAAATCATACAGCTTTAATTACAGTGATTTCCAGTATCTTTAGGGATATTCTCATTAAACTTCTAACAATTTAAGTCTAAGTTTGAAATAAAATTATCGAGCACTTTGTCAATGTAGTTATCAATATAGACTGTGTTCCTAGGGATGCGAAATCACGCCTCTCATCTCATTTTAATAATTTTTATGCGCTGATAACATTTATGGTAAATGCTATTTTAGTATACAGGCTACTACATGCTTATAATTTGCCGCATATGAGTCTATTAGCAAATGCTAATGTTAGAGCGGGCTGCTATCTGCTTATATCGTGCTGTGTATGAGCGACTATCAGCTTTGCTACAGACGCACAGGCTACTATCTGCTTATACTTTTCACATAGAGCAGCTATTAGCAAACGCTAATATTAGCGGAGGCTACTGTCTGCTTATATTGCGCTGCATGTGAGCCACTATTAGTTATGCTATGTAAGCATAGGCTACTGTCTGCTGTCTTTGGCTAATATTAGAAAGAGTTTAGCAAATGAAAGCAGGTGCGAACGTAGCACTTGCTATTTTCCGCTTTATAAGCGCTACAATAGAAAGAATGTAGCACATAACAGCAAACGCTGGTATAGCATGTGCTGTAACATGCTTCTTAAGCGCTAACATAAAATTTCCAGCTGGGATTAAAGAAGTTTGGCCATCCTAAAATGGGTCAGAAATTTACAAAAAAAGAGTAAATAAAAATGCAATTATGTTTTAAGAAGAGAAGGGAGTTATTAACTTATCTCCCCTACAGCTAGTATTAGTAAGCCTGTAAATTGAACAGATTTTGCAATAACCAGAGCATAATACCTAGTAACTCATTGCTGTGCACAGAAATTTTACATAATGTTACAAAGCTGTAACATTTGTGGTTCGATAATAATAAAATGCTGTTAGCTTTATGCGTTTTGTTACGTTATAACAATACTTTCTCACACATTTTCACTCTTTCGTCGTTCACTCAGACTGCGAAAAATGTCTCCTTCATTCGCTTTTATTCGATTCAAATCAGTCTGTTATTAAATATTAAACCCTGCGGTAACAATGCGGCTACCAATACATATAAGTATAATATGAATCGGGGTTATTCTTCGAAAATGTTGATACAGTATTTCAGTCCCCAGCAGTTATCTCACAAGCTATTAATGATACGGCCATTTTTTTTAATTTATTATTTTTTTTTTACTTTCATCGATAGATATGACTTAGTTCTACTTTTTCAAGCTTTCAAAACTTTCACAAGAAAATTTGATCCATTTTTAATGGGTCAAAAGTCAAAATTGGACTAAATATTCTCAAATGTCCGTCGGCATGGCTGTCCCTCGAACGATTTTCATTACTTTTTTCTCTCTCTAAATTTTCAAGCTGTATGTTAGAACGAACTGACAACGTAGATAGGTTTCATTTCTGACGACAAAAAAAGTTTATTATTTTTTACCGGCCAAAACCATTGATGCAGCGCAGCCTTTCCTTTTTTTCCACATGGCGTTTTCCCTTTCCTTCAAGGGGGCCTCATTTTAGAGGGATACTTGTGGAGGCCCGGGACCATGGACTCCCTTGCCCCCTCCCCTAAATCCGGCCGTACAATTGATGTCAAGATTTTATTTCAAACATTGCAGTTCTCTGTGATCATGCAGGTTTAATACAAGGGTCTATTCAAATGTTTTTACTCTGTCAATTATAGGTGTCCGAGAGCAAAGAACACCTGGTGTTAGAGACACAGTTTATGATTTTTTAAAGAAAGGTCAGCGGGTTTATGTTACAGGTAGGTTATCTTACGGAGATATAACTAATGAAGCTGGTCAAAAAGTAAATGTTACGTCTATTATAGCTGAGGAGGTAATAATGTTTAAATAGTGTTGTACGCTTATTCCTCCATTCATGGAAATAGTTAGATTGATTTTTCTTTAGTTATCTCCTCATCAGGCATTCGCTGAGCCTTAATATCATTCTTTATTTTGTTAATTCATGTAAAAATCAGCGAATGGTCCAGTTCCTATAATTTTTCGTTACACTACTTTGACAAGTTTATTTTATTTTTTGAAATCCCGTTGAACATCTGAGATTCATATGTACTGCGTACTGGTTTTATACCTATAAATATGTTTTTTGTACTTACTACTTACTACATATAAGGTGACGTGCCAATTATTGGTCGGTCAGATTTTCCATTTTTAATCATAGTATATGATCAGCAGTGCCAACCCAGGTTTTTTTAACGTGTAGTTAAAACCCAGCTGAAGGAAAACAGAAAGTCTACATTTTTTCAGGGTGTAGCAAATATTTTAAAGGTTCAGACTGGTTTTAAAAAAAATTGTACGTGATCAAAACTTATTTTGCTCGAACACCTGCAAAAAAAAAAACAAAAAAAAAGAGAGAGAGAAAGAAACTAGTCATCACTAAAAATATAGGTATATTATACACATAAAATTTTAAAAAAGGGGAACTGCGACGAGTACTCTCGTTTCTAGAAGTACATAAAGATACAAAAAACATTAAAAAAAAACAAAAAAAAAAAAAACGGAATTGGCCAAAACCGCAATAAGTAAGTAGTACTCTCGTTCTCGTTACTGAAAATAAAAAGGGGGAAAAAAAGAAACGGCTCTATGGCTTAACGGAAAGGTGGAAGATCGATATTTATTTTTACGATTCCACACATCCACTAAATACACCACGTCGTGTAGTATTAGTCTATCAGTCCAGTCGCTCTAAAAGTTTTCAAAAAACTGAACCAAAATGGCGGCCTAGAAACCCCTAATATTAGGGGGCTGGGTCTGCTTATAACCGGTGCATGTGGCCCCTATTAGTTTTCCTTGTAAGCATGGCTTAAAATCTGTTATACTTTCCTCATACAGCGGCTATTAAACAAACCCCTAATATTAGCGGAGGTGCGTCTGCTTACATGCGCTGTATATGAGCCCCTTTAGTTACGTTGTGATGGCTACTATTTCTTTACTTTTTATAGAGGGTTTGAAACGCTTAAAATTGGGAGGCTACTGTCTGTTATATTGGCTGCTGTGGCCACTATTAGTTTGCTATGTAAGCATAGGGTACCCGTCTGCTGTCTTTGGCTAATATTAGAAAGAGTTTGCAAAAGAAAGCAGGTGGAACGATCCACTAAATACACCACGTCGTGTAGTATTAGTCTATCAGTCCAGTCGCTCTAAAAGTTTTCAAAAAACTGAACCAAAATGGCGGCCTAGAATACCCGTGTGAAACTACAGAGCCTTAGCTTAGTGTCACAAGGTTTTTGACCCCCTAGATCCCTTTTGTCATTTCAAGTCACATTTTTGGAATCCCTATTCATCACCTTCTCATTATCAGATATTTCGTTATCAGGACTTCTATTATGTATTTTCTATTAATTTTGTCGTTTTACGGAGCTGGCGATTTTTCCATGTGAAATTGTGAAATACAACCGTTTAATTCTCCCATCACATCTTTTAATATTTGACTTTATTTTTCCTATCATGTCATTTATTGTCATATCTAAATATGAAATACAAATAACACCCTAAATCATACTGAAATTTCGCAGCCCTGAAGTTCCTTACCTATGAGAAAGTTTCTACTAGTGATCAACTCGAAAATAGTATACTTATTGATGTCTGTATTCCCGGAACCAGTTTCTTCAAAAATAAACTCGTGAGTTCTTCTGCTTTATTTCCTGAAAATATCTGTTTGTTTTGTTTGACCGCTAACCATGATTTCTCTTCTGCAGAACGTCATTTACGACGCTGCCCGCCATGAAACAGCACGGTGTCAAACGAAAAAGATTGAACTCTTCCAGTCTTGAGGAGCAGCATAATGTCGTTTCAAACTTGCATGTATCATTGGAAGCTTTCCGAAACCAATTCTCGCAGAGTGTGGATGAATCGTCGTTGAAAAGAATTCCGGAGTCCATTAAGAACTTCTTCACACCGTATTGCAAACTAGTGCAGTCAATTGATGACATGTTCTATTGCATGAATAACTTATTTGCTTGTAATGCCAATTTAGTGAAAGGTCATGTACTGGCTGATCGGCTTCGTTATATAGCCGAACGTTCGAGATGTGATCTGAAGAATCTCACAGACGATCTAATCATTGAACTTAAACTCAACTGCGAAGGAGATACTTCTGTATTGTCGCTCATTGATTCAGATTCAGATAACGAGAATCAGCCGAAAAAGTAACATTCTTGTATTTAAAATCTTGTATTACCCAGGGGACGTACATAGTGAACTAACATTAGCTAACTGTTGTATTCGTATTCTTCCAGACTTCCTGACTTGAAAAATGAAATTGCTTCCTCAGGGGTAAAGGAACAAGCCGTTGATGCTTTCAGCAATGATATAGAATTTACCGACAGTGATATCGACTTAGAACTCGATGAAGTAGTTAACAAAGTTTGTGAGAAAGAATATTCTGCGAAAAGAATAGAAAATGAACGCTGTGAAAATAAATTCAGCTTTGACCCTAGTAATATCCCACTAATTAAAGGTAAGAACTTTTTGTATTGCAATGAATGTCAGTTTTGTCGGAGCATAGGCATCCTGAATATTCTTTACTATTACACACCTTTAACCATCATATATTTGGTTGTTAATCATATTTGGTGGTATGTTTCTCCTAGAGAAAAAAACGTGTCCTCAAAATCTAAAATTTGACCCTGATGGATTTCTCGTTGTTTATATTGACGGATCTTGTTGGTCAAATGGAAGAAAAAATGCAAAAGCCGGTTTAGGAGTCTGGTTTAACGAACAACATCCGCTGTGAGAATGTTAAGCTATTTGATGTTACTTTCTGATCAGGATTTCACAATTTGCATTTCTATTGCCTATCCTTAATTTCAGAAACGTTTCAAAGCCTGTGAAAGGTGCTCCTACCAATAATAATGCTGAAATACAAGCTGCTTCCGAAGCTATTCGTCAAGCTGAAAGCATAGGCATGTTTTCCATCGTAATTTTAATAACTTTTCAATTCAAATTCTCTGTGGGCATTTGCATTCCCATGAAGGATTCGTGAATTGAAGTATTCTCTTCGATGTAACCTCTAACCTGTCTTAAACCCTAAAGTAGTAAAATACTAAAATAATTTCGCATTTAGGAGTCAAGAATCTGAGAATATTTACGGATTCGATGTTCCTAATAAATTGTATGACCCAGTGGATACACAAATGGAAGATGAATGATTGGAAAACGTCTTCGAAAGAAAATGTCAAGAATAAAGATAGTCTGATGGAATTAGATAAACTTATGCCGCTGATGCAGCGCGTTGATTGGGTATGGTAGAAATTTGAGTCATCTCCTTCGAAATATCGACTGGCAAGCCATTTTGAAGTATATTTTTAATTTGGACAATGAATGTTTTCAGCAATATGTAGAAGGCCATAGAGGTATTCTGGGCAACGAACGGGCAGACGCATTAGCGAAGAAAGGAGCTAAACAGTATCGAATCAGTTAGGTAGTTATTGTGTTTTAAATTAGTTGTTTTTTGTACTTTTTAATTAATCGAGTATTTTTACTCATGAATTTTTTAATTTATCTATCAGTATGTGAAGCTAGTTCAAGTTACTGTTCTCCAGAAAGATATGTTTATCAGTAATATCAATCAATCTTGAGAATATTTCACAAATTTTAGAAATTGGTAGAGTGAAACATGTTCAATGTTCGTTGCTCTGTAATGAACAGAACTGGCTGTGCTGTATCCGAGAAGCTGATGTTTTCAACATGGAGTGCCGTTGTACTGTATCTAGCTCTTTACTGTCTGCAAACCACCTTTTACCTCCAAAGAATTATAGGGATTTAAGAGCTGTAGAATTGAATGAAATGTTTAACTTTCTCCCACGACGTATTTTCTCCTAATCATCGTTTGTTCTTTTTTTCTTCTTGTTTTCCGTTTTCGAGTCGTACCGGTCTAAGCAATTGCCTACTCTCGTTCAAAGATGGAAATGAATCCGCTGATCCAAGGTCTGATTATTTTTTTCTTAGATTAAAAATCTAATTTTCTGTGGATTTGAATTCTCAAATTTTGTTCTTACAAGGAATCGAGTTGTTCAAAAACTGTAAATTCCGGAATTAGTTATTGCTTATACTGGTTCCGTCATTTTCTCATTATTCTCGTGTAAATCGAATTTTCATTGCGAATTGAGCGAATTCTTTGTGTGCTATTTTGGAGATTTCTTTTCATGAAAAATACTGACCTTTGAATGTGAATTCCTCTTGGATTTCGAATTTTAAGATAAGCATCATTTAGTTCACTCACATACAACGGCTGACAGCCGCTCTGCGGCGCGCTTTTGCGAAAAAGTAAGGCCGGGATGTTGTTCAGCAGCTCAAATACTTCCAGTGGGACAGTTTGAACGGATTTAAATACTAATAGTGATTCCAATAGGGTTTTCTGATATCGGATATTTTGTCCCGCTGGGACTCAAAGGGTTAAGACAACTTGGAACAATTAGATCACCAGGACCCAAATCAAACGCACATGAAAAGTACAAAAAATTTTTATTTTCTACTAGGAAACATTCGCTTTAAAAACAATCGATAATTCATCAAATTACGCCGTTAAAACTTAATTTATAACTGTACATTCGCTTGGTTTAAAATATTTTTCAGTAATTTCTGTTCTTCAACAGTTAAACTTGCGGTGTACTCGACAATTTTTCCAGGATGTGAGCTCGATAGGGCGGATAAATTTCTTCCGAAATATTCGCTGATATTTCCTATACCTAAACAAATCCCAACTTTATAAATAATATGTTACGGAAAGGTTATTAAAGCTAAGAAAGTAAACAGATCAAGCTAAGTAGGCATTTCTACTGAACATCAGGCAACGGTTAAAAGTCTCATTTTTATCGAAATGACCTCCTGCGAAATCTTGTCAATATACTTCACATTTCAGAACACAAATCCCAGTAAGAGAAAGATGGACCAGGTCGATTTTATATTATGGCCTATTGGGGGGCGGGGGTGAGGAGGAGAAACACACGAATACAGAATAACTCGATTACCTTGCAGAGGATCATAATCAGGTTTACTAGCGTACATCAGTTTAGAGTACACCACTTCGTATCCAGTATCCGATGGTAGGTCGTAATTCACTTCTTCGACTTTCTCCTCTGCTGTACTGAGTGTAGTCAAGATTTGTTTCAAAATGAAGGGCCTTAAAAATTAACAATTTCCAATTAATTAGTAAGGATAAGTACGCACGTGCATAGAAGAAGAGAAGAACTATAGAGAAAATACTAAAAACGTTATCGTTGACCGAAAACTTACCAGAATCTAGCATGCGGCCCGTCCACCAGTTCTTTGGCTTCGCATAATATTTTACTAAGACCGACTACGATTATTTTCCTCTCAACTAAGTTGTTACTAATAGCGTTTTCATGCAACAAGACTTTTTCAACTATCGATAGGAATAAACTGAAAGAACCAATTTCATCATAATTATCGATGTGCATTCATCAAAACAAGCGAACAAGCATTCGTACGAGACAGCAAAAAACACTCACTTGTTTTGCAGCGAATCTAATAACGTGATCAAGTCGACGACGCCAAAATTAATTACATAAAAACAAAGAAACACGGTCAGTCCTTTAATATACTTGACCGTTTTCGTTGAACTCAGTCTCTGCAGTAATATTATGAAGATCGATCTTTTGTTGGTTTGGAAAACTTCACTGAAAACCAACACCGAAATACTCCACTCAATGAAGATACAGTAACAAAAGAAAATATTCTAAATTCAATACTCACTTAGGACAGTTTTCTACCAACATCCGTAGCAAATAAAATCCTTCTTGATCGTGCGCTTTACTAGCTATCAATTGTTGAAACACACCTAACACAGACATCTGCAGAAAACAAATTACATTCGCAGTGAATAACTTTCAGCTTGAGCTGCACCAGCATAAGATGCTCGTAGATCATTATCATAAAACCAACTCAACTCGTATTGGGATGTAGCTTACAGCTAACACTTCCGAGGCCATTACAGTTCCCCATAAACCCACCAAATGCACACTATACCCAGTTACAATGAAATCACTCGAACAAAAAGCAAAATCTTACCAGTTGTAGTTTTGCTTCCATCTCAGCGGGGTTCATTTTTGTTATGTACGCCGTAAGTAACCTGACTAGTGGATGGACGTTTCCACTTCTCTCCCACAAGAGAGGGGTGAACAGCAAACTGTATAACTGTAAGTATGGTTCCGGAATTGGTTCGCCTTTGACACGATACTCCAGTAACATAGACAGCAGTTGAAAAACGTAAGGATGGAATTCTGAAAATTTTCATAATTAACGACCTGACGATACCGCAAACTCGAATGAGAACCTTTTTAGTGGAAGTTCACCGATTAAATGTGAGGAGAGCGCTTACCAAGAACGTCTTGCTGCAAGATGATTTGGAAAATTGGAAACAGGGCTATTTCGAAAGAATTCACCTCTACAGGTGTGATAGAACAGACTATTCTGAAATAAAAATACAATTTTGTTAATAGAAAATATTTCAATGAAGGGAAATTGTGCTTTTTGATTTTCTAGAACTTGAGAATGTTTCAGCCCTTGCGACGAAAAGGGAGAAGTTAGTTGTGTTATTTAAGTTATTTTCCATTAGTTTTCAATCACCGTGCGGTGGAGCTGATCGCTGCAAATGTAAGACAGACAATTTTTAGGATCTATCAGGCTCTACGCCAAAGGCTGTCCCTTCAGTATCCAAAACGAACACCAGAATCCAACCTCGATCTAACAACAGGTTATCATTCATCGCTTCATCAGTTTGAAGTTCATCTAAATATCGCAAGAATGACAAGTAACAACAAACTACGTTATGGTGAATTCACTTCCAGAAACAAAACATTGTTCCAGACATCAAGTTCCAAAACACGAAGTTTTGCCTGATTACTTCTTGTTCATCAATACTATTGCTCAAGTCCGATCTTCGATTGGTCTTTGCTGAAAACACTGTCATTAACACAGTGCGGCGACAATGTAGCCCTAACTGCCCAACTGCAATATAAATGCTTCCCAGAATACGAGTCGACATGAAAAAGTTCCAAAGACAATGCTTTGTTCCTCCATGTCAATCCACCACAGACTTCACAAATTTACTGGTAGTTTTAGGTACTGATCTGGATTCTATAATTTTATCGATTCGATCTGATCCAATACCAAGTCAATCTGTTATAGCGTGCAACAATCTGATCATCATCCACGAGTCTGAATTCATCCGCTCCTCCATACATTTTTAATTGAATACTTTTTTTTTCAATCGCTCTCATTCAATCATCAAAAGTATGTGTAGAGACCGGATTTTCGGCGTGTTTAATCAGACAATTTGGCGCTATAAGCTCAAAATTTGGCATTTTTTGGCAAAAAAAAAAAAAAAAAAAAAATAGAATTTACGACTAAACGATGTACATAGAACTGACTGTATGAGAATCGTGACCTATAACGAGTTAGTAACGACAAGCTATTCGGGCCGGACAAACAACAACAACAATAACGATGCAATGTTATTTTTATGCGAAAAAGAAAATCACTCGGATTTCGTTAAAAAATGTGCTCATCTGAAAGGAAATTTTATTTGCTACAATGCAAGTTCTTTTCAATTTTCCGTTAACCGCATTCATTCTCGAGATGAAAAAACATTAAGATTGCCATAAACTGCTGCGCTGAACTCCCCCTTTTCGACCCCGTTTCCTTATCAGTTTTTCTTCAATCGATCCTACAGAACCTACAATTTGTCCGGTCCCCATTATCAGATATGTTAGCACGAAATTGAAGTTTAACTTTATTTTTAATTTTTTTCCTTGCTCCTTCTTTTCTTTTGCATTTTTAGCACTTTTCGGCACTATTTGGCATTTATACTAGTTTTTGGCATTCTTTGGCACAGTAAAAATTTTTTCCCAGGCTCTTTACCCCTTGAAACGTGCTTGTATTTGGTTCTTATGCCTCCCGCCCTTCAGGAAATGATTTGACAAATGCCAGCGAATTCGATCTCTAATTATGTGTATGTTGGTAATTCAATTTCAGAAAATTAATTCGATCCAATTTTTTTCAATCAATCTGACTCAATTTTACACCGCCAGCAGATCCAGGAAGCAATCTTGGGAGGGGCACTGCAAAATATATGGTAATTGAATATCCTCCTAACTCTATCCAAATATTTAGATCATTTTTATACCCTCAAGATGGAGACTGAGTTTGTAGATGAACGAATACTGGAAGTTTTTGATAATTCGAGCTACTATTTTCTTAATTATACGGAAAACAAAAATAACCTTTCCAGCGCGCTCTAAACTGTTCAATCTTTTTTTCCCGGGGGGGGGGGGGGTTATAGTTATCGTGCTAGCAATCTTCCAGTTAGAGAAGGGACGGTGGTCCGCCCGAACACGACCATGCGATACCTGGAACTCATCCTCGACGACCAGCTCAACTGAGTCGCGCACATCCACAAATCGCTCCAACATGTCTGGGTACAGTTACAAGGCGAGACGGACAATGGTACAGAGATGTGTGCAAATGCACCTCCTGTCATACAGTTCCGTCTGGTACCATCGGCCAGTCCTCAGAACGACACGGCAGCCGCTCATGGCGGTGCAGAAAAAAGCGGCACCCGGGGTTATCGGACGGTCAGGAAGCAGCATTCGTGCTGGCTTATTTGGCCCCGATAGATCTCGTTATTCATGAGCGGTCAGTCCTGTCGTTACTCCGTCGAGGCCCGTCTGTCATCAACTGGGGTCCGTACCCTAAAGCGGCCCGCATCCAATCCGACAAGTTCCAGATAGTGGCGGAGGCCAGCGCTGAAGACACCGACCAAGCAGATGACGACTTCACCAGTGGCAGCGAACAAGAGGTCGGAACCCGTTGTTTCCAGCAGCGGCAACCATCACGTCGTCACCAACTACAACACCAACCAATGGACAGCGGCAATCAGGGTGGACCTGTACCCGCTGTCCAAACGCCGACGTTGACACCAGCACCGGAAATCAAACCGGACATTTACCCGGTGCTCCCAGCGGCGGTGCACCTACCTTGACTGGCGGGAATCATGGAGTTCCTGTAGCCGCCAGTCGAAGGGCCTGGAAGAGGGCAGCCTCTGATCGATGAACAGCTCGGAAGAGAGCGGGCTCAACACCTCTGCATCAACTTCTGACATCCCCACCGAAGCTGCAGAAGCAAGCTAGACACTGACAGTAGCGGGTGAGAAAGGTTGAAGGAGAAAGGGTAAGCCCAGAGGCACCTCGGCATCAGCGTCCCCTCCCGTCCCGGGGAGATCACTGGTGATGGAACCAGGAACCTGATACTGGGCTCACTCACTCCTACTAATTCGAGGAAACGACAAGGAACTTGAGGCAGAAGTCTTGTGGCAATCGTTTAACCATAGAAGCGGCCTCCTCTACATGGAGTGAACCTCCCGTCTTGGGTGTTGCCAAAATGGGGTGAGGAAGGAAGATGGAAGCCGATAGGGAAAGGCCGTGGAATCGAAGGCGACGTAAGACAATCAAGCAGACCTAGACACTGACTGACTAAGACAGACGCAGTAATCTAGTCCAGCTTAAGATTGTAATTAGAACTTAGGGTATTGGGATATAAATTAGAGTTGCAAATGTTGACACGATGGCGTCTTATCAGTGGTATGAATGGGTGATCATGGAGATTTATCAGTAAGCGTGTAGCAAAATTCAACTATCATTAAGTCGATTAGAAATTCACTTTCAAAGAAAATTTGTCCAAAATTTCAACTGCATCGCATCATTACTAAAAAATTGAATTATAATCAGTTCCACTGATAGAGTAATTCCTACTCGTTTGTTCTCCTCTTGAAGATAGCAGTGTTTCTATTTGAAAGTACACATGATCACGTTTTCATTTTCTCCCGCTAACACCCGTACAGGGCATTTTGCAGCGCACTCTAGTGCAGGTTTATAATATCCCAATATTTCGCATACATTATGTAATCTAAAAGTGTGAGCTCCCCACCCTGCCCCGCGCTAAATTAACTCAAAGGTATATAAGGTAGAAGAAAGGTAACACTCCAACTTTTTTATGTTATGTACTTGAATGATACATGGCCCCGTCCGAGGGAGTTCGGGAGTGGTTGCCAGGTGAGGCCTAGGCCCCTCGCAAAAAAAAAAAAGGAGTCCTCTTCAGTGATCGTTTGCGTAGTTTTTAGACTCTCCCAGGTTCTTTTAAGACTCACTAGAACAGTTCAATGTTCTTTTACAATTATGAATAGTGCTTCAGTGAAATCGAAATTGCAGGTCAAGTGGTCGCGCACAACTCTTTCATGATTGGCTGGCAAATCTTATACAGTCTAAATATCTCAAACAGAATTTCCTAGAACGATTCCGGAATAAATACTTACTTTATGCACAAAGCTATGGTTTCAAACAAAGCGTGGTTGAAATGAGGATTGCTAGGATTTTTGGCCACTGCTTCCAGTTTTAGTATCAGCTGGGATAAAATCGTTTCCAGTAGTGGAATCGCTCGATCATTCAACACGGACATAGTTCTTAGTATAGCTGTAAAAATACAATTTTCAAGAGATGATAAAAATAATACACTAGTTTTAAAGCTTATACAATATTTCGAGTCTGAACTCCAAATGTGTTTGTTTTTATTCGGTGACTGACACTAATTCTCAACGCATGGTAGCGATCTGTAGGAAAGGGTCAATTAACCTCACAACAAACAATAGACTCTCGGAGTATTCATACGAGGAATGAAAAATAGCAATTGCCAATTCGTTGAGCCGGAGGAAAGAACGCCTTCAATAGTTTGTGTTTATAAACTATTTGATCGTGATTTAGAAGGGGTAACTAGAAATTCAAAGGGCTGATAACTGAACAGAAACCTGTATTTTATTAGCTGGCTCCCCTATTTAGCTGCCTACAGTAGTAGCTCAATGCTCAAATCTTGAGGTGTCTCATCCCGTCCATCGAAATGTTTGTTACATGTTTGATGAAATGTTGTCTTTTTGTATTCATGTAGATTCATTTAGTGGCTTTCGCACTGGCTTAGGGCTTCCTGGAATTAGGGACAGGAAGTCAATCAGAAGTTGGTCATTTCGTGATATGTAAGCCAGAGCTGAAGGGACATAACTAATGACTAGAGAATTCAAGTCCGTAGCCACTATCTAACAGCCGATAGCTGAATAAAATTTCAAAGGTACTCAAAAGCTAGTAAGGATTCGTCCGCATTCCCACAAAATGATAGGCAATAACCACGAGTTGAAAATTATCCATTGACTTCCGGTCTCTAATCACCACTACTGGTTTGAAGGAATAAGGAAAAGGAGTGACGCCATCATTATGCATATCCTGCTCAGAAATC
Organism: Acanthococcus lagerstroemiae; assembly: GCA_031841125.1. Lineage (NCBI taxonomy): Eukaryota > Metazoa > Arthropoda > Insecta > Hemiptera > Eriococcidae > Acanthococcus > Acanthococcus lagerstroemiae. The sequence goes on along the minus strand of CM063106.1, from coordinate 28,587,229 downwards.
ACTCTCTTTTGAAATAGACAACAGGAACTAATATTATTGACGAGAGTAACAGATCGATCCAAAGAAAAGTGTGAAGAATACCCACAACAGGTATGTATTCAAATTTCATTAAATACCATCAACTGAAATTGTGGCCATTAACATCGATTTAATGCCCCAGGAGTAGGTGGATTTCTTACGAGAAAATTAGCACCGCGTTCCATGAGGATGCCGACCATTGCGTTCAAAGTATTTCAGTAAGTCTTTATAATATGAAAGTGATTTTTACCTTTCATAACATATTCGTTTTCCTCAGAACCAGGTTTAGACAACACAGTAAAATAACCTGCCATCAGCGGGCCCGCTATCGTTGCTAGGGCACTGGCATCCACACTAAAATCATAAAAACATTCAATAATTGAACGAAACTTTTTCCTATACTCAGTACGTCAAAAGGTTGAAATTGCATACACCGAAGCCTTGGTAGTTGGGTTCCGGATGAGAAGTATTTTTTCGATACACGAAGCCGCATACGTGTGCACTACTTTACTCTGTGCGCTGAGATGTTTCATCAACGCTGGTAGCGAATTAATGATCATATCTTGAGGTAACATACTTCTGAATGTCATTATGTATCGAATACAATCAGCTTTGATGACAGGAAGCTCATTCACTGGAATCAAAGACCTTTATGTAATTCAATTTGCAGGCGTAAAAAGCTAAACAGAGCCCAGAGATGCTCGGTTCATCGAATCTGATAAGAAACCGAGAACGTTCATGGATAAAGAGGATCAATTAGATGAAACAAAAAGATGAAATTCACGTCGTTAATTGATGTCAAAACGTTTCACTTTCTCACCATTTTCTTTTTGTAATTCAGGAATAATATGATTCACAGCGAATTCCCTTACATCAACCAATCTGCTAATCTGAGTAACTCCAAACTTTTGGGTTTGACCACGCGCAGCTAACGAAGTAACTAAAAATATGGCCGCGTTTTTAGACTGCCAGTTGGCTGTATTGTTAGCGTAAGATTCCAGCATAGTCTGAAAGTTACAAAACAATTAATTTACAATGAACATGATTAGAAATATGTGGCCCAAACAACGAGACATGTTAAATCTATTATCTGGAGCATTTTAAATCACTAAATATTATACCCGGACATAGGCGCCGAAGATTTTCTCTATTTCCTGTTCAAAACTTCTCCCCAAAACTTTAACCAGATCACATGCTGCTCTTCTACGCGTATCTACGTCTGATCCTTCGATATCTCTACGGATGTACTCTTCCGGATTGTCTTCAAATAACTCTTCATCGGAATCTAAAATTGGGGAAAACGATCGAAGTAAGTTTTTTGAACACAAGGCAGACCTTTCACTTGGAAGCATAAGGTAAAGATGTTTACTTCGGAATTGAATATTCGGTAGAATTACTTTCTCGCAAATATTTCCAAGAACGGCCGGGTCCGCAAACAGATACTGATATTGTTTCCGATCCGCAACCGTGGAGAGAAAGCTTAAAGCATTGCTGACCAACTGCACGTCCAAGATTAAATACAACAGATGAATTTATGAATTTCAAGAAACATACAGAAATTCGAGAGTGTCGACTACTCACAAGATCGTATTTCGCCTGAGGTCCCAAGATCATCAACAAGTTCCATATATCATTCACAAATCGTGGTAAGTGACTAGCAAATTCTTCATCATACTTCTGAGCATACATGACCAGATTTTCGCAAATTTGAGAACGTAACTGCTCGACAACTCCAGCTTCATCATCATCCTGCAAAAGTACAAAGCTTCTCAAGTTAAGGTGTTCACAGTCAGTGGCGTAGCCAGACTTGATACTGGGGTGGGGTGGGCAGTTCAAACAAAACAATATACACTAATAGCATGATATGGGGGGGGGGGGGTTAACAAAAACCGAATACCAGTGTTGCACATTCAGAAAAAAACAAGTTTCAATTTTGCAACATTACAGGTGCAATACTTACTATTACCAGAATTAACATTTTCACATTTTCGACTGATTCCTAGGGGGGAGGGGTCAGGGCCCCCACTCCCTAGCTACGCCCTGTTCACAGTCAAGCAAAATCGCAGAAAGTGATTGGATAACTGAATCGTAAATACTCACGTCACTTTTCAAAAAATTCGGAATATTACCAGCAAGTAAAGCATGAAAATTATCCATCCAAACCGCCATATTATCTTCAAAAAATTCTGGCAAATCCTACAACAGAATAATACTGGACGTGATTCCTTTTTCAGCGAGAAACGATACTTAAAAATCCAAAACCATGAAACTTACTTGGAAATTTAGTGAGTAAAAAATTTTACAAATTAGTAGTAAAGAATTGTAAATGACCAGTAACATTTCAGGAGTGGTCTGACTTTCTGCAAACTTCATTGTCTCCTACAATGTTAAAATAGAAGGGTAGAGATTGGGTACATGCCATAGAATATTTACTTTCAATTTAACATACAGCACTTACCACAAGTAATTTGGTCAAAGGTTCAGCAAATGTATCTAACACGAATTTAATTTCCACCCATAATTTCTGCGACTTGAATTCATAGCGGTATTTTTTGAACAGTGAATGTGCAGTGCGTAACACTCCATTAATTATAGAAAAATCACCTACATTTTGAAAAAAATGCATGTAGTTTAAAATAACAGCAGCACTGTATTACATTGATACCAAAGGAAAACTATAACTTGGCGCATTACCAGTAGCAAACTTTTCCTTCATTTCATCTAATAATCCAGGCCAATTATCGGGGAAATCGTATTTTCCAATAATTGAAACTGCATCGCTGAGCTGTTTTTGTATTGCCTCAGGAGAGCATAACATTAAATTTACAATATGCGTCTTTATGACTTCACGATCTTCCCGGTATATTTTGTCTTCATTATCTTCCTAAAGGCCAAAATTGAAATTAGAAACACTGAAACGTAAGCAGATATGCATATGGAATATCAAAGTTACTCACTATTTTCCAGTTTCTTTTAATGTAATTCTTGAACACTACAGATGCTGAAATTCTGATCGTCATATCGAAGGTACTTTTTTCTATAACTTTCAATAATAAGACCGGGTAGTTCTGATTCTTTTCCAGGGATTGTAAGCATTGTTCGGCTAAAATTAATGAACAGAGTCTGATGCGTTAATTTTATACAAGACACTTAAAGAAGAAAACTGTTCTACGTCTCACTAAGATACTGATTATTTTGCGCACCATCACTTACCTAGAAGTGCGGGAACAGTTTAAAACTAATTTCGAAATATTCATGTACTCACCCGGTTTTCGAACACTAACGTCAGAACTCAATGTTTGAGCAAGATAATTGGATAGAACTAACAGATTATTGTCGGTTACTTCCATCTGCCAAATAAATATTTGGGATGAGAAACGAATTACTCCAACTTTGGAGGTGTAGTGCACAGAAAGGACTATTTAATCACATATTATTCAGATTACACTCGAGTACAAGCAGACTTACTTTTTCCAGAAGAAAGCGGTTACACTAAAACTGGGTTTCGACTCAGTAGCACTTTCTGTAATCTGCTACTTGGTCAATCAACAGAATTGCGAATTGTAATTTGTAATGGATAATTATCTTACTGAGAAGCTCGATCTTTCATGCAATTAACAACTAATTTTAAAACTGAATAATAATGAAATGAACTTATAACGAGTTTCATTATCAGTCAGCGGAATTCGAAAGAGCAAAGAAACGAGAAAGACGGTTCGCGGGCTGATTAAATTTAATAATAATAGTTTAGGCTTTGGGCGTGTATCCTGGCTCGTTCTCGTCTTTTCTAAAGAAAATTTAGAGAAAAGACTTAAAACTAATCACAAATAAGGTATCTTATTTTGTATCTAAAATCTCATATCAGGTATGGTGTTGCTGTGTAGTGAGTGCGGTAGTGGTGCTGTGTAGCTTTTAGCTGATCACAGAAACCCAGTGGCAGTTCAACACTCTACCGATTTCTACCCTTCACAGGTACAGAGTACTCAGCGATGATTATCCGATAACTCCGATATGATGAAAAATGTTCAATTACATGCGACAAATCAAATTTTGAACGTATTTCGGAGTTAGTTATTTTAATTTTTGGTTTTGGCAGTTATTCGTATTTCGTTATTTCCTGTTCCTCATAATTCGCTCAAATTGGTAAACGAATTAAATATTTCTGTATTCCATGCAGCATGTCTATAATAGAGAACTGCCAATGCGCGAGTGTTTTTCGACTTGATACGTATAATTGAATAACAATAGTCTTATCGTTCTAATCGTTAATCGATTGCGTTTGAATCATCTAACTGGAGGTTTGCCAACATGAAACGGACTCGTTCGCATCCGCCGCTCAAGCTTCCAAAGAAAAGTTTCGTTCCGTATAAGAAAGTAGTTGTCCCTACCAGTTTGCGTAGTGTATATTGGAAATATTTTGGATTTCCGGCCGATGAAAATGCAGCGGTTCTCACGAAAGAACGTGTTGTCTGCATTCTGTGTAGGAGGCAAATGGTACACCATGGCAATACTAGTAATTTACGCACTCACCTGCAAACGCATCACACTGCGCTGGCGACCAAAATTGAAGCCGAAAATACCAAACCTGTAATTCGCAAGTCAAGGGTGGAAAGCTTACTCGGAAACTCGGTCACGAAGGTTGGTAGTAATATACAAGAAGATTCACTCGAAAATGTTGAAGTAGCCGACTTCGAAGATGTCAGAGATCACATTAAACATGGTAAAAAACGTGACTCCAAAGACACTCCTAATATCATTCTTTCTGAGGAAGCTAGTGATGCCACCTTCCCAGATATCAACATTATATTTCCAAATGCCGGGGAATATAAAGAGTACACTTTGGAGAGCATGGAACAAGCAGAGTGCGCAGCCGAATCATCAGAATTGAGTGATGCTATTATGAACTTCATCGTCACAGATCTTGTACCCCCTAGTGTAGTAAGTGGATCGGGGTTTCGCACTTTGATGTCACATTCATCTAACCCCACTGTAACACTACCGAGTGAGCAGAAATTAATCTATGATGTCATTCCTCGTATGTATCAAACTACTAAAACACATTTGTTCAACACGCTAATTGCTAATTCTATTACCAATATATCTTTAAGCATCGAAGAATGGACGTGTGTGGACAACGTGAAATGCTTGTCCTTTTTTGCCCACTATCTGCAGAATAATGAACCAGTTCTCATCTCCAAATACCTGACCACCGTATTCCATACCGGCGATGAAACTGTGCATGATTGGGATAACTTATTAGATAAGGTGTTCAACGAATGGAATATTAATTACGAAGCTATTTCTGTTGTTTTAACAGCATTCTCGATCGATGAACTGAAAACGGCATTATGTATGAAAAGATTCACTTTGCTGCCTTGTTTTCTTCACATTCTCAATGAACTCTGTGTGGATTACTGTTTTCGATCTCCTGAAGTGGGTTCCTTGTTGAAAAAATGTCGCGGTATCGCCCGAATTGCTCATGAAAGTCAGATTAGTGAAGATGAAAGTTCCGTGGAAAATGACGACGAGTATGAGTTGCGCTCGTCCTCGTTCGATCGACCCCATCTATGGATGACAACGTATCACATGTTGAGTGGTTTGTTGCGAAGGCAGCAGTTAATTAGCGAACTGTCATCTTCAACGGAGGAAGAAAATACATTGAGCGCCGCGGACTGGAAAAATATTGACGATCTTGTTAATTTATTAGAACCTTTAGAAATGATTATCGTGACTTTGTTTGAGGAGAAGAACTACGCTGTTTCTCTGCTGAACCCGCTGATTTGGAAAGTTAGCAACACATCGTTCAAAATCGTTGAAGATGATTCGCTTTTAGTTCGAAAACTGAAACACGCCATTAGAAAAGGACTGAATGATGTCTACGCCGAGTTGAGTACTAGTAGCTTTCTTCGAACTGCAACGTTGATGGATCCGCGCTTCAAATCGTTGCTGCCTGAACGAGAAGATTTCAGTAGCGAACCCGACGTCCTCGAATTGCTGACTGACTTCGTTAATGCAGAAGGCTTGGTTTCATCCGAAGTTTCGACTGAAAACGAAAATTCTAAAAAACCAACTCGACTTTCTGGCATTAATGTTCTTTTTAGTGACTTTCAAGTTAAAAAACTACCATCGACACCTGAGAATAAAATTAAGCAAGAAGTATCGTTTTACGAAGCTCAAGACAGCGCCCTTCTAGAAATGTGTCCTCTAGAATGGTGGCAGAACATGAACAACAAAGTGCCAAATTTGATGAGATTGGCGCGAAAATATCTCTGTGTTCCCGCAATGATAACCCTTCCTGGTTACAATAATATTGAAGAGTATGCCAGATGTTACGACAAACGAGCAGCATTAAAATGTAATGTAGTCGATCATTTGCTATTTTTGCATTTTAACCGAAGTACCTGATTTCCTGATTATGTGTAAGATGTAATATTGTTTTCTTTTTCGGTTTCTATAATATGTTGTTTGTGATGTATTTTCCTTTTTAATTCAATGTTATGCTTCTTAAGCTACTAATTATAATTCGTGTACATCGATACAAATTGAATTTCATTGAGATTTGGAAAGTTTGAGTATGGTTTGGTCAGGTTTTTTTTTTGTGGGGGCACGCAGTGGCCCCGAAGGAAATTTCGAAAATATCGGAAAATTGCCATAAAAACTGAAAAAATGGAAGTTATTATGGACTTACAGCTCTCGAGAATTAGCGTACCCCCCCCCCCCCCCAAAAAAAAAGTGACAAAAAGGCCTGGGTTTGGTGATGATCACTTGATGATCAACTGGTTTATTTATAAATTTTCACTTATCCGTCGAAGAAAGAACCTGTGTGTAGGGGAGGGTGATACACAGTGAACGCCAACATTCTTTTTCATCTAAAATTTTCTCATTTGGTTAAAAATGTTTGAAACCTAAACAGGCGAACGGAGCTTATTTCTCTGTATCTTATAAACTTTTCACGTACTTTTTAACTTTTTTTTTCAGTCTGCGTGCTTATTACTTCCATAAGGCGATAAATTTTCTTTTTCCCTAATTTTGGAAGTGAAAAATTTGAAGAAGCAATAAATTATGTAAATTCTTTCTGGTTCAGGTTTTGTTGTTACCAACGCATTAAATTCACAGCGTCGCATGGTATCATTAGCTCTAAAAGTTTTCAAGATGTACGAACTGAGTCCGATGCGTGTGAGATTAATGCGATATGATTCAAGAAACAAACATCATACGAAAAAGCACTGCGCCAGCTTCAAGCACACTTACCGCAAGATTATGAGCCTCAGACAACTTACTGATTTTGAGAAGGCCATTCAGGGAGCCGTTAAAGAGGTTTGGCTCACAACAGACGTCGATGGTTGCCGATTTCATTTGGGGCAGGCCTAGCACAGAAAAATGCAAAATGTTGGTCTACAACAGGTCTACCGGAGTAAATCGGCAGAGGGTTCTTTCCTAAGAGCGTTTTTCGGTTTGGCCTTTTTGAAGACTGCATCACCGAAGATTTTGGCCTCCTAGCTCCTTTGAACAACAAAATTGTTGAATTCGTAGGCTACGTCCTCGAAACATACGTGTGTTCAGGAGCATCATTTCCTCCAGAGATGTGAGTTGGTTGTCATCCACGCGCGATACGGACAACGAATGCTTGCGAAGGCTTTAATGCCAAATTGAATGGCATGTTTTACCATAAACATCCACATATCTTCCTGGTACTTGAAGCCTTTCTAGAGATACAGGATTTCTCGTACATTAGAATGAGAAACCAGCCGAGCAATGAAGTTGATGTGAATGAAACGTTCCTCGGAGACCAGTTCACCAAATTACAAGAGGGGAAAATTACGTGCTTCGAATTCGTGAAAGCTGTTTCGCAAAAATTTTGGCCCACGAAAATCGAATTTTCTAATTAAGGCACTTTAATTTTTAACGAAAACAAATTTTATCATTAATGTACTTTACTTTCACTTTCAATATAAATAAAAGTGTTTCTTTTAGGACTCAATTCATATTACATCAATTTATTTTTCGTGGGACTCAATTCATACGTATCAATTTATTTTCCGCGGGACTCAATTCATACATCAATTTATTTTCCGTGGGACTCAATTCATACATCGCCGGCCAGGGACGGGACTGAATTCATGCAAAAATGACAAGATGGGACCCGTTGAAGATTTTCCCACTAAAAACATGAAAATCTAGTTGCGCTGCGTACACGTATTAGAGTGGAAATGCCACTACGACCTTTTGTCTTTTCAAAGAAAACGCACGCGCATGGAATGCGAATGTCAGTGGCGCTACGCCGACGACGTATCTTTACTACCACTCTTGCATCTAACCCCGTTTTATACACAGAGCTCATCAATGTAGTAGTGGAAGTGGTTTTCCGAATGCGTTCCACTTGGATACGCACATCAAAATCTTCAACGGGGACTCAATTCGTAATTACCGGCATTATTTGTCTTTGAGAAAAGTTCCAGTTACTGAAATATGCCCTTTTTCTGAGAATTACCCCAATATCTTTAAAATCATAAGTACGGAAATCTAATACATCTTGTTAATCTCTATTTTCATAATCTCACGAGGCGGAAGAATCACTGCGACGTCTCTTCAACTCCTCCCATGACTTATTTCCAGCTTGTTTATTTTTGCCGTTTCGAAAGCCATCTCCCGAAGTTCTTTTGTAAACAAGTCGTATGCCATTTTACTACGTGTAACGATGAGGTACTGAGCTAAATCCCTTTTTTGATCAGTGGTGAAACTTATCTGCATGCATAGTTTGGATCAATTTGAGCATTATAGGATCTTCTTTTTCCTATTTAACACATTTTGTAGGAGTTTGAAATGAAATACTGTAGATAAGAGCCAAATGTCTGATACTGCGTATACCTTTTATCACCTTATCAACAGCCCCTGTCATAGTTCTGGCCGATGGGGCACCAACTTAACGTTCTTTTTTTCTCAAACCATCTCAAATGATTAACATAATTAAATTAGCGTCTCACTATAAACCTAAAACATGTGTTTCACCGTGTACCGTGTATTTCCATGGTGTTTCTGGTTTTGTGATACAAAATTTTAAAAAGATAATAATAATAATCCCGGATTGGTCGCCATAAAATACAAGAAGCTCAATACCTATGTTTTAACTCGTTGTCGATTTCTTTGATGTATTTCTTGACAGCGAAATAACAAAACTAAAATTTCAAGAAAATTTACGTTTGATAAAAATTTACACAAACTAAAAAGTTGAGGTACTCTTTCATTTAACCGAGGACGTTTGTATTGGGCATGCAGGTGCACTATCAAAAGGCGATACTATGCTACCACCACGTAGAAATAGTAATTTTCCCCCTCAAGTTCCACCTGTCTGTGTACCACAACTCACTGTGTACCACCTTACCCTAAGAAGCATGGATGGAATTCAATACAAAACCCTCCGATGGTTTTTACAGTCGTTTACTTCACAGAAGTAATTAAACATCAATATTCGATCATTTCCACATTATAAAGATCGGCAGTACCAATAAAACATTTTGTAACCTTATTCTTTGCGTTCATTAAATGATGTACAGGTTACGTCTCCATTTCGAAATCATGTAAGGGTACTTCAGTTCACGCATTTCAGTCTTCCTGAAAATAAATAAAAATGTCGTAAGTAACTAGTAGTAACTGGAAAAGCTCGTCACTCGAATTTCAAAAAGGTAGATTTTTTGTACTCTTCAACATCTAGGTGAAATTTTATTCTTCCGAATGCAAACGCTCGCCGAAGTTATAAGTTGAAGAATTCCAGTTATGATAAACTCACAGAAGACACAATAGAATACATTGGCACTTTCTCATTCCTCATCTCTACTTCCCATTTAATGGCGGAATACATAGGCAGTCCTTACCAGCTGAAGACTCTCCATGCGATAGTCCTTGATGCATACATGAAAATCTGTCGTGCGAGCATGCCTATTTCAAACAATTCAAATGATCAATTTCACCCTCCCCCCTCCCTTCTCAAGTCCAGCATTCAAGTCAGTCACCTGTTTACACTATCGTAAACAACTGGAACTTGCAGCGGCACTGTATTGATAAATTTACTGAGGGGGCTTGTAAGCCTTGCAGTTTGAATTTGAACGTACGATTCCATGTGTACACAGGGCGTCATATAGGTTCAGATGTATTAAGAATGAATTATCATATGATCCCCCTAAAGCCAAATTCACTTTTCATCAACTCTATCACAAACGTCCGTAGGCTTGATATGTAATCATGGGAATTACGAAGGTCCTGAAGTAATTCTCGATATTAATATGGCATTTAAAATTCATGATAGGAAAAACTAAATAAAGCTATAGAATTTTTGGAATTAACAGTAGAAATGCAACCAATTTTAGAGAGTAGAAACTTTACAAACTTTCTATTACTCCATTGTTAGACCACACTTAGAATTTACATTTGAATCGTCAACAACTGATAATAGAAAAAAACTGAAAACGCACAGAAACAATCTTCAAAAGACTATGTTATCTGTTATCACAAGCAATTCAGCTATACTATCCGAACTGAACTTTTTCAAGGATATGAAACTAAATGCATTCAAGACTTCCTTAACATTCTTCCAGAATTCATAATAAAATACACGAGTCTTCAACATCGCCAAATATTGGAATTTGTAATTCAAGTACCCAGCTTGCGTCGAAACAAAAATCTGTTTGAAGCTAAATATTCACCCCCCCCCCCGCTCCATGTCCCTTTAAACCATATAATGACGTTGTATAATATGACCACATGGGTGTATGAAAATCTGGACATACTTTATTCTAATTACCGACAAATAAGATTTCTACAACAAATAGAGGACACTTTCAACCAGTTGAGGTCCTCCAACTTGACCTCTTTTATTATTGATGGCATATGATGTAGTCAGTGTGGTTGTGGTTCCGCATTGAGGGAGCTTGGTGGTGGATGTCCCAGCAACCAAATTCCGGTTGTGAAGTCAATAGCTGTATTAGGTATGATTTTTGTTTTCTTTCCGACTTTTCATTTATGTTACCAAGAACTTTGTTTTCGAGTCCCTCTTGTTATTGGTCCACGTGACTGTGAAATGGAGAGGGGGGCTCTAATTAAAAGAGGGATAATACTAGTAGTAGTCTTCAGTTTTCATCCTTTGACACCCTCTCTCCCACAACGCTTTTGTACATATTGTTTGCAGCTAGGTCTCTCCCTGTTTTTTCCTGGTTCAACTAAAGTATTTTTAAAGTCGTAAGGAATTTTGAAACTACATCATCACTTCACTTTAAAATTAATCCTCACTCAGATCACGAGAAAATAATAGCAGTACAGACCATTTCACTGTTCCTGTTTCTGACCTTACTGTTCACCTTCTCATATAGGCTGCTCGATTCTCATCCCAATTACTAAGGAATACATGGTTAGGATAAGTCGAATCAGTAAAGGCATCTTTTATAATTGTTTTGCAACACCTTACATTCGAACATTGGCTACATAGAAGAGACCGCGCTGATAAATCAAACATACCAAGAATACTGTACTTCGGAAATTTTCATGGGAAAAGACAATAGGTAAGCTCGCTATATGCATTTACTTAGTTTCAAAAATTTTCACGTCCAAAAATAATTTTACGCTTAGAGCATTTAACGCAGATTACTACAAAGTTCAATATGTTCGTTTTACAAATCAAGTTTCAGCTTTTGATCTATAATTTTACTCACCAATATCAAAAGCGCATCCCATTCAAAGCAAAACTGGATCACTTGTCATGCGAACTAGAACCAAACTCATCCTCTATGTGCACACTGAAAGTACGAGTTATGTCATCATTATTCTAATATAAGGACGTCATTCCATTTAGTAACTTAGGGGAGGAATTTCATGAACTAAGTATGTATATAAAACTTAGATTTTCATGCTCGAACTCTGCTGAATGTAATCTATAAACTGACTTAGATATTGCCAATTTTTTCTCCTTCAAAGTATTGCAAAAGCCCATACATTGACCACAAATATTCTACTCTGACTTAATATTCTACGAAAATAAATTTTAACCTTCTGTAAGAATAAGAAACAGTACTCACCTAGGTACATGCCTAATAACATTCGAAAAATAAAATCTTTAATTAATAATCCTATAAATTTTAACTCGCTGCTAGATTTAGAAATAGTACTCTCCTAAATACATGCCTAAAAACATTTTTTTTAAAACTGCCTATTGAGTTGATATAATCTTATAATCTACAGTGACTAATTAAAGGTATTGATCAATGTAAATATTCATCAAGTATTGATTTCTGACTAAACTTTGAATATACTAAGTCATGTGCTTTCTAAAATACTGAGACCTTTTGCCAAAACCCCAACCTGCATTTTAGAAAACGAAACTTCTCAACCCTGGGCTGAGACAGATACTCAAATCAACATCAGCGTGATGCTCCTAACAATACTTCAATGACTGAATGTCCTCGCTTTGATATTTATCAACCGTATCAACATACCAGCGTTGAGGTATTCTCGAAATATCACGCTGGAAGTATACTATTCTCCAGTATCTGTCTCTCTGTGGCACCTGAGATAATTAAACAATATTGGACTTCAATTTCTGTACATTGTTTACAAATGCCTAACAATACACGAACTAAATGATGTAATTAGTAAGTATTCTACCTGAAACACACTTAAAATTGCTACCTGAAAATGAAATAATCTTTTGAATGTAAGTAAACTCAATCAAAACTTACAGAGAAAAAAGATGAAACAGACTGATAGCTATGTCGTACAATACTTGTCATTTTATTTCAAGTTCTAAAATTGGTACATTAAGTTAACATAGATGAAAATATGTATCACAAAACAGAAGAAATTCAACTCAAAACTCCATAAGTCTTAAAATATAGCTTGGAATGCATTCAATAAGTCAGAATAAAAAAGAAATCAAGCGACATTTCAACCTATTCAAAAATTACGCCTATAAATACTGTACAATAGTTAGAAAACTGAATACGTGTAACATCAATTGAAATTCTGCCTGAGTAAACCTTACTGAAGGTTGGTAAGTACCTGACCACGTTGCCTATATCCTGTATTTAAAGGCATTCTTAAATTCAGTATTTTCCCCCTCAAACTGCAATTAATTTTACGCGGCCTAGATTTTTGCTATTTAACCTGTTTTAAAACAACAAAACAAAGTCATAAAAAATATCACTATGGCTAACTAAATAAATCGAATACCTTAAATGTTGCTAGAATGCATTACATAATAATCATCATTGTACGCATGTTGATTTTCAATATGATCAGTAGATTCATTAGTCATACTGTAAGCCGGCTATAAGTAGCATGAAAAAATTAAACATTAATCGAGTAGTCATCGGTACCTTACCTGAAAGAACGCTGGGCGGACAACAGATACATCGAAACGTCATAACATCCTAGTACCTTCTAACATTGTTGGGACCGGTGCCATATCCTCCACCATACCCTCCGACAGGACCTTTGGTTACGAATACAAGAAATTATAATGTATAATCAAAATATTTGTGCAATACAAAAACACAAAATGAATTGATTTTAAATGTAAAATAACGTGCATGTCTTCAATTACCGGCACTGTAAGGGGCATTCCGTCCAGGTGGACCTGAAACTGGCCCGCCTCTCATAGGTCCGCCGCTGTATCCTTGTTGATATGAAGAACCAAAGTTATCGTTTGCATTGCCCCAGCCTCCTCCGCCGCCCGGTGGTCCACAATTCCAATTTCCAATTCCTGGGTTACCCATACCAACTCCCATTCTGGGCCCGCCGCACATACCGGGACTCATTCCTGTTCCCATACCGGGGCCCACTGCTACACCACCCATATTAGGATTTCCCATTCCAGGACCATACATATTCTGGCCCATCATTGGATCGCACATACCCATGCCCATGCCAGGTCCCATATTACCATAACCGGGCATCCCACCCATGTTTCCCATTCCTCCTTGTCCCATTCCTGCCATACCACCTGAATACATATTCCCCATACCACCCATACCTCCTGGACACATGCCTGGACCCATGTTACCACCCATGCCACTTCCCATTCCCATACCTCCAACAGGTCCATTCTGCCAACTGTTCATTCCTAATTGAAACAAAAAACGCCAATTTTATGTTAGATGAATATTGTGTTTCAAAACAGAAATTATGAGCTCACATAGCAGATCATAACACCAGGCGCAGCAAGCATAAGCAAACTATTTTGTTTTTGCTAGATCTGTATACACCATTCCAATCAGCACGAATGCAAGTCTAAGCACGTAATATACAAGTCAATAAAAATACATTAGTTTGCTTTTGCTTATTATTTGCTTGCTATGCTTGCTGTGCCTAGTGTATGATGTGCTTATGTTATAATGTTTCGTCATTCAACTTTATTAATTTTGAACATCATACCCCAGTTTGGTCCAGCCCCATAACCGCCACCACCGCCCATGCCTCCTCCCATATTCATAGGAGGACCACAAGCACCTCGAGGCACAGACCATACATTGTTAGCCATCGCACTGCCGGCATCCCGAGCGTTCCAATCAGGAGCTTTTCCACCCTGATCAGTCTGATTATTCGTAGTTTTGTTATTTTGTATCTTCGACATTTCTGCTTTACTCAACGCTTTTTTCACATCTACTGGCTTGTTTTTGATAATATGATTACCTGCCACTACGCAAAAGAGAAAAATATACTCAAGTTTCCGATAAGGCCGCGAACGATTTCGAAAAATGAGGGCAAAAACACTTACAGCATACTAGATCAACCGCATCGTAGTCATCAAATTCAACAAATCCGAAACCGCGTTTGTTCCCAGTTTCCTTATCAGTAACTAAAGAAATTGACAGAACGTTGCCGTATTTACTAAAATAAGCGGTCAAGTCTTCTTCAGTGACATCATCTTTAATTCCGGCCACAAACAATTTCTTGACCGTAGCACTAGCTTCTGGAGAATTGATCTGCTGTAAAATGAATAAATTCCGCGGCATTATTTGAGAACAACTTGAAAACTGAACTCTTGACATGAATATTCCAACAATGTAGCACTTACATTTCTTGGAACAGCTCTTTTAGGTTCAACGGTTTTACCATCGAGTTTATGTGGCCGAGCAGCTTGAGCAGCATCAACCATACGCGACTCTGTATATGTTATGAAACCAAATCCCCGAGACCTGAGACCAAATACAGTCGCAAGACGCAAAGTATTACAATGCTGTTGTCGATAAAACGTTAAGATTCGGCAGTGAAGGAAAATGTATAAACTAACCTTTTTGTTTTCGGATCTTTCATGACGACCACGTCTACGATTTCTCCCCATTTTTCAAAATATGTTTTCAATTTTTCATCAGTTGTTCGATGATCCAACCCTCCGATGAATAATTTACGTAAATGCTCTGGTTCCAGCTGAAATGAAAGTTTCTATTACTGAATATCAATATAGCAATAAAGAGGCTAAAGAAAATTCAGGAGCTTAGACTGTTGCTTAAATTAATGTTGATGGAAGATTATAAGCTACAATGAAACCGGGAAATTGAGAAAGAGAAATAAATTAAATACATTCATTTATTCGTATATTACCGTGTCTGAGGTATCATCTCCTTCATTATTTAGTTCCGACTTCACCATGGTAATATTTACTGAGAGATCAGAAGATGAAGTACTGAACTTTTCGGTAGCAATGCTAAGAACTGGAATTCAGTTTGCAAACGGTACTTGATTCATGGGCAAGGAAACAAAACAGGAGCTACAATAAAATTATACTTAATTTATTCATAGGGTTGAAATTCCGGTGAAATTGATGTATATTGAAATTATTATACACATACAAACACTAAGTGAAAACAACTAAGTGCTGAATGCTGGTGCGGTACTACGGCGCAGTGGAAGATGAATTCATTTTCCTAATTCCGTACTTTCAGTGCTTTCCAGCCTTCCGGCTCCACGATCTGTACGAAAGTTTTTCGAGAGTTTTCAAGTTGTTATCAGTTTGATTAAATTTCAGCATACCTATTCACCTTGCATATCGCCAATTTTTTGCACTACACATCTGCACTCTGTACATCTGCAGACGACTTCCCTGTAGACCCCAACCTAGATTCTTCCGCAGCTCGTGAAAGATCAAGACCTATAATTATGTCCTTAACTTTGATCAAGATGCACATCGTAATGGTTCTTTTTGATTTTCACTTCGTCAATTCCCGGTTCGTAATTAATTGGTAAATTTCTTATGACGTCATCGCTTATTCTGTGCGTTACTATGGCAACAACCAAAGTAGTTCGATGGTGAGAGGTGGGAACGATAGGAACGGATACCATTTACAGGGTCAATGACACGTAGGAGAGGGGAAAGAGGCAAAACCGGCATTGATTTGCCCAGTCAGCCCACTGTGAAAATGCGAGAAAATCATGGAGAGGGGATAATGGAATTAGTTTCAAGCCCGTTCAACACGCGCACGAATTCTGGTCGTTTCTCTGTCTCGATTTTCTCTTTCCTCTTGCGGCGTTCATCTCTCCTCTTGGTCTTCTCTTTGGCCTGTTTCCTGCGAACTGTAATGTCGGCTTGCCTTATGTGTCGCCAGCGGAAATTTCTGTAAATTTTAGCTCATTGTTTTGTTCGTCATTATTTTCAGTTAGTTCGTGCAGTTGTTCTTTTTAAAAAATGGTGAAAACTGAAGGCAACTCGGTAAGTTTCTGTAGATTGTTTCGTTTTAGTTAATTTTATGTTCAATTTAAATGAAACTGAAATGTTGAGTACACGCTCACCGACATGTTGGTTGCTTTGGTACAATTGTATCAAGCGAATTCCTGCCTGCCGTGAGTGAATAGCATGGAACGCATTGTAATTAATTTAATTAGTGATTTCTGACAAGCGTTTGGGTTTTAGATGGAGCCTGAGTACATGAGGAAGCTGTTCATCGGCGGCTTGGATCTAAAAACCACAGCCGAGGATTTGAAAGCACATTTCGAAAAGTTTGGTGAAATCGTTGATGTCGTGGTCATGAAAGACCCAAAAACTAAAAAGTAAATGGTTTTTTACCTTTCCTGGACTTGATTAACTTACGTGGACCAAACTAGCTTACTCGTCATGTTCTTTATATTTGAATACCTGGATGAATATCTTTGAATCATCTGGCTTGAATAAACATGCCAGAAAATGCTTACTAACGCGTGGGTAACTAGCAAACAACTTAGAATGAAATCATTCTCGTGTCTTAACTTGAAAATGAAAAGACTGAGAATTTTATCCAGAATGTTTATCTATTTTGTCGACTTTTACGTGGAGTTATTTCTGTGATGATATTGACAAAGTAATGCATTTTGTTTCTGCTAGTATGCAATAGCGTTGGTAAGATGGTTGATGGAATCGTTGAATGATGTAATTAATTAGTTGTGATCTTATAAATTCAGTCGAACGATGATGAATTACATGTACATTTACGACATAGTTTTGTTAATGTCACAATTTCCTGTAATTACCTTGTCGTCGAACTTGTCTATGTTGATGTGTAGATCTCGAGGATTTGGATTTGTTACGTATGCTTCGATGGGTATGTTGGACGAAGCGCAGTCTAACCGACCTCATGAAATTAATGGCCGAACAGTTGAACCTAAGAGAGCCGTCCCTCGTAATGTATGTATTTCACTTATCTTTCTTACTCTCATTCCTTTAGTACATATTTGGAAATCGTTCAAACCGTATTCGAATGCATCGATGTTATGTCTGAAAAGTAGATCCTTAACAGTAAGTCATCGTCGAAAATTTCCTGCTTTGTATCTAGAGGTTTTTTGTTTTTTTTTTGTTTCTAAAGGAAATTAATAATCCGGAAGCAAATAGTACCGTGAAAAAATTGTTCGTCGCTGGTATTAAAGACGATGTTACGGACGAAGACATGAGGAATTACTTTTCGAATTACGGCCCTGTTGTCTCGGTAACCATTGTTACCGAAAAAGATACTGGGAAAAAGAGAGGATTTGGCTTCGTAGAATTCGAAGATTATGACCCCGTTGATAAAATTTGCTGTAAGTTTTTATATTTTAGTAAAGGTTGAAGGTCATTATTCGTTGTGTGTATCTTGAGAATATCAGGATGCCGAAGTTGTGATAGTGACGTGGGTGAGGGACTTACATGACTGCCTACTTTTAACCTTATGAACAGCGTTGCAATATTGTTATTTCGTTATGAAAGAAAAACTTGATGCTGATGGAAGAATGGTGAAAAGGGTTTGAGATCAAGGTTATCTTGATTCATAACTCGCTTTAAAATTTTATTTCTCATTGCTTGTTAAAGTAATCACGTTTTTTGTTTAGTGGAAGGCTCACACATGTTGAATGGTAAACGAGTTGACGTTAAAAAAGCACTGAGTAGAGATTCTTCCGGAAGAGTTATCGCCCCCAAATCATCTCGTGGCGAGAGTTGGGGTGGTGGTGGCGGCGGTGGTGGAAGAAATTGGGGTAAGTTGGTGTTCTTTTTAAAGTGTTCTCTTGTATTCGCTGATGGTTGTTCGCTTGTGACAATTCACTGGTTTTTCATTGTAGGTGGACAAGGCAACATGAATGACTTCCCCCGCGGTGGTGGCGGCGGAGGTGGAAACTGGGTTGATGATGATTACTCAGCTCAGGACTTCGGCGGCGGTGGCTATGGAGGATTCGGCGGTGCCGGTGGCGGCGGCGGTCCTATGAGGAAAGGTCCCAGTTTTGGAAATCGATCTGGACCCTATAACGCTGGTAAGCATTTAGAATTCGATTAGTATCTCTCGTTTTGGAATAGCAAATATCAAATAGGGAAAATCGCATATCTTTGAATTTTATAGGTGCTGGAAGGGGAAGAAGAGGAGGCGCTGTTGGTGGTCCCGGGGTTGGAGGTCGAGGAATGGGTCCCAGTCGAGGAAGAGGAGGAGGTCCACCTCGCCGGGGAAACAAATTTTAATAATTTCCACTTAGTATCTAAGGTAATTTTCATTTTCTTTTTGGTTAGTGTCTGTTCTGTACATGAAACTAATATTTGAAGCTGGAATCCGGTTTCACTTCAACATTTTTGAGCCGAATGTTCTCATTCTGAGATTGGAATGTACTTATGTTACCAGTTCGCTTATGACTGTTGATGAGTCATCAGTGATGACTGTTCAACCTCGAAGCATACTTGCCACGTTCTGACATAAATACACAGGAAATGATAATATAGTGTATTAATAAAGGGTAAATATTTTTGAGCTTAGTGGGAGTCGTGATGATGCATTTATGCTGTTAATCATTTCTTACGAGTATTTGTGAGAAATGTGGCGATGCAAGTATGCTTCTAATTATTTTATATTTTTGGGGTCGTATGAAATAACCTTATCCTTGATAATGAGCAGTAGTTCGGAAATTGAGGTTAAGTTGTGTGTCCACATAGAAGAAGTGACTGTTCTGTTGCACGTTTCCAGCAGCTGTTGAGTTTGTAAGAACATAAAATTCATGGACCATACTTGGTTTCTTAGTATTCACGCTAGTTGCTCTTTTGTAAACCAAGTTTTCCAACAGTTACTTTATTTGAAAACGCGTTCATCAGTTAGGATACTTTAAAAGTGGACATACAGCTTTGTTCCTTGGAAGTGATATTGTGTCTGTCTGGCTATTACAAAGTGTCTCGGTACAGGCGTGACTCATTGTCCAGTCCTGTTTCCATACTCTGTAGTAGCAAAGAGGTTCTCAAGGAGAATACAATTGTGCATAAAATGTCAATGCCATGAGTTTCTCAGCTTGTCTGGGGTAAAGTTCCATAATGTTTCGAGTATGATGAAACAGATTCCTTGTAGCTAACTGAATCCTACCCGAGAATTGTATTCTGATAATCATGATGGAATGCTTGGTGATTATCTAAATTTGGATTGCTCATCTTAAAAGGTCTTTTTAGGAGAAAAGAAAGCACTATAAATAAAGTTAACGGCTTCTTGTCACGTGGAATTTGAAACACATGTGTTTAACTTTGAATTCCGAGTAGTTTTAATTTTACTCAAACTTCGAAGTACATTCTAGATGTATGGTCAGGAATCCTAAGTTGTTGACTTTATGTATTCCTTGAGTACTTCGATGGGATTTTTCTAAAGAGACAGCGATTTCTGATCGAGCGTTGTTTTCTATACTGTGCTAATTTACTGTGATAGACAAGTGAAAACATGGAACTTGTTTCTGATGAAATTGATCTCTATGACGTGATCTAGTCAGCCATTAGTTATTTGATTAAATTCCATTACGATGTATTTTCTATAAATAGACTAGTTTGCTGTCGTAAAATTCTTAGTGTAAGTGATTTTATTTATATTCAGGCTGTTTTCACTATTTCTGTGTCTCATAATGATTGTTTCTATGATAACAGGTTCAGGTAGAGGTCGCTCTAGGTTTTAGTCAGGAATCAGAGAAAAGCTCAGGCTCTTACAGGATTCATGGCGTATAGGCGGCTTTTGTCCTATTGAAATATCTTACAGAAATCAGGAGAGAAACCTATTGACAGGATGTATTCTCATTCCGTATAAAGAACTTCTTTTATAATTTTTACGCATTCTTATAAGACATTTTATGTTCCTCTCTGAAGTTATAAGTATTCTGTACAAGTGTTTTTCACGCTTCTTGGAATTCACTCAATTTCAATTAACAACTCATTATTTGTATTGAGATAATGTATTTTTTTTCTTTCTTTATACGTATATACTTATATTCCTAATTTGAATAAGAATTGTGACCATGTATTCGTCTTATTTATTCTACCATTCGTGTTGCCCTTTTATTCCAGATACTTGTCAGGTAAGACAAATATAGTTCTTGGTAGTTCTAAAGACATGGGTTCCATCTTCCATGGCTTTGACGTCCTGACAGATGATTCTTAAAACTTGTCTGATGGTGGTGACCTCGCATGTACCCCAGTCCCATTTTAAGTTCTAAAAATAGTACCATTGAATTTCTTATATAAAAGTTTGTCAGTCGTTTTGCAAGCTCTCGGTAATTACTTTTTGGAATACCTTTTTCGGTGAAGAATGGACGTAGTAAGGTTTTCGAACTTTACATAAGTTAAAGACTATCTGTTTTTCAAGCTTACTGGAACTTGGTAAAAAAAAAAATTTGAATACAGTTACTATCATTACGGAATAGTTGCAGTTAATTTCTCATGTATGACTGTCATAGCATTGGCTCGTGATTGAATAAATTGAAAAACCCATTTTAAATAGAAAGATGGAAATGCAAGTGAAGTTTTAGTGTTTTTTTAAAAAAATCATTTGATGATCGGTAGCAGGTATGTGAAGTGAAGAAGTGGATCGTCATTTTGGATTTCGTATATTTTAATGACGGTTTTAGGTTACAGTGCTTTTTAATGAGATATGCCTGTTTTCTATGAAGTTCCGGGGTTTAGTTTTTAGATCTACTTTTGAAGGGTTCAGGATTTTTTTTGAGCTGTAATTCTCAGTGTGATAGTTTGTGTTTTATATCACGAATCTAACTCACAGTTATTAGTTTTTGAGGAATAATTTTGGTGGAATGCACAGATGCAGTGAATTGGACCACTGAAAGTGGTGTATTTTGACAGAATGTCGGTAATGGAATTTGAAACTACTTGTGTATGGATCCGTCTTCAATTTTCAAACGATAATTAGACGTAAGTAGTACTGAAGAAATTATAGTGTCTTGAATGCCTTACAGAGTGGAGTCTGTTTTTAGGCAAATGAAGTTGCCTTACCATAATAACTTGCTGGAATACAGGTACAGGATCCGATAATCCTGGTGATGTTGTCTAACTGAACGTAAATTAATTGTAATCTGTTCAGGATTTTTCAGTTTAAGTGCGTTGAGTGCGTCTTTTGGGGTCGAAACTTGATAACATCATTTGACCGCTGCAATATTTAGATATTTAATTTCTAAAACTGGCAATTCAGTGAGTGAGACCGCGACTGACCGCTTTCACAAACTAATTTAGTCGAGATTTTCTTCATTATTATGAGATGGCTTAGATTGATAAGATTACAGCTGCTCGTAGTCTGTATGTCATACTCGTAGTTGGATAAAGTCTTGGGAATTTTCTATGACGTAAAGGTAATGAAGTAACTTACTGTGAGTAATATGTTTGCATCTCCGAATAGCCCATGTGTCCGTTTTAGTTTTAAACAGAGATAGTTCATTTTTTCCATTATTTGAGGTGATTCCTTGGAATTTGAACTGAAGAATAAATTATTTTTGATATGCCTTAGACATGGCTATATTGTCAAATACCTATGGCAGCCTTCATGTTTTCTTTATTCGGTTGCTGTGGTACAGTGACTCATTTTGATTTCTTTGGAAACTGTTGAGTTGTGTATCGGTGTACATTATTACATCATCGACGGTGCTTATTGAGTACAGTTTTATCATTCGTTGCTTGTTTAAAATTCTGTTTTATTTTGCTCATTTCATCTTTAAGTCTCGAAGATCCCAGAAATTAGGTCTATCACCAGCAGAAGTTCGGTCCTAATTTATAATTTTTGAAATTGCCTCACATAAAGCAGTTGAATCAGAAAACGAATCTAACGGCCAAAAAAGCTGGTTGTACGATTGCCTTCGATTGTTATGCTGAATAGTATGCTCGATCAATTGGGTTCATTTTCTGAAAACAAATTTCTGTCGTTTGATCTATTTCTTAATTCCTGGTGATAGTATTGATTAGATACGTTTTGTATGGTAGGATTGCGGTTGTTAGCATAGCGGAATGTTTCTGATGGTGGATTCGAAAAATTTCTTGTTGTAAATCAACGTTTATCTTTTTATCGTGCCGTAGATTGAAATAGGTATGATAGGAGGAATTTAAAACGTAGTCTCTTATGTTTTCTTGCCAATTTTTACGTTGACTCTGGTTTTGATAATCTAGCGGCTTCTTAACGGTTCACGCTATGTCTTTAAATCTACGGTCATGGTGCACTAATCGTGTGTTCCTTCCAAAATACTTGTCGTTCGTAACCGTTGAAAAAGTTCTTCGTACTTATGTTATTGTATCATTTTATATATCGTGCTGGTGAGAGTGCAAATGTAAAAAAAAAAACGGTTGACCATTTTGACCTTGAATGAGATGCCAATAGATCAATAAAATTACGCCCGCGCATGTCGCTTGTTTTCTGTAGACCGTCAACAGTGTGGGAATCAGGAAAATGCCGTCAGAGGAAAAATATGTGTGAAATTATAAAATTATATATTTTCCAGCAACAAGAAGAGTTGTTGTTTGTTTCCGGTTTACTGTCTTTCATTTTGAATACTGTGTAAAAACTACTTCCATTGAGACTCGAAAAATGAAATGCTGAAAATGAAGCGAAGGGAATGGTCTAAAGAAATTGATAAAAATTTGAAGTATTGAGGTAAATTATTTAGAATATCAAAAGTGGCTACACTGGTGCACAGGAACACGTAAACGTCATCACCGTTAATTGCCGACGCCAGAATTTTCGGATTTCACCGTTTCTTTTAATATCGTCGCCATTTTGTAGGAATTGTTCGTTGTCGTTGTTTAATTTACCGTCGAAATAGTGAAATTGAGTTGTCAGTTGAATGTATTAATGTGTTTTTTGCATTAATTGAAGTAAAATTTAGTCGAATAAGTGTTAATAACTTACATATTGCTCATATCTTCTGAGTATTGCTCTATAAAATGGTAAAGAACGATTCTAAGGTAATTTTAGACTAGTGTGCCACGCTAACGTTACGAGATAGTGTAGGGAGAAAATACGCTCTTACGTTTAAATTGTACGCGTGTATTTCTTAATTTATTTTCGTACTTTGTTGAGCACATCGAAATTATATTAGCAGAAATAGTTTCTGTTGTAATTATTAACGTGATGACTATAGGCCTATCTTAATTGCCAGCATTACCAGATGGTGAGACCATGCTTTTCACTGGTTTACGGTTTACAAATTCCGAACTCAGTAGTTCAGATTTTGGTTTCACACGTAATTTTATTACAAAGTGTAACATCGCGTACAATTTAGAAAGTAGGGCATAATTTGCTTCTAAACAGCGTTGTTCTAGAGCCATTGCGAAATTCGAAAGCATGGCCGATGACCGATTATAATTAGTTCGAATTTTTCTTAATTCTTATTTTATTTATATCGCCATTGAATGATTTTAATTTTACCCTGTCGTCTTCGCACGTATATTTCTTGTCTACTTCCCTGTTCGTTTAGCGGGAACCCGAGTACCTCCGGAAGTTATTCATCGGTGGACTAGATTTTAGGACTACGGATGAAACTCTGAAGTCATTCTACGAACAATGGGGAGAACTTGTCGACGTGGTAGTGATGAAAGACCCCAATACCAAAAGGTAACTAGTACGAAGTTAATTGGTCACATCGTGATCTTTGAATGTAACCAAATTGCATTATATTGTTTGCTCAATGCTCTTAATTAATCAATCGACTGTCCATAGATCTCGTGGATTTGGTTTTGTTACATACTCGTCGTCAAATATGGTTGATGATGCGCAGTCCCACCGACCTCATGTTATTGACGGCAGGACCGTTGAACCGAAACGTGCAATACCCCGAAATGTAAGCTAATGTCATGATTTTCTCGTCATCAAGTAAATGTGAATTTTCTTATTAATAATGATATTGAAATTGTGCTCGTAATAGGAAATCCATAGTCCCGAGACGAATGCTACCGTTAAAAAGTTGTTTATCGCTGGAATTAAAGATGACGTCACTGATGACCAATTGAAAGAATATTTCTCCGAATATGGCACCGTAACCAATGTAACAATTGTAACTGACAAAGGCACGGGGAAGAAACGAGGATTTGGATTTGTCGAATTTGATGATTATGACCCAGTTGATAAAGCCTGTTGTACGTATTTATCACAATTTATCTTTTTATTTTTCCATTACTTTGAACTCGTCTCTTACGACACCTTGAATTACTTGTTCTAGTGCAAGCTTCACATTCGTTGAATGGTAAACGTGTTGATGTCAAGAAAGCCGTTGGCCGAAGTGATGCTCCCAAAGGAAGAGCTGGTGGTGGCCGTGACTCTTGGGGTGGCGGCGGCGGTGGTGGCGGCGGCGGCAGAGGAAATACCGGAGGCTCATGGGGTGGTAGCGGCGGTGGCGGTGGATATGGTGAGTAAGTTAAGGTTTTATCGTAATTTTTTAGAGATTCTTTTCCTAATCGATTATTGTGTTCACAGGAAGCGGACCATGGAATAGTGGCGGCCCTGGGGACAGTTGGGGCGGCGGAAATGATCGCTGGAGTGGCGGTAATGGCGGTGGCGGGGGATTCGGAAGCGGCTATGAAGATAATTTCGGTGGTGGACCAATGCGAGGAGGCGGTGGTGGTGGCGGACCGAGATCAGGACCTTACAATGCCGGTATGTTCAAATTTGAATACGTCGTTGATAATTTACGATTTTGATGAATTGAGTCATCGATGGCCGTATCATACTATTAATTCTCTTGTTTAGGAGGCGGCGGCGGTGGATTTGGCGGACGTAGTGGTAGAGGTGGTGGTGGTGCCGGCGGCGGCGGCGGCGGCAATTTCCGACGATTCAACTAATTTTTGACGGATCATCACTCGAACTGACTGTGGAAATGAGGTAATTACATTTATTACTATGCAGTAATTTGAGAGTCGCAGACTTTCATTTTCGTTTGCTTGTGGGTTGGAATGCCCCAAGCCGAGCGCATATGTTGCTTGTTGCCTTCAAAATCTTCCTCCTTTCTTCGTTTTCTTGATTTATATTGTCTTGAAGTACAGTGAAACCTATATATTTGGAAATTTTGTCGAATTGCAATAGTTGGAGTTCCGAGTACTTTAATTTTGATCGTTTGTTTGTATTATGTGATACAGTATCAAATAGAATCGGCACTTTCAATAGGTTCGGAACTACTGATCATCGACAAATTGTGTTTTGTTTTAGTATGATGGTAGGTTTCGCTGTATTTTCTGGCTGTTGCATTCATGGCTGATGAGTAGGGTGGAACGGTCGACAAGATCATTTCAATTGCGATGATGCACCGAAGTAGAAAATTGAATTTTGTTGTGCAAAATTTCATCGAGAAATATCAAGGTTAGCTTGAATAGCTGCGAGACTGAAGATTTGAATATTGTGTAGATTCGTTCAAGTATGCGTGTATTGCTTGAAGACTTCAGGGTCTCATCATGTTCAACCTCCATCCTTCCACGTGTGAAACTCAGACTTCTTTGAGACTTAGAACATTTTCTTGGATTCTTCAAAATTTTCCAAGCCAGGTTGATTGAGTCCTTAATCCTAATGTGTTCCAAACCATAACTGAACAAACGATGGGTTTGTTGACATGTCCTGAAAGTTGTCAAAAATATTTCGAGAAGAGGAAATGAAATTTTCGGCCAGAATATCGGTAAGGGTGTAACTTCTAAGGGAAGATGTTCAACCGCCACTTGAATTCAGAAAATTATGTTTTTCTATCCATTTGTATTCGAAGAAGAAAAATATTTGCCTTAGTTTTTTATATATATCTTGTATTCATCCCTCGTAAAAAAAATTGGGTTGCTTCATTGATACGTAAAATTGTAGCCATCGAATATTATTTTTTTATCCCACTCATGATAACATTTGGAAAATAGATATTTCTTTTGTATCCGGCCTGCAAACATTTTTTAATTTGAACTTCGACCCGTTATTGTGAAAGTATGCTCAGGCCTGTTCTGAACTGAAGCTTGATTAGAAGTTTTCATCAAGACTTGCCAGATTTGTATTAGACGTCTCAAGAAGTTTTTGAAGTTTCTCCCTGGCTTACTTGAGACTTTCTTAGTCTCTTTCTTACTTGTTTGAGACTCCTTAACATTCTTTAAGGTATGTTTTAGAATTTGAAACTTCCAGATCTGTTTAAGGCTTTTCCAGATTATGCATGACTCAATTAGGTTCTTTGAAACATTCTCCAGTATGTTCTGGACTTTTGAGATGCTTCCTGATAGGTATAAGACTATTGCAGATACATTCTAGACTTTCCGGATCTGATTGAAACTTCCAATTCATTCCCAGACTTATTTCAGCTGAGACTTATTAAGACTTTGAAACCTATTTGAGATTTTAACACCCTTCAAGGTTTGTTTAAGACTTGAACATGATTTCCGACCTGTTTAACATTAATATAGATCTAATTGAAATCTTTTAAGACTTCTAGCCAGTCGTGTTTTTTAACTAGCTTTTTTAAGCCTTGCAGACACGCTTTTAAACGTGTCAAGTGTGAGGACAAGTTTTCAAGAGGATTGGAATAATCTTGGGAAATCACATTATTCCTGGAGAGTCTTGAACGAAAGAGTCCAAAAACATATCTGGAAGAAACCTGGAACTTGCCGGAATATTTTCGGAAGTCTTATACAGTTTTGTAGCATTTTTGGAAGTGTCTTTTAATCAAACCTGGATGAATCAGTGATCAGTATTCGAATTTTCCCAAAATGTTCCCTCGTTCAGCCAAACCTGAATATTGACTCGAAGAAATATTGCTAACCGTACTCTGATCTCAGAATGTCACTCTCTGGTTAGATGCGTCATCAGCTCATCACAATTCAAAACTTTTTTCCTTTCTGTTCTGTTCTACTGATAGATCGTGATATGTTCATTATGTTACAATTCCAGAAAGGAAGTTCACTGATGTAGTGAGCTAGAAGCTTAGGCTAAGATACGTCACAGTGCTACTCCTTAATCCTTCTATCGAAGGATGGATTATTACAGCGAGATAAATTGAAGGGTTCTAGTGAAAAACAACCTTAGTCAGTTTTGAAATTTCAGCTTAGCCGACAGATAGCGCTATAAGTTCTTTTTAGGTAAGATTGTCAGCGTGAGTTTGCCGGCTGGTGTTGCCTTGTTCAAATACGCGCTATATAATGGCTGTGGATACAGCGTTATCTGCCTACTAAGTTGGAATTTCAAAATTGATTAAGGTTGTTTTTCCACATGAAACCTTCAATTGCAGTTGTAGCTTCTGGCAGTATTCTGTTAATTTAATGTATTAGTAGTTGTAGCATTGATGTACCAAGAACCAAGATTCTGCGTTGCCGTTTAGTAATTGATTGGCTTTCTATGATGACAGGTTCAGTTAGAGAATCGGATAGGTTAGTGTCTGGAATGTAAGTTATACAACCGAGGTCGTTGCTGTGCAGCTAGGTGTACGCTAGGAATCCGCCACAGTCAGGGAGAAAATTTTGACACTATTATTACTTTCTTTTCCTTTTTTTTTTTCTAATAGTTTTAGTCTCTTATTCTAATTTTTTCTACGTTTATTTTAAAATATTTCGTTAGTTGCCCTCTGTATTAACGTCTAGAAACTTGTACATTTTAAACAGTTAGGTTTACTTTTCTTCCTAATATGGCGTTGTTTAAAGTATCTTCTGTTACAATTAAACAGTCAATTTATTCTTAGACGTTGCTTGCTGCAAAGTGTTTTTGGAATTCCTGTATATGAAAGTAGCCGCTGCGATGATTATTGTTTATGTGAAGTATTGTGTACATTTCGTCATTAAAGATTCTTCTTTTTACCAACATAGTTTTTATATTCTCAATCTACATCGACATTTGTATTGCCGTTGGTTGTCAACTTGATACGGCAAAGTTAAGACACGAATAAGTTCAGGTTTAGTAATTCCTCGTGGAAGAACCTCGCACTGTATATGTTACTCTGTCACGCACGTTTCGTTAGCGTTAGTTATTTAAGTATCCGGAAGATGCGAAACCGCGTACTTTATTATTTAGACATTGTTATGTATTTTTCGAACTGAGAAGATAGATAAGTTTGTCAGAAATTCTAATCATAGTAAGTTGAGTTCGTTCCATTTCTGGAGACGGGTTGGTGTTCCATGCCGACAGCGGATCAGTTGAATATTCTTATTCCTGAACTGCTGTGCTAGACAGAAGTCGCTTTGTATACGAATGTATCATTTTATTTTCGTTTCTTATTTAGATAGCGTTCTTCTAGACAACGAAATTTTAGTTAAGATTTCCCAATTCGAATTCTCTCTCTGTCGGCATTCTCGTATTAAAATTCGTCAAATTGCGCAGGTAACACAATTACTTTTTCCCATTCCTATCGAATAGAAATCAGATTATTTAGGTGACATTTAATTTGTTTCAGTTATTAGTCTAGTACGTACTTAGTATTTCACGATTAAAGGTATGGTCTTATCTGTATCGGGAAGATAGCTCGTCAGATACAAGCCTCGCTAGCGTGTAAGTGGTTCCACTAGTATTCGATATTAACTGTTATTTCATTTTTCCAGGATTATCGCATCGAAAGATCCTGACGTATCGACTGAGCACTAATCGAAAGGTGATACAGGAGATGATATCCTGATATATCTTGATGATACTGATATTTGAAAGTAAGTAGTTTCAATAGCGGTGCGAAACGTTCGGTATTTCACTAATGCTAATTAACCCGATTGTAATACAATTTGTGCTACTTATTGTGTATACTTGTTTGATGACATGTGTAATGACGCTGTTTATTGTGTGTTTAATTGTAGCCTGTGAGTCGAAGTATGTCAAGAATTCGTGAACGCGAACACCGGTATTGCTGTTCCTAATTGTGTGATATTTATTGTTGAACATCGCATTTAATGGAAGACTTGTACTGCTGAATTGAAAATTTATTTTGTTTACGGCTGCAATGTTTCTTGCCGAGAAGGAAGTAGTCCGGAACACGTGTCATGTTTCACGAATACTGTTGAACTTTGACATAATTGGTGTCAACGTTTTTTCTTTTTTTCCCTCCGTTAATAAAACACAAATTTCTTTCAAATTGTGTATTTGGAGTTGGAGGTAAATACGCACTTGTGCCTTGATCTAATGAAATCAGCTACTCTGATGTTAAGAGATACGGGTCACAAAAGTCCTATTAATTTGACATTATGTACAAGGAGACATGAAACTTCGGAAAATAGTAAAATACTACACAACTGCCCAAGTTAGTTGGTACTTCGTATCCTCATAGAATATGCATCACGTGATTGTAGGTCGCAGGCGATACTAAATATTTTTGTGTTCTGAGTAAATTCCTGAAATTAAAAACATGATTATTCACATCGTATATCCTAGCCTCCGGTCACTGACGCGATGCTCGAAAGGGTAGTTCCTGTGGCCGGTGGTGCGGTGTCATAGGGGCCACTTTGGCATGCGTGCATCGCCATACGTCCCACCACACACCATCGTATGTCCTAGCACCCTCAACTTTTTCACACTTGTCACAGAAGTCGAAAAGTCAAGTTTTACAGTGTTCATCAATAATATAGTTCTGTAGAATCATTTGAGAAATTGCCAACGAACGCTAAAATACTCGGAAAATTGAAATTTCATGTGTTAGTCATTTGGGCATGCTAATTGACGCTAAAAATCCTCGCGAAGCCGAGTGAGATTTTGACATCCCAATTCGAGAATTTCTCGGTTAGTCATTAAACACTAATTTTATCGAAATATGTGATGCGATCTGGGAAAAGGTACATACTGTGACGTACCGAAGAGTTTTTCCGGTCAGGTGGCAAAAACAAAGTCACTTCCCAAGTATTGGGTTTTCCCAATTTCTCAACTCAGTGCCCAAGTATCAAAGAAAGAAAACATGCCTTTTGACTTGTTAGATTTTTCCAACTCCGCCTGATTGAAATGGTAAATTTCCCGACTGCTAAGTGAAGAATTCCTACACTGGGGGGTAAGTTGCCCCCCCCTACTCCATTGGTACGTCCCCGGGTATATAAAGTCAGCAAACTTCAATTTGCTGTAGAGTGAAAAAGAGAAAACGTTGACGTTACCATTTACCTGTTTTTGACGGGAGTTGATAATAGGGGAGAAGCCCTTACAGTGAGATGGTTCACATAATGCAGCTGATAACTAGAATTTCGGTTAGAGCTCTGCATCAGAGTTTGAAAGTTTTAAGCCGAAAGCTAAATGTTTTCTGGAAGCTGAAAGCTAAATCGAAGCGGAAAGAAAAAGTTTTATTATACAGCTATTTATTCAGTTTTCCCAGAAATTCGTACCTTGTTAATAATTGGGACTGCAAGCGCGAAAGAATCGCCCTCTACAATTTTAGGCACGTGAAAAAAAGGAACTACTAAAACCCTACACATTTTAGAAAAATTCATCAGATTGAAATAAAAAATGGTCTCAATGGAAAGAAAATTTTATGCACCGTAAATTTTGTTCTATTCATTTTGTCGATAAACGCTTTGGTTTTCATAATATTTTGAGATTTCTTAATACGCCTGTAAATGATAAATTCCCCCTCATCAGGGTTTCAAGGTAAACGACAACAGCGCGTCACCGATTCCAACAGCCTCAATAAAAAAGGGCTAGAAGACAAAATTCGAAAGCCAAAAGTCAATCAATTCCTGGAAGTTGAAAGCTAAATGAAACCGAAAGAGTCAAAAGCGAAAGCTTTATTGTTCAACTTCAGCGGCGTTACTAGGATTTTTTAACGGGGGGGGGAGAGAAAGGGCCACGAATTTTTGAAGGGGGCCCAGTTTTAAAAACTTTTGCTTTATTATATCTAATACTATAAGTTTTACAAAATTTTCAAATTCAGCGGGGGGGCAAGATTTTTTTGTGGGGGGGGGCTGCCCCCCTTGGTTACGCGCCTGTTCAACTTTCAAACTGCATAATGTGTCGTGTAAGTGAGATTGTCCGCCATTTTGACTTCAACCCTGCCCGTGGATGCCGAATCCGACTATGCGGAGCGTAACGCGTAGTCAGTTCGGCATCAACGGGCACAGTTGTATTCAAAATAGCGGCTTTATTTCGGTTGCAATAATTGTTGCAGAAGTGAATGACGTATGTATGCAGTGTTACCACACCTTGTAACGTACTTGACGCTAACAGTCAATTCATAAAATGACTCCCAAAAGGCGAGTCATTTTATAAAGTGACTAAACTCACTTCGGCAATACAGGGTGTCTCTTTTGCAATACCTCCCCCCTCCTCCACTTGGTAAGTAGGCAACCTAACCCGACAATATGTAGATACGTTTGCATGCTCTTACTTTTGAAGGGGCTGAGTTATGGTTCTAATTTTGAGAAGTTT
Source organism: Acanthococcus lagerstroemiae (assembly GCA_031841125.1). Taxonomy (NCBI): domain Eukaryota; kingdom Metazoa; phylum Arthropoda; class Insecta; order Hemiptera; family Eriococcidae; genus Acanthococcus; species Acanthococcus lagerstroemiae. The sequence continues at coordinate 28,555,178 of CM063106.1, read as the reverse complement.
TCTATCTTTGAACTTTTTCCTTCTTCTCACGACTGGATATTGACAAAAAAAAAATGATACCAGTAGGTAATAGTAGAGGACAGTTGTGGTAACCACAGAAAAAAATGGTTGGAATCGGTTCAATAGGAGGTTCATAAAATCAATTTTAGTGCAAATTATATCAGCAAATTTTCACATTTTTTCAATTGCTCGTGAAACTTGCCGTCTTATGCTAGTGTTTTCTTATTTGCAATAGACTTGATACCAAATTTCCCGTCAAAAAGGACATTAGCAATTTTCTTGTATCTGGATTAAACTGCTCAAAATTGAGTTAAAGGTATCCCAGTTAAGAATTATTACTTTTTAACACAGATGCACAGACCTTATGAAGATAAAATAATCATCTGCTTCAGCTATTTTTCCACTTCACGGAGTTATATCTTCTATGGGGCTTATTTACCTTCCTCTTTTCATCTATTTACCCCATATTTGAAATTGAGGTCCATGCAATGAGGAGGGGGGGTCTAGTATTTAGTAAAATTTAATATGGATGTACAATAATTGGTTCCAAAGGTCGCTAAATTCGGTTTTGGTAACATTTTGGCCATATTCCTCGAACTAAGCTATGAGTACATTTCGACTTCCTTTTTAATACTCACACCTATTTTTCTAACTCGTGAACCTCTCATTTCGTTTTATGTTTTGACTTTAATTTTAAATTGTCTACTTTATTGAAATTTTGTAACTATACAGTTCGCCGGACACATGTTTGTCATTTTATATAATACCTGACATTTTAAATATTTCCTAGGCCGATAGTGAATGCTTCTATTATTTGCCTAAAATAACTAGGCATTTTATTACATGCCTAGTCATTGCATAAAATGTCTTAATTTCACAATTTGCCGCTAACATATATACAAATGTACAGGAGATAGGGGGCTGGAGTCTCTGTCCCATATTTGGTGCTCCAGTCCACCTCAGAGTTCGAGCAGGATGTGACGGGCACAATAAAATTGATGCCCGTCAGTCTCATATAGAGAGTGAGGGCTTCTCTAGTATACATAAGACTAAAAGAACGCTGTAAGAACCGGGGTGTCCTAGAATGGGAGGTTCAGACTGGGCCCCTAAGATAGAGAGTCTAAAATTCTCAGAGTGCCTCGGAAACTCAGAAGTGTCCCTGAAGGAGGCGATTCTAGGACTCTGCTTTGGAGAACCAAGCCATAACCCCCTATAATACCCTGGGTCTACCCTGAACTATCGAACAAGTCCACTGAGTGTGGAAGAATACTATTTTTTGAAATTGTCAAGGGGATGGGGGTCCAATCCCTTTACGATTGAAATTTTGTGACATGTGGGAAAAATGTAAGTCTCCGCCCCTGTGTCGTATAGTTCTTAACATGAAATCGAAGTACCGTTTGTGAGGGTTTTCAGGTGATAAAATTCACACGATGTTGGTTTGGCTTTATATTGAAAATTGTGATTCTGGCGGAGAAGGAAACTTAGGAAGTTCAAAATTTTCATAAAAAATACAGTGTGGATATTGTTTTATAGTGAACTCATTTTTTATACCCGTTTGATTCTAATCAGCGTGGCATCTGAGAAGAAAGAGAGGCTAAAAACGGGGGTTATCAGTAAACGCGTTTTGGTATCACTTCTTAAGTTTTAAAGGTCGCTGAACTCATTTTTGGCAATATTTTAACCCAAAAACTTGCAAATTGTGGCATTTGAGGACGTGGGGATTAAAACCCGGAGATATCAATAAATCCAATGTGTGTGACATTTTCTAGGTTTTAAAGGTCGCTATGCTTTCCTTATCGGCATCACATTGATCTTCACATGTAAGTTTTGGCATCTGAGAGGACGGGGAGGTGAGAGCAGATAGATACATTACGAACTTCGTATGTTTTACTGAGCTTTCGCATCTACAGTGTAAGAGGATGAAAAAGGGTTCTCAAGTATTTATGAGTAGATACCACGTAGGTACCATTTCGTAGTCTTAAAGGTCGCTGAAACCATTTGTGGTAGTATTTTATTTTCAACTAGTAAGCTGGCGCATCTGCAATGGAAGATTGTGGGGAAAAGGTTCAGTCGTACGTGAATATACTTGTAAACCTTTTTCAGATATGTTGAGTATGGTAGAATTATCATTCCCCAAGTTTTGAAAGTCGATGAACACTTTCAACAATATTTTCTACTTCAATCCCCCCCCCCCTCCTTATCGCATATGTGGTGAAAGAAACGCGTCTCACCCGATTTTATTAACTATTGTTGACAAGTAAGAAAAAAGATTCTCGTCTTCAAAATGTTGGCTAAGAAGTGTGCGAAAATTCTCGTAAATTTCGTCTTTCAGAGCTGCTTTTTATCAACTTGCTGAATATTTTTGAGGGGGCGAGGCAGGTATAAACGATACTTTGGTCAGTTGAATAGTACTTCCTATTAGACTAACCTGTATTGCTGATCTAATTGAGCTTTCTCTATGCGTTTGTCTTTGGCTCGCCGATTTTGAAACCAGATTTTTATTTGCATTTCGGTTAGTTGCAGGTATTCGGCGAGTTCGTATCGTCTGTTACGAGGTATGTATTCGTTGATTCGGAATTCATTTTCCAAGTGTACGGTTTGTTCACTCGAAAACGTTGTTCGTTGACGTCGCATTTTCCCTTCTTTTCGCTTCTTTCTGGCCACTGGAAAAGTATTCATGATAAGTATAGGTAACTGACGTGTATTATAAACAGTTCAAAGGTCTGTTAGCTCCTTAGCTCATCATTTCATATTCGAAAGCATTTTTGTTGGTACCGAATTGGCCTTTTTCTAATAAATCTCTCAGAAAAAGAAAAACTTTTTTTTTAATAAATACATAGGTAGGTGCAATGATTTTTGGTATTTCTTCATTAGGATCTTCTGTTTGGATTTTCTCCTTATGGATATGCATATGAAGCTCCAGTCTAGACTGGAGAAAAACGCATTTATTATCCAAACAGGGACATAACAAAGCGGGAATGGAGCCTCTCCCTCTGCACATTTTCCAGAGTCAGCCAATTGAGGAAAATTGACCCCGTGCTGATAAAATTACCATGGGGGGGGGGGAGCTACCGGGGCTCAGCCTCGTCTCAAGAAATTTTAGGAAAATCGAGGAAGGGCTCAGCCCCTCCTCGAGAAATTACCTAAAATAAACAAAATTCAGTCTTGTAAAATCAAAAATTCATCAAGATACTAGTCGATGATTAGACTTTGAAAAATGTAATGCAAAAAAGTCCGACTTCAGCGTTACTATTGGTCCCTGTTGTAATTTTATAGTGTTGTTAATTGTTGCATAATATTTTTTTGCTGTTACATTTTTACGTCTCCTTAACCTACCACACTGATAGTGATAAACATACTCAGGATTTAAAAAAAAAAAATGTATTTACTAAATAAACCTTTGTACCACTGTAATGTCTGTAATTATTTTAAATTTTAATCCATTTTGTTGAAAATAAATTTGTTGTACTTTTTATACATTTATTGCGGTTTTATTGCGAATTTATAAACGATGTCCTATTTTGAAGCGAATATGACCTTTAACTGAGATGTTTTTTTTTAATGAGGGACATTATTCATAATTTAGAGCCCCCCCCCCTTCAAAAAAATTCATGGGGACATCACTGACAAAAAGGTGTAACAATTTTTGCACTTGCAACGCTCGACTAGTCTGCCGTTCAATCCAGAGTCCAACCATTTAGAGGAGCTCGTTCTCAAAACCCTCTTAGTTGGGTAACTGGCTAGTCTATGAACTGGTTTGAGATGCAGCAGCAAGATATATAAGTATCAACAAAGCTGCCCCTATTATATGCAAAAAAACAGTGTTTAAGAACGATTAAGTATGTGGAAAATCAAAAATCAATTATTTTCATGAGCAGCATGAACATGTATTGAGATATCCCAAAAAAACAGGCCACAGAAGGATATAGGAGAAGGTGGGGACGATGGACAAAAGCTTTGGGATACCAAAGAATAGAATCGCGGTGGAACCCTGCTTTGAAAAGCCATACCGTGCAATGACACCCACACAGGAGGCTTGGGAAAAGAGGTGGCCAAACAGTCTATGAAAGGAGGAGCATGCGTGGTTTGCAGATGCCTCTAAGGATGACCATGGTGTAGGAATCGGAATCACGAATGCAAAAGGCGCTGACAACTATTCAATGGCTCTGGGTGAGGGTGTGACTATCCTCCAAGCAGATAGGTAGTTGCGATCTGGCGATCATGGTGGCCATTGACAGAAGCCAACAGAAGGACCGTGTTAATAAGCAGATCTATATCTGTACCGACAGTCAAACAGCTATTAAGGCACTATCGTCACACAAACTACATCCCGGGTGGTGGCGGACTGTGTTAATAAATTATACACCCTTGCCCAGGAGAACCGTGTCACCATACTATGGACACCGGGACACTGCGGCATAAAAGGGAACATGATCGCTGACAAGCTAGCGAAGGAAGGCATTAAAAAGGAACTGGCAACGCCCAGGCCGTGAAGACTTGGATAGGTAAGCAGACGGAAATGCACTGACGGATGGCCAGTGGTATGAAAGACAGCAAAACATTGATAGGGGACGCTCCCAGTAAGTACACCAAGTTCCTACTAGGGCTATACAGAAAACATGCAAGGCTCATGGTCGGGCTACTAACTGATCATGGGGCCACAAAACACATGTGGTATAAAATAGGAGTGGAGAAGTCGAAGAAACCTCGATCCATATCATATGTCATTGCTCAGCAATATCCGGGACAAGACGTGAAGCACTGGAACTAGAGTATCCAGCACCCAGTGAAGTCAAAGGAATAGAACTCAGCAAAATTCTCACTTTGGCTGTAAAAGTGAAGAGTTGATCCAGGCACCCCTCGGCACTAATTCGATGCCCGATGAGGTAGTTTCCGGTGCTGGGGGTGCGGTGTCATAAGGGCCACTGTGGCATGAGTGCGTCGGCAGTGGTGGAAATAAATTGAAAAGAGAAAAGTTTTAAGCAGAAAGCCTCTTTGAATTATTCGAATTTTTGAAAGCGAAAAGTGCAAGCAAGAAGCAAAACAGATAACGGGAAAGCAAAAAGCAAAAAGTTTTATTCAATTCGCTTTTTACTCAATTGGTGAGTGGTGACTGGTGTTTGATGCTGAATATGAAGACTTGGAAAAGGTACCTTAAATAACTATAATTTAGGGTCCGTTTTCTTTAGATCATTTGACAAAAGCGGAATGCAAAAGGTTTTAAGCTAGAAGTTTTTAAAATGTGGGAAGTGAAAAGCAAAAGTGAGAAGCAAAATAAACGTTGAAAAAGTTAAAAGCCGAAAGCGCAAGTTTAATTTTTCAAGGTCAAAAGCAAAATTGAAAAAACGCTGTCGCAGCAGCGACAGCAGTACCGACTTTTCAAATTTAGTATCTTACATAAAAAAAATCCTGAAAAATAAAAGAAAAATTCCAAATCAGCAAAATAATAATATTAGTAATAATAATAATAATAATAATAATAATAATAGAAAAAAGGAGGCGATGACTAGGAAAAATGAAAGCTGTATGCAAAAAATTCAACAGAATAGAAACAGAAGAAAAAACCGAAAAAAATAACTAAGAGGAACTTTTAACCATAAAAACAACCATAACAGAGATCTCGAAAAATAAAACAAAAACTCAACAAAACAGCAAAAATGGGATAACGTTAAAGGAAAACAAGCGACGCACTTCAAAACAAACACAAATAGTTCAAATACACACAGCACGAATTTAGACGCGTGGTAGTTCAAATGCAGGCAACACGAATTTACATGGACAGAGTTCAAATAAAAGAACTGATACCAGTAACTGCTTATCTTGCTAACAATAGCAGTACCGACGACTAACAACTATTGTTGGGAATGAATCTGAATAAACGCATTATATCGAAAGGTCGATATCTCGACATTTTCGACACGTAGAAAAATTGACCACATTTTTAACACTAAACCCCAATTTTCTACCCCGGTTATCTCCCTCCCCTTTGGGGTGCTGAGAAAAATGATAATAACTAAAAATATGTAAAATGAAATTTTCTTCAAATGAGTTCCAGTATATTTTTTCGTCCCCAAGCTGAGATGATGAGAAATAATCGAAAGAAATGTTTGACCCTCTCCCCCACAGCCCCCTTTCGGCGAATCCTCACCAAAATTTCACATGCACAACTTCAAGTGCTGTTCTATAACATATCTGATTTTCATAAAATTCGATCCTACACTCTTCGAGCTATTCCAGTTTCAAAATTTTGTACATATATATACCTATATATATATATATATATATATATATATATAATATATATATAATATAAGGATACCTGAAATTGAATGAATGATATTTTCGAACTCCTCACACCTCAAAACGTAAAGAAAATTCACTCTGACCTCAAACCCCCACCCTATGAACAAAAACAATACCTCCTTTCGAATTCTTCGAAAAGTCGGTAAAAGTGGAAGCGTTACTGAATCGCTTTCCATCACTGCTGACAGGCTCGTAGCTGCCCGGTGTACATGATCAATTATATTGACGTCAATACAACTGACAATTTTTCATCAAAATTCCATTTGAATGGACTTTTGATTGACATAAAGCGAAGTTTTTCATCGAAATCGAGAAAAATTACCGGCAAACAGGACGTGAATGTTTTATGTAATTTTTTCCCCAATATTCTCCACAGTCTTGTTCTTAAAATGAGTGAAAGTTGAAAGTAAATGTTTTCTTTTTCTCTTTTTCAGAGCTATTTCATCAAGAAAAACGTTGAAAAAAAAATAGAAAATGAATAATAATAATAATAATAATAATGCGGGGGAGGGGGGCGACTAAGTAAATATAGAAGAATGTTGAAATATTTCCCTTCCTCCAATGTCATTTGCCCTAACTGAAATGCAAGGCTGTCTACAGGCCTGTAACCTGAGGAGTAGAGTGCAATAGACTACAAAGTCTATGAGCACTCGGTGCGTGCAGCGCCACCTTGCGCCACCTCATGTAAATGTTATTACCTATTGGTTTTTATACCGATAATTTTCCAGTCTGAACGCTTGTGCACTTCTTAAAATATTTGGCAAAGTCTATGAAAATGACTCACTTTTGAGGGAAAAAATAAATGATAATCAGTTCTACTGTATCACTAAATTGAATGATTTTTTTTTAGAAAAAAGTGAAAATACGGCTAAATATTTACTTTGAAAAATGATATTCTAGCCTGAACGCTTGTGCGCCTTTGAAAAACACTATGGGTAAAAAAAAAAATTATGAGAATAAATTGCTCGCTTTCAACAGTACAGTAAGGGGTGCATTTTTGCTCAAGATTTTTCTTAAAATTCATGAGTTCGTTTTTTGTGAATAAATTAGTGTTGATTTTTGGATAACATGGTGTGTGGGTTCAACGTCCGCATATACTATTTTCATTATTGCAGTCCATTTTCTCGTTTATTTGGTTACTTCGTGTTAATTTGAAAGCCATTCAGTTTATTGGTATTGTAAAGTTGAATGTTATTTCCAGAGAGCTTTATATGTATCGAGTTCGGCCGTCTCTCAAGCTCAAGTTTATCCTTTAACTGTACGTACAGTCAAAGGGGGATGTCCTGAAGAGTTTCTCCTGGGTGGGTGGGGGGGGGGAGAAAGTGTGAAAGTCCCAACTGATTCAACTCAAAATTTCCAAGTGTCAAAGTAAAAAAAAAATTAACTAGTTGGATTTTCCCAACTTTACCGAAATTCCGACATTTCCCAACTTCGGCTGACTGAAATGGTAAATTTTCCCAACGGCTGACTAAAAAACTTCCCAAGGCGGAAGTTCCCCTCCCCCTATCGGTACGTCCCTTCAAAGGGCTTGTCAGGCAGGTACGTGTTTTCGGATGCACTATACTTACATGCCAAGAGTAGGTACTAGATACCTAAGCTGTATAAAATAACACGTCTCGATAGCAACCGTGAAACATGAAAGCTGGTATGAAGAAAGGATGTCGAAATTGGGCTTAAATTGTCGTGTGCTCTGAATCACTGATTCCTCTTTTCAGTTTTCATTAACGGATGGGCTTAAGTGAGGCGGAACTAGAATATTGTTATAATATGACGGATTAGACATTACTTGCGCTTCGGGAAGTACTTTCATCGGCCATCGCTGCGGTGATAATAATAACCAAATCGTATTTCTTACAGCGCGCTGATTTTCTTTCTTCCTCTTATTTTTATTCCACTCCTGCTTTTTATTCATATACCCTGTGTATTTAAGCCGTTCGTTCATCGCTCGCGTATATTTCCCATTTTCAATTCGCTGAATGTTATGAAAACTTTTCCATCGCGAAAAGCGATGATGTTTCACGCTTTTCCGATTTTCTATGGACAGATTTTCTCCAAGAATAATTCTGTTTCCTTAATTCATTATTTCATTGTTAAGGTATTTTCGCAATAACCGCACTGTTTAACTGCCTGGAGGTTTTCCTCGAGCTTTTACCACACTTATAATGGAGATGAGAATTTCGACATTATGAAAAGCAGTAATGGAAATCATGTATTACCTTCATAATAATAGAGGTTTCATTCGCTTGTAAATAATATAAGCAGAGGCAGTGTTACAAGTAGCTCGGCATAAGGTCTCGCACTGAGGAAAGGAAAATTAAGTCTCGCGCAGACGCTTGGCCCAATAATATGAAAGATACCTACTTCGACTTACTATACCTTACTACACAGTGAATAAATTCGCAGATACGTAACAGTCTTAAGAACTATCAAGTATACAACCTCGTAAAGCACTGTAAGAAGAGAAAATTGATGACCCCAAATTGAAAGTTGCATTTCAGTATGAAAATTGAAAATGACGTGCGCTGCTAATTTCTATTGTGAGAAACTCATTATTTGGGCTTGACCCCCAGAAAAGCTGAAACTGTTTAGAACTTTTATCGGAACTCTCAAAAATATTCCTAGGTCTGATTCAAACTTATTAGAACTCCTCCAGGGACCAGTTTCGTTTGAGGGTCTATAAGACTTCCTTTTAGATTCCAACTTAAAATTTTGCAATATTTTTCTTTTTAATTTAGTTGAATCCGGGGGGAGGGGTGAGAACAAATAATAGTCTGTCTTCGCAAAATCACATGTAAAACTTCATCCTCCGACAGCAACTCATGAAATGTCTTATGAAAATCAGAAATACGTCAATTAAGACCATTTTTTCTTTAGCGAAAACGGAAGAAAGATTATCCTAATTTTTTACACCGTAATGCCTATTTTCAAAATGTAACTTCTTTCTTGAACAAAAAATTCCTTCGCAAAATTTTGACAGATAGTTGACAAAGTCTTTGACTTTATTTTGTAGAAACCTAGGCTAAGTATAAAGACAGATGTTTTGAAAGAATTTGCTATAATTCAGAAAATTGCAAAGAAATTGAAGAAAAAAGTATATAAATTTGCACTTTCAAACCTTCCCAATGAGCACTTATTAGTCGTCAAATAACATTTTTTTCAGAAAAGATTCATAATAAGCTGAATTTTGGTATAAATGATGGGATGGTGATACTAATCAACATATCGAAATTCTTCACCCATAACCATTGTGCTTCCTCCACAATTTGGGTGGACAGCTCCCCTTTTTCCGATTTTTACTTATAAATCTTGATGTATTGAATGTATTGAAAAAATGTTCAGACATATGAAAGATTGCTCGTTCAGTTTTCTATATAAAAACGCCTTTTTCAAATTTTGCGCAAGTGCCACCAAAATCCCGCTAAGTAGTCTTGAAGTTAGCCCTCTTTGGAATCAAACTAAATAACGAGATTATACAGTTCGTTGGGTTAGTGTGAAAAGGTGCTATCTGCAATTTTTTCACATAGTGACTTTTTGGTATCGTTGGATAAGGAATTTTATTATCTACAAGATGTCACGCGGTAAATCATGAAATATTGTCTCAGTGCTACAAGAAACGGAAAAAATTAAAATTGGTTAACAATACACTACTATAACAAAATTCATCATATGAGAAAGTTTAAGAAAAGAAAAATGGAATATGTTTTTATCTCTGAGATCCTAGTTGAATGTTAAAGCATTGTTTACTATTTTTAGTTAAACCCCTTTCAGATTGGTCATGATTGCTTCAAAACCTTTAAACCTTTCTCCTGTAATTTTTTTTTTTTTTTTTTGCAGATAGCACGTTTTTGTATTAACCCAACGAGTTGCATGGTACCTCTCGCGCACTGTGCGCTTTGCATATTGAAACGCGGATAACTTTTCTTCTACATTGTTTATTAAGCTTTTTCAATTACATACAACTGGGTTGAGTATTATGTCATTAAATTGAAATTTCATTTTCTTTTATTTCAGCGTTATTACTATTGAAACAGGAATTCCCTAAAATAAATTAAAAAAAAAAAAAAAAGGATACGCAAAGTGAACTGAATAATTCAGTCGTAAGTATAATGCAAAAATTATTTCTTTACATGAAAATTACCTCGGCAAGATGTACGTAAATTAAGGAACATTTTAGTCCTGCTTTCCTGCACGTGCATCTCCTTTCGCATCCTGTACAACATTTACAGGAAACGAGATGCAGTAGTTTACCTAGCGCTGGCGGCAGGCTAACTTTCACTGGATTCAATACATCATCTTTATACTCTCATCTCCAATGTACTGCCGCTAAATGTTGGCGTTGCCACTGGGAAACCTGATGTATGGTTCAATAATAATATTGCAGAGCTCGTTGGAGACAAGGAGAATAGCAAGACTTCTCGTTGATTAGTATGTAGCATATGTACACGTTATTGAAAATACACGTACCTGTACTCATCCAGGGTGATGCTGATTGGATCTGGGCATTTATATAAATGCAGTACAATTTGGTCACCAGCTTCCAAGATTTTATCTCTCAGTTGTCTAGAACTTCTCAGCCAACTCCTGCAGTTTTGGGTCAGTGAAAGCTGGCCTGCCACCAGCGCCAGGTAGACTACTGTAGCTCTTTTCCTGTAAATGTCGTACAGGATGCAAAAGGAGATGCACGTGCAGGAAAGCAGTGCTGAAATGTTACCTGATTTGTGCATCTTGCCGAGGTAATTTTCATACGAGGAAATAATTTTTGCATTAAGTACGTACTTACCGTCAACTGGGGTAATATTAGACATTAGTGGTAATATCGGCCACTCATGACTTATTGTAGGCAGAGATGGGCAAGATCTCAAACTAAATGATCTCAGATCAGATCAAGATCACCAACAGAAAATGGATCGAAGATCAGATCACATTCTAAATGATCTGATCTTTTCCAGAAAGATGAGATTACAGATCAGATCTTCAAGCAAAAAAAGATCTGATCTATAATAACTAATAAGTTTTTTTGGCGAAGAGATCAGATCATAGATCAAAATATAATTATCTTTCTTCTAATTCATAATCATAATCGATATTGTACCGTACGTTTTTTAGGGATTTATAACGTCACAAACTCACAATTCACAAAGAAATAACAAGAGAAGACCTAAAACTTGATACTTTCTAGGACTAATTTGATTTTTTTTTTAAATCTCAGAAAAAGAATCTGATAATCTGATCTGATATTTTCTAAAAAAAAAATAAAAAAAATTATGTGTTATATGTGATCTAAGATCATTATTGATCTAGATCTTACCCATTTCTGATTATAGGAGCGCTAATGTTGTTATCAGTTAACAGGTCATGAGTGGCCGATATTACCACCGATGTCCAATATTACCCCAGTAGACGGTACGAATGAATTTTTTTTTTTAAAGGAAATTCCTGTTTCAAACCCGATGCGCAAAAACCCGCCAGTTACTCGCGCCCCCTTTTATAACCCTTCGATTACCCGGGTAATTGACAGGGGTCTGGTTAGCTGAGTGAATAACGCGCTGGTCTCGGAATCCGGAGGTCCCGAGTTCGAGCCCATGTAGCAACTTGCTACATTTTCGACCTATGCCGGTTTTTCGGCAAGACAAGAAGAGGGCTAAGACAGCCCTAACAGCCTCCCCGATGTCTATGATGTAATGCTCGAAAGGGCGCGGATTCCAGGGCTCGGGTTGAGAGTAAAATTCGAAAGAGGACCCGGGTAATTGAAGGGTTTCCGAAGGTAACTGACGGGTAACTACCGGGGTGCATGGGTAACTAGAGGGTTACCAGTTACCCACCACGTAAACGGAGCGTTCTGACTGTCTGAATGACTGTATGGAACAGTCAATCAGAATGCTCCGTTTATATGGCGGGTAACTGGTAACCCTCTAATTACCCACGTGGCTCTGCAGTTGCCCTCGGAAACCCTTCCGTTACCCTGGTAATCGAATGGTTACAAAAGGGTAACTTTTCCGCGGGTAACTGGCGAGTTTTTGCACATCAAGAATCTGTAGTGAAACTTATGCAGTATGGCCCCAAGAAAACAAAATTTGACAGAATAGATTTTGTGACCCCCCCCCCCCTCTTTAGGTGATGGGGAAATTTCAGCAGAAATAGGCGATTTTGGAAGTGTTTCACCCCTTATCCCTAGAAAAGAGTTTCATAGACTCTGTGCCTAGCAGCAGAAATAGACAAAATAAAACATCGTGAAAATCAAAATCATTCTGCTTAAATCCCAAAATTGCGAAAATTAGGGTTTTCGAAAGCATTTCAATATCATGTCACTAACACTTCAATATTAGTAGGTTTGCAATTTCGATTCTTGCAATTTTCTCAATTTAACGTGTGATCTTCGCAATTTTAAAAATGAATTTTCATTCTAAAATGATTATTTTAAATCACCGTATTTTTCTGAATACAAGACGCGCTCGAATCTAAGATGCACCCTAAATTTCAGACAGCAATATCCGGATTTTTTTTATTCGATTGCAAAGCGCACTAAATAATGTACAATAGTAACTTACTGATAGATTCCAAAAATATTGTCAGGGAAATCGTCACTTGGAGGGTCATTGGGGATCGCTTAGTGAGGACACATCATCCATTTGAAGGGTGATTTTCAGCGACTTCCCATATAGTCCTCTTCAGAACCGTTCAGTGCAGTCGTTACACAGTATCCCAAATATCCTCAGGATCTCCACCGATATCTGGCTTCATGCAGTGAAACCCCAATCAGCAATTTTAAATACGGGTGCTTCTAGAATTTTGCCAGCCTTCATTAACGAAATATTTTTGGAAAAGACCTAGTTTCATTACACGTACGAAGTCTTTGAATGGCTTACTTACCGAAACATCCAAAGGTTGAAGTTGCGATGTCATTCCTCCAAGAAGGATATACCTGATTCACTCGTACATGGCGGCCATTTACCTTGTTACGACTTCCAGACTACTTGAATGCAAGATGCACCCCAGTTTTGGAGTTGAAAAAATTGACAAAAAAGTGCGTCTTGTATTCGGAAAAATACGGTATTTGGTGTTCGATTTTTACCCAACTCTTTCTCGCAGCAATGAGGATTTCACGATTGCCTATCTCTGCTTCAAAGGCTTCTAGACAGTATACTTTGTATACAGCATACCCCTATGAGCACACCTCTGCCTATTTTCGAAGACGAAACTTGACTTTCAGCTTGGAGGGGGGTGGAGGAGAAGAAAAATTTGCCGACAAATATTTTATAAAAACTAAAAATTCGCCGACAAAATTTGTAAAAAATTGAAAATTTGCTGATTTTCTAATCAAAAAACGCACAAACCTTTTAAAAAAATGAAAAATTTTAATGAACAGTTTCAAAATTGCCGACTGCTAAAATTATTGGAGGGGGGGGGGTCACCCCCCATAGTTTCGTCCAGCCTATTTTTAAATAATTAATTATAGGCTTGGGTAAAATATTTTCCATAGGTCCATCATAGATTTCCACTCCGCCAGCTAAACGTACACACTGCAGCCAATCTCATGATAAATCTTGAGATCTCTGGATTTTAGAGGTTTGACTGAAGATCTCGAGATCTTGGGACAAAATCTCAAGATTTTCAAAAATTTACAAAAAACTGATTTCTTCTTTAAATTTTTCACTTCCGGAATTTGGAAATGGAAAATTTATCGCCTTATGGAAGTAATAAGCACTCAGATTTTACATAGCAATAGAAAAATGTAAAATACATCTGTGACCTGTCACAAGAAAAGGGCCCTTAATTGCATCGAAATATGTTCTAAGAAAAGGGTAACCCTGATGAGAAGGGGGGGAGAAAGGGGAAAATACTTCGGGCCTGGACTTTCAGGATTTTTAAAAGCCCTGAATTCCAACGCTTACGGCTACATCTCATTCTGTACATCAAATCAGCAATCACTCCTTACACCATGAAAAAAACCTCTTATCACGTAGCATATAATTTTTTCCCACCTGACAAAAGAACAAAATTAAATGAAAGGAGAGGAGCCCGTGGGAATTTCCCCTAGGCCCTCTCTTTTTCTCTACGGGGTTGTAAAATAGCGTAAGTAATGAAATTCTCACCACTTTTCTTTACGCAGCATTCAAGAACAAAAGTGAAAAGAAAAAGGAAAATCTTTAGGATTGTCGACAGAACTGACGGTGGAGGGGGTGAAACAACAAATGTGATGAATCAGTAAACATTTTATTGTTGAGCAACGTAGAAAAATATAAAAGCTTTTGTCTTAAGATTTTTTGGGAAATCTTAAGATTTTTTACGAAGAATCCTGGGATTTTTCAATAGGCTTGGTTGGCAGCACTGGACGTACATTATAGGTAACATCTAAGGAGGTACTCGTATACTGAAGGAGTATGACTGCCCTTCCAAGATTTTCGTCAGTAGGCATAATCCAAAAGAGAAGAACTTTTTGCTTTTGCTTATTCATCATTGTCAAAGCTTAGTTACCAGAACTTATGTGTCCAGTTGAAAATATTAAAATTCTTCTTCATCCCACCCGTCTAGAAAAATCGCATCCATATATGTGCCTGATAAGCAAAAACATCCAAATTTTCCCTTCAATTTTAATCGAATATTCTACTTCTGCACGTGAAAAAAATATTATTAAAAATAACTCACAGAATGCTGAAAATCCAAGTGGTATAGAGTCCACGTGAGCTGATGAATTGAATGGCTTGGTTGGAAACTGCAGAAGTTCATTGCGTTGATGGAAATGTAAATTGTAGTTTGACAAGAGAAATGATGTACTATTCCAAAAACTATTTTCATTCCATATTGACTTCGTCCTTCTCGAAAGCAAGTCGGGTTCCAATTTTGTACCTGAAAATTAGAAATTATTTAAACTTACCTCTCCTATGAAGTGTATGTATAAAAATGTGTTCTTATTACTGATTCAGGTACGTTGACAGAACTGGGTGTTTCTACAGGGAATACATGGTTCCAAAAACGGAAAAAGGAACTCTTGAGCATCTGTTTTGAGTTTGCTTAAAGCAAAACTGAAATTCAATCGATGAGGATTTGTTTTAGTCCTTTCGGACCCTCTTTGTAAATCCAGAAGGAAATAGGAGTAATATTTCGGTATTTCAACTAGAATTCACTAAAACAAAATTGGTCAGTTTAAGCATGTGCTATAGTAAGCATTTATAAGGGATGTTAAATGGTTGCGAGATCTTTTCCTACCCAACTCTCACCACAGACCAGTCTATAGTTATCTAGTTGCTCGTACATGGAGTAAATTCTAAATTAATGATGACTTTCTTACTGCACTTACTATAATTTGTATTTCGATCGACCAATAAATTTTCCGCCACAGTATTGGACTTCTCCAAGTTACCGTAAATTCTTTGAAAAAATTCTCTATGAGAAGATGGTTTCGTTTCTCGATCCGTTTCGATACGCGACTCATTCGATGATTGCATTTTGAATTTCATTAGAGAACGACTGTATCCTTAAGCAATGATTCACTGTCCTTCAACTTTTAAAAAACTCGTTATAAACGCAAGATTTCAAAGAAGATAAACGAATTACCTTGAAATTTATCTATCTTCTACCCCTTCAATTTTGGTTCACTGAACAGAGTTTCAATTGTCACGCGGCAAAAATCAGCTTTCGAAATTATAGAAAAAAATTTTAATTTTCCGTGTTGATTGGAAACTGTTCCGTCGCTTAGATGAATATTTTGTACTAAAGAAAAATAATTTTCATTCATTTCATCGAAGGCAGTCTTTACATTTTATTGGGCAGCGTTACCCTCCAATGATGAAATAATCGACGGCAACCCTTATGACAGACTCCTCCTTCAAACGGGTGGATGTTGCTTCGGAACCATATTAATTTGAGGAGTGTATCTTACACTGTTTGATTAATGCAGTAATTTTAATTACAAACTGGCAAATACGAAAATGCTCATTCCCTGTACAGATAGATAGTAAAAAATATAGGTGAATAAATTAAATCTGTTCTTACACTGTAATTATCATAATAGGAAATTAGATATATTATGGTCATTAAGTTGTTTTTTTTTGTTTTTTTTCTAAATCGGTAGGTATTAGAAGTCAGCAACAGTTACATAAATTTGTAGGAAAAGTAATGTCTACGTAAATTCTATTCCAAAGACACCCTTGTTGTTACTTCCTTAATTACACTGATTGAAGTATCCATTGGAGTTGAGCGTAACTTTTTTCGAAGGTGTTTCACAGACAGCGTTAAAAAGTGTCTCATTAGGCCTTTCCTATCCAATTATGAGTACATATTACGGGCTGCGGTAGAGGTTGGATGTGGAAAATAAATTTTGAACCCTGTCGGTGCCTTACATGGTCAAAGTTACCTTGAAAATGAATTTATCACTCATCAGCGACCAGCAAAACTCTGCTGTTTGTCGTACGACTGAAAAATGTTGACAACCCTGTATATATTTGAATGATCAGGTATGATTTACCGTAAATGTGTAGCAAACTTCAACTATCATTACTTAAGTCGATTAGAAATTCACTTTCAAAAAAAATTTGTCTTAAATTTAACTGTATCATCACCAAAATGTTGAATCATAATCAGTTCTACTGGTAGAATAATTTCTACTCGTTTTTTACCCTTCTCAAAATAGCAGTTTTTCTATTTGAAAGAACACATAATCACTCATTTATTTTCACCCGCACAGGTGATTTTGTAGCGCCCTCTAGTGCAGGTTTATATCCCAATTATTACTTGCCAATTAGCAATTTTCAATTGTGCAATGCGAATGTAGAATTTTTAACAAAGTGACTACAAAATAGATTCAGTGGCTCAAACACCCTACTTTCCAGTTTAACTGAACTTGAGACTTGTACATTAATTGGTAATCACACATTTTCAAAGTTGTGCGCTTAGGTGCAAATAAGGTTAGGCTTGGGGGTTAGCGTTTCCAATCCACTAGAAGCCACCTCCTAAAAAACTGAAAAGTTATACAAGCGAAAGAGTTTTTAGCATTATTTTGATCCTTGTCAGCCCCCTCCCCTACGAGCTTCGGACCCCAGGTCGGCTGTTTGCGCCTATGGTAGTGCGCCATCAAGACCAAATCATAAATCTTTATTGGTAAAATGCGAGTCATCATGTTTCTTCTGTTCTGTTGTTTTCGTTCTTGGCTCTCTCATATTACGAGTAGAACTAATACACGGAACGGTCAGGGAATCGGACCCCGAAAAAATTGACTTCAACTTTGCAAAACTGGCAACAATGACTGAAAATGACTTCGACTTCATGAACTCCTACACTGTTAAATTTTCTCGAGTGTCCAACTCCAACTCTAAGAATGATGCCGCTCCCTGTATCCAGGTCCTTGATCATACACCATTTATGGCTCAGATGGAAGTACTGAGCTACAGGGGTGAAATAAATGTAATGTCTGTTTATGTATGTATTATGTGTTTTACGAATCGGCCCCCTCTTCTTTTTTCTTATTGCGAGGTCGGATCTTCACGGGACGAAAATAGATCTTCAAGTGACATGGCGCAGTTTTGTTTTGCGTGAAAAAATTTCCTTTCTCCCAGAAAGGGGACTCGAACGTACCACAAACTTTGGAAGCTTAAATAGAAAGGTATCGAATAAATATCGAAATTGGGGTTTCTTGGATTACTAGATTTGTGATCGGAATCAAATTCGGGCCCAAAATCCAAATTCCAAAACCCAAAGGGGCATTGATGCAGCCAGCGATGGGCAAGGGAGGGCAATTGCTCCCCCCCTGAATTTTGGAGAAAAAAAATTATGTTCCAGTGCTCACAAGATTATTTTCGAATATTTAAAGCCAACTGAATAAAATTCGCAGAAAATAGGATGTGCGTAGAGACCTAGACGCTAGACAACGAAAATGTGTGACTGGCGCCACACTGATAGCAAAGCAGCGACTTGCACCTGCACAAATTCTACCTTTTTGCCATCTCCTGGAAAAAATTCTAGCTACGCCAATGCAAAGGGGTCAACATTAAATTGGCTTGAGGAACTGAACACTGTTTCGAAGTAGAATTTTTTGAGTTGCTAATTTCGAATATTATTGTGTATAAGATTTTAGCATTTTATATGGTTTCACTATTGGGTGTACTTGAGCAAAAACCGTAACGCCCCTCCCCCCGTAACGACCCTCCGTAATGCTCCTATTACTATGACGTCATACTATTGAGTGTACTTGAGCGGAAATCGTGTTTATACATTTTCATGGAAATTTATTTCTTCTAGTCAGGGGTATACTGGAGCGAAAACCGTAACGCCCCCCTTCACACGTTTCCCTCGACACGAAGCCAGCGCTCTTTCGAGCATTACCTCAGAGACGTCGGGGTTTTAGCATTTTATGCGCTCTTACTACTGAGTATACTTGAGCGAAGACCGTAACGCTCCCCCCGACACGCTCCCTCGACACGAATTCAGTTGTTGACATTTATAATTTGCAGCAGTGTTGCTGCTGCGTGACTGCAGTCTGCAGCCGTGTTGTTAAATAGAAATTTCCATGGAAATTTCTTTTATTTGATTCGATCCCGATTTGGGTCCAATTGTTTCTTGTGGGGAAGGGCGGGGTATCACTGATATCGAATATCACATCATATTTTTTACCTAACCTCAATTTGAACCACAAATTCAACATTTTTAGTCCGACTTAGCTTTGTAAGGTCCAGTTATGTATTGAAATAGCAGTTTCTCAAGTCGCTTTCATTTTGATAATTGTGTTAGACTCTTCCATTCAAACCTAATATGGGCTTCAATATCAAAATAAAAAATTGATTACTCTTCTCAAATTGCTGAAATCAACTTAGCTCAAAAAATTGAGCAAAGTATCCGAATAGAGGCTTCTCAAATTTTGTTTTCTAGTTCCAGGTCAAAGAAACTTTACTTATTCCAAGTCATTTTTTCAACTTAATGTGCGACACAGAAATAAAAACTTCAATTTTACCCAACAAATTTGTAATTCCATCTTTTACCAGCTTTCTAGTCACGTGTGTGATTATAATTTTCAGTTGGGATTAAAGAAAGAAAGAAAAAAAGAAAGAAAAAAAATTGAAAGATTATTGTCAGTTTTATTCTGACAATCGGAAATAGTGGCTTCGCAGGAAATCTCTGATACAAAAGTAATGAAATAATTCAAACCTGACCACCATAAATACAGTGAAGTAAGTTCTGGTCGTTGAAGCACATATTAAAAATAAATTTTGAATCCTGTCAAAAAGGAGAAATCTACAACATGCACGTTCTACCAGTTTCAACTCACGGTTGCCCAACCTGGACGCTTACAAAAAAGTTAACAAGTAGATCAATGGCTTCGGAAAAGTTCATGTTGAGGTCCATATTGGGGGTCAGGAAATAAGACAAAATAAGAACCGATTTTTATTAAAGAAGAAAATTCCAAACTGGAAAGAAGTAATAGTCCATATGAGATAACAAAAATGGGGTTGAGCGGAGCAGTCACTCGAAAGATGGACCTACGAAGTGACCTTTTGGGTTTTTGCTTATATGAAAAAATGAAGGCGAGGTTAGCGGAAGAATGGAGATATAATTTGGATAAATGGACGTTGTTAAGCGAGACAGAACCAAGCGACAAAATCTGTTTTTTGAGAACACGTGATTCGAAGTTCAAGAGCCATGTAGAAACTATATGACATAGCGTTTACTAATAAGCATTTTTCAACGTTAGTACACATTTTTGAATCGGGGGCCCAATTTTGAAAAATTCTACTTTTTACACTCTTTCCAACGATCCTAATAAACCATTTTGTCAACAAATGTCGCTTGGTTCTGTCTCGCTTAACAACGTCCAAATTTCTTCGCAACAAATTCTTTCATCGAGTTGTCTTAGTAAGCGGCGAATGGGAAAGGGTGAGGTATACCTTTGCCCTAAGAGGGCCGGGAGCACTTTTGGTGTAGAATTACGCTGTAACTCTGCTTCCTTAAAACTAAAAATAAAATAAAAGGTTTTTTGACTATAAATATTCTCTTACGATACATCATTTGATTTTCCAGTCAAATTGATTCTCTTTTCCCCTCCAATATGGAATTTGGATCGTAGGGGCCCAAATTTGCGATATTCAATTTCTCAATCCAAGTAAATTTTGCCTATTTGATATGGAGAAAATGTTGAATTTGCAGTCCAAATCACGACCAGACCAAAAATTCTGATGCGATATAAGGAATCAGCAACCCCCTTGCTCAAGAAAAACGGTAAAATACATTCAGTTGTGTAGGCAAAATTAATTTTAACTTTTTTCGAGTTCAAAATTTTAATTTTTGGGCCCAGATCAAGGCCAAATGAAAAAAACTGATACGCTGTTTGAAATTATGAACCAAATACAACTACTCCGAAACACAGGTCAACCCCTTAAGCTAATTGAATTTTGACCCTATTTCGGTCTAAAATTTGAATTTTTGGTCCCTGATCGCGGCAGGATCGGAAATCTGATGCAATAATCGGAATCAGCGACCAAAAAAACCTATTTCGATACGCAGTTTAAATTTTCAGGCCAATTTAATACACCCAATTTTGGGTCTAAAATTTAGAATTTGAGCTCAAATTAAGGCCGGATCAAAATCTGAGGCTATATGCGAAAACATTGACCCAAGGCAACCCTATTTCAATGTTTTATTCGGTACTTTTCCTTTTAGGACCCCAACATTGGTGGAACATTCAAATCTCCCTTTTCCAGGAGAGAAAATGTTTTCGCCGAACAAAAAACATACTTAGACCTTTTAACTGGAAATTCTCGTTTACAGCGCGTCGATTCGAGTTCGTTTCAGGTATGAAAATAAAGGGGGATCATCTTTTCGTACATCCAATGTTGGCCACCACCTGTATGCATACAAAATTGCATACTCAATTCTCCGTAAATAAGCTACTAAGCTCAACAGTCAGCAGCGTACTAAGCTGAATAATTACTTCGGACATTACTAACTGGCCATGATTTCGTTTTATTGGTCTTGATTTTATTTTTTTGTATCGTTTTGTTTTATTTCTTCGAGTGGCTTTGGTTATTTTACAAATCCATTTTTATTCTGTGAAGATCTAACTTCGCGGTAAAAAAATAAGGGCGACAGGGACCAATTCGTGAAACATCCTGCATGAGCGAAGTCTACAGGTCGACATTTCGTTTGCGGGTTTCCTAACTTACGGATTACATTCGCCAAGTCAAACTGAATCTCGTCCTCTGTCAAGAGGAAATTTAAATTGTAAGGGCTAAAATTTGCGACGTTCGCCAATTTTAAAATCCGAGTTAATTTTGTGCATTTTATTGGGACAGTGTCGAATTTGTGGTTCAAATCGGGGTTGAATACAAAATCTGAGACGATATTCAAAATCAACAAACCAAAAAACTCTACTGCAAAACTTTGTTCAATTCCTTAAATCAATTTAGGTAATATTGACCTTTTTTGGGTGCGAAATTCGGATTTTTGGTTTAAATCGAGGCCAGATCAAAATCTGATGCGATATTCAAAATCAGCAAACCAAGAAACCCCTATTTTGATGTTTTAGTCGGGACCGTATTGTTTAGTATTCCAAAGTTGATGGTAAGTTCAAGTTCCCCTTTCGGGGGAGTAAATTTTTTTTACAGACCCCCCCCCCCAAAAAAAAAACAACAACAAAAAACACAACCACAGAAAACAAAAAACTGGCATTTCTCAAATGAAGACCCATTTTTTCGACTTCGCAATCAAAAACAATAGAGGATGGGACCAGATTGTGAAACATCCTGCATAAATTAAAGTTTCTAGACAAAACATTTATCTGAAGTTTACTCATATCCAATGAAAATTGAAATTTTGCTTGAGTTTCCCTATCTTTTGTTTAAAAGTATGTAGGTACTGTTCGCAAAGATATTTTCAAAATGCTCAAAATGCTTCACAGAGGAAAAATATGCCAACGCATACTTTTGACAACCCTCTAGTAAAGAATTAAAGATCATATCATTATAATATAAAATTTTGGATTGTTTTCCCATAGTTTCGAACAATTTTTAACTAACAAAGGGATACACCGTTCACAAAACGACTTTGAACAAGACTCCTACTACCTATTTAAAAATTTAAATGAGCGATTTCAGTAGGAATAAAATGACGAATGACCATAATGTCCGAGAAAAAATACCTAAAGTCAATGTGCATATAGGCCTTTTTAGGATTTCACTTTTGAAAATTGTACTACACTAGCGCTTCTGGATTCGAAGTTTTCAGTTTTCAACTTCACTTTCGATTTCGATGATTCTGCCTTGATAGATATCTGTGACTATGGAAAATGGGTGAGGTTGATAACAACCAAATTAATGCAAAGTCGTGATACTCAGTCGAGATAATTACTGTAAAAGTGTTCAGGTTTTGAAAGTTTCCAAGTCGTATGGTGTAAATTCATAAAGTATCAAATATCATCAAAAATGGGGTCTCTCTTTCGGAGTGAAGAGATGACTTTATGTCAACTTTTTCTTCAAACCGAAGCCGCGTATGCCTGTGTTTCCGAATTGGGAGAACTCGGCCTTGTTCAGTTTCGAGATGTAAGTTTTGCGAATGGGCTACGCCTAGTTCAGTTTTTTGTACGAGTTTCATTTCAGTTAATGTATACATGTCACGCTTTCAAGAAATATAGGATGCTAAACTAATGATGAGTTATGTATCCTGACATTCTCAACCTTATGGTTATACTTGAATAGACTGGCCAACTTAGTACTTGATAACTTGATTTTTGATTGACGTTGTCCTGTTCATTTCAAAAAAAAAAATAACACCGGAATCTCCTCGAATCCTGTGAAATTATAGTCCTCGAAATCTGTTATTGACTGATCTCTAATATTGCTGCGACAAAGAATTGTGATTCCGAATTGTGCCCGTATATCATTTTTATCCCTCTTAGTTCATGTGTGAACGCTCATCATAAATAAATAACAATATGTTTGGTCATAATTTTACGAATACTAATGTGATGTTCCCCATTTGCAGTTGAATCCAGATGTAAATGCTTTCCAGCGGAAGTTCGTAAATGAGGTACGACGTTGTGATGAGATGGAAAGAAAGCTGAGGTACTTGGAAAAGGAGATTAGAAAAGACGGAATTCCTATGCTTGATACGGGAGAAAATCCAGAAGCACCACAACCACGTGAAATGATCGACTTAGAAGTATGCTACAACTCTCCGATTAACTTCTTCTAATTACATACTATATATTAGTGTATCATTTAATTCTTCATTGAGTAATACTTATGATGTTCTCCTCCCGTTAGGCAACGTTTGAAAAATTAGAAAATGAACTACGTGAAGTGAATCATAATGCTGAAGCCTTGAAGAGGAATTTCTTAGAGTTAACCGAATTGAAACACATTCTGCGTAAAACCCAAGTTTTCTTCGATGAGGTTTGTATTAGTACTTTTGTATTTCAGTTGATATATGTACTTGTTTATAAACTGGATTAGTCGTACCTCTAAGTGGAAGACGAACCCCGTCCAATCGAGATCATGCATTCTACTTCACCCTCATCTGGAAAATGTTCAAAATGATTCAGTTTGGAGAATTAAAACTCGAAACATTCAGAATCGGCAACAATAGAAGAGCGTTAATATTAGAGGCGAAATTAACTTGTCACATTCATAGCAATGAATAAATTCTTAGACCATCATCATAGAATACAAAACACGCCTTAGCTACTTTACGATTAGATTTATTTAATGCTAGATTTACTTTTACTAATGATATTATGTTCTTTAAATTTTTGAGTTTTAAATTCTCAATGCAGTAGGATTTAATCTGCATAAACAGTTTCAACCTGGCAACATACAACGTAGGGATTTTGGTTTTTCGTCGGAATATTATATTGTTATTGCTTCGAGTTTTAATTTTTCACCCTGCTTTTTACGTTTCTTAGTTAGTTGGTAGATCATTATTAAAGCTAAATATGTACTTAGAGAACTTGAAAAGGTAGCATCATGATACTCGTAGTAGATCTTGTGAGCGTGTCGCCATTAGTCTCCATGTAAACCATGTGCATATTGTGCCGTTTTCCTCCAATTTATCAGAGCTCGAATAAGGTGATGGATTTGCGCGGTATCTTTAAAACGGCAATAATTGCCCGTCATATTGAGCTTTCCATGAATTTAATCAGTAAATTTACCTCCTTGGTAGTTGAATCATCAGATTACTGTATAAATTATTTCGCTTTACTCGTCATTCAGCATTTTCTTTCACTTATCACAGTTTTGCTCACCTCACAGTGTAATCTCTTTTATTTTATACATTCATACTACTTTTGTTTATGTTCACCTAGTGCTTTATCTTCTGTTTCGCCAGCTTACGCTACAGTTATATTTTATTTTTGTATTAGATAATAGAAATTTGAAGTATATACCAGTAGCAAAAAAAAAAACAACAAAAAAATGGCGCTTATTTAAAAAAAAAAAAAAAAAAAAAAAATAGAATAAGAAAAGTAGAATTAATTGTACATTGTAGGCTAGGGTGGAACGAACGATATTTTGTTCTCCTGAATTTTGATGATGCATCTATGTAGAACGTAACGTTTAGGCTGAAAGTTTGGGAAGTTGTAAATTCAGTACTGTTCAGAATTTTTCCATGCATGATTGACTCTTCCAAACTTGTTTCAGATCCTTCAAGATATACGCGGAATTCTGTGTAACTCTTGTAGACCTGTGTAAGACTCAACACTTTTTAGGATTTGTCAAGGATTATTCCAAGCCTCAGTAAAGCTTCTTCAAACTTCTTGCGACTTGTTTGAGATTTCGTATGACTTTCAAGACTTTTCAGACCAGTTTAAGACTTTGTATGACATTCAAACTGATGTTTTAGCTCTTTAAAACTGTTCGTTTAAACCTGTTTCTTTAAGATTCTTCCAGCCATGTTACAGATTCTCAAGTTTCTTCCAGATGTTTTCAGGACTCAAAACTTGTTTAAAACTCATGTAAACGAGCTGAAGACTTCGAAAACTTGCGAAATCTTCTATTTTAAACACGTCTGAAAAAGTCTTCAAAGCGTCTTGGCGAGCCATGAGGAAGCCTTAAATGTCTTGAACAAGTCCGAGAGAATCTTAGCAAATTTCAGTCTGACCTGACGTATGTCATTATAGATGACTGTGCGGGAGTATCAAAGATGATCAAGTGGTGTAGAAGAGTTTTGAGAATCGATATCATGCCTAAAAGGAATCTTGAATAAGTTTGGAGACGTTTTGAATATATCTGGGGAAAACTTGGGACTTCAAGATTTCTCTCGGTCAGCATTAGAAAAGTATTGCGGAAGTATAAAACCATTTGGATGGATCTCGAATAAGTTTGAAAGAGTATTGAATAAAGTCTGGAACATGGAAAGAGTTTTAGCGAGTTTGCAAAAATCTTGAAGAGCTTCAAATCAAATTGAGAAAGCCTCGAAGGGTATTATGAGTAAAAAGTCACGTACGTGTCTGGATCAGTCTAACAAAGTCTTGGCCAGGTGTAAAATAGTATTAAGAGTCTGAATCGGAAGAAAGTTTTGTAGAATTTTAGGGTTTTAAACTCCCCTCTGGTCGCTGATTCGATACTCGAAAGGGTAGTTTCCGCGGCTGGGGGTGCGGTGTGTGAGGAGCCACTTTGGAATACGTGAATCGACATATGCTCCACCAAACGAGTCTGGGAAATTCCTAAAAACTCCTACTCAGATATGGAATAGTTTCAAAAGGGCTCGGAAGAGTGTGAAAGAGTTTTTGGCATATATAGGAGATTTCAGTAAAATCTTGAACATACATATGTGGAAGAATCTGGATCAGTTCGAAACTGTTCGTAAGACTTTTAAACATACATTGAAAAGTGTTGAACACACCTGGAAAAATCAATAAAGCCTAAAAAAGTCTTACACAGTATTTATATGTTTACCCTCTCAAACTTTACGTTATTCTTACACCAAATGGCACCTTTCTTGTTTGGTGCATCATCAAACTTCAGATACATTTTATCTTTCATTCCATCTTATTGTGGACATTTGGAAAATGAAATGTTAGTAAATCGTGAATTTAGTTTTGTAACCTGATTAGCACTTATATTTCTTTAGCGCATTTTGTCGAAATTTTTGACTTCTGGATTTGGTCGGTCACATTGTTTCATGTTTACAAAATTGTAGCCTAAGCTTAATCGCAGTTGAGCGAAAAATGTGTGCAAAACTGCCTTCATATATCTAACTTAATGTGGTGCGGGTCTGGTTTCTGGCTGTGGTTTGTGCCTTGGTGCGGTTGTATCGGTATGTTGCCAGGTAGATCAGAGAGAATCGTATCACTCTGCGCAGATGACAGATCCCAGTCGGGAGGAGGAACACGTTACCTTACTTGGCGAGGAAGGACTGCGGGCCGGTGGACAACAGTCGCTAAAATTGGGGTACGATTTTATAAACACGTTATAAATTTGTGCTCCGCGAGCGGCGTAGAACATTAAACGTTCATCCATCCGGTTTTCGAAAGGTTACGCAATTCGATTTTAAATTGCGAGTCGCTTATCTTGCGATCAGTTTGCAGTTTGGATTGTTTTTAATACCTACTCTTGATTATTAATGAAAATTCGTTTAATTTCTACGCCACCACGCTTGGAAGTAAAATTTATTCTAGTCGGACATGGTTGACGGTTCGTGAGAACTACGTGAATTTGAGTGTTGATTTCATTTCACGAAAAAAAGCTGGTCGGATGCCTAGCGGATGCCATGTGGCGCATAAATTTAGCGGAGTGAAGCTTTACGTCGAATAGACGTTATTATAGTACTCGAGTTTGTTTCGAAGCACTAATGTGGATTAAAAATATTCGAAACAATGTACGCATTTGAAAGAAATCGACAGCATTAGTTTTATCGTACACAAATTACTGCCTCTGTTCTCCTCTGTTTCTTTTTTCTTTCTCTCTTTTCTGTATCTTTCTCACGTGAATACTCATGTAACACACTCTACAAATAATCTTATATCGACATTATTTCCTTACCTAACACTCGGCCATGGGTTTCTATTTTATTATTTTCTGATTCTTGCTTTCTTGTTCTTACACCTTATTGCAACACCATCAACGCTTGGTTTTATTTTTCGTATATATCGCTTGTACTAAAAGCATTCATGGCGTAGCCATTGGAGCTTGTATCGTTGCTTGTAATCGCGATTCAATTACCTATGCTGTATTTTGTAAATAGAACTGCGCGCTGTAATTGGAAAATTTTGGCTTGAACGATCGAATAAAACATAATGGGGACGATGGGACATGTTTGGAGATTTGAATTACGGTGTGCCCCGTGGGAAAGTGAATAAATACAGTAATGCCTTACGGTCGACGATATTTCCGCCATGGTCTCGATATTTGCTCAGTGTTTGCTACATTCGGCACTATATTATGTTCGTCTGACGATTTCTTGGGGATGTGTTTGTGATGTTTAATTTTCATCTCTCTGTATCGAGGTATTCGAAGCGTGCATTTGTGTATTGTTATTGTACCTCGGGTACAACAGATGGACGCGGTTATATAATATGTATTTCGAACGATCAGTCACGAATGCACCGTTTGCGTATAGTCCACTTCTGCGGAAAAGCTCAATGTTTTTCTTTTTTTGTTTTGTTAATTTTTAATACTAAAAATTTTATGTTGTCACTTAAATTAATGTAGCAAGAGGGTGGCTTTCATCCTACCGAGTCAATGACAAGAGCATTAATAACGGATGACTCGATTGCTCGGCAAGCTCCGGCTGGTCCCGTTCAACTTGGGTAAGTTAAAATTTTGAACAGCTCTGTTTCTCGTCGCAAAATTGAAAATACTCTTATGCCAAAAAATATACAGATTTTCTTAAATATGAATGAATCAGCGGGAAAGAGTAATATTGTGAAGACTGACGTGTGAGTCAAGTTTTGAGAGGGGAGCAAGTTCACATCCGGGTCTGGTTGGCTGAGTCGATAGCATGTTGGTCTCGGAATCCGGAGGTCCCAGGTTCGAGCCCACGTAGCAACTCGCCAGATTTCGGCCAGTAAGGAAGAGGGCTAAGACAGCCCTAACAGCATCCCTGATGTCTCTGAGGTAATGCTCGAAAGGGCGGATTCTAGGACTCGGGTTGAGAGCGAATTAGAAAAGAAGGAAAGTGACTCACATTAAAAAAAAAAAAAGTAACCGAGTTACTTTTTTATCAATTACTAGCCAGGCCGCTTATCTTCCCTCCTCCAATTCTTAATGCTCTTGGATATTCTATCTCTTATCTGACCAAGAAACGCTGTTCAGCTCATGAAGTTTAGAAAGCAGTTAGCGTTGTATAAAAAGAAGTCACTTGCCACTTTTCCCCACACATTTTTTTTCTTTCTTTTCTGTCTTTCTTCTCTCTATCTTCTAATTTAGAAAATATCGGTTTGTATGGATAATTTCGCAACAATGTTCAATTCATAAGTGCCAATAGCCGATCTGAAAGGGGAGCTCATGAGGGGCTGACAAGTATCAAAAAAATGCTAAGAATTTTCTCGCTCTTACGATTTTTCATTTTTAGGGGGGGGGGGCTTCTAGTGGATTGGGAAGGGGCAGAGTCTCCTATTCACTACTGTGGTTCGATTTCACAAGCAGGAAAAAAATGAAAAGTTGAATTTTTTCGAGTTAGCGATGACGAATTAACAGTGGATGGTCTTACCTGGCTCCAATCGAATTTTAGACATTTTTAGTCTCCTCGTCGCGGATTAAGGGGAGCTTGAAGTTAAGGCTTCAAAACTTCAAACCATTTTTTTAATACTAAAAAAAGCTAGGGAAACGCGGTAAAATTTGGAATCGGTGTTGAATTTTATGTAAGATGCTGAAGAAAAACTTCTCTAGCGATCTAGTTCCACTGCATTGACTGGAATTACCACTGGAATTCTAAATGACATAAGGGGTTGTGCGGTATGTTATTAGAAGCAGTGGCGTAGCCCCGGGGTGTCTGAACACCCTCCCCCTTTGACATTAGCTGAAAACGTGAAAAAATTGAAATTTATTCTGGTAATAGTAAGTATTACACCTTACACCTGTAATGTTGTGCCCCCCCCCTTCATACCTAGTCTGGCTACGCCACTGATTAGAAGTACTTGTTCATGCTCTACAGCTTAAGCTTGTGGACATTTTCAGTTCTCAAAAAATTCTCGCTGTATCTCCAGCCCAGAAAATTGGAATGTAGAGACATTAACAAAAACTTGAACAGTATCCTGCAACCCATCAGAATATAGGTTTTGTGGATCGTTAATTTCAAATATATGATCACATTTTTTATTGATCTCGATCTGAGCCCCAAAATACACATTTCATTCTTCAAACAAGCGAAATTGACTTCACTCGGAAAATCGAGGAAAACATTGAAGTAAAAAAATGTACCTTATTTTTCAACTGAGCTCAGTTGGGGCATCGAAACCCAAATTTCACTCAGGGAATAAGCAAAATTAACTTTACTTGACGTGGTGTAGGACTCTCGACTGATTTCGAAAATTTTCGCAAGCACAGAATAATTAGCTCAAAAAGGTCTAGATTCATAGCTTAGAACCTTGAAAGCTTAAGTTCATTGTCTGACCTCGCAACTTAGAGAGCCCCAATCCCAATTTATATTT
This sequence comes from Acanthococcus lagerstroemiae, assembly GCA_031841125.1. Classification (NCBI taxonomy): domain Eukaryota; kingdom Metazoa; phylum Arthropoda; class Insecta; order Hemiptera; family Eriococcidae; genus Acanthococcus; species Acanthococcus lagerstroemiae. Next base: position 28,525,306 of record CM063106.1, on the reverse strand, counting down.
TCTAGTGCACTGTAACTTGATATTTGGTTCCAAAATATCACATATGGTCTGGGACGTACTGAAACAGTGTTTTTTGTTGGAAGGAGGGAAGGTGGGACTTCATTTTGCCCAGTGTGTACCCTAAGCTCTTCATTGCAGCTGCCCAAATTGGAAAATTGATGGTTTTACAATTTTTTTCCTACCTCAGTACCCCCCGAGACAAACATTTACATAAAAAATCATTTGCGTCGAGTATTTAAATACTTTTACTTACGATTACATTACTTACCTATGTGTAGTTTTGAATTTTTTTATATTAAGTAATACATTCGCTTTCATTACGTTCATTTCTTATTCTTTAATCATTTAATGAATTTTTCACCTTCGTTTTCATTTGTTTGAGTAGATAAAATTGTTAAAAACATGTTCTTCTTTTCTTCCTCGGAGATGCCCAAGTTTTTTTAAGGTGTCCAATATGGATGGTACTGCCCGTCAGGGTACACACTGATTTTGCCGTCTAAATATGTAAATTTGGTTGAAAATCGGATTTGGCGGACGAAGTTTTGAAAGCAATTAATACAAAGTGAATATAAACAGTTGAAAAATTGCCAACTGCTGATTTAATTTTGCCACAGGAGAGATGATTTTTCTACCTGACAGTCATTTTTATTAAATTTACTAGCATTGTAAAACTTTTGGGTGAGGCCCCCCTCCGCCCCCTCATGTGGTTCTGAAATATCGCATATTATTTCAAAATGTTACGTTTCATTCAAAGCCCCAGTTATTAATCAAATAAATAATGGTCAATTTACTGTTATATACAAAATTTTCAAAACATATTTTTATGGAATATACTTTGTAAATTTGTATTATTTAGCATTTAAGCAAAAAAATTGTGTTGAAAAAATTCGATTTGAGTTATAATTTTCCGGTGACGGTAGGAAGTACGTATATATACTGACGCAGATTTGTTAGATTCATAGGTAACTCTGTAATTTTCGTACCATAGTACAGCACCAATTCTAAACTTTGTTTTTGAGCTGTCTAAATTGGAAAGTTGCCAGTTTTATCCCAGTTCTTCTTTGCTTCCCCCCCCCCCACCCTCTCAAGTACAAGCTAATCTCAAGTATGTGATTACATGTATGTAGGGTCAAGTGTTGTAAAGTGACACCAAAAATATTTCTTTTTGCTCTTGCTCCCTAATTTAAAATCCGATTAAGATGGAACGAAAACGAGACAAGAGAGCATTAAAATCTTTAAAAAAATGATTATAGACAATCTCTCAATTAAAGAAAGCAGAAAGTACATAATTAATGCTAATCACGTTAAAATGTCGCTATTTTATCTATTGTGTCACTTTGCAACACCTTGTTTTTTCTTTCTTTCGAACTCACTTTTTCTATCCACAAATTGTTATTTTTAAAAGAACAAGCCAGGCCCGTGCGCAAGGGAGGGGGTTGGGGGTTCACCCCCCATTGACCTTTGTTGATATGTAGATAATATAATAATTTATGGCGATCACTGCCCTTTATAACCTAACTAACATGAAAAATATTTCGCCTTGAAACGCTCTTTCCAACAATACCAAATTTGCCTTCTTTACAGTAAAACAATTTCCATACATTCAAAAAGTCTACTACTTTTCCAAAATCAATTTTTGGTTATCAAAAAATGATTGTTTTGGGATTACAGCCATAGAAATCTGAGAAAATCGATTTCGAGTATATTGGTTATCGTTTTTTGCTTTGATACTTGATATATGTTGATGGCCGCTAGGTAGCACCACTAGTTCCCGAGATTGTCAGGTCGTGTCAGGTGTCACTTTACAACACACGACCCTACTGTTGTTTTTTGGAACTGCCCAGATTTTTTTGAAGATTCCCGACGATAAATTTTTGGTGCTTGTTAGAAGATGCTTTGCCATAGAAGTTTCACAATTTAAACCATCGATCGTTTTGTGAACGTTCAGCGAATGTCTCAGTCTGAGTGACTTTTGTATAACCAAATTATATTGCAAATTATCTGGAAGATTGAAGAGGTTAGAATCAAAACCGACACTTGCCATTTTACTCCGAAGGCGTAAATAGGCAAAGTATTCCCGCACCTGTGTACAGTATTTTGCCTATTTACGCACTTGGAGTAAAACGCGAAGTGTCGGTTTTGACTCGAACCTCTTCATTATGTCGATATAATTACCTGCTCTTGATTTGAAGGAGCCTAGATATGGTTAATAGGAGAAATTATTTATTTCATTAATAATTTTTTTGTTTTATTATTTTCTCGTGATGAAGAACGTGGTAATAATCGTGGAAGCTAGTTACAGTACTCACTAAAATTTTCGTATTTTTCTTATTTTTTCATGGAAATTGCCTCTTCGACTTTGATTTGCTCGCAAAAAGGAATTCCTTCGATCCCATGTCGTTATTCTATTAAAAATTGACAATCAGTGAAAAAAATTGTAACTTACGATAAGAATATGCATGCAGTTTTTCTCCTAGATGGTGACATGAATTTTATAAACACTTAAAAACAACAATTTTTTTTTTTTCATTATTTGATTTTGTTTTTTGCCGTAACCGTCTTCTGATTATTATACACATGTTACTTTCATCTGGAGAGGGCGCATTTTCGCTTCACATTACCTTAATAACGTTATTTTTGTCAAATTTGAAAATTAAGTAATTGGCGTTATCTGGACTTCCAATCAGCTGGTATCGAGTTATTCCTCTGAATTGGAGCCGTACTCAAGTGACGAGCAATTCTTTCTCCTTAGATGGCTTGAAATCAACCCATGTTGAAAACTTAAACGTAAAGCTTTTTATTTTTATTTTATTGTGATAGTTTGTTGCTAAACATGTGTGACGACTGCTGAGAAGATCGGGCTTGGGGTGAAGAAGTTAATTTTGAGATACAGCAAAATACAGAGAAAAATTCAATTCTTATCGACTTTTCATTGTTCACGAAAATACATTCTAGGCAGTGGCATAGCCAGGGTTTTCCTAAAGGGGGGAGGGGGAAGTAAGATTTTCAAGGGAGAAAAAGTCGAAAGTTGAGGTATTTTTTAAAAATTGCCGATATTCGAGGACTGTTTTATGAAAAATGAAGGTAAAATTGCTGCTCGAGCAAAAATTGTTCGAAAAAACGTGTTTTAAAGGCGAAAAATTGCTTATTTTTGCATATATTCAACTTCAGGTGCCTTGGGGAGAGGGGAGGGGGAATTCACCCCATTCCCCTTGGCTACGCCACTGATTCTAGGTATCTGAAGAACAAAATTCAATCTTATTTGAGTCGATATCACAGTTTTAGAGTTGACAATGTCACGATAAAATCCGGTCTCTCGTTCAGTAGTGGGAAGCATGATGTAAGCTACATAAAGCCAACGTGTTATCATTATTCTTCCAATTGAAGATACGAAGTTACGCATAGCCTCATTGGAGTCGCCGTGAAATTTCCGGCTAGAATACATGATTTATTTGTGTGTCAACTGCGTAAAATTGCAGCAACTAATGTCGAAACAGGGATCGGCAAAATCCGGAAACTCCAAGATTTTAATCCAAAATCCTGTTAGAAACAGGACTTGAATTCAGTGTCTCAAGTCCTTTTTAGAAAAGAATTTCAAATCCAAAATTCTAAATCCTCTCAATTTTTAGAAAAATTGAGATTCTTAAATCCAAAGTCCAATGATCTGAATTTTGATTTCTAATTTTCAGTAACTCAGCTGTAAGCACCCGCGTAGTATTCAATCTACCATTGGCTGGGGACGTTCGCATACAACTTCTGTTGTTTGTAGCCAGGGTTACTTAGCTAAGCCGAAGCTCTTAGTCTTTAGTCGATCGATCTGGGCTGAAAATTAGCTGGTCGTTAGCTAGCTAATGAGACTACATTAGCTGTTAGCTGTTAGCTAAAGCCAATCGTTTGGAAACGTTAGCTTTTAGCTAAGTTTTTAGCCCTTCCGATTGGCTAAGCAGCCCTGTCTGTAGCTCAGTGCTCAAATGCTAATTGGACTCTGTTAAGCAAAAACCGCCCAAACGACATTTGTTGACAAAATGAGATATTAGTATTGTTGGAAAGAGCATAAAAAGTAGAATTTTTTAAAATTGGGCCCCCGATACAAAAATGTGTATCTACACTGAAAAAAGCTTATCAGTAAACGCTATGTCCGTAAACCGGCATTATTCATTAGTTTTTCCATAATGTTACGTTTTCTAAAAAAAAAAACAACAGATTTTGTCACTTGTGCGGTTTTTGCTTAACAGCGTCCAATTGTAATCAGTGAAAAAGAGAAATATTTAGGACTTTGCGTTCAGCGTTCCAGCCTCTTACTTACTAAAGGTAACCAAATGAGCTTCCTTTGCATTTGCAAAAGACGACTATAAAAAGGATGTAAAACTATCACTATGTAGGGTTTCTGATTTTCAAGAATGGTTAAAATTTATGAAATTAGGATTTTTAGGGCGTTCGCGGCAGCGCAGCGCTGCAAGTACCCTATTTTTGGATTTGGATTTTTATTATTTTTGGATTCATCTGAATGCAAATCCCTTGCTAATAATTAGGAGTTGAATCCAAAATCCTTCTTGAAAAAGAATTTGAAATCCAAAATCAGGATTCTTGGAAATTTGGATTTAAAATGCCTGAGGATTTCTAACCCTGTAGTCGAAACCTTAAAATGCTGTTTTCTGAAAAACTATTTGGTTTTTTAAATTTTGAACTTTGAACTACCGTATCTTGATGGGTCTTGCAGCTAGGATACCGGGCGAAGTCTCATTTGATTAGCCGTGAAATTCTCTATAAGAATGGTCTAATAATTCAATCTTCATAATTTTCACCCTGGGCCCAGTTTTCTCAGCAGTCGTCAACTTTTTTCAGCAAAAAAAAAAAAAAACCATGAAACTGTCGATCAAAGTTGGAATTTCTTCCCCCAAAATATTTATTTAGCCATTAACATTGATTCTCTCTGCTATTTTGTCAAGACTGTAACAATTATCTCATTATGCTACACAACTAGAGACAGTCTAGACTATGTGAAGGAAAAGGGGGCTTTCCAAGCATCAGTAAAGTGAACAATTGTAACAGTGAGAACCATTTTTGTTAGGTAGTGGTGTTACTGATTGAAATTATGTGTAAAACTTCTGTTTATTCAGCGTTTTTGCCATTCTTTGTTGGGAAATGGCTTTTCGTCCCTCTAGTACCCTATACACAGTGCATCCGGTAAGTTTTAAGACTATGGCTACAGAAGGTATAAAAAAATTTCAAGAACGATTTTAACTATTTTCTTATTCAAAGTAGTCCTTGTTACATTCTATACACTAGCTCGCACGGCCCTGGAGCCTTTGCATAGCACGAAAAAAATCCCGTTTCGGAATGCTGTTGAGCTTCACTATCACAGTTTCTTGAATCTCCGTAATTGAAGCGAAATGGTCTCCCTTCAGCTCCATTTTCAACGTTGGAAACAAGAAATAGCCGGGAGGACTTGAATCTGGGGAGTATGGGGGGTGGCTCAGCACCGAAACCATTTTTCGGGCCGAAAATTGAGTGTTAATTGCAGCGGTGTGCGCTGGCTCATTATCGTGAAGCAGGAAAAACGACCGATCCTTCCAAAGATTTGGCCTAATGCGTGCAATTCTTTTATAGAGACGATCTAGCACAGTTTGATAGAACGCTGCATTCACTGTACTTCCCTGAGGAACAAATTCCTTGTGAACTCCCCTTGAGTCAAAAAAAAAAAAAAAAACCACCAACATTGTCTTCACTTTGGATTTTTGAAAGCGCAATTTCTCTCCTTGTTTTCTACCGCCTCTCTTCCCGACAAAAATTGGTTATACCAACGAAACACACTAGCACGAGACATTACCGACTCCGAATAAGCCACCTTCAACATTTCGAACGTTTTTGTAGCGCTTTTACCCGCTTTAAAAAAAAAATCGCGTTATATTGTTCCAGATTTTTTTCCATATTAAAATTATGACCGCGACTCACAACAGTGTTACCTCAAAACTGCTACTGAACGGTAGCATGTAATCGGATGGACCTGAAACTTTGTTTGGGGGTAAAGGAAGGTTGTAGAAACTAGTTCCCAAAATTTTGTGCAGATTGCGCAATTTGCACCGATTTTACAGCCAGTCGTAAAACTTACTGGACGCACTGTGTATGCATTGTACTGGATGTCCCAGCATGAAAGGAGTTTCCTGCTACTGTCCAAAGCGTGACCCAAAAGTTACTTGCAATGCGCGCAAACGGACACCAAACGCTATCTAGCGGCAAGAACCACACTGCAACTTGAAGTTTAGTCTATTTCGAGTCAAACGAGTGCGCGCCGATCGAAATCGGTACATTTTTCATTCATCACAATACAGCTGGTTGAACGAAACGAGTTAGTATATCAACTACAAACTAAATTGGCAGGAAACGCCCCAACTTGCGCGACAATTGGGTACTGCACCATGACAATGCGAGGTCAGGCGAGTATGGTTGATGTGGGAGGATGGTCAGAAATTCGTCCTCCGGGAATTGCATTGTCAGAGCAGATGTGTGAGGTCGGGCATTGTCATGGTGCAGTACCCAATTGTCGCGCAAGTTGGGGCGTTTCCTGCCAATTTAGTCTGTAGTCGACATACTAACTCGTTTTGTTCAACCAGCTGTATCGCGATGAAGATACCGATTTCAATCGGCGCGCACTCGTTCAATCTGAAATAGACTAAACTTCAAGTTGCAGTGTCGGTTCTTGCCGCTAGATAGCGTATGGCGTCGGCACGACCGGTACGAGAGCATTGGGATTTAAAAGCAAAGTGGCTGACATCTGGTGGATTTTTATCAAACCAGATAAGCCCATGTATTTTAAATGGGAAAATTTTCATTTTCAAACTTGAATTTTTCTGAAAAATGTATGTCCTACATTTTGTTGAAATAGTTATAAATAATAAAAAAAAAAGACAAATCGATTTCAAATAAAAAATTCTGAGAAAATTAGAACTCCTTGAAAAATTGCGTTTTACATGGGTTGCTCCATAAGAGAATGATTTGATCACCCTTATATTGCTGGTGCGGGGTGATTTTCAGCCCGCTCTATATTTCCTTTTAAATCCTAATTGCAGATAATTTTGGGACACGCTTTGTAGCTGATGTCATTCATCAGTAGTGCGTGCATGTCAAATATCATCTGACTGTGCGACTCGGAGGGGCAAAAATGGGTAAATGTATTTATATGTATAGACTTCATTCAAAATTTGCCTTTTATCTGCTGGATGGAAAACGAATATAGTAGTCCGGGTTTCGGAAAATGATAAACGGTAGTCGTGCCAATTTCTGGATAAAAACGCATCAGAATCGGCCGAGTGCCTACTTGAACAAGTCTGAACTCCTAAGAAATGAATGCCAAAAAAATTGGTATTTAATGAAATACAGCTACAAATGCTCTTGCAAAACCAATGGAAGGACGTGGCTACCGGATTTGCGCTATTGTTCTTTGTAATAATTTTAACATTGGGCACTATTGTGTTTGAACTGACTAAAAATTATTTTTCAGAGTTTGTCATCTGAGTCACCTTCGTAGTAATACAAGTGGTTTTGAAAACTTTGGTCATCTCTTTATCAGTCGGTCTGTAACCTTCTGTTTCTGTTTGTTTTGTACCGTCTTCCGATTTTTCATTTTTTTTTACAAGTGTGGCCACTTCACCGACAAGTTTTTGGAATTACCTGTATATACACTCGGTTATTTCGTGAGATTTCCGTTATACTGGGTAGTGCCACGGGGTTTAGAGGTTTTGAAAATGTTTAAAACAATGTAAAATATGCATCACGATCCGGGTGTACATGGCGTTCTGGTATTACAGTAGTATTCGTATACATTTTCTGACGTATGAAGTGAAATTTCTACAGCGGATACTTCAGTTTGATCCCCTGTTCGGAGCATATAGGCGCAAATAGCCGACCTGGAGCGGGGAGAGGGGGCTTATAGGAGAGAAATATCAAAATAATACAGACAATTTTTTCACTCGTATAATTTTATTTTTTTGGGAGGGAGCAAGGCGAGCTGTTAGAGGATTTTAAAGGCTGTGTCCTCCTATTTGTGCCTATACTGTGGGGTCCTCACTGTGTCAAGATATTCGCGAATTGAAGTTTAACTACATAAGGTATTCTATTCTTGGTTTGTGTAGCAGTTTGGGAGAGTCGATGGTAGTTTTATGTGTATTTTTGTGGAAAACCATACTCTAGTATTACCCGTGGTATTTTTTGTTTCACGAGTATATAATACATGTCAGGTGTCAGTAGATTGTGTAATTTTTAGAGTAATTTGGTGGTATAATGTAAAGATCCAGCTGTGCCATATTAGCCGGGTAGCACTGACATGTAAATAAACACCTCAACCTGTAGGTTGATTTTCTTCGTTTTTGATGGCATCAAGAGTTCGATAAAGAGGCTACGAATTGCAAGAAGCCTTTTTAATTTGTGATCAGAAGACGAGCTCATCCGACGACCGTACGACTTCTCCTATTTTTATTCGTGCTCACCCTACCCTGATTCGACGTTGTCGGTAAATTTCAAATTTTATTCAGTTGAGTTCATGGTGAACTATCCGAAGTGATGTATTGGTACAAATATTCTTCTAGCTCTGTATTCGCTTCGTCTACTATTTTCACGTAAATATCAATGATTTGCAAAATAATCTCTGTTGTGATTTTTGAACATTTTTATTTACGTTGCTTGACCGTTTTTATTTTAGCCTTCAGCGTTGTTTGGCTCGTGTTTTGATTTTCCTTTGTGAGATTCCCTCGGAAAAAACTCCTAGTTGCTTGAAACTCATGGCCTTGTTTCACGCTGTATCGACGATAGTTATACAATACGGATATGTTTCTGAGTCAAATTGATATTCAAATGATTCTGTTTTATGTCATCGATTTAATATATAGATTGTGTGTACTATAGATTCGTAGCCGGCGTCATTCTCCGAGAACGAATACCATCCTTCGAACGTATGTTGTGGAGAGCATGCCGCGGTAATGTCTTCCTGAAACAAACCGAAATCGAGTCTGCCCTCGAGGATCCGTCAACTGTAAGTAGCCTACGTAGTCAGTAAATTAGAGAAACTGTTCTAGTGTACGTCTAAAAAGGCACCAAGTGGTTGACACGACCCAATGCGCAAAATCCCACTAGTTACCCGGGTAACTAAAGGGGAACAAGGGTAATTTGAGGGTAACAAATGGGTAACTTTTCCGCCGCGGGTAACTAGAAGGTAACTAATGGCGTAGTATCCCGCTGGTTACCCGGGTAACTAAAGGGGAACAATGGTAATCTGAGGGTAACCCGAGGGTAACAAATGGGGAACTTTTCCGCGGGTAACTGATTGCGTATCGGGGGAGTTGAGACCAAAGGGCGAAACGAAAGGAAGTTTCCTTTCAAATGAGACCATGTGAAGTGCGAGTCTTTAAAATTTGATTTACTACGTGTATTTGAAAGCGAGGGTTTAGAAAACTCAGTTTTCAGAAAGAAGCTTTCCAAGTGCCGAAATAAAAAAGAAAACGGAACGTCAAATAATGCATATAGAGCGTTTGTTTGAAGGTTTCCTAACGTTTAACGTTTTCTAACGCCTTCAGTTTTGAGAATAGGCAATGCATCGTACTAAGATTTTTTCCATCTAAGTCAGTACTACCAGCCCCTATAGTCAGATTATTTGTTTCGTCAATTATCACGTCTTGTATGTCATCTTGAAAATTGCCTTTTGTTGTAATCTTTAAAACGGCGTAGCCCCTTCGATTTGCTCATAGGCAACTTTTCGTACTTCTTCAGTTTTTCGAGTACTATGCGTACCTAGCAGGTTCTTGAACGAAGTCCGGACACCGTGTATAATCGTCTATGGAACAGTTTGATCTTGACAAGGAAATTAACATAATGTATATTCAATACCTTCAGACGATTTTTTCTCAAAATCTTGTTTTTTGAAAATTGCGAGGTACCTCTTTTTTAATGGATGTAGAGAGATGAATATAGCACATAAGAAACTGGAAAAGGTCTCATTTTGCGTTAATTGAGTCTGCTATAACATGTGCTTAACTCAAAAATGATCTGACCGACAAAGTTGACCCTTTTATAGAATGTGCCACGTATGCAAATATATATTTTTTAGGTCATCCCTGATCCAAAAAGTAATAAAAAACGTTTACATTTCAGAAAAATCCTTGCATTTTGAGCCGCATTTCATTTTGCATATTTTGCATATTAAGGGTAAAAGTGCATAAGTATTTTTACATTATTTCATGTCTTTTTCGCGTTTTTAAAAACATATTTCTACATATTTTGCCAAATTTACAACAAATTGTGCAAAAGACGGCTATTTTGCGTTTCATCCTTGTAAAAAAAAAAATTGAAATTTTGTTAGCAAATTTCTTATGGTGTTTTGGTAATACTGAAACACCAGGTTGAGCGTTATCTTCCGTAGTACAAAGCCAAAAAGAGCACATTAAAAGTTTTTCGTGATGATTCGCTCTTTTTTTCTATCATTTTTTTCAGTTTTCTCAGGACTTTCAGTTTAACGTAAAATTTGAGCAACAATGGGACGCTGTTAAGCGAAAACCGTTCAAAGGACATTTGTTGACAAAATGAGTTATTAGTATCGTTGGATAGGGCGTATGAAGTAGAATTTTTTTAAATTGGGCCCCCGTTGAAACAAGCTTATCGTTATCAGTTAACGCTATGTCCGTAAACCGGCATTATTCATTGGCTCTTAATATTACGTTTCCCCCAAAAACAGATTTTTTCGCTTGAACGGTTTTTGCTTAACAGCGTCCAATTATGAATAGGGCTTTCAAAAAGCTGTAAAATGATACTCATATTGATGTTACATATTCTTACATATGTCTAAGAAAAACGCATAGCCATGTTTGGGGTAAAAAAAAGTCGCATATTTATGCATATTTGGGTAATTTTCTTTTGCATAGTATGCCGCATTTTATTAATAATGCACTATCCTAGGATCCGTTGAAAGAAGTAATTTTCGGGGTCATTTAATAGCGGTCAAGCTATATGAATATAAGAATCACTTCGTTGTAATGTCCTTCTCGCTTGGCACAACTCACTTTTCACCTTACCATGAGCCACAGTGTACTCATAAATCACTCCCGTAAAAACCCCTGCAACACCCATGAACATGTTGCAAATTACTCATCATGAATTATTCACCTCTAACATGAACGAGTACTTCAGAATAACAGACGAGATACTCTTTCCAATTCCCCGTTGACTGACACCAGTGCACGTACTATTCAAATTTGAATTCTATTTACTCCGAATTTTCGATCATAAAGTGCACCTCAGTACAGCGAATTCTGAAAATGAGCCCCTCGAATGCATCCTCCCTTAACATTTCAAATTGATGTCCAATCGATAGTTTGAGATTCATTTCATCCTTACTCACATTACCTTGGTGTATGATGACAAAACCTCTCTACAGCTACCTTAAATATTTCTATAAAAGTTGAATAAGTGATTGACCGTTTTCATTCTTAATTCTCGACTGTTTTGTTTTACAGGGCGACAAAGTGCTGAAATCGGTATTCATAATTTTCTTCCAAGGAGATCAGTTGAAGACACGAGTCAAGAAAATCTGCGAAGGATTCCGCGCCACATTGTACCCGTGTCCAGAAACGCCGGCTGATCGCAGGGAAATGGCAATGGGGGTGATGACGCGTATCGAAGATTTGAACACGGTTAGTTTTTGGCGGCTATGATCGGCAACTTAGTATAGAAACCAGAAGAAGCAACTATGGGATATCAGGATCTTTCTCACTGACGTTGTATATGGATTGGTAGCTTACATGAGAAAAATTACTGAAAACCCACCTAAGAAGTTACTCATTAAAAGTGCAGTAGTACTTTCGCTCGCCAATAGTAATAATTACTGCAGTACTACTTATTGAATTTGCTATCGAAAACTACTGAGTTGTAATTTCTATTGATAACTGCTGAGGCTATTACTTTTTTTAATTGCTATTGGGAATAACTGCGTAGTCAATAGTATCCCTTAATGCTACTACTTGTCAAAATTTATACTGAAAACCACTGATTGATAGTTTCCATAGTTGTCAGTAGTAACAACTTGAAACTTTGAAATTGCTATCTAATAGTTTCTAGTTGTTACTACATAAAACTTCTGCCTAGTAGTTATTAATAGTTATACTATGATTACATAAATTATTAGGTAGTAGATTTTCACTTTTGTGAACGTTTGACTTTTTTTTAGCTCCTTTCTCTATGTCTTGTGTTATGCAAAAATCCTCTTACAGTGAGTAAATGGAACTTGGAGCCAGGAAGCTCTGAAGCTGACTTATGCAGAGCTAGCATGTTGAACATGTCGATTCGTATTAGACTGCCGCATATTATATAATTGTCGACTTAACTGCTTGATAGTAATTAGCCTCCAATGCAATCTCTTCGTTCACGTTTGCTCGCCAGTATATGTACCAGAGCAGTGCACGATACGAGTGTATACTCATGTGGTATGTGTATTGTATTGCTTTTCTACGATACCGTATAATACTCGGACGATACCGAGTGTCACTGATGAGGCATTGTCGTTACCTGTACTGGTGCACTCGCAACGCTGACACTCTACCACCTAACTTACCCTAGGAACATGGTGTGAAGATGAAACGCAACTCTCTATAAGTGTATCGCCCAGAGATGAGTCATAATACAGTGCTATTCATTAAATGATTACTGAACGAGTATACTAGGTATCGGCATCGTGAAACCGAGTACGTAATAGTAATCGCTCTGCAACAATACGATACCACGAATACAGTTATCGGTATCGTGCACCGCTCTGATATGTACATACTGAACTGTTAGCAACAGTTCATTACCAACAAGCAGTAGTCATTATGCGATCAATAGTTCACTATTGACGAGCAGTAGCTTCATACAAACAAGCAGTAGTTCATTATTAACCGGCAGTGGTGAACTATTAGAGTATATTGCTTAGGTACTGATGTTTTGTAGTTGACTGTCGAAGTTACTTGCTGAAACCAAGTAGTTCATTACAGACTTTTTATACTTCACTACTAATGAGCAGTGGTGACTACTGAATTGCTAATAATTTTATAATTGACTCTTAAACTTATCACTAATAGTTAGTAATTCACTATTGACATTCATTAGTGAACTACTAGTTGACTACTGAAGCAACTATTGAAAACTATAGTAGTCATTTTTGATTTTTAGTTGTTCAGTACTGAAAAACTATTAAAATGAGTTGTTGACTACTGAAATATAGTAGCAGTTTCGTTAATCTGAGTATTATTTTACGACATGGGAAAACTTTTGGGTTAATCTACCTTTTAATGCTTTACATTTGTCTTACTTCTAAGATTTTTTCCTAGTTAATGACCAATAGAAAGACAGGACTCACCATACTTACCATAAGTAGGTATTACTCTAACCGTATGTGGTATAAACTAGTCCTAAGATTCTTAGTAGTAAGACAAGTGCACAGCATTGAAGATGGGCTAGTCCCAGAAAACGTTTTGCCAAATATCTTCTACCTGAGTGAGACCGATACTTTTATCCATGAGTTATAATATTGCTCCCACTTCAACTGAGTATGAATTCGCTAGAACTATTCTATAATGTGAGTCCATTACTGCACTGCGTTTCCTGTTCGCTGGTATAGAGGCATTTGTGAGTTCATTGCCTTCTTAAAGATTTTCTTAAAAGTCTTAAGTTTATCATAGTTGTTGAAGCTGAGTAGAATGTTATACCAGAACAGCAAATCAATGTGCGTGCGGTATTCTGAATTTTGGCTTGGCCCCAGTGGTTTAGTTGAGCTGATCTTGAAAGTCGCTCTTCGTTTTCGATGAAACATTTAGTGTCGTAAGTTTGAGCTTCATAACTGCGACACATCGTGTCCTGTCAAAGGTTGATCAAGGAAGTAGTACAAGGAGAAGTCGAGATTTGGAAGACCTTTTTCCAGGAGACTTGGCCCTGTGACCCTCTAGCTAAACAAGAGCGAACGTATTTGTCTCTTCCTTGAGACCAACGTTGCAGAACAAAACGAAGCGCCGCGGAGTAATCCGGGACCTCGAAACAAGCATTATTAGATTATCAAGGGTGAAACTGAAACATGATGGCACCCTTGGAAGTGCACCCTAACATCGTAATTGCCCAATTACATAATCGATTTATTAAGTAATGCACTCGTGTTCCATGAATTAAAAATCGGACCACCTTAGGATTGAAATAGTTGCCTATCCATCAGTACATTGAATTTTCTTTGTCGCAGGTGTTGGGACAAACGCAAGATCATCGACATCGAGTGTTGGTAGCAGCCGCTAAGAACGTGAAGAACTGGTTTATCAAAGTCCGTAAAATCAAAGCCATTTACCATACGTTGAATCTGTTCAATTTGGACGTGACGCAGAAATGTTTGATCGCTGAGTGCTGGGTACCGTTGCTGGATACAGAATCCATTCAGTTAGCGCTTCGCCGAGGAACAGTAAGTACTATCTTCGCATTGCGCATTCTAGTCTACATAATTTCATGTTAATGACACGAGAAATCCGTGCGATAGGAGAGAAGCGGAAGCTCGGTGCCGCCGATTTTGAACAGGATGGATACAGTCGAAGATCCACCCACCTACAATCGCACCAATAAATTCACGTACGGTTTTCAGACTCTGATCGATGCATACGGTGTTGCTAGCTATAGAGAAATTAATCCGAGTAAGACAGTGCGACGTCTGCCATTCTGGCCGTGTGAAATGATCTCATCTGTCGTATACTGATAGCCTTATTTGTTTTAGCTCCTTATACAATCATTACATTCCCATTTTTATTTGCTGTCATGTTCGGCGATCTCGGTCATGGTTTCTTGATGATGTTATTTGCTGTATGGATGGTTTGGAAAGAGAAACCTTTAGCGGCGAAGAAAATTGACAACGAAGTAAGTCCACGTGAATTTGGTGTCGTGTTCTCACTTTAATCCCTTTTATCGTTACTTTTGGAAATGTTGAAAAACAATTGATGCGATTTTCTTGTTTGCTCCTGTCTCGGTGAGTTGCCATGCACTAATGTAACAATTTTTTATATTCGTTTTTAGATATGGAACATCTTCTTTGGTGGACGTTACATTATTCTGTTGATGGGTCTGTTCTCAATGTACACGGGACTTATGTACAACGACGTGTTTTCGAAATCATTGAACATATTTTCATCTCACTGGAGGGTCAGTAACGTCAGCGTCGCAAGCGCGACTCCAGATTACACGTTGAATCCTAGTTCCGACGACTATCTGGACACACCGTATCCATTTGGAATAGATCCGGTGTGGCAGGTAAGTCTTTTTCAGAATTACTCGGTTACTGGTGTCACGGGTGAAACCAATGTTCAGAATGAAAGGTTCGATTAGGAGGATTAGGGTGCTCTTCCCCTATGAGTTATACAAGGAAAGTTGATCGTGCGCCTCATGTATTCATATTACGAGTATGATTTTCAAAGGGGAGTACTTCTTACGTTTTGATATTATCATTTTTGAATATTAAAATAAATCGTAAATCAAATAATTGAAAAATGTAAAGTTCAGTTATTAGGAAAAAGCGTATATTTACTGAAACATGGTCAGCGTCGTCTTCGCCCTCAATAGATTTTCTTCCTCTAGTTGAAAGACGGACACTCGTGATAAGCCTCCTTGTGTCTTAAGAACCAGCTATTTACCTTTTATTCCACTTCCCGAGAAAGAAATGAAATCTCAAGCTACGGTTGTAGCTACGTGGGATTCTGAACTGGGGTGTTGGAAAGAATTTCCCGGAGTCTGAATCAGTTTTAAGTGTGAATGGCTTGAGTTTTGATAGAGTCTGAAAGATTACTATCCTAGTCTAAATAAGTCCTGTTGAGTCCTCAACATTTTGAATGCAGATTTGATGGATCTGATTGTCTGCAAAATCAGTCTTAGCGAGTGTTACCGCAGTCTCAGGTTGGCCATTTCTTCAATCTCAAGTCATGTTTGGCCATTTTGATCTTTTTTTTTTGGAAAATATGGTCATTAAGTCATCTTTTTCATTTTCCTCCTATGGCTAACTTTCAAACTCTCAGTTAAAAATTCAAGTCCTCTCTACATTAGTTGTTCTAAGTGTATCCCTGGTGTTGTGGGACGTATGGCGATGCACGCATCAGCGTGAATGTTATCAGATGCTTTGTTTCCTTCAAGAAGTGTTGCAATTACTTCTGATATCTAGCTCTTCTGTCGTAATGATGTTACAACCAGAGCTGAAATTCTGTGGGTGCTGAAAGTAATTGCTAGTAATTTCAGTTTGCGATCCTGTGACGATATAATTTTCTCTGTTCATCGCCATGTGTTCTAAAGCTCAAGAAATAGAAACCGTGACTTTAAATTGAAAAAAAGCTCGATACCTAGTAACAGAAGCTTTGTGTTCCATATTTTTACAGATGTTTACTTGAGGATGTCATTATAAGGAACGCCTATTATTCTCTTCTGCGTGTTGAAACGTCTAATGTCACTAATAAGAAAGAGTTACAAATTTATATTAGATTTTGGTCTGAAAGTAAGAACTTGACGATTGTTGCTCATGTAGAAACAATTTTCCTAGGCTCTGCTGAAGCTAGTCATTTTTCAGTCCATTTGGTCCAGGGTCGGCAACTTTTCATAATCCCATGTGTACCGAAAAAAACAGTAGCGTAAATACGGGGTGACACCCGCAGAACCCTTTAAAAGTAAAATTTTTAGTTTTTGCTGCGTCTAAAGAGCGTAAAATAGACCTTATTTTGTAATAGATGATAGATATCTTATACCTTATAAGTTTGTTTCTTTTTTTGTTCATTTAATGAAAATTTAACATGGTAAAAATATACATACTTTTTATTCTATGATTTCAATTCCACCCCCCCCCCCCCTCTTAGAAAAAATGAGTAGTTATGCTACTGAAAAAACAATACTGACTTTACACAATAACGTTTTACTATCGTATCATTAGGCCCTAAGCATGAAAATTAAGCTTTAACGTCAAAGCAAAAGAGCGGAGCGAGAGCTCGCTCTGGAAAGAAAAAAGTTTTAAGATTTTGCTTCAATCCGTATGCATAGGCTTTCTCTTTCACTTCCAAGCGTTTGCTCCACAAAATAAAACGAGTGCTTCAAAGATAACAACGTTTGTTCAAGTTGTTACCAGCCGACGTACATATGTGTCCAAGGAACTTCTTCTAAATCGAAAATCATTCAAAGGAGCGGAAACAAAGATGGTGGTGGTGTACAGGTGGAAAACGCACCAAACGTACAAAACGATGAAATAATTTTCGGGGAAAATCTCCAATGATTTTCTAAAAATTTCATCAGAAATCGTCGAGAAGATTCCTTTGATTTCCGAGTATAATTTTCGAAGAATCTTATCGAAAATATTAGGGAAGAATTTCCGATCATTTTCGAAGAATTTCATCGGACGTCACTGAGTAAAATCTCCGATGATTTCAGGAGAATTTTTTCGGAAATCTTTTCCGGGGAATTTCATTGGAAAATTTCTGAAAAAATTTCCAATGTTTTCCAAAGAATTTCTTCAAAAATCTTTAATAAAATTTTCCGCTAATTAATGAAGAATTTCATCGGAAATATTTGGGAAAAAACTCCGACGGTTTTGGAAGAATTTTATAGAAAATTTTCAGTAAACTTCGAAGATTTCCAGGGAATAATTTCAGTGGAAATCTTTGAGAAGAATCTCCGATGATTCTTAAGGAATTTCATCGGAAATTTTTTGGGGGAAAATCCGATAAATTCCAAAGAATTGAGGTTATTTTCCACTCATGCGATGGAATCAAAGATATTTCTCGAAGATTTTTGATGAAATTTTACGTTAATCAGCCCACAATTTCCGAAGAATTTTATCAAAAATAATTCGAGAAAAATCTCCGATAATTTCAAAAAATGTCATTGGAAATCTTCGAAAATAATCTCCACTCATTTTCGGAGAATTTCATCGGAAATTTTTAGAAAAAATTTCCAACGATTTCCGAAAAATCTTCGGGGAAATTCTGTGATCCCACCGCATGAGTGGGAAATAGTCTCAAATCTTCGGAAATCGCAATTTTTCCCGAAAATTCCCGATGAAATTCCATAAAAATCATCGGAGATTCTTCTGGAAGATTTCTGATGAAATTCTTCTTAGATCATCGAACATTTTTCCTGAAGATTTTTGATGAAATTCTTCAAAAATTATCAGGAAATCTTCTCAGTGAATTTTGATGAAATTTTTTGGAAAACATTGACAATTTTTTCCGAAGACTTCCGATAAGATTCTTTGTTAATTACCGGAATTTTTTTCCAAAAATTTCTAATGAAATTTCTTAAAAATCATCGGAAATTGTTCCTGAAGATTTTCGATAAAATTCTTCAAAAACTATCGGAGTTTTCCCTCGAATGTTTCCTATTCAAAAACTATCGGAAAAGTTTCTTGAAGAATTTTGATAACTTTTTTTGGAGAATATTGGGCATTCTTTCTAAAGATTTCCAATGGGATTCTTCGGAAATTTTCTGAATTTTTTTCCAAAAATTTCCAATGAAATTCGTTTAAAATCATCGTAGATTTTTCTCAAAGATTTCCAATGAAATTATTCTTTGAAAATCATCAGGGATTTTTCCTGATGATTTCCGATAAGATTCTTCAGAAACCATTGAATTTTTCCAAAATATTTTTGATAAAATTCTTTGCAAATTATTCCTCGGAAAACTTTGGAAATTTTCAGGAAAATTTTCGATGAAATTTTCCGGAAATTATTAGAGAATGTTCTCAAAGATTTCTGATAAAATTCATTGGAAATCATCGGTAATTTATCCCAAAATTTTCTGATGAAAATCTCTGGGAATCATCGAACCTTTCTTCTGAAGAAACGCTTCAAAAATCATCATAGATATTTCTCGATGATTTTCAATAAAATCCTTTGGTATCGTTGGAAATTTTCCTTAAAATTTTCCTGAAATCATCGGAGATTTCTCTCATAGTGATATCCGATGAAATTCTTCGAAAATGATCGAAAATTTTTCCTTAACATTTTCGATAGAATTACTCGAAAATTATCATCGGAAATCAAAGGAATATCTTCTCGAAGATGAATTATAACTGCACGTGTTTTTCGAAAAGAAGTCTACTCGAGACTAGATGCATTATTTCGCGAGTGAAAGCTTCACTTTTGAAGTTAACACTCCTCTTTATGCATACAACTGGAACGGGAACCTTTTTTCCCGAAGCAGACTCTCACTTCTGAGCACAAACTTCCTGTGCACTTTTTTAATGCACACACTCTGCAGCTTGCACTTCTCTCTTGCAAAGTGAAAGCTGAAGCTTCTCTTTATGCACACCTCTAATTGTACCAATAATTTCCCCGGTGTTGCCGTGTGTAGCATTCGCTACACACACTACAGAAGTTGCTGGCCTGATTTGGTCGGCTATGGATAAGGTTCACTTGCCGCTGAAAAATTTGGAATGAGCCCCTTCAATAAGTCTTATCTAACAAAGCCTGGATGAGTTAAGTGTGTGACCAGTTCTAAGAGTATTATGGGAGCCTGAATAAGTTTTACAGAATTCTAAAGGAGATTAAATTGAACCTTAGTCTGTTATAACCCAATCAAAATGAATTGGAACGTCGGGTAGATGATTTTTAAGAGTACCGGCTGATCTAGTAGTGGCGTTTTAAAATCTGAATATTTACAGAAAATTAATTATCCATGAATCTGGATGTATGCCTCGAACTTGTTCTTTCATATTTCTTTGACCTGAAAATAACTAAACGACTGAACCGAATGCCCAACCATTTCTTTATTTCCTGGTTTCAACCTCAATTTCTGGTCAGTAATGTTCGCGTTTTCGAGGTCTCTCTTTTCTGAATTTGAAATAGCTTACAGCCCTTCTTAACACCAAGTTATCATATTTCACTTTCTGAGTTTTGCATCTCTATCACTACTGCTGTTTACTTTTCATATTTCTATGATTTTTGAGTCTCCGGTATTATTTGGGGTACCCGCGATTCCGCCAGTGGCTGTTGTATTTTAGGCAGCCTTGAGACGATCAATTACCGTGTTGTTGAGACATTACAATACAAAAACAAAAATCATTATTTGTGAAAAAAGAACTAATAATACGAAAATTGATTAGAATTCGATGTTCTTGACTTCGTCTCTTGTCTGAGTATAGTAAGAGTAGACGCGTGTTCGCGCTAATCAAATTGATTTTAATTTTGCAATTTCGCCATTTACAGTTGGCCAGCAATAAGATTGTCTACCTGAATGCTTACAAGATGAAGATTTCTATCATATTTGGAGTTATACACATGTTATTCGGTGTTTCACTCAGTTATTTGAATAGCACGTAAGTAAAATGAATTTTTTTGAATTTAATTCGTGTATTTGATTATTGGATTGTCTATTCAACGAGTTCCTCTTCTTATTCGTTTCATATTTATCTTGCAGATACTTCAGAAAACCATTGAACATTATTTGTGAATTTATTCCTCAAGTTATATTTCTTACATTCCTATTTTTGTACATGGTCATGTTGATGTTCTTAAAATGGATGATCTACGGGCCAAAAACTAGTGAGTATGTTTTACTTCACATTTTTAATCTGATGAGTTTCCTGTGAAGCTGGAAACTAATTGATGATCGCTACCCGCGATATACTACTTTAGATATAAGTGCACCATGAATGAGAATATTAGCATTCAATGCGAGCCATGTACAGCCCAAAATCTAGTGTAATATTCTTCAACAGGTATTTGGGACAAATTAACCATTGGTATTGAAATATCTTTACTTTGTTGGGTAATTCTTAATGTTCCAAAGGGTTTCTATGAAATTCGGATCATTGGTTTAGTTGCACTGGGTCAAGAAGAATATGATTCTCATCCTGTGTGTATTAATTTTTCGTTTATAAAATTTCAGACTCTCAGCCTACAAGTCCAGGTTGCGCGCCTTCCATTCTGATCACATTTATTAATATGGTTCTGTGTAAATATGACGTGACACCGTTGGATGGATGCGAAACAGTCTTCATGTACCCTGGACAAGTACGTATACTGTACTTTTTTTTTTTTTTTTTTTAATGTTGCAGTATTTTAAAAAGTGACGATATTCAAGGTCAGTGTTGATTGTATCATGAGGAGCCAGTATTCCTGAATTTTGAGCATTATCTGCCCAGCAATAATTCTTCTATTTTTCGTGTCGATCACTTAATTGTCCCTCATCGCTCTTTAGTCGTGTGTTATTTATGAAAATGAAATGAATAGATGGCCTACACCGCCAATCAATAGTTTATGTACAGTAGTTGTGTTGATTTTATTCATGATTCTTATCGATGTGTAACAATTTTTGTTTGCTTTATAGGAGTTCATTCAAAAGTTGCTGCTATTCTGTGCGCTTATGTGCATTCCATGGATGCTGCTGGCAAAACCGATGCACATTATGAGATCACAAAAAAGGCAACACGCAATGGTTAGTAGAGCTTCTCTGTGTACCATTCGTCTTGCAGTAGCGCGGGCAAATTTTATTCCTAAAGGACACTGATTGGAAACGGTACAGACCTAAGTGAAGTCTGGTATATACAAGAAGAAGTCCTAATAATATAGGTACCTATTGAAAGTACACTTCAAAATATTAGCTCCGTCATTTTACCAGTCTTCAAAGTGACTGACTCATTTTCCTGATATAATATGAACTCCCAAATTTTTGAACTTCAAAATTAACAGTTTCATTTAGCAACCCGTATAATGAACCCATCTCTGCGAATCTCAAAATGGAATCTCATTTCGCAAACGGTGCAGCGAACTCCTTCATTCTTAAATACCTCAAAATAGATCTCCTCATTGTGTAATCCCTAAATTAAACACTCTCATTTTAGTCAAACTCTCAGTCGACCCCCTTAATTCGCCCTCCGTGGAGATAATATCTTGATTATGCAAATTTCGAAAGCGAACTTTCGTGATTTAAAACAATTTCACGATTGACTCTTTCATTTTGTGAATTATAAACTCTCTCATTCAATAGACTTCGAATTGAATCGTATTACTTTTCTGCATCTCAAAATGAGCTCTTGTTCTTTTTCTAAATGAAGTTTCTTCAGTTTGCAAATCTCAAAATAGACTTCATTTTTCGAATCTTTTAAAGTAATCGCCTTTATTTCAACAAATTTCTAAATCGACCGCTTCAATTTGCATGTTATTAGAATTTATTTAATTTTTCAAATCAATAAGTCCGATCATTTTTCAAATCTCGAAATGAACCCTCTTGATGTTTGGAACTTTAATCCCCCCCTCCCCCTCCTCCTATTTAGCAAATCTAAAAATAAACACATTGATCTGAGAATGAACCTCTTTCCATATGTGTCAAGTTACGAAATTACCCTTTCAATTGAAAACCTCAAAATGAGCCCCCTAATTTATTGAGCTCCAAATGACCCTTCAATTTTCAAATCTGACAATTGATCCCTTCCTTTTTAATTTTAAATCTTAGGAGGAATTCTCATTTTGCAAATTTCAGAAGAAATCTCATGGTGCAAATTTTGAGGAAAAAACCTCTCGTTTTTCTAAATTACATAATCAACTGTAAACGTCAGAATGACTTTTTATTTTTAATTCTTCCTCATTCTTAAATCTTAGAATGAACCCTCTCAATTTTAAATATTGAAATAAACCCTTTCATTTTTAAATTTCAAATTGTCCTCATTTTGCACGTCTCAACTTGAATCACATCATTTTTTAAATTTCAGATGGCCCCCTATTTTGCAAATCTCTGTGACTTGATTCATTATAGAAATTCCGAAACAGACCCCCCCTCACGTTTAACAAATTTTGAAATTGAATCGCCTATGTTGCATGTTGTATTATGAACCGTTAATTTTACTAATCTCAAAGTGAACCCCTTATTTTGCAAATTTTCAAATTAACCATCAGAATGAACCCTTTATTTCAATCAATTTCATAGCTAACCCCTTTCATTTTTCTACTCGCGAAATGATTCTTCCGTTTTCAGAACTACAAATAACTCCCCTCTCATTTTGCAGATCTCGAAATAAACCCCCTTGTTTTGTAAATTAAACAATAAACACCTTTATTTTGTAAAATTTGAAATGGGTTTCCTTCTCATTTCGTAAATTTTAATATGAACTCCGTTGTCTTATTAGATTTTAAAATTTACCCCTCTATTCTACAAATTTTGAACTCAACCTTTTCAGTTTCAACAGATGTTAGAATTGACCGTCCTCCCTCATGTTGTATATTCTACGATGAGCTCCCTGATTTTGTAAATCTGTAAAATGAACTTCCTGATTTCATAAGTCTCTAAATGAACCTTCTAATTTTGCAAATGTGTAAACGAATTGCCTCATTTTAAAATTTTATAATGAATCTTCTGTTTTGCGAGACCCAAAATAAACCCCCTCATTTTGCAAACATCAGAATGAACGCATTTAGCAAACCATAAGATGGAGTTCATTTAATTCAAGGTTTATCCCTTCAGTTGGAGAATCCCAGAATAAACCCTCATATTTTTCAGATCTCTAAATGAACCCAGTAATTTTGCGAACCTTGAAATAGACTCCTTATTTTAACACGTTTCAGAGTCAATCCTCGCTTCTTGTAAATTTCTAAATTAACCTCCTTATCTTGTAAATTTCGAAATAAGTCTCCTCATTTTGTAAATCTCAAAATAGACCTTTTTAAAAATCTCTGATTAAAACCCTTCATAAGGGTAAATGAATACAGAGCCAACCTGAGAACCTTGAGCCAAAATTCAAAACTGAGTAACTATTTTGACTGTACAGGGTTGCCACTTTCTGGAAAACCGGGAAAAGTCAGGGAATTTGGTCAGTCAGGGAAAAGTCAGGGAATTTTCATTTAAGTCAGGGAAATTTTCTGAAAATAACAAACGAGTTCGTATTTTATCAGAGTAAACTTTTTTTATCATAACATAAGAATAATGATAATCTAGCAAATGAAATAGTCTATAATATTGAAAAATATTACATAAATTACATCTGTTCCTTCTTCTTCTCGATAGCGATTTTTTTAAAATCTGTATTGTAAAAAATTTCTGTGACTCTCCTCCCTCTGGGCTTTCTCGGAATCCTGTAAAAAAGTCAGGGAAAATTGGAAAAGTTGGCCTGGAAAACCGGGAAAAGTCAGGGAAAACCAAACCTGAAAAAAAGTGGCAACCCTGCTGTAAAGTAGAACATGAAAGAATATTCGTAGAATAACCACATTAAATACTCAAATAGATCTTTGCATCAAAAATTTAACAAGTTTTTCTTGCAAATCTCAAAATAAATTCTCTCGTATTGCAGACCTCGAAGGTGGACTCGTTCTAACGAATTTCAGAATCGATCCCCCGTATTGTAGATGTTTAAAAGAACCCCCTTATTTTGCTAATCTTAAAATGAGCTCCCTCATTTTAATAAATATCAGAGTTTAACCTAAATGCTGTTGTTGAATAGCAAAATGTCTACTGGCCTAAAAAGTCAGGAAAAGTCATGATATTTCAACCAAAACTCGAGAAAGTCATGATATTTCATCATGTCATAGTTCACAACATTTCTATTACCAAAAAAAATCTGTTTTATTCATTTAATGAGAAAAAAATATTGAGTGAGTATTTATTATGGAAGTTTAGCGCGCTCTATGTTTAGCCCCCGGTGAGGTGCAAAGCGCCGAGGTTGCCTCCCCCTCCCCTCTACTTCCTTTTTATATTCCCCATGATAGTCATGAAAAAATGTCATGAAAAGTCATAATATTTTGTTTCCCAAATCCAGTAGACACCCTGGATAGGTACTTGGAAAATTATGGATGGAATAAGTAGGTACTCAGTGAGTACCATTTCTTGAAGCTTCCAGGTCGCTAACTTCATTTCTGATTTTACTATAACCCTCAATCGCTGTGCTTCTTGAGTAACGTTGCAACAAAGGCTCGCAACCCTTTGCACTGATCACTCGTGCGAATTTTTGTGCCATGACTGATCCATCTTTATTTGAGGCATCTTTTGAAGCTGCTGCGCGGTGTGAAAACATTGTTTGGTATACAAACGGCTACAGAACATCTAGTCAAAGCGCTTTGAAATATTTCATAAGTTTCCTTCCCCGCTGCAGGCTATAGGTGCCTTCATTTTCAAATTTGCATTTAACCAACCTCAGTGACAGACTTCATCTGGGTTTGAATATTATTTCTATACCGAAATCCAGTTTGCTTGGCTTCAAATAAACGTTTGTGTTTTAAAACTTGAATTTGATTTCCTTTTTCTTTCAATTTTAAAATAGCAATTAGCCAATACCCATATACCGGGTGAAAACGGTGATGCGGAAGGCGCTGGTCACGTGGTCAGTATCAATAACGTGGCGCATGCACCGGAGGAGAAACACGACGAGGAAGAAGATTTGGCCGAATTATTCATTCATCAGGCTATTCATACCATTGAGTATGTGCTGGGCTCGGTCAGCCATACCGCCTCTTACCTTCGTTTATGGGCTTTATCATTAGCCCATGCACGTGAGTTCGCCTTTCTTGTTACCGACCTATTCTTATAATGTTATAATTTAAGGCTGTTTGATCTGCCATATTAATTAAGGTATGTCCGAGGAAAAGGACCTAAACAATAGTGATGCAAATACCGTATCAAAAATATCGTTATCTATCGATAATTTTTCCGCTGAATATCGAATAATAGAGTTTTTCCGATTATCGGATAATGTTCGATATCTATCGATATTCTTATAGGAAGAACGATATTTCAATATTTTGAAAACCTCCAATACAGTATGTGATCGATTAAGTACTTTACTTCTTCCCTGTCGCCAGATCGGCTGTCTGGAAACGCCAAAATTCCTCAAAATTCGCCAGTTTCGCCTTTTCGTCAGACAGTGTTCGTGCAAAATTTTCCTAATAATACATTTTTTCCCTTTTCGAGTTCCCTAGTACCTTATTTAAGGGAAAAACCTTCAAGTAACAGATTTTTTGGTCCTTTTCCCGGGACGATTCACTGATGATGATATTAGTACATACCAGAGCAGTGCAGATACGAGTATATACTCATGTGGTATTCGGTATCGTATCGCTTAAAACGATACCGAATAGTATCGGCCGATACCGAGTATACTTGGTATTGTAGCGTGATATGGTATCGACGATAACAAGTATCACTGATAAGGCATCACTACTGCACCACCTAAAATACAGCGCTAATCATAAAACGATTCCTGACCGAGTATTACTCGGTATTGTATCGGTGAAACCGACTACCGACTATGTAGTCGGTAGTCGCTCTCCAACGATACGATATCCGAGTACCGATATCGGTATCGTACACTGCTCTGGTACGTACGTAGTAAAAAGGCCTGTAAGTTCCATTGTTATAAAGACTCTTTTGATCAAATTTCAGTTTTTCGTGTTTTTTTTTCTTGTTTTTTTTTGTTTTTTTCGTATTATTGAGTCAAAAATGTGATAACAGTTTACTTGATTCGCCAGAAAACTGCTGATAGTGATTTTGATTTTGTTGACTAAATTTGCTCAAAAGTACTTCAATGTGAATGTGTTTGTTTTTTAAATTGTAAGATTGTAAGTTGGATTTTGGAATATTAAGTGGACAAGTACTTGGAAAGTGAGAGGCTGAGGCCAACTCCGGCAACTCAGTGGCGTCGCGTAGTGCTTTTTCCCAGGTGTTCAACTGGCGGGTCGGCGCCTTCCCTCCCCTTCACGAAAAAATCAGTAGTATCAAAAATTTATGATCAGTATGTATAAATAATGAGTGTCAATGAAGAATGAAGTTGCATCCACCCACTCACCACATAGCACCTGCATGCGCTTCTGGAACGTTCATTTTTGCTGCTGAACACCCTGCCATTTAAATTAACGAAGTCTCTGCTTCACTCTTTGTGGTCTTTGTTGCAAACGCCACTGCGACAAGGCCGATGAGAGTGTGCATAGTTGCTAATGAACATCCTACGTGATTCCCATAGTCAGTGTGACAAAGATAACACCACTGCATTAAAGCCGCCGAGAGTGTGCAATGTTGTAGTGAACATCCTACGCGATTCCCATAGTAAGTGTGACAAAGATAACACTACTCTGCATTAAGGCCGGCGAAAGTGTGCAATGTTGCTAGTGAACATTCTACAGAATTCTCATAGTACATGTGACAAAGATAACGCCACTGCATTAAGGCCAGCAAGAGTGTGCAATGTTGCTAGTGAACATTCTACAGAATTCTCATAGTACATGTGACAAAGATAACGCCACTGCATTAAGTCCAACAAGAGTGTGCAATGTTGCTAGTGAACATACCACACAATTACAATAGTGTGTGACAAAGATAACGCCATTGCGACAAGATCAACAAAAACGTGCGCATTGTTGCTAGTGAACATTGTACATGATTTCCATAGTATGTGACAAAGATAACACCTCTGCATTAAGACCAATAAGTGTGTGCAATGTTGCTAGTGAACATCCTACGCGATTCCCATAGTAAGTGTGACAAAGATAACGCCACCGCATTAAGTCCAACAAGAGTGTGCAATGTTGCTGATGAACATCCCACACAATTACAATAGTATGTGACAAAGATAACACCACTGCAACAAGATCAACAAACGTGCGCATTGTTGCTAGTGAACATTGTACATGATTTCCATAGTATGATGAGAGAGCCAGGATAAGGAGACCCAATTTCAAAATAATTATATTCTAAAGAAGCTCCTTTCTCCAACAACTCACCTTACGATTATTTTGTGGACAAAAATACTGAAAAGACTGAATGAGACGAATATAACCTTTACAAAAAGTCAGAATACCTCTGAATGAAATTAATGTGACAAAGATAAGAATCGCGTGAAGCACAAAGAGAAATATTCCGACTATTTTTCAATTTTTTGAGGTTATTATATTAATTTAAATATTTCCTTGTTTCTGGGATTTTTGTTGTAAGACAAAAATTAAGTGGGTGTGCAGTGAACACCTTGAACACCCAGACACGACGCCACTGCGGCAACTGTATTGGATTCTGTTAGTAAAATATAGTGGACAAGTATTATAGAAAACGCTGTTTGAAAAAATGATGAAATAAGGCAGGTTAACTTAGTCTAAATATTTCCAATCAAAATATCAGAAATATCAATAATATCTACAGATATTAATAAAGGACAATATCGATAGTTTTAATTATCGTGATAATAACAATATTATTGTATCCATATTGATTTTCTCAATATCTTGCATCACTACTAAACAATGTTTGTATTTGGTCATTTTCCCCGGGCATTGCTCGTATATATAGGGTGTCCCAGTTTCAGCTACCAACCAGTTGAGGAACAATAGAACTCGTCCCGACAATGAAAAAAGATTGGGATACCATTTTCTCAAATGGGAGGAAATTAAGTGTACCTAGAAGTATACCTGAGTGTACCAGCTACAATTTTTGAGAAAAGCGTGAAATGTGATCAATGAAACTTGAACTACTTTCAATTTCTGACAAAAAAGTGGAGTAACATTTTTGCTCATCATTGAAATTTAAGGCGCTATACAACATCAAAAAGTGACAAAATTTTGAAAATTCTCCCCTAATTTAGGGAGTAGGGACTAATTTAGGTGAGGTGGAGTGTTGAGCTAAGGGACTTCAATAAACCATCATTGATTGAATTTGGTTCAATGTATCCGAAATTATTACAATTTGAAAATGGTTATTTACTAACTTGCTATGCAATTTTTGAAGTTCAGTAACAGGCTGGAAAATAATTTTGGTTAGTCTCATCTGAAAATTAACTTTTCTGAACACATCTTTGCCAGTTCTTCCAGCAACAATGGTGTATGTGCTTCTTGTAATTCATTGGAAGCAGCTGTTGTACAACATATTATTCGAGGTCGATCAACATCGCCGCTATCAACAGTCTGTGCGGTTCAGAATCGCGTCACAGTTTGTTGAATCGTGCTCTTCGATTGGGGTGCAAGATAAATTCCACACCCTGTACAATTACGATTTTCAAATGGTAATAACTTTGGATACACTGAACCAAATTCAATCAATGATGGTCTGTTGAAGTCCCCTAGCTCAACACTACCTGACTTAAATTACTCCCTTCGCCTTAAATTAGGGGAGAATTTTCAAATTTGTCATTTTTCATGTTGTATAACGCCTTCAGTTTCAATGATGGGCAAAAATATCACTTTACTTTTTTTGTTGGAAATTAAAAGCAGTTCAAGTTTTATTGATAACATTTTACTCTATCTCAAAAATTGTAGCTGGTACGGTACACTTAATTTCCTCCGATTTGAAAATTCGAGAAAATGGTATTTAATTTTTTTTTATGTCTCGATGAGTCCTATCATTCCTCAAGTGACTGGCAGCCGAAACTGGGACATCCTATAGTCAATTGCCATGCTGTATAATGTCGGCTCAACTTGAGCCTACAAATCGCCCTTCGACGTGTTTCACCTCGGGGAGGAGGCGAAACCTGGGTGATTTCGACTACGGGAAACACGACTACATTCGAGCTTCGTTTTCGTTTTGTTTTTCTAGAACTCTCCGAAGTGCTGTGGACTATGGTGCTGCAAGCTGGCCTCAAGTCCGAGTCGTGGGTCGGAGGCGTGATATTATGGGCGGTGTTCGCCTTCTGGGCTGTACTCACAGTCGGAATTTTAGTCTTGATGGAAGGTCTTTCCGCGTTCCTCCATACGTTGCGTTTACATTGGTGAGTGTTTCACGATCCGAGTTCTCGTTGATGATGTCGACATTCGTGTCGATGGAACATCGTGACCAATGCGGGCTGTTGCACATCATTCATTTTTCTTTTTCTTATCGCGAAATCGGATTGGCGCTGTACAAAAACGAATTTTCAAATAGCGAAGTCTTAAGTTTCTTTTCTAAGCGAAGAATGTTTTCGCCTCCGAGGGGACGGGACTTGAATGGGAAACTAATTGTAGAACTTGAAACGGAAAGATGTCGAACAGAGTATCGGAAGAGGGTATTTTGGGTTGCTGATTTCGACTGTCTCATCAGATTTTTGATCTGGTCTCAGACATCGTGATTGATCTGGGTAATTTTTATAGTCCATGTTGATGGATTATCTTGATGGACCATGGTATCGTGACTCAGTGGGCAGAGTGTTTGTTGGTTCCCAAGTCTCAAAAAACGTCCCCTTGTTTCTCAGCAGTCCCTCATTTTGATGGACAGTTCCAGTTTCACCCATTATTTGAAAGGTGAGTTTCTTATTCTGGAGCCCAAACCTGGACTAAATGTTGACCCGACGCAATTTTTAAAATCGCTCTCCGGAAAACTTCTGTTCGGCTCGATTTTTGGAGCCAGTGTCAATACCACTTCTTTGAAGGGTGAACTG
The DNA here is from genome assembly GCA_031841125.1 of Acanthococcus lagerstroemiae. NCBI lineage: Eukaryota > Metazoa > Arthropoda > Insecta > Hemiptera > Eriococcidae > Acanthococcus > Acanthococcus lagerstroemiae. Next base: position 28,494,978 of record CM063106.1, on the reverse strand, counting down.
TTGAATTCAGGACCCAAATCGGCAGAGCCGGTGTGAGGCCGGTGTGGGGATGTCACCCCCTGATCATTTTTCATTCGGCAACTTTGGAAAAATTTCGGAAACTGGTGTTTCTTTTACACACCGGCTGTTGGGAAAATTCACCATTTCAGTCAGGCGGAGTTAGGAAATTCCAGTAGAATTGGGAAAATCCAACAAGTCAAAAGTTGTTTTTTTTCTTTTGGTATTTGGGAATTTTGAGTTGAATCAGTTGGGACTTACACACTTCCCCCCTTCCCCACAGAAAAAAAACTCTTCGACCGCCTCTTTTTGCATAACTGTGAACTCAAGAAAATTCGTTCGGAATGATTACTTGGGAAAGAAAAAGTCACTCTCCACTTCGCTCATCAACGACTTGCGATCGATCAGAAAGAAGAAGCAGAAGTGCTAGCTTTTCTTTAGTTCGTGAGAGGAGTCGGAGCCACGGCAGGCCCCTAAGTGATTTTTACTATATTCCCTGTAGAACGGCAAAATTAACGAACGTAGGCGAAGGCAGGAGTACGGACCCCCTGTACGTCCCTGCAAATCGGAGCTAGATTAATGTTCTGATGAAATATCCGAAATCGGCGATTCAAAATAAAACGTGTTCCGATATTTTGTTCGATAGCGTACCGTTGAAGATTCTGGAATAGGTATGTTCGAACCATCCTTTTTTGGAGAGAGACATTTTAGATCTTGGCACTTTGAAAATCCTTCGTGACCTTACGTCGATCCGATGTGATGATCAAGGGAAGAGTAGAGGGGGATTACACCTTGTAAGACAATGTGTGAGGAGGGATCTAACACCAAGGTACTTACATCTAGGTCCCTTTTCTAAAACATGCTTCTGTCACGGTCACTATGTTCTGCCGGAAAAGTATGTCAATGTATAATACGCTGCTGCAGCGTTGAAAGAACTTACAAATTAATTTTGTGTTTTCTGTGTAGGGTCGAATTCCAGAGCAAATTCTACTCCGGACTTGGTTACAGTTTCACTCCGTTCTCGTTTGAAATTATTTTAGCTACAGCGTCATCGGCCGTTGAAGACTAAATAACAGCGGTTGCGTGTAAATAAGAGAGCCAGCGTACCACAGTCGATGCAGTTCGATTAACCGGATACAAAATTACGAAAATGTAAACATAATTTTCTTTTTAGAATACGGACCATCTCAGCTTCGAGGAAGAGTTTCTGTTGCAGTGTAGTAGGTACTCAGTCCCATTTGAATTTTTTTATGTTTGCTGTATTTACCCGTCAAGACAGAATGTAACTGAAGACGTCCTGTTCATCTCTCTGCTGTGTAATTAGTACCTATCGATTTTATCTTGCGAGACTCGAGTCAATTTGTTCGTTAATTTAGTCGATCGTTTTAATTCCAATATAAAGCCATTATTGTGTTATTCGAATGTGGTATTATTTCAATTATATAACGAAAATCATTCGAATGCTCCCCGGAGGCTGTTTGCAAGAATATAGCTGCACAAATTGGTCACAGTTTTCATATAACTCGTGTCGCTGTTCCGTGTTATATCGTATTTTCATCCGTTATTTATGGCATTTTATGTATTTGTTATCTTATATGGAAAACCCGTACACTCGTGATTCAATATTCATCGTTCATATGCATAATTTACCATACCACATTTATAATGTCTTCGTGTTACTTTTGAAGAGCTCTAAATAGTTTGTACGTGTTTGAGTGGAGCACGAATTAGCGAATTTAATCTTATTGTTCTTCTCATTCATTATCCTCATTTACCGTTTTATTTCCGTTATTGTATACAACAATGTATACACTCGATCCGTTATTTATGCATTTTAAAATTAACGTAATTTACCGTAAATAGTCGAAGGATAAATACAATTGTGTACTTAATTAGTTAATGAATTTTCCTATTCAAATTTAGTCGTTCTAGTTGAGTCGTATTTTAATTCTTCTATGTTCAATAAACATTTTCATTGTATCAACGTAATGTTAGTATTAAGTTATTCGAGAGATGGGAAGAAATCATTAAGTGCTATGAAAATACTCAAATTAAGCATTTCGTTCTGAGGAAGCCAAAATCTCTAGAGATATACATTTCATGAAACCCAGGAAAAGTTAATCATATTATTTCATCAGCTATTTTGTATTTGAATCATTGGTATCCCTGCTAGGAACGAAAAAATTTTCGGAAAGCTTTCGCAGCAGAACTTAGTGGCTGCACCTCCTATCTCTGCAAGAGTTCCCGATTTTCACAGTGGGAACCGGCAACGAAAATGTCTCATAAGCGTGTGTTAATGCAGTACCTCTGTGTGGATAAAATTGGTCAAAAGATAAGGCTAAGTCTATTTCGAAAACTAACTTGAATTTATCTCGAAGAATAGATTCATTGCTATCCAGTCCTGGCGCCAGGTCCTTCCGCATAACTTTTCATCTGAATAAAAGACGATGTCCAGTACGGAGAGATTTTCAAAAAATTAAAGCTATGAAGATGAATACTTCATTGTGCCCCATTTTTGGCCGTGGAATTGGAATTCGGTGTCGACGCTCTACTATTGAGGAACCCTCAAAAATTGTGTAAATTGGGAGTGAAGGGACCCATTTCTAAGAAGTGCGTTGGCTCAATCTATGGTCCCAGTTTGGTTTAGTGTTTGGGATACAACCGTTTTGGACTAAGCACCTTTTGGAATTGGTATCGTCATATGTTCGAGTGCATAAGACAAGTGTATTTTGGGGCCGAGAAATTTTCGGAGAGCTTCGGCGTCGGCGCTGGTGCCTATTACTCAATTTTTCGAGAGGAATTCAAATCCGCCGTCAAAACGTGAGCTAGAGTCATTTTTTGATAAATTTCTGCAACTTTTTCGAGCCTATCTCGGGAACGGAGCGTCAGGGCTCAATTTGAACTCAGCGTGAAAAATTGAGTTAAAAAGTCTTTAATTCAAAATTTTTGATTTTTTTAAATTTTAGAAACTTTTCTATTTATCATATCTTTTTTGGAGCGAAAGATTTTTTTTTCGGGTGACGAGACAGTCTTATTCAAAATTGTCTCGGCTCAACCAAAAGATTTTCGCATTTTATCAAGGTCAGTTGGTGTCGTAGATGTTGCACGTTCACCATGTTGAAAGCGTTAAAAATACTTCGAAAATTCCCATTTCTTGACCACATTTCCGGGTGTATCTCGGCAACAAAGCGTCAACGCCAAATTTGAACACCGAATTGAAACTCAGCGTGAAAGATTGAGTAGAAAACAGTCATTAGTTCGAAAATTTTGATTTTTCGAATTTTTAAAATTTTTCCATTACTACACATAAAGTTTTTTTCGGGACGAAAAAATTTTTTCTCGGGTGAAGAGACAGTCTTATTCAAAATTGTCTCTGCTATCCGAAATTTCAAACCGTTTCACTCTAATTATCACCTATCAAAAGATTTTCGCATTTAATCAAGGTGAGGGGGTACCGTAAGTGTTGCATGTTCACTGTGTTGAAGGCGTTACAACAATCTTCGAAAATTCGCATTTTCCGACCACATTTCCGGGTGTATCCCGGCAACGGAGCGTCATCGCAAAATTTGAACACAGAATCCGAACTCAACGTGAAAAATTGAGTAGAAAACAGTCATCAGTTCGAAATTTTTGATTTCTTCAAATTTTGAAAATTTCTCCATAATACTATACATCATCATATCTTTTTTGGTTCGCCAATTTTTTTTTCAGCTGGAGAGACAGTCTTATTCAAAATTGTCTCTGCTCTCCGAAATTTCAAACCGTTCCGCTCTAGCTTATCAAAAGAATTTTCGCATTTTATTGAGGTCAGTTGGTACCGTAGGAGTTGCATGTTCACCGTGTTGAAGGCGTTATAAAAATCTTCGAAAATTCCCATTTCTTCACCACATTTCCGGGTGTATCTCGGCAACAAAGCGTCAACGCCAAATTTGAACACCGAATTCGAACTGGGCGCCAAAAATTGAGTAGAAAGCAATCGATAATTGGAAATTTTGATTTTTTGAATTTTTAAAATTTCTCCATTACTACACATCAAGTTTTTTTTGGGACGAAAAAATTTTTTCTCGGGTGAACAGACAGTCTTATTTAAAATTGTCTCTGTTATCCGACATTTCAATCCGTTTCACTCTAGCTATCACCTATCAAAAGATCGCATTTTATCAAGATCAGTTGGTGCCATAGGTGTTGCATGTTCACCGTGTTGAAGGCGTTAAAAATACTTCGAAAATTCCCATTTCTTGACCACATTTCCGGGTGTATCTCGGCAACAAAGCGTCAACGCCAAATTTGAACACCGAATTCGAACCCAACATGAAAAATTGAGTAGAAAATAGTCATCAGTTCGAAATTTTTGATTTCTTCAAATTTTGAAAATTTTTCCATAATACTATAACATCATGTCTTTTTTGGTTCGCAATTTTTTTTTTTCGGCTGGAAAGACAGTCTCATTCAAAATTGTCTCAGCTCTCCGAAATTTCAAACCGTTCCGCTCTAGCTATCGCCTATCAAATGATTTTCGCATTTAATCAAGGTCAGGGGGTACCGTAAGTGTTGCATGTTCACTGTGTTGAAGGCGTTACAACATTCTTCGGAAATTCGCATTTTTTGACCACATTCTCGGGTGTATCTCGGCAACGGAGCGTCATCGCCTAATTTGAACACCGAATTTGAACTCTGCGTGAACAATTGAGTAGAAAACAGTCTTTTATTTGAAATTTTGTATTTTTTCGAATTTAGAACATTTCTCCATACTCTACATCAGGTCTTTCTCTGGTGCAAAATGATTTTCAGAGAGCTTCGGCCACGGCGCGGCGCTCGTGCAAATTACTCTATTTTTCGAGACAAATTCAAATGCGTTGTCAAAATTAAGCTACAGTCATTTTTGGATCAATTTCTCCATCTTTTTCGATCCCCCCTTGGGAGCAGAGCATCAGTGCTCAATGTGAACACCGAATTTGGACTCAGCATAAAAAACTGAGTTAAAAGCAGTCTTTAATTCGAACCTTTTGATTTTTTTGAGAATTTTTCCATACTATATAACATCATGTATTTTTTGGAGTAAAAAGATTTTCGGAGAGTTTTGGCGTCGGCGCTGGTGCTAATCTCTCAATTTTTCGAGACGAATTCAAATTCGTCGTCAAAATTGAGCTGGAGTCATTTTTTGACCCAAAGGGACCACATTTTCGAGTTTATCTCAAGAATGGAGCGTAAGCGTTCAATTTGAACACCGAATTTGAAATCAAGGTAAAAAATTGCGTTAATAACAGTCTTTAATTCGAAATTTTAGATTTTTCGAATTTTGAGAATTTCTCCATACACATCATACCTTTTTGGTGCAAAAAAATTTTCGGAGAGCTTCGGCTTCGGCGCTGGTGTGAACTACTCAATTTTTCGAGACGAATTCAAATCCGTCGTCAAAATTGAACTAGAGTCTTTTTTAACTGAAATCGACCACATTTTCGAAAGTAACTCTCGCTTGTGTCCATTACCCTGGCCCCCCAAATTTGATTTTGGACCCAATTTTGGGGTAGGGGAAATATACCCGAAATGAACCCAAATGTACCGCTAATATTACAAAATGTACCTCCTCCTCTTATGAAGGGGGAACAAAAGTACTTTGGTGGGGCCAGGGTAACGAGAGCCCCCCAATTTGTCTGATTTCGTCAAATTTGGTTCGAATGAAATGTTCCCGAAATGTACCGAAATGTACCACCAATTATCTGAAATGTACCCCCTTTATAGCTGCAGGGGGGAGGATTAAATTTGGTGGGGCTGTGGTAATGTTCTGCACAAATTCGGTGAAAGTGGAACGAATAGGGGGGCTAACGTTAGCACAGCCCCACCATATTTAATCCTCCCCCTGCGGCGATAAAGAGGTACATTTCAGATAGTTTGTGGTACATTTTGGTACATTTCGGGTACATTTTATTCTGCACAAATTCGGTGAAATTGGAACAAATGGGGGGGCTAATGTTACCACAGCCTCACCAAGTTTAATCCTCCCCCGCGGCTATAAAGGGGGTACATTTCAGATAATTGGTGGTACATTTTGGTACATTTCAGGTACATTTCATTCGAACCAAATTTGACAAAACCAGACAAGGGGGGGGGGGCTCCCGTTACCCTGGCCCCAACAAAGTACTTTTGTTCCCCCTTCACACGGAGAAGAGGTACATTTTGTAATATTAGCTGTACATTTGGGTATTTCGGCAATTTCGCCAACTTTTTAAAAATGTAGTGACGCCTTAAACTCGTTGGATCTGTAATCCAAAAAAAGCTGAATAGGAAACGAATAACAAATTTTTCTATACCATCAATATGCTACTGAATTCAAGGGGGTAATACAATTCGCACCAATATGCATATTTGCGAATTTCCTGGGGCGATAGAAGGTACAATGGGTTGGAATTATGTGCGATGTGTGGCATATGCAACGTGTCAAAGGCGCACTTGAAAATGTGGTCAAAATGGGTCAAAAATTGACTGTAGCTCAATTTTGACAACGGATTCAAATTCGTTTCGAAAAACTGAGTAATCAGCGCCAGCGCCGACGCCGAAGCTCTCCGGAAATTTTTTCGGCCCACAAAAGACACGATGTATAGTTTGGAGAAATTTTCAAAATTTTCAAAATCAAAAATTTTGAATTAAAGACTGTTTTTTACTCAGTTTCTCACGCTGCGTCCGAATGTGGAGTTCAAATTTTACGGCGACGCACCGTTGCCGAGAAACCCAAAATTGAAAACTTTTTTGTGTTAGCCCCTTCGACACGTTGCATGCGAATAATTTTGGAACAGAGGCAGTTAGAGCAGTGCAGTTTGAAATTCTGGATAGAGGAGAACATTTTGAATAAAATGTATTTTTCAGATTTCTCTTAGCAGTTTCCAATCCAAAGATTTTCGCCTTTTACCAGTTCGCCCAAGGAAATTCGCAATCTCGCAAATGCATATTGGTGCGAATTGTATTGCAGATCCAACGAGTTGAAGGCATCACTACAATTTTGAAAAGTTGGTGAAATTGCCGAAAGACGGGTCTATTACTCTGGTCCCCCAAATTTGATTTTAGACCCGATTTTGGGGTAGGGGAAATGTACCCTAAATGTACCGCTAATATTACAAAATGTACCTCCTCCCCTTGCGAAGGCGCAACAAAAATACTTTGGTGGGGCCAGGTTAACGGAGTCCCCCCCCCCAAATTCGTCTGATTTCGTCTAATTTGATTCGAATGAAATGTACCCGAAATGTACCGAAATGTATCACCAATTATCTGAAATGTACCCCCTCTATAGCCGCGGGTGGAAGGATTCAATTTGGTAGGGCTGTGGTAACGTTAGCCCCTCCCCCATTTGTTCCAATTTCACCGAATTTGTGCCGAATGAAATGTACCCGAAATGTACCGAAATGTATGTACCATCACTTATATAAAATGTACCGCCTCCCTTCCCATGTAATACCAAAAGTATAAGGGGGCTGAAATGAATTAGAGCTCCCAACTTAGCTGATTTCGTCAAATTTGGTTCAAATTAAATGTACCCGAAATGTACTGAAATGTACTACCAATTATCTGAAATGTACCCCCTTTATAGCTGCGGGGGGAGGATTAATTTAGGTGGGGCTGAGGTAATGTTCTGCACAAATTCGGTGAAAGTGGAACGAATGGGGGGGGGGGCTAAAGTTAGCACAGCCCCATTATATTTAATCCTCTCCCTGCGATGATAAAGGGGGTACATTTCAGATAGTTGGTGGTACATTTCGGGTATATTTCATTCTAATTAGGTGAGATTGGAACAAATGGGGGGGGGCTAACGTTACCACAGCCCCACCAAATTTAATCTCCCCAATGCGGCTATAAAGGGGGTACCAGATAATTGGTGGTACATTTTCGTAAATTTTGGGTACATTTCATTCGAACCAAATTTGACGAAATCAGACAAATTGGGGGGGGGGGCTCCTGTTACCCTGGCCCCACCAAAGTACTTTTGTTCCCTCTTCACAAGGGGAGGAGGTACATTTTGTAATACAGTGGAAGCCGCTTATTAGAAATGCGCTTTATTGAATTAGTCGCTTAATTGAATGAGATTCTTGAAAACGGTCCGCTTTCAATGTACAACACAGGAAATTGGTCGGTTATTTGAATTAACAATTCGTTTAATTGAATCACTTTAGGGCTACAATATCGACGCATTCAACTCTTTTTAACTCTTATCGCAAGCAATTTTACTCTGTATCAACCTGTCTCGACAATATGTTACATTGTAACATGAATATTCGTAGTCTTATCTATACGTAGGTACAAAGAAAATCAGTAGTACTGCAGTTCAACAAGCGTCGGTGAGTCGTATTTTTCATCGTTTTAATCAATACAGTAAGTTCTTTTTCTAAAAAAAATGGCAAGTGCGAGTGAAAATGTAACCTGTGGAAAACGACGTGATCGAACGGTTCAGGAAAAATCTGAAATCTTGAAATCGTACGATGAATTGCCGAAGATGAGTCAGTCTGCTGCCGCTGTAGCACTGGGTGTTCCGCAACCGACGTTATGCAGAATTTTACGCTCCCGAGATGCAATCCAGAGTGAGTTCTCTTCGAACACTAATGTCTATTCTAAAAAAAGAAAACGAACCGGAAAGGACGCAGACGTTGAAACGGCCTTAAAAGACTGGTTTACTCTTGCACGCGCTAAAAATGCTCCCTTGAGCGGCCCCCTCTTACGCGAAAAAGCTAATGATTTAGCAGAAAAAATGGGGAAAAATTTTGAGGCCACTGAAGGATGGTTCAATCGGTGGAAAAAGAGAGAGAATATCGTTTATCGGAAATCATGTGGCGAACAACGGGATGCGGACGTAAAAGGAGCTGATGTATGGTTAAAAGAAGAATGGCCTAGGTTAGCTGCGAGGTATGCCCCTGACGATGTGTATAATGCGGATGAAACCGCACTGTATTACAGAGCGATGCCAGAGACGACCTTCATGTTCAAGGACGAAAATGCCAAAGGATGTAAAATCGCAAAGGACCGCATCACAGTGTTGACCTGTGTGAGCTTGACGGGGGAGAAAGAAAAGTTGATGGTCATTGGAAAAAGTAAAGCTCCACGCTGTTTCAAGAATGTGTCGACCCTACCAGTTGATTACCATGCAAATCAAAATGCATGGATGACTTCGCTGCTTTTTATCGATTTCTTGAAGCAGTGGGACCGTCGGCTTCGTCGTAATATTCTTTTATTAATAGACAATTGTCCTTCGCATAAATTTGACTGCGGTTTGAAGCATATTGAAGTTGCTCTTTTACCAGCAAATACGACCTCCTTGATTCAACCGTGCGATCAAGGTGTTACAAAAACTTTGAAGTCTCATTACCGCACTGAGATAAGGCGAAAGATAATCCAGGAAGTCGATAGTGACCTGACGAAGCTTTCAGCAAATGAATTATGCAGAAAAATCGATCTTCTCTCCGCGGTTCATTTGTTGGCACAGGCTTGGAAGCGCGTAACACCTGTCTGTATTCGCAACTGCTTCCGAAAAGGCGGTTTTTCATTGACACCTCTTGATGACGTTGATTCCATCGTTGGTACTGACGATTTTGAAATTCCTGATGACCTTACTTCGGATGCGTTCCAAGAATGGCTGGCCATTGACGAACATGAACCCACTACCGCTGCTGTGAATGAAGACGATATTTGCTCGCGCATTATGGAGGCAAAAAGACAAACAGGAACAGGGGAAGAATCGGACGACGAGGATGAGGTGGGAACAACCGTACAATTTCCAACATCGAAGAAAATAGAAGATGCATTAACCGTTTTAAGACAGGTTGTGCAATGTAGAGGAGAGGAGGAAGAGTTTGATTCTCATTTTAAGTATGAAAAGATGATAAATGGATTGTTAAAATTTAAGCAAACTAAAATTAAGAACTATTTTTCGCAATAACTTTGATCTTAAAAAAAATTTACACAATTTTTTGTTGTCGCTTTACTGAATCAGTCGGTTAATTGAATTATTTATGGTCTGCCCAAATCGATTCTAATAAGCGGCTTCCACTGTATTTGCGGTACATTTGGGTACATTTCGGGTACATTTCTCCTAACCCAAAATCGGGGGTCTAAAATCAAATTGGGGGGGGGCAGGGTAACGAACCCCTCTCGCTTAACATGTGCCACACGTGGAAAACCTAAAACCGTCACTGTCCACGGCAGCCACACACATCCATTTCCCGAAACCGGCTCGAGCAACATTCGCTTTCTTCAATTTCCAGCAGTCGAGGAAGTTGTGCCGCCAGGTTTCCATCAACGAAAGTGTTTTCTCCGACGCTTCCATGTATTCTAAATAGCCATCAACGCATTCGCCGGCTATTCCGCCCAAGTCTATTATCAACACCAACCGAGACTCGACTAAAATTATGTAATTAATGTTAAGCCGAGTGCGGTCGCGTAAAATTGCCGCGAATTTACGCGAACCTCGCGTAAGTGTATAGCGGTGCTTCTAACCGAAACTGAAAGTTAAAGGAGACAATTACACTAGAATTTGTTAAACGAGCTGAAACACTTACCTGGTCCAGGTCTGCAATTATTATTAAATACCCGTAATGGTGTTTCGTTGCAACTATGCGATCGGGATCCCATTCTAATTGATACCGAGTGTGTATGATGCGTGCCTTACCTGTTTACTTTCTTCGCATCACAGTCCTGCGTATATTTGCTCAGCGGTCGAGAAAAGTCCAGTTAGCCTGCTTCGTCTGCATGACACATGCGGCGAAAGTCATCATCGCATCGCCTCGGTTGGCCACACGATACCGCTTTTAACGACTTTATAAATATATGCCAACGGCCGCAACAACGGCTAGTTCGTGACCACCGATGCGCACATCATGTTCGTATTTTTCGTGTTCGCGTTACCGTTCTGTAACTTGTCTCCGATCGCGGCTCAATTCTACGACGCCTTCCGGCCAGACGCCGATGACGCCGACACGTCGGACAAAGCCGGCGGTCAATATCGCAGCCTCAAGGACTACGCGTCCGGCCACATTCGATCGGACGCGACCGGCCCACTCGCCTCCTCCGGCTACTACGACGGCTTCGGCCACGAGATGGTCGCCGACGACCAGCAGCCACCGCACCACCTGAGGACGGTCATCGTCACCCGGCAGATACTGCATCCGTACCACATCGAAATGGAGAAGAAACCGGCGACCTTCAAGATGGCCGCCGACAAACCGTACGCGTTCGTGAAGCCGTACTCGCTGCCCATGGAGAAGCCGATCAGCTACCCGATCAAAGTGTACATATCGCAGCCGCAGCCGCAGCCGTACTACGACAAGCAGATGCTGAAAATGCCGGACAAACCGCTACCGGCGTACTCGTCCAAGCCGTACGCGACGGCCAAGGAGAAATTCTTCGGCCAGCTAGTCGAGAAGCAAATGGGCGCGCCTCTCAAGTCCTACGACCGCCCTTACCTGGTTCATCTGCCGCTGGACAAGAAGACGCCGTACTCGATCGAGAAGCCGATTCCGTATCCGATTTACGTGCCGCACGAAAGGTTAGTCCCGGTTCCGGTGCAGATCGAGAAACCGTACCCGGTGCAGTACCCGGTCGAGAGAGCCGTTCCGTATCCGGTGCCGGTGCCGATCCGCATTCCAGTTGAGATTCCGGTGCCGGTGCCGGTGCCGATGACCCGGCACGAGCCGATTTACATACCGATTCAGGAGCGACCGCAGGAGGCGACCGAGCAGACGGGCGCGCACAGCGAGCAGAATGTGCAGACGTTCGCGGTGCCGCAGTTCTTCGTGCCCTCGGCCATGCTGCAGCACATTATGCAGGAGAACGGCCTCCAGCAGAACGCGACGACAACGGTTCAACCCGACACCACTGCAGCCGCGGTGCCGCAGACGCAGTCCGAAGGCGACGACTCGGCGCAGGAAAGTCAATCTAGTCTAGAGGATGCGAAAGCGGAGACGGAAGCGGTAATCACAGAGACGGCCGCCAGTACTGCCGTCACCAGTCAGCCTCAGACGGAGGAATCGTCGACGACTGCTAAGTCACGATGATTGTCAGCGGTCTACGATGTATGTACTCGAACGTTCGCGTATTAACTTATTGTTCTTCTCGGTTACATCCAGGGACGTACCGATGGGGAGGGGGGTATAGGACAACTTACCACCACCCCTCCTTGTAGGAATTTTTACTCATTTACTCAGCAGTTGGAAAAGATTACCATTTCAGTCAGGTCAAGTTGGAAAAATCCAACAGGTCAAAAGTTGTTTTTTTTTTTGGTTTGATATTTGGGAATTTTGAGTTGAGAAGCTGGGAAAATCCAAGAAGTCAAAAGGCTTTCTTTGCTTTGATATTGCTGAATTTTGAGTTGAGTCAGCATTAGTTGGAAAAATCCAATAAGTCAATCAAAAGTTGTAGTTGTTTTTTTTGCTTGCTTTGACACTTGGGAATTGAGTTGAGAAGTTGGGAAAATCCAACAAGTCAAAAGTTTTTTTTTTTGCCTTGATATTTGAAAATTTTGAGTTATCAGGTGGAAAAACCCAAAAGGTTAATCGCAAGTTATTGTGTTTCTTTGCTCGCTTTGACACTCGAGAATTGAGTTGAGAAGTTGAAAAAATCCGAAAAGTCAAAAGATTCTTTCTTTTTGCTTCGATATTTGGGGAAATTTTGAGTTATCAATTGGAAAAATCCAATAAGTCAATCAAAAGTTGTTGTTGTTGTTGTTTTTTGCTAGCAATGACACTTGGTAATTGAGTTGAGAAGTTGAGAAAATCCAACAAGTCAAAAGATTTTTTTGTGCTTTGATATTCGGGGATTTTGAGTTAAGTCAGCATCAGTTGGAAAAATTCAAAAGCTCAATCAAAAGTTGTTGTTTTTTGCTTGCTTTGACACTTGGGAATTGAGTTTAGACGTTGGAAAAATCCAATAAGTCAAACGGGTTTTTCTTCTTTTGCTTTGATATTTGGAAATTTTGAAGTTGTGAGTCAGGATCACTTGGAAAAATTCAATAAGTTAATCAAAAGTTGATTTTTCTTGCTTACTTTGAAACTTGGGAATTGAGCTGAGAAGCTTGGAAAATCCAACAAGTCAAAAGGTTTTTTTGGCCTTGATATTTGAAAATTTTGAGTTATCAGTTGGAAAAATCCAAAAGGTCAATCAAAAGTTGTTGTGTTTCTTTACTCGCTTTGACACTCGAGAATTGATTTGAGAAGTTGAAAAAATCCGAAAAGTCAAAAGATTCTTTCTTTTTGCTTTGATATTTGGAGGAATTTTGAGTTATCAATTGGAAAAATCCAATAAGTCAATCAAAAGTTGTTTTTTTTTTTTGCTAGCTTTGACATTTGGGAATTAAGTTAAGACGTTGCAAAAATCCAATAAATTGATTTTTTTTTTTTGCTTCGACATTTGGGAATTTTGAGTTGGGTCAGCATCAGTTGGAAAAATCCAACAAGTCAAAAGGTATTTTCTTTTCCTTTGATATTCTCGAATTTTGAGTTGAATCAGCATCAGTTGGAAAAATCCAATAAGTCAATCAAAAGTTGTTTTTTCTTGCTTACTTTGAAATTTGGGAATTGAGTTGAGAAGTTGGGAAAATCCAACAAGTCAAACTTTTTTTTTTCTGCTTTGATATTTGGGAACATTTTAAGTTATCATTTGGAAAAATCTAATAAGTCAATCAAAAGTTGTTGTTGTTGTTGTTTTTTTTGCTTACCTTGACACTTGGGAATTGGGTTGAGAAGTTGTAAAAAATCTAACATGTCAGAAGGTTTGTTCTTTTGCTTTGAAATTTGGGAATTTTTAGTTGAGTCATCAATTGAAAAATCCAATAAGTCAAACAATTTTTTTTTTTACTTTTATGCTTTGATACTTGGGAATTATGAGTTGAGTCAGTTGGGACTTTCACAATGTTTGCCGCTCCTCCCCCCCCCCGCCAGGAAAAACTCTTTAGTACGTCCCTGGTTAGCTCGTGGAAGGCTGGAAGCTAAAATGTGAACTTGGAAGATGAGTTCGAGGAATGAAGTGGAACCTGGTAGATAAGAGAGTTGATACTTTCCCGGAAAGTGCTCTGGGGTATGATGGAACAGCCGTGTAACTTGGAACGAACCAACAGGTACATATTTGGAAACTGCAATCCTTCGCCGCTCATACTCATGAGTGAGTGGAGAGCTTCGGGCATTGGCTCAAGTGGATAAGTAAGGTGGCTCGTACGTATGTCTGCTGGTGCGTTTCAAGTTATCCAGCTGTCCTAAGATACCCCATTCAAAGGGTACGCGTCCATTCTTTAGCATGCGACGCTGAAGTTCTGTTTTTTTTACTGCACCCGTTCTCTGAAGTACACATCCTCAAATTTCGCACTCGTTTTACTGAGAGGACGAAAAAGTGTATAAGAAGAGTTGAGTTGTTATAGCATTAAGTCATCCAGTTGTAGTACTCGTTTCTAGATTTCTCTCTCTTTTGACCTTTGCAATCAGAGGTAGAATGTCCAGCTGGACAACCGAGAAAATTTCCGGTGGCCTGGCACAAACTTGTTGATCCACGAATTGATTTAACATCTTCAAACCTCTTCAATGTTTATTTATGACTTTTTAAGGACTTCCTTAAAGCTCTTGTTATGTTTTAGATGTTTTAAAATTCTTGAAGACATATTTAAGACCCTTATATTACCCCCTATCCCAACGCAGGGGTAATTCCAGGTAAGGGAGTGCGGTGTCCCAGAGCCAATTTCGCGTGCGTGCACCGCTATGCGCCTCACTATCATCGATCTTACAGACTCAGTCAAAACTATGTCGAACCTTGAGACTTTTAAAAGATTTTTCAGATTCTCTGGCATTTACTATACTTCTTTCAGAATCAGTAAGATATTTTTCATAACTATGTTACCTGTTCCAGATTATTTTCAGGGACGTACCGACAGGGTGGAAGCTCCCCCCCCCCGGTAAGAATTTTTTTCTTAGCAGTTGGGAACATTTACCATTTCAGTTAGCCGACGGTGGGAAATTCCGGTAGAGTTGGGAAAATCCAACAAGTCAAAAGCTTTATTTTTTGCTTTGATACTTGAGAATTTTGAGTCGAGAAGTTGGGAAAATCCAACAAGTCAAAAAAGCTTTTTTTTTTGCTTTGATACTTGGGGATTTTGAGTTGAATTAGTTAAGACTGTCACATCCCCCCCCCTCCTCAGGAAAAACTCTTCGGCACGTCCCTGATTGTTTTATCCTCTGGATGGGTTTAGAACTCTTTGAGACTCTTTTAGGGTTCTTAAATCTTGTTTAATACTTTTCAAGACTTCTGAACATGTTTATATCATTTGTAAAGATCTTCGAGATTCGTTTTAAGACTAGTCTAGGTACGTATGAAACAAACTTCGGCAAAATAATTGAGCTAATAAATACAGAAACAACTTTTCTATCGCATTCCCTTATTGCTTACATATGTTAGCCTACTCCTTGATTTTCAGGCAAACCTGACTTGTATCCTACTGTACGACAAAGAGCCCCCTCTCGACGGGTCGATGGATAGGAGATTATGGATGGCAGCACAAACGGAGCACAAACTATTGCATCCACTTTTCCCCTTTCAACTCTTTATCTAACTCCTTTTTCAAAGTCCATTTCTTCAGCCCCCCCCCTCAAATAAACCTCAACAACTTAGGAAGGGGGGCAGCATGAACGACGGAATTTTCAGCACAAACCAGCACAAACGTAGCACAAACGATTGACACCATTTTCCATCCCCTAGGTGAAAGTGGGGGCTCCCGTTTCTACAGCCCTCCCCCCCAAAAGTTATCCCGAGTATCTCAGGAAGGGGAGCAGCACACACGACGGGGTTTTCAGCACAAACCAGCACAAACGATTGACACCATTTTTGATCCCCTAGGAGAACGTGGGGGCTCCCGTTTCTACAGCCCCCCAAATGTTTTCTCGAATATCTCAGGAAGGGGAGCAGCACAAACGATGGGGTTTTCAGCACAAACCAGCACAAACGTAGCACAAACGAATGGCGTATGTTTCAAGTCTATCTGGGTAAGTGGGGGGCCGAGGAAATGCACCTAGAATTGAACGTCTCACTAGTAGAATAATCCGATACGCAAAATCCCACAAGTTACCCGGGTAACTAAAGGGAAACAAGGGTAATCTAAGGGTAATTCGAGGGTAACAAATGGGTAATTTTTCCGCGGGTAACTGGGTAACTAAGGGGTATCTGATTGCGCATTGAAAAAACAGAATTTTTGTTCGTCCACAGCAGGATTTCACTTTTCTGATATGGGAACACGGCGTCGAAGCGATTGTTGCCCATTTCCAACACAATAAACATTCAACAATCTCATAATATCAAATGCAAAATTTTCAAAAAAAATTGTATTATGAATTTTTTTTTTTTTTAATTCCCTTAAACACTAAACAAAAAACACAAAAGATACGATCACAGTACAAAAACAAACATATATATATACATAAATAAATCTCATCGGTCTAGTGAACATAAATGAACGCGCATGTCTTTCAACGTAACAGAAAGACTAAAACTTATCTAAATAATACACAAAAGACAAAAAAAAAAAAAAAATCGCTGGAATGTTTGGTCGTTCTTTAGTTATAGAATTCGAATTCGATATTTATATTAAAATAATTTAAATTAACGAATACTTTTATTGAGATTCGACTTCTTCAGAGAGGCATGACGCACTGCGCTTTCTCGTTCAAGCCAGTCGCGTCTGGAATAAATGCATTTTAATAAATAATAAAAATAATATCGATAATTAAGAAACAAAAAAGTATTACACTTTGAGTAAATTGAGAGAAAAATCGAATCGCAACGTCAGCGCGACGATATAACCTCTTCCTTAATTGTTCCAAACTATAAGATGACAGTTACGCTTATTTTAATCCAATTAAATTACATTAACGTTTTATTAGTGAGTTAGTTCGAGGAATTAGTATACGATTATTCGAATCGATATTAGATCGTATTTACAAAAAATAAAAAAAGAGAGGAAAATGATAAAAAAAGGAGACAAACAAAGCTCGGATAAGTGTTTGGGAAACAAAAACAGGTATAGCGAACCAAGGGCCGATCACTGCCCTTGCCTTAAATTAAAAATTTGGCATCTTTGTTCGAAAGAAACATTTTGTTCAATCGAAGGATAGGAAAAGTTACCATAAAGGTATAGCGTTGTTTGTGCTTCTGATTCAGTCAGTGAATTGCGAGGCTTTGAAACAGTTTGGACACCTTGAGTGGGAAGTGGGAGGGTGTAACTTCTATGGATATCATCTTTCAAATTCTAATGGTAGTTCTGCTAGTTTCGGAAATTGGGAGGGGGGGGGGGATCTTGTCCGACCGCTGCACAGAAGGACATTGTACATGGATAGGTTGTCTACGCAAGGCGACTGTGCTGACGCGCATGCCTAATGCTTACATTCCAATGCCTTCTCTATATCTCCAGTCGTTCATTCTCGGCTTCATTCGGCATTCTCCGTGTTGGCCAGTCAAAACGTGATGGAACGAATGACCGCATAAAGAGGAATACGCAACTACATCGTGATGGTGTAACATCTCTTACTGAACGTTTTCTGCAGAATTTTTCTCTTTTGCGTGCCGAGTTATTAGAAATATCCACGTCAAAATAAATACAAAGATTCCGGAAATCTGAATTTTGACATTGTTGGTCCATTACTCAGAGTGCTCATAAATCCGAGCAGAATTTTGCCCTTCCAGAGGTGAAATAGGATCACAAACTTGAACTTTTGATAAGTTGATAAATGTTTGTCCAATTGAAAAATGTTTTCAAATAAAAATGTTCCGTGCTCTATTTCACAAGGGGAAGGTTCCTTGATATTTTTTTTTGTAACTAACCCAAAAACCATTGTTAAGTGGAGGTTCAAAATAAGCCTTTGCACTACCATTCATTAACATGGCCAAATGGAAGAACTCGTTGAATTTCAGATATTTTTTCAATGAGATTGTTGATTACTTGCGAACCAGTTTTTCTGCATTCCTTCTACAATTCCTCGATTCGCCTACCCCTCTTCACTATTCTCAGGAACAACATCTTAGGTTTTTGGGTCAGTTACTAAGAGTACCCATGAATCCAAGGAAGCTTTTTGCTCCTTCAGAGCTCACATAGGACCACAAAACTGAACTTGTGATAAGTCAGAAGGTGTTCGCCAAATGTTTTAAATAAGAAATGTTCTTCACTCAGTTTCACCTCGGAGCCTTTTTTTGATAATTTTAAAAATGTTTCAAGTCACTTTGTTGATCATTTTGGACAGAAAAGGGGTACCCCATCCTGCACTCAGAGAGAATGCTAAAAAGATTCAAAATTTCTCCAAATTTTCTCAAAAATTTGAAGAAATTTTAGTAAAAATAATGTTTGGTGGAACGTATGGCAATGCACGCATGGTAGTAAAAATAATAAAAACAGCCTGGATGTCGAACAAATTTTCTGGATTCCTTTAGATTTCAGAAATTTTTTAAATAATAATTTAGAAAAAATGTAGAAAGTAGGATTTGGCAGTGCTGCTGAATTGTGGACCACCGGCATACGAGTAGCAGAGCTGGGGTAAAAAAGTCTAGTGCCAAGAATGGACGAGTAGAGACGGCATTAGGATATGAGTATGCAGCTGGACAATGTATATCCATATAACACTATCTTTCCAGTCTGTAGTCAGACTCTTTTGTTTCGAACATCTGCTCTTTGTTAGAAATGTTGATTTGGCCATTACTAAACATGTGGTACCCTTTTTGGAACCTGCTCACCAGTCTCTTCCCAAAGATATTCTTCAAATCCAGAACTAGCCATTCTGGCACACATTTCCAACTAGATATTCATATGAAATCTTCAATGCACAAACAACACTGACAATATTGGTGACAACAATCAGGTGACTATAAAATAAATAGAGCGAGTTGGCATATCAAAAACCTATTGGATTCTCAAATGTTCAAACTTCTAGAAACCAAAACCAATTAGTATCTTTATATACTGCACTAGATACTTGTAAAATTGAAATACTGGATATGAGATTTGGATTATACTGGATGCTCCATACATAAGCAGGGATGTAAAAGATATCAGACATTCAAAATACCTATCTTCTATTTGCTATTTGAATAGAATTTGTATCTTCTACCATAAGATAATTTCTCAAAAATGGCTATCCGCTCTTTTTTGAATATCTATTTGATACTTTTTCAAGACAGGTTTCTTTCTTTTAGGCAAAGTGCTTGCAGTGTATTTTTGTGCTCCAGGGGATGAGCTCATTTCCATTTTACCATATAGGGTAAATCTTCCTATAAGTACGTACTGCCTATAAGTACGCAACATCCAGCTGAAGCGTGATTATGGAACTTAATGCCAGAGTTAAGTAGACTATTAAAAGTTACCCAGCATTATTTGATTCAACATTACAGAAAATGCTGCGCTACAGTAGTTAACTTCCTTTACAGTTTGTCAACATTCAGTGTTATCTTATCATTATTCCTTATATTTTATTAATATCATGATTAGCAGTAATGATGAATATTGAGAAGTGAAATGTGAAATTTACATTAGCTTTATTGTATTTGTGATGAATGTGGCAGTACTGTACTTGATTTACACTTCATGTATTTAAATGGACAAATTAATATAAACAACACGCTGTTTGTAGACAAGGATTCATTGGACAAAGGAAACACTTATAAGACAAAGGAGCATTGTTCCATCTACCAGACAGTGTATTCTAAAGAATGTTTTGGGTCACCAAAGAAATATTTGAAGTAATATTTAATATTATTTCTCCACAACTGAGAAAAGGAAGATGAAGAGGACCCATCTCAAAAAGAATGAAGGTATCCTTCCCTTACTTGACATGTAAGAGTGCAGTATGACAACAAATAACCCTTGAAAAGTGCTTCATAACGCCATAGTGTACCCCAGTACCAGCAACTATGAGAGTTGTCCATGCGTTATCATAACTCCTCTGAACATGGCTAATGACTTATAATGCTGGTAGTCAATGTCAAATGCAAAGTTAACTCTGGTAGTGCTAGTAACTCTATTTGGTAATCGCACTTCAGCTGTGCCAGCAGAAAGTGTTGAAAATCAACTGTGATGTTATGGAGACCCACCTTGCACTAAACCTAGAAATAAGTAGTTCTGTACAAAATTCATGGATATTATAAATGATGAATGTTTCTGCAGCATCTAAATAGCTTGGTGCAACTTGCATGCAATTACCTGATAAAATTGAAATAAATGATGCTTATATGTACTAAATATTGTCAAGAAATGGAGACAAATAGCAACTGATATAAGTTTTATCACTTATAAATTGAGTTTGAAATTAAAAACATTAGTTTCTATTATGATTATAGCTTTATAATTTCAGTTTTAAAATTAATATATATACTAAAATTAAAATGAAGTGGAATTCTGAAACAGTTGTAAAATGCTTAGATTCTTCTCAGACTTATTCTGTTTTGTATAATAAACGCAACATTTACTATAAAAATTGAGAAAAGTGCAAGGGAGTGTTAAAAATTTAAGGGCCGATTTAGAATGTAAATGTAGGTAAACTAACTTGATTTGAGGTTTTATTTTATAATTAAGTTTGCTCATATTAGTTTATAAATCTTGATTAGGTATTATTCTTGTAATAGGAATTCAAGTTACAATAGGCGGCCGCTTATAAGACTTTGTTGGCCGCGCATTGTGTTTAAATCTGAAAAAATTTTCGATTTTGTTTACAGGTACTGTAGTTGTCCAATATACCTATCATTTGTGAAGAAATAAGGGTATTTCAGTTCGGGTTATTCTCTAATGTGACTGGTTTTCGCTCTAGAATTTTGAAGGATTAATTCGCGGGTAATATTGACGAGTTAAAAAAGAAAATAAAGTCAATAAGACAAACGTTTAGCAGTGAATATACCAAAATGAAATGAAGCGAAGATACTAGATCAAGTGCTAACAAGGTTTACATATCATCATTAGTTTAGTACTCAAGTGCCTTGTTCTTAGCAGAACATGTAAGTACAAGGATTCCAGTGGAGAATTTTTATGTTGTTTTCAATAAACTTGTCTATATTGAAAAACTCAGATAATTTATATTTTTGTTGTCATTTCAGGCTAAATCAGCCACTTCAACTCTTACTGATAACTTCAAACGGCCAAATCCACATGTGTCCACTATACTGAATAAGAAGAAAAAATAACGGATACATCTATCAATACTATGCAGAAAACGATAGATTGTTTAGATGAAATGAAGAATACAGCTTGAAAGATGGAGGATGGTATTGATGCTTTTTGTATGATGCTAAAAGTAATGAGTTGAGGAAACTGAGTGTTCCAGATCAATTACAGTTTTGTAGAGACACCCTCAACTCATTAACAATATTCAGCTGCGACAGTATGAGATGTAAATTTCATCTGCTTGTTTTATTAATATTTTAATAATAAATTTTTGGTTTGGGTAAGATTTTTTGAATAATTTATGCAGTCTAACAGCTGCCAACTATGCATGTATTTATTGGAAATTCAAGTTCTTGAAGCGACACCAAAGATCAGTAAGCAGACTGAAATCTGCCAACTATTAATCTATATTTATACACTGTGTGCGTGTGTAGTGTCACAACCGCTTTCTACATTATTTTATTCTACATCCCATTACTATTATATTATGTTTCATGTATCAGCTCTTATGTTAGGAAAAAAAGGACATTAAATGTAACTACGGATAGGTCTTTTTTCCTGATATTATTTCCAAGGACCACGGGTAAGAAAAATCTACTTGACTCTGCGCTATCTTTACTACACGCTGCAAAACACACGCTGTGAAAACGCAACTTGAACCACAGTTTTGCGTGGGTAAAGAAGCACTTTAACAGGTGTTTAGAATAATCCAAAAATTCCAAAAAGGGTGACAAAACCAAAGACACAAAACAAGAAGACTGTTTTTAAAACCTTGGAGGAGACCTTAGAGGAAGGCCTTGCTGAGTGTGTCATCTGCCGGGCACTTATTTGCCATCTTGGGAGAGGAAAAGCTGGATCCAGGGCAATCTGTGTATTGACTGGGCACATGAAGCGTGCACTGATTAAAAAGAGGTCGGCTTCTATGCATGTGACTCTTGTAGATATACAGCATGATCAAATTTAGTAACGTTTTCAGTTCTTTACACTTTTATATTAAAAGTAACCCTAAAAATAATTAAATCCTATGGTCTTCTCTAGAATATATTACAGTTTTTGAGAATGCGTACTAATAGGAAGGGTTCTGCGTACTTATAGGAATGGAGTGTCCTATAGGTATACATTTGACTTGTTGCGTACATTGGGGTTTTACAGAGTTATGATGAGGATACAGTTCAAAATAAGTGTACAGTTATGTAGACACGACGTTTTTGAACATAGAGTATACATTTCAGCTTCTCTGATGTCTTAGTTCAGGAGAGCCTATTTTATAGGAAGGTTTACCCGATATGTTTTTCCACTTCGGACTTCACATTTTTTCTTTCAAGTTTAGCAGAAAAAATGGAACTATTTGGAAAAAATAGAACTATTCAATACCAAATTATCTGAAAGGTAAGTATTTCTATTTGATATTCGAAGATAGGTTTTGAATCTATCCATATCTTGAAGGTAGTTTAAGACCCCTGTCTTCTGAAATAGGCTTCCGTACCTATCTTTTACGTCTCTGGTGTGAAATTGAGACTCGATAGGAAGTTTCTTAAATCGCATAACTGATGCTATTTCTAAATACATCGACTTCTCGACTTAAGTATATACGTTTCTTTGGTTTAAATGCCACGGCAAGGATACGCGTACATAAATATCATTTTTAATCTCGTTTACGCGACAACGAAATTAGTAACATCGAATATAAGTAGTTTGACTACAAGAGAGATAGAAAATAGAGAGTTACGAGTATTTAAATTACCAGTTCGTCCTCACGAACTTAAGTGGCAGCATTCAACGAATGGAAAGAATGGCTGATCCCTATTATAGCGTCATGGGATCACGTCTAATTAACATACACATTTCCTCCAGTAGATTTCGAAGAAAATACGACGAAACTTACTCGAGAAATCGGTGTATCAATTGAGGTTACTTTCAAAAGATTCTTTTTTACACAAAACATGTCAAGAGTGTCAGTTAAAAAAAAAAAAATTGAATTTGAGGTAGCACGGTAACAGCAACCACATATCACGAGAAAAGGAATTTACATCTAAGCTGGATTTACAAAATACATGAGTGGTTTTTGAAGAGGGGGGAGAGAGATCGAGGTATAATGGTTTGCGGTGTTAATTCACATAGTAATACTGTATCACCGGGGGAAGGAGAATAGTTTTGAAATTTAGTCCTGAGGCTATATGGGAGTTGAGTCCTGCTGGAAAACAGAAGGTAAAGTTATGTTCAAGCTGAGGTTGACAGTGAGGGGTAGTCTTCAATTTGGCGGAGATAATTTAAAGTGATATCTGAGTCGAGTCCTGACTTAGGCGGCGGTAAGAAACCCCTGTTAGTTTAACGGAATCAGAGGTTTTTTACGTTGACTTTGATGAAGGGATCCATAAAGATACACAAAGCGTTTGGTCAGCAAGTACTGTACGAGGTTGTCGCTTTCATTTTGACGTCATATCCAATCATGTTTCCTCTTTCAAGATCACGAAAATCACAGTGGTGACATAGATAACTATTGGAAATTGTTTTTTGGCTCACCATTTTTGCATCCTGATGACGTACAAGACTATTTTATTGATGACCTACTCCCAATGAAAGGAACTCGTCCCACTGGGAAGGAATTTAACGTTGATCCTAAACTACGTTTTCCACAAGTACATTCTTCCCAACTCCAAGTTTCCACCATTGTGGGCGGAGTACTCTAGCTCAATCGCACGCATCAAAAATCCCTGTGAAGAATTTCACCCTTCAACTTGTACTTCTATCTTGCTCATCCAAATATTTTCGTGTTTATTGAAAACATTTTAGAACTCTAATGGGAAACCTATGCAAAAATCTTGGATTTGGAGAGACTGAAGAGACGAGCAGATGATCAAAAGAAGAAGAAAAGTATTGCTACTCTCATGACCCGGCGTGATCTGGGAGAACTGAGTAGGTTAAGATTTAGTTCACGAGTATTCTCCAAGTCCCTGCCTACATACGCGGGGGAAAAAATAAAAAATTAGCGTGCCGCATACCAACTTTTAAAACAAAATTATTCTCATTCTTATGTGTAGTAACACTGACGTATACCGACAGTCCTAAATCTGTAAAAGTGAGAAGGGAATTAGAATCGAGTTTTCAACTTAGGGACTTAATTCAGACATGTTTACCAATCAGTCTCCGCAACTCTCACGACTCAACTCATGCATATTAATTAGCCTTCGCCAAACTGGGACTCGATTCGGCTGAAAAAACAAGGTTTGGAACTCGACTCAGACTGCCCAGCCCTGAACAATAACTTTTGAATTGATTTTCCAAAGTTACATTTCAATAAAACTTGGCTTCTAAATGAAGAGGATGGAGGGAGAGAGTTTTTACTATCAAAACTCTACTTTTTGACTTATGTTTTCTTTATTTTTTATATTTTTTTTGCTCATCAACTCAAATTAAGAACAAGATCAATCGTTCGTTTAATAAACGAATCCGACTGTGGGAAAAAATTGAAAGTCAACCAAACCTTTTCTTTTCCTTACTTATCAATGAATATGTGACCTGGAATCACGAGATGTGCCTCTGGTGTCAAAAATCATTTTTCACATTCTTGACAATTTTTATAGAAAAAATCACGCTCTTTCGAATGAAATAAATCGAAGCCTCCTATCTTCATTAGTTTTTCCACAAATTGCATTTAAAAATAACATCAAAAGTTTAAAAACATCCGTTTACATGGCGTTGTATGAAACGGGCCTGTGGGAATGACACAGAACAAGAATTCCAAACACAGTTGTCATAGCAACGCGTAAACGCACCACCACAGATGTACACGCTATGTACATCTGTGCGCACCACTACCACCCTCTCATCTTTACACTTGTTTGTCTCAAAAACCTGTTTTCGCACGAGAGGCACATTTCATGATTCCAGGTCACATATTTGGGAAGCAATTATGAAGATTTTCCATCAGATAAGTACTGAAGGGGAGAATGGGACCTCCTTCCCACCGGTTCGACCATTGGCTTCAGCTGGGAAACCAGCGGCTCTCAATCAAAAATGTTGAGACTTTTGAAACGTTTTTGCATTTGGATTGAAAACAGTAAAACAAAACTCGCGCATTGTTTTTGCCAACGTCGCTGGTGATTTGACAGGCTTTGAAAATTCCGAGTTCCTCCCACCTAGAAATTTGCCTTCAATACACCCCTTATGGCTTAGATCGAAAATCTGACGTAATATTCGAAATCAGCAACCTCCCTCCCCAAAGAACAAGGAGAAAATAGATGATTTATTCAACTTTTCAAACAAAATTAATTTTGACCACTCTGGCATACTAAATCTGAACCTTTAGGCCCGAATCGGGGCCAGATCTAAAATCTGATGCGATATTTAAAATCAACGACTCATTACTTTGAAAATTTGTCCAATTCCTCGAGCCAGTTTTGACCCTGTTTGGATCTAAAATTTGTATTGTAGGAATCAATTCGAGACTAGATTAAGAATCTGAAGCGATATTTGAAATCAAGGATCCATGAAACCCATATTTCGATATTTTCTTCGGTTCCTTTCTATGTAAAACTCTTAATGTGAGTGACGTCACAGCGCAAGAAAATTGCCCTGGTTCCCCTGCAAACCTTGAGTATGCAATCCGCGTACTGTATTCGAAGAAAATTTCGTCTCTCTCGATGCGTTGGTGATTGTATACGTCGTATATGAGTAGGTACTTACCGTGTGATGAACAGTGGACCCATCAGCAGCCCCCTCCCCTCCCCTTACCAAGTTGATTCGGATCCCCTCGTTCACGTTGAACCGAGTGTATTTTCGCGTACATAATAATTGGAATACAAATTGCATCAGACTCTTGGTCTTGGAAATGGTAGACGTAGGCGTCGTATATGGATAGGCACTTGGGTAGGTACTTATCGTGTGATGAAGAGTGGACCCGTTTACTGTCCCCTCCCCTCCCTCACGCTTGATTAGAATTTATTTTTGTAACTTTCATCTCTCTCAAAGTATAGGTTACTAGTTGTGTTGTATATGGGATACTTACGGCGTGGATATGTCAGTATAGGTAAATGGGTAGGTTAGAAAAGGTTCACGACCCAGACTCGGGGAAACTACAATCCAGAGTGTCCCTGTCTTCCCCTTGATCAGATGTCCAGGTTGTGTTTGAAATCGACTGGTTGTGTCGTATGTATGATGATGATAGTATGCAGATAATGGGAGGTTAAAGGGGTTTGCTCATCCGAGGAACCTTTTTTGGGGGGGGGGGGGGGGGGGGGGGGGGGGGGGGGGGGGGGGGGGGGGGGGGGGGGGGGGGGGGGGGGGGGGGGGGGGGGGGGGGGGGGGGGGGGGGGGGGGGGGGGGGGGGGGGGGGGGGGGGGGGGGGCCCCCCCCCCCCCCCCCCCCCCCCCCCCCCCCCCCCCCCCCCCCCCCCCCCCCCCCCCCCCCCCCCCCCCCCCCCCCCCCCCCCCCCCCCCCCCCCCCCCCCCCCCCCCCCCCCCCCCAAAACAAAATCGTTTTAAACAAGGGAATTTATTAAAAAAAATTTTATTCCCCCCTTTTCCCTTTTCAAATTTGTTTAAAAATAAAAAATTAAAATCAAAAAAAGGGTATTTAAAATTGGGGGAAAAAAATTTTATATTTTGGTCCTTTAAAAAAACCCCTTTTTAAAAAAAAAACCCCCCTTTTATTTTTAAAATTATACCAAAAATTCTTTTCCCCCCCTTTAAAATCCAAAAATATCGTTTTTAGGGGTGTTTTTTCCCCTTAAAATTATTGGGGAAATGAGTCCCCAAAAAAATTTTTTAAAATTTTTATTGATCCCTATTAAACGGTTTAAAATTTCGAAAATTTTGGGGAAAAATTATGGGTTAAACTTTTTTTGGGAAATTTTCATTTAGTCCCTTTTTGTTTTTTCTGGAAAAGAAACCCCCTCTTCCCGGGGTTTTTGGGAAATTTTTAATTTTTAAATTAAAACAGGGGTTGTAAAATGGGAAAACCCGTTGGTTAAAAAAATTAATTAAACGGTTCAACCCCCGACCCCTAAAAATTCCCCTCCTTTTTATGGGGTTTTTGTTTAAAATTTGTGGGTTTTGTATGGGTGATGTATTAAGGGGTATAAAAATGGAAAAAACAATTTTTCTCCCCCGCCCCCTTTTAAAAACCCCCCAAAAAATTTTTAAAAAATGCCCAATTTTTAAAAACTTTTAAAAATTTTTATATTTTTAAATTTTAAAAAGGGGTTTTTCCCGAAATGTAGGTTGGTGGGGGGGGGGTTTTTAAATTTAGGTAAAAGTACACAATTCTTCTTAAACGGGGGGAAAAAAAATCTTTAAATAAGTTTTTTGGGTTTTGGTTTTGGGTTTTTTTTAAAAAGATATTAAAAATTTTAAAAAAACCAGAATTTTTTTATTACTGGTAAAGGTGGGTTTAAAAAATTTTAATGGAAAGGGTTTAGTTTAATTAATTCGTGTTTTCGGGTAAAAATACTAAAAAAAAGGAAAAAAAAAAGGGAAATTTGTTTTAAAACAAAAAGGGTATTTTTTTAGGAAAAATTTTTGTCGAAAAAATGGAAAAATTTTAAAAAGGGGGTTAAAAAATTTTTAAAATTTTAATTTTTGCGGTTTTGTTTTTGGTAAAAAATTTTTCTTAAATTTTAAACGTTTTGGGGTAAATTGGAAAAAAAATTTGGGTTAAAAAATTTTATAAAAAGATAATTTTAAAAAAAAAGGGAAATTTTTTTAAAAGGGGGAACTGTAGGGTTAAAAATTTTTAATTTAAAAAAAGGAAAAAGGAATTTTTTTTGGATTGACCATTAAATAAAAATTTTCATTTTATTTAAAAAAGTGTTTTATTTTTTTAAAAAGGGTTTTGAGGGTTTTTGGGGAAAGTAAAATTTAAATTTTTTTAAAAATAAAGTAAGAAAGTCCTAAAAATTAGCAAAAGGAAAAAGGGGAAAAAAATGTTTTGAATTTATGTTTATGGTGGGTTTTTGGGGGGGTGAATTTTAGTTTTAAAAATAAAAAGGAGTTTTCCCCTTTTAAAAATTTTTTAAAATTTTTAACCACCGGGAGAATTTGAAAAGCTTTTGGGTAATAGTTTTTTAAAAATTGTTTTTGGATTTTGTTGGTTTCGAAAGGGATTTTCTATTTACTAAAAAAAAAAGGGTTAAAACGGGGAAATTCTTTTTTGAAAAAGGGGTTTTTTTTTTGGGGGAAAAATTGGGGAATGTTTGGGGAAAGGGGCGGTTTTTTCTATTAAAGTAAAAATGTTGTTGAAAAACGGAAAAAGTGGAAAAAAAAAAGGGGGGGAATTTGTTTTTATATTGAAAGGGGGCAGTAAAGGGGTGTTTTTATTAAAAAAAAAAAAAAAATTTTTTTACCCGATTCCCCCAAAAGAGCCCGGAATTTTAAAAAGGGAAAGAAAAGTAGGGGGGTTTTAAAGTTTAATTTTGGGGAAAAATTTTTAAATTCAGTAAAGTTTTTAAATTTAAAAGGGAAAAGGGGGGGATAAAATTTTTGAAAATTTTTGGGCCAGGGGGTTTTAATGAAAAAATAGGGGAAGGAAAAAAGTCTTTTTTATTTTTAAAAATTTTAAAGGCCGGGGATTTAAAAAAGGGAAAAAGGGGAAAGGGGGAAAAAAAGGAATTTTGATATTTGTTTTATTGAATTTCAGGGGAAAGGATAAAAAAAGGGAAAATAAAAAAAAGGGGTTTTTAAGGGGGGGGAAGGGGAAAGTTTGAAAATATTTAAAAAATGTTCCGGGTTCAAGAAAAATTTGAAAAGGGAAAAGTGGGGGGGTTGGGGTTTGGTTATGTTTGGGGAGTAAGTTTTCGGAATTTATTGTTATTAAACAAAAGAAAATCTTTTGGGTGGGGAAATGAAAAATTAAAAGGTAAAAAAATTTTGGGGAAATGTGTAAATTGGGTCATTTTTTTAAATTTTTTTTATTTTATTAAATGGGCAGAAAATTTTTTCAAAATTTTGGGTTTTTTGCTTTTTGTTAAATACATTTTTTTTTTTTTTTTTTTCCCTTTTGTTAAATTTCTTATATTTTATATTTTTTAATAAATTTTCATAAAAACATAATTAAAAATTAAAAAATTTTCCCCTTTTATTTTTTTTCCAATTTTAAATTTTTAAATTAAAATTTTATGTAAATTTTTGAATGGTTTTTGTTCTTTTTGTTTATTTTTTAAAAAATTTTCCTTTTCTAAAAAGTACTTAATTTAAATTTTTAAAAAGGGTTTTCCCTATTTCCCCCCTTTTTTTTTTAAGAGTGTTAAATATAAAAATTAAAATTTGCATTTGGTAAAAGGGGTTTTTCCCAAATTTTGGTTCATTTATAGATGGGGAAAAATAAAGCTACAATATGCTTTTAAAATAAAAGTGAGATTTTTTAAGAAAAAAAAAATAAAAAATATTTTTTAGGAGTTGGGTTTTAAAAATGTTTTTTAATGAAAAATAAAAAATTGACCTTGGGTATTTAAATTAAGGGGTAAGAAGGAGAAGAAAAAAAAAAAAGAAAATTCCCCAAAGGGGATGGGGGTTATAAAAGTATTAAAAACTAAGTAAAAAAACGTATTTTTTTAAAAAAGCAGGATTTAAAAGGGGGGGGGAAGGGAAAAGATTGAAAACAATAAAAATTTAATTTGGGGAAAATTTTTTAAGGGGGAAAATTTGGGTGAAAATTTTGGTTTTAAGATATAAATGGGAAATAGGGGTTTTTTAAGGGGGGGGGGAAACAGTTACTTAAAAATGGGGGTTGGGAAAGAAAATTTGAAAAAAGAAAAAATCTTTAAAAGTTGGGAAATTAATGGGGGGGGAATTTTGGAAAGTTGATTTATAGAAAACCCAAGTCAATCAAAAGGGGAAATTGTATGGGAATGGGGAGGTTTAAATTTTTTATTTTTTTTATTTTATTTTTTGGAAAAACCCTAATGGCATGTTGGGTTGAATTGGGTTTTTTTTCCCCAAATTAAAAAAAAAATTTTGAAAAGGGGAAAAATTTTGAAAAAAAAAAGGGGACATAAAAGTTTTTTTTTAATTTATTTGTATTTTTTTTAAAATTTTTTTGGAGGGTTTTTGTCTAGTTAATTTTAAAGGTATTTTAAAGTTGAAAAATTTGGGAAAAAGGCAAAATGCTTGTTAAGGGAGGGGAAAAAAACCGGGAAATCCCCAAAATGTGAAAAGTATTTAAAATTTTCAAAAAATTTTACGAAAAGTTTTAAAATAAATTATTTTAAAGATTGGTCTTTTAAATAAGTTAATTAAAAAGGAAATTTCAAAAATTTGGGGAAAATTTAAAATAGGGGAATGTTTCAGGTGAAAGGTAGAAATTGAAAAATATTTGGATTTTTTTTAAAAGGGAAATTTTTTAATTTTTTTCAAAAATTGTTAAAAAAATTTTACCCTTAAAACCCGGCCCCCAAAATGTGAATATTCTGAAACCCTAATTTTTATTTGTAAAAGGGGAAAACAAAAAAAAAGGAAAAAATATCACATCTAAATTTTTTCTTTTAAATTTTTTGTGGTTGAGAAAAAAAAAAATGGAAAAAAAAATGGTAAACTCAAATTTTTAGGTTTTTCGAACATTATTTGTTAAAAGGGAGTGTTTTATTTTTATAAAGAATTTGGATAGACATTTTTTTACAAATAGGGGCCCCTCAGGGGGGAAAAAAAATTTTAAAAATTTTGTAAAAAATTTTGGTTTTTAAAAATTTCCGGGTTTAATAAAACCTTGTGTTTTGTTTTATTCTTGGGGAATTTCTTGGGTGAAATTTTGAATACTTTGGGGGAAAAATGAAATTTCATTAAATTTTAAAAAATTCTTTTTTAAAAAATGTTGTTAAGGAAATTTTGAAAATTAATATTTTTACCAAGATATTAACAAATAATTGTATACTAAAACTTTTAAAGGTTCCCAACATAAAAAAAAAATTTTGGAAAAAGGGAAAATAAATAAAATTATCTACTTTAAAATCAAAAAAATTATTGGTTTTTTCAGGTGTAAAATGATGTTTAAAAAAATTTTAAAGATGGGAATTTCTAAATTTTTAAATTTTGAAAAAATTTTTTTTGGGGTTAAGGAATTTTATTTTATTTATTTATTTTTTAAAATTTATTTTTCCTTATAAAAGGGAAAAATTTAAAAAATAATGGAAAAAATTAATTTTGGAAAAAAAATTGGGGGAAAATAAATTTACAAAAGTGCCAAAAGTTTTTTTGTTTTTTTTTTTTAAGGAAAAGTAATAAGGAATTTTTGTTGGGAATAGTAAAATATTAAAAAATTTTTGAAAGGGTAAATTTTAAAGTAAAAAAAAAGCAAGATTTTTCCCCTTTTAAAAATAAGGAAAAAACCCCAAAAAAAAATAGTAAAAAAATTTTACAAATTTTTAAAAAATAACTTCTTATTTTAATTTAAAGGGGAAAATACCATTATAAATTTAAAAAAAATTTGAATGTTGGGTTTTTAAAATTTAAATTTTGTTTAATATTTTTTTTAAAACCGAATTCTTTTTCAAAAATTTAAAATTTTTTTGGGTGAAAGGGTTTCAAAAACGTTTTAAATAGTCTTACTATTTTTTTTTTTGGTTTTTAAAAAATTAATTTGAAAAATTTGTTGTTTTGGGCTCAATTGGCAAAAAAAGGTTTTTTATTTTTTGGGAAGAGTAAATTTCATTAAAAAATCAAATTAAGTGATTTTGAAAAATGGTTTCGGAAAAAAGGTCTTTGAAAAAAAGGGTTTTTTAAAAATTTTTATTTCGGGAAAAAATTTTAAAATTGGTTTACCCAGAAAGGGGGTTAAATGTTTTTGATTTATAAAACCCCGATGTTTTGATTGGCCAAATTTTTGGGAATTTTCCAAATTAATCCCCAATTTTTTTAAGAATAGGGGGGCTTTTTTAAAAAGGGTCCTTTTGGGAAACTTTTTTCTTTAAATCAAAAAAAAATTTGGGTTTTCCCCGAATTTTCCCTTTTTTTTACAAATATGTTCTAAATTTAATTTTACATGATTTTAATTAGACAAAAACTGAAAAGAAGGGGAATATAAAATAAAAATTTTTCTGGGTTGGTGAGAGGTAGAGTGAAAAATAAAAGTAATTTTTATTTTTGGTAAGAAATTTCCAAATTTTTTCATAGTTGTGTAGTTTTTGGGTTTTTGGGGGGGGAAATTTTTTTAGCTACCTTCAAAAAAGGGGCTTTTTTAAAATCAACTTTTGGGGATTAATAAAATTTTTGTTTGACAATGGAATGTTGCTTTAAACAGCTCATAGGGCAAAGAAAAGCAAATTTTTCATTCCCTATTTTGGAAATTTGACCCCAATAAAAAGCTTCCAAAACCCCCACTTCAAAAAAAACCTTTTGGGAAAGGGGAAAGGGTGTTCGAAGAAAAGGGGAAATTTTTAGTGACACAATGGTTTTATTTGCTAAAAAAACATCGAAAAAAATATTTTTGATTTTCTGCTTTTTGAACAGGAAAGGGGGGGGGAAAAGGGGGACCCCCAAAAGGGGGTTTAAAATTTTAAAAAAAACCAACCCTTTGGGGAAAATTTTAAATTTTGGGTTTTTTAAAATTTTTAAAAAACGGTAAAAAAATTAGAAAAAACAAACACATCCGGGGTTTAAAATTTTTCCCCCAAAATTGGGGGGTATTAAAATTCCCCCTTAATCCCCCTTTTGAATAACCCCCAAATTTTTTTCCCTTTTTAAAGGAAAAAATTTTTTTTCAAAAACAAAAAAACAATTTTTACCCTTTTTTCCCTTTTTTTAACATTTTTTCCCCCGGGAATTTTTTTGGGAAAGTTGGAATTTTTGGGGCCCCAAAAAAAAATTGGGTTTTTTTTTTAAAAAAATTTTTTTTTCCCCTTTTTTTTAAGGGGTTTTAAATTTTTAAAAAAAGGGGGAAAAAAAAAAAAAAATTTAAAATTTTTAAAAAAAAAAAAAAATTTTTTTTTCCCCCCTTTTCCCTTTAAAATTTTTTTTTTTTTTTTTAAAATTTTTTTTTTTAAAAAAAAAATTTTTTTTAAAAAAAATTTTTTTTTTTTTTTTTTTTTGGGGCAGGGGGGGGTTTTTTTTTTTTTTTTTTTTTTAAAATTTTAAAAATTTTTCTATTTTTAAAAAAAAAAAAAAAATTTTTTTCCCAAAAAAACCCCCCCAAAAAAAAAAAAAAAAAAAAAATTTTTTAAATTTTTTTTTTTTTGGGAAAAAAAACCCCCTTTTTTTTTTTTTTAAAAATTTTTTTGGGGGGTTTTTTTTCCTTTAAAAAAAAATTTTTTTTTTAAAAAAAAAATAAACCCCCCCCCCCTTAAAAAAAAAAAATTTTTTTTTTCCCCAAAAATTTTTAAAAAAAAAAAATTTTTTAAAAAAAAAAAAAACCCCCCAAAAAAAAAACCCCAAAAAAAATTTTTAAAAAAGTTTTTTTTTTTTTTTTTTTTTTTTCCCCCAAAAACCCCCTTTTTCCCTTTTTTTTAAAAAAAAAAAAAAAAATTTTTTTTTTTTTTTTTTTTTTTAAAAAAAAAAATTTTTTTTAAAAATTTTTTTAAAATTTTTTTAAATTTTTTTAAAACCCCCCGTTTTAAAAAATTTTTTTTTTTTTTTGGGGAAAAAATTTTAAAAAATTTAAAAATTTTTTTTTTTTAATATTTTTCTCTTCCTCAACTGATGGCTGACTGGCTATTTGTAAATAACAAGGGTGTCTAGGTAGCCTATTACATGGTATACACAAGTTATACCTACTCCTCTCTTAACAGAATAATGTGATACAGAAAAACACTAAATATTTGAGATTTATCCATTTTTTTTTTGCCGTTTTGACTATTTTTCTACAACCTAGCAAATTTTTGATAAGAAGCCATCTAGATGTGTATATTTCTTTCTCTTTTTTATGTTTTCCCCATACTATGTATCAAATATGTAACAATTAGGTTACAGAATAACCTATACACATAGGTGACAAGGGTAAGAGGGGTACAATTTTGATTTGAACACATTATACTCGAAAAATAGTAAAATTATCCCCTTTGTATCGAACTGAAATCCAATAATAATTTTTCAACTTGGCTACCTTTTCACCTGAAACAGGTGTAACCATACCTTACCTAACATTTTCCCGACCATTTACGAATATTCTGACCTTTTAAATGTACAGAGGCTTATTAACAGAACGCATATCGATATCAAAATGCTACATATTCCATTTTAAAACAATTTTCTGTCAGTTTTTCGACAAATTAACATACTTTTGCTACATTCCCTTGGTAAATATATCCTGAAACTTTCTCTTTACCCTCCTCTCTAACTAACTTGTTTCATTTATTGTCCATTTTCCACAATTTTCAACAATGATAAAAGTCCCACTACACATTAGGGGATGACTGACAAAAACAACTCGAAAACAAACTTTTGATGAATAAAAGTAGCTAAATAACAGATAAATACAGAATACTTTATACCTGGGTACCTCTTTACATACTTTTCAATCAATTTTATGCCTATTTTCAAATTTATCGTTTAATTGTGGAAGGATACACTGAATAGACTGACAGCCAACTGATAGCCATTAGATGGTTATACCTATTACAAAATAACAGAGTAAAAATATAAGAAATTAACCATGCTCATCTACCTACCTACACAGTTCACATTTTCCGATAGACTTGGGATTTTCTATAATATCAACATTTCCAAATTCCCCCCTTTCTGCTACTATCCACACTTTTCCCACACTTTGAATTAGATTTGATTGCTTTTAGTGTCGGAGATTAACCTTCTTTCCCAACCTCCAGTTCCTGTAAGAACTATAACTGTTCCCTCATCCCCTCTAACAATACCCACCTATCCTGTACCCACTTCATCATAATCTTCAGACAACTGACAATTTTGCATTGTCCTAATTTCCCTGGTAACTAACTTCCGCGAATATAAAATCTTATTGTTTTCAATCTTTTCTCTCCCTCTCCCCCCCCCTCTCTCTTTTCAAATCCGGTTCGCTGTTTCAAATAAATACGTATGTTATTCTTATGTTTTTATATCACTTGTTACTACACCCCTGAGTCTCCCAGTTAGACAATAATATCATTCCTTTTTTTTTCTTCTCTTTTTTCTTCTTACCCCTTCAACTTTAATAGTATGCAATTGCGTCAACTTTGAATATTTTAACATCTAAGAACACGACTTTTTCCTAATACCTGAGAGCTCCAATCAAACTATTATTTTCTACTTCTAATAACAAATGGCTCTACTGGTGTGATTCATTAGCAAGTATTGTAGACTTCTACCCTTCACCATCTACTAAACTGAAACCAAATTGGAAACCCATTCTTTACTCAGACATTGACAAATTTCACACTTTTTACTCATTTCAACACCTCTTGAGGGAGTTCTAGATTGTGGTACACAGTGGGTATGGGACAGACATTTCCCTTTTCACTCCTTGTGTAATCTATACGTACATCCTCTTCACGCACGAGACAGTACAGACTCCTCATGTGTTCCAATTAATTTTTTTATCATTAATAAATAAACCAGACACTCTACTCCTTGAATCATGTACCACAAACCTACTATCTACAACATTTATTCTGAAACTGACACATTTTACACTCATTTCAAAACTTCTTCAGAGGGCTCTGAATCATGAAGCATAGACAACAGGGGGCAAACATTCTCTTTTTCACTCTCCCATATAATCTATAGGCTCTGACATGCACCTGACAGCACTTACTCATGATAACATAATATTCAAATTCATTTTATTCCTCCACTTTTTCCCGTTTTAGCTACATTTCCCACTGGACATTGGTTATACTGGGTATAATTATTAGTAAATAATCCAGACCATCTCCTCCTCGAATCATCTCTCAGACATGAACCAACTCGAAAACCAACAATTTATTCGAAAAATATGGTAATCTAGTCCCTTTACTCTTGAATCAGCTATCACATAGAAATCAACTCGAATACCAACAATGGATCCAGAAATTAACACATTTCACACACTATTCACTCTTTTCACGCATTTCG
Organism: Acanthococcus lagerstroemiae; assembly: GCA_031841125.1. Taxonomy (NCBI): domain Eukaryota; kingdom Metazoa; phylum Arthropoda; class Insecta; order Hemiptera; family Eriococcidae; genus Acanthococcus; species Acanthococcus lagerstroemiae. Next base: position 28,458,849 of record CM063106.1, on the reverse strand, counting down.
AAACTTCTCGAGGGGCTCTGAATTGTGGTACATACGGGCTATTGAACAGACAGTCTCTTTTCCCCTCTCCATATAATCTACAGGCTCTGACATGCACCTGACAGCACTTACTCATGATAACATAAATATTCAAATTCATTTTATTCCTCCACTTTTTCCCGTTTTAGCTACATTTCCCACTGGACATTGGCTATACTGGGTATAATTATTAGTAAATAATCCAGACCATCTCCTCCTCGAATCATCTCTCAGACATGAACCAACTCGAAAACCAACAATTTATTCGAAAAATATGGTAATCTAGTCCCTTTACTCCTTGAATCAGCTATCACATAGAAATCAACTCGAATACCAACAATGGATCCAGAAATTAACACATTTCACACACTATTCACTCTTTTCACGCATTTCGAAACTTCTCGAGGGGCTCTGAATTGTGGTACATACGGGCTATTGAACAGACATTCTCTTTTCCCCTCTCCCATATAATCTACAGGCTCTGACATGCACCTGACAGCACTTACTCATGATAACATAATATTCAAATTCATTTTATTCCCTCCACTTTTTCCCGTTTTAGCTATATTTTCCACCAGACACTGGCTGTACTGGGTATAATTATTAGTAAATAATCCAGTTATTCTACTCCTCAAAACATCTAACAAACACACAGCCTACAGAATTTATCAACAAATCAACACATTTTACACACATTCCATGTATACTAAGACTTCCCGAGGGGGCTCTAGATCAGGGAACAAACATTGCCCTTTTTTCCTTTTCGTGTGTAATATATACAGTACACACCTGACAGTGCACTTTTGCAATATATTCAAATTCCCTTCTTTTTTTTTTTTCTACACTTTTTCTCGTTTTAGCTATTTTGTCAACAGATATTAACTTTACCAGCTAGAATTAACCAGTTACTCTGTTCCTCAAATCATCTACCAGACCGCAATTTACCACAAAAACCGACAATTTATTCAGAAAATATCAAGTTTTACCTATTTTTCCACACTTTTTATCATTTTAGTTACAATTTCAATGATAATTAATTCTAGTGACTCGAATCAAGGCAAATATTCCAACTTACTACTCTTTGTACTGAGAAATGAGTGATAAATTACCCGAAACACGCATTATTTACATAAATTACATTACCATTAGGCTATAGGGTATTTTCATAATGTACCTACACAGTTTACACGAGATATTAAGTTACTCCTGTTGTTACCATTATTTTATATCAATAACATTCACACACACACACACACACACACACACACACAAAATAAACTATAAATTAAACAAAAGCATAATTTTTTCTTTGTAACCATTAGTTGCCTACATATGTTATCAGAATTAGTGTCACTTTACCGTTACTTTATACTTCATATTCCATTTCTGCAACCATTTTCTCCATCATCATGCAGGAATACACGCGTTTTTAGAACATAAACAGATAAAACAACGATTTCTTGAGAGATGGGGAGAGGGAGGGATTGGAACATTTTGTTGGGTATTTAGATTGTGGTACATAGGGGTCTGGAGACAAATATTCGTTTTTCCATTCTCACTACCATCTAATACATGCACCTGGGCATACAGATACCCACAAATTCTTAGAACAAACAGATAAAGCGAGTATTTCTTAGGAAATGGAATAGGAGGGAGTTGGAACATCTTGTTGCGTATGTGAATTATGGTACACAAAGTCGGGGTTCGAATCTCCAGTTTACATCGGGGACCTGCCTATGTTATACTATATTATACTCTTCATATTCGGACAAGAAGTGTTTTCCTCATTTCTACACGACTGGTCAAACTGGGACTAAATGAAAGTTTCAAAAATACCTAAGCATCCACCATATGTATTGGAAAATGTTCAGCGACTCTTATAACCTCCTGTTTACACCAGGGAGTCAGTAGCTTCAGCTACACTATACTACACTTTATGCTCGGACATCAAATTTCCTCTCTAATAATTTATAACGCGAATTGACACATCCAAACTACATATTATCGTACTATTTCACCTACGGATTGGTAAAGCACAAAGAGAATTAATTAGGATGATGCAATAAACGCAATACGCCATGTATAGATATATTTTTCTGTACAGCCACCGACTCAGTCGTCGCGACGTGCGAAAATATCTTCCTGATAAGAGCGCGACAAGTTCAGACCTGTCTGGAATTTCGATATTTAATAATTTTTTTGATGACTCATCTAAAGTTTGGTAGGAAAGAAAGACCTGCGAATAATCCATACTCTCCTAATACTTCGATTCGTGAAACGACCTCTTTTCGAGTGTTGGTATGATGAGGAGAGGGAGAGGGGGCTGGGTTGTGGTACTCTCGGACTCAAGATAGGGGGTATAGACAAACATTCCCTTTTTCCCCCTCTCACCATCATGGTTCCTGCAGCCTACCTTTGGCCGTGATATATTCCATATTCAATTATTATTATTATACCCGAAAATATAGGCTCCACCATGTGTGGGAAACTGGATTGTGTGGATAATGGGGAGAAGAGGGGTCTGGGGTCATGGTTGGCAATTATATATACAAAAGTATGCTCGCTTCAACCGCGGAGCGTGAAAATCTGAACCGACTCAACAAGGGGGATGAGGAGGGGGAGGGAGGGGCACTCTGAATTGTAGTTTCCCGAGAGTCTGGGAAACGGACCTCTTTCTAACCTACCCATTTATCTGCATACTATCATCATCATACATACGACACAACCAGTCGATTTCAATCACGAACCTGGACATCTGGATCAAGGGGGAAGACGAGGGACACTCTGGATTGTAGTTTCCCCGGAGTCTGGGTCGTGAACCTTTTTCTAACCTACCCATTTACCTATACTGACATATCCACGCCGTAAGTATCCCATATACAACACAACTAGTAACCTATACTTTGAGAGAGATGAAAGTTACAAAAATAAATTCTAATCAAGCGTGAGGGAGGGGAGGGGACAGTAAACGGGTCCACTCTTCATCACACGATAAGTACCTACCCAAGTGCTTATCCATATACGACGCCTACGTCTACCATTTCCAAGACCAAGAGTCTGATGCAATTTGTATTCCAATTATTAATGTACGCGAAAATACACTCGGTTCAACGTGAACGAGGGGATCCGAATCAACTTGGTAAGGGGAGGGGAGGGGGCTGCTGATGGGTCCACTGTTCATCACACGGTAAGTACCTACTCATATACGACGTATACAATCACCAACGCATCGAGAGAGACGAAATTTTCTTCGAATACAGTACGCGGATTGCATACTCAAGGTTTGCAGGGGAACCAGGGCAATTTTCTTGCGCTGTGACGTCACTCCATTTAAAAATACACGGGAGACCTGCGCCAGCCGCCCCACTTTTACTCTACTATGTTGGTGGTACGTTTAACCCCTCCCCCCACCTTTAGGGGAGACCTTTTTCTTCACTAGAAACGAAACTAGACCTTCAAGACTGAAAATCTATTTTCGTCTCTTGAAGACCCGACTTTACGATTAAAAAACAAGGGGAAGGACCATGTCGCGAAACACCCTGTAAGGTAAGGTGGGGTAATTGCAAACATGAATTCAACCGCACCCATGAAGCCCAACTTTGTATCACACATACTTTAGGGTTCAGGGGTTCTATGTTCGAGGTAGAAAATGTACGAATAAGTTTGCAAATTTGTAAAAACAAAAAATTGCACTTTAAAAAAGTTGCATTTTCAAATTTACTCCATGCTGGGATCATAGTGAATGTACATTATTTTTTAATGGTCCACCTTCCTGCAGTTTTGAAATACTCACGATATTCTATGAGTAATTTACTCAAGTTTGGTATACTTGGGAGCTTGATTCGGTTAAAAATTCAATGAGTTATCCATTTCCATATAAATTTTTCTGACGAGTGAATAACTTTTAGAGAACGATAATTTTGAACTGATACTTTTTTTATTCATCATTCCGGACAATCTTTTAGCGAAAAATGACAGAAAAAAAAATGAAGGTATTTGCAGAATGATGAAGAAATTTCTATTTGGCAGTTGCCTCAACCTGACTTTTTTAGGGGTATGTGCACAAATGTAATTTTTCAAAATTAAATGCCTTACCTTGAACTAGTACCAGTTATGAACATAAATCACGTTAATTAGAACAATTTCTTTCAATTTACACATTTCTGGGCACTTTGTAAGAGATAGCATCACACATGTGAGTGATTTAGTCATGTGTTCATAAAGATAATACCACAGAGCAGCTGACTTTATCGAGAATGTGCCGATCTATAAATGCTGATGTTCTTCAAGTGCCACCCCATGACGTGATCAAATTTGACATATATTGTTTGTGACACCGCGATTCCACAATTACCCCGTTTTTGCAATTACCCCACCTTACCTTACATGTACGTATATTACGATCGAGTTTTGTCAAAGGACTTAATATTGTACGTACCTTTTAATTTCGCTTACATAGTGAGTCCACAACAATACGTATAATAAAACAGACACTCAGACACACACGGGCATATAGGTACAAGATGGGATGGCAGGTTCAGGGTTTCATCTTTCCCTAAAGTCAAAAAGAATTTCCCATTTAGAAAATTTTTTTATTAACAAAAGACGATATTTCGTGATGGAAAATGCAAATTCTTGTGATTATATTTTGTTGTTCGAAATGAACACATTTTCGCCCAAAAATCTTACAATGTAAAACCCCTCTACTAACAAACCTGAGAAATATGTTCTGAGAATCTGCAATTTCCATTTTGCTTACCTCTAAAGTACAAAAAGATTGAACGAATTGATAGAACTCGATAAGGGACGGAGCGGTGGAGGGTTCACTGGCGACATGAAGCAAAAGACAAAGATTTGGTTACGTCAGCATTAATTATCTTTTTCTTCACAACAGAACGAGCCTCAGGCTCCCTTTCACCGAGCCTACCTGCGAAGTCTTTCTTCGTACCACAAGCCACCGTAAATTCCAACCACAAAAATTCGACATCTTCAACTGGCCTGGTAGAGCCTAAAACCCCAACGTTTACGTCCTCGATCAACGTGGCTTTTCTTTTCCAAAACAAAACCACAACTGAACCCATAAGCGCTCAGAAATTATACGTCTCCGCGTACACTAAAATGCTGCAGAGTTATAAAACTACGTATACAAAAAGAAAAAAAAAACATAAGAAAAAAAAAACAATACGGTGGAAATTGAACTTACGTAAACTCGAACAACCGCGATCTGCGAGTCCATTCCGGAGGGTAACTTTTTTAATTAGCCTTATGCTAAATTACATTATGTACAAATACAGTTTGCGTTTCGCAGGACGTACGAATACCACCCTATTCGCCGTCGTAAGACTGATTATCACAAAAGGAAAAAGAGAAAAAACTCACTGTCCCAGGTGCCGGCTGACTAAACTGCTCCGTGCACCATCCGTTCCATCTTCCGGTCACGAGAGCGTCTACGTGAGTGCTGAACCATCGCTTCCAAAGAAAAAGTCACAGCTACCAAAGAAAGAGCTCCGGCTTGCTGGCTTTCACTGACGTACACGAGAAATAACGCGCTCCCGACTACCATACGGCTCAGAGTCCAGCGTGCTCCGACTCGGACAGCAGCACCTCCAGATCCGAGGGTATCTCCGATGTCAGCTCGACCTGGCTAAACGGCGGCATCATCGCCAGCTCTCGACTAGCAGCCATAGGAACGTTGCTGTATTTCTCCTCCTCGGAGCGAACGGGAAAGCGCGACAGGTCGGCGTGCTGCAGCGAATACCTCTTGAACTTCTCGGCCTCGTCTTTGGCCGCGTTATTCGACATGCTCCTGCGCACGTGCGGTCTTCGCTCCTTCGTCCTGCCACAGCCCGCCGACACGGCGTGATCCTCGTGCGCCGACGTTTTGCGTTTCGGCGCCTTCGCCGCCGACGTCACGCTAGGCGTCATCACGTTGGCCGCGTCCGCGTCGTACGTGCACTTTAACCGCACCGGCTTCGCGCTGCCGGCCGCGTTCGATTTCCGGTTGCTCGTCCGCGACGACTGCTGCGGATTGGCGCTGCGTTTCAACTCGCCCGCCGCTGCCGCTGCGTCCGTTTGCTTCATGCCGGCCGACTTGGTGTCCGTATCGTCCGAGCACTGCCGCTTCACCAGCATCTCGACCGACTTGTTCGCCACGCCGGCGTCACACGAGTTCCGTCGTTTGGCCGACTGGCCTCGCGACGACGCGCCCGCGTGCTGTTTCGCCGTCGAACCGCGCAGATCGCTCGAGTTCCTCCGCTTTATGCCTCCACCGCCGCCGATACTCTGACGAGCGTTTCTTGTGCTCTGCGACACGCTACGGCCCCGCTCTAGGCCGCCGTCGTTGGTAGCGAACGGATTCCTACACCTGGCTTCGGTCGCGTTCTTGTCGTCCGCCGGTATATTCGCGTACTGCGGCTCTTGCGCGATACGAAGGTCTGCTGGGCCGCGCGTCGCGCCCACCGTATCCACAAACGTATTCTGGTAGACCGGCTCCGGGAGCGGGTGCGACTGCGGAGCCGACATTGATCTCTTGTAATCGACTTTCGCACTCCTCGACGGTTCTCCCTTCTCGGCGTCCACATTCGTCTTCGTTTTGCCTGGCGGCGACTTCGTCTTCTCGGTTTTCGGTTTCCCGCCAGCAGCGGGGGTCGTCGCTGCGGCAGGACTGGCGTTCGGCGGCGGTGCCGTTCCGTTGCTGTTATTATTGGCTCGCACCCGATCGGCGCGTACGAACAGCGCGGTTCGCTGCTTGACCGCCTCCGGTCGCTTGTCGCGGATCAGGTGTGATGAGATCTCGTTCTTGTTACGGCCCAGCTTAACGCTGAACTTGAACGGCGGTTTGTACACGACCTGCAACTTGACCCGGTTGTCTTTCGGTTTTTTGTCGACCGCTTTCTTCGTCTCCGGGGTCGGAGTTGCCTGCTGAGGGGTGGTGGCCGCCGGTCGTGGCGCGCGTTTCTTCACGACTCCGGCTGCCGCGGCCGCCGCGTCCGACAAGTCGAAGCCGGCCGGTGACGATTTGGACTTCTTCAGCGAGCCGAAGCCGTCCATGTTGTGCGAACTGATCAGCCAGTTTCGTACCTTGCCCAACGGGTCCTCGTTGGCGTTCGCGTTCACCTTGGTAGGTGACGCGGTGCCACCACCGCCTTCTTTCTTCGACTTCTGCGCTTTCGCTTTGGTCGGCTTCGCCGCGTTGCCGTTGCCGCTGTTGTTCGCTTTGGCGTCGTTACGTCGTTTCGGCTTCTTCTTCGCCTCGACCGGGCTGTTGTTGTTGTTTACGTTGTGCGGCACCGTTTCGGCGGCGGCGTCTTTTGGCGACGACTTGCAGCGGCGTTTGTTCTCGTGCACTTTCTTCTTAAATGGCAGCTTCGAGCGCACGACGATCGGATGCACGACCACCGCCGGACCACCGCTGCCGTCCGTCGGCAGACGTACTGTCTCGGTGGGCGACGAGTGCACCACGGTAACGGCTTTCACTTTCGGTTTCTTGCCGAGGAGTTTGGTGCTCAGTATCTGAAATCAGTCGAAACGGGTTCGTTAATTTCGAGGAGCAAAAATAATAGGCTTATTGTTTCGTTAATTCGAATCGATTGGATTGGCAGTTTGACGGGAAAGAATGTATTTGAGACGAAGCACTCGTGAAGCTTCAGTGTCGCATACGAGGTCGTGGGTGGGTCAATGGAAAGGTAGAGTTTCAAAGTCAAAATAAGAGGCGGAGAACAGTTTTGCCTTGAATCGGTATCACTGATGACTCTCAATCTTGGAGACCGAATGGATTCGAACGCTGCCTCCTAAACCACGGAACGCGGGTTCGAATCCCAGTACGGACAGCGAATTTTCAAGATTGAAATATGATAATAAAATAATAAAATACAAGAAAATATGAAATAAAAACTTTCATATCCGACCAAGCTACACCAGTTGTACCAAAAGGTGGAGTTCATTCAAAACGACTACAATTGGGTTAGTCACACCTATAGACTACTAACACCTGACTAGTCTAGTGTGTCATGCAGGTTGCATGCCCCTTATAGAGAGGAAATCTCTTTCACAACCATTCCCCAGTAATGGCTTGTCACGAAGGAGAATTAGACTATAACCCTTGTATCAAAATAATTGATCAAGGAGGTCTATGTCCCAGCGGGTGGACCGAAACATCTGTTTCAAGGCTATTTTAATTTATCTCACACTCGCTTCGCTCGAATTGATCCATCCGTCTGGCACTCTATTAGCCACTATCGGTCTGCCTGTTCACGAGACTGTTTTACTATTTGGCTGAATGGCTAACTTTCCGTCTCAATCTGTCTGTGTGCCTCAGATTCTTGAATTTAGTCGCTTTAGATGGGCTAACAATAGCAAGAGAAGACTTCAGTATACAGAAGATTAGTTTAAGGAAGTCAGAAGTCCCAACTCTTAATAAGTTTTTACATGCCACCTAGTCCAAATAACTCCATAATCTATCTTCACGAATCTAATAAGGCTTTGAATACGAACATATTTTGCCTTAATGAGTCTCAACAAGTCAGAAGTAATAAAATAATTCGAAAGGGTTTGAATCAGCCCCAAGGAGTCTTGAATAATTTTCGCACGGATGGAAAGTCTTGCTCTTGTTTTAATGAGTCCTTCCTCTGACTAAACATCGTGTCCTTTTCTCTGTCTTGTCACGAAATAATGAAGATATATTTTTTAGTCTCTCAAATAGGAAGCGCATCCAGGCTAGTCAGATTTTTTCAGAAAGAAAAGAGTGTACCAAAATGAAGAGGGTTAGCGCAGTGGCACAGATGCGGGGTACAAGAAAAGAAAACGGGTCAAAAATTTTTCTCGCGCAATCACACGAAATTTTGAACGCCTTCTGCAGCCCTAAGGCTGCATGGCTGCAAGCCTCTGAATTTATAATATTTGTTTATCAACATCAGCATTATTATAACTAGCTACATGACGACCCGACTTTCCAAAACACGCTTAGTCCAAAATTACCAAAATTGAGATTTTAGGGCTGTCTGGTGGAGACGAAGAATATATACATTCCAGCGTTCATCGCGAATCTCTATCTCTATTAGGAGGCGAGTTATATACGTTCAAAGCGCCGATACGACTACAACAGTAAATAGGACCTTAAGTTGCATTTTTCTTTCTTTTTTTTTTTTAAATTTCCCAACCTTTTGTGTTTGGACGAATGGCATTTTGAAAGTCAGCTCTTCAATTATGGGTAAAATCATTATTTTTTCCATCGTTAATTGATTGTACACATTGTATTCTACTTCAAAATAAACTTCATACACGGGCAAGTGGGTAGACGTAGTAGTCAAAAATTGAGAACTCTTCACCACTCGTACCAAATATGTATCATTCTGATAATCACACCGTCAAAATTGACCCAAGTTTTTCGAAACTTTGTGCTTACAAATCTTAAAATACTCGACTTTAAAATTTCAGTTCGCTCATTTACCATGCACTTGAAAGTTAGCCGGATAATTGTGTTTTTTTTTGTTTTTTTTTTTCTTTGAAAATTACCAACATGAAACCGATTATACATCATTTTGCTTTCAATCAGAAATATATTATCAAAATTTGAGAAATTCTAAAAACAAAATGGCACCTCCTTTTGCCTTTGAAAATTTTGAATTCATTATCATACATTCCAGATCTTTTCAACATGTTCTACAAATCTTCTAGATTATTTTTTATATTGGGTCAAGTGATAACACTGACGCGTTCGGCCGTACCCCACCACAACGTAATACTGTCGCCACTTCGACATAAACTTCATTTTTATACTACATGATCAGAAAGGCAATATTTACATTGGTGTATTGCGGATGAAAAGAAGCGCTTATCATTCATGCATCGAGTGTTAACAAAACCCGTGGGTGAAGTAAACGTGCCTTAATGTAAAAAGATGTGTCACGTTTTTACATAGAAACACATAGAGTCACAAACTGCTGGCCAGTAATTCTGTACCGGAGAATAGAACCCGCGTCTATTGAAACATCTGACTGGAGTATATCAAACGTCTCTTAACCACTCACTCGGCTATGTAGCGAATTACCAAATGAAGGGTACAGGGGAAAAAGGTTCAATGTCACATTTTTTTTGAAAATGAAGATATGGGCATTGTTGGATTCAGGATGAGGTGTAGAATCATCCTAAGCACTCATCCGCCAAAAAAAAACACAAAAAAACTCTATTTAAGAGATTAAAAATAGCCGGAGAAAAAAGTAGCACAGGGAAATAAAGGTGAATGTCAAACTTTAAAAATGATTTTTCTCAAGAACACAAAATTGTGACATTGAACCTTTTCCCCTTGTACCCTTCAAATAGTGACTCAGGCATGCATTTAAATATTACTGTTTGTTGTTATTTATTGTCGCTTAACTGTCGTTACGTTTGCCTCATGAATTAATCGATGAAAAACATTGCTGTTTCTGATCATCAAGTATAAAAAATATATTTATAAAACAAGAACCAAAAGTGAGTTTACATGACTCAGGAATTACTCACTCGCTACCCTTGTTGGCAAAACCTTCCCTCGCATGTGAACACTCACTTTGACTCTTGGTGTGTACTATTCCTCATAGATAGTGTTGTAGCGTACAGTGTTTTTCGAAAATCAACTATCATTAATTTGCTAATTTTTTAATAATACATGATCAGAAAGACAATGTTTACTTTTAGTATTTTGCAAGTGGAAAACAGCACTTTTAATTGACGAATCAGATTCAAGCATAATCTGAAGGTAAAGTAAACGTACCTCAATGTAAAAACATGAGTCACATTTTTACATGCAGACATGTTTACTAACTGACACAACGGAGCAACACCAAGAATGCCGACGGATGCCGAAGATATTATTACGACATCATCATTGCAGTTGTTACTTTTTGATATTATTTGCTGTTCGAGCTGTAGGTTTCCTTTCAGTTGGGAAAATGCACATGCTGAATTTTTTGGTGTTACTTTTTTGACAAAGCTGTTAATGTTTTCCCTTTCTGATCATGTATTGTAAAAAATATCTTACAAAACAAGAGCCAAAAATAAGTTTACATGATTCACTTTTGACTCTCAGTGTGTAATATACTATACCTGAAATCTATGTCATATTCTAGGTGAGGTCATGGGCTGTAAGATACCACTATCGCCGGTGGCCGACAGGGTGCGGTTTTGTTAGAAAATGAGCAAACATAAAAAACCCACTTTCCCTTTTTTGTCTGATATACATAAAAGTGTTACGTTTGTCTGTATGTTTGTTTGACGTTGGCGGGTGAACCGTAAGAGCTGGGGGTTCAAACGTGTTCGTATGAACTCTGAATAGGTTTTAGGCTATAAAAAATTTCGGCACCCTTGGTAAAAGAGCGGCCACAAAATTTAGCCTTCTCTTCTCTGGACCCCTAATCTTTTTTTCGTCTTAGACGTTTCGGACGTAGTTTACATACATTGAACTTCTTCACAATATGGTGAAATTTGATAGCTATTGCCTCCCTTCAGAAATTATTAAGAGACAGAAATTTCTAATCTCTAATATATATATAAAGTGTTTCTTGTCTCTGCCCCTTCAGGCATTAGAAATATGGTATCCACCCCGTTTGGCCATCACCAACTCTAAATTCCGAAGTACATCCATCTGCCCGGGGTTACTTTTTCTTTCTGTTCTGTGGGGATGCTAAGGGTGCTGATGGGGAGCATCTGGTGGCGCTCACTGGTCTTCGTGGGTCTCTGTTCACCGGAGTTTTCTCCCGATGGTGGGTTCAAGAGGCTGCTACTATAATACAGTGAAAATGCTTATAATGAACACCGCTTAGAAAGAACTATTGCTTTCAACGATCAAACTGCTTTTTCCCAAACAAATTCCATCTACTTCGGCGTTAAAAAATATCGCGTAGAATGTACACGCTTACAACGAACTACCGGGTACAATTAACAGAAATTGGTGAACTTTGACGGGAGAGTAACTGCTTAGGACGAACTCGGCCGATTTACTCGTATGAACATGAACAAGCGGCCTATAGGCACGTAAGTTGGAATTATTTTTCCTTACAAAGAATAACGTGAAAGAAGATTTACGTGCTGTGCAAACTACTGATACTTCTCTTCAAGAAATGTTCACTTCGCAGTTTTCGAAACAAACTAATGTTACAGACTACCTATTTATTTATTTCATTTATTTACAGCTGCTTTGAGTAGGGGTAGATGGACTGCCATCAACTTCCTACTCTGCCCATTTTTGAGCATAACTCTTCGTCAGCTTCCTCCATTTGTCCCTATCGTATGTAAGGTTTGGCCATCCTACACCCAAAGCTCTTGTACGAGTAAATTCGTCTCACCATCTAGTAGTTGGCCTCCTCCTTCTTCTTTTATGGTCATACGGAGTCCACAAGGTTGTTTGTGCGTTCCATTAGTTCTGACTATCTCTAACCAGGTGCCCAGCATACTTCCATTTTAATTCCACTATTATTCTACTGAGGTCCCGAATTTTCAATTTGTGTTTCAATTCTGCAATTCTTACTCGATCTTTAATTCTGATATTGAGGATCTTCTCATCATTGAGTTTTGCATTATTTGGAACTTTTTCATTTGTGCCCTTGTTAACGACCATGTTTGGGCTCCGTATGTCGCCAGTGGGAATATACAGCTGTCCAGGATTTTAAATTTATTCTCTAATTACGTTTTTCCTTTAAAAATTTGTTTCAAAGCCCAAAATGATTTCCACGAATTGGTCTTTCTTTCACTAATTTCTTTTTCCATCCTATTTTCAAATGAGATTATTTGGCCCAAATATTTATATACTCATTCACCTTTTCAATTTGTGTATTCCCACACAGCATTATCCCGTTCCCATTCCTATCTTGAGTCATTATTTTGCTTTTTGACATGTTTATCTCTAGGCCTACATTCCTATTTTCTCAAGCTAGGTCCTTTATCATTACCGAAATCTCTTCCTTGTTTTTTTCAAATAATACGACATCAGCAAATCTTGAGTTCGTTAGCAGCCTAACCATTTAGGTTTTATTCCCTTTTCTTCCCAGCTTAGTTTCCAGAAGACAGACTCTAATACACTGTTCAAAATATTCCAAATAATATACGTGCACATGTGGACTTTAAATACGTCTCTGTATCGTATACACTGTCCTAATTTTTCCAGAACAGTTTTCGCATTATAAAGCGTGTCTTTTTTCCCTTCGGTTTGAGCGAACAGTTCGTTGTAAGCGGTTTCGGATAACATAAACTCGAGCTACAACAAACAAATTCTTCTTTCCCTTGCAGTTCGTTTTAAGCGATTTCCACTGTACATGTATTTGAGAGAAGGTAACCAAATACCACAACCACATCATTTCATTATGATAATGAACAAAACACAAAATTGAAAACTGTTATCACTTCTTACGAATTTGAACTTCCGAATACCTAAAGAACAAGATGTACACATACTTATAAAAACGGTCTCCGATCTATGTGAAATACGTTGAGCGGAGGCTCTTCTTATAGGTAACTCAACTAAGTTACTTGCATTCATATCAACGTTGTCAGTTGGCTAATATGAACATTTTGGTTTTCGGCTAATAAAGAATAGCACTGCAGAAACTGATCTCACGTCGGATATAAGTAACTGATTGTAAATACTTTTCTCTTGAATCAGTCAAATTTTCAAAATATTTTCAATACTTAGGAAAAATGTGTCTTTAGTTATATTGTTTTACTATGATATGATCGAAAGAGTATAAACTAAGGTTTCAGAGGAAGAAAGATTACTCTTTTTTCAGTGTTCCAAAAGAGGACAATATTCTTGAAGAGTATGTCTGGCCAGCCTGTTGCGTCCCTCCATTTTTCTTTCCCTTGTGCTGATTTTCTGATTTCTGAGAATTATTCATTTTCTATATCGTTCATTATCTGCTCTTCGTAGCTCATTTTTTGCTTTCATTTCCAATTCTTTCTTTCAACCATTCCCTCTAGCAGTAATAACAATATCCCTGGATGCCTTATATTATGACCTATTATTTCAATTCTTCTCTGTACAATTTATTCAAAATTTCTTTTTCCCTTTCTATTCGCCTCGATAACTCTTCATTCCTAATTTTTTCTACCCATTTGGCTTTCAGACAAACAAATAATAGAAAGTCAGTCTGCAATATAGACCAATAAACTGACTGAGGAACGAGCAGGGTTGCAAAAAAAAAAAAAAACAAAAAAAAACCAGTTTTTTTTAAACCAACAAAAACAAACGTTTTTTGTTAAATATTTTTTTTTGAAAAATATTTGTTCGAAATAGGAGTGTTTAGAACAGAAAAGGGGAAAAATAACTAGAAATTAGCTGCGTAGCAAACACTGCGTCAACCTCATGATCAGTTCTCATTTTACAAATCAAACTTGCAAGAAAATGGCGGTCCATTATACCCGTGAGAAACTATTAGTTCCTAGCGTCTTACTGGTAGATGGCAAGGCAATAAAGTACAAAACGGTTAGTAATAGTATATTACGCGGCTAGTGCGCAAAGTAACCGATTACTGCGAGCTGCAACGTTGCAGCGCAAGTCGCAGGCGAGTGCTGTGATTACATGAGTGGTAATTGGTTGCTCGTACACTAGCCAGGCACGATACTTGGTTCAACAAACAGACGAGAAACGTGATATCGCGCAGTTTTTCTCGCACACGTGCGTAAAGTGATGGTATTTCCTGCACAGTTTATTACTGCGTGAAGCAAACAAACAAAACAGCGGGTACTCATTATCTGCAACACATGAATTTTTCTCGCGCATGTGCGCAAAGTAATGCTACTTCTTGTTTTGTTTATTACTGCGACGAAAAATGCCACTTTGCGCGCTGTTTCTGAAACGAAAAATCACGCTTCTCGTACATGAGTTGAACAAATTACACGGTAATTTGATCGAAGGATTGGTATGTTCTATGTTGTCACTTTACCAACATACTAAGTGAAAGTGCCAATATTACGAGTTCACAACACTTTACTTTCGTTAATATTATTTCGCTATGTCCGTAAGCCGGCATTATTCATTGACTTTTAATGTTACGTTTTCCTTAAAAAAACAGATTTTGTCACTTAAGTCCTTTTTCCTTTATAGCATCTATTTATTCTTTTTTTCTTCAATTTTTGCTGAAATAAAGATGAAAAATGCAAGAGGAAATGATTGTTTAAAACAAGAAATAAATAAGGGAAAAAACGTTTTAAACATTGCAACCCTGGGAGCGAGTGTTAGCGAGGAAGTCAAGTCACAAAGCGGACAAGGGTTGAAGCTTTCTAATATTGGCTCAGTTTTTGGATTTAAAACACCTTGCTTGTAGTCCAAATTTCATGCCATCAATCAAACCAGGCATGCACGCATATTCTTCGGTACCCACACATTCCTACTTCATTTCCACAATTCAAACATAAAAACCAAGAACTCACCATTAGCAGCATGAAAGAGAAGAATATCAACGCACAGTAATACCAGTGATCAAACGCCCACTTTTTAAACGATGCGATGTTCTCTTCAGATAGTAGCAGCTTCCGCAGCGTAGCAATCGGGCCTGACGGGTCCACCTGGAACATCACACATTTTGTATAGAATGCAGCTTGATTTTTCGTGTAAAGTAATGTCGAGTTACCAGAGACGAAAGCAATTACCTCTCTGCATTTACGGAAGACGTCGCAGTAACCGTTGTAATCGTTACACGGAGTTCCTGGTTTCGCAAACATATCTGGCACGTCATAGGGAGTCTGGTTCCACTGGAAAGACGATCTATAAAATCGCAAATCAGAATCCCAATTAATCAGTGGTGTGCGAGTGGTATTGTAATAAGAGCGTTCATCAAATTCATCATTCGTTTAGAAACGGGCAACATTGTAATTCTTTAATAGATGAGCGGAACAGTCGAAAACGTCCAAAGTGAACACATGTTTTCTTTACACGCTCAGACGTCATATGCCTTGCACGACCTAGTAAAAAGTAGTATGGCACATCTTGAATATCTTCAAAATATCAACATTGCTATTTTCCCGTCACAGAAATCCCAGTTGTGAACAAAAAAGTCCATCTATTAGGCAGCATTATAAAGCTCAAAACTCAACCTGTGATAAAAACTATCTTCGAAAATAGTGTCCACTTGGTTGAGAAAATAGTTCCTCACGTGTTCACAAGTCTATCTTTGTTTTCATAGTTTAGAGAACGAAAGTCGTACTCACAAGCAAGGTTGATTCTCGCCAGGCATTTTACAACACAGCTCGCATGCTTTGGTAACCGGATCCGAAGGCGTTGGTATACACTGGCACGACTCCAATCCGTATGCTAAGCAAATGGACCCCGTGCATTCCTGTAAGAGAAAAACGAACTCACCTGTACGAACTATACACAGTTTGGGCAACATTCTCGCAACACGAGCGATCGAATATACATACCCCCATGTAACAAACGTACTCTTCGTTACATACAGTCTTGTTCGGTTTATTAACTGAAGGCGGACACTGCGGATTCAACCCATTGCAATAACTCGGATCCCTGCAGCCGTTATCGTTTCTACACATGTCTCCGACCTTAAGTCGACACTCCGTTGTGCAGCATGGTCCCTGAATACACACAACGTTAATAATCATTAACAACGAAGTATTCTGTTACACGGATTCGATTAAATGGGCATTTTCAAGAAGCACGCTTGGCTTCACTTCTCGATTCCAAAACTTCAACATACCTGAGAAGGACTGCAGGTTGCTTTCGGGGTCAAATGACAAGGGGTTTCATCTATATGCGGATGCCGCCGCTGTGGGTAACAGCAAGTATCTCTGCAATCTTCTTCCCAACCGCAGTCGCATTCTTCGCCCGGTTCCACAACTCCATTTCCGCAAATCGATGTTTGCGGTTCTGCAAAGAGACAAGAAAACAATTATTATCTCAGATGATCTATTGGCAGAAACGAGGGTCTGCGACAGAGAATGCATCGTGTTAGAAATTTTAATACGAATAGGTTCAGTATTGGTGACAACATCGGCTGTTAACAAACAGGAGGCTTAATCCTGGATGACGAAATGGGTGCAGAAAGAACAGTTGCCCCCTTATGAGAATTCGAGGGGCACAGCTCTCCGAAATTTTTTATTTTTAGCAAGTAAGCATAAGTAAGAAAGAGGGATTCGAATACAATAGCATATATATTGTTTAACTTTTGATAACACCTATATTTCCTGTGTACGTATTTTCCTATACATACTCCCCCTATCCTGACAAAGATATCTTCCACCGTTACTACTCTTAATTAAAACTACATAAGCATCCTGGCTTCTTTATACGGAGCTCTGTTACCGGGAAAACAGATATATGGGTGGGTATTATATTTTTGAAGAGACGTATAATTTAGATTACACCTCGCGGTGTCATTTCATCAACTACTGAAGGGTTGATAAGTTAATGCCGACGTCTGGGGCGGAAGGTGGACAAAGAAACTAAAACAGAAACCGGAATACATACAGGGTTCTTGTCTACCGTAATACGGGGTGACATAGCACACGTATGTTTTCATTACTCCTAGGAGCGTGAGAAAAAAAGTAGAACGTGTAGCAACACTGACATGTGACTCGTTGTAATGTAGGATATTGTAGCTATAACTAACTCGGTGTAATTCCGCCATTTCCAGGCAGCGTTATCAGGTCGTTTGTGTAGAGCTTCAAAAAGTTTATCAAAATTACATTACAGACATTGTTTCAAATAATGAGTGAAAATCGAAGGAAACTGTATATGTTTAGTATTGTTACACGTAGAATTTGATCACGGTCATGATAAAAATAAACATGTTGTGTATCAATCAGCGTATAGCGTAGTAACGTAGCAATTGGTGAAAAATGGAAGGAAAAAAAAACATGGCGGGGTGAGTTCGTACACAATTGTTTATTTTTTTAAAACCAGTAAGTGATCATTTCGATGTTATGTCTTCTTGCTAGTGAATGAAGAAGTACAAAATTGGATGTTTATGCATTTCAGAGATGCCGAGGACATACGTTCGTGCATTTGAGTCTCGGCCTTTCAAAAGAAAGGTCTCATTTGATTTTTTCTTATGATTTTTGGAATAAAGGAAGAGTTCAGTTCTCGTAGTTAACTTCTTTCTTCTTTCTGTTGCATAATTACATAGTATAATCGATTAGGGTGGGTTACTTGGCACTTTTAATAGACGACATTACATTTACAACTTTTATCCCCGTTCATTCATGAACATTTGCAGTGTCATCCAATCGCGATACCACTTGGCACACTTATTTCATAATTCTGTGGAAAAGTTTGTGGGGCGGAAGGGTGTGTCACAATCTTTTAGGGAATGCATTATACAATGTCCCACAAAAATTACAAAAAATATCCCGATTCATTAATCCAGTTTTTACAGTCTCTAGAGTGGGTTACCCGAAATAGTCCAAATAAGTCACTAAAAACATCAATTTTAGGCGAAAATGTCATTTTTAAGGGAAAAATAGTCCAAAAAATCCGTATCAAAGTAAGCTTGCTGTTTTCACAGGGTGTCTACCAGAATTCAGTTTTGGAATCCCAGGACTTTTCCGAGACTTTGTGAGACACTTCCAGAAAAAATTGGGGGGAGGGGGGCAAAAAATACCATGTTTTGCTCAATGTACACAACAGTGTTACCTGTATTCTTCTACTGTATAGTGCGCGCGTGTATTTGAAGGGTGATGGTTATCAATCTAGACTATGCACAAAGTAGTCTCCATGTATTAGGGAAACCGTCCAGGCTTGGGGGAAAATTGTGTCCAACATCTGTAAAAAATCCTGAGACCTTTGGCAATAGTTAAGTGAATTCTGGGACTTTTCCGGGTCTTGGGACCTACTTTTAGCCTCCGGGACTTGGGAACTTTTCCGGGGTTTCCGGGACTGGCATACACTCTCTGTTTCAGAATTCCCTGATTCGTCCAAAAAACCGCAGGAAAATGAATAGGCTAAGGCTAAGTTAAAGGGGAAAAAAAGTTTTTGCTTAAGACTCCGAGCCCTGGTGGCCATAAAAGCAAATTTTCTAGGTCAAATTAATTTAATTCCCCCCCCCCCCCCAGAAGCTGTACTTGTAAAATGTTTTCAAGTTGAATCGTATCTTTTCTAATTATAGAATTCTATGTTAAACTCCGATCCTACTGAGCGGGTCCAAATTTTTCTTCAAAAAAATGTTGGCAACCGGGTGTTTACACACCATTTGTCTTACGATAGCAGAAATCGGAGGACATTATGATAAAACAAACAATTTTTTAATATGCAGTCCCCACAAAATCGTCTGATCTCTCTTCGGAGACCCTACTCGAATCGGGGTGACTTTTTTCATTTTTCAAAATGAAGGATTCTGTGAAACGTTGGTCAACCAGGCTTCTTGCCTTAAATACGTCACTGAGTTTTCCCGTTCTGAATGCTTGAATTTTAATAACTGGTGAACAAAGCGTGAGGCAAAATGCCAATTCTTGGCCACGTTTTTTTATGTCCCCCCCCCCCCAAAAAAAAAGAACGTGTGGGGAAAATTAATTATGCTACGTATTTATTGATTTTGTTGGTTCCAATATTGTGTTTTTATTATTTTATAAGGTTCAAAGACACCTTCTTAGAAACTTTTATGAAAATAGTTGCTATCTTGTACTAACAAGGAGAAATTGAAAATTTTCTATTTTTTTTTTTTTTGAAAGTGCCATAACTTTGCGAAAATTTACATTTTCTGGGTTTTAATCCGCTTTAGGGGTATATTTTGTGTCCTTACTTTATTTCTGATCGAGAAATTAAGCAAGAACACGATTTGAAAGCTGACCCAAATTTGCCATGAAGAATTGGCAACTGTTTCAAAATCAAAAAGCTACGAACATTTCAAGTTGAATTAAATATTGGGATAAAATATTTGGCCCGCCAAAAAAGAACGTTCCAACGACGAACCCCTGTACGTCGCCATAGTCGGTATATACGCGACTATTTTGATAAAACCCACGCCTATTGAAGCGCGACAAAAAATGCGATGCGAGGGACAAGTATACATTTTCACACGGTTTGAAATGTGTACACAAGTACTTCATACCTGCCCATTCAACATTGTATTGGACCTGATTAAAATTATTCAACTTTTCGTGACCAATTCAAATCCATCGTCAAAACTCTGATTCTTACTCAATAATTGACCTAGTATATCCCCCCCCCCCACCATTTGTATAACCATCTTTGATTGTATTTACAAAATGGAGGGTCCGCGGTAGATTTGGACGAGTTTGAACTCAGCGAGAAAAACTAATAAAAAATGGGTGGTTATCTCAATTTTTTTGATTTTCAAAAATTTTGAAAATTTCTCCATACTCTTACACATTGGAAATTTTGGTCTCAAATGCGAGTCGGATTGAAAATCTGACTCAATTTTCGAATTCAGTAATCCAAAATATTCATTTGAGGGGTCCTTATTTGATCTGTGTTTAAAAAAATTTCATATTTCCGACCAGACTGATCCCCTATGGGTTTCCCACATTAAAAATTCTGTTAAGCACTGGACTAGCAGAGAAAAAGAGGCCGACCAGCGCACTCACAGAAGGCCTTACTGGTATAATAATGTTTTTCACCTCATTATTTATAATATTATGTACATGTTTAGAAGACTATTTAGACCGCGCTGATACGGCGTTAATATTATTTCTGCGGGGTTCGATATTTTTACCTGGCATTCAATACATTTTTTTTTCCAGTTGGCGGGATCCGACTTTAACGTCGTGCGCTTTTCATTTCAGGGTTTTTTGATGCGTTTTTGTCGTTCAAACAACTTTTCTGGCGGGCAGTTATTTACCACCCTTAAATTTTCATGCCAATTTTCGATCAACTAAGAACTGGAAAATCGATGTCGAATTTCAAACAACAATAAAAACTCACCAAGTGCTTCGTTATCACTGAAATTCGTTGATCAATCCTTTAATTTTATGATGCCACAATGGCCAATTTTTCAGTCCCATTCTAATGGCAAATACTGCGTTTTAAAGGAGCTGACCAATTGCTGGCTTGTTGCCTTACTTTTACCTTGGAAAAAGCTTCATGTTTGGACTTTCCAGAAGAATGTCTATGAAATGGGAGCCCATTGGGGGAGATTAGAAGATCTATTTTCAAAACGGGGACTTTTGGGGACTGGTCAGTTCCCTTTTAAAGGAACCTGAAATACGATAACTTAACGGTTAATCTCCGATAATTATTTTTTTTTAGATCGAAGATCGCCTCTTACTTTTTTTCTTCCGAACATAATTCTTACACCTAATGAAAACTCTAAGTAACTTATTTAGCGCGGAAAACGAAAATTTCGCTCCCTTTACCGTAACACCGAGTACATAAAATCGCAATAAAATTAAACAGCGAAAAACGCGGTATTGGAATCCGAAACTCATAAAACTCCTCGCAACTGAGAGTACGTTTTCGCAGCTTTAAAAAAAGCACCCTCTCGGTCCGTGCCAACTTCGCGGGGGGGGGGGGGATGCGAAAAAGCAATAAAGACGGAAAAATGAAGATATACACACGAGGCGCGCTCGGGTTTCGTAATTAACATTCGGAGTACACATTTTACGTTATTCGTCGATGGGTGTACGAAAGGGCGAAAAGCGAGAACCAACCAATGAACGAACCGAACGGTTTATTTATTTATTTCGACGGTACCAACCTGTGAAACAACCTTTCGAACTGCGAGCTTTTGCATTTAAAACTGGATTTATGGCGTGCAAGCTGCAGGGCGAAAATTTGTTATTATTTTTCTTATCGCCGGATGTAGCTCTGGCAAACATTATAAAATTTCCGTCGTCTCCTCCGGGCGTACAACCATCCGGATCATGCTGCGTAGAAAACAGACAAACAGAGGATTAATTTTTCCAAAAAATATGTTCGTATCGATAGACGTGGTCAAAAAAAGGCAACTCGTATATGTATACTCACCGGAGAGCCGAAGTTATGGCCTATTTCGTGAGCTAAGGTTACATGTGATACCGCCGATGGCACGTGTTTCCCATAATTCAGCACCGTTACAATGCCCGTATTCAAACTTTTCAAGCTGCCTCGATAATGCTGAAATGTCAGACAAGAAAAAGAAAAAAAAAATTAAATTAGCGACGAAAAAGAGGACACGCGTTATGCGGGGCCGATGGGCGAAATTAATCCGCCATTTTGACGCAATCCAGACGGACGCCGGCGTCGTCGCGACGCAGACCTTAAGCTAGGTCCAGGTTGATCTGAAACTGCGTAATTAACCACGTGAATACGACGACCCGGCCGCTTTGCAGACGAAGGCGGAGGCCGCCAATTTATTCGAGAACACGAGCAGGCAATAAACTTACAGCCCAATACGAGTCACTTCAGAATTGCGGAGGCTCGGGTACTTAGTCAAACGCAGGACTGGAGCCTTTCAAAGGGTATTACGCGATTGCATTGTTAACGGAATATGCAGCCATACGAATCTCAAAGCTGTCACGTATTCCCACGAATCTTGACAAAGCAACGAGTACATGGAGGATGTCCCAAGCTCTACGGGGAATATTTTGCCGAGCATCAAAATACGGTAAGCGATTATATAATAATAATTTCTCTTCTTCAGGCGCCATATCCGATGTCGCACGTTGGCGGTCGCGACTACCCTGGGCAGATTAGTCGGGGAAGTTCGCCGTTGCTTTCCCCACAGTTTTCTGCGTTGGAGTTTTCCTTCTCTGTGCTGAAACGTGTGCAGCCGCAGTTCGCTTACCACGGGTTTCATGACGTTGAGTACGCTGTCCACGACATGCACACGCACAGTACTAATCTTTCTGATCTGGTGGTAACACGCCCTGCGACAGTAATACCTTGTTTTTATGTGAACTGGCGGGGTTACAGGAAGATTCTCAAGTATCAATGTAAAAGAAGAAAAACCTTTTGACTTATTGAGTTTTCCCAACTTTTCAACTCAATTCCCATCAAAGCAAAAAAAAAAAAAACCTTTTAATTTGTTGGATTTTCCTAACTCGCCTGACTGAAATGGTAAATTTTCCCAACTGCTGAGTGAAAAATTCCAACCGGGGGGGGGCCTGCACCTCCTATCGGTACGTCCCCGTCCCAAACTGAAAATTAAATTTCGTTTCTGAAAATGAAGTACCCTGGACTCCAGTCAGAGACTAGTCAGTCAAAAGCAGAAGATTTCAAGTGGAGTATCGTTATCTGAAAGGTTGAAACAAAGCTAAAATATGGAAGACATTTCGAAAATCTGGAAGTCGGTAGCAAACGTTGAATGTCGAATTATTCTGTTTTATTAGATTCTCTGTTTGACCCAGAGCCTGATATTTGAGAAAATTGAAGATTGTATTAAAATCTAAAAGTTGAAACAAAAGACTTATTTTCCAATTTCCGGGCTTTGGTCCTGGTGAATACAGGAGGAAAATTTAATCTGGAACAAAAGTCAAAACTCCACGTGTTTTTCCCATAAGAACGAAAGGAAGCTTGTGGCACGGATTCCCCAAATCCAATCGACCTGAAACTGTGTAGGTTTTTTTATTTTATTTTATTGGAACAAGTTTAGGAGACGAATCAGAGGAAATCCAGAAAAAAAAGTATTTCTAACATCCTTTCTGCTTATCGTCCCAGACTAGGGTATGTTCAAGCGCGCAAATGTGAGTGCTTGAGGGATAAGGTTCCAATCTGCATTTGCCGCGACACCCCCAATAATTTGGCAGTCGGCAAATATTGAAACTGTTCATTTTCTAAGAACATTTGTTTGTTTGTCTGTCCGTTTGTTTATTTATTATTACTTTTTTTTTTCCAAATGAAAAATATTTTGATTGAAAAATCGACAAATTTCCAATTTAAAAAGAATTTTGTCGATGAATTTTTAGTTCTCAAAAAAAAATTGTCGGCAAATTCTTCTTCTCCACCCCCTCCCCCACAAACTGAAAGTCAACTTTCGTCTCTGTTCGGGAGAAAGCTACTTGGGGGAGCATCATCACTGGAAAGTTCTAAAAAGAAAGCCGTAATCACAATAGGAACTTGGAAAGTGAGAAGTTTGAATGGAATTGGAAGATTAGAGAATTTTAAGAGGGAAATAAAGAAGCTTGATATAGGAATAGTCGGAATAAAAGAAGTAAGGTGGAAAGAAGAGAATGATTTTTGGTCACCGGACTTCAGAATACTAAATACAAAGGGACCCCTTCGGCAAGCCATATAAGGTGATCATCAGGAAAGCTGGAGGGCTGTCGGTGACGAGCCGAATGAAGCCGCGGGTGCTCCAACAGGTAGTTCAAGAGCTGTTCCCTCAGCCCCCCCCCCGCTAACGGCGGCATCCTTAGAGATGAGAGAGGATTTCCCTCTGCTTAGAGTCGTTGAAGGGGACAGCGATCGACCGGATCAGTACGAAGAGGAAGGCGCCTGCTTCGGACATGATTCCCAACGACATCTGGTAGTGGTCCACCGAGCAGACCCGTCCCTTTTGACCAACGTTTTCAATCGAGCTACGTTGTAGGAGAGGACATTTCCGAGCAAATGGAAGACGGCGGGGCTGGCACTGATCAAGAAGCCCGGAAAGTCAGATAGCCAGCCGTCCTCGTACCGGACTATATGCTTGCTGTCGGTGAGGTGTTCAAGCCTACCATCGTGGACAGGCTGGAGGAGCACTTTCAGAAGCGGAAGACGATTTCCAGCAGTCAGTACGGATTCAGAATTTAGATTATCTGCCCTTGTGCAGTGATCCGTCGACAGATCTCGGTTATATCTCACCGGGTTATTTCCTAGTGGGAAGTGCATTAATATTCACCAGCCAGTGACACACTCTGCACAACCTTACCAAAGAGATTTCGAGTCCAACGCCAGATCATTGACTCCTTTTGGTCTACTTGGAAGAAAGATTATCTTCAACAATTTCAACTTCGCGTGAAATGGTAGAAAAATTCAACTAAGGTCCAAATTAAAGACGTTGTAATTCTACGCAGCGAAAATACCCCAGTCCTGAATTGGCCGTTTGGCCTTATTACTCAAGTTTTTCCAGCTACCGATGGTGCAGTGCGGTTAGTAGAAGTCAAGTGCCGCAACAAACTTTTGCGACGTTCGATTCACAACTTAGTACCTCTCCCCATTATTTCAGTTAACGTAGAAAATTAAGTTTTAATTTTATTAGTTTTCATTTTCCTTAAAAAATTTTCCAAGTTTAGAGGGGAGTGTTAAGTGTTGGAAAACACACCCAACGTTATGACGCGCATTTTCTCTGTTGTTAACGTGTTGTTATCATCAAGTTTTTCAGTTTACGTTCTGGTTCTGCACTTTTTCTACGAGAGTTCTTTTTTTGTTCTGGTAATTTACTCTGAATACAGTTCGCACATCTACACTTAACTTTCTTTGAAATTTGATAAAATTATGTTACACGATACAGAAGACATTCCAATATTTTAGGTTTCATGGTTATCAACCATCATAGTCAAAAACATAATTTGTCATGTCTAAAAAACAGTTTAAAAAGTCCTGTGTTTGGATACTTCTTAAACATTTAACTGAATTTTTCTCAATTTTATAAGCAGGTGACACAATCCAATTTCCCCCAATGGCCTTCGTTTCTTTCACAGAAGAGATGTAAGGACAGCAAGGGTTCGTCCCTTCGCTTCAGTTCAAAAGATCACGCTACGTCATATTGAAGTTCATTATGATACCTAGTTAAATACCTACTTAGCGAAATCGGTTATGAAAAATGAAAAAGGAAGACGTATATTGCGCGCCATTTCCTTCTTCTCTACACCCCTTTTTATACCGATTGGCATTGGTAGGATATCAAAATACCAGTTTTTCCAGCAAGTTATCCGACATTTTTATACCAACATCAAAGAAAACACCGCGGCTGAAGATTGCGAGAACGTTTAAAAATGTTCCGAGTGCTTTTCAAATTTGAATAACTTACCTAAATAAATGAAGGAACGCTAAATATTTTCAAGGAAGAGAGAGAAAAAAAGAAGAAGTGTAGAAGGTTCTAAAATGCGACGAATTTAATAATTGAAAAACTTTTCTACGACGGAGTTAAAAAATTTCTTCAGTTATTTCTGCACAATACCCCGGGTCCAAGTTTTCCTTTTTCTTAAAAACGCAAGCCAGCCTTCTATCTGCATTAAAAATAAACCTAGTTCCGGCACTCGAAAATATGTACCGACGTTATTCGCGAATAACTACGGGGACCGAAAAACTCCATTGTTTCGCAATGAATTTCAACTTGAGTAGGAAGACTGAAGAAACACTTGGGGCTGCATTACCGAGTTCTCCTTTTCCGGTAAAATGGTTTTCGTTTATGACGCGAGTGTCGCTGCGATTCGGCCACTCATTTTGTATAGCACATATTTCACAAGAAATCGGTTAATCACTCTTTAATTAGGAGGAAGGAATTGATCTTCGTGTAGTCGAGTTTATGTTGATACACAATACGGTTACTTAATTCCCTGCAAATGAATAGTTACTGTACCAAGATAGAAGAATAGAGTTAATATAGTCAACATGTTCTGACTTTTGTTCAACAGTTAATGACCGACTTCGATACCGCTGCACTACGAAAATGGTAAAAAATTCCGCCATTTCGCTTTTGTGATAAAAGATAGCGAGATTCGAGACCTTTTTACCATCACCGAGTTCTACTTTTAGCGACGACCCGTCAACTTTCCTCTTTTTATAAAAATCACTCAACATTAACACATCATCAACTCTGAATAAACCATCTGGAAATGAATGCCATCAAGCAGGTTTTATTCGCCGCGAAAATTCAGACCATGACTGTGTCGGTACTTAATAATGCGCCTAACGGCCTTTCTGATGGCCACTTTCAGCGAAGCTTACAGCAATTTTTGATGTGAGATTACTTAATGGAGAACCGCCAAATTGCTATTTTATTTACCACCGAGAATCAGTACCTAGTCGCTAGTACATCCAACAGCGATGGAACTTTCTTCTCAAAAGGAACAAAATTCGACATTTTTGAGAGGCATTTTCCCCATGTATTTAAATGAGGTTCCAGAGAACTCTGTTTATACATTGAGCTGGTCAGGAAAAAAGTTTTTTCCCCCGAAAAGCTGCACTCCCAAAAAATTTGTTGTAATAAGCAACACTTTCTTTTTTGAAACTGAAGACTACCACCTGTCTGGAGGAAGCCAATAAAAAATACTAAAGATAAAATTTTGCTCAAAATGCAGAGTGATTTACCACTGAGGACAAGTTGCGACCTTTCTCCTCATCCTCAAATTTTCATTTATAATTTTGATGTACTTTTCCACACTGAATCTGAATCTAGCGTTAAAAATATTCCATTAGGCGACGTTTTCTTGTAAAAGGCTTTTGCAGCGGCCAAAAAGGTGATTTTGGATGTTTTCAGGTTCACTTCGAGACTAAGTAGTCACAAATTGGTTTAGGAAAAAAAAAAAAAAAAAAAATGGAAATTACATGTTTTTGGGCAAATTTTTTGCGAAGATTTCGAATCTGGCCTTCGAATCTCGATGAATGCTTTTTGTTTGATCCTAAAACCGACCTTTGAAAAGCTAAAAAAGTTAAAATGTAGAAAATGAATTTAATGGCTTGAAAATCAATTTATTCAATTTATTATGCTCGAGGTCGATTAAAAAATACTAAAGATAAAGCTGTGCTGTAAAATTGATTTGGCAAGAAAAAATGTATTCGCTACACGTGTAAACAATAAAGGTGCAACTTGATTATATTTTAGGTGATTTTTTTTTTAAATTATGGATAATGAAAGGTGATTTATTACTGAGGATAAGTTGCGACCTTTCTCCTGAGATTTTATGGTATGATTTTGAGGTACTTTTCCACACTGAATTTGAATTTGGCATCAAAAATAATCTATTCGGCGACTCTTTCTTATAAAAGGCCATTGAATCGGCCCAAAACGCCATTTCGAGTGTTGTTAGGTTCATTTCGAGAAGTCACAAATTGATTAAAAGAAAGGAAGAAAATTACATGTTTTTGGGCCAAATTTTTACGTATATTTTGGAACTGACTTCGAATCTTGGTAAACGTCTTTTTCCATAATGAAACCAACCTTCGAAATACCAAAATAGTCAAAATGCAGAAAATGAATTCCATGACTTGAAAATTCTTATCTTCAGACATGTTCGAGGCTAATATTCATTATGGCAAGTATTCAAATTGCATTTAAACCCCTCACTGACCTCGAAAACAAAATCACCGACTTAAAAAAAAAACAAAAAAACTTGTTTTGATATACCCGATACCACCATTCGTAGATTTAAATGTTTTATGCTCAGTCTCCCTGTGGATCGATATGGATGAAGGGTAGGGCGAAAATAATCTAAAAAATGAAATCACCTACTCAAGAAACCTTATTGAAGATGTCTCTGAAGGGCTTATTTGCAATTTTCAGGACGTGACCCCCTGACCGGGCCTTAAAGCTGTGGAGTAATTGAAAATATTTTCAAAAATGGACTCAGAGCGCCCAAAAACCATGGAAACACGTTGTTGCACCTTTGTATGCACTCGAATTTCGTTGCTATGGTCTAATGAAGCTCGCTAAATAAAAAATATTTTTTTTCTTATTTTGTTTTAAATTAAATTTAATATAAGTACCTACCTACTTTATTGTTACCACACAGAGATTACTTTTCTTAGCTAAATCATTTTCAAAGCAAAATTAGAATTGTAGCATTTTTTACGGTTAAATTGCAGATTATCTTACGGGGCAGGGTGTCGATCAAATACAAATTTGTCAAATTCATGACCTTTCTTTGATTTTTTTCACGGACTCACGTTAGGGGTTCTAAATTTGCAAAAACAAAAACTAATCTTGACGTTTCAGTTTAGTAATACTTGTTTAATTTTTTCTTTGCTAATATTTTGGAGTTCACATTTAAAAAGGAAGATGATGAAATGCTGAATTTAAGAAAATGTACCCTAAAAATTCATTTATTTTTCAACGAGAGAATAAAAATTGGAGAGAATTCATGATTTTTGGTTAAAAGCAAATTACATATACAATGATTTCATGATTTTTCGTGATTTTTATGATTAGGAGACATACTGCGGGGGATTTTATCAATGTCAAATGAAGAATAGTACTCTAAAATGTACTATTTTTTGCAAAATTGTAATTTTTCAAGAAATACAAAAATTAATGCCCACTGCGCGGATCTATCTCAAAAAGTAATGAATCAATTGATTCCAAAGTTTGGTATATTATGGAGAAGTACCTGAAATTGTGCCCATTGAAGTTTGATGACAATTGGTCGAGTCGTTCATGAGTTTTTCCTCAATATAAGGTCAGAATAAAAAGCGCGAAATCTCGGAAAGTATTGAATCAATTGATTCCAAAGTTTGATACATTATGGAGAAGTACATTATGTGGGACTGGTGAAAATTCAATGACAAATGTTCGAGTCATTCATGAGTTTTTCCTCAATTTAAGTCGCGTAATCGTCAGTGTTACCACAGTAACTGGTCGAGTCGTTCACGAGTTTGTCCTCAATTGAAATCGCGTAATCAGTGTTACCACAGTAACCCAACCCCACGAATCCCATGGAGCTTTTCCTGGCGATTCGTAAATACGTGGGTTGGCAACGCTGCAGTGTAACCTAGTGCAACCCAACCCGAATGACTCATTTTGCGATGCATGTTCAGTTGATCCTCATAATAAGGTTATTGTTACATGTGCATATTTTAATGCGTGTTTTCTACTGAGTGGAATTTTTAAAATCATTATTCATAATCCTAATTTTAATAATAATTTTTATATCAAGAATTATAATAATAATTTCTTATATTATCATAAATTCTCAAAATTATAAAATTAAATTTAATAATTTTTTTATATTTATAATTTTACAAATAATATTTATTAAAAAACTAATTTTATTTAATAAAATAAAATATTCAATAATTTTTATGATTGAAAAAAAAATGTATAAAATTAATAAATTTAATTATAATAGAAAAATTTTAATAATAATAATTCTAATAATTATTTTTATTAACCTAATTAATCTATTAACAATTAAAAATAAATTTTATTTAAAAAATGTATAATATTTTTAATATTCTTTAATTTCCAAAATTAATATTAATTTTAAATTAACTTAAAATATTATTAATAATGAAATTAATTAAAAATTTTGTTTAAATATTAAAACCCCTTCAAATTTAGATTCTTTATGAAATATTGGATCTTTATTTTCTTTATTAATTATATTTCAAATTATTATTGGTTTAATTCTATCCGTAAATTACTTTAATTATTTTAATCCTTTTATTTCTTCATTCAATATTTATTATAATATCAACTATGGATGATTAATACAAATTATTCATAGAAATTTAACATCTATTACTTTTATTTTTATTTTATTTCATTTAAAACAAAATTTAATATTCAAAACATTAGTAAATTTAAATATATGAATAACTGGAATATTAATATTTCTAATTCTAATAATAATTTCTTTTTTTGGATATTCATTAATTTGAAATCAAATATCTTATTGAGCAATAATAGTTATTACAAATTTTTTATCTTCAATTCCTTTATTAGGAAACCTCTTAATTAAATGAATTTGAGGAAATTTTAATATTAATATTATTTAATTAATCGATTTTTTTCTATTCATTTTTTATTACCAATAATTATTTTAATAACAACTATAATTCATTTAATAATTTTACATTTTAATAAATCATCCAATCTTTTAGGAATAAATAATAAATTAGATTTCATTAATTTAAACCCAATATTATTATTAAAATATTTTTATTTTTTTTTATCATTTTAATAATTTTAATTAATTTAATTCTAATTAATCCTAATTTATTTAATAATTATGATAATTTTAACATAATAAATTATTTTAAAACCCCAAATCATATTGAACCTGAATGATACTTTTTATTTTTTTATTCTATTCTTCGATCAATTGAAAATAAATTATCAGGATTAGTTTTAGTTTTTATTTCTATCACACTACCTAAATTTATAATTAATAAATTTCAATCAAATAAATTTATTCCTATAGTAAAAATTATTTTATGAATTTTTTTTTAATATTATTATTTCTATTAGATATTTAGGAACAAAAATTATAGAATTCCTTTTTAATTTAATTAATTTAATTTTAATTATTATATTTTTCATAATAATTAATTTAATAAATTTAATTAACAAATTAAAATTTTTTTTTAAATTAATAAAAAATTATTTTGAAAATAATTTAAAAAAATTAATTTAAAACTAAAAACTATAACCTAAATTAATTAAATTTTTATAAAAAAACTAAATAAATCCTTTCTTACTAAATTTAATTATTAAAATTTAAAAGATAAAATCCAACCTAATTTACATCGGTTTAAACTCAAATCATGTAAATATTATAATAAGTCAAACAGACTTAAAAATTCATATTTCTATTATAAAAATTTATTTACTTCTTCAACTGCTTCTTTCATGATTAATATATG
This sequence comes from Acanthococcus lagerstroemiae, assembly GCA_031841125.1. Taxonomy (NCBI): domain Eukaryota; kingdom Metazoa; phylum Arthropoda; class Insecta; order Hemiptera; family Eriococcidae; genus Acanthococcus; species Acanthococcus lagerstroemiae. Next base: position 28,427,414 of record CM063106.1, on the reverse strand, counting down.
ATTTCATAAGTTTGTGTTATATGGGTTACATCCAGAGTACTCAACTTTCATTATTTCATTAATTCGTCAGAATATGTTTTGCTTAAATGATAAGTAGCTCGAAAAGTTGGTTCTGCTTTCGCTGCTGCGAAAGCTTTCTTTTTACTCTAGGCGGATTTTTTGTCTGAATTTCCTCTGGTTCCCCACCAAAATTGTTTTAAATAAAAAAATTTAAAAAAATCCTGCAAAATTTCAGGCTAGTCGGATCAGAGGAAGAGGAATTCGTACAAGCCTCCTCCCCGATGTTGCCGTCCCTTACAAAGTTTCGTGAGATCTCACGAGTTTTTGAAAGAACTGGCACTTAAAGAAATGTAAGCTCTGATGTATTTATTCCTGTGACACAACCAAATCTCAAGAATTTTCATGAAAAGGATCTGGCAATGCTAGCCTCCCGTTTTTAGAGAAAAACACGCGGTTTTTTGTTGTTTTTTTTTCAACGAAAAATTGTTTTTATTGGTCTCAAAATGAGTTAAAAATGTGTATTCCAAATTTTCGACATTATTTGCCAGAGATTTATCGTAATATAGCATGACTACAATCTGGGATAATGACTCCAAAAGGTGGTTTCAGAAGAGGGAAGGGGAGGTTCCAAAAAATAACACTCGAGATATGAGCTGGTTTTAAGATTTTCGAGGTCACTGAATTCGATTTTGGGGTAATTTTCAGCCTTTTGTGATGGCATTCGATTTATGAACTTTAAAGATCGCTGAACTCGATTTCGGGACTAATTTGGGATATAACTCCCCTTCCCGCTCGTCACAGTCTCACCAAACAGGACAAATCGAATACCATCTTACAAAATTGACCATTATGTATCTTCAACGTTGGTCCCTACGTGGTGGCACTTCGATGGTATCGGATCAAAATATGAACCATAGAACTGAGTTCAGTGACCTCAAAACCTGATAAATCGACCAGTATTTCGAATTTTATTTTTTGAACCATCTCTCGCTCCTTTTGGAGTCACCCCAGGATCTATCGTCTTCGACTGAAGTGTATTTTTATTCTACATTGATTAGCTACTGAGAAATGACCTGTCGAAAACTTGGAGTACGAATTCTCAAAGCATTTAGGGGCCGACAAAAACAATTTTTCGTTAAAAAGTTAAAACTTCATGTATTTTTTTCGTAAGAAGAGGAGGCTTGTGACCAAGCCTTCTGATCCGATCGGCCTGAAACTTGGCACGATTTTTTTCAATTTTATTAGAACTGTTTCAGGGGATAGGAAACTGCGATGGTCGAAAATAATTCCCACCTTAACTACCACGCAGTCTTTTCCATTAAGAAACATTACCTCGCAAAATAAGGTATAAAATGCTAAAATGATTTTATTCTGCAAAAGGAGGTAAGGATCTTTCGAAAATTTTAAGCTGAAGTTGCCCTTTTCTGACCTCCTTCCCAGTGTTCTACCGTGCGAGATTTCATCAGCGACTAAATATTACGATCCAGTAGTCGCGAATTTCTTGATAAAAGAAGAAAACTAGAATGATGAACAACTTACCCCATTTTTTTCACACACTCCACCGGCATTTTTCAAATCGCCGGTCCATGCAAGTCCCAATGTGCCCATTTCGAAGTCTCGATAGGTGAACATGTAGGCTAAGCAAAAAGCGTCGTAGTCTTCCTCTGAAATCAATAAACGAATACGATGAATCAGGTTCGGATTTAAGATTTTTAGGACACAGAGCCGAGTGAAAATGCGTAAAGGCATCTAGACACAGGTCCCGTGCCCCTGAAATTCAGCTTTACTTTAAGTATAATAAGTATCTACTTAATAGTAACGGAACATCTGAACGAACCAAGTGATGGATTTTTCAATAAAGTAAGGCCGTAGCTGCGTAATGGAAAATTTCAAAACGCATTCTAATATGAGTAACAAATTAGAAACTAAAACTTGAATCAATTGGAATTTGTTGAACTTCTCAAGAGCAATAACTATTTGTAAAATATTGCTTAAGACCGTGGGCATTATACGGGTTCTATTGCTGAATATTACTTTAATCCTCCCTGGTATATACAGGATGCTGAAACATGCTTGAAATCTGATTTTGACAGGCTTGGCGAGGCTTACAATAGGTAACGTTTTTATTTTCCAAGTGCAAAATTCAATAATAATACACAGTATCAACTTTCATCTAAAAGTAAGTCTAAAACGAGACTATACTTTCGGATTAGAGGGGAGACTTCATTTACTCAGGTACCATTTTTCAGCTTCTCAGCGATTTACATTAGAGAACTAATATAAATCGGATAGGGATTATCTCATGGTATAGAAAGTACTGACAGGTATTGACAGAAAGTGTCTGCTCATACTGACGATCACTATCATCTTTCTTGTCTTTCTTCTTCATACAGCACTGTTCCATTCTTCAACAGACAACATCCATTAAAAATACATTTACTATTTTTCAGAATCAAATGTAAAACGAACGAGCTGCTTTTTTTTTCTAAACACAGCGAAAGTAACGAGCTATCACTTTTTTCATACCTAAAATTCCAGAGCGATAATTTGCTGAAAACGAAAATACTACTCCGGGCAAAAAGCGGAGAGAATAACACATTTCCTTTGACGGATGCTCCTGTACTCGTGCTATTCAAAAATAAAAAGATAAAAGGGTTTTCAAACTACGTAACAGAACCCGAACACGTTTTTTCCACTTCACTTTATTTCGCACTGATATTGAAAATTGTTGCGATCCACAGCTCGACCAATTAATGAAACAAGTACGATATTATTGGTCTCAAATAGCGTACAGGATGAAGGTTAAATGAACATCAGGCCAAGACTTGAAAAAGACGAAGGTCATGCTCTCACTTTCCCTCCTCCCGTAAAATTCACTTCGAGCTCCTAGACCGTTCATTCTACAAGATTTTTCTTTTTAAAATCTACTCTACCTTCCTAAAAAAAAGTTATTGCAGAGGCAGTATTAATTATGTTTCTATCATTTTTTTTTTATATTTAAGAAAATGACAAACGGATTCCATGATAGCTTTACTGCAACTCACTAAACAGAGTGTTCGACTTAGTAAGCCAACTCAGAATGAGGTCATAGTACACGGCTAAGGGAACAAGAAAAGTCATGTACATGTGAAGCCTATTCTCAGAATCGAAGGGGCTACAAGTCTTCAAAGTTTAAAAAATACCGATCTTTCATGACGAGTCCGGTTACTAATTGTGAGGCGCTCTACTAAAAGATACCATATGTAAGAGAACTTTTATTTTTGAGTTTTTGGTAGTTAAGTCTCTTTGCTTCAATACAGAATAAAATAAAAGCAGTTCAAGTTTGACAATGTGAAACCTTAATTTTGAGAAAAATGCTTCCAAAGTTGTGAAACAGAAAAATTTACGAAAAAATCGATGTCTCGGCATCTATTGCGAATTATCTTCTACACTTGAATATCAAATTCTCCTCAGTCTCTCGTACCGTACGACGTAGCGTTATAATTTTTATACGTAGCTGTAATGATAAAGCGCACACAAACGTAAACAAGATCGATGCGACTTATGGTACCTTTTCTAGAATATCAACCTGTAGCTCGTAATTCGTTCGTAAACTTGAAATATCACGTCGTAGACAACTACTTTCTGCTGTACACCAGTGACGGAAAGTGATTCAATAACGCTTCAACTTTTCAATTTTGCTTTCGACCTTGAAAAATAAAACTTGCGCCTTTCGGCTTTTCATTTTTTCAACGTTTATTTTGCTTTTCACTTTCGCTTTTCACTTCCCACATTTTAAAAACTTCTGGCCTAAAACTTTTTACTTTCCGCTTCTCCAAGTCTTCATATTCAGCACCAAACACCAGTCACTACTCACCAATTAAGTAAAAAGCAAATTGACTAAAATTTTTTGCTTTTCGCTTTCCCGTTATCTGTTTCGCTTTTTGCTTGAACTTTTCGCTTTCAAAAATTCGAATAATTCAAAGGCGTTTTGCTTACCAACTTTTCGCTTTTCAATTTCTTTCTTGCACTGCTGTACACTGTTGTCAGGTCCGTCTAGAAGCAATTTCCGTTCAAATCCGAAAAACTAAATCAAATTCCACTTTTCCGACTTATGGTACCTTTTCATAGGGCGCCTCACTTTTATTTCCATTTTCCCCCAAAGATGATCAATGGGTAGCGTATTGAAAGTGTAACAAAGATTTGCCGAACAGCATTGCCTATTTTTGATATTAAGGGGGCTGCACCACTTCTACAACTCTAATGATAAAACTTTGGTATGATTTCTGAAATGCAGAACTTTCGACTTTTGTAACCCTTCAATTTTCAAGATACACTACAGATTGTTCTAATTTTTGTTCAATTTTCAGAGTATTGCGATGAGCCTCTCCTCTCTAACGTACATTTTTGTGTAAAATGTCCTGCCTGGCTACTTTCTACGCAGAACAGTCCGAACATCTATGGAACGTATTTTGTATCTGGTATTTCTTCTACATGATCATTTCAAGACCAAGTTCTTCCTCTTTTTCTTATTCTTATGAATCACTCTTTTCTTTTTCCTTCGATCGGCCAGGCAGGACATCAATTTAGTTTCAGTGTTTTGCGGCTCAAGACACCCGTTCAGCTTGGTACATGCTTAGCACTCAAGAAGAATCTGTTTTTACTATCGATTGATCAATAAGCGCACTTCTTATATACTCTCTTGTTTTTTGATTTCGAATGCCCTCGTAGCTGTTTGGATTAAACATTTGTCTAGTACAATTTTCCAAAAATTCGCAGTATCATCCATTACTACCGTTCAAAACAGATCACAAAGAAGTTGTCGCGGAATATGAATATCGATCACATAACTTAGTGAAGCCATTAGGGTCTATCAACAGCAGCTATTGGAGGAAGCGTCATACCTGTCGACTCTCTCTTACTTTTCCAAAGAATCTCGTTCTTGAAGAAAACCTATAAAGAACTGAAAATCTGCTTTTCGCACAAACTTGCTCCCTTTTCAACATCTCTTTTCACGGAAAGTGGGGGTGGGTAATTCCCTTCATTCCATCACTGGTGCGAATATTTGAAATAAATCTTCTCGTATGCGTACAAGTATACGTCGCATCGCAATAAGTTGTATTAAATGTATACATGGAGGAAATATCTCAACGTTTGATATTTATTTATTCGACAAATACGCACGCCTTACGGAAAAATAAGTGAGACCATTTTTTGTGTAATTTTTCATTCTCTATCAGATTTGTTTGAACTTTTTTTTTCTAAACTCAAATTTTAGCGAGATATAAGCAAAAAACTGTTTTCCACCTGCACTTTTACCCCCTAGGGGACGACGCCGGCGCCGGATTCGTTGGGACTTTTAGTAGGTCGTTCAAGACACTTAATTAGACTAATGTACCAAGTTTCAGCTTAATATGATTTTTTTCCTAGTTGAAACCTGATTCATGGGGACTAAGTAGGAGACAGTATATTTCATCAGTATTTAAAGTACTCGAGGGTATGTAGCTGCTCGTCTCTGTAGTTCTTTCCCTTAGACCGCACACGTGTGGTTTGTTTCGACCCCTCGGCTTCCTTCAATCCTCAGCTCTCAATTCACAATTTTCAACTACCACCTATGGATCTGTGTGCCCCTCACCCCCGCCCTTGCTCTGTTGCCTGTCTCCTCTCCCTCTTTCTGTCATCTTTTCCTTCTTATTTCTACACCCTTCTTTTAAAAAGTATTTTTTGTTTCTAAGAATTAAATTGTACCTACAGTCTCACACTGTCAACGGGACCCTCGGGCACTTGTTGGGGGGACTCAAATATAAATAAATAAATAATACTATCTATTACCAGAATATGAAAAATCTGTAAGACTTGTGAATAAAAGTTTACCGAACAAAATGTCATTTTTTCCCGAGACAGTAACTGTGAATCGTGGCTACTTTGAAAAAGAGATAGAAAAAATTATTATCACTGTCTATTCCCTATTTCAAAAATTGAAGGAGCTACAAAAATTGAAAACTGTGCATTTCAAAAATGATACTCAAATTTTATTAGAATTTTTTAAGAATTTGTAGAGCCCTTTTAATATATCAAAGATAAGTGATTCAGTTTGGTAAATTTGTGTTACACTTTCAACGTTCTATCCACTGATTCAAAAAAAAAAAATCTGTAGTAAAATTATTAATCAGACTCGCAATGAAAGTTTGCTATTTTTCAAATCTTGAAGATTTGTACCCCCTTCAATTCAGACAACAGGGCCACACATGTACATAACGTTTTTTCCCCCTTGCCGAGTACTATCAGCTCCTCCCGGCTTACCACGGCAAACTATAACACCCTAAACCTGGTGATATGAAAAGTAAAAATTTGGTAATTCGAATTACAAGGACCTCTCAAAAGTTGTGTTTAAATCATTACAGAAACCGTACAAAATATGAGGAAGAAATTTGGAATTTAAAGACGGATATTTGCACAGTTTCTATAAACATTAAAAGACAACTTTTAGGGAACCAACGTAATTCGAATTGCAAATTTTTTTTTTGTTTTTTACTACACCTCAGTATAACCAGGGATGAAGCGAAGAGTTTGTTCTGGAGGGGCAAAAATTGTTAAATTCCCAACTGACTCAAGTCAAAATTCTCAAGTATCAAAATCTGTTTGTATTGGCTTAAAAAAAAAACAAAAAACTTTTGACTTGGTGGATTTTCCCAACTTTTGATCTATCTACTAAAATTTTCCAACTTCCCCCCCCCCAATTTTTGTCCCTGGGTATAACATATTTTTTAAGAAATTACATTAAGAAAAACTGATAGAGAAGTACCTTCCCTAATGAAGTCAATACATATATTTTTCAGACTCTGGTGCCTAGAACAGCAGATTTGCCCGAGTATAACACGAAAGTTGAGGTTTAGTCAGAGCAAGTGGAATACTGACGTCATAGCAAGAAACCGAGGTACCTTAATAATTTTTGAAGGCCCTTTCCCTCCTCTTGTCCTCTATCTACTTTTAAATAATATTGTTAGTCACTAAACGCCTTTTGCTCTGTACAGAGATCTTTGACTTTACAAAAATGCCTACAACACGGAAATTAAGTAACATTTCTAAAATGTTAAATCGCTGAAGCTACACAATAAGTCAGAATTTCTTATCTCTGATATGCAACCGTGCATCTAGCATCCGAGAAAAACATGACAAACAACCGAGATCGCCGGAAAATACACGCTGTATCCTGTTCATTTCCGGGTACCTCGCTGAAATCTAATTTTTCAGCATTAGTGCCGAGATAGGTACCCAATTTTTCGTCTCATACCCTTTGTGGCGCCCTAATAAGCTTATAGCGGGCAACCACGCGACCAGCGTGGACAAATGATACCTTTACTTTTCTGATCACGTAATTCAAAAGTTATATATACATACATAGTAAAAAGTTAGGACGTTCACGTTCACTCGTACATAGTCTTTCCAAAACGCCATCCTTCGACTTTATTTAGAATTTACCTGATACGATCTTTTCTGTGCTAAGTAAGTTTCCTGATATAAAATATAGTAGGTTAACGATTTTCCGACATTGGTTACTTTATCGACTCCGTCATCCAGGACCACTCTCTTCAACTTCCACCAGGGCCGTACCCATGAATCGGAAATGTTGGCTTCAGCACTAGATACAGCCGTTCGTACAGCAATGGATAAGATAACTTGAAAATATCTCAGATCCAGGCCCGTATCCAGAGGGGTGCTTCTGGCAAAATTTCGTGAATAAAAATAACGAATTCCTTATATTTTTCTTGTTCAAAACTTTTCTTTCAACGACATTTTCATGTTTATAAACTTGGCAACACTGATTTTGCTTTGAAAGATAGACGAATCGTTTTTGTCGTTCTTTACATGAGACAAGTCACAAGAAAAGGGCCCGAGTGTCCATCTAACAGTTTCAGACACATAGGCCTTTCTCTTGTGTCACATTACAATTTATTCACAAACACAGTGGTAGGCTCGCGAACCAGTTTACATTGAACATATCGATGGCTAAATGCCTGAATGGCTGTTTGAGAATTGATACATAGGCTCTGTCGCTAAGTAAAACTGAGACTAAAATTTGTACGACCCACCAACACTACCTATCGACGTTTCAACGCAGTAGGAGAATATCTTGGTTCTTTAGCTATCGATTGAGACCACGACGAGCTCATTTGATTGAAAACTCGCTGTTCCAGACCAATTTGAAAGAAACCTTATGCGTTGACCCCTCCAGGTTTTTTTTTTTTTTTTAGATGGAAAAAAGCATACGATTATAAAATTTTTAATGAAGTATCATCTTCATTAAGTACACGAATATCTGTTTCAAAATAAGCGCCTTCATGGCTATACAGGCATCCATTCGTTCTTGCCATTTATCGAACGTTTTCACATATTCCGCCGCCGGTAACGAGGAGAAAGACATCTACGCCGCAGTGATGACTTCTAAAAAATCACAATTCACCCCCCCCCCCCATATAGTCCTGACCTCGCCCCTTGCAACTTTTGGTTATTTCCTCAACTGAAGGCAGCCTTACACGGTCGTCAATTCAACAAGAATCAAGAAGTCATCTCTGCGGTGCAGATGTTTTTCTCCTCGTTACCGGCGGCGGAATACGCGAAAACGTTTGATAAATGGCAAGAATGAATGGACGCCTTTATAGCCATGAATGGTGCTTATTTTGAAAAAGACATTCGTGTACTTAAGATGAGGATTAATAAAAAACTTTGTAATTGTATGCTTTTTTTCCTTCTTAAAAAAAAAAATTTAAATAACTTGGAGGGGTCAACGCATATGGTTTCTTTCAAATTGGTCTGGAACAGCGAGTTTTCAATCAAATGAGCTCGGCGTGGTCTAAATCGATTGCTAATGAACCAAATTATTCCCCTACTGCGTTGTAACGCTGATAGGTAGCGTTGGTGGGCCGTACGAATTTTAGTCTCGGTTACTTAGCGACAGCCAATGTAACTTAATAAGTTCACAGAAATAGAATTTTTTTACTTCCAAAAGTTAGAAAATTTGATCGTTGTAAAAGTGTTAATCATTTTTCACGCGATATATTCAATTTTTTTTCAGTGGGTTGTCTGTAAGTTGAATCACCAGTTTTGACTATGAATTTTGAGATCAAATTCAATGTTCTTATTGTAACACTGTAAATTTGCTATTTTTCTTCAAAAATGTTTGGTTTACGAGTATATAATTTAAAAGTAATGGATAAGTTGGCTGAAAAAATTTACGGTACAATCCAAAAAATGTGACGATAAAGATTCGACTTCAACTTCTTCGAATTCGAGGCTGAACCAATTGGGATTTAAACTTGGAGTTTCAAGTGCTACTGGCAGAATAATTTTTACTCGGTTTTTTACCCTACTGAAGATAGCAGTGTTTCTATTTGAAAGTACACATGATCAATCACTCGTTTTTACCCGTTAACACCCGCGCAGGTAATTTTGCAGCGCACTCTAGTGCAAGTTTAAATCCTAATGGCGTAGCTAGGGTTTTACGGGGGGAGGAGTAAGATTCTCAAGGGGGAAAAGGTCGGAAATTGAGGGATTTTTTTTAAAATTGCCGATATGAGTGAACTATTTTATGAAAATAAAGGTAAAATTACTGCTCGAACGAAAATTTTTCGAAGAAACGTGTTTTAAAGGCGAAAATTTGCTCATTTTTGCATATTTTGCGTTTAATTTCAGGTGCCTTGGGGAAGGAGGGTTCGCTCCTTTCACCCCCCCCCCACCAACTATCTATACTGTGAAGATGAAGACCCTCTCACCGTGGACCACCTCTTATCATGTCCCTCCCTTACCTGCCGTCGTAACTCTCACCACGTCCCCCATAGTCGAATTTTGGCCCTCTCCAACTCCCACAAGCACATAAACAACACCCTCACCTAATTTTCCGCTGCTGGATACCTCTGCGACATAGAGACAACAACCGTTTTCGAGCCCACAGCCCAAGAGTGTAGCTCTATGGCTCGATAATAATAAAATAAAAACATGAAAATTTTTGTTCAGTCAATGCGGAAAAAATAGTGTACAAGACACCACGACATAATCAACTATTACGTCTTACTCCGTCTGATTATGTCTTCATTATGTTCCATTATATCCGATGATATCTTCATATAATCCTACCAGGAGTTGGGCCGCGAACCGGGTGGAGCCCTCTAGTTCTAAATTTCGACTTACAAGTGACAAGAGTGGGGTACCCTAAGCAAGTCTCATTAAGGTTCGGTGGATTTGAATACAGACAAACGCGTTGAATTCTGAATGTACTCGAGCTCTCGAAAGGTCATTTTTAGATAGAGAAACGGGCGAGTTTATATCCAGCTCAAGATACGAAAAGTTCCCCCTCAGTTATACAAACCAGAATTTCAGACCATGTATTGTGTGCTGAAAACTATCAAGAGGTCGGATATACAACTTCCTCCAGCGAGCAAAATCTAATAGTCGATATTCTGAAAAATGCATAAATACGACAGCGGTGTAAGAAGACTCTGCTCCTTCAACCATGTGTAGGCAACACGTACTACACTTTTACGAGTACGTATCGGAATCAAAACATCGATTGCAGAAAAGAACCCACGTTCGCGTTTCGCATACACGCGAGCATGCGAAAAAGAAAACAGAATTGCCGAAGGGGGTTACCCGATACGGTTCGAAAATATATGAGGATAAGTTGGTTGTTTCATTTTCAACCTGAATTAAAAGTTTATTCATTCGCGTTTTCCACACTGCTTTATTTATTATTTATTTTTCTAGCGCGGGAAAACGCGACTTAAATTAATTGCACGCAACGTAAGCGACCTCAACTACGAAAAGTGAAACGTGTATATTATGAGTTCAACTGACACACTCAAATTGAGGAATATGAAAATAACATTTAATTTTAGACGATAGGAAAATAGTACCATACCGCCCTATTTTCGGGTTGGAAAACGGTGTTTTATCATGATGATAGTCGTAATGCGCGGAAAACAAAACTATTGAGTGCGGAAAGTAAAAACGTTCAAGTGCGGAAAACAAAAAATCCCGGCCAGTTAATTCCTAGGCGCGGAAAACAAAATCATTGAGGTGCGGAAAGTAAAAACGTTCAAGTGCGGAAAACAAAAAATCCCGGCCAGTTAATTCCTAGGCACGCGTGACGTCAAGACATTGAGTTACTGTTAGCAAAAATACCCATCTTTTGTTTAGCCATCAGCATAAATCGGTCTAATTCACCATCCACCAACAAGGCTCTTTCTTAAGGCAAAAAATAGAGATTATTCATTATTTTCCTATCTTCTAAAATTAAAACAGTATACACAACGGCATTTGAAAGTAACGCGATTACCTGGTGCAATTACGTCACTCGGCTTCGCCTCGTGCCGCAAACTTTGCACTCGGTAATCGCATACTTTCCGCTGCCGTTGTGTAATCTACTATTTCGTACACACGTACATTTTAACATGATATCAAACCCGCAGTTTCTATATTAGTTTTCAAACTGGTATTTACGAAGGATCGCAAGTGGGAACGGTCGAGGGGGGAGAGGAACGTCAATAATGTGAATGGTTCGAAATTAATCCCTCCGCTCGAATTCGACTCCAGCACAAATGAGAAGACGGCGACTGCATCGGAGCGTGAAAATATTATTTTAAAAGCATGAAGATTGACGCGTTTAGTTTCAACTCGACGCGGAATAATTTTCCCTCCTCTCGTTCTCTTATTCGATGAAAAATAAACATAAATGATAATAAATAAAAATATAAAAAAAAGAGAGAAAGAAAAAAGAAAAAAAGCGCTGCGCTCCCAAGCATCCCAGTAATCCCTTAAAAATTTGCATATTTGCGACTCGTTCCGTGTTCTGCCAATATCGACCATCGACGTTAAATTCAATTTCAAATAATATGCTCAGTAAGAACCGAGTGTCACGCTTTTTAAAGGGCTGCCTTTTGTCAGTGCATAAGGCGCGGCGGCGGTGTCTACCTATGTACCTATTACGAGTACGGCTGCACTTACAATCCAGAACCTACATTCAACGGGGGTCTTCATTTTCAGGGGGTCCCGAGGAGAATGTTTGAAAGTACTCGCAGGATACTCGCTAGTGTTTCCACTCCGTGCTAAATTTAGGCTACATTTAGGTGAAATGAAATCAGGAGAAATTCACTGTATCCTCGCCCCTCTTCTCACACAGACGAAAAACAAACCTCTTTTCGTTTTTCTTTTCTTTCTGCCTATTCCTTCATACTCTTACTTGTACCTAGTTTTTTCAGACATCCGTTTTTATCAGAGTGCCCTGGAGCTATTTTCATTTGTTGCCCCCTCTCACACCCCAAATTACTGTACTACTCAGGATTCTCCGAGATATTCCTAGGCTTACTGATGACTCCGTCATCTTCTTAAACTGTTCATTATTCAAGCCCCTCCCCCTTCCCAGGTCCACCATTTTCCATTTTGAATCAAAGTGTCAGACATGGATTGAGCAATCTTGAAAACCTAATATTTGATGTACATATTGCATTTGAACTCATTTTAACTGTTTTCATTTCCTACAGGTCCATCAATTTCCATTGGAGGTAATCTCAGAGAGAGTGAAGCGCAAAATAAGACCCCCACGGGTCTTTTAATCTCTATTCTCTCACCCCGCAACCGCCTACACGAGGTACCCCTGTTGACCCCAGTGGGAAATCAGGTCGGCAAGCCAAGGGGTGTATGGGGTAAAGGGGGTCTATTGGAGGCAAGTATCTAGTTCAACTTGGGAAAGGCTTCCATAGGCTGAGTAGGGCACCTATCCTAAACGCGGTGGCGGTAATATTCAAGTAGTACATCCGGCAGCGCATTAAGCCTCAGTCAGGAAGGCTACTGTCCAGCTGCATAAGGGTTGTAGCAAAGCCTGTCGTCTCAGGAACCTGAGTCATAGGATCACTCAGGAACATTCTACAGCAGCCCTTACCCCTAACAGCATTTATTTATTTATTGCGCATGACAATTGTAATACCACCACAGTTACAATTAATGATTTCAGAAGCCTTATCTTGGGCAAATGCCTCCCTCAACCTAGCCTATTCGACCCGGTCAGTGGCTGTTCTGTGAAAGAGATTGGTTTTGCTAAACTTACAGATGTCCATCCATCTGGTCCTCTATTTACCTAGCTTTCTCCCTCCTTTGATGTGCCAGAAAGTAATTTTTTGTGACTAATGTTGGTTCTTCAGTCTGCATCTCTGCATAGGTGCCCTGCCTATTCCTATTTTAATCTTTTGACCAAGTGTGCCACATTTTTGTTGGACCTAAATTTGCCTTTTACTTTTGTTAGCCTTACCTTGTCTTTCAGTTTGAGACCAAGCATGGATCTCTCCATAGAGTTTTATGTAGACTGGAGTTTGTTCTCAATTCCTTTTGAAATTGTCTAGATTCAGCGCCCATAGGTTAGTGTCGAGACAACACAAGAGTTGGCTTTTGTAAGATAGCGAAAAAATGTTCTATAGAATAAATCCAAAGCTCTAAAATTTACTCCGTACTAACACAATTCTTCTATTTACCCATTTCTCGGTTTGATTTTGAAATGTTATCAATTGATCTAGATAAATTATGATATTGACTGTTTCCCAAGTTTCCCCCATCATTTTTATTAATTTTGTATTTTCAAAGTTGCGATAAATTTTTGTTTTGGATAGATTGATATCCATACACGGCTCCCCCTCTTTTCGTCCACAGACATAATGTCCACGACAATGTCCAAAACCTTTTGGTCTTAGGTTCGTCCAAAATAATTTTCAGCAGAAATATGTACACAAAATTTATTGTAAGTATATACGATGTACGAGAATCTTACATACATATAAATAATATTATGTCATTCAAAAATTCAATTCTTCTTCGTTTGAGATCGCACTTGATTTTGGACACTGCACATTACGTAATTTCAAACAATAAGAAATAGCTCTAAGGTATACAAAAATCTCATAGTCGTTTTGATATTCCTCATAATTTTGGACAATCACCTTAATACGCTCCTGAATACTCACGTATTTTTTCGGGACAGGGTGCTTGATCTTCGTGTGACCACCTAGCAGCTGCAAAATTAGAGTTTCATTCATGTTTTGGTCTTTCTGGACGCGCTCCAGGAATTTCCAAACGGATGCGTGGTGTACTCCCAGTAATTTTTAAAAGCGCATATTCCAACCCTCAACGACATTATTTGTTCGGGGTTCATCGTGAAGCACGCATTCGTACACTTTCCACACACTCGGAGGATATCGCGGTGGTACAGCCTTTCTACGTCCTTTGCGACGTCTTCTGACGTACGTCGTTTCAACATAAGTTGCCAAACCGTGGACGTCTTCATAACAGAGACTGGACGAAATATCCCTTGAACGAAAAACGATTGGACGAAAAAAGTTTGACGAAGTGTCACTGGACAATCTTTTTTGGGCGAACTGTCGCCTAGACAAAAGGTCGTGGAACCCCATAACGCATTTCTGCTTTCACAGCTGAGTTCCTTTAGCATCACCTGTAACTTGTCCGCACTCCCCACCACTATCACCACGTCGTCTGCAAAACCACAAGTTATTCAAAAACTCTCCATTAATGTTGATTCCCTTTTCGTCCCAATTTAGATTTTTAAGAATTTCGTCCAGGGCGCAGTTAAATAGCAGCGGGGAGATTCGATCTCCTTATCTTATCCCCCTTTTGATTTCGAAGATTCCCCTTTACAGATCTGTAACTATTTGTGCTTTTAGCCCCGATTATATCACAAAATCCTGGTTTCTTCCGTGGTTAATAAGTGCCTGTAGCATGAAAGTTTGTTTGAGGAGATCGAAAGCCTTAGTAAAGTTTATAAAGACCAGGTAGATAGGAATTTGGTATTCGGTTGTCCTTTGGATGAGTATATTCATTGTGTGGAGGAAGCCTCTCCTATTCAAGTTATAGCTATGTTCTCAGACAAGGATTTTGGCTAAGATTGGTGTAAGGCTAGTTGGTCTATAGTTTCTGATACTGTATCTACATCCTTTTTAAATAAGACTATCATTTTGGAAGTTTTCCAATTCGAAGGTATTTTTTTAATATGTCGTTATAAAAAGGCGAGTTAGAATATTTACTAAAGCGTCTTCACCGTCTTTGATGTGTTCATTACTGATGCCATCATGACTTACTGCCTTGCCCTCTTTTAGATCCTTAATCGTCCTTGTTACTTCTACTTCTGGAAATTCACGTTCTGGATACTCTTCTCCTTGATTGGTGGGGACAAGGGGAGGATTATCCGAGTATAAGTCAGCGTAGAATTCCGTCACAATATTGTTAATTTTTTTCGTTCGTAAGCCTTCTCTCCCTTTTTGTCGGTTACGCAGGTCAAATATCTTTTATCTATACTTCTCTTATTTTTGATTTTAGTTTGGTGTGCTTTTAGTGGAATCCACAATTCGAGATACAAGAGAATGCTTCTGGTCTTGATTATGAAGCCTGAGAAGTTTTTTAATTAATGTATACAGACCAAATTAAATCCTATCTTGTTTCTGGTGGAGTTGGGTTGTGTTTTTAGCGCTTCTCTTCTTCTAATTAACTCTAAAATATATTGTCTGGAAGAGAGTGAACTTTTGTGTTAGTTTTAGTGGAGTGACACTCGTTTGAAGCCTCATTTAGTATTTTTTGCAGGTGGTCCCAGCTTGGGACTTCTCCTCTGGTCGACACTTCCTCCAGTTTCTGGTTCAGTAAAGCATGGTATTGACTATTATCGTCTGGGGAGATTCTAGATATCGAATTCCGATCTTTTGGGTGGTATCTTTCTTTTCCCGCATTAATTTTACAGTAAACTGGTCGATGGTCAGAGTGGAATTTGAAGTTGTTAAGGGTATCGCAACTGAGAATTTTTTTCAAACGTTATCGGTGGTGCGAGAATGTAGTCTATTTGCGATTTATATTCTTGGTTTGGGGCTAACCACGTCCATCTCCTGCCTTGTATTTTCTTAAAGTAAGTATTGATTATTCCATAATTTTGTTCTTGACAGAATTGGACTAGCCTGCTACCCTTACGATTTCTAGTTCCGTAATTATATTTACCCACATTTTTTTGTTCACCAACGCCTTGGAGCTCCTACTTGACTGTTGAAGTCGCCTATTATTGATAAGTGATTTTTCAAATTTTTTTGGTAGTGGATAAGACTTCTTCCAATTTTGAGTAAAATGTTTCACATTCTTGTTTGTCGGACAGTGATGTTGGGGCGTAGATTTGTATTATTGTTAATAGTAGGTTTCCAAACTTCAGTTTAATCAGAGCTATCCTGTCAGAGATACCTCTAAATTCTATTAGTTTGTTTTCTAGACTATTCTTGATTAGGAACCCTACTCCCCTGTGACCACCTTCCAATTCTATGTAGCAAAAGAGGTTTTCATTTTTTGTTTTAATGAGGGAGTCTCTGCCACACCTGACTTTCGTCAGACCTAAAAGGTCCAAGTATGAGTTTAAAGAAGCATTTTCTAGCTCTACTAGAATTTCATGGTGTTTTAGAGTTCTTACGTTAAGAGCGGCAAATTGTACCGAATTCTGCTTACATGAAGTAGGCTTAGCAATTTTGATTGATATTTTTCGATAATTACTTCCGGGATTTTTGGGATTGTGTTGCTTTGAAATAGAAAATTTTTTTGATGGCCCTAAAGTGCAGGATTTTATGTTTTTGTGTTCGAGATTGTTTTTGATTACAGATTTTCGGGTGGGTTGGTAATTGGGGTGTGATCTGCAAAGCCCTAGCTGACTGGGCTTACCTGGGTAAGGCGGCTCCTAGGGGAGGTATAACGGACAGCCACTTTGTTTGCAAGAAAAGTAAACAAACGCGTGTTGATAATGAGAAATTACCAAGACGCGTTTTTTTTTTTACTTTCCATGCAATCAAATTGGCTATCCGTTATACCTCCCCTTAGAGCCGCCTTAACTTGGGCTTGGCTGCAGCAGCAAACTGGGTCAAAAACGATAGCACGCTCATCAGGTTAATCAAAATGCGAGGATTTCAATTTAGTATTTCCCGTAAGACTCACCCGCATGCCTTATTTCTCATTGGTCAACTTCAGTGTATGTACGGATTCTTGAGTTTGCTATTTGTGTACGTCTCGATCGAAATGGTCCACTTTGTTCATCACAGTTTTGGCTTTACAGCCATGTTTCTAAATTTCGACCAAAAAACCAATTTTAGGGTTTTTAGCGGTTCGGATGGTAGGAACCCTGTTCTTTCAACTCCACTTTTCCGTTCTTTGCGACATCACTCCATTCTAGCTCCGGAAGAGTATGAAATACGTAGGAACAGAAAGAGCTCAGGTTGTCGATTCCGGTTTTCTTCTCATAAGAAGTTTTCACTCTTGATCACTCTGCCAGCTTTCAAACGAGTTTTTCTCAAAATAGAGCTGTTCCGTATCGTAACTTCAAAAAATTCTGTTTCTGTAACGCCACGGAGCTGGTTAAGGTTTCATTCGAGAGGTAATTTTGTCTGGTATAACCCCCCTTAACTCCATACCGACAACGTGAGCACTTTCGATAGAGACGTACACATTAAGAGTTGGGCTGCTTTATCAGAACGGTCAAAAACTTTGCTAATTTTAGAATCCAAGCAAGTGTCTAAATTGGAGGTCATTGAACCTTTCAGAATCGCAGTTCACAATATCGTTTTTGTTGTTTCTATTAGTAGAAGAAAAATATGGGTAAATATTTCAATAGACTAGCTACGGATTTCTAAAACCTGCTAATTTCCCGATTACAAAAACAGGAATATTCATTTTCACACTCGAACAAGAGCCCCTTATAATAACAGCGACGAGGAAAGCGGTTAATACCTAGAGCGGACCTTCTGTTTTCATAATTTCCCAAAAGAAATGAAAAATGAAAATATGAATAGAATAACGGTGTACAGGTACATGGGCCACACCTGAGACGGTCGCAGCCATGTCCAAAGACAAGCAGTTGAACCCAACGATGTTGTTTCGTTAAAACAAATGAACCAAGCGGCATTCGGAAAAACAATAGAAAATTTATAAATATTCATGAGTGCGTATTTGCATTTTAATGTGCCGTTAACGCGGCGGTGTATTTTACATCGTTATTTGTATTAATAAAAGCGTAAAGTGCGCGCGTATATATCGTACATATGATATATTGGCAAAATAAAGCGAGGATGTAGGAAGCGCCATTTAATATTTCATGCCTCGTTTCATTTGTTCTACAACAAAATGTACTTCTGTATATGAAAACAGCATCACGTCTTCTTTTCTCCACTTTTTTGGTACTTGCACTTCTCTTTCCTCATACAAGTGGGAAAAAAAAAGTATCGGAAAAGCACCTGCATCCACATTCAACTGTCCTCGTACGAACGCAGATGTTGCGGCGAACAAATTAGAATTATTTTTACGAATAAGGAGAATTGAATCACGAATACGGAAACAAATTCTCGATACGTGGCATCGCGAAACGAAGTACTCGTATAGCAAAAGGACAAGACTGAATCCGTTCCTCACCGTCTCAATTATACCAATAGTTTTCTCGCTCGAGTTCTCTCTCAATTCAGACAATATTCACCGGCAGCAAATTCAATCATTTGGCAGAGGTTAATGTCTGAAAACGAAGAAAGTCAATAAGATACACTGTTAGTTCACCCACACCATCACACCTAACACTTCCAATCTGAAATTCGATGACAAACTGACAGCACCAAATTCGAAAGTGTTTTGAGACGAACAAGATACTAGGGTGGTCCTTATTTGGCGACTTTTGAATTTAAAGATGCACACCTCAATTGTCTGAAAGGTTTTTAAAAAATGAGAGTGGTATGAGCAGGGTGTCCACTCACAACTTTTCTTCAAAAAAATTGAAAAAGTGACCAAAATTTCAAGAGTTTTAGTCTCTTGGGTATCACTTTTTGTGGGACTGCGTATACTGTTCTTAGGGACCGAGTCCATGGATGGAGAGTGTTGGACGAACCGTCTTTACCGGATCACCGATACATTCAATACCAGATCCGGGCACCTAAGGAGGAACAAAGAGCTATTAGGAACCCTAGGAAAACAAACTGGGGAAGCTTCAAGAATGACTTAGAAAGACTGACAAGTTACAACTGGCAAAACGAATTCAGAACGTGGACGACCTGGAAGCACAAGCCAACATACTGGATGGTGCACTCAGGGACGCCTACGAGAAGAACTGTGAGCCTAAGATAATAAAATTACGTAAAACCATCTGGTGGACAGCAGAGTTGGGGAAACGTAGGAAAGACACTCGAAGAAGGCTGAGGGCTGCACTGAAAAATAATACACCGGCTTACAGGGAATTATATCATGAGGCCCAAAAAGCATATAAAAAGGCGGTAAAGCAAGCCAAAACAGAGGGGTGGAGACGTTTCTGCGAATCTGTAGAAAAGATACCGGAGACGGCATGTCTGCAAAAACTTCTCAGTAAGGAAAGGTGGGTGGAAGAGGGGCCGCTCGAACTCCCGACAGGTGGTTTCTCCACCACCCCGAGAGAGGCAATAGAGCACCTCATTCACACGCACTTTCCGGGAGCAAAAATTATGGAAAACACACAGCCGCAACCAGGAGCCGACTGTGTGCAAAAAGGAACAGATTGGGAAACGGCGAAGGAGGTGGTTACACCAGACAGGGTATGTTGGGCGGTAAACACATTCTCGCCGTACAAAGCACCGGGCCCAGATGGAATCTACCCAGTCTGCCTACAGACAGGATTAGAGACCATAATGGAAACGTTCATTAGGGTCCTCAGGGCATCATTAGCCCTATGGCACATTCCAAAATCGTGGAGGGGTGTGAGAGTGGTGTTTTTTCCTAAACCAGGCAGAGACCCCAGCAAGGCCAAATCCTACAGGCCGATAAGTCTCTCATCATTCATGCTAAAAACCTTGGAAAGGCTGATAGACAGGCACCTAAGAGAGGTTACCCTGAAAAGATTCCCACTAAATGAGAACCAGCATGCATATAGGGCAAGCAAATCAGTAGAGTCATCACTGCACTCACTTTTTACAGCAATTGAGAGAGGGATGACTGGCGGAGATTATGTCCTGGCAACATTCATGGATATACAGGGAGCGTTTGACGCGACCTCTCATGAATCCATAGAAACAGCCCTGAGGGAAAGGGAAGTGAAAGAAAGCTTAATAAACTGGATTGTATCTATGCTAAAAGGCAGGGAGATCCGGATAACATACCAACAAGAACGTATCCATGCAACTACCATCAGGGGCTGCCCACAAGGGGGAGTACTCTCTCCCCTACTGTGGAGCCTGGTGGTGGACAGCTTGCTGGAGGAGTTAAATGGGCAAAAAATATACACACAGGGCTACGCTGACGATTTGGCTGTGGTGGTAACCGGCAAATTTCCGGGAACCATCGCGGAGATAACGCAGTGGGGACTCCGATGCGTGGAAAAATGGGTTATCGATAAACCCGGACAAAACGGAGATCACTCTTTTCACTCGTAAAAGGAAAGGCAAGGAGTTGATCAAGGTGTAATACAAGGGAAGACCGTTAGCCCTCACAGGAAAGGTGAAGTACTGAGGAGTATATCATGAGGAAAAACTCTCCTGGAGGGATCACGTTTCAGATAAAATAAGAAAAGGGATTGAGGCTCTTTGGGCTTGCCGCACCTATGTCGGCAGGACCTGGGGACTCTCTTCCAAAATGATGCACTGGATATATACCGGTGTAATACGCTCCAGAATCACATATGCGGCCATTCCGTGGTGGGGTCGGGTCCACCTGGCCAACGTCAGAGAGGGCTCGCGTGCGTGATGACAACGGGGGCAATGAGTACGGTGCCGACAAAGGCACTAGAAAGGCTCCTGAACTTGCCACCACTTCACACTGCTATAGAAGCAGCGGCGATAATGGGGGCTTATCGTCTGGGTCAACCAAACCTTCGGGCCCATAAGACAGGCCACGGAAGGATATGGGAGATGGCCGAGACGATAGACTAATGCTTTGGGACAAATGCTTTGGGATGCCAAAGGATAGAATTGCGATGGAACACTTTTTTGACAAACCATACCGTGCGCTGATACCCACACGGGAGGCTTGGGGAAAGAGGTGGCCAAGCATTCTAGGAAAAGAGGAGAATGTGTGGTTTCCAGATGCCTCTAAGCATGACCAAAGGGTAGAAATCGGAATCACGAATGCAAAAGGCGCTGACAACTGTTCAGTGGCACTGGGCGAGGGCGTCACTATCCTCCAAGCGGAGATAATGGCGATCACGGTGGCCATTGAGAGAAGCCAGCAGAAGGGCCTTGTTAATAAGCAGATCTATATCTGTACAGACAGTCAATCAGCTATCAAAGTACTATCGTCACACCAAACTACATTCCTGGTAGTGGCGGAGTGTGTTAACAAACTATACACCCTTGCCCAGGAGAACCGGGTCACCGTACTATGGACACCGGGACACTGCGGCATAAAAGGGAACATGATCGCTGGCAAGCTAGCGAAGGAGGGCACCAAAAAGGAACTGGCAACGCCCAGGCCGTGTCTTCCTGTAACATACAGCGTCATAAAATCCAAAGTAAAGGCCTGGATAAGCAAGCAGACGGAAATGCACTGGCGGTTGGCCAGTGGCATGAACGTCAGTAAAACACTGATAGGGGACACCCCCAGTAAGTATGCCAAGTTTCTATTAGGGCTTGACAGGAAACATGCAAGGCTCATGGTCGGACTACTAACCGGTCATGGGGCCACAAAACACATGTGGTATAAAATAGGAGTGGTAAGAAGCGGCTCCTGTATATAGGTACTGTGGAGAAGAGGAAGAAATCTCGATCCATATCATATGTCGGTGCCCAGCAATAGCCGGGACAGGACGCGAAGCATTGGGGCTAGAATATCCAGCATCCAGTGAAGTCAAAGGGATAGAGCTAAGTAAAATACTCACTTTGGCTATAAAAGTGAGGCTACTGAGCTGATCCTTAACAGCAACTTGAGGAATAGTGCAATGGACTGCAAAGTCTGAGCGCTCGGTGCATGTAGCGCCACCTCACACACAAATGTAATGTAAATACTGTTAGAACAAAATTCTAGCTCAAAATCGAATATTCAAAATTAAAAAAAAAAACAAAAAACGATCAAGTATATTCATAGCTGTAAGATGTCAAACTTTCAAGCATTGCAAATTAATCGGCTGCAATGCTGCAGATTGCAGCCGCGCAGCAAAGATCGAGATCAATGTCTTGGTTGGAACGGATCATATTGGAATGATCCGATTCACGATCCGGATCGTGAATTTGATTCGTGACCCGCGATTCGAATCACATGTTGATAAAGAGATCCGTGATCCGGATTGTGAAACTGTCGTGATCCGTGATTCGGGTAGTTGAAATGTTGAAAAGATTTGAGCAACGGATCGACACAGAATGCTAAAAAGTGGAAAATTCGAAAGAAAAAAGCACTAAAAAAAAATAGTAAATCTGAAATTTGAAACAAAAGTTTTGATTAAAATTTCAGGATTTGACTTGATTCAAAACAGCGATTATGAAACATAGTGTTATTATACGAGATTTCATAAAAACACCTACGCAAACTGGTAAATGGGAATGTTTTTTCACTCTCCTGTAAAATTTTCCAAAAAGGACTTGGCAGGTTTTGGACTTCGTCCTCCGTCGGCTATATTTATGTTTTGCTTTTGCAAGGAAAGGAAAAATGATCCGGGATCCAAATTTTTATGTGAACGATAATAAGAAGAAGTTAACAGGTTTTATTTAAAAAAAAAATCAATTTTTAGTAGGAGTTAGCAGGTCAAGAATTTTTATTCAAATTTGGAAAGAAATTCACGCATTCGAAAAACACAACAAATAAAATCGCGGCTTTAACTTTTTTAGGTTTTTTTTTCTTTCGAATTTTCCATTTTTTGGCATTCCGTGTCGATCCGTTGCTCAAATCTTTTCAACATTTCATGTTTGCAACGATCCGAATTACGAATCATCACAGTTTCACAAGCCGGATCACGGATCTCTTTACCGACATGTGAATCAAATTTACGATCCGGATCGTGATTCGGATCATGTGGACCACTGAACTTGACTGTGACCATGAAGAGCTAAATCATTCTGATTGCATTCACGCAATATGCACAACTGAATTGAACTAAGAACTGAACTGAAATCAAGTTCTGTGTTGGTCGGAATAGGATGGGAGAGCCAGCCAACAAACATTTACATGTCAACAACAACAATAATAATAATAATAAAAACTATCATGCACAAATTTGAAAAATAATGTGTAGAGTAGGATACTTTTCAACCCCGATTCATGTTTCAAAAGAAATACTTTGGTCTAAAAATTACTGATCACTACTGAACAAAATGAAATTTTTTGTTTGCACAACGCATTGAAGGAGGTGATTCTTGAGTACTTTTCAACGCTGAATACAGTGCCGTCGGCCGTTTTTCTCTATCACGTCTAGTTTTTCTGATCAAAAACTATAAAAAATTCAACTAAATGTGTTCAAAAAGAGGTTTAGGAACTGAATGTGGTCATACTGATTCGTGTTGTTGTGTGTTGCGGTCGTGTGTAGTGGTGTGTATTCCGTCTGTTTGTTTTCTGTTATTGTGGTTTGACAACAATGATCTTATTCCGATGCAAAAACAAAATGGAAACGAATTTCAGTCGTTCAGAACTCCGAATTGTGACGTGATAGAGAAAAATGGGTCGCAGTATCGTGTTCAGCGTTAAAAAGTACCTCAGAATCACCTGTCGAAATGCATTGTGCAAAATAGTTGTTCAGTAGTGTAGTCAGTACAATTTCAAACAACTCTGTACAAATTTGTGCAATTTTGTACAATTTCATACAATTTTTTAGCAATTTTGTACCGTTTTACTTTGTACAATTTTGTATTTTGTGCAATTATTACGTACAATTTTGTACAGTTTTATTTTGTACAATTTCGTACAATTTTGTTCAATTTTATAGAATTTTGTACAATTTCTTTCACAAAAAACTGTACAAAATTGTACAAAATTGCACACAACTGTACAAAATTGTACAAAGTTATACAAAATTGTAGATTATAGTACAAAATTGTACAAAACTTCAAAAAGTTGTACGAAATTATACAAAACTGTACAAAATTACTGAGGTCTGATCAAACTTAATCTAAAATTAACGACCTTCGAATAATCCTAGATACGCAATTTTGATGGTTTGCTTTATTTTCGACGTCAAGTCAATTTTACTCATTTCATGGGTAAAATTTAGATTTCGCATCCTGAATTGGAGCCAAACCGAGAATCTGGTAAGATCTTAATCAGACACCCAGAAAACCACCTAATAGTTTGATAGTCATTTCCTCCATTTCAGGGAGGAAATTTGGTGTTTGGAGCCAGAGTGTAGACCAACTCGAAAATCTAATAAGATATTCAGTCAGCAACGATCCAAAAGAATTTACGTTGATAGTTGACTCGATATTTTCTCGTTAGCAGTTTCGAAGTTGGTGGCGGGTTCTAGCTTTCTTTCGAACGAGAGGGAAATTTTTCCGTCCCCAAAAGAAACTAGATTTTACCAACAGAAAATACGCGTTGGCCCCACATTAATCTAAAGTAACATCCTGTGTAAAAATTGCGTGTAAGGTCCAAAGATGAAAACGTGAAAGGTTTTTCTATAGGTACTAATACCCAACTTTTGAGGGGGTCAGCTTAATTCGAGCAAAAAATTTTTGTTTTTCATTCCACCCTAATCTACGCCTTGTCAAGATCAATTGCCTACTTACCCAGTGAAATGATGTACTTTAAGACACCCCATTTATATTTTACAGAAAATGTTCGCTAATAAAGAAGAAAGTTTTCAGTTTCATCTTCACTGACCACATTAGAAAACCTATAATTCGATATCTGAGTCAAACTTCTAACGATTCAAACCTCGTCCACTTTCTCCGGTCCACCAATTTTCACTTTTTAATAGAAATATTGTCAACAATAAAGTCAACGACCCTGGAAATCTAATATTCGATGTACATCTTGCACTTGAACTCAAGCTGACCGATTCTCCGTGCTTAAGGTCCACAAATTTCCAAGGGAGAATAAAAGTAATATAACGAGTAAAACTGAGGTCAATCACCACGAATACAGTACACGCGATATCCCAAGTTCAAATGTGGCTCCGGAATATCTCAATAGTTTCACGTTCGGGGGACGGAGAGGAGAAAAAGAACAAAAATATGCCATAGAGTTAAAAAGTATGGGGTTAGGGAAACGATATTGGTGAAAATTGCGGCCTTGGATGTGGCAAAAGTTAGTTCAAATATGGAAGAAGATCGAAGTGTTTGAACTTTGGTGTTACCGAAAAATGAACGGAATTAAATAGCCCGGAAAAATATCAAATAAAGAAGTACTACGCAGATTAAATATGAAGGAGGCAGTGCTGGTTAAGACTCTCGTCAAAAACAAGGGAAAATATCTACAGGAAAGAGCAGAGAAAACAACGAACTCATTGCTAAAGCTATACACGGAAAAATTCTGGAGAAGACTTCTAGAGGAAGAAAACGAATGAACCTGCTGAATGACAGTATATCCGAACTCATCAAATAATTTTTATTGTGCTTCAGTTGTTATTGTTGCTTTGTTATTGATGTACTAATTGTCATACGTTGAAGGCAACCTCTAATGGAGAAGCCAATAAATAAATTAAAAAAATATATATAAGACCGAAATGCCGGAATTTTCACCAGTATCTTTTCCCTACCCCATACTTTTTCAATTCTAGCAAATTTTTATTCTACCCCCCCCCCCCCCCCGGAAAAGACTGATTTGGAAACTGTAATTTTCTATCATAATTTACGCCATATAGGGAGTGTGAAAATAAGTATGATCATTCTTATGACGAAAAATCCGATGCAGAACAAATTTTGCAGGAACTCCCTGTCCCCCACGAAAAAAATCACAGTTGAGCATGGTGAGATTTTCAATGTTTCTCAGAGGACCACTACAAACAATGTTCAGCAAATTCCCGCTTTCCATTATTGAGAAAGTTTCTGATTATTCGCGTACATTAATATGACAGACCTGAATAAAAGTAATATTTTGAAGAATGTAACTTGGATCGGAGGGCGGCCAATTAAAACACAAAAACCGGTAGCGTTAAAAGTTTTTCGCAGCACGCTAATCCCGATTTGCCGGAAGCAGTTGAAATTTTGTTTCTTGCGGAGTTATTCAAGCGGTTTGATGGGGGCGCCCGAGGGAGTTTCACCTCATGGTTCGTAAGTCGATGCGTGTACACCGACTCTCACACCTCGACTACCATACAAAGAATAAAAAGGAGTTGCATGCTTTGTGGAACACGTTTACATAATTTTCCATAGCGCTCGAGGTCGAGGCGCCGAGCGACTCAAAATATTCCTAATAGTATTACTCAATGCAACTCACCGGAAAAAATTTCCAGAAACTTCTCCACGCCGTAGTTTCCCGGAAATCGGTACGACGGATCTTGAACCGAGTGTACTTTGATTCTTTTAATCATGAAGCTGATATTATCCGGCTTACCATCCTGGTTAAAATCTGTAAGTCGAAGTGGAGGCGCAAACCCCAACGGTATTATTAAATTTGCCGTTCGCTTTCCCCCTCGTCGATCTTCGACTTTCGAGAAAAGCGGATTTTCACTTACCGGTGTTTCTGTAAATCGAATTAACCCTCTGCACGTGTCTCGTCATCACCTCGATACAAGTTTCTTCCGTGCCGTATTTCTCGAAGAATAAATGATCCGCTTGCAGGTACAGCATGCAAGTGGTTTTCCTCGGATCCACCACCGTACGTTTACGAGCATGTTGCTCCAAACTGTCATCGCTGGTTATTATTAAATTTGCATGAGATTCTTCCGAGCCACTGCCGATCAATATTTTCGGATTTGATTTGTGTATGATGCCGGATGGTGGCAAATATCCTTTCGAATTCTTGGTCACATTCGTCAGCTTATACACGGTGTCGATGATGCCCGACTTGGGACGCCAGTGTTTGCTACTCGATTCTTGGACGCTGCCGTTCGACACTTTAAATTTTTTGTTCAACTGGTCGTCGTTGAACTCGTAATGTCTGCTCTCCTCGTCGTACGGTTTCTTGTTACCACTCGCACTCATCTCAGACAAGTTAACGAAGTCTAGATCGTAATACGCGCCGTCCGAATTGGCCGGATTCGCGAAGTCGACCGCATCCCGTTCTTGGTTGACCGACGAATGCGAGCTGAGCAGCGCCGCCTTGTTGGCGTGCGAAAGGACATCACGCTGGTCACTCGAGGACGGATACGAAAGGGTACGCGATTTTTGATTTTCAGATGAAAACAGATTCCTGAACTTGGGCCAACTATGGTCGCAATCGTCGTCGGAGGCGACGCCACTGTCATCAGGAGTCAATTTTCGAAGCTCGTCGTTGAAATGCTTTAAAAAGGAACTATCGGTAGCGGCAGATTTGGGCAAGAAGCTCTCGTTTTGGTTTCTCTTGGACTGGGCTGCCTGCCTTCGTTTTCGCTTACTCCTGTGCGCAATTGTGTTCAAATCGGTGGGCTTATGCTTTGTTTCGGAATTGGAAATGGCACACAGTGACGTGGACGGATGAACTACGTCCGAGACTTTGTACACGATTGTGTGCGCGCTGTCTGGCTCGACCGCTTCGCGGTACCTGGTGACTGGCTCGACGTAGAATTCTTCGAACTGCGTGGTAATGGTGCCGTCAAACAAGCCGTCTCTGGTGATGATGCCGCGTACCTTGGTCCTTTCATCATCTGCAACAGAAATTATCACCAAAATGAAATTAGATTCACGACTCGATAAAGTACATAGTATTTTGGGTTAGGCGGACTGTTACGTTCGCAGTGGAGCTAAAACATATTTCGGCGTCAGAAATCAACAGAGACAACGATTTTGAATTAACAGTCAGCTAGCCTCACGATTAGAGATGGCAAAACTCGATTCGATTCGATTTAAATCGATTATTTCCATTAGAAATCGAAAATATATTAAATCGATTTACTTTCTGAAAAAAACTCGATTTAATGTTTACGTGATAAACTACGCTAAGCGACATAATAATCAACGATAGACTACGTTCAGCGGCACAGTTATCAATGATACAATGTGCTAAGCGGCAACATCAATTATTAGACTATTCTAAGAGACATGAGAATGAAAAACTTTATTTTAAATCGATTAGTTCCAGAAAAAAATCAAATCAATGAAGAAAAAAAAAGAGCTGCTATAACTTACGATTATATAAACTTCAAAAAAGAATCTCATCAATTGTTGATCCTATGAAAAATGGTTATTACTGAATTTATAGATATCAAAAAAATAATGTAGCTCTTAGCTCTTTGTCATCAAAAATACCTTAAGTCTTATGATTTGCAAGATAGAATATTTTAAGGGAATTCGTCTTCACGCACTTTGAGTACCTCTGGCTCCCGACCAAACTGGACCATTGAACTCATCTTTAAATCACGTTGGGGTTGTAACAGTCCATCATAAAAATTTCAGCCGAGTAGGTCACTTACAGATGACTAGAGCGCCGTACAATGGCACTGATCCCAGAATACTCACTCATTTTGGTCCTCCACTCCCTCCCGAATGGCCCGATTAGACTCCTAAAACCTCGACCATTGTTTCCTCATCGCAGACAATACTTCAAAATTTGATTTCCTAAATGAATTAAAACTCTCACTATTGCCAGATAATAGGTCTTGGATCAATAAAAAAATAAATAAATAATAATAATAATAATAATAATATAATCTCGTAAAGTCGAGATACATTGAATGCCGGGGGCTACTTCAAACAGTCAAACCAAAAGTGGGTACATCTTATTTTTTCACCTTGTTATTTTAGGACGTGTGTACTTGGTGTGAGAAAGTTATATAGAAACTTTCATTTTTCCCGCGTTCCTTCCGTACTAGTCCGTCCCAAAAGTTGGTGAATTTCGTCGGTGTGTACACACACTGAACGAGAACTGTGCGGCGAGCAGGCCATTTTGTGATAAGGGTGATAACAGCTATTATTTCATTTATTTCATTTTAGGGTGTTTGCCACGCGCAGCGCTGCAAGCACCCTATTGCAATCGAATTTTCATCATTTCTTTAAATACGAGTGAATTGTTTACAGATCATAGTTCAGTTTTGGTTCAGTTTCATGTTCCGTCAACTGCTGCTATCTATCGGTAAGTCGGTCTACTATGATCAATATTTCCTCTCGGTACGAATGCAACTTGAACAGATGAAAATAAAAGATTCTCATTCTGGGGTATACTTGTTTTATCGCATAGACGTTGATACTGTGTCTGAATATTATATTCAAAGCTTCAAAATTTCAGATTTGGTTTTGTTTCATCAATAGTCAATACCAGTGTAGGAAGTTAGCGCAATAACACCTTTTAAAGCTAGTCACTGAATGCAGTAAAATTCCCATATACGTAGCCAACAACATAGAATGTAGCAAACCAGGGACTGAAAGTCAAATGATAAAACAT
This sequence comes from Acanthococcus lagerstroemiae, assembly GCA_031841125.1. Classification (NCBI taxonomy): domain Eukaryota; kingdom Metazoa; phylum Arthropoda; class Insecta; order Hemiptera; family Eriococcidae; genus Acanthococcus; species Acanthococcus lagerstroemiae. Next base: position 28,397,984 of record CM063106.1, on the reverse strand, counting down.
CAACTTTCCGCTTTAATTTTAAACATAAAGACTTCGCTTTCGACTTTCAACTTTTCAATTTATTCTGACTTTCAGCTTTTGGCTTTCGACATTCATGAAAATCATTGGTCTTTAGCTTTAAGCTTTCAGCTTTCAGCTAGATTCCAAAAAATTATTGAAAAAATATATGTACTGAGTATAAAAACAAAATTTCAGTTTTAACTTTGTCTAGACATCTATCAGTTTTTGGAATTGGAATTTCAATCATATTAGAAATACGATACTTATATTTCCGGGAAAAGTTTTAAAAAGTCAAAAAAATAAAGATTTTGCTTCTGACTTTGAACTTTTCAATTCATTCTGACATTTAGCTTTTGGCTTTCAACTTTAGTCTTTTGGCTAGCTTTTAGTCCCAGTAGCGAACACCTTCTTACTACCTCGCTATCTGCGAAGTAGCTTGTTTCATTCTTACAAAAGTAAAAACGATTGAAGTGAAATAAGAGGGGTTCAATGAGAACAATTGCCAAACGTCGAATTCATACAAAATAGAATGATAACGTGCGTATTGCGCCTTGAACCGCTTTAGTGTGAATAGTCACACTCGCCACAACGCAGTCAAATTTGCAAACTTATTTGGGACAGACTATATGATAGTCTGTTCCAAATAAGAGTATCAAAAACTCTGAGACAGATCACAGACTAATGCGTTCACGAGTTCGATTTTGCAACCAATCACGTATTACTTCCTGAGTAGGTACATGCGCGGCGTCTTTACGGCATTCAGTGTGAATTTCTTACTTCCCTTTCCTCTGTTATACCACCACGTCTATGGGTTTTTGATACTCTCATTTGGAACAAACTATAAGCCACTGGGCACTTGAAGTAGGAATCCTTATCAGTTTTGTCTGGGAATATTTACATTTATTTGGGGACATGCGCGTTGTAGAAATTCATCGTGATTCTGCGTGGAAATTTATTGCCGCGAGATCGTCTACATACAGACAAAACTCGCTATAACGCACTTCAAAATTACGAAATTTTTGATGTAACGAAATTGAACACTCGGCCCTTCAAAAAAAACTCCCTACATCGAAGGAAAAGTACTCGGTATAACGAACTAAGAAATACCTCTTTTCAATTAAATTTTCTACGTATTTTATCGAAATGATTGTTCTGTTGCTTCTTGTTCAATGCTTTTCTCTTCCTCGATAAGAATATTGTGCATCAGAGGGACAAATTTTTCAAACAGAAGAAAATTACTGAATTTTATACCAAATAATAGAAAATAATGTACCTACCTACGATATAAACATGTCAAAAGAACCTCGATTACAAAATTTGTTTTCATCCTTGCTACGTCGTATTTTTTAAATTAAAAACTCCTCGCTATACCGAATTTTCCCCTTCAGCCCTTCGGCTTCGCTATAGCGAGTTTTGTCTGTATGAAAGTTGTCTTTCAACTTTTTGCAGTAACTGATACTTCTTATGAATTAGTACATCGTCTGTCATCGAATGCCGTGAAGTTAAATTTTCAACGTTAAATAACAATGCTGTATATTACACTACACAACAGCATAAAAAACAATGGGATGAAATTATATGATTTTGGCTGTATTTTGAATGCTGAATACGATGGCATTGACCATTTTCCTCGAAACCTCTCGTTTTCCATATTCAAAATTAAAATTTTATTAAAATTCTCACTTTTTATATATTTTTGTCATCCAGAAATAGCTACACCGATACGGATAACTAATTAACTACACTGAACGCGTATAGTTGTTCGATCAATAGTATCATTTTGATGATACGAAAATTTGCATTCAGGAGACGAGATATGGGGGGGGGGGAAGAATGAAAAATAATCAAAAAATTAGTATCGGCACATATGGAATCATATATTCTCACGTCATTGTTTTTTTTTAAATCTCAAATTCTTGTGTAGTGTGTTATTTTTCTGAGTGGGGCTACATTGAATAGTTCCACCTATGTAATTAACAATTGGTTTTAATGGAATGAAAAGTATTTTTTGTTGCAGATTATTTGCAAATATGGTTCAAAAGTATAAGAAACCGGAAGGTCCACACGAATATACCGTAATTAAATTTAAAGAATTTTACGGAAAGCTTGCTTAGCGTTATAGAAGGCTGAAGTTTGTTATTGAGGGAAAAAAAAGTTTGTTTTGTGAATGAGGTTTCTGAATTGTTTTCTCTATCATTTTCTGCAAATATTCAAATAACGTTATTTTTCTAATGAAATTTTATTGATTTTCCCTCTACTTCTTGATTGACTTTTATGAAATTTCACATAGAGTTTTTAAAAGGTATTATTTTGATTTTTACTGTCGATGAGTTCTCATACAACAGGCGGGAAAAAGCGTTCAAAAAAGTCCATAACTGAGGTAACTTTGAACGTATCTTTTATACTGAGATGTATATTTTCACAAACAAGTTGTAAGATGTTCCAAAACATAACCTGACAGAGAGAACTGGACTTGAATTGTAGTCACTCACCAAGTGAAATATAGCACAATACAGCGTAAAATGTTCAAAATAGCCCCACTTTACACAGGGTGTCCACTTTTTCCGAGGATAAAATTCCCTGACTTTTCCAAATTTTTTAAATTGTTCCATGGTTGTTGCTTTTGATTTCGCATCCTTTTATCGACTTTGTTTTGCAGCGCATCTCTGCAAAGAAGACGTTTTGTCACAATAATGTTCGAAATCTCACCATGATACATCAGTGCATCATACACTTGTCTCTGACCCACAGGACAAACTTGAGAGAGATTTTCAATCAAAGTCTCATTGTTTACAGAAAACCCTCTTTCAGCAAAAGCGTTTCCATGTGAAAGAATCAATACCACCTTGAGGAAATTAATCACAGGAGTAAATTCAACTTCATTAGTCAATTACACTCAACCAAAAATCATCAAGTCTTTGTCCTGAAAAATTCTGCATTTTTTGTTCAAATAAGGGTCTCTTCCAAATTTCAATCAAGTTATTTGCCTAGGAGACATAATTATCCGAATTTAAAAAAAAAAGAAAATGTTCAATTGCGTCTGACAGAGAAAACTACACAATACTTTCATATCATAAAATTTTCTTGAAAATTTCCTGAATTTTCCCTGACTTTTAGACTTTCCAGGAAAGTGGCCACCCTGTTACAGTAATTAAATGAATAAATACAACTAGGCGATCTTGTATTACAGCATAATGTCAGAATTCGTTACCCTTCGTTTGCCTAAAAAGAGCCAATGCTTGTCTGTACCCATGCACAGGTGGATTTATTGGAAATGAACCACAACGATTGCTCTTAAAAGAGGTTCAAAACTAACCTAATTCGTTTAGAAAGACTAAATATGACCTGCAACGATTAAGAGAAATTGCGGAAAATGTCGCACCATTCCTGTCAAAAATGATAAAAATTGACCCAATCCGACTAAATTTGGTTACAAAATGAGTCAAAAATAAACGAGAGGTCCGTCTTGGCCGATCCTAGTTTTTGAAATACAGCCCAAAACGTGAAAAGTAGTCAAAATATGGATTATTTTTTGTTGTCGATTCAGCATCTTAGGACCTTCCTTTTTCAGATGCAAGTAGGTTTAGAGCCTGAAAGTAGTGAAATGGGTAGAAAAACTGCAATTGTACCGAGCAACTCCCAATATTGAAAAAGGTCCGACTTGGCCGGTTATTCTCCTAATGAACGGCGGCTGGGAGGGAATTTGATCGAGTGGTAAGGATAGGATAATAATGAAAAACAGTGTAGACTCCTTCGGAACGTATAATATACCTTCTCCTATCATTGAAATCGTGTTAAACGGTTAGCGTTGTAGCGCGCAGGGTTTAAAAACTTTAAACGCGTTTTCCTCGACTTTAGGTTTTTTGCTGTCCCGCCTTCACGCTGTTATATCTCCGCGAGTTTTTAACGTACTGAGCTTGTTCTGGTTTCATTGGAAAGAGAATTTATTCCTCTGCAACTTAGTACTCATAACTCCATACCGACCAAGTGGGACCTTTCGTTTAGATTTGACACAAATATCAGAAGTGACCAAATTTGATAGAAACGTCAGAATTGAACCAAAACTAACCCAACATGACTGACCAAGAACGATCAAAATTGACGAAAAACCGACTGAATCAGAATAAAATGACCAATAGAGATCATATAAGACCAAAGTAGTTCAAAAAGCCAAATCTGATCAAAATTCAACGTAACTGAAGACGATCAAGAGCGAACGAAGTTGTTCGACTAAAATGGACCAAAAACGGTCAAAACCAACTGAGATCAAAAATATCTGAAACTCTCAAAAAGACCAACATATGAAAAATACTAGGTATGCACGGGCAACTGAAATCAAGAATTAGACACATTGGCTAAATGACTAAAAGAGACAATAACCACCGCACATAACAAAAAACAACAAAAATGACTAAACTGGCTCAAAAACGAACAAAAAAAAAACAGACTAAAACTAGCCATATTTGATGAAACAGGATCGAAAATTACACGATTAATAACAACTCAGATCTGATAAAAACGGTCAAATATAAGGAAATCTCACTCAAAATTGACCTAAAATAACGCAATTTGTCCATACCAGACTAATATGGACCAAAATGAATCGAGAAAAACTAAAACTAGTCCAATTTACATACACAGCCGAAGTCAATAATCGGATTTTTTCAGAGAATCTGCAAGTGAGCCCCCCTACTCTATTACTCTGTTCTGCTACCTTAGCACAGAAATTCTTGTTACATTATTTTGGATGACGAGTGCAAGAGTGTTCCGAAGGGAAAGTGCGGGGAGGGGGGCGTCTTCCGACTTAGGAAATTCAGTAAAATCGATTTTCAATGGGTGAAGTATCAAAAATGTCAACTTTTTCTATACAATGTTCGTCAGTTGGTAACATTTCTGAAGTCTTATTGTTTTGCTTGCTTATTGTTTTTCAAAATGCTAATTAGTTGGCAAAATCAATTTTCTTCCATCCTTCCGAGAGAGCTGCTTCGTTCCAACCCTAGGGAGCAGCCAATGAGGCACCCACTACCCGCTGGTGCCGTTTGAAAAATTCAAATCTTCCTGTTCAACTCCTTCCCAACGGATGTTTCTATATCGAGAACATATTGTGCTAACTTCGTTACAGGGACGTGGTCAAGAGATTATAATAATGCAATCAGAATGATACGGTCATAGGATTCGTTTCGGGATTATATTCATCCGGATTTAAAACACGATCGATTTCCGCTAGGCCAAAATTAAAAATATCGTGCGCCGAACGGTTCCGTTATTTTCGAAATCAAATGAGCGTGTGATGGTTTTTATTTTGTTATAATATTTTTCAAGGCCGTTGTTCTTTTCTTTTCATTCGTTTCAAATACAATCTAGTCACCAGTTTCAGCAAACCATGTCGAGCGTACAGAGCTAACCCGGACACACGTGCGGAATTTCATGTATTTGTATTCCATCTGTAGACTGCACCACAAATGTGCGTTATGCGCCAGCGATTTCGTAATTGAAAAACAATCATGGTTTGTATTGATAATCTCGGCTGGTACTATAAATTGATACGTCGCGTTATACAACCGCACGAGGTAGATAGACGCTGAGGTTGGATAAAGCTGTCGGGATCGTGTGCCCGTAAATTTTGTATCGTAGGTATCACGACTGCCAGTTGTGCACTCACCAGAAAATACACGATTCGAATGTCTGATTTTGATTGCCATTTGCCACGAAGAATGAATAACGCCTTACAGTCGTATACACAATACGTCCTTTGAAAACTACAGGGAGTAGAGATGCAGCATACAATATAACTTTTCTGGGTTTAAATGGAATCTTCTGGAGAATTTCTAATCGTACGGTAGACAACTGTCAGCATTTCCTGCTGATCAGTAACTGGGTTACAGTTCCTCATCGAGTCCTTGTACCCACCGCAGGCTTGATGATGTCGTGTTTTACAACTCCGCAAACCCTTATATGGTCTTTTTGACACTTGAGCACAATCCGTCGAATTATTTTTCGGGTGTGACCGAAGTTCCAGGACAGATTATTGGTCATACCCCATTTAGTTCTGGTGTATCCAAATCTTCCCTTCCCTCGGATTCGAATGGGCTGTACGGCTCTCTGATCATAATAGATCCCGATTTTGTTTTCTATATATTATCTAAGGAACCCTGTCGAGAAGGAGGGGAAAGGGGGGAAATACTCTGGGTCTGGACTTTCAGGAGGGCCTGATATTTTTAAAAGACCTGAATTTTAACGCTTACGGCTACATTATACTGTACATCAAATCAGTAATCCCTCCTTACACCATGAAAGAAACTTCTTACCCTATAGCTTATAATTTTTTCCTATCTGACAAAATAAAAAAAAGAACTGGAAGGAGGGGGGCCCGTGGAAATCCCCCCAGGCCCTTTTTTTCTCTCTACAGGGCTGTATCTAAACCGTAAGATTCTTGACCATTTTTCAAAACAATATTAGTGAATATTATTAGTCAGAATTTGAAGCTATTTAGCATATTTCTTAGCAAAACATCTGGCAGTTTCTATAAAAAGAGGTAACTTAGTCGATCCGACGAATTTTGAGTTACAGACAGTACGTAATGGAGGAATGAATGCCAATTCCAACGAGCTATCGGCGAGATTTGTAGCGTTTTTTGTTCCGGAGATACAAGCGGTCAAAAATGAGTATAACGAGAACGCGCGAAAACACGTTTTTGGGAAAAACGCGTTTAAAGTTAGACACACCTTTTTCTCCCACTCCGTCAAGCGGCCCTAACTCGCCGCGGAATCACGTTACCAGCCACGATGAGGGCTTGTTGGAAAGGTAATTTTTCGCTCTTCTGCGTGGTAACAATTCAGAATATCGGACTTATTTGTGAGCTCCGAAAAACCAGGAAGAAGCGAATGCTGACATTCGCATTCTTTTCTCGTTCTTTCATAATTCTCTTTCTCTCTCTCCCTCTTCTCTCTCATGCGTGTAAATTTCGTCTCTTCGTTACTGCGACGTTTTTTCTATAGAAATCAACCAAAATCTCAAAATTGATTTTTTCGACCAAAAAATTGTGTATTTCTTTTTTTGTGTTTTTTGAAACTTCAATCAATCGACAAAGTTACCCCTTTTATAGAAACCGCCACATATGACCAAATTGAAATTTAATTGAAAATTTATTTGTGTTCTTTGCAACGTTCTTTGCAATAAGTCGTTCGTTATTATTTGATTATTTAGTTTCTTCAAAGTTTTTGTTTGCAGTTAGCATGTTTTTGAATTTTTTTTTTTCTTATGGAAATTCTGTTCAAGCGTGAAAATTATCTGGAAAAAGGTCATACAAAAGTAATGCAAAGGTCATGTTATTAGAAAATTCGTATTTGGTGGATGCGTGTATTTTCTCTTTTCTTCCCCCCCCCCCCACTGATCAAAATACCCATTTTTCCTCCCTCAAGTATCTCCATTTTGTGTTTGCTAAATATGAACAGTCTTAGTTCCTGATATAAATTGAATAAAGTGACCGGCTCAGAATAAAGATCTATAGTATGCAAAACGTGGTTTCGAGAAAAACGCGTTTGAAGTTAGGCAACACTGGCAACAGTGTTCCCCGTGTGTTCCCATACAATAACGAGCATTTAGCGTTCTGCCTGCAGTGTTACCGATTTACGGGAACACTGTTGCCAGTGTTGCCTAACTTTAAACGCGTCTCTCTCGAAAACGCATTTTGCACACTTTAGACCTTTTTTCTGAGCCGGTCACATTACTGCCTATTTCTGGTTCTCACAATTTCTTTTTGCACCCCCCCCCCCTCCTCCTATGGAAAAATCTTGGATACGCGCCTGCGTTACAGTCTATGTAAATAACAAAACTAGAAAAAATGTTCGATAATGAACGGGAATTTGGCGTAAGTTTTTGTATAGGTCCCCTGCATCTCACAGAAAAAGAAAAACTCTGAAAATCCGCATTTTCTATTTTTGTGCCCCTGACGTCAATTTTGCAAAAACATCGAGAATCATCAAATTTAAAAAGAAAACTATTTTTTGCATAACTACCGCAGAACTCACTGAAAGAATGGACGAGATGTCAAAATAGCCCTTCTCGCTGCTACTTATTAACACTTGCCGTTTAGGAGGAAATGTAGAACCGAGGTAATTTTTATAGGATCACCAATTTTTGACCTATGGTAATGCAAGTTATCACGGGATACCCTTTCCAACCATTGTACTTACCCATCACTAGAACGTTTTCTTTAGCTCCCCCCTCTCCCACACCCAGAATATCACGTAAGTACAGCATTGTGTTTCTCGTGTTTTATCCAATTTCTAGACTTCAATAAGGGAATTTTTGAAACTTGCTTAACCACAAAAAAATAACTAACCAATGGATAGCTAAGTTTGAAAACTACTAAATTCATTTTCGTATCTGTTTCCTCTCAGATATGCCCCCCCCCCTTCAGCGAAAGCGAGGGTCAAAAATTGCGCTTACGGCAATACGGGTATCGTGGAATTAGGTTTCAAAATTAATTTCCAGCTATCGTAAAAATACCAACACTTAGATTGTTGATAAGGGGGTAGAAACTTGGAAAAATTTGTAAGTTCAAGATGAGTATAGTTTCGTGGATTTTTGGGGTCGTGGGATTCGATTTTGACGTTAATTTACAGATACCATGAAAATTGAAGCACCTTGCGGAGGGGAGGAGAAATAGAAAAAAATATATACGTTCAAGATAGGTATATTGTCCCTTGGGTTCTTGAATTCGTGGCATTCATTTTTGACACTGATTTTCATCTGCTATGAAAATTGAAATTCAGGGTGGAGGGGGGATGTGTAGGCTACGGATTGATACTATTTCTTGATTTTTCGAGGTCACGGAATTCTGTTTCAACATTGCTGTCTAGCTCCAGTGAAAACTGATCTGGTAGGGGCTGGAAGTAGAAAACATATACGAGTACTAGATGAGTAACGTTCCTTTGGTTTTGGGGGTCGTGGAATTCGGTTTTGACATTGACTTGCAGGTACCATTAAAATTGAGGCCACCTAAGGGAGAAAAATAGAAAACAAAAAATAGAAAACAATTTGAAGGTTCGAGATAAATGTCGTTTTTTTGAGTTCTCGAGTCGTGAAATTCGATTTCGATATAAGCTTTAAGAGCAGGTCTTAAATTTGTACCTATATTTTAATTTAGATTTTGAATTTCTTGCATCAAATGACATGGAAATTCGCTGCTGAAAAAAGATTTACGCACATGTTTTTTCGTTTTTCCATTGTAGTAGACAGCAACATATCTTTAAACCGTTAACGTATCTCTGTCACACGGATTCATTTTCGTTTTTTTTTTTTTTCTTTAACCAAAATTTGGGTACTTTTTCGGCGTATTGCCACAATATCCCAGTGCGCCCTTCTCAGAACGTTAATTTTCAAAATAAGTAGCGCCCTTACCTACAGTATATGAAGTTATTACGGAGTCAAATTGGCAGAGAAATTCGAACTAGTATTTCAGAATGATATTCGGGCATTAAATTACACCGGTATCGTAACTTCAGTTCGCCATTTGGGAATTCGAAAACAATCTAAATTTGGATTTTCGTTCTAAAACCTGACGATCCATCTACAACGTCACTGTTCGCCTACGCGATTTACAGCAGCGGTTGTATATTGGATTTATGCTTAGACTACGTTATTAACTTGTTAATAACGATAAGAACCAAGAAACTCTCTCTGTTTGCTGGCACCATCGTAAAGTGTAAATAAGGTCCCTATCCCTGCTAAGTATAATTCAGGATTTAATTTCGGAAGTACACGTACGAATTTGCCGCGTATTGAAGGAGTAAGCTTCGATCCCTTGATAATTACTATACATGCAGCACTACAAGCAAGTAGGACTGCATGAGATGCATCGCCTGGTTGGGTAAAATGATATTCGTGTATGCGGAGTTTTGAACGCGAAAGTGTATACCATCTTGGAACAATGTAATTACCGCACCAATGGGTTAGGCATGGCAAAATATAAAAGAATGTAATCAATGATGTACACAACGCTGTCGGTTATCATAATAGCAATAATCAAAACACCCGGGATGCTGCTTCTGTTCGAACCTGTTCTGCGAACACGCACGAAATGACGGTTAGACTATCATTTGGAACCTTCAGTGGCTGCCAGCGGTGATGAGAGTCTCGATTGACAGCGTTGTGTATCCTAGTCGAGTGGCATTATACTTTGAAAAAATAACAAAGGCTTACTTCCAGTAATAATTATTACAGTTTTCCAAGGTTGGGTTGGAGAACAAATGTTAATTTTACGTGCTCGTCATTCAAACGAACACAATTTACCGAAGAATAGATGAAAATTTCAGTAACAGTTGTATACCATCTTCTAGCAGTAGTAGGAAATAAATTGTTTTCAGATCCTTGAGTCTTGACCGTGGACTGAGGAAGCTAGGTTCTTAAACCCCACCCTCGCTTAGCACTGCTCGGCAGGGTTTTTGTTCGTCTTCTGTCGCTATCGGTCTGTCGCTCATTGTCCGATATAAGTGGTTGACTGGCTAACTGTCCCTTTATCTTACTTTGAGTTAGTCATACAGATAAGTTAAATAAGTCCAGTAAGGCCCGGATCTCTAATAAGGCTCAATATACCAACCTTGCATCGCCATACGCCCCTCTATCATCGATCAACCTTGGCTATAAAGGCCGGTACAGACTAGCGCGCATCAGCTGCAATGCAACATGTAATGTAACAAGTAACGAACAACATTCGGGCGAATGCGCGCATGTATGGACGTCCATACATGCGCGCATTTGCCCAAATTTAGTTCGTTACATGTTGCACTGCAGCTGTGCAGCTGATGCGCGCTGATCTGTACCGGGTACAGACCAGCGCGCATCAGCTGCAGTGCAACATGTAACGTAACACGTAACGAACAAAATTCGGGCGAATGCGCGCAAGCATGGACGTCCATACATGCGCGCATTCGTCCGAATTTTATTTGTTACATGTTACATTACATGTTTGCATTGCAGTTGATGTGCACTAGTTTGTACCGGCCTTTAGGCTTCAGACTGCATTACAATGTACAGCAAAGTTGTTCATTTATGATGTGGCAACACTGTCCACTTGTTTTTATCATGATATCAGTCCGCCGTGGCAGGATATGACAGTTGATACTAAAGTGCTCCAATATGTTTTTTGTGTAACTTAAAGGATTTACTTTGAGTATGTCAAGATATTTTTCAATACTATTCAACTCCTCAATGCATAACTGTTGAAATTGCCTTCTACCAGCTTCCTAATTCAGGTACATATTTCTTTTGCAAGTTATTTTCTTTTATCCTCTTCATCAACTTCTTGAATTTTCTGAATGCATAAGTGCTACTTTTTTCGCGCACTTGCGTTTTTACAATTATTAATCAGATTTTCGTTTACTTGAAAGGTTTGTAAATTAACTTTATGAAGTGCACTATAATATTATGTACTTCGCCGAGTCATTAAAGAAGCTTCTATCATATATTAAAATTGAACCTGCGTTCAACATTCGCATTTCCATGGAAAAGTTATAAAATCTTGTTAAAGTATGTATTATTTGGAAACTTAAAATTCCCACAGTCTGATAAATCAAAAATAAGGTGTCCAGTCGATCATTACGCCAATCATAAGATGTACATTTAGATACAGTATGGTGGGGAAGGGAGATGAGCAAAACTCCAATAATTTCTCTTCGCAATATCTGCATCGCCTGAATTTATTTGTTTGAACTTGATCATCTCTGGCAACATAATGTCGATTCTCTTAGTTTGTGGTGACGATGATAAGATTATCAGTCTCACGACCAGTTTGATGCAGCTCTCCATGTCTCCCTATCTTGTGAAAGTTCTTTCATTTCGTAATAACCTAATAACACTTACATTTGACATCCTTGATTATCTGTTGAACATACTGGAATCTTTGTCGACCTACCCAATTCCTTCTTTCCATTCTTCCTTCTAACAGCAGTTATATCTTAATGTGTAATGTTTCCATAGGCGCCGACTTGGCATTATTTATTTATTTATTTTTTGGTGGGGGGGGGGCGCCCCCAATATTTTCAACTCAAAAATGGAAAAAGTACAACAAATTTCACCATCTGCAAATATCCGGTGTGTTCCAGAATGTAAGAAAATCAATAATTTTAAATTATTCAAAATAGTAAAATATGATAATTAATAGTATAATTTTGGCATCAAAGAAGATTGAAGACGACCATTCAAATTTTCAAAGAGAGGGATTCTCGACCACTCCTAAGACCCATGATAACTTTGATTATGTCCCCCCCCCCCAATATTTTCTATAAATCGGCGCCTATGAATGTCTCACTATTCATAACCTGGAGGGAAAAGCATGACAATCCTCGGACAACTTCATTTTTAAGAGAATATTTAGTCCTTATTACTGCAAAAGAGCAATGAGAAATTTCTTACGATCCTCTTTGAAAGCAAATGAATTAGTCTCAGCTTCACTTTCCTTGATTTCAAAAATTCAGTCGCTCCATATCCCTCATCAATTTTTACCAAGGATTTCAATTTACTTCTATCTTTTAAATCAACCGACAGTAAATTAGCATTTGTTGTATCTTTCATACATGTGATGCGATCTGAGAGAAATTACACAAAGTCTGCAGACTTCATTTTGTAGAAGAGCGAAAAACGAAAACAAGGTCGAAAATACCGCTTTCCGGTTTTTGACGGGAATCGATAGAAGTACACTTCGAAAACATGCCACAGAAATATTAGAGAATATGCTTCTAAGCTACGGTATGACGCAAAATGTGAAATAAGAAAAAGGTACATTAAGTCGGAAATGAGGTAGAAAACTCAGCGTGGTTCACGTGCAACGCTGTCAAAAATGGAAGAAAGAGGCTTTTTCAAGTAGAATGGACCACGGCATCGTGTTGGACGATAAAACGTACACATAGAACATTTCTTCCGCGAATATTGTCACCACTTATGCCTTTTCAAATAATATTTTCCCGAAAAACAGGTTCATTAACTTCAAAGCCGTTTACGTTTTTCGTACAACCAACTTTAAAGTATCGTAACTCAGCCATTTTTTAACCTTGAAATGTTTATTCGATTCTCAGATTCCTCATACCCCACTACCTCGAACTTCATGTTTTCCGACTTTGTGTACCTTTTCTCAGATCGCATCACGTATTCTCAATAAAACGTCGGTCAGTGTTTCTCAATAATATACTACATATGTTTCGGCAGAATTACCAAACGTGTAAGCAATTGGAGGCAATTGTATGCCTAAACAATAAAATAAAACGGAAATTAACTACCACTCAAAATTATATGATACGTTCTCTGGTGGGGGTAACAAGAAAAGACCGTTGGAAAATTAAAGATCTTCAAGAAAAACTAAAAGGACAAACAAACTTCATCTATGACGCAAGCAGACGAAGAAAATGGGATTGGGCGGGTCACATCAGCAGAGTAAAAGACGTGAGATGGGGATACAAAATTTTAAACTGGATCCCAGACGGTAAACGGAAAATAGGGAAACAAAGGGTGAGGTGGGGAGACGACCTGGAAATATTTTTGAAAACTAAATAGCCCAGGACAGGGCCGAATGGGCTCGATTAAGAGAATCCTTTGCCCAAGAGCTGGGCTTGGCATATTAAAGTTCAATAGCTGTAATTAGATATGTTGTCAATATTTATGTCAATAAAGGAATATATTATTATGGCTTGTATGACCACTGCCTCAATTGTAGGACTTTTGTATGACTTGTTTGATTTGTATAACCGGTAGATATCCTGAAAAAAAAACTTTTTTTTTTGATACATCGAGAAGCACTAGTCCCGGCTCTTCCTGGATATGCGCCTGCAGTATGGCATCTGAACACAGAAACTTCGAGATCCTTATTTCACGGAGTAGTTTTAGTATCTCCTAACCAAAATTTCGGTACAAAAATTCGGTAAGTAGTTACCCTACTGTACATGGGTACAGAGATAATTTTAGTTTTTAGTTCCCTCTTCTTTTATTTATCGTAGCCATTTAGATTTTTTCGAGTGTTAATTTCGCATAAGAACGCCTCAACAATTCGTTGAGATGCCGAGACATGCACATAAAATTTTCTTATTTTCTTCTCATACGTGGCAGTTTCACCCTCCGTGTTTCAGATAGGTCGCATGTAGCTGATGTGTACTAACTGGGCTCATGCGGTATATTTCCCATTACGAAGATATAAATAAAAATGAAAAATATAGTACAGGAATGTTTGGAATTCGATTTTTCTCGATAAGGGGTTATTTACGTACCTGCGTATCTTTAAGGGTTTAAAATATAGGCGCAAACGGCGGGATTTTATTGCATTCTTTCGGCCATGGTACTTCCATAATAGTTCGTTTAGTAACTTTTCAGGCATACTCGCGAGAACAAATCGAATATATTGGAATATTGTTTCTCCCTTCGGCGTCGTACGAATCCTTTTCTTCCCCTTTAAGGGTCCGGGTTCACTTCAATTCCCACCCAGAATAATCGGTATATTTTTTACTTGACAAGAAGCCGTGATGCTTATAATGTCTCGAAATTATATCACAAAGAGGAATTTCCGAATTACGCCTTTCATCAATGGCTTTTTGGATCGTTTATCCAGAGCCTTCACTATGTACTTCCCTTCAATTGCCGTTAAACTGCATTCTCAATGGTCGGATGATCTGCCCAACAGTTTAATTATTTTGAAACCTCGGTACTCGAAAGTCGAATTTCTTTTGCTCTAACAGTCTCAGAATAAAATACGCGTTAAATTTCGAATCGCAAAAGTTTGACAGAAAAATTGAATTCTTCGGAGACACGACTTTCCTTCAGGGCCGTGCAGAGGAAATCCGGCCCCTCCGGGGGGGGGGATGTAAAAAGTAGGTAAGAGCAAAAAAAACAATGTTTTTAGGGCCCCTTTTGTAAAAGCAGATTCTTTTAGCACTGGTGGGCCCTTTAGTGGGCCCTCAAAAGAACTCGGGCCCGGGGAACCCCCTTTCCCTCCCTCCTCTTCACAGGCCTGCTTTCCTTAGCCGTACATTGATTGACAGTTCACATTTGCACGAGAAAAAGGAGTCGAACATAGTTCCATTTCGGATGAAGAGGCAGGAGTGAGGGGACGACAAAGTCAACCGGCAGTGACTGGTAACCGAAACAACTCCATACATACAGGGTGGACCAAAAGTAAGTATCGGGAAAACCTATTTTCCTAATGCTTTTTATATGGTGAAAATGGGTTTTCCCGATACTAACTTTTGGCCCACACTGTATAACGTTTAAAGAAACACAAATTTCAAGAGTACAGTTCTCTTAGATCTCAGTAATACTAAATCCGGTTTTATTACACGTCGAATTGAAGAGAAAAATCTCAAGGAAGAAAAGTAAGTCGAACCTGGACCCTTTTTCCACCATAAATCAGCCACGGCCACCAAGCAAAAGAAAGAGACTATTCTCGTCCGTAGCAAGCGGAAAGTTTTAGAGGGCTCTGAAACTTGTTGAGATAGTTTAAAAGAGCAGATGTCCTTTTCAGTTATTTAAGTAAAACAGTTTTTTTTTTTTTTTTTGAAATAATAAAAAATTAACGAATCCAGAGAGCTCAACTCATTTTGAGTCCACTCAAGAGTCTGAATCAGGTGGAAACGAATAATTAGCAAAGAACAACAGTGAAATAATTACTTCCCTAGATCACCCCCCTCGAGGCTAGAATCTGGAGGTTGGCAGTACTTCAAATTTTGAAGAGATCAATTCGGACTCATTAAAACGGAATAAGACAGATTGAGAGCTCGGTACAGACCATTTATGTCTAATTAAAACTTGTCACGAATATACAAACATCTGTTGAGATCGTTCACAGACGATGCTGTAAATGTTATCCAGGTCTCACTAAATCTCGCAAAAACGTCTTCAGTTTCTATTGAGATGCACTGAGAGTCGTGAACAGACTCACTATGACTTGTCAGACTACCTATAAGCTCGTCCATAGAGACAGACACCACGTTAAGACTTATCAAGATTTTGTTAAATCCCATTAGAATGCACTGAGATTCTTTACTCAAGATTCGTTAACAAATTAACCAAAGCCGTTAAAACATTGTTCAGACTGGGTGATACTACTCCGACTCGATAAAAAATACTGCAAATACTATTTGACATGGATAGAACTTGTTATACCCCTGAGGACATGGTTGAGATGCATTAGGAATCATTAAAACTGCACAAGAACTGTAAAAGCTCCACAAAGGTTTAAAACTCATCAGACTGTTAAAACTCGACAGAGTGTGTAATTGAGGAAGAAAAAAAAACAATGAACACTCATTAAATGAGTTCGAAAGAATTCCAAAGATAATCTTAAAATAGTTAGGGAGTCTTAATATTTCTCAGACTGCATAGAAACGCCTAGAAGAGTCTGCAGTAGGCCCGGAAGTGTCGTGAATAGTCTTACAGGGTCTCAAACTCGTCTGATCAAGTCCGGAAACCAGTAGCCTAAACAGGAAGTTCTTTTTTGGATGGATGGAGAGATATGCAGATACTTGCCCAAATATTGACTTAACCCCCCCCCTCCCCCCCAAAAAACACTGAAATGCAATAGCTGGCAAGTTCTAAATCTCTATTCTTTATTTTTACTCTAAAATGTTACTTTCTCCGTAATTGGCTCTAAGAGGAGAGGATATGAAATTTCGTTCGAATCTTACCTTAGCATATAAAAAAAAGTTCACTTGAATATTAACTTGAAAAACAAAAACAAAAAAATAAGTAAAAAGAATATTTTACTTTTCCATCTGGCTCGTAGGAGGAGAATTCTCACATCTAACATCCACATTAGGGCCACTACTGGACCTCAAGAGCACTGGAAAAAAGTTATAAAGGGTCTGTAAGATATTCGGAGAAAGCCTTCAAGAATCTTCAAAAGGTCTTAAAACCCCAGTGGCGGAGTTAGCTTTTTTTTAGGAGGGGTCAGGAGAAATCGATGAAAAAAACAGTTTAGCTCTAAAAATTCACATTGAAGTTATGAAATGAGACCCGTAAAATTCTAAAATATTATTTAATTTTTTCACCACCGTATTGAGATTTGTGTACTGAAAAAATTGATCAATTTTTTTACTTTTTAGCCGAATATTTGAATTTTGGAAAATTTTTTGGGGAGGCCAAAATTTTTTTGAGGAGTTTGTGGCCTCCCTGGGACTCCCCCCTAGCCCCGCCAATGTAAAACCCTCTGCCTGGGAAGCATGCTTGGAAATGTCTTGACTTGAATCCGTCTAGGTATATCTGGAAACGTCTTAAAGAGCATTGAAAGAAGTCATAAGAGGTTTTCAGAAGTTTGAAAAAGCCTGCAAGTCTCAGACAGCTTTGAGCTCATTTGAATTTCTGGATCAGTTATAAGACTGGAAAGTTTCCATAAGACGTTAATGTGAATCATTGAGACTGACTAAGGTAGATTACCACTCCTCAAAAGAGTCGTTAGCTTTACTTTCGACTCCATAAAAGTGTTTGAAATTCCCGAATACTCGGTCAACACTCACCGATATTGGCTACAATACCTCGTTAAGGCTCACACATTGTATCAAAATTTGTAGAAACAATACGACTGAGAAACGAAATAAGGTAAAATGCCGTCTCTTCGCCTACAATTCTTAACAATAATGCCATTCCCCGTCAGAAAATAAACAAAAATAATTTTCATTTCAGCGAAATAACATTGTATTAGAAAAATGTTCAGAATGGTCACCAAGCAAGTTCAGTTCAGCAGCCCTGAGCCCACCCCCAGCTTCGAACTTGTACGTACTTTCGCAAAATAAGTTAGATATGTTCCCAATGAAGAACATTCACTTGCCCGAACTTCAGTTGAAACACCGCTAACATCATATTAAAATTTATATTTACGATCACCGAAAAGTTTACTGCGTTAAATTTCGCCAACTCCGATGAGACGAATAAAAAAAGCTTTTTGGAATACCGCAGCGACGTGCGCGATAAAACCAGCGTAAAAATAACGTCTACTGATCGTAAAAAATTTAAAAAAAAAATTGCATACGAATTACACGCAGGTATTTTTTCCTGTACAGCTCGTTCTATCAAAATTTATGAGCGAATTAAAAAGAAAATATAGGCTGAGTTGAAAATATAATAAATACTATTTAATTCAATTTACTTTTTCGACACACGTGTTGAAGTTTTAAACAGTACAAATTATCAGCAATTTCGTTGGTCTGCGGTATACCTATTTACGATACGCAAAATTTATAATTCGAAAAATACGACCGAGTCCGTCTAAATAATTAAAACATAGCTGTATGTATTTTAATTTTAAAAAAATAAAGAATACCGCCCGTTTATATCTAATTTTCCCGACAGTAAAAGTTACCCACTCTAAAAGCCACAATACACTTTACTTAAGCAGGGTACAGCTACAGGTTGTGTAAACCAAAATAAGGGGATACTATTTTTATTTTTTTCAGATCCTAATAGAATCATAATTCTCGACCGCTCCCTTTATAAGAAGATACACTGATAAATTATCTTCAATGTCCTATCGATCTGCACACAATTACAAGGGTTAAAATCCGGTACCTATAGTGTAATATACGAGTATAAGTATGAGGGTAGCATGAAGATGGAATTTCAATTCATAGCTTGGGTTTTGTTTTTATGACACGAATTCGCATCGAATTTCGAAAAAGTTCTGTATTCCCAAGAGACATAGGTAATCGATTCCCGTTTCATTCGTAAACCAAAAATTGTCTGTGTGTTTTTTGCAGACTCGAAACGAACTACAGCACTGAGGGCTTCCGCTGTAGGGGAGAACAGAGATGGCTGAGACACGCGATTGGGATAGTTGTTCTCTCAAGCCCTTCGTTTAGTCACCTGGTTGGCCGAGCGGATAGCGCGCTGGTTTCGGAATGCGGAGATCCTGGGTTCGAGCCTACGTAGCAACTCGCTAAGTTTCGATCTAGGCTGGTTTTTCGGCAACAAGAGAAGAGGGCTAAGATAGCCCAAACAGTCTCTCCGACGTCTCTAAGGTAATGTACGAAAGGGTAGATTCCAAGACTCGAGTTGAGAGCAGAATGGAAAAAAAAGGAAGAATTACAGCATTATATACAGAGGAAGTTCGTCTAATTCTGTGATTGAAAACTAATTGTAGCATAAATACAAATCTGGTCACTAGGTATTCATTACTTTCAGTGTCAGCCGCCGAACAAGGATTTCACAGGTCAAATTGTCCAGATCAAATTTGAGATGCGATTAAGTTAGAAGTACTTTTTGCAGACAGAGTATACAGCTGCAACCTTGAAGGTAATGTTGAACATACATCAATATTCGCGGCAATTTTAAAAGAAATAACTAACAAGTTCGAATAACTTGCTATGAAAAGATGCCCCAATTCGAAAAAAAAAAAACTTATTGTTAGCCTAGTTTCGGAAAAAGTAAAAATACAACTTTTCTACAAAAATGATTGATGGCCTTCTTTTAGGGGAAAAAAAAAAAAATCAGAAAAAATGATGGCTATTTTTGGGTGGGGATGGGGAGGGGGAGAACTAGCTGTAAAAATGATGGCCCTTCAGTAATGATTCGAGTGCGGCATAATATACAAATGCATGTTTTTTAGGTCATCCTCGATCCAAAAAGTGATGAGTGTTTCAGAAAAATCCCTACATTTTGAGCCCTATTTCACTATTTCATTTTGCATATTTTACATATTTGGGGCACAAAACGCAAATTTTTACATACGTTGTGTCTTTTTCGCATTTTAATTTTTATTTAAATATTTTTACATATTTTGCCAAATTTACAAAAATTGTCCAAAATACAGCTATTTTGCATTTCATCCTTGTAAAAAAAATAAAAAAAAAAAAATCGAATCATGTTAGGAATTAAAAAGAAAGTAGAAAAAAAATTTTTTAGCAAATTTTTCTGAGCGGTTTGGTAATACTGAAACACACCAAGTTAAGCGTTATTTTTCGAGATGATTCGTTTCTTTTTTTCGTTCTTAATATTTCAGCTTTATTCAGTTTTTTGCGGCGCTTCAGTTTAGAATAAAATTTGAACAATAATTTTGAATGGGGCTTTCAAAAAGCTGTAAAATTATACACATTATATTGATTTTACATCTAAACGCATATTTCAGCCATATTTGGGGTAAAAAAAAGTCACATATCTTATACACATTTTTTGACTTTTTTTTCTTGCATATTATGCCGTACGCTAGTAATGATGGTCCTCTTTCGGAGAAAGAAGGGAAAACTTTCAGTAAGAATGATGGTCCCCGATTAGAAAAAGTAAAAGAATAATTTATTGTAAAAATAATGGTCTTATTTTAGAAAAAAAAAACTTGCTGTAAAAATAATAGCTGTATTCTGGAATTTAAAAAAAAAAAAAAAAAAAGTGATATAAAAATTAAAGCTCAAATTCGGAAAACGAAAAGATAACTTGCTGTTAAAATTATGGCTCTGTTTTGGAAACAGGAAAAAATGGTAGCTTGCTGTAACAGTGCCGTACCCGTTTTAGAAGAAAAAAACTGCAAAATTGCTTGAGAAGATAACGGCCCCGTTTCGGAAAAAGAAAATAAGTTGCTGTAAAAATGATGGTCCTGTTTTGGAAAAGGTAAAAAATAACGCCATAAGAATTATGTTTTTCAATAATGATGACCTTGTCAACACTCACAAGAAAAATGACGGCTCTAATTCGGAAAAAGGAAAAGAAACTTGCTGTAACAGTGAGATCTCAAAGTCCAAGGTAGCTGGTCTGCGCCTGCAAGTTTTCGAATTTTTAGGAACGCAACCTGCCTGACGTTTTCTCTTTCGAGGCAGACAGAGACTAGAGATCTCAAAGACCAAGGCTCCTGCATATTTATGTTTTATTCTAGGTAATATTATGTCGCCTCACTTCCAAGTTTGCGCAGTGAATCTAAAAAAACTACAATTATTTTTGACCATAAACCTCCGTTATAATTAACTTTAAAATTGGCATTAGCGACCTTGAAAACCAAGAAATCAACACTAGTCTTGAACTTTTGATTTTCAGTCCTCCCTCTCCCCATTTTGGAACTTCCTCCAGGCGTCATCAACCCAGATCAGGAGTTAAGCTATTATATTATTTAAAGTATATCACTTCAGGAACCTCCATATCTAGCATTTATGGATTACTAGCTGACCCGCTTCGTGGGTCATCTAGACCGTGGGCTAAAGTGAGTTGGCTAAGGTGAGCTGGCTAAGGTGGGTTGGCTAAAGTGTGTTGGCTTAACTGAGTTAGTCCCTTCATCTTCCCTTTACAGCAAACCGCTTTCCCATCTTCCCTCTCCGTCCTTCCAACGATTCTCTGTGATCCACATCCGTGATCTTTTCCAAACTTGCAGTTTTCCTCCCTCCACCCTTCCCGCAGTGCCAACATCCGCTGCTAATGCGACTGATACGCGGGTGGTCACTTCACTTCTTCTTTTTTAATGTATTATGGACTTCACTTTTGCTCACGTTCTTTATAACCAGCTGCGGATTTAAAAGCCAAGCTGCTACAGGCACTCAACAAAATGTCTCCCTCACCCGCTTCATATCCTCCTAATGAGCTACAGGTCAAAAATTGATAATTATTTTTCAGTTATGTTTTCTGCAACTGTTTCCTTTTTTCTGTCTGCCTCTTCTTCTTTTCCTCTTTTTCCGAATTTTCTTCCTTTTTCCCGCTGTTTTTGTACAACATTTTGCCGCCCCTTCGAAATCTGTCAACCTAGGCACTTGCCTAATGTTCCTATCGGGATCATCGCTGGAACTGACACCGCATATAGGTATGTCGCTCTTTTGGGGTGAGGGGGTCCAGAATCCCACCCTCTTCGAAAATGGGCCATGTGGAACATAAATGAGTACGAAATAATACCCAAATATTATGGTTGTTTTAAATTACATGTACGTGCAATAATGAAGCATTTTGAGCTCGTTTTGGAAGATTCAGATTTTCAACCCCCAATAATTTCTGAAGAGAGACAGTTAAGGCCACCAAATTTCAACAGAGTGAGAAGAAGTTCGATCTAAAACAATTCTAAAAAGTTCAAGTTGAAAACAAAATTAAGCGGCCCACAGAGGGCAAAAGTTTGTGGCCTCCTCCTAATTAGGGTACCGAGATTTTTTGTAGCCTAAAACCTATTCCGTATTCATACGAACACATCCAGAAAGTACGAACCCCCTAGCTCTTATGGTTCAGCCGCCAACCTCGAACAAACCAACAACCATACATTCACTTTTATATAGTAGAAGATACGAAAGCTTTTGATAGCCTAAATCATAATTTTATGATAAAGGCTCTCGCATCCAGAACTTATATCCAAAAAATTTATGAAAACTTAGAAGGAAGAATAGTCACGGACAAAACTGGAGAATACTTCAAAATAGGGAAAGGAATAAAGCAGAGGGACCCACTATCACCGATTCTGTTCACCTGTGCCTTGGAAGAGGTTTTTAGGAACCTTAATTGGTCTAATACAGGAATAAACATCAATGGGGAAAATTTCAACAATATTCGATTTGCTGATGACGTAGTTTTGATCGCGGGAAATAAAGATGTATTACAACAGACGATAACAGAACTAAATGAACACGGAAAAATAGCGGGACTGGACATAAATGTAAAGAAAACGAGGATTCTAAGTAACGACCAAGAAGAAAACGTAATAGAATTACCTATTACGAAATCAAAAAAGAAATATCGTACCTAGGGCAAATAATAAGCTTCGAAAAAAATATAGAAAAAGAAATAGACCCTAGAATTACGTTGGGATGAAACAAATATTGGTCGCTAAAGAAAATATTCAAAGGCCCTTTCCTAAACAAGAATCAAAGCGAAATTTTTAATAGTAGTGTCCTGCCCACTTTAACATATTATATGGGTCGCAAGTCCCAACAAATGGAAAAGAGAGAAAAAAGTTAAAAACCACCCAAAATGCAATGGAAAGATCTACGCTAAATCAAAATAAAAATTCAAGTAATAAAGGACAAGTTGAACGTAAACAAAGACGTTAATTATGTTGTTATAAAAATAAGCTGAAATGGGCCGGTCACGTCATAGTGAGGTTAAACTTGCATTTTGTAATTAAAGCAAGCCACTTCGTAGGGTTGTTCTTAGACCCATATAATGCTGGTTTAGAGTTCTAGCTATTGTATAAATGTGTGCCAACAACGTGTAATGAGGGTTGCATACGCAAATCAGTTTTTTGCGATGATCTTTACAGGATTACAGTTTAGAGAAAAATGTTTCAGGTAAAAGTGGTAGGGCATACAACTGCCTACAACATGATATACAATATATCTAACATTAATCAACAGTTACGGTCATTATGGCACAAAATAATGGTGCTTACCCTAAAAATTAGTTTCCCCAGAATATTTTTCTAGGGATAAAGGTATGGAAAAACAGTTTTAAATAAATGTTGTAGAGTCTAAACTATGATATGTCTAATTTTGGTGAATGCTTACCCTCATACTTGCACAAAAAACCTTAGTTGCTTACCCAAGAAATCAGTTTTTTGGAAATATTTTTTGTAAGAAATTTTATGTTCTACTACATTCATATCAAACTTTTTTTCCATACTTTTATCCTTGGAAAAATATTTTGGAAAAACTAATTTTTAGGGTAAGCACCAGTCATTTTTCTTTGATTATGAGCGTAACTATTAACCAACGTTAGGTATATTACATATCATTTTGTACGAAATTTTATGCTCCACAACTTTTACCTGGAACATTTCCCTTTAAACTGTAATCCTGAGGAGGTAATCGCAAAAAACTGATTTGCGTAGGCAACCCGCATTACACGTTACTGGAGCACATTTCTACAGTAACTCTAAATCAGCTTTATATGGGTCAAAAAAACCACCTTACAGAGTGGCTGGCTTTAATCACAAAATGCAAAGTACCCCCTGTTTTTTCCCAATAATACCCCCACTATCACCAGAACACAAGACAATAGGTGGATAGAGAGGGTAACATGGTGGACACCTCCAAACAAAAAGAGAAAGGGTAGACAAACGACTAGAGGTGACGGGGCGATTTTAAGCGATTGCTCGAACATACCATGTATCATCAGGTAGCCCAAAACCGGGCCGAATGGGCGAGATTGGGAGAGGCTTTTGCTCTCATGGGCTCATTGTAGGGAATAAAACAATTTTAGGTAGATTAAATATAGGCTAATAATAATAATAATAATAATAATAATAATATCATTTCTGGAGCTTCGCTATCAACTCAGATCGCGGAGTTCAAGAGTGGGAGGGGGCTTGTGAAATGTGTTCTCCTTATCCGAATAAGTTGATATTTTGAGAGTCGGGGGGGGGGGCTCCTCGAATTTCTTGGCGTCTATTTTCATGCAATGCCGAAGAATCTGAGAAAATTCGCAGAAAGAGGAACACTACTGCTTACAGTCTAGTCCTATTTCCCCAAAATAAACGCATGGTTTAACCAACTTTGATCATTAGTTTCCGAGAAGGAAAAAAATGTAAAAAATAGATGAAAATTGCAAAACGTGTTCCAATCATCCCTTGCTCTGCTACATTACCAACTCGTAATTTGTCGCAGGGGATGCAATTATAATCCTCACGAATTCAATTACGAAGGCTAGACGGTGGTGAGCATGATTCGTAACCTCAAAATTAACCGACTAATTTCACCACGAACCAAATTTCCCAGATTTTACCATACAGCTCGCGTATTCGTATAACTACGAGTATATGTAGGCCTACTAAACGTTAAATGAGATTTTATCGGCTGACGAAGAAACTGGAGCGGAATCGGAAAACCAAAACAAGTTAACTTCAGCCGATATACGCAAAGTGCACGCTTCTGCGAGTATATCCGATATTCTGCACTTACCTTTCGCGTTAAAATGAAAATTAAATCTCCCTTTAATATTACGGGGAGGCTTATAACGCGATACGAAGCTTCATTAACGGAATCATCTCTTTCGCCTTCCGCACCTACCTTTTTACCCTCAATAATTCAACGTTCTCCGCCCGCGGTGCGAAGCTAATTTTCCAAATATGGCACCCTCATTTACATGGAAACTTTCGAATAGCGTACACTTTTTCCGCGCTAAACTTTTTGCAAATTCGATGGATTACAAGCTGCTATTTTTTGAACGGAATTTCAGAGAGTACTCGACGAGACAAAACTTTGTATCCCCGAATTAAACAGGTTTTGGTCCCGAAAAATTACCATTCTTATTGAAGGTAATAGGGGATAACCACGGGAAATTTCAGTGTTTGGAATTTTGGCGAATAAATTTAGATCTCTGGTTCATTTACGGAAACCAGAAAACGGTTTCGTTTTATTCGTGTTTCCAGAATATATTTCGAATGTCGATCTCACAGCAAAAAACGAATCTATTGAGAAATGGCGGGAGAGGTTGAAGTTGAGATCCAACTGGCGTTGGATGGAAAATCTGATGAAATTTTCGAACTCGGCAACCTGAAAACCCCAACTGTCTAAAACAGACTAACTTTGCTCATTTGAAGGGGTCAATTTTGAATTCGGGCGTCAAAATCGGAGTTGAACCAAAATTCTGATTGAATTTGAGAAATCAGCGGTCCAATAAAACCTCTATTCCGATAGCTTGTTCATTTTTTTTTTTTGACAAAGCCAAAATAGCCCTTTGAAGAAGCAATGTTGAATTTCCGAGGCATCCATCGAAGTCAAATCGACAATCTGATTGAATTTTCGAACTCAGGGACACAAAAACACTCGGATCCGATACTTCATTCGATTTTCTAAGTTCGGCCAATTTTGCCGATTATAATAGGCCAAATGCAGACTTCAGGGTTCAAATTATAGTCGCATCAAAAATCTGATAGTCAACTCAAGTTAGCATCAAATGAAGATGAAATGAGGGAAAAACTGCGATCAAACATTTTACTACGGATTATTGTCTGGACTGATCCAGTGAACCCACCCCATAAAACCCTTCCCCATCACACATGGGGGTAAATATGCTCCTTTTTTAGTTTGTTTTTGAATAGCTGAAGAAATATGAATCAGAATTATACAAAATATCATATTTTTGACTTCGGGAAGGGGGGGGGGCGACACAGGCGTCTATCTAAAAATAGGTCTCTTTTTTCTTCAGAATTTCCCAAAATAACTAGAATGGTATGCAAGATACGACAAATATTTATAAAACCAAAAAGATACTGTTCGAAATTCTCTACAAAATGGTGCCCTCGACATGACGGAAACCACTATAGGGGGCTGTCATATAAGCTGGATTCTTCTTTCTTCCGTGTTTCTGTATTTCGGCAACATGGATTTAATCAGATGAATTTCTGTAAATTGTTTAACGCTGTGATCCCCCTCCCTTGCATATACGAGTGGAATGCCACTGAAAACAGCCAAGATTAGTGCTTTATGAAACAGGGATCGTCATCATTATGCCAGTAAGATCCTACGCCAGCTTTACATTGTAGTTTTACACTCATACTCTCTCTCACAAGGTGGTGTTGTGTGTGCCAATGTGCATGCGGTACCTATGGCACAGGTAGGATGCCTGGTAACAAAAATAGACTGACTGCCTACACTACTGCGCTGGTTAAAAGTTTTGGATAGGGGAGGGCAGTGTAAAAACAACGGAAAATCATCTGTTCAGATGGGAATTGAAACGACATACAAATAAAACAAAAATCCTACTTGTCTGACAACTTTTTGTGATACAGTTCTTGTGATGTAAAAGAATTAGCAATTAAAATTTTAAAATCTAAATTATTAAAACAAATTAAAGTAATAAAAAAAAAATCCTCAAAATCTTAAATAAATTAAATAAATATAAAATTTTTAATTAAACATTATTACATTTTCTATTAATTTAATTAACCCAAATGAACCAATCTTTAATAACACAGAAGAAAATAAAATTGATAAATTAATAGAAATTTCATGCATATATTTGGAACCATTACAAAATTCTGCTTGTCTGATAACCCTTTGTGGTGGTTCCTGTGATGAGAGGGGCATCATATTTGTCATCATCTTCCATTGAATTTAGAAAAGCATATTTTCGATCCCATGAACGTTTACAATAATTTTCATGTTTTCCGAGTTATTCGAGAAAAAAAAATGAAAAGGAGCACATGTACCACCGCGGTGAGAAAGTACAAGGAATCGGGGGAAGGGTTTTATGGGGTGGATTCATTGGACCATGATACTATATTCTATATTAGCCCCCCTCCATAGAAACCTATTCTAGTTCCTTGTTCAACTGTTCCGATCAAGTCAATTTTGCTCATTCAGAAGGCAGAATTTGGATTTTGGGACCCAAATCGGCGCTGGATTAAAAATCTGATGCGATATTCCAGAAGACTGTGCCGAAAATGCTCAACTGCAGATTTGTACAAATATTGTTTTCTGTGGGGAGTTGGACTGATTCCGTTATCTATGGCCAAATTTTTACTGAACAATTCAGGTGTTCTGTACTTAGTATCGTTTGAGTGCAGATGAAAAATGCGAGAGAATATACAGAAAAGTACGAGACTTATTGGATGTTCTTAAAATGGACCACACATTCAGACAATTGGGACATAAACATTAGCGTGCAACTAATTTTCGAACTATTGAATTTTAATGAGTACCAGGCAATCACCTCAAAACCCAGAAAATGTGTATGAATACACAAGAAAAAATTAAGAGTAGTCTATAAATCTGTACTTTGGTTCCATTATTTTTGAAATTACAACATGAATAATCATACTCAATCTAAAAGGAGCGGCGAGAAAAACTCGCGACAAAATTAACCTTCTGCAGTGCATCATCGGAGTTGTGAGGTGAGGACGTTACGAAGAAAACGTGATAAATTTATTCATAAAGTTAGACTTTTTTGAAAAGAGGATAAATTGATCAACACAGCTTAATTGGTAGTCAGTAAGAAACTTGACGAAATCCGCAGTAATACGCTTCTACATAATTATCGTTCACTTCAACATCTTGAGCTACGATAATCTTGTGTTCTCGCCATTTGTCATGAAGTGGTCAAAAATACGGGGTTGTCTATAATACTTCCCACTCCAGGCCTGTATCATGTTTGTTCAGAGCACCAGGTGATTTGGAAAGACAAAACTGATAAACTTTTGATCTCGCATTAATTAAAAATTTTCCCGGAAAACGGGCTTATAAGACAAAACCACATTTTGAGAAAAACATATTCAAAGATTCTGAAACAATGTCCTATCAACCAACGGGCAATAACTAAGAATGAAATGCATAGTTGAAAAAGAATCATTTTTCTAAATGGGGGAGGGGGAGGACAACCACATTTTTTGGCAAATTGACTACTAAATTATTACATAATTATTTTCAAGACAATATGTCATAAGTCATTATTTTAGGAAAAAGAAACGACAGGATGACCACTCGAAATTTCAGGGGGAGGAGAATGGAAAATGGCCAGAATTGGAGACCAATGGCAATTTTCCTTCTTTCTTGTGCTTCTCTCTTTACACACTACTTGTCATCACGTATTTTCAGCCCCCCCCCCCTACTGACTAACTAGAGTTGCGTTGGAAGTTTTTGCTGCAATCTGCCGGAAAATTGAATTTCAACTTTATTTACATGGCACAACGGGAGCACAATATAAAGGAAAAAAAGTTCGTCTTAGTCAGCAGAATTTCCATAATTTGAAGGAAAACTTCCCTAAAAATGACTTAAATGACAATTTTCGGGGGGGGGGGGAGACCAAAAATGACCAAGTAGTCACTCTGAAAAGATAAACTGGAAATATAGGTGGTAAAATTCGTAGATCTTAGCAACTATACGCGAATCCAGAGGACAATTTTCAGAAATATGAAAACTTCTGTTCGTTAGTTTCTAACTAAAATCGATTTTGTGAACATCCTATTGATCCCACAGCGGTATTTTTTTCAGTAGGTGCTGTAATTGTTTTCCTATTACCAAAAACTTCCAACAATCTACCCACGGAGAATGCTGAGAAAAAATGTTTCCATTAGGGCTGTACCTATTTCTCCAAATGTGCATATCTCTGCTCCTTCAAATGTAAGAGCAGGCAAACTTTGCTACACGTCAATATCTCGGATGAAAAGGAGTCACGTACTTAGAAGCACCCAATAAAACGCATTACATATGAAAAATTTTCTCTCGGATCTATGAAGTTCCAGTAAAATTATAAGTAGCTGCTCAAAGTTGTGTTAGGGAAAGTTTCTTATTCTCTATCCAACTGCACACAAATTCTGAAACATTACCAATATTTCCCGAGAAATTTTCGAGTTACATTCATAGTCACGTTTTGCTGAATGACCCTCATTATGAGTGCAGAAATTCAACATTAAAACAGTAAAAGAACTCGATTTATCTCATCGTGCTTTATTTGACATAGCAGGGTGGATAGTGTGATTTGGGTACAGTTGAACGTATCGTTTTCATTATTAAAATTTGAAGTCTTATTTGTATGCTTGGGCTGCTGAACCTCCTGATGTAATTGGATATCTGACGCATATCAAAGCTTCCACTGAATTTTATTTATGTCCTCGTTTCGAACGCCTGAAAATCATCTAAATGTTTTAGCTTCACTTTTCTTTTTTGTGTGAGGTGGCGCTGTATGCGCTGAATGCTCAGTTCTTGTATGTAGTCCATTGCACTTTTCTTTAAGTTGATCATCTCAGTAGCCTTATTTTTACAGCCAAAGTGAAAATTAATTGAGTTCTATCCTTTTGACTGCATTGGGTGCTGAATGTTCCAGTTGGAATGCTTCGCGCCCGGTCCCGACAATTGCTGGGCATTGGCACATGATGTGAATCGAGGTCTCCTCCTCTTCTCCACAGTGCCTACAGGAGCGTCTTTCCGCCACTCCTATTTTATGCCACATGTATTTTGTGGCCAATGTTTCAGCTACGTTATCAAAATTATCTCCCTTTACTTCCAGCTCGTGGGATCTCGGGGTTTAATTTCCGCAACTTTTTTGATATCCTAATTCGACATTACCGCAAATATTTCTGTATATTTCATCTAACCTCAATACGTATCAACCTGTCACGATTCCACCGGAAAATCAATATTTTCTCTCGGTTTTATACAATTTATATTTCTGGCTTTAACCTCACCTTGAAACTTCAGATTTCTTTTCCTTTTACTTCGTCTTCCATCTGGTCTCCGACACCGACGGTAAAGTAAAATTTTTATTTGAGTGGAAAAAGTTCAGTTTTGTTTTTTATGCAATCTGCACCATTGTCCGGGACTACTGCTCTGATAGTCCCTTGTTTTTGGGAAGTCAAAGAACCGGGTAGCCACGTTGTTTGTGAAGTGCCATTTTTACGTAGAAAGCTCAGTTTTGCAATTTCGCGAACTGTATCCTACTGCCTTGACTTCTACACCGTTCTTCGCCAATTCAGGATTCGCATATTCTCAGTCCGGTATTTTTTGTGACATTCATCACAGGCTGTCTTCCACGCCGTACAGCCTTCGTGAGAGAAATTCTATCGTGTTCTTTCTTGAACAAGAGCTAAATGTTTGGTAGAGCGTATGGCGATGTACGTATGCCAAATTGGCTCCCCAGACACCGCACCCTTGGCCCCGGAAACTATCCTTTCGAGTATTGCATCAGTGTCAGAGGGACGTATTGAGGCTAGCCCGAGCCTCCATTTCGCCTTCCGGTGCGTGCTGTCCAGCCAGGGCCACCATAGGTCACACTACTGTCCAGGTTAACGCTCACCCAGCATTAACCTGAAATTCGAGTGCACCACAGACGGACACGCTTCCTTCACTCACTCCTCACCTCCTCGTCTTGGTACGTATAGCGACGCAGGAAGGTGGTGACGGCGGGTGAGTCCTGCCGGGGAGCCCGCAGTAACTGCAGCAGCTCTAGGATGGTACAGAGTTGTTGTTTGATGGTGTGGGCCAAGCTCTGTCCGTCGACCCTCTGCCTCGATCACTCTGTCTGCATATTCTTGGACAAGAGCTTACGTCGTTTTTCGTATTTTAGTTCTTGTTTTCTCGACATAAAATTACCGGTATGCTTATTGATAGCGAAGTCCAAACTTGCAATTTTATCATCCACCCTGTCTGATTAAAGATCAAGCTAAAGCGCTCTACACTCATCCCAGACTCCTGCACCGAGCTAGTTCGTGTCCAGATCTAATCGAAAGTATGTGTGGCTATCCTTAACCTCTCTTCAAACATACCACAAGCTTCACAGCGTTCGAGAGGACGAGATTGCACAAGATAAGTCAAGTAATATCGTAAAGAGTGCCGAGGCTACAGAAGTATCATCTGTTTTTCAAAGCTGCGTCATATTTCACGCCGAAGTAACCTCAGATATGCGAGCTCGAATCCGACATTAACAAAAAGTAACTCATTCGGCTATCAAATAACGGAGCTTTACTGTACACCGTTAACAGTTCTTTTCCTTTCTTCCTCTACTTTTGTTCCATGGTGGTCTTTTTTTTTGGTGGGACGTGACGTTTCCATCTTCCATCTTTGTTTGCCATTCAAGACGTTCGCAAATAACTCCTACATGAAAATATAACGGGTACCACTGTCCTTATACTTATTTCGAGAACTTCCGGGTTTTTAATAAAAGGGCGAAGGGATTTATTAGTCGACATTAGCGGCTGCAAAGTACGCTAGCGGAAACTCATCCACCCCACTTTTCTCGAAAGCAACGAGCTTATGGCGGGGACGGAGACAGGTTTTTCAATTACACGTTCAAATTGATACCGCAGGCAACTAAATACAAATCTCAGTAAGTTACCGTGTGTAAAATGTATCGAAATGGCGGGCGCGGTGCGGGTACCCATTAAATCGTCTGCTTCGCAATGATATTTATCACCGTCGAGTATCTTCAATTTCAGCATGGCTTTTTTGGAGCAGAGTGATCATTTTCCTCTTTTAAGAACGTCGCGGAGTTTAATTAAATTGTCTTGTTGTTAAAGGATTAGCTCGGCTTCCCGTTTTAAACGTTTCGGATCTTCAATCAATTAGTTTCGTTTCTACCGCCTTTTTCAGGCAGGACATAAGAAGGATGCGTTTCATCCACGGTCTTCAACGTGGTGAGCTCCAGTTCCACGGAGCAGGTTCGGTGCCGTGCGAATGATTGCCGTTTGTTGCGAATTTCTCAGGAATAATATTGACAAGGAAAGAGCCACAGCGTTAAATTCGAGTTTTCGGATTAGTTACAATACTATCTGAAAAAGGTTACGTGGCGAACGTCACATTTCAAGATCGCTAGGGTGTTGGAGTGCTTATGGAGTCGGGTCGTAGGATTGGGCTAGTTTTTGTATTTCCTCCTTCACAGTTGGTATATTGAAGTCCTGGTGAAGGCTGCTATTCGTGATATACCACGGTGCACCTGTTATCTTCCACAGAACCAGGTTCTGGATGCGCTGGAGTGTTGCTATGTTTGAGTCTGCCGCGCAGCCCTAGATGGGGGCTCCGTAGCTCCATGCAGGTTTCAGGATTGTTATGTAGAGTAGCCTCTTGTTGCTGAGTGTGAGCTTGTTCCTGGCTCTCAGTATCCAATACATGGAGCGGAGGCGTATTTTGATTTCCTCTCTCTTCTTCAAGATGTGTGGGTTCTAGGTGAGTCTTTTGTCTAGGTGTATTCCTAGGTACCGGGTGTGAAGGCAGGTAGGAACCCTTTCCCCATCTATATAGATAGGGGCTGGGGGATGCGGTCGGAGTGCAAAGTCCACTTTGGTTGACTCGTTTGAATTTATTTTGATTCTCCAATTCCTAGCCCAGTTAGAGACAGCGTTCACCGCTCCTTGAAGGTGTGAAGTTGCTTTGTTGAAATCTGAGTTTGGTGCCATAATTGCTGTGTCGTCCGCGAATGTAGCCATGGTTGTGTTTCCTGTTTTGGGGATGTCAGCCGTGAATAATACGTAAAGGAGGGCGCCTAGGACACTGCCCTGCGGTACGCCAGCTGCTATGGGTTTGATGCAGGAGAATTCTTCGCCATAGTAGACCTGGAATTTCCTGTTTTGAAGGTAGGATTCAAACAGGTGAATGTGGGCTTCTGGCAGGTAGTTGCTAATCTTATAGAGTAATCCTTGGATCCATGCCCTGTCGAACGCCTGTTTGATGTCCAGGAAGACTGCCGGGCAGAATTTTCTGGCTTCTAGTGCATTCCTGGCTGTGGTATATACCCTATGTACCTGCTTGAGTGTAGCATGCTTGGCTTGAAAGCCAAACTGGTGTTCCGGGATGATAGAGAGTTCGTCGCACAGGTCTGCTAATCTTTTGTAAATCACTTTTTCGAAAATTTTTGACAGGGTTGGAAGTAGAGATATCGGTCTATATGAGGTAGGGTCATCGAGCTCTTTGCCTGGCTTTGGGAGCATAATTACTTTAGCTAACTTCCATTGTTCGAGGAAGTACCGGTGACGTAGGCAGGCATTGATGATGTAGGTTAGTAGGACCGCTGTTTTCTTGGTGCTTTCGGATACCATTTTGTTAGTTATTTGATCCAGGCCGGGGGTCTTGCGTTGGTTGAGTTTCTGTACGACTCTCCAAAGCTCTCCTGGTGTTGCTGGTTTAAGTTCAGGTCCTATAT
Organism: Acanthococcus lagerstroemiae; assembly: GCA_031841125.1. Classification (NCBI taxonomy): domain Eukaryota; kingdom Metazoa; phylum Arthropoda; class Insecta; order Hemiptera; family Eriococcidae; genus Acanthococcus; species Acanthococcus lagerstroemiae. The sequence goes on along the minus strand of CM063106.1, from coordinate 28,364,492 downwards.
TAGTTGTAATGCTCGGTTGTACGCTGGATAGTGTATTATTCGGCTGGAATGTCTGTTCTAAGTGATTTGCGAAGGCTTCAGCCTTTTCCCTTTCACTACACTGGAACCATCTGCTAGTCTTACGGGTGGTGTGTATGCGGGTGGTTTCTGAGTGGAGGAAATTCTGGAAAGTTTCATTGCTAATTTTTGCAATGACAGCTTTTGTTTCTCGGCATAGCTGGTTGAACCGCTGTTTATGTGCTGGGTCCCTTGTATGTTGCCAAGATCGTCTGGCCCCTCTCTGTTTTTGTACTAAGGTCATGACTTCTTTGGGGTAGGTTGGGACTGACTTAGTTTTTGTTGGTGTAGGTGTGGCAAGTTGGACTGCTTCTTTCATTGTTACCTGTATTAGGTGTTGGATTGCTGCATCGATATCTGCTCTAGTCTTCATTTTGAATTTTAGGTTGATATGGCTGTCTAGGCGTTCACAATAATACGCCCAGTCTGTTAACTTGTTTGTGAGGTGTGATACAGCTTGCTTGTTCTTCTGGATGATGCTACTACTCAGCGTGAGGAGGAGTGGCGAGTGATCCGAGGAGAGGTCTTCCATATTCTCGAGGAGGGTGTAGTGAGCAGAGATGCCCTTAGTTAGGAAGAAGTCGATGCAGTCGGGCCTTTTTTCTGGGTCAGTTGGCCAATAGGTGGGCAGTCCGTTGGAGTGGCAATGGATGCCAAGTTTGTTGATGCTTTTAAGGAGCTCTCTGCCTTTGGTAGTAGTCAGGCGCGACCCCCAGTGTTGATGTTTAGCGTTGAAGTCACCTCCAGCTATCCATTTGCTGCTCAGCTGCCTGAGGAGAACGTCGTATTCGTCTGTAGTGATGTTGTGACGGGGAGGGCTGTATAACGCTGTTACGTTGACACTGGTTCCGCAATGTAGTTTTGCTGTGATGGTTGAGGCCTGGATAGAAGGGGTGCAATATGGCTGTGCCTCATAATGTGCAAGAGATTGTTTTATATAGACAGCTGCTCCGCCACGGGATGCTCCACTGGGGTGGTTAGTTGTGTAGAGGTTGTAGTTTTGTATTTCTGCATTGCAACGGGATGTGAGGTGCGATTCAGAAATCAGGGCAATGTCGATGTTTTCTAGTATGAGCAGGTTGGCCAACTCCGTTTTTCGTGAGAGTAGGTCATTTGCGTTCCACGCTAGGATGCGGGAGGTGCGACAGGGGGGAAGGTTACTCATGCTGGGGTTCATTTCACGAGTTTGGTGAGGATCTAAGTAAGCAACACTAGGAGTTGCGTGTTCTGATTCATCATTAGTTCGATCTGAGAGCACATTTTTTCAAAAATCTGCTCTATCCTTGACATTGATGTGGTACTCGATGATTCGAGAGGATCCTGTTTGGCTGCCTTTGCATATGTGCTACCTGTTGTTGTCTGAGACTTTGGTTCGGTTGATCTAAGTGGAAATGAACTGGCATTATTATTGACTTTAGAATTGTCTTGCTTGTGTGTTGTTGGCAGCCTGCTGACAGAGGTTTTCAGCTTGAGGAACTCTGGACAGCCCCGATAGTTAGCAGTGTGTGGTCCCTCACACAATGCGCAGGTTGGGGGCGCGTCTGGTGCCTTAGTACATGCCCGATTGTCATGTTACAGACCGCATTTAACACAAATAGGTTGTAACGAGCAGTAAGTACTTGTATGCACATACTGTTGACACCTCATACATTGAGGTATCTCTTTCCTTGGACGGGGGGGCTCGATTGTGACCCGGTGGTGGAGGAGTGATTTCAGTTCATAGATTTTCTTGAACTCACCAGTGGGTTCAAGGTTAACGAAAAAGATTGGAAAGGGGTCTTTTGTTCTTGGATGTCTGATGTTGGATACACTGCGGACTGAGTAGCCTTCCTCTTCTCTTCGGAGTCCATAGTGGGATGAAGGTTCCTGATGATGACTTTAAACGCTCTCTCTGCTTTGATCTGGTATGTGAAGAACTAAATTTTGCGTTCTTTGAGCTCACGGACCAGTTTCCTCTGTCTACTTCTGTGACATTGACCTTGACCGCCTTATTGGCCAGAGCTTTGATCTGGAAGTGGTCGTTGGGGATACACAGTGTGACTCTTTTTATCATCGCCTGACAGTCACTGACTCTTTGGATGAAGATGGGAGGGGGTGTAGCTTTCTTCATTGTGGGGGGTGGAGATGAGAGGGTTGCATCCGTATCATTGTCGTTCGTCTGGGGGCTATCAGATACTGTATTTGTATCAGCATCTAGTAAAGAGAACTTGTTGTAAGTTAGAATAACTGGGTGTCCTACTTTAGTAGATGCGACTGAGGGTGTTTTTTTCTATCCCGGGGGGCGAATCAGCGATCTTGCGTTTTTTTGTGATTATCTGCCAAGAGTCTTTAGTATATTTCGTTATGGGCTGCTGCCCTGTGGTTGCCGCCTTTGCTGGGGGATTAGCGTCTGCCATATTGTTTTCAGCCCACAAGGGGGCCTGTTCGGGGTCGCGAGTCAAACGGCTAGCTGCGGGCGGTAACACGAAAAACGAGAAATATGCAAGTTTGTTTGCTAGTAGCAATTACGACAACTATCAACGGAACGAGTGTTAACTTGAAATCAGTATTTAGATAAGCCAGCGGTAGCTCTTTCGCACAAGACACAATACGTGTTATCCGAACGAGTGCATTCACGAAACTGTTGGGTATACTTGAGTGAAAACTGTAACGCTCCCCCCGCAGACGGATCTGCAACCCCGGGAGAGCATTTTCATGTCTCGATTTTGATATAAACTTATCAGTAATCTAGGTTAATATGAGGAAGAAGTCGATGAACCAGGTGAAGAATGGAGTAGTAATTTAGCAGACTTGGATAGTATTCGGATGAAAGCTCGGCAGACAAGGAGTATTAAACGAGTATATAGATGCATGTTTCTTCTCTGCAAAATTTTAGAACTGTTCTATTTCTAATATATTCTTCACTACAATTTTCATATCAATACTTATTCTGTGCAGTTACATCGTAACAAGATGCTTCGCTGAAGGTAACTTGAAAGATATTACGAAAAAATCATGAATTCTGGAAATCATCAATTTTCAACAGTGTATTTTGGACATTATTCAACCTAGACTAGCGTATATGCACACTATATATTAGGAAATTTTACGAGGAATAACTTTTGTTTGAAACATTTTTTGTTTTGGATCGCTTTTTGATGAGATATTCACGAAAAATTGAAATTTCAGACGTTCTAGGCCCCCAAAAAGGCGAAGCACAGAGTTTGGGGGAAAGGGATTTTTAATATGTTGTTTTAGAAGGGGCTCCCAGCATGTTCCCATAAAATCCCTTTTGTTCCCAATTTTTTTTTTTTAATGTCGTTATTGCTAGACTATTGTACTCATAACACAAAACAAAATATTAAAGAAAAGTAACGTTAATTGAAAAATTTTTGTTTTTGTCGTTTATTGTATTTTGATATTTCGATCGTTGCATTATGTCTGTAGCTCCACATAAACCCAATGCAACAGACTCTTTGGACAAAATGCTTCATATTTTGCAGTAACTCGAACGAAGAAGTATTAGTTTTTCCGGTTTCGCTGTAGCCCCCCGAAACTGATTCTGCTCACTATTTCATAACAAGAAAACACGATATTCTATCACCATTATACGAGGCCTACACTCGTATATATAATCCTGAACAAAAAATGAAGTAGGAATACGATGAAAAAAAAAACAACAACTATAAAACAGGAAAAACGTTGCTAAAATAGTCGTGTTCATCATATCTTGTCCACTTTTCACTGACAAAGCATTCTCAATAAAAATCTGTAAAAACGCAAACCTACGAAAACTGTTTCTCGTACTCGTCAAGAGAACGAAAGAAGCGAGAGTAAAGAAAATAAATCCCACTGAAGTTTTCGATTGTCACGTAACAATTCCTCATCCTACTGCGACCTCACCATCCACGACTCCGGCCTTTCTTAACCCCGAGGACAAAAAAAAAAAAAAAAAAAAAAAAGGAAAGTATACAAAGGAAAAGCTTACACAAAGCTTGTTAGATTTTACCCAAGAGTGGACTCGAATCTATGGAGTTGAAAAACTACGTGACGCGAGAATACAGTAAAAACTAGAAACAAGATTAAAAGCAATAATATGAAAGAGCTGTCTGCTCCACAATTCCGGTAAATACGATGATACACTCGTATTAATTTCGTATATATGGAAACATATATAAATATTGTTAACCTGTAGTTTATAGGAGCTGACGTGTTGAATGATTTATTAAAAATGATTACGATGGTCTATCATTTTCTCGCAAAAACGGAGACACTACAACGAAATGCTATGTAAGTCGTAAAATGAAATCCACGAGGAAAAAAATATTGTACTCGCCTATAGGCACCTCGCACTTGCATCGTGTTAAAAAGATATCAACACACCCGTAAGCCGAGAAGAGAAACTTGATACACACTGATGAAATGATACGAAAAACAAATAAAAAACTCCAACTTTCAGTACTCGGGATGTATTTTTAATAAATTGCCGTCGTTGGTATTATGACGTCAATAGGATTCTGGCGACGTTCTGTCTTATTTCTCTGGGTAGGTCCGAATTTGTAATACGATCGACTCATTCGAAACTTTTTTTCTCGTACACAAAATGTGAAACGAAACCGCATGAAAACAGTTCATTTTAAACGATAAATGCGAAAAGGCGTATTCTCCACCTATTGCCACCAAACACATATACATATTTCACCCGTTTTGTTTTTCTAATTATTCCACAATGAAAGATGATATTCCAAAAATGAATTCCTGCCTACTCTGCACCAGTATAATTATTTGTATTTCAGTTATTGCTCTTTTGTTAAAAAATCTGTTCTCTTGTTTTTTTGTTCGCCCTCAGGCACGGATACGCGAGGCGGGCAATAAGGGCGATTGCCCCTCCTAAAGGAATTTTGTGGATTGAAATGCTTCAAACAGCTGACCAACGGAAACATTAGAACAACTCGATAGCAGTTCAGTAACTTTCTGAGATACTGTTGCACATCCTAAAAATTTTTACTTACTGGACTTCCCCTCCACCTTCTTGAGAGAAGGAATTCTAACAGATTCTTTGGCTAAGAATACAGTTGTCCTTTTTTTTCGGGCTTATAACCGAATTCTTCAGTTTTTCAGTGACAAAGGGGAGTAGAATGCAGTATTTTAATGCATATAACAATACATATGTTTGGTGGAGCGTATGGCAATGCACACATGCCAAACTGCCCTCCCCCCGGTACCGTACCCGGCCTCGAAAACTACCCTTTCGAGTATCGCATCAGTAACCAAAGGGAAGTATTTGAATATAAACTAAATTTACTCAGGGATGTCTCGGAATCACGAATGCAAAGGACACTGACAACTATTCAGTTGCACTGGGTGACGGGGCTGAGGGCGTCACTATCCTCGAGATAATGGCGATGACGGTGGCCATTGATAGAAGCCAGCAGAAGAGCCTTATTAATAAGCAGATCTCTATCTGTACAGACAGTCAAACGGCTATTAAGGCACTATCGGCACACCAAACTATATCCTTGGTGGTAGCTGACTGCATTAACAAATTATACACCCTTGCTCAGGAGAACCGGGTCACCATACTATGGACACCGAGGGCACTACGGCATTAACAGGAAACATGATCGGAAGTAAGCTAGCAAAGGAGAGCATAAAAAAGGAGCTGGTAACGCCCACGTCTGTCTCCTCGCCACAAAATCCAAGGTGAACGCTTAAGCAGATGAAAATAGCCTGGCGGGTAACTAGTGGCATGAAAGTCTGCAAAACACTGATAAGGGACGTCCCTGGTAAGTACACCGAGTTCCTACTAGAACTCGATAGAAAACATGCTAAGCTCATGGTCGGGCTACTAACTGGACATGAAGCCACAAAACGCATCTGGTATAAAATAGGAGTGGCGGAAAGCAGCTTCTGTAGAAACTGTTAGGAAGAGAAGGAAAGATTCACATCATACGCCAGTGCCCTGCAATAGTCGGGACAAGGCGCGAAGCATTAAGACTAGAGTATCCAGTGCCTAATAAAGTTAAAGAAACAGAACTCAGTAAAATTCTCATGGGACAATAAAAGTGAGGCTACTGAGATGATCCTTACCAGCAACTTGAGAAGTGAAATGAACTACAAGATTTGAGCATTCGGCGCATACAGCGCCACCTTACACAAAGAAAAAAGAAGGGATATTTCCTCGTATGCCCAGTTCCAGGCTACCAGGCTATAGTTTCCTGACTCTCGGCTCATTCTTTCCTTTTAAGACGAAGAAGAAAATATCAGTTCAAGAGAATACAGATTTATGACTTCTTTTTCGGAATGTCTCTTCTCATCTGAATTAATGCGACAAGAAAAGCTAGTGATCTTGACTTTTTTATCTACGCGTAGACAGACAGCTAGATGACACAGAGAAGTAGAAACATGCAGACACGTGGACAGACACATAATAACGTCTTTCAGTTTTCGTCAGAATGTGCAAAGGATATTATGGTACTCGCCAAGAGAGGGAGAGAAATCATCATTCTGTACGTTACGGCGAACGAAAATAATTATTTTCGAATTTTAAAGCACCACGCTAAGGACGTAGACAGGAGGTAGAGTTAGAGGATCTAAACCCCTTCTCAGAAAAAAAAAAAAAAGGTTTTTTCTGGAGTTCTGTGAGACAAATCATGCAGGAAGGTATAAGGGGTTAGGCAGAACAGAGAAATAAATGTTCTAACCCCTGCCCTGCTCCCTATAACGGAGTTATCTACGTCCTTGGACTACTTCTCTCGGAAAGGAACATTTTGGTTTGAAAACAGGGCGTGCCAAATTTTATCAGAACATCCTTGAATTATCCAAATATTTATATGAATCATCCAAGGAGTTCAAAGTTTGTTCCATACAAGGAAATCTCAAAGTTTGCTATTGAAAAAAGCTTGGAAATAGGTTTTGCCCAGGGAAACTAATTCCAAGTCTGTTCCACACAAGGAAATCACAAATTCTGCTGTTGAAAAGCCTGGAAATAGGTTTTGTTCAGAGAAATTGATTCCAATAGGAAACTTAGTTGTGATCAGCTTACCAGTAAGTACCTCTATTGAATTTTAATTAAAAAACAGCAGGCCGATGCATTTCGTGATAATAACAAAGTTCATTTATCTTTACAAGATACGCAAGCTTCCCAGAGGTGGAGATCTCACAGATACTGAATTTCACATTTTGATTCCAGGTTTCGTTTCTTTCCAAAAAAGAGGAAGAGGCGGGTGCAAGCATTCGATCGAGAAGAATCAGATAAATGAAAAACAAAAATAATTCAGAACAACATGACTCTTTCCTACTTGTCTACCCACACTTCACGCAGTTAGCCAGTATTCAGAGAGCATAAAAATCTAGATATCGTGTAGGAGGAGTAAGTAGGATAAAATTATTCAATTTCTACGCATTATGGATTGTCCTTCTCAAGACTGCTTCCTGGATAGCCACAGAGTTCACATTTTTCGAAAACTAAATGTAATCACCGGTTTCGAGATAACATTTGTTCAATTATTTTGTCCATTCAAATACTTAGTCTGTGAAAATGACGGCTAGGATTCTTCACGTATCCTCTAATACAGTATAGAAATCGGTTACAACGATGTTTAAGGAAACTCAACTTTCCATTGATAAAAGCAATAATTATATCACTCAGACTGATATTGTTTCTCTTATACTTGACCGGATTTGAAAATAACCGATTTATACTGCATCTGTACATCCACAGTCACGAAAAAACACAGTCGCTGTGATTACTGACGACATATTGGTTTGGACTGCGTTACCTTGCATTTTTATACATATTGTAGGCGATGAATACGTAGGTTGGATCACATGTGACATCGCACATCTAGTCTAAGATTATACAAAAAAAAAAAAATTACTGAAGGTTTTTGAATAAAAATACCTTCTAATGTTCCTATGTACGCAGTTCCTGGATCGAAGTTTATCTTTCTTCCTTTCTCGCCTTCGAATTCGACGTCTTCGGCGAACAGAGACTCATCCGGCCGTAGAAGTAACTTGAACACTCTGTAAGCACCAACAATGCCACAAATTGATTTTTTAATGGTAACATACGTGATTTACAGTTATTGCAATCATGTTTGCGCATAAGGGATAAAGTCGTTCGTTCGGTTCATTATAGGAACCAGTACAATATTTAATAACAGTGTAGTCTCCGTTATAAATGCAACAGTTCGGAAAAAGCAAAGAGTGTAAAGAGCTATGCAAAGATTAACGGCTGGGCAACGAATGAAAAAGCTATACATTTATCGTACTATCGCTGCAGCATTACTTCGAAGGGTGCCTTTGACTGCCTTATAGGGCGAGTCGATAACAAAGCGATAAACTGAATTAAGCTGTGAACGCTTTCCGGAGCGAAAATTATTCAGCGTTCCAAGAGACTAAGAAGAAACCCGATACGAAAATTCATCATCTGTTTATTGGAGCGATGATACATGTTCTACCCTGTTATTATTACGAGAAAGAAAGAAAAAAGAACCAGATTAACATAAAACGCACCACAATAATGACTTTCAAAGGGTAAAACAATATAGTTTGTTTACACGATTCGTTATTCATTTACAGATGAATTGAAAGAGGAGCGCCAGCGAATTAAAGATTTAACTCGCATAAACAAGGTTCAAAAATTCACCCATTAGGCGGAACAGTACAAAATTTGGATCAGGTTTTTTAAACCTTGATATCTCCCGGTCTTTGTGCACTGGGAGGTAAATCTAATGTAAGACTTCAACATATTAACGAGAAAAAATTGAATAGTAATTTCGGAACTTATGACCATTTTTCGTGACCTCAAATTACCCCCGCATTCAGGACTTATACCACGATTGTGTTTCCTCTGAATCCGCAAACTATGGAAATGTTGTCTTCATCTTTTTCAGGCGCCATTCTCGGTGTGGGACGTTGGTGGCTGCGGTTTCTGATACACGACTCTCCTAGGCAAGCCAGTCACTTTCCCCACGGTTTTATTGCGTTAGAGTTTTTCTTCTTTGTGCCAAAGAGTGTAAGAGTAACCATTCCGATCATTCAACATTTCGTGATCGATTTAACGGTTTCACAACTAAATTTTTTATTCGCGTTCAAAAGCGTTCAAAATTTCTAAAATAATTGAAATGCGCTGCAGTTGATGTAAATAAGTAATCCTCCAAGTTTTAGAATTTTACTTCCCTTAGTAACGAGAGGTGGACCTGGGACAATATGTCCCATTAGTATTTCATGGTGGGATAATATTATGTCCCACAGTATTTCACGGTAGGATAAATATATGTCCCAATAGCGTTTTACGGCGAGAAAAAAGTGATCAATAACTCAAACAGTCATAGGCGCCGACTTATGGAAAATATTGGGGGAGGGGAGGGAGGCAAAATCAAAGTTATCACGGTTCTTAGGAGCGGTCCAAAATCCCTCTTTTTGAAAATTCGAATGGTCGTCTTCCATCTATTTTGGTGTCAAAATTATACCCTTCTCATTATTACTTACCATATTTTACTGTATTTTTTGTTAAATTTAAAAAACTGATGGTAAAATTTGTTATACTTGTTCCATTTTTGAGTTGAAAATATTGGGGGGGGGGCGTCGCCCTCTCCAAAAAAAGCCAAGTCGGCGCCTATGCAAACAGTGTTGTCTCAATAGGAAACATTACGCGTGCATTTGAAAGAACCTGTCGAGAACTACGGAATAGCATCAAATGCATTTAATTTTGGGACGTAGTTGTCACGGTAGTAATTTTTTGAACTTTAGTGGAACATATGTCCCCAGAGAGATGAAAGGGTTATTTCAAAAAAACTAAATCAATCAATAAATCGGGGAAAATAAATCGATTTTTTGATTGATCAATCAATCACTTAATCGCCGATCTTTTGATTAATTAATTTACTAGAAACAGAAAAACGGGTTAAAACAATAATTAAAAATTCACGATGGGATCAAAAATCGATTTCTATATGCCGATTAATTGAAAAGGATCAATCAAAGATCGAAAACCAATCATAAGATATCTGAAAGATCGATCAAAAATAATCGAAAAGTCATGATCGAACCAAAAAATCGTGTTTGAATGCCGATTAATTGGAAACGATTGATGATCAAGTTTTGATTGGAATGGTTAGTACGAGTGTACAGTCGCAGTTCGCTTACTAGCCACGTGTTTTACAAAGTTGAGTAAGCTGTCCATGAAGTGCACACGCACAGTATCAATCTTTCTGATCTGGAGGTAACACATCCTACGATTGCCTTGTTCGCGTGAACTGGCGGGAATTACAGGACGCGCTACGTTTCCACCTCGATTGATACTGTAGTCGCTGTATTCGCTAGGACGTTAGAGGGGATATTCGAATATCACTAGCTTTCCGGCGTTGATGATATTCGAACCCGAGACGCACAAGGATTGCACAATGACTTGAAAATACTGTAAAAATGAAAAAAAATGTACAGGATCCGCTTAACTACATTCTTGCCAGTTTGGCAGCTGAATTCACGATGCAAGTATACCAGTCTCCTCCCCCCACTATGTTAAGGTTAACAAGGACGCTCTTGTTCCACACCCAGATTTCAGGAGGTTCTTTCACGTTTTATCTCGTACACGCCGATAAGGCATGATGGGAACCATTTTACAATATCGTTCCATAGTACACGCATGTACAAAAAAAGGGGGCACGACGTCATCCAGAATATCCAACAAGATTCAAGTGCGAAAATAGTTGACTTTCGTTGATCATTTTGTCCCGTTCATTAAAAACGCGCAACTCGCTTAGCTCGTTGCTCGCAGGCTTGAGATGACACTGATCTCTCATTCATTGCCAAAATCAGGGACGTACCAAAGAAGAAGGAAACCCTTTTGACTTGTCGCATTTTCCCAACTTCTCAACTCAATTTCCGAGTATCAAAACAAAAAAATTTTTTAACTTGTTGGATTTTCTCAACTCGCCTAACTGAAATGGTTAATTTTCCCAACTGCTAAGCAAAAATCCCTGCGGGGGGAGGGGAATAAATGCCCCCGCCCCCTATTGGTACGTCCCTGGCCAAAATTCTTTGAAAACTGAAAAAAGATGCTCAAATAGTTTAAAAATAAGTCACATTCTTCAGAAACAGTTAACAGTACAAACACCAGTTGCTCGAAGCGTAATGACCAACATTCACCACAACTTTATTTTATCAATAATCGAACAAAATTATATGAATGATTAAATGACACATCAAATTTTCATGAAGAACTCATTAAACTACTGTATGGACCGTGTGACTAAAATTTTTTCACTTGAAAATATTCATTTTTAAAACTACTTTGGCAAATTACAGGCAAGAAACTACCATGTACAGCAGAGCTTGAGATGTAAATATTCAACACGTTTTCTTTAGGCCAATCTAAATACGAAAACCTAACACTTTTTCGCAATATTTTTCAACTTAGAATTTATTGAATCACCAAGGAATCACTACTCACATAGGGAATTTGAAATGAGCAAGTGAGTTTGCGGAAATTCTTTCGCGTTCGCATTGTTCTAAGTTCGCAAGAAATCCGTTCGAGTTCGCCAAACTACACATTCTTGAAAACTTTATTCAAGTTTTCGAAAATGCAAGTTTGCATTTTACGAACTGAAGTCAATCAATGGATAATCAGTTAGTTTTTGACAGAATTTTCTTTCTCCTGTTTCAACTGACCATTATTTGAAAAAAAAATGAGCGTTACGGTTTTCGCTTAAGTATACCCAGTAGTAAAAGCATATAAAATGCTAGAAAAGATTAATTGGCTCAAGTTCTCAGACTCTTCTTTCATTCACTTGGTATTTACTCATGAATGAATCAAAATTAATCGGTTTTCCGATCATAGTTCTGGTATTTTTTAAAGTTTACAGCCCTGCTGCAGGCTATTAGGATGTTACTTTGTATATCATTTCTCGTTTCAATTATTTGTAACAAGAAACAACGTGGCTGACATCTAGCGACGTTTTTTGCAAGTTTTCCCAAAATGAAAAGAGGTTACATGGCGTATTCGGGATTTTCAACAAAAAGAAATCATGATAAATCGAGGATTGAGCTGAAAATATGAAATAAATTTTAAAAATGTAGTATGTTAGAAACTTGAATTTGATATAAAAAATTGTTTCTGTAACTGAACAGGTCCAGCCAGTATAAATGATGAAAAACCTGAAAAATCAGCCTTTTTTAAAGGAAAATTAAAATGGAGAAACTACCTCTCACTTCACGTCCTACCGCACATCTACAAGAACAATACCTACTCGGTCACAAGGAAGATTTTTCATCAAATTCAAATATGCGAGCATCCCGCATGTCGAATTTGAATGACCCATTGCGTTTTGTTTATTTTATATGATTATTTGATACTACAAATTTTCAATAATGCCAATGTATTTATCATACATGATCATTTTTGGTTTCTCGTCAATTCATGCATACAAGCGCTCTAATATTTCATTAATTAATTTATAAATGTTATATTCTAATTTCAAGTTTTATTTTCATTTTTATTAACCCTACATTCGAAAATTTGTTAAATTATTTTAAATCTTTAATTTTTACGACTTACATTGAATTCAAATAAATTAAACATAAAAATTTAAACTGCTCACTAGGTCACTTCATATTCTCAGTTTTAAAGAACGAATAATTCTGTGCATTGGGTTAAGAAGAGTCGATGTCTGTTTTCATAACATAGTCTATCATTATGAGAACAAGAACATGACCTTTCAGATCCAAAATACTGAATTATAAACTACCTATTGAAGGGTTAAAAATCGTCAACAGATCCTGAAATTCTGATTTTTGGTTTTTTCGGCCTGCTTGAACGTAATTTTGAAAGAAGAATAATTTTCTATGATACCTATAAGGCATGTAATATTCTAAGCTCCAGACGAAGGACTACCCGAAGCTCAACAGAAAAATTTTTAAGTAAAATCCCCCCTTATCTTACTCATAAAATGGTTTCAGACCGCAAATTGTAAACCTGAGAGAAATTTCTTCTATTTCCGCCTTACTTATTACGTATTCAAATCTAATAGGTATCCCTCGAGAAAACACACTCGTACATGGTTTTTAGATAAAAAGGTAGCACAAAAACCCAAACCGTGAAAAAATTCAAACAAATTTTTCGCTTTCAGCAGATTGCTAACGTTACTGATGTACGTGAAACTTCGATTAGTTTCAATAAGTAGGTTCATCATTCTTGTAGAATAAATTTTCTTTCAATGTTTCGGGGAATTTTGTAGTTTTGAACCTGAAGAACTATGCTTCAAATATTGAAAAATTGCTATTCATGAAAAATGGGAAAGTATAGCATTTCTACAACCAAAACGCGAAACTGTTTAGAACTCGAGATAAGATCGACTAAATGGAAATTCTTTAGTCGAGGTATTTTCTGGAGGCTGAAAAGTTACCTCGTACAAAATCAATAATGCAGCCATAGATTTTGTTTTAATTTTTCCCCTATAAAGAAGATTCAACTGTCTGCCCTCCCAACGCAGTGCTCACCCAATAACCGAGGAAAATTTTCGACTACACTGTAAAATTAATTTTTCTCTTCGAAATTGAAATTCTTGAAATAATTGTTACTTCGTCACAATATTCGTCTCAGCGTTTATAATTTCACTTTTATGAATTCGCATTTTTACCTTCGTATTTTTAGTTTCTCGCTTTTATACAGCTATGTATGGAACGCAAAATACAAAAACACTTGCGCGTCTTATACATCGGTATTTCGAATTTTTCATGTATTCTGTATCTACATTAATACTTGGAACAGTTAAAGTTTATACTTACTCGTATTATTAAATTTCTAAATGTTTAGTAACCAATATGGTATTTACTGTCAGTTTTTACTACCTGTAATTAGAATAAAGATATCTCAAAAATATTCCACTAGTTGAGACTCTGTTGTGTTTTCCAAAAAGATTAGCTGACCCAAATAAATTATTTCCGAGACTGTTTCTAGCTCCCTATTTCTCACCATTCTTCTTGTGGGTTTTGCTGATGTTGATAAAATTTTAGATTTCTCAAAATTGATTGTTAGATCTGTCTCTACTCTACTCTTGTTTAGTCCCTGTATCATTTCCTCCAGCTCACCTGTTGATTTTGATATTAGCGCAATATTGTCCGCGAATCTCAGGTTTGAGATTTTATTTCACACCTCTGTTTTTCCAACTTCGCTCTCTCAAGACTTCTTCCAAGGCTGCGTAGAAGAGGATGGGAGATAAAGGATCTCCTTGGCGCACTCCCATGCTTATTTCAAAATACTCCCCAGTTGTGTCTGTGGTGATCCGACTCTCTGGGCCTATATACATATCTTGTACTACTTTCGTCAACTGTTTAAGGATACCCTGCGCATGTAGTGTTTTTAGAATGTATTCGTGATCTAGGAAGTTAAATGCTGTATTATTTTTTTATGGGACCCATTTATCGGCCCACAATGGTAATGTTGAATTCACGAAAGAAATATGCTGTTTGCACGAAATATATAAATGACAAGCGCAGTAACAAGTACGAAACAGAAAAAGAAAGAGTTTGAAGAAAAAATTAAACTTGAGAACGCAGTATAATTCACTTACACGATAAAATAAAATACGCCCGGAATTTTAATACCTTCTACACACAATGAAAAATAGAGACACGATATTACTGCGCCCGAAATAAAAAGTTCAAATTCTCGGCCTCCATCATACTTGCCACAAATTTACAATTGCGCACAAATTAATGTCAAAATCAAATTTTGGAGCAATAAAAATCTATGAATCGATTCTCCCCCTCCTCAGGAGCCACAAATTTAGATTAAGAGCCAAACCGATATCAAAAACGAATTCGTTGAGTTCGAAACCCCTCGATGATCTCGATGGGGTCATTCGCATAAATAGTAGGTCTAAAAATTCCTAATGTACTGTAATAAAGGGTAACTTTTACACGCCCACTCTTTTTTGTTCTCTCAGCCGTAGCCCTGAAATCCGTCCTTTCGAGCATTACCTCAGAGCTCCCCTCTATGGCGTTTCTAGAGTACTTACGAAAAAATTCTTAATGATCGTTTTTATAGAAAATTGGATCCCTCTTAAACTCATGGATCTCCTATCTCCACGAGTCTGTACGTTATCCGCGATGACGTATAATTTTTGTGTTTAAACAACATAATATACCGTATGCAAGTCATTTCGTGATATCGATTTTAAAACTCGTAATTTAAACTTTTTTTTTCGTGGCTTCACATTTCGTTCAATCACACTTTTTACTTCGTGCTATTTAATACTTCCCTTTTTTTATTTATTTTATTTTATACATTTTACCCTCCCTTGCCGACAGGTAATACCCAGGTTTTTGGCAGGAGAGCCACAATGTGCCATACGGTAATAATAATAAAAATAATAAGCTAAAAACAACAACAAGAACAAAAAAAAGTGGCTAAATAGAAAAGAAAAAGAAAACAATTTACCATCGACGAGGGCCATACAAGCATAAACTTTCACGTATGCTCCTCCCTTATACACTCCTATACCCACAAGCACACATACCATCATTTTTCCATATACTTATACACAGGCAAGCATGCCCAAACACACGCCATTCAGGCAGACACTGATGATTCCAGCTACATTATTCACCACGTATTTATCTCAGTTCCTCCAATATTCTTTTTAATGCCCTTCCCTCCGGATCTAATAGATCTATGCTAAGGTGCTTTCTGATGAGTTCATTGCATTAAGCCAATCTTTTCACCAGGGGGGAATTTCTATGCGTTTCCGTTCTGGAAGGTGGGTAGTAAAAAACGTTGGGGGAGCAACTGGCAGGTCGAGGAATACTGATTTGTATCTTGCCCAATAAGCATGAATACTGGAGATGCGAGATTAGGATGTTGTTTATAAATAAAACTGAGGCTGCCTTCCGCCGAGTGTTCAAAGACTGCAGTTGGTAGCCCTCAAGTAACTTCTCATAAGTAAAGTCTTTCGGATAATACTGAAATTGTTTCCAATTATGTATCGTAAAAATTTTCTTGAATTTTTTCAATTTGTTGATTGAGTTTTTTTATTTTATTTAAAGTGCCAAATGATGGATTAAAATTCTAGTCTAAACCTTACTAACGAAGAATAGAGAATTACTATAGTATCAATTTTAAATAATGATTGGACATTTCTGTAAAGAAAGCCGAGTATGGATCTTGCAGATTTTATTACATGATTGAAATGAGGAATAAATGACTTAGAGTCAAGAATCACACTAATCGATCAATGCGATGTTCACGTGTATTTTTCAGATTTTTGTGGTCTAACGCGGAATAGTTTTTTCTAAATCCTCCCGGGTTCCAAAAAGTTTTTTAATCTTATTTCGATCAGTTTAAAAAAAAATAAAAATTGTAAAATTGTGAGAGACAGGTTAATAAGCCTATAATTTCCAATTTGGTGTCTGTTTCCCTTTTTGATCAACAGAATAATGTCGGAGAGTTTCCAATTTTTGGGTATTTACCCGAAATCAAAATTTTATTGAATCGTGAAGTTGATGATTTTATCATTTCCTCCCCTTCGAAAATTATGTGCTCGTTTTTCAAGCCATCGCTATCTGGTGCCTTGTTTTTTACAGGTTCTTCATTACGTATCTTATCTCTGATACCAAAAACGGTGGTTCTAGTTCGCTTTCATGGTTGGGTGAGCCGGTTTGAAACGATACATTCTGCTTTGTTTTTGATAAGTAAAGGTCCTTATAAAATTCGGTGACTGTAGCATTCATTTTACTCTAACCATAAGACTCTATTGCCATTTTTGTCACTGAGGTAAGTAGTTAGCAGGAAACCAAGACAGCTTTCGATTGAGTTTTTTCACTTGTTCGTGTTTTCCAAGGTTTTGCTAGTCAGGTATGATTTTTATCGCTCCTCCTTTTCTCTTCGAATACTTATTTTTTTCGAAACCATATCTGCGTTTAAATTTTGTTTTTGCCTGTCATTCTTGGATAGTTCTGAACTTTCTAATATAGCTCTGCAGAGACAGAGAGTCTACAGAAGTTGAAAAGTAAAAATTAAGTGCTTTTTAAGACCCTTTGCGAAGACTATAGCCGGCATATTTTCAATCTTCTCCCCGAGTGAGCAAATCTTTTTTTTTCCTAATTGTTTTAGCCCCTTTGCCCCTTCCTCTTTTTTGCTCCCCCACTTCCCTCCTCCTGGAGAATATAGATAAATGTTATTATTGAAAATTCTAATCTTAAACAATGAATGTTGATATTTGAGGGGTGTGGTTTTAAGAATATGTATTAACAAAAATGAAGGACTTTTCAGCACCTGCAGACACCCTGAGAGAGCTACATAATGATCCTCTACAATTTGTAGATTCTCCTTATCCAGTTTTTTTAGGGCCTTCGAGATATTTTTACTGTAGCTGTCTGCATTCTTATTACCAGGTGTTTTCTTTTCCGTTTTTTTAAATAGTATTTTGATCTGGACAGTGTTAAGATGATGTATATTATGCGTCTGTGATCAGAGACAAATTTGAATTTGTTTGAAACTTCAAGGTTTACTATATTTTTATTTTTGCCAGGTGCAAGGACGAAGTCGATCTAAGCTTTATGTTCAAGTCCATCTTTTTTTTCTCTCTTTCTTAAAGAAACCATTCATTATTTTTAGATCTAATTTCTGGCAGATTTGGATTAATTTTCCACCTGATTCATTTTGTTTACCAGTTACACGTTCCCATCAAATATATTTCGGCTAGTTTACTTTTACCGATTTGACTCCTAAAGCCGCCCAAAACTATGATTTTTGTAATATTTTTCTTTCTATTTTCTGATAAGTTTCCCTCAGAAGTTTATAGTTTTCTCTTCAGAGTATGCAGATGTAGGAGAGTAGACTTAGATCAGCACTATAACATTACTATATATTTCTATTTTTAAGACCGCTATCCTATGGTTTCGGCTCTTCATTTCCAAGATGTTATTATTTCTAGTTTTGGATTAATTAGGAATATCCCACTCCTCTTTGCCTGTGATTATTTCCAATATGGAAGAGAGTGTAGTTATTTTTTGTTTGGTAAAATCATTCGTCATTTCTTTTGACCTCCGCGATTCCTAATATGTCCATCTTGGCGTCTTCCATAGCTTCTTTCAGTGATTTCAAGTTTTCTGTCCCCTTGAGGGTTCTAATATTTCATGTGCCTATTTTCAGATCTATAATTTTGTTTTTATAAATTCTGGTAAATTTTGTCCAAGAGAAACTATAAGATCGGTACTAGCCAAACCTGTTTGAGGGGTGGGAGTCGGTGAGGAGTCTTGGTCATGCCTCCCCCTGTTGACCGAACTTACCGAGGGGAGTGTTGTATTTGTAGCGAAATAAAGAAAATAATTGTATGGTAATGAGATTTCTGTTGAAAAATTTTAAGACAACTCCGATTCAGACTTGCGTTGGCTCACCATCTTCGTAAAAGCGAAAAAATGGGCGCAATTTCACTCTCAAGCTCTTCTGGGACTGTATGTATGAGTATACAAAATAATGTAACTCCGCATCCGCATGTAAATCAGTAATCTCGTATTGTCCTTGCTGCACATAAATTTCCAAAACCTTTTCCAGTATCAATTATCAAATACTCGTAACATTACCATGTACGTTTACTTACAATTCACACTTCTATTTGTACTTCGGAAATTAATTCACAAAGTGGGTACCAAAATAAGTTCGATCCAAGGGTTTTTCTTTCCACCAGAATAATACCAAATTATTCAACAAACACGAAGGCGTGTGATGCAAAGAAAGGAAAAAACTACTAGTAACGCAATATCGTATTCGATTTACAAGTATACATATCTCGACAGTGACCATTCTCCTTTCATCTTTTACTAGTTGACCTTCGAACTAACGATTTCCGTAATAAATTATCCCAGATCTAGCGGTATCAATCTAAATATGTACTAGGCTCGTAACAATATTGTCTTCCAGAACAGACAGATAATTTTTTACCGTTCGAATGTTCAGTGGCGGTGAGGTCAGTGACTGATATCCGCATGATGCAGAGTTCAACACCTTCACAATTTTACAACATTTTTTGATTTCACAATGACGGTAAAATCTGCAGGGTCTCAGTTTCGATGAGCAAGCTGGAAGAACGCTGTAGTACTCTTTGAAAGGAACAAACAACTCTACGCAGGGAAGTACTAAAGAGTTTTTCCTAGAGGGCAGGGGGGAGTGTGAAAGTCCCAACTAATTCAACTCAAATTCCCATACATCAAAGCAAAAACAAAGAGCAAAAAAAGAAGAACAACCTTTTGACTTGTTGGATTTTTCCAACTCTACCGAAATTTCCCAACTCCGCTTGACTAAAATGGTAAATTTTCCCTACTGCTGAGTAAAAAATTTCCTACAGGGGAAGCTCCCCCTCCTCCCTATCGGTACGTCCCTGACTCTACGTACATGCTTACGGCATATTCTCAAAATCAAAAACACTGCAAGGGTCCAAAGTTGGAAAATGGCAATTTCTTCTTATGAATTTGATCGTAAATTTTTATTTAAAAAATTTTCCAAGGACAACAAAGAATAGTACGGTGAAAATGCAACAGAACTTCATAAATAATTTTGGCCTACACTCAATATCAAAATGGCTGCATGAGTTTGAAAATTGGCTGGACCCGAATTTTCCCCCGAAAGAAGGAACAGTTTTTTTGGCATTATCCGAACTTACTCCGGATGTTGATGCCATTTAATAACCGAACTGACTCCCTTCGATACACATACGGCATATAACCCCAAGACAGTGATTTTCTTTCCTATTTTTACAGACTTACGAATGTATACGATTCTACAGATTCTCGTTATTGGTATGGTAAAAATCGACTGCTTGCACGCTCTTTGAAATTGGTAGGTACTGTGAACACTTGAGAGTTTGAAATAAATTATAGTCTAAGCTTGACAAAAAACGTGTTAATAAACTCTTATATTGGCTGTAGGCTGTAGATTCCATCTAAGTCAGATTAAGATGCCGGATTGTCAAAATTCTATAAAGATCAGGATAATGAGGATAATCTTACTCTCAAATACGCGTTCGGGTTACCATTCTTGAATGCTGAAGATGTCGAAGACGGTTTTGAAGTATTAATGGCGCCGCGACCGGGTACGAAGTTGAAGGATAAATTTTTTGGTTACCTTCTCGCAAAATACATTACGAAATACAGCAAATTTCTATCTCGCGTTTGGACTGGCATCAGTTATGACGAACCCCAGACTACGAACTGCTGCGAAGGGTTTCATAACAAATTTAATGCCGAATTTAACACTGCCCAACCAAATATATACGATTTTGATGAGGCATTGAAAAATTGTACAAGCGATGATCTATATTAAAATGACACCAGAAAAATACAAATACGTCCACAGATAGACGACATCGAGAAAGAAGCTGAATTAGATGCAGCAATGAAAAATTTTACTTGAGGAAAATTTGATACGAGAAAATATCTAAAAATTGTGTGTTCAAAATTTTTGCCGCGCGATTTATGAATATTTTTATGGAAATGGTCCCAACTTTTTTTTACAAAATTTAACTAACAAACCTAATTAACATAAGTGTATTTATACTTTTGGTTATTGTTAAGCCATAATTTATTTTAAATTCTCAAGTTTTCACGATACTAATTTCAAACAGCGTACAAGCAGTAGATTTTCAACCGTATCTACAACGAGAATCTGTAGAATTGTAGACAGTCCTAAGTCCGTAAAAATGGGGAGGAAAATCACTGCAAAAGGATTGTGCAGTATGTGTATCGAAGGGAGCCAATTCGGTTATTAAATGGCAACAAAATCCGGAGCAGGTTCGAATATTAAAATGCATACTGCTAGTCCAGGCAGTTTAGGAAATGAAAAGTGAAAAACTGCAGCAGAGTTGAAACTTGGCATGATTCTCAAGGACAACTCCCTAATAAACATACTAAAACCTCCGGCCTCGTAGGGGTGAGCGTGACTCCCTAGAGCTGAAAACCCGTACCGAAAAACAGTTTTTTGACCGTAGCTCCACAAATATCGATTTATATGCGAAAATACTTTTTACCTACATTAAAGAGTATAAAATTCTCTACAAAAAAGGTCTCTTTTACTTTCGTCTTAGGATCAAGACTAACCGAGATAATCGACCAAGAAATATCCCAAAATCATCAATATTTCATAGTACTCATATATAATGTACTAGAAGGCGCGTCAGCGAAATAATAACAATGTTGTAATGCACGCAGGCGGTAATAGAAAGATATGATGAGTAGTTACAATGCGGTATAAGTAGAGAGGGGGATATAAAGTGATTATGTTTAAAAAAAAAATTAAAAAATTTCGGTGTCAGTGAGTTGTGGCCTATCAGTGAAAATTGGTATGAATTGCGGCCCAGTACTTTTTCCCTAACGAGTGAATTCTGGCCCAACGTCACGTACGACTTGCGTTCCCGTATCTAGCTACTCCTCAGTCCATTAGCGCGACCCAGCGATTTTTCACTTGTTATGAATTCCATACTGTAACTAAGTAAAGTGTAATTCAATAAAATCGAAAATGAAAAGAAGACTATTTCAACTTTCCTACACCTTGCACACTCGACTACTACGGGAAAAATACTGATAGACAGCCATTCACCAACATCGATACTGGTACCATCGGGCCGGAATTCACTCGTCATCGAAAACAGTTCGGGCTGGCATTAACCTGTCTCATTTTTATTGATAGAGTACTCGGGCCGCAACTCACCTACAGCCCAAAATTTAGCACAGAAAAGGGGAAAAAATTGAGGAGCGCACTTCCAAAGTGACCCAACTGCAAAATTATGATTTCATGAGTTTTTGTTTTCAACACGCTGTCTTGCCGCGCTAGGCGCATACTTTGCAAACACGAAAACGACAAATTTTTCTTGAAGGTGGAACTTATTGATACCTACCTTCAAAAATCCGTTACCTAATTTACTGTTTGGCTCATAAAGTGTTTTGTTTGTTTTTCTCAAAACTAAAATTTTGCAGTTAGGTCACTTCGGAAGTGAGCTCCTCAATTGTAATACAAATAGATCTTCAGTATCTCAATTGTCTGAAACTGCACTCTCACACGAATTCATACACCCATTCCCTTCGCAGACACACATATTATGGCAGCAGAAAATTCCAACTTTTCTGCAACCACATGCTGCTAAACAACCTTTCACATACGCACAAAATATTATTTTCATTACATTTTTGGGCACTGGTTGTTGATCGGTAGTTATTAGCCAGAGGCCACT
The DNA here is from genome assembly GCA_031841125.1 of Acanthococcus lagerstroemiae. Lineage (NCBI taxonomy): Eukaryota > Metazoa > Arthropoda > Insecta > Hemiptera > Eriococcidae > Acanthococcus > Acanthococcus lagerstroemiae. The sequence continues at coordinate 28,342,230 of CM063106.1, read as the reverse complement.
GGATGTCATTTTCCAGCCCCACTAGGTTGGGACGTATTGATGATTTTGGGATATGTCTTGGTCAATTATCTCGGTCAGTCTTGATCCTAGGACAAAAAGGAAAGGGACCTTTTTTGTAGAGAATTTTATGCTCTTTAATTTAGGTAAGAAGTATTTTCACATATAAATCAACATTCGTGGAGCTAGGGTCAAAAAACTGTTTTTCAGTACAGTTCTTCAGCTCTAGGGGGGTCACGCTTACCCCTGCGGGGCGGTTTCTTTTAGTATGTTTATTAGGGAGTTGTCCTTGAGAATCATGCCAAGTTTCAACTCTGCAGCAATTTCCCCCTTTACATGCTACTTTTAGGTCTAATATTCCTGGACTATGGGAGCAAAGTTGGATTCTACGTGAAAATTTGAGTAACCAAATTTGGAAAAAAATAAACTTCCATTCCTATAAATTTAGTCTTTTACAGACCCTTAACGACTAAAGATTAGCAAATAATAGCGTTAACACTTTCTGTTGCACTTTTAAAACGCTGTCCACTGTTACCTTCGGACAATGCTGTGCAGTAGTGAGTTACGGACCAAATTCGATCTCAAAATTAGAAATCTTCAACGAAATTTCGGAAAAATTTCAGATTTTTAAAGTAGAATTTCGCTGAGCAAAATGTAAATGAGGCACTTTCCAAGTTTGGCTATGAATAATACTTTGAAAATGGAACGAAAACTTTAGTTCTTGGTTGCCTATTTTCAGTTTTGAAGAGGTTACGGAAGTCTACAATAATGCGATTAAAATTTTTTCTAAAATTTTATAACTTAAGTTTTCAAGCGCATGTAACCCCTTCAATACTGAAGATAGGCAAAAGTACTTTGTGAGTTTTTATTGCATTTTCACTGTCCAAACGGTTGCTGCCCTCAGAAAATTCTTACGAGAAATTCGCTATTATTTTAAACTTAATAGCCTAACAGCCTGTTCAATTTTGATAAGATGTTATACATATTCGTATTACCTTTAATGCGTATAATCAATTAAAGTATATAATTTCATTAAAATTCTCACTAGTTTCCAGCCCTTGATTCCTCTTCTTACGAAATAATAAGCTAAAAATTTTGGACTTTTTAATGTACCTTTTTACACAACAATTTAAAGTTTCAGCCTGGTTGTTTCCAAAGAACGTTCTCCAAGGGCTATGAATTGTGAGACACCAGGACTTTTGATTGTTTTTGGCTTTTGTATGATGCTGTTTGAAGTCGACAGGGCAGAAAATTCCAAATGAGGTGTAGACGAATGAAATTTGCAGACTTGCAGAATTTTACTCCGATTCGTCAATAAGAGAAAGAATGAAGAGCAGAAAATTGGTGAGTATTTTATGAAATTATACACTTCAGTTGATTATTTAACGGTAACATGTATACGAATAGAAGTTTTTGTCCTTGTTAACGAGTATTTTAACACGCTTTAACCTGGCCTATCAAAAGTGAGATACGTTGTAAATGTAAGCGCGGGCACAACAAACCATTTTCAAGACGAAAAAGCTGTCCTATATACTTTAAAGGTTGCCTGTTCAGTCAAGGGCGAACGGTCCCGTAATAAGTCGAGGAAAATGTCGTGTTACAAAAGTGGACAGTTCGAAAATGACGACGTGTACTGGGATAGTTCCGTAGCGATAAAAATGGTTTCTCAGCGTTCATGGGAAAAACTGTATTTCATATTTGACAGAAACGATCAGCTTTTCAATTATTTCGATTCGTGACGAAATAGAATTATTTTTATGCGAGGAAAGGAAGCCTTTTTTAGATTCTGTAAACTGGCAAGTGTACAGAGCGGGCCATCAAGTAAAACATCACTCAGTCGAGTTGAATATTCAGTAATATGGAGCTGGAATCAACGGATCAATTTGGATTCGGGGACACAAAATCATGTTTCCGGCAAAACTCGAGCGGAACAAGCAAACTGCGCGTAAACATAGGGAATTTTATCAAAACATAAGCGTTACAACTGTATAGAATTAAAAAAAAATAAAATTTTCAAAGTGAATTTGATGGCGAATCTGTATTTAAAGAATATTTGCGAATGCGACGATGGATAGCAGGCTTACTGTGAAAATGCAAATAAAAACTTTGTGTATCTTCAATATTAAAAGGGCTGCACATGAGTTATCAGACTCAAGCACAGATTTTAACCCCACGACGTGAGCACTTGATGACCCCTTCAATATGTGAGACAGACGACAAACAAGTTCACAAGTTTTATAATATTTTCAAAGTACTGTCCACTGTTACTTAACGAAAAATGCTGCGGAGAGAAACTGGCACTAATGAAATTTAATGCCAAAATACTACAACATTTTCCAGAAGTTTTTAATTTCAAGGGAGTTTTAATACACCAGAAAAGTAATTATTTCAAACATTTTTTTGAGAGTATTAGAGGCAGTACTTGAAAAACTGAATAACAATCATAAATATGTTAGCAGTCTGTTTTCGAAATTGAAGAAGTTGCTCAAATTTTTCAATGAAATTTATAGTTAAAGTTCTCAGATTTGTGTAACCCCTTCAATACTGACAGTAGGCAATGAACAGTCTTGATTTCAACCTTTCGAAATAAATACCGGCACTCAGAATCCGTCCCTTTTTCGATAGTAGACTTTTGTATCGGATTCTATGTACATCAAACTCGACCACAAAATCGTGTCGAAAATGTGACGGATTTTGAATAATATAGTCGGCGTCAACCGAGCTCCACGGGATGTTCACAGTCTTGCAGTCTCAATCATTTTGAAAACAGACCACATGCACGTGAAGTGGTATGATCTCGACTAGCATTAACCTATTTCCGACTTGCCCACTATAACCGGGACACCATAACTGCACACGGGGAATCATTTCCTGCGGGAAAAAAGGTAGCCTCAGAAGGGTGGTTTTTATGAAATACAGAATCAATATTTTTGAAATCCTTACGATATTGATTTTGCAAACGCTTTGTTGACTCGTTTTCGATGGTTATTTTCTCAATACGCTTGACCCAATAGAAAAACATTTCTGCTAAGAAAGAAATTAATATTTCTTTATTGACCTAAAGCACATTCAGAGGAAAGAGTAGACAAACATATTTACATATGTTTAGGATGGGTTGCTTGTTCACACGGTTGAAGGAGGGTCATTCAATTCAGACACCTTGTATCTAAGTTCTTCACAATCAATATACGTAGTGCTTCCGGATAATTCTAATGCCACCTCGAGAAACCGTAAGTAGAATTGACGATATGAAAAGTATCTCTAGAGTTTCGCAGTTTATTCAGTTGTAGTAGGGAAGAGAGATGAAGCTGTTCTAGCAATATTCCAAAAATTCATATAAAATATGAAAAAGCAAATTTTCACATCTCTAAAAACAAGTTATAGAATTGAAGACATGAAGAGTGTCTCCAGAGTTCCAGTTCGTTGTGAAAAAACTGAGCTTTCTCTTAGCAGTGTTCCAAAAGTTCTTCAATAAAAATAATTCATAACCAGGCGCTGTTTCATTCTACAGAGAAAAGAAGAGGGCACAATTATTTTTGATATTTTCAAGATTTCGCTAGTTTTTCTCATTCAGGATTGAAGTTTTTTCAAAGAAGTAACAATTATGTACTTTATAAATCAACAAGCAACAAAAAAAGGTCCAACAATCGGAAGATCTGTTTTGGGGAAGAGGAGCATGATCCGTTGATTCGATCCAGGGGCTAAGATTTCTTTGCAAGAAGACGCATGCTCAATGTCTTTCGGTTTTACCGAGTCTGTATAAAACTCGAATACGTAGACTTTTACGTTCCGCAAGAATTTCAACACTCCCGATCATTATTTTGTAAATATTGGCCAAAATATATCGAAATTCGAGAAGATTATTTTTAATTTCTTAGTTATACTTGGAAAAATTTCTCTAACTGGAGAAGAATACATAAATTCCCCAGGTTATCTTCTAACCGCACGAATTTTGACACGAATGGTATACTGACAGGACATAATCGAAAAATAAAGAGAGTCCGAATTCTATAGCGTCGATAAACTTATTAACGTAATCCTGTCTACTTCTAACAATGAAGAAACCTAATTACGCTTTTCGACATTTTTAACACAGAGGGAAGACAAAACCTCGTCTACTAATCGTAAAACAAAAGCAATAAAAAAGCTTTTAAAAAGGTTGCCTCGAGTTTAAATTCAATCTTTCCTATACAGAAAAGTACATATTACATACAGCCAAGCTATTGTTGAAAATGGCAAGGTGGGCTACGTATTTTTCAAGAAAAGGGATAAATCCTACTCCACAGGTATTTTCCTCTTTTTCACTGAACCAATTCCGTTGGTTCTCAAACTAACGAGCATTCCCAATAACGAAGTAATTGACACACGGTCCAGTGACTTTCCAGTATCCATATTCCTCCTCTTCACGATATACCAGTCGAGTATTGTGAACATGATACTGAATATTTTCAAAATAATTTTACAACAGGAAGGAACTTAATGGTACCGCTATACAATGGCCTTTAAAAAAAGGGTACGGCGGAGCTGGACATGATATTTTAAAACGTGAAAAATACAACTCAATTTTTATTATCTGATCTTCAACACTGCACTCAAGCTTTAAAAAATTAAAATTAATTTATACTCGAGTTCCCCGTGCTAAAATGATGCGATAAAAATGAGAAGGCATTTAAGAAGCCCTCGATTTTTCCCTTTCATCTTAACAACCGATCAGGGTATAACGGTCTCAGGAGTATTCCTTTTTTCCTGCTGTCCTTCCCTTTCAACATTTTTCAACGATAATGACACGAAATTGCTTGTTGACGCCACTCCGATTCGTTAAGATTACTGACAATGAAATTACTTCTCAGAAATAGACTTTTTTCTTCACTCGAAAAAAAGGGATATTCCGGAAAAATACTACTCATCAATCGTAATATAAAGCGCACAACGTTTTTCACTTCCCACGACTTCACCAAGTCAGCAGATTTAAAAAAATTACCGACACATTTATTCATAATCTGTCCAGCCATCGGAAAATTAATTAATTCGTCGGTATTCAAATAGAGATTCAATTAAGAAAAGTTACGCATTCGTTATCACTTACATGATAAGTTTTATTAAATTTAGTACGACACCAGTTTATATGGATAGAACTTACAAACTGTATCGTTATTAGAAATTTTAGAAGCTACATGTAGCAGAGAGAGAAAAACCACGATTCGTACTATTATTTTAAAATTTAGAGGCAAAATTCCAAGTTTCTTATAGCACTATTTCAAATTGATATAATCAATATTTTGAATTAAGAAAAGTTGATGTCAATTTTTCGAGTCCTGAGAACGCAAGTTTTTGGAATACACAGCGCAAACAAAATCGTGGTATGTTTCAATGCCCTGGTATTGATTCGGGAGGAATAACATATCACAATCAGGAACCTACCGATGCAACTTTTCTGAATGAGAGCTGTGTGCGGGGGGGGGGGGGATTTTAATACTAGATGGAAAAGTTTAAAGGTAAGTAAGTCACTTACGATCAATAAAAAAATATCTCTTAGAGATAATAATGGAGAGGGAGGAAGATGCAGAAAAAGATGAGAGGGGAGACTCAATTTTAAGAGGTGAATTTGACAAAGCTTTGAGAGATTTAAAGAAAGGGAAAGCTCCAGGAGTGGATGGGATACCAGCTGAATTATTACAGAACTTAGGAGAATATGTACCTAGGTATTTGATAAATTGTAGGTACAAAATTAGTATGTTATATTTATGATAAAGGGGACATGTCTGAGGGCTTTAAAAGAGTGCTACTGTAACTATTCCCAAAGAAGCAGGAGCAGATAGGCGTGAAAATTATCGAACAATTAGTCTTCTTTCGCATGCGTCAAAAATATAAACTAGGATAATTCACAGGAAAATTGAGAATAGAATAGATGCAGAATTAGGAAATGATCAGTTTGGGTTTCGAAAAAGTAGAGGTACTAAGGAAGCAGTGTTAGCTTTGAGATTAACAGTAGATGGGAGACTCAAAAAGAGGCAGGATAGATATATAGCATTTGTTGATATTGAAACAGCTTTTGACCATGTTAAATGAGATAAAATGTTTGATATTCTAAAAAAGATAGGCATAAAATTTAAAGAAAGATAAATTATTTTAAACTTATATAAAGGACAGAAAGTCACATTAAGAATAGAAGGAGAGAAAGGGGAGGCTAATATAGAAAAAGGTATATGGCAGGGTGCTCCTTATCTCCAGTATTATTTAATCTGTACACAGAGTGGGCCATAAAAGAAATAAAAGAAAAATTTGAAGCAGGTGTCATACCTGGAGAGCGAGTAAAGATGCTCAGGTTTGCAGATGATATTGTCTTATTAGCTGAAAGGAGTATTGATTTGGAAAACATTTTAAACGGAATGGAGGAGATCTTGAGTATAGAATATCAAATGAGAATAAATAAAAATAAAACTAAAGTAATGGTACGTAATCGATGTAATCATGATAACTTAAACATAAATATTGGACAGGAAAAGATTGAGGAAGTAAGCGAATTCTGCTATTTAGGAAGTAAAATTACAAAAGATGGAAGGAGAAAAGAGATATTAGCAGTAAAATAGCACAAGCCAAATTAGCATTTTATCGAAAAAGTAATCTTTTCAAATCAAAAATAATTCTGGAAACCAAAAATTGTTCTTGAAAACTTATGTTTGGAATGTAGCCATGTATGGATGTGAAACGGGACCCTAGGAAAACCAGAGAAGAGAAGGATCGAAGCTTTTGAGATGTGGTACTATAGGCGGATACTTAGCATCAAATGGACAGATGAGGTAAGAAATGAGGAAGTACTTAACAGAGTCGGAGGTAAAATGGATACTTGGAATTGTCTGGAGAGAAGGAGATAAACTAATAGAGCATAATTTGAGGCACCCAGGAATAATATCGCCGCTGCTAGAAGGAAGAGTGGAGGGAAAGAATTGGATAGGTCGGCAAAGATTCCAGTATGTTCAACAGATAATCAAGCATGTAAAATCTAAGAGTTATTACGAAATGTAAGAACTTGCACAAGATACGGAGAAATGGAGAGCTGCATCGAACTGGTCGTGAGACTGATAACCTTATCATCATCAATAAAAAAGTCCCAAATTTTTTACATTTCAGGACAAGAAAGAATGTACAAATTCAGTTCGAAAATTGAGTAATTTTCATCAATTTTTTTAGAGCGTCCTTCAAAATTATTCGCATACTAAGGTAAACCCAATCCGGATATTTCAACTCTTTATCAGTGAACATTGCAGAGGTAGTTTGAACAGCCATTAAAATTGGGTTTTCTGATTCAGCAACCGTGAAAACTCAAGAAATTATATCCATTTATATTGTTTATAAAAATACAGAGAGCCCACTGAACACGAAAACTCAGAATAGGGCACTCGAGGGGGATCCGGTTTTCTACTTTTAAGCGGTTCTTATCAGTTTTGCACAGTTTATCCACACAATCTGTAAGAAAATTCGTTACTTCACTTGCACTCCGGTAAAAGGTTCCGCTTTCAAATTTCCGATGGTCTTAGATCAAATAGAAGATTTCTGAAAAATCACAGAACCGTCCTCAAAATAGGAAACTTCTAGGAAACTTGGGAGACCGACAGATACCCTGGAAAGGAAAAATGTTCAAAATATTTCTGTAATACTTCCCTTTTTTAATAATTTTATTTAAATGATTATTAATTAAAATTATTATAATAAATAAAATTATTGTGATTTTGATTTATTTTAATTTTTTTAATTATAATTTTTATAATTAAATTTAATATTATTATTGTTTATAATCTTTTTGGTTTTAATAATTTAAATTTGATTCAGATATAAGTTGAAACGGTTGTTTCAACGCCCCTGCCTCCTTCCCAACCATAATTATTTTTTATTCAAGATTACAGAAAGTTAACATCAGGAAGTTGACATTTTACCTACAAAATAATTCATTTTAGATTTGATGTAAAATGCATGAAAGGTGTAAAATGAAATGTATAATGGCGAAAAAACAATATCATTGATAATTAATAACTGATAACTGATATAATAAGAAATGAGAATAAAATTATGAAATAAATAATTGAAAAGAAATTAAATTTTGACGACAAAATAAAACGAATGATGCAGCTGAAGGTGAGTTTTCTTTTTGAAGTTCCGATTGATTTTGAGGGTTGCCTCCTCACAAATACAGCCATTTCGAGGAGCTTCTCTTTGTTCTCGTGAAATAAAGCATTGACAAAGGGGACACAGAGTAATAAGTTAAATCTTTTATACTTGTCTTTCATAATTCACTTTCCCAATAATATCATATATAAAACTTTTTACTTTCTTAAGAGTTACCTATAGAGAATTTGAGTAGTATAAATGATAAAGAAGACGACCATTTGTGACGGCAGTTCCAGTTGTGGGCGAGTTTTAAATTTCAATTAAAAAATTGAATATTAATTAAAAAAATTTTTTTCACTCTTTTTGACTCATTTTGCATTAGGGTCTGGTTGGCCGAGTGGATAGCACGTTGGTCTCGGAATCCGGAGGTCCCGGGTTCGAGCCCACGAAACAACTCGCCAGATTTCGACCTAGGCCGGGTTTTCGGCCAGAAAGGAGGAGGGCTAAGACAGCCCTAACCGCCTCCCCGACGTCTATGCAGTAATGTTCGAAAGGGTCCATTCCAGGGCTCGGATTGAGAGCAAATTAGAAAAAAGAGACTAATTTTGCATTCACTTTACATGTGTAAAATAAAGCCATTTCACATCGACTACTTTATAGGTGAAATGAGCATGTAAAATGTAAAATATATTTTACCTGCCAACCCTGGTTAATATTACAAGATTTTCGATGAAGAAAGATAGTCCACATCTGACATAGTTTCCAAAAATGTTCGAAAATACAATTTTGGGAAATATTTGAGCTCCTCCTAGTAGTTGCAGGGGTTCAGGGCGATCCAGGTTACATATTTCATTCTCTATGTAGATAATTTCGAAGAGTATTATGAAAAAAATATGTATTTGATGGAAACTGTTAAATTTACGAATACACTACATTTAGCTGGGTAGTGCTGCTAGCTAACGAAAAGTTTCCTTTTCTGTCTCCCCGCCATCTCCTCCACCCAGCCCCCTGGGGTAACAGCAATGGAACGTGTTTCTTGTTTCATTATCTTTTGATCACAATAAATAAACGCTTCAAAAATGACGGAAGTCGATAACATTAGTATTTCTTAATCCCAAATACAGACATCTAACATCTACCTCTCGCGTTAGAAGCTGAACGAGCATTCATTACTTTGTTGCACTACGATTCCCCAAGATCATATTAACCCAAATAAATCAAAATAACACGGCTTCACCCATGATTATCATAACACATCGCAACTACAGCGCTTTCATACGTACCGTAAATCATGCACGTATAAACGTATATCCTCTTGACATGCGCACTAATGCGAAATATCTACCGAACTATCTGCCATTAGACTAATTAAATACAGATAAATAAAGACTTTTTACAAGTGTAATAAAGTCGCCCTCCAACGAAAACGTAACCAAGCCCGTAAAAATGCTTCAAAAATTACAAGTATGCGGGACTTCGAAAATACAAAGAAAAGTTAATCTAAGATTAGTGCACATACAACGCGAATAGGGATTTAAAAAAATGAAATACACATTAAAATTACCTCTCAAAGCAAGCTGAAAAATAAGGGAAAAGAATTTCCTTTACAAAAAAGCCCTCGGTTGGATCTCAGTTCAACTAGTATGATGTTCAAGATGATTTTAAAACTAATTTTTGTAGCGACTTTTTCGAAATACCTACGTCGTAACGACATTTCTTTCTCAATGTCTATGATATGCACTGATCAAAGTCCGTCATGAAACTTATAATGGTCAATGCTACACGTGAGCTGTCTCTAATTGTAAGTAGAGGGAAAAACGTCTATTGATAATTTTAGTTTTCGATTAGGATACAGCCCAAAGCGTAAGATTCAGGGGGGAAAACACGTGGCTGATGAGCATTTTAAACAAACAAAATGACGTTCGCTAAATTCTAATAAAAGTTTTCTAATCAAAATTGTACGAGTACGTCTCTTACTCTCCATTAAAAGAAGATTCAATATGAAAATCGAAATTTTGTACCAGCACAGAAAATAAGTTCCAACAGGGAGAAAGAAAAACATTGAAATTAAATGGAGTGTGAAGAGAAGGGAAATATTCAACTGTAGAACTCAATTATCAAAATGCAAGAACAACCCCTACCTTTGATTTCCATTTCATCTTTCGCTCTTTCTGTCTTTCCTTTTCATAAATTTAGGCTTCGCATTAAGCGATCCTGGGAGTTTTTACGAAAAATGTGTTTGAGTAAGCAATAATACCCAACTAACATAACATGATTTCAAAAGTCAAACCATCGACTGCCATTTCAACTAATTACGAACGTCTCCACGACTATACGTAGTTTCCAGTTGAATATTTACTGAACTTTCAGAACTGAGAGGTAAAAATTTTCAGACAATAGCACAGCAAACTTATGCGAGGCTTTATAAAAAAGAGTCTTATCAAAAAGAACAAATAGCAAAGCTCTATAAATCTGGTGTATGGTACGCAGCAAGATCTAGTAATATTGCTTTGGAAGGCGATCTAGGGGTGTCAGCCATTTTTTAACTGATTGAGGCTATGTGAAAATTCTTAAAGGCTGGTATCAAGACTCTCCAAGGGCACGTTGCAGTAGCGAAACTACCTGTTTTTTCTAGGGGGATGACAACTGAAAATTTGCCGAATAAAATGAATTGAAAATGAATATTTTGCCGAGTGGCCAGTAAACTGTATTATAACATTCATCGTTCGCCAACTGCCGATTTGCCGAATTTTCCAACTGCACTGACGACCCTGGGGGGATGTAACAACCCCCCTTTGTTTTGCCCCTGACACGTTGAAACCATTTAGGACCCTGGAAAGGGTGGCAAAACGGTTATTAAGCCTTCAGTACTCCGTGAAGACTCACTAAGACTAGGATAGAACTGGTTAAAATTCAAAGGAGATACATACGTTAAGCATCTGTTCAGGTTTGTTAAGAACCGTATCTGTATAACTCATCCACATTCAGTAAGATTCAGGAACACAACATTATAATTCATTAAGCTTGTGGCAAGACTTATAATGATTCTTTAGACTCGAGTCTTTTTAAGCTCGATAAGACTTATTAACTCGTACAGACTACCTGAAAACTCATTTTAGACCTACCTCATCGCTCATCAAGACCTATAAAGTTTATAAGACTTATTTAGATTCTGTTAGGACTCGTTAAGATTGTGTTAAAATAAATGAAGACTCTACAGATTATGTTAAGACACATTAAGACTGGACTAGACTTGGAAAGATTGTGAAGCTTCGAGTGAAGCTACTAAGCGAATCCACTGAATACCGATAACCCAGAAGCTAAATGAGAAATACGAGTAGGTAAACATTTTGGAGGTAAAATAACGGCGAATCTACAAAATTTCGCCCAAATTATGACTGAACAAGCAAAACACAAGTCTTTACTTTTTCTTCTGGCTTGAAGGGAAGGGAGATACATCATCATATGCCCCCCCCCTTACATACGCCACACATGATAACAAGTATAACTTGCTATGCGTGGCGGCCTTGAGGCTCAAAATATGTACGCATGAGTTCAGACTAGATTTTCGGGTGGAAATTTCAACGTCACAAAATGTTGCCGTTTCGCACCAGTTTTTTGAAATTTCTGAAACAGTTTCACACTAGTCTTATCTGGTAATCAAAATACCACGAAAAGGAGGGGTCAAGTGAACAGAAATTCAAAAAATATTTTCACAATATCAAGAAAACTTACTTCTGGTTGTATCTCACAATGCAGGAGACATAGAAAGTAACTCAGGCAAACTAGGTACGTCAACAGAGATACACAGATAAATACGGGATTCGACTGGAGAAAAAGTTCGTCGGGTTAGTGCGATTTGGAGGCCAATCCAAAATAGTTAGTTTTGCTATAGAGGGAAAACAAAGTTTCACATTAAGGGTATTGCTGACAAAATTGAAACTGATCACAAGATATAAGAAAAAAGAACATAGAAAGCAGCATTAAATACAATATTTTATTCGATGCAGCATGAAATTACCGTTACAATGACACCAAAATCTCATTTTCGAGAAAAATTGGATTTGCCTCCAAATCGCACTGATCCGACGGGATTTTTATTTTGCAATATTTGGTCCAATCGTGTTAGAATTAATGCGAAAGTTGGTTCAAATCGAGTCTTATATCTTTACATTTCTTTCCTTTATAAAATTACGCCCTCACTACAGGCTACGAGAGTTTAATGATACAGGGGTGAAAACGCCACGTCATAAATATTTTTTGTTGAATTTCGTGGAGCTATGCACAGCACCGATGAAGTCACCAGGAAAAATAGCGACGCTAACTCGGTAAGTTTACTGTTATGCTTTTTCCTCGTAAAAAGAAAATCTATACCAATACACCAACATTCGGGGGCAGGGGGACTCCTCCCTTCAAGTTTCAAACGCTAGAACGTGTACACATTTGCCTACTGCCAGTTATCCTTTTTTATATGAAGAACACGATACATACAAAAATCTACAATAGAGTTAAAATCTGCCCGTAAAAGCTTCTTTTCGTATTTCCGAAGAATTTTCATCTTCCCAAACCCCTCCCCCTTTATGCTAAACTCCTGAATCCGCTACTGGTACTGATACTAACAAGAGTTCATATACCAGGACAGAGATGTCCTAAAATATTTGAAGCAATATAGAAAATACTTATTTTTTATCATCTACTAATGTATTGGTTTTCCTTTTCAACATTTTTGAAATAGGTTCTCTGACTTATTTCTGCTTTAGAATCTATGTTTTCAACACAAGTTTTTATTTTAACACTTTCTAATGAAAATTAGGACAATGTGGACCGGAAATACCGAAAAAGAAAAAAGAAAAAAACGGGCTTAAAACCATGCTGAGGCCTTATGCTAGGAGGAACGTGTTCCTCAAAAGAACGAAAAGAACATCGTTCTTTTTTCAGAAGGAACGAAACGGAACGGGAACGAAGCTGAAATCTGAACGAGCAGAACGAGCGAATGAGTCATTCTCCAAGGAGGAACGATAAAAAGACTCATTCCGCAGACGAACAGAAAGGAATGATTATAGGGATTCCAAAACTATGCTCTAAAAAGGGGTCAATGCTTTTATTTTCATCAAATATGCTAAAATATTCCTTGAAAATCCCGAAAGATGCCAAAATATTTCCTATCGAAACAGCAATATGGGTATCATTTGAAAAAAAAAATCGAGAGATAACAGATCAGAATCACTAGATCTGAAGATCACTGATCCGAAATCAGTCCAAATGGAATAGAAGTACAAAGCAGGTTGATATGCAAAAGAAAAAAATGCTAAGGTCATCAGGGTGTCTACAGACTCTTCAAATTTTTTTCCTTGACTTTTTCCTGAACTATTTTGTATTTGAAGAATCTATACATAAAAGTCTTCGGATTATTTTTTTCTTTTGTTGGCTACTGATTTCTATAATTTCATTTCTTGGTTTTGGTTTACCCATCGAATTTAAAGTATTCCTTCTTTGCGTTGTCACATTCAAAATGTTCTAATTCTAGGATTTTAGGGGCCACTTAAAACAGCTTTCCAACATTTGTGCTAAAGGCTGAAATGGCAAAACAGTCATTTCACGGTAAAACCTAGATTTTGGGGACCAACACTGACGATGGATCTAAATTACAATGTTTTTAATTTTCAAAATTAGAGACCGAAAATCTCTGTTTCGATAGCTGTCTTAGTTTTTCAAATGAACCCAATCTTACCCTCGTGGAGTCGTGTCTCGATTCAGAGCCCAGCAAAAGAAGGGAAAATTTCACTTTTTGTTAGTAATTTGCACTTTAATTAAGACGCAGAGAGGAGACCAATTAGGTCTTTGTCTCTGCCTCCTTCACAGATTTCATACTTTACACTGAATGAAGTCAAATGAGGACAGAAGACAGAAAACGACTATTTTCAAGTTTATTTGTTCTCAACTTTCCAACATTTTTCACTCACTCCGCTCATTAGTAATCTTCTTATACAATTATTTTCCATTATTTTTCATTCGTTTAGTTTATTGGTAAGCTTACTCATCTAATGTATCATCGATGTCAAATTTTGGTTCTCTCTATGAAAGAAATCCTGAAGACGTCCTTGTGTGCAGCATTGTAGAAATAAAATGATACTTCCTCAGAGAAGAAAAATCAATTTTGTCATGCTACGCAATTCTATCATCTTCTTTAAAATGTTACAAGTATTTTACAAATTACAAACATTCAATTTAAATATGTGAGAAAATGATTCAGTTCCAAAAATTTATGTTGTTTGTCTAGCATTCGAAAACCTCATTTCTGCCCCTCCTCCTCCATAAAGACGAAGCCTCTTCTTCCTTGAAAAAATGAGAAGAACTCAAAGAATTGGTAATTTGAAAATACGGAGTCAGCATTTTCGAGTCTCTGCTCCCTCTCTCCAGCATCCACCAAAATATAAGCCTTTGAATGTACTTAACAGTAAAACTATACATATCTAACATTATAGGGTGAGTATAATTATGCCTTCACACTTATATAGTAATAACACAGGAGACCACTCATAATCATAATGTTAAAAGTAATTTGTTCGAGGAAATCAAGATTGTCTTTCCTATTTTTCGAAATCTTTTTGTTCATTCGCATATCTCGCGTTCGAATGATAAGAAATTAAAAATATTATGATTCCTAATCGTGATTCTAATGGCGTTTCCTTACAATTATAAATAATTCATAACGTTCAACATGAAATCAATACGTATAAGCCAACTGTACCTCCGGAATCAAAATCAAATATAGGTACTTGTAGACAGCAATTTGAATGGAGCTATAATATGCCTATACATACCTTTAGTGATTCTAAATTCGGCTTTGTCAGATGTCACATGTACTTAGCCATTAATATGAGTGAACAACTCTTTCAAAATTCAAATAGGACAGTTCCTTTACACTTGACAGGAAGCATAAGGGATGAATTTGTTTATTACTCCAAAACTACTAGGATGACATGGACATGGTTCCTTTTTGAAGAGACTAAGCAAGATAATTTCTTTCTGAGAGGAATGAGGAAAATTGTCTCTTTCTTGGGAGGAACTATCTCCAAAGGAACAGGTCGAGAGCGAGCGAGCATTTTTTCTTTCAAGAAGAACGAAATTCCACACAAGCATGCTTAACAGCTTAAAGATTGGAATATCAAAATGGCATACCTAAAAACCCCACCTTATAAACAAGAAAATAGCTATTTGACATACCTATTTACTCAGTGGTCCGCTGAAAGGGTATACGCTGTATACGCCGTATACTCTCACAAAGAAAGTGGAAAAAACAGCGTATACGTTGTATACTCTCAATCAGGGAAAAGAAAGATTAAGTCTTTTTGCTCTCGAAAAATAGAATCGCAAGATGCAGAGTGCATTATTGGGACAATATGGGGATGTTTTAGGAAGTATATGGCCTAAGTGAAGAATTTAGTAAGAAAAATATGGTTGCCTTGGCTACTGATGGAGTGGCTATCCTCTGAACTTCATCTACAATTTCTAAAAATTGGACGAGTGCTGGGAGTGCGCTGAGTTTCTAGTAGTTTTTGTACTGTGAAAGCTGTGTGGATATCGTATGAAGCGCTGTACAAACATTTTTCAAGGAATGTTGATCCTAATAATGAAAAAATAAAATTGGAAGAGCATGCTGTTTTCCAGGTGTTGGAAAAAAAACGAAAAAAAAACTTGAATCTTCTGAATTTCTACAAGATTTAGCATTTATGTACGATATATTGGACGAACTATCTAACTTGAGTCAAATTTTACAACATTGTGGACCTACTATTTTCAAAGCTAATCAAGAAATTCAAAGAACCGTATGAATTTTGATATCACTCAAGGAAAGAAATGGAGCAAAAACTGCTGAAGTTTTTGATGTCATTGAAAATAATGACAAATTTCGCAACATTTCAGTGAAAAACTCTGGAAACAGAATATAAACCAAACGCAATTTCTATAGTCCTTAGTTGATTGTCGCAGCGATTGGCGGATACTGAAGATACTGTAATAGCAGATCTTGGCATCGTTCAGGAAAGATTATTAAATGAGGCACCAACAAATACGAGTCAAGGCGAAAAGGAAGTAAGAAACATTGCACGAAGATTTCATTTGTGCGAGTCTGAGTCTATTGTTGACTTTAAATTGAAAGACACAAAATCAAAATTCGTCAGACTGACTCGCGCATTTACCTGCTTAACAGCAGAATGTGAACAGAAATTCAGCTCGATGAATTGTATAATGACTGGACCAGACTAACTATCCCCCGCACTTCAAATTTATTATTCCTGTCATTGAATGGCCCAACAGTCGAGGAGTTCAATTCTGAGCCATAAGCAAAATTTTGGTTGAAGACTCATCGAAGTGTCGATGACGAGAGAGAGGGTGGAGTCACGAAGAAAGAAAATGAAGATGAGCCGGCTAAAAATAATAATTTTTTTAATTTATTCAAATAAGTTGATAATTTTTACTAATAGTATTTACTGACAAATAAAAAACCATGCTTCGGTACTTAGTCTACGCTGTATTCGAATTCTTAAACAGTAGAATTTTTATTAATAAATTTGGCTTTCTAAACCTGGTAAAATGATACCCATATTGCTTTTGAGGATGGGAGCTCAAAAAGAATATTTTTGGAGGGGAACTCGAGCCTCCGTTTTTAGCGTATACTCTCAAATATTTCCTTCAGCGGACCATTGTATTTACCCTTTAACACATTAGCGGACAGAGCGACTACAGTACCAATAGAGGTGGAAAGATAGCGCGCCCTGTATCCCTGCCAGTTTATTAGAACAGGGCGTGTTACCACCAGTATCAGAAAGATTCGGTACTGTTACGTGTGCACGTCGTGGACAAGCTTACTCAACGTTCCGAAAACACGTGGTTTATAAGTGAGCAGCTTCTGCACACTTCTTGGCATAGAGAAAGAAAAACTCTCACGCAAAACCCGTGAGCGAAGCAAGGGCAAGCTACCCCAACTGACCCAGTCCAAGAAATCGCGCGTCAGATAACGGCGCTTATAGGAATGACAGTGAGGGGCCATGGTCTAGTGGACGGCTCTTCTCGGCGCGGCCGTTGACGAGGGCCTCGGAGGGCTGCTTTCGAGGGGATTGGGTGAGCTGGGGCTTATTTCCCCTTGTTGGCACCTTCAGGTACTTCAGCAGGGTGGGGGCAATTCGGCTCCTGAGCGGAGAGCTGTGCACCCTTTTGACGAATCCAGGGACAATAGAAATATGGTATCAACACTTCTGGCCCAACTATCCTAAATTTAGAATTATAATGCCGACCAAAAAGGTACCTACAGTCCCTCACTTGTGAAGCGGAAGCGGAGTTATAGTAATGGAGATAGTGATCACACATCAGGGAAGATCACCCTGACAGAAAACCAAGCCTGTGCCTTGCGATTGAGGGGGGGGGGGCAAAGGCTATAAGGAAAACAACTATGACAGAAAATTCGCCGGCTCAACAGCGTAAGTGGCAAACCCACCATTTGGATGATTATCCACTGTAGCTGGTAACTACTAAGGATGAATCAAACATTACTCCCATTCACAACGTTGATAGCCTCGGATCAGGTAGATCTAACCATTTCAAAAAACAAAACAAGCGCACTGTAAACGAACATAGCCAGGCTAATAGACCCATGGTATCAATGGCAACGACGAGGAAATTTATTCATTTTTCATTATCTGTTTGATAGATTTTCCCATTTCTAAAATCCATTTTCCTAATTTCAAATAGATCATTCGTCACCTATTTTCCATGTTAAATAGGTTTTCGTACTTAAACCCAGGCTGGAATTACCTATACTACAAATTTATCAACCCCTTATGAAATTTTCAGTTCTCAATCTTTAGTAAGCAGCTGGAAACGGATTTGCTGGAAGGAAAATACAAAGCAGTTTTTCCAATATTCCAAGATGAAGCGGCACTCATTTGGATACACTTTGACGCAGACGAACGAAAAGTGTTTACCTGTTTGAAGTGGAAATAGTGAGTTTTAAAGGCGTGCTGCTTTTCTCAGAAATCCCGGCTCTTCGTCTGGTACGTCTGTGTTGATTAGTTACTTCTTCGGCGTCGTAAAAAGCCGGCTCATAATGCTTAATGAACTCGTTCAAAGGAACACCTGCAAAAAGGAGACGAGCTCAAATTATAAAGCATTAGAATTTCCTTTACAGAGCAACGAGTGCCCGCGCGCAAATCGCACGCCAATTTAACACTTCTATCGAGCTTCTATGTCAGACGAATATTTTTCATCCAGTCAAAAACACTTTACAAAGAGAAGGTTGACTCGAACATTGCAAGCTTTCAGCTCGAGTAAAATTCTAATTCTGGGTTAAGAAATCAGAAAATTCGATTGAATGTACTAGAAAGTAAAGAAAATTGAAAACCCTGATCCACGAATAATCAAAATGTAAACGTTTAACAATAGAATCACCAAATTAATAAACGTGTGTTAACACGAATAATGCAATTTAGCGAAAAATTTGAAATTATTCAAGTTTAGAACAGGGAAATAAATATGGCAATCGGGCGAGTTCAACACGTTTTGTGCAGTGTAAATTCTCTCCAGCACAGTAAAGCAACAAAATGCAGCAGAACTCAAAGTCGTATCGAAGCGGAAGTCTATTCACTCCATTCCAGTTTTTTGAGATGAACTGTCTTACCACTTTACTATGAGACTATATGTGTTTCTAGCTAGAAAAAAAATCATTTTTTAGACCAAATTAAATGGAGTAATAATAAAAAACCAGGCGAATTGGCAGTTGCCTGTACTTGGATTCAGCCGAGTCGGGAATTCCCAGAGTTTGAAATTTTCGATTTTCAATACCGTAAGAAGGGTGAAGATGTTTCTGCATGGGGCGAATGTGACAGAACGAAGCTATATAGTCGCTGGCAAGCGCGCGGACTTCGTAATTCAATGTTTCGCCATCAGATAACGCATACGTTGCACACAGGCGCTATCTGAAGGACGCAGGCGTTATCTGAAGGCGAAACATTAAACCACAACGTCCGCGCACGCTAACGACTGACAGCTTTGTTCTGTCACATTCTCACCCCTAAAGGCACATTCTCGCCCCTTTTAACGTCATTTTACCTAATTGATTTCTTTATTCTTGAACATTTTCAAACTAACCTCGATGCATACAACTTGGCAGAAATTATCAATCTTACTAAGTTTCAACATGACCATATAATTATAATATTAATTTTCCAATTTAATATGTATTATGATATACATAGAGTTCATATAAATCAAGTTTAAATTTTTAAATTTATTTATTTATTTATTTATCTTTAAATTTAGACAATTTTCTTGTTGTTACTTTATTAAATAATTCCAGTTACAAATACGTATAATGTTCATTTTATTTAAAGAGCTGAGCTGTAGTAACGTTTTACAGAGTCTCAATAGTCGTAAAGCAAGATGTTCTAACAGACCGATATTTTCAATTTTTTCAATCGTCATAAATTACGCTATAGGAATCGAAGAAATAATCATAATTTCCCAAATAAATATGAATACGGTTTGATATACGAGTATTTTCAGCGATTAAGTTGTAGGCATTCATCTAATCCAGAAAACAACTGAATCAATCTAACGCGAGGACATTTGAAAGTTTGCAGTTTCCAACAATCTTGTATTTTCAATCGTTTACCAGTTGTTATTTCGTGTAATTTTGTAAAGCAAGCAATATGAAAGAAATACTACAAATCAACAGAGATACGATTAGCAATATTACTTTAACCAAAGGTTCTCAAAATTTGGAATTTTAAATGTAACATTTTTTTAAGGTTAACTTTTCAGTTTTTGATTTGGCACATTTTGGGTAGATTTTAAAGCGACCATTTTTTAACACTAGAAATTGAAGACGCCATACTCGCAGAAATACTTCCGATTCATCAAACATTCACCTTGAAAAATAATGATAAAGACCAGAAGAAACACTGAAACATGTTTTTACACCTCATATGATCGAATTATTGCTGCTCTCTTACTCTAAATCAATTTACCTACTATGCTGCTCTTTTATTCTAGATCAGTTTATCCACTAACTTACTGTCTGTGACCATATCTCGAAATGGATAGGCCGAACAGGCTTAAGGAAGACATTTGAGGAAAGAAGAACAAGAGAAATTTGGAGGTTTGAAAGAAATTCGTCCTCATTTTGACACCCTACGTTGCTCGTCTGCTGTAAGTATTGAAGTTTCTTGTTCCTTTTGTTCAATGTCAAATTTCACGTGTAAGTGTTACAACTAAAATGTTATTCATAAAAAATAAATATTCAAGAAGTATAATTTACATAAATTTCTGATTCCCAATAGTACTAGAGCCATATATTATGCATATTATGTATATTTAGTATATTTTTGTAAAATTCTAAATGTTGGGAACTCCTGGTAGGTCTACTATCCCAAATTAGGCTCCCATTAACTTATTTCTAATGTTCCTTGAACCGACTTTTTTTTTCAACTTTAACGAGGTATTTACTGCCCGAGGGTTATGACCCCGATTATAGCTACAGATGTGCTTAGAGGATAATGTATAATTTAGATTTGTCAATAAAATTCAGAAAAATATAAAATGAAAGAATACTAGGTACTACAATACAAAATTATTAAGAATTGCAAGCTTTGAGAATCCCTAGTTCCAGATTGAAGCAATGTTCTGGTGGATTTTAGTTATGAGTACTTATTTCCCATTCTCCAGACATGTAAATACGCCTCTACTTTCTCTACTCATATGAATACGAAAATTCGTCCTTTATTTCCTCAGTCCAATTTTTATGATCTGCTGGAAAATTAAAAATCTCAACTGTTGGGATCACCATTATTAAGAATCTAAAAATGTTACAAAAGCGCTATTTAATGACTTAGCCAACTTCTATTCATTGAAGTTAGTTTTAATATTGAATAAGAGCCACAACATTGAACTTGAAAATATACAAAAAATCTAAAACCTCAAACTTTAGAAATCCTCAGCTCGGTTAAATTAAGAAGGGACAGCTGCCTATTTGCCTAGTTTATAAGCCCTCTACTGCGTTATCCGAACCATTAAACGCGCATGTCCATACTCAGATCTTAGTCGAATATTTTACTCTCACTTTTAAGCACGGAAAAACTGTAAGAAAATTTCTTCTCAAATAGGTATATATAAGCTTAATGATTGAAGAAAACCAAACTTTGCGATCTAGGTTAACAACCTGTTTTTATTGAGTCTTGAGCATTCTAAGATTCCGTTGAAGACTTGGTATGGTTGACTTGAGATGATGTATATCAACAAGAGGAAACAGCGATCTGCCCACAGGAAATGACCCTGAACTCTGAGAACACGTGACTGTTTCTTGACAGCACAATGTTACTGTTGACTATTGTTGATATGTACAATGATATACATGCATAATCTGAGGTCTACTCTATAGTAGGTACTCAACGAACTGTCATGGGCGTAGCCAAGTGAGGGGAGGGAGCAAACGGGGCACTTGCCCCAGTAGACAGAGACTGATTATTTCGATAAATGTTTTCTAAAGAAAAGTTATATAGAATTTTTTTTACAGAAAATGTAACAAGAAACATTTTACATTATTTGCATTTTGGCCCTAAAGTGAATATTTTTCTAGATAACTGCGATTTAGCTAGTAAAGATCGGATGAAAGAAAAAATGACAAAAGCCATGTTTCTCGAAACTTTCACAAATTTTTGCGATTATTTCGGTAAATAAGCGTTCTAGAGAAAAGTTGTATAGAATCTTTTGCATAGAAAATTCAACTTCATGTCCTATGGATTTTGGTCTTGAAGTTGATATGTTCCGAGACATTCGCAGTTTCTTGTAAAACCTCAGTATTACACATAACTTCAAGGTTAAAGCGGCACGAGTTAATGACTTCAAGCGGAGCTCAAATTTTTTATGGCGAGTTTGTAGGTCCATTGGAACAAATTTCAGAGCGCGCCTAATCAATTGGCGAAAACTTGTAAAATAAGGGACACCCTAGAGCACATACAGAATGTATTTTATTATTTGTAAATGTTATCATACAATTCATTCAGACCACGTTCGAGAGGCTTTCCCTACACCATTCAAGTCCTTCATAATGCAAAAGAAGAGGAAGAAATGAACAAAAGAAAAGTGCATAGATATAATTTAAAACTGACTTTCTAGCGGGGGTTGGGGCTTCGGAACCAGAAAATAATCGGTTTCGGAACCAGTTCTCATTATTAATAAGTTTAGGAAGCAAATCTTGTATAGCAATGTATTTTGAAACCAAACTTTCGTTCAGTGCAATGAACGAATTGCAACGAACATTACTCAAATATATTACAACGAAGGGTCACCGATTCCAGGGAATTGATTTATAACAAGACACAGCAGCATAAAAACAATGGGATGAGATTATATAATATTAGCTATATTTTGAATGCTGAATACGATGGCGGTAAGCATTTTTCTCAAGAAGCTCTCATTTTCCATATTAAAAATTAAAATTCTATAAACATTTTCACTTTTTATTAGATGAGGAAAAAAATGAACAATAGTCCAAAAAATTAACGTCGGCATTAAATTCCTCGTTGAGAATACATAATAGAATCTTATATTCCCATGCCATTGTTTTTTAAGAAATCTCAAATTGTTGTGCAGTGTAATAGGAATGCCAGGTACAGCATTCACACATCCTTGATAATTCGTTAATTTCCTGATGTTTTTTGAGTTTTATTATCCCATTTTATGCTGCATAGTTAATTACTGACTACTTTCTTAATTTTAATCGTATGTTGACATGTTAGACTTAATAATCTATAATACATCTATTTGGTTTTAATAACGGTAAGTGATATTATTTGTAGTCGACTTCGATATTATGTGATCTTATTACAATTAATCAGGGTGTCTACCGGATTTGAAAAATTAAAATACGTGCTAAATAATATGCCATTTTCCATGCTACTTTCGTTCACCCCAAGTATCAAGTATGCTTTGAAGAAAAAAAGTCGTTCAGCTATGTCAGTATTTTTTTTACCTAAAATGTATACTAAGGAAAAATTTCGCCTAAGAACAGTCGTCATTGTTTCGTGGAGCGAAGAATGGAGACATACCACCGGCAAACTACGTACCATCAAATCCGAGACTTCCAACTGGACTGACATCATCAGTAAATCATGTACAACATCACGATCTATTGAAACTGCCATCAACAGAATCTTCCTCGGTCACTCACGCCTCACACACGAATACATATTCCTTCGTCAACCACCACCAATATGCAACACCTGCTCTACTCCCTTAACTACACAACATATCGCCCAACACTGCAAATCACATCACCGCAACCACCTCATTCAGTACCTTCTCATCGATAACATACCCCACCTTATCACCTTCATAACTCACTACAAGCTCTCACACCTTATTCAAATTCACTGTACCCATTACACGCTTTTAATTATATATAACTAATATGAAGACGTACCGACTTCCGAGGCCATGGACTATAGGCGTTAAGTGTCTCGCTAAAAAAAAAAAATCAACACTCCCTCTACAAACGTAAATTATTAGAGTCTTCAAAGAAACTTTAAGTAACATTGCATGTTTGTCGAAAGAAAAAACAAAATGCTTACAAAATAAGGATAAAAGTCAACTTATTAAAATTTTGGTCATACAAATTCAAAACTGAAAAAACACATTATGTAGAGAACTTCTAAACAACAGTACGTAATAATTCCTTACTTTGGTTCATTTTTGTTAGTAATAAATTAGGGTAATATTTTTGTGGAATGAAAGTATGAAAAAAGAAATAAGGAATGAACTAAACAACAACAATGAATAATTAACTTTTCCATGAAGCGAAAATATTCTACTTCAAGGGTAAAAAAAAAACCTCACAAAATGAGGTAAACAAAAAATAAGAGAAATTTCATGTTGTAGTCTCAAAACTGACTTAGACTTAGTAACTTCATTTCACACATTACGTTTCAACTTGTTTTCTAAGTAGGCAATTCTACTCTCAATATTATTCAATTCGTCATTCTTGACCTCAATTCAACATTTTCTTTTTAGCGTGACAATTCTTGAGTAAGTTGTCTCTTTCTTTTATTATCACCATCCTTTTTTTTTTTTACTTTCAATTTTAAGCATTCCTTTCGTTTGGCAGACGCATTTTCAAAGTGCTGGATCAGAAATAGAGTAATATCTAAATTTTTATAATCAAACTTGTATTCCTTTCCTATTGTATCGTATACAATTTTCTGTGCTAAAAGTGAGTCTTGTAATAGATTTTCTACGAGACACTCTTTATTTATGGAGAAACTACGCTCTACTTCAGAATTTCCAACGAAAAAAAAAAAATGAAAATTATCTTCAGAAAATCTTGTAAGTCCTTCGAAAGAGGGTAAAAATCTTTTATTTTGAATAAATACTCATATAGTCTACTTTTGACGGTCCCATATTGTTTTAAATATTGTGTTACAGGTGAATTCGCACAAATTTCTACGTACTCGCGTTTCAATCGGTCACCAAGAGCTCGGCCTCAATAATGTTATTTTCAATGAAAACTGACAAAAGCATACTTATTCGATCCTCTCAAAATGTGTTATCTGTCATTATTTTTGGTGTGAATGCGGATGCACCTTTCACAACACGGTTAGATAACGGGCATTTCTCAATGAACATTTGTACATAGTTTTTAAAAAATTACCACAGTCCAGTGGCGCAGCCAGGATTTTCCCAAAGGAAGGACAAAGTAAGGCTTTCATGGGAGAAAACGTCGAAAATCGAGGTATTTTTTTAAAAATCGCCAATATTATAGGACTATTTTATAAAAATGAAGGTAAAATTACTGCTCGAGCAAAAGTTTTTTGGAAAAACATGTTTTAAAGGCGAAAAATTACTCATTTTTGCAGACTTTACATTCAATTTCAGCTGCCTTGGGGGCATTCACCCCCTTTGCTCCCCTCCCCCCGGCTACACCACTGCTACAGTCCGTTATAAACTACAATATCTCTCATGTTTTCTTGTGTTTTCCAGTAATACGAGCTGCCCCAAAACCAATATCAATAGTTGATACATCTTTTAGATTGTCAGCAGCAATGTTGACATCAAAAATTACTTTTCTTAAACATTTTTTCCCCAATAATGGTCAATAGTTTCCGTAATTACCACACAAAAAAGGGAATACTGGTTCGTTCGTTTTAAAATGCGACAAAAAGAGGTGACATTCTTCAGCTATTCAAAGCATAAACTCAAGTTTGGCCTCCAACAATTGAGGAGCGATTTTCCAAAACGGACTCTGTGCATTTTTTTCGAATCTCGTTTTTTGGCGCCATCTGGTGGAGGATACTGTCCGGCACATACCTATATCATCAAACTACCTATTTGCAGCGTTTAAACCTCTATAGAAAGCCAAAAGAATTTCACATGAAAAAAAAAGTTGTTCCAAAACGGCCTCAATCCTGAAAAAACTTTTATCATACTGAATTGAATAAACCATCTGCGAAGAAAGACGATCTGACACACACTATCGATTTAAAACCATCATCATCTGAGAAAACCAAACTCGTTAAACCCAAGGATGCTCCTAAAAAACATACTGCACAAAACCCTTCGGAAAAACCAACGTCACAACGAAAAGCTGTTGCAAAACCGAAAGTTGCTGTAGAACCTGAACTTACTGAAACACCAGCAGCAAAGAAGGCATCCGTTAAAAGACAAAATGTTGAAAAGCCTAAAGCCACCTAGAAGAATCGACGTCGCGAGTGATTTCTTTTATTTTTGCCTGTACTTTGATACTCTTTTAAACATAACATTTAAATTTTACTGATGAATAAATTTTTTGATATTTGATAAAACGTCAATTTAGTGGATTTTTACTTCGATTTCGCTGAATAATCAATTTCACAGCATTCCATTATGTTCTAGGCTCTTTTCAGAAGGATACAGGTCGTTTTGGAATGATCTTTAAACATTCACTTGAAATTCTGCTTCCGAATTCGGCATAAAAAATCATTCCAAAACGGCCTCCGTCCAGGTACCCAACTTCGTGACGCATTCAGGAACACATATGGCGCAACAAAAACGAAATGTTTGAACGACAGGTGTTCCAGTAAGTGTTCTGTTAGGCAACCAGTCCATCACCCAAGATTTTTAAATAACATAACTTCATGTACCAAGTTTTTATTGCTTCCTGTAAAAAATGCAAAAGTGGACAGAGTCCGTTTTGGAAAATCGCTCCTCAATTCATCCTTTAAAAAGTATTTTTAACGAATTCAAAATTATCTGATTTAGGAGGATCGTAGGCAACTTTTTCGACATATTTTTTAGATTGCTGACAGTAATCTTTCAATTTTATTTCCAATTACTTCAGCAAAATACATGATTATTCTGAAAATCTACTAAAAAACATGCTATTTACATACTTACATGCTCACTTTGTAAGATATATGCTGTTTGTATGATTTATATGCCAGGTAGACACCCTGTTAATTCATTTCAGTTTTCCTCTGATGCATGAAACTTATATATTTAACGTCAAAACCGATCAACTTCCTATCTTCATTACATGCAACACTGACTCATAGAGTACGAGCAAAATGACTCTTTCGCCAGAAGAGAAATATTTTGGTTCCAAAACTCATAATTTTCCCCCTACTTACAACCTGCCAAATTTCTATTGTGTACTGCTCTGTTTCCGAAACCCACTTACGCCCCTTTTTAGCCGTACTTCACCCATTTTGAATCAGGTTCAACTGGTTCTATGACCCTGAAACTTCGAATTCTTTTCGTAAACCAATACAATCTTAGAATGTGGCCGAAAAAATCTCCAACTCCGCTAAAAATAGGGACTACGTCGCAACAGAAACCTTACAGCCCTTAAATTTTTCATGTTGTCCGTCTTGGCTCCAGTTTCCATCTCATAGAGAGCGGTGGTGCCATACACTATTTCATTTATCATTGAATTAGAACGTTCTGTTTTAATAAATAAAATTCACAGACTCGCAAATTGTACAAACTGTTTTTATTCGAAACTCGGCAGGCTGGACGAAATTGTTTTTCTCTTTGTTTTTGCAATCGATGATCAACCCTTCATTCCAATTATCTACGAGTTGTATGTACGTATACTTTTACGCAAACATTGAAGTACGAAAACGACTGCTAATTGAGCTTTATCTATTCGAACCGATGTTACGAATTTCGTATGAATGGTTATTCGAATGCTTTTTTCGATCTCCGTGCGAAATATCCGCTGCGTATAAAGAAATTCAAATGCGAGCTATAAACGCTTTTGTTCAAGTGTATCCTAAATTAGAGAGAGGGACGACTGCAAATTGGAAAATAATAACCTCAATGGGTTCGCTGCGCCGGTATACTCTTAAAGAGAAAAACTTGATTGAAAAGCTTTCGTACTGGAACCGTAATTTGGAGAAACTATTCGGAATGAAAGACCGAATAATAATTAGCTGTATCAAAAATTAATTATAGAAATTCTTTACCAGTAGTCTAATGATATTTCGTCGCCAGATTATTATATCGTATATTCGCTATATTTAGTCTTGCGCCGTTACCAAGCATTCTTTACATTCATTTCATGCAAACGCAAGTTCCTATGTACGGAAACACGGGATATTACAAGAATTTGCCGAGTTTATCGTTTTAATGTCTACCTCATGGGTGAATTTGTTTCCTTTTTATGAATAAGACATTGTTTTTCACATTGCCTGTACAACTGTACGTGTTACCGCTTTTTATTGCTCTTTATGTATTCACTTATTCGTTTAGAATAAATCTTACCTTCGTATTTATTTCTCGGTGCAGCAGAGCCGAACTTGCGAATCCGTCCGAGCGGAAGCTCTTTTTTTTTGTTAGGTGGCATTGTTAAATTCTGAGGCAAACGGTTAGCGGCGAAATGGGAATATTTCGTATGCATTCGACGTTCTCCAGTTCTAGACTATCTATTTCTTCTCAATTTTGTTTAGGATGATATATCTGAATGTTCATGTCAGTTAATCGAAATATTGTGAAAGGGTGTATTTCGTACACGACCCGAGTACATTTGTTGGCTCGCATAAACGCGTGCAATACTACTTATACGTTTTATATCAACTACACAGACTTTCGGCAGTACTATCGATTTATCGACTTATCTGAGGCCGATAATCGTGAAACTGAAAATACTCTTCACAGACCCTTTGATGTCCCATTGACTCATCCGATCTGCTCACTTTGATCTTTTGGAGCCCGAGAGACACCATGCGAAGGAAAGGTAACCATGTGAAACCGTGTTGATCAGTATGACGGAATAAAATATGTCTCCCTCCAATTTTCGCCGTCGGAATTCATCATAATTTATAATTTTCAAAATATTTTTTTATTTTAAATTTGGTTCAGTGCCAGGTCAGCAACAATTTCCCGATTTTTTCCCTACTAGTTTTATTAAATTTCTCGGTTATATTGTTTTAGTCCGATATACTTTGTGAAACAAAATTAGCCCCCCCCCCCGCCCTAAATTAGTTCCGCCCTTATCCTGAATCCCAAGCGAGTTAACTCTACGTAGCATACGGTGTTTTAAAGCTCAAGCGAGACAACGCCACATAACACAGTGTTTTACACCCCGAGAGACTGCCTCAGCCTTTTCCTCCACAGCACGTTTTCCCTGGCTTCTTTGCAGTTGGTATGCGCGTTTCTCATGGTGTGGATCATTCTTTTGGTTGCATCTACATTAAGAACACCACCAGCAGCCGCAATAGCATCATAAACAGCATGAATGTATAAGAGACTCCTCATTTTGGTTCAGAACAATGCAATCGGCGTTCAATGAAAAACCACGTTCTAATGATGTATTGTCGTGAAACAGTAACGACACCTCAATAAAGCCTTTTAAGGCATCTTTGAAAGTCACAACGGAGAATGCTGTTTCGATGAGATCCATCAACGAAGAATCAAGCCGTGACATACCCTGGTCAAACGATTCAAGTATTTTAATCGTCGATGGCTGCTTCACCAAAATAACGAAGGCGCTTTTAATGAGGCCTGTCTTGGAGCCTGTTAGAAGATTTTGAGACGTATTTCCAGCGCCACACGATCCGTCCTGTTGCGAGATCAGGAGTTGCAACGACTGCCACCGAATCCAGACAGAAAATTCCTCTAACAATTTTGTGCGTTAAATGAGACCGCTCCGGAATCTTTTGGATCATTGTAACCAGGACTTTCTGACAATCACTGCGGAATCCTTGAACCTTTACGTCCGGAACTTTTCCCACGATAAAGCATTTTTAAGGGTCGTTTTGACAGAGAAACCTAAATGAATGTTTTTGCTGGGAATCAGATTTTTATTTTATTCACCATCGATTCTTTCTCGAGAACAATCTTCTACACGTTCCATAAGAGCCATGGTAAGAGAAATTAACACCCTGAATAGTAGTAGGGCCATAGAAATTACTTTTAAATTACTTTTATTTTTAAACATTTTAATTTTTTGAAAAAATTATGTGTAAAAATGTAATTAAAAATTTATATAATAAAAATTCTTTAAATTCAATTGAATGTGGAGGCTTTTTTGACTAAACATTGTCAGACATGGTTCTACGACAGAAGCAATAGAAGCAAAAAATGCAAGCTTAGCACCCAGGAGAAGATCTGAAACACAATTAACAACTCTGCAAAAATTTCGATGATTTTTGTTTAAAGGATTCTTGGAGCCCTCTCTGAACTTCACGTATCCAGTTGCGCAGATGAGGGAAAAGGCTGATTGTTCGCATGGCTGGCATCTCAATCTCCGTCCATCGGGTAGAGCAAAATGACAGGGAAAGAGGTCTGATCCGGTTGTTTTGGTAAAATGGCCACGCCGTACCGGAGAATCATTAATAGGGCAATCAAAAACTCTTTCAGCTATCACGACACTGATGTAAACCCTTTCTTGAGTGAACCATGAACTACATGAAGCCCACAACTTTCAAATTCAAGGAGGTTAGTACCTCGATCATTCTTAAATTATGTTTGGAGCTCTCGCAGCATCTTAACATTTACAGCAGGCCCATCCATCGATACTTGGATCACCTTTTCCTCATTATTTCCAACGGCTTTTTTTAGACCAGTACGAAGATCGTACGACTTTGCACCTTGAAGAAAAATCGATGCTATGTATCCAGTGACAACTTGATTGATTAAATTGTCCCAAAATCTAACCACGACATACATTTGTTGCTTTCCGTAAAATGAATTTAAAGCTTCATCGAATCCTATACTGAGAAATTCATAATACTCAAGTCTTGACTGCAAAATAAAAAAAAAGAATTAGTAGGTTTTTACCCGATTGAAATCCGTGGAGTAATTGATTTGTAATAATTAATATTAACCCTTTCAATGGCAAGAATGTTCCATCCATAGGGGAATGTTTATTTTCATTGATTAACGATAATGACTACTATTTCAACAGACATGATGCATAAATTGCCTAACCAACTCCTAAATTCTAGTTGAAAATAGGAAAAGAAAATTTCAAATTTCCTACTTAAATTTTGAAAGGAATCGATTGGGACATGCACTGATTATCGTAGAACAGAAGAGATTCCAAAAAATTGGATAGGGAAGAATTACAACTTTTGATTGAGAATGAAACTTCACCGCTCGCCACTCGAACAACGAACTGTTTCACCGTTACGACGATCGAATTTTCATAAATTAATAATTGCCACAAAAGAAACTACCGCGCCAAATCTTGGCTTTTACGATTCCCTGAATACTGTAGTAGGAAAACTGTGTTTTGTATGACAATGACAGAAAACCCAATGCCGAAGAACGATTTTCAAAACTATGAATTATTCCTCGTCACGATTTTGAAATTTTTGAAAAAAATTTTCATTGACATAATCGTCAGGTGCTCTACACTGAAATAATTAAAAAAGTATTCTGTTAAAGCGAATTTTATAGTAGGAAACCCAGAAATTGATATATTTCAATTTATGACAAGCATTATTTTAGAGCACTCCCATTTCTTCCTACAATTTACGAAATTCGGAAAATTATTCCTCATAAACACACATGAGAGAAGCACCGCATTAGAATCGTCACGAAAGTATCCGCTAAACCTTAGTTTTGTAATAAGATTTCCAGGGAGGTGCCTATTTACGTCTTAGAAAAACATTCTGACACCGAAATCCCATTTCCTACAACGCACTATAGAATTTTAGGAAAAATTGTTTGTGGAGATGAACCACTTCCTTCTACAATGTACCTGGTTCCGGGAAAATGTTTGCAAGGACCGTATATGACTGACAGTGAGATCATTATGAAAATTAATTCCTCAACTTGAGACTTGCAGTAGGAACCCTTGAATAATGTACATTCATGTCTATTGAAAGAATACTATTGGAGAAGTCTTACTTCCTACTACTTATCATAGAATTTTAGAAAAATCTTCTCGAGAACGTAAAAGTTTGCCACTCAGCTACAAGATCAGCATAAAATTATTTCCTCAACTTGACTCCTCTAGCAGTGGTCTTAGGGGCATATACACTTACATACTTTGAAATGCATCAGGTTGGAGAAAACCCACTTCCTACTACGATACACAGTGAACCGAATAAATTTTTCCAAGGACGTACCAGCTTTAGGATTTGAATAAAATTATTTTCCCAAGATGAGTTCCGTAGTAGGACTACTTCCGGCATTCACAAACATATCTTATGCGGGAAGTCTTACTTTCTTCTACGCATTTTAGTACATTGAAAAAATTTTCTCCAGAATCGTCACTCAGCCTCAAGATGAGCAAAAAATTGTTTCCTCAAATTGAGTTTTATAATAGGAATCCTCATAGTATGTGCATTCATATCTCTTGATAGAATTCTGTTGGAGAAGTCTTACATATTACTACACCTCGCGAAATTTTGGAAAAATTTTCTCTAAAAAGTACAAAATCGTCACACAGCAGTAAGATCAGTATAAAATTATTTCCTCAACCCAATTATTATAGTCGGAAACCTTAAAGCATGAACATTCATATCTTTAAAATAATACATATGTACTATAGTTGAGGTCTGACTTCTTACTACACATCCCAGAATTTTGGAAAAATTTTCAGAAGATCGTACAGATTTATCACACACCTATAAATATAAAATTATTTCCTTACTTCAAGTACTGTAGTAAGAATCCTTGAAACGTTACACTCGTATCTTTTGAATTGGAGAAGTCTTATTTTCTACTAGACATCCTCGAATTTTGGAAAAATTTTCTGAAGAACGTAAGAGTTTATCACTCAGTTTTAAGATCAGCATAAATTTATTTCCTCATCACGAGTTTTGAAGCGGAATTCTTGAAGTACATGCATTCATATCTTTGAACGAGTACTATGGGAGAAGTCTTACTTCCGACTACACATCCTCGAATTTTGGAAAAATTTTCAGAAGACCTTAGATATTCATCATTTACTTTTAAGATCAGCATAAAATGTTTTCCTCACTTCGAATATTGTAGTAGGAATCCTTGAAACGTTTACACTCATATCTTCTGAAAAGACACTATTGGAGAATTTTGGAAAAATCTTCTGAAGAATGTAAGGGTTCATCACTCAGTGTCTATCACATACAGTCCTTGCAAACATTTTTCCGGAACCAGGTACATTGTAGAAGGAAGTGGGTCATCTTCACAAAGAATTTTTTCTAAAATTTTATAGTGCGTTGTAGGAAGTGGGATTTCGGTGTCAGAATGTTTTTCCAAGATGTAAATAGGCACCTCTCTGGAAATCTTATCACAAAACTGAGGTTGAGCGGCTACTTCTGTGACGATTCTAATGCGGCGCTTCTCTCATGTGGGTTTATAAAGAAATATTTTCCGAATTTCGTAAATTATAGGAGGAAATGGGAGTGCTCTAAAATAATGCTTGTTAGAAATAGAAATACATCAAGTTCTGGGTTTCCTACTACAAAATTCGCTTTAACAGAATACGTTTTTAATTATTTCAGTGTAAAGCACCTGACGATTACGTCAATGAAAAAATTTTCCAAAATTTTCGAAATCGGGCGGAGGAATAATTCATAGTTTTGAAAACCATTTTTCGGCATTGGGTTATTTTGCCATCGTCATACAAAACACAGTTTTCCTACTACAGTACTCAGGGAATCGAAAAAGCCAAGATTTGGCGCGGTAGTTTCTTTTATGGCAATTATTAATTTACGAAAATTCGATCTTCGTAACGGTGAAACAGTTCGTTGTTTGGGTGGCGAGCGGTAAAGTTTCATTCTCAATCAAAAGATTTAATTCTTCCCTATTGTAGAGTAGTTTCGTTGGTTATCACTCTACCGCCGACTAGCTTGATACGATCTTTGGACTTATCGACGAAATAAACGACTCAACCTTTTTCGAACTATTGTAATTAAGGCGTTCTTAACTTTACGAAGTCTATTCCGGTTCTCAATCGTCCAGTCCAAACCTCCAACCAGGTAACCAACCGTTGGTTCCCTCTCGATCTTCCCCCGATTATTCGAAACGGGGTTACGTACTCGAGTATTGCTGAATAATATAAAACTGTTTTACTGAATTTATGCTGATGTAGTACAAATAGGAACCATGAAGGAGGTTCGTATTGTTTGAATAGTAATAATAAAAATGTGAACGACGTGAATAACCGAGGGAGTGTATTGCGAAAGAGGAATGAAGAAATGAAAACTGAATTTGACCTAGATAGTTACGATAAAAGAATTTTAGAATTTTAGATACTACACCTATCTAATTTTTTTTCCCCAAAAAATTTTCATATTTTTTGGAATTTCTTCTGTTCTACGATAATCAGTGCATGTCCCAATCGAATCCTTTCAAAATTGAATTAGGAAATTTTAAATTTTCTTTTTTCATTTCCTACTAGAACTCAGGAGTTGGTTAGGCAATTTATGCATCATGCCTGTTGGAATAGTAGTCGTTATCAAAATCGATGAAAATAAATGTTCCCCTATGGATGGAACATTCTCGCCACTGAAAGGGTTAAAAACGTAAAAACGCGACAGCAGCGAGTCCGAAAGAGTACAATGGCGTCTTCCGAGACGCTAGCTTTAATCGGGTAAGGACCTACTTACTCCTTTTTTCATTAGCTATATTTTTATATAAGGTTATAATGCACATTGAAAAGTTGTAGCCGAGATATTCGCAAATAACTCTATTTTTCTATATATTTTCTCAATTTTCGACTACTTGCACTACGAATAAATGCTTAACGACTTTTCCACTTGAAAGAGTAATTTTTTTTCATTACTTATAAGACCTAATCTTTAATCTTTTTACAAAAAAAATTTTCAGGGCTCTTGAACTGCTAAGCGATTTGAAAAACTTCCCGTATGTTTGACAAATTTTTCAGCTTATTTCCCGTTATTCCCGGCGATTTTGATTCCCCGGGTTTTCCCGATTTCCCGGTCGGTAGACACCCTGTAATGTCTCTCGGGCTCCGAAAGGTTCAAGCAAAAGGCAACGCTGAAACTATACAAATGTCGAATGTCGATATACAAGAATTTATGTAAAGCGAGAGTACAGGGTTGAATAGAAATAATCGATTTGACCACATTAAATGCTTTCAAAGAACGCGAATTATACAGCTGCAGGAATGATCGTCTCCGGGGTAAAATAGCGAAACTACGGAGTCATATATTTCGTGAATTACGCGGTTGAATCAGACTTACACGTTTTAACCTACTTCTCTATCGTGTTTTCCACCCTCGTTTCAACCCTCGCTGTACAAGCAGTACAGCTATTTTCCATCAAGTAGAGTTTAACTTTAAACGTTTATACTTCCACCTACGATCCGGGTAGTTTTTCCATAATGCCAACTTCCCAAACGGTATATGAATCGACGCAAAACAACTTTGTGTAATGAAGGGTCAAAATATGCTCCCCGCAGTTAGTGGAAATTTCAACATACATGGGCATCGCTTTCGTCGACCCTCAAGTGGTTTAATTTTCGATGAATTAAAACTTGAACGTGCGACAGGTAGGTGGTAGCGACAGCGGCTAACTGTTGATTACACATTCAATTCTCCATGCTGTACTGATAAAGGGAAACAATTTGTTTGACGCAGAAATCGTCCAATTTACGCGACATATATGATACGGTTATACCAACCGTGTGCAACCGAATTCCGTTATACGTCTTAACTGTTTGTTTCCCGCTTCATCAATAAATTACGGTACAAATGGACGATTACACGGTATTGATAGTTCTGATTCGGTTGGCTACACTCATATTCCAGCACATCGAAGTTCAGCTTAGAAAACGAGCACTTTATTTCAATTTGAAGACTGCTGAAAAAGTCCTAACAACCTACACGAGTCACCCACTTTATGAGAACGAATGTATACATAGTTGTTCGCATTAAGGTGTTATTTAGTTATACGTGTGGAAGTATTTTTAGCTGATTTTTCAAATCCGCTATTAGTTTTACCCAGATGACAGGAGTGGAGGTGAAAGCAAAATGACACTCTGGGATCTGACGTTGAGGTCACCAGTGTGGAAACTTCTCCCTATCGGTGGTCTTTACTCCTCGTTTCAATTCCCCGGGCAGTGGGATAGCACATTGAGCAATGATTCCCCGACTCTACCAACCTGGCTTCTAGCGTGCTGGCCTCTTTTGTCCCAAGCGACAAGTCAGCTGGAACGGGATTCTAGCGAGAGCAAAAGAGGAAGGCCGCTGGGACTGACCTCAAAAGTGACCACCAAGACTAAAACACATGGTCTAACATAACTGAAGAACCTGTAAGCCCAAGTACGCGCATACGCCATTCTAGAGCACATCGTGCCAGGCTTGGGAAAGCCGAGACTTATGAACTTAGATTCGGATTCAGCTTAATTGCGAGGAGGAAGGATGTTTCAGACTCGGTTCTGGCTTCAGAAATGTCCATGTTGTACTTCCGATTTCGGCCACAGCTTCACTGAAATAATTACCTCAGCTTCAGTTTCGGATTCAGCTTAAAGTTTCGACTTCTCGTCATCTGGTCATCTGCTACTAGTAGTACCACTTACCAGTTATCACATCACGCTTTCACGATCAGGCCCGTGATACGGGATTTTGACATATATCCACTCCGAAATGTCCTGAGAAACGACCCTAGTACCAGCGAGCTTTAGGGTACTTTTCCCGAGACATTTTCAAGTGGATATACGTCAAAATCCCATATCACAGATCACGGCAGTATGACATTAAGCCGAAACCGAAGCCATTAAAATGTAATACATTACGGCTTCGTTTCAGCTTCAGTAAAATTGTATTATGAACTAAAGTTTCGGCTTCAACTTCGCAAAGTGATTACACTTAGCTTCTGATTCGGCTTCAGAGACAGCACAATTTCTCAAACTCTGAGATTCGGGTTCCGATTCAGTTTCAGATTGCCAACCCCGCATCGTGCCCG
Organism: Acanthococcus lagerstroemiae; assembly: GCA_031841125.1. Classification (NCBI taxonomy): domain Eukaryota; kingdom Metazoa; phylum Arthropoda; class Insecta; order Hemiptera; family Eriococcidae; genus Acanthococcus; species Acanthococcus lagerstroemiae. Next base: position 28,305,741 of record CM063106.1, on the reverse strand, counting down.
CCGATGCCGAATTGACTACGCGGTACTCTGCCCGTAGTCGGATTCGGCATCCACGGGCACGATGTGCTTCAATATGGCGTATGCGCGTACTTGGGCTTATAGGTTCTTTAACGTAATTAGATATATTTTAGTCGTACGAAAACTTGCGGTAACTTATTTCCTCGATGCGACATATATTTGCATTTGTGTCCGAAATCGTCTACGAGTTTGGGAGAGACGTCACTGACAGCAATTTCCCATTTTCTCAAGTGTATGTATACAGTGTGGAACAGATCATCACGCAACATAGGAAAGTCCCATAAAGCGCACGTTGATGTGTACCACTGTGAAAAACGTCGTACTGGTGCAAATCAACACTCAACATTGCGCTAGTTTGGAATAATTTCATCGAAAATGTTTGAGGGGGAAAAAAACACGATAATTTCCGAAGAATCTCAACGGAAATCTTTAGAAAAAAATTCCAATGTTTCCCAAAGAATTTCATGAAAATGTTCCGAGAAAATCTTTCGTCAATTTTTGAAGAATAATAGGAATTGGGAAAAAACTACGACGGTTTTTAAAGGATTTTATCAACAAATTTCAGGTAAAATGTACTCTGAAGAATTTAATCGAAAATCGAGAAAAATCTTCGGGGAAATTCTTTGATGACCAGGAATTTTATCTGAAATTTTTGGAGAAAAAAATTCCGATAATTTCCGAAGAATCTTTTCGAACATCTTTAGGAAAAATGTCCAATGTTTTCCAAAGAATTTCTTTAAAAATCTTTGGAAAAATTTTCCGATAATTTTTGAAGAATATCGTAGGAAATATTCGGGGGAACTCTGATGGTTCGAAGAATTTTATGAAAAATCATCAGAAAGAATGTTCGATGACCTCCGAAGAATTTCAACAAATATCTTCGGGGAAATTTCTAACAATTTTTAAGGAATTTCGTAGGAAATTTTAGAAAAAATTTCAGATAATTTCCGAAGAATCTCATGGGAAATCTTTGGAAAAATTTCCAATATTTTCCAAAAAATTGCATCAAAATCCTTCGAGAAAATTTTCCGATTCTTTTTGAAGAATTTCATGGAAATATTCGGGGGAAAACTCCGATGGTTTTTGAAGAATTTTTATTAAACAACCTTCAGGAAAAATGTTCGATGATCTCCGAAGAATCTCATCGAGAATCTTCGGGAACAATATCCGATGATTTTAAGTAATTTCATCGGAAAGTTTTGGAAAAAAATTCCATTCATTACCGAAGATTTTTATCGGAAATCTTTAGAAATAACAGAAATTTCCCGAAGATTTTCGATGAAATTCTTCGGAAATCATAGAACATTTTTCCTGAAGATTATTTAATAAAAATTCTTCAAAAACTATCGGAGTTTTCCCCTGAATATTTCCATGAAATTCTTCAAAAATCATCGGAAATTTTCTCGGAGGATTTTGAAGAAATTTTTTGGAAAACATTGGAAATTTTTGCAAAGATTTCCTATGAAATTCTTCGGAAATGATCGGAAATTTTTTTCTAAACTTTCTTACGAAATTCCTTTAAAATGGTTAGAAATTTTCCCGAAGATTAAAAAAAAATTTTTTTGGAAAACATTGGACATTTTTCCACAAGATGTTCGAAGAGATTCTTCGGAAATTATTGGAATTTTTTTCTCCAAAAATTTCAGATGAGATTCCTGGTCATCAAAGAATTTTCCCGAAGATTTTTCTCGATTTTCTATTAAATTTTTCGGAGAACATTTTACCTGAAATTTATTGATAAAACCCTTTAAAAACCGTCGTAGTTTTTTCCCAATTCCTATTATTCTTCAAAAATTGGCGGAAAATTTTCTCGAAAAATGTTCATGAAATTCTTTGGGAAACATTGGAAATTGTTTCTAAAGATTTCCGTTGAGATTCTTTGGAAATTATCGGTTTATTTTTTCAAACATTTTCGATGAAATTATTCCAAACTAGCGTAATGTTGCGTGTTGATTTGCACCAGTACGACGTTTTTCACAGTGGTACATCAACGTGCGCTTTATGGGACTTTCCTATATTATGTTGCATGATGATCAGGGCTCTGATTTATATGCGCTAAAAAATGAGAAATATGCGCATATAATATGCGCTAAAAATACGTTATATGAATTTTTTTAAAAATATGTGCAAAATATGCGAAAACAATATGGGTTTCATTTTAAAGAGCTCGATGTGGTGTGTCTATTAAATAACAACATACGAGAGAAAGAGACAGAAAGGGGGGGGGAAGAGTTATATTTCAAATTAAGGTGAACCAGTTCAACATATTAATAAATTTATTTTGTAACTAGAAAACAATCGTCACAATGGCTGACATTTTCGACCCAGAAGAAACATGTTCCATAATGGACAATGTTTTATGCTAATTTTAAAGAAACTTATTTTAGATAAGAAAATCGATACGAATCAAGGCGTGCATGAAAAGCATTAGTTGTAAAAATTACGTGCGTAGCGCTAGTGTAGCATAGGGACACTTTTTCCTTACTTTTTTTTAACGTGTGCTAAAGAAAAAAACGTGAAGGCGGCAGAATATGTGCTTAGAAATAGAACAATTAGGTAAATATGTTGAAATAGTCTAAATATGGGCGAAAAATTGCTAAAATATGTTCGTATAGACCAAATATGCAAAATATGAAAAAGAAAGTTGGGCTCATTTTACTCAAAAAGACGTGAAACGGAAAAGGGTATTGGATATATCTCTTCTAGGCCAATAGAAAAAAAATATGTGATTTCATATAAATTCTAGATTTTTAGAGGCTGCCCGGGGCGACAAACGAAAGACGATTTTTTTAAAGCGTATAGTACACTCGAAAAGAGTAAAACGATGACTGACGCAGACTTTGCAGTTTTACGTTTGACTAAAAAAAAAAAAAAAACCCTAAAAAAATAGACGAATACGAGTAGCTAAATGACTATATTTCTTCTCATAGATAGATTAAAAAGTTGAAATGTTAAATTTTGTTTGCATGTGGCATGTCGCTCCATTCTATTTCTTCAACATTCGAAATTCAAATAGAAAACTGTCGAGGACAAAGTTATGATACGAACATGGCAGGTAGTTACGAAGGAGTTCAAGCGAAAATAAAATCATTGTACCAACAAGGAGATTATACACTTTGTGCTGCTCACTCCCTAAATTTACTTGGCTCATCAGCAACAGAGAGTTGCGTGGAAGGCTGCAAAATTTTTTATCTGCTTCAAGAACTGTATAATTGTTTTGCAGCTTCTACCGATCGTTGGGATGTTTTACAAACTCGTTGTAAGGATTCTTCATTAGACCATACTGGTATAAAAAATCTATCGAGAACTCGTTGGTCAGCAGGTGAGGACGCTTGCGAAAGTTAGCGCAGTTCTCTTCACGAAATATATGAGAGTATAGTTTTTTTAATGAAAATGATCCAAATCAAAAGCCGATTGTTAGATCTCAAACTGCTGGCATTTGTGCTCAGCTGGATAGATTTGAAACGGATTTGAAACGGCTGTCACGATATCATTTTGGAGTGTTACACTAAGTCGATTGAATATAACGAGTCAACAACTTCAAAAGGAAGATGTTCATATTTTAGGAATCTGACGGCGCGTGAAAATTTTGATAAATATGAAAAAGACGCTTCTAAGTTTTGTATACACGGTAATATCAGAGAATACGAAGACGAAAGCAAGCGTCGAAAAATTCGTACACCTCGATCAGATGAGACAAAACAAAATGAAGTGGAATTGACTAGTCGAGAAAAATTCCGTGTTTCCACTTTTTACGTTATTATCGACAACTTAAACAACGAACTTGTCAAACGACGTAGTTCCTATAGAAAATTCAATGAAAAATTTTCTTTCTTATTAGATTTAGCCAAAAAGGAAATGACTCACGTTGAAATTGAAAGCAACGTCAGATTTTTGATCAATCCGTATCCGGACGATTTAGAAAGTACCCTTATTGACGAATGCATTATTCATTAGCTTTTAAAAACTACATTTCAAAACGATGGACCGGCATTCAGATCACTCTATAGGGTTACTAACCATTTGCTTTTTGGCAAATGCATTTGAGGAGTTATCTGTCAAAAGGGCGCTTGACATATGTGATTTTCCCCAGTTGCATTTGCCCTTTGCCAGACCCAGCAATAAAATAAGAAATCTTTGCCTCTTTTACCAATTTATGAAAGTGTCCTGGAAAAATGTAAAAATGTAAAAGCATTCAACATTCACAGGATCTTTTTTAATGAACGTAGGCGTGCAAACGCGCTTCGTTGCTGCACGCTGCTTCCCAACACATTATTCGTCACATTTTGTACACCCATACTAAAGACCCGTAACCATACAAGTGCGGAAACCTGCCATTTTGTATCCAACCGTGCCCGTAGATGCCGAATCCGAATATGCGGAGTGTACCGCGTAGTCAATTCGGCATCGACGGGCGCGGCTGAATACAAAATGGCAGGTCTCCTTCCGCACTCGTACTGTTATAGATCTTTACTCATACAGATAGTGCTATTCTTTCCCAAGATCTTTCCAATATTCTGTCTGTGCGAATATCAAAGCGAGGAACGAGCGAAGCGAGTTCTGAATCTTTCTTACAATTTTGGAACACTTGCTTCTTTGTGACTAAATTTGCCTTTTCCACCAGCAACATTTGTTTTTTTTTAGAAAAATTGAGTTGGTAACCCTACTCTACGACTGGTTTTTTAAGTTTACAATTAAACACCATCTATACAAAAATTGATATCGTTTTCCGTTTCTGTTGGCCTGTACCAATTATTCTGCAGAAAGGAGCTTTTCTGCTCTCAATCGTATTAAGAATTATCTCCGTTCTACAATGTTGCAACAAAGACTGAATTCGCTCGCGATTCTTAATACTAAATGCGAAATCACGAAAAAAATTAGATTACGAAGAGATTATCAACGATTTTGCGAGTAAGAAATCAAGAAAAAAAGTTTTTAAATAATTTGTTCATTTTATATTTGTTTTCATGAGGCATTTAATTTAATATTACAACGTAATTAGGTACTTATTAAATGATTACCAGGAATCAGGGATTTTTAATTTCCAAAACACGTTAATCACCCCTACATTTTTGTATGCTTTGAGACCTCCTAAGCCCCACCCGCTTATGAAAAAGAGAAAAATTTATGGAGAAAAGGCACACAGAATTTTATAGCCCAAAGGTGGGAAAAAGCTAAACGCGGCCCTGTGCATGGCGATGATAAGTCCTGACTTCTTTCACATATTTGCTTATATCTGCTCCCAATAACGGTACTAACTTGAATCACAATACAAATGTCATCTACAGGTATGCTCCTCAACATCCAACCCATCATCAGTGTTATCATTTTCATAGGAAACTCAGGAATCACGTAAAACATTGTTCTTGCTCTCCTGAGAAATTCGTTTTTGTGACTTATCCCCCAAATGAAAATGCCGGTTCATAGTTCTACAGAGCAAACATTTTTTCTAAGACCCGCCTGCTCTTGAGAGGGGTTGAAATGCAATTGATTGCACATTATATTTTTCAAAATATGTAGTCATAAATATTTTGCTTATGCGTGAAGTTAAACTAATGGACCTTTAATATTTAGCTTATGAAATATTTTTCATACAAAAAAAAAAAAAAATCCAACTCATTTATAAATTAGTGATACGGCAGCTGTTGAACATGAATGAGTATCAAATTCAACAGACATGATCCATGGGCGCTAGATACGACTCGGCTGAGTTCCATCAAAAATAAGTTGATTTTCTGATCTGTTGCAAACTTTCCTCTCCATAATCTGTTTTGGCTCGCAAAGTTTACCGGCTTTCACTTCTTTGAGACACGAAATGGTATTACCTGATGGAGCTGAAACTTTTTTCAGATTTGTATTAAATTATTAGGTACAACTTCCAGGCGTGGGGAAATCTGAGCAAATTTTCAAAATAATGACCATCCTCCCACACCACTACACAGGGCACGCCATATCTCGTATCTGCGACAATCGCATTCGTACTGCAAATTACGAAGCCTCCGAAGAACATTAAATTAAAATCTTAATTTATTCCCAATTAAACGTAATTCTACGCGATCCAGCTCATTGGCCTACTTCTTTTTGTACAGTGTCAACTTCACCGCTCAAGACGTACCAAACAAAAACTTATCGAGTTTCAAATTACGATCATTTTTAATGGGGATATAAAATATTCGGCGGCTGTGATATCGGCGAATAAAACGAGACTTGACGAAACCTTTTCAGTCCGAAAACGCGAATTTTATTACGCCTTCCTCCTCATTTGCCTGACAGGTAAATTTCCTCAAATTTTATCAACCTTGGAACTGACAAAAACTATATAACCGCATCCGACGACCAGTTAAAATCAGAAATAAAACTTGAAATCTAATACCCTCGCGAATTAATAACAAGGAGAATCTGTTATCATTTGGTCTGAAACTTCGGCGAGTTACTATGACAACGGCCATGCCAGAAAGCTCGCTCAAGTTTTTTCCTTACGTCGGTCCACGTGCAACGAATGGAAAAACAGACGCAGGGAAGATTGAAATGCCACGTTAGAGGGGTTGTCTAAGCGGCCTGCTCGAAGGGACGGACTTCTTTCTTTCTTGTTGCACAACTGACGAATTATTTCCGAATTATTTGAATAAACGAGCCTCGGAACCGTTATAGAGCACGTGCGACGTATGAGCCCAGCTTGAGCAGGACAGAATCCATTAAAGGTGTAAAAAAGATACCTACACGTCGAATATATCTACGAAAACTAAAAACGATAACTGGGTTACCTGATGGCAGATAGAAGGACCCGTAGGAGCGAAATGATACAACTTTATTGTTTCCAGCAGAAACGAAAAAGACCGTTCGGTCCAGATACGTGCGCCAGCTTGCCGCAGTTTTTCGGCACACATTAGCAACGCCAAATGCGCACTTTTGAAGTTAGCATCAGGAAACAATAATATACCAGGTCGTAGATATCATAAACGAAATATTATGGTACGTCGTACATCCGATACGCATTAAAATTGGCGAAGAAAAAAAAACACCACGAAATCCGTAGATTTCTGCCAAATCATTAAATAAATAATAAAATGAACGAGGAGGCTGAACGATCAAGTGAAATGAATCGAAATATCTAATTATTATTATTGATTTTTAACGGAGAAATTGTTTCCGCGAGATTAGAGAAAAGAAAGTATTCGCGTTTTCAATTTACACGCAGGTGTATTCTCATAACTTCAATAAATCATGACTTACCGGAGGATTCCGAAATATAATTTTCCATTCACAGGATGTCTACCGAATACAAAAATTTATGAACTTCATGACCTTCCCATGACATTTTTCATGAGCTCACAATACTCATGTTAGGGATCCTCAATTGCAAAAACAAAAACTAATTTTGACGTTTCAGTGATATTTGTTCAATTTCTTCTTTTGCTAATATTTTGGAGTTCACATTTAAGAAAGAAGATGATAACATAGTAAATTTAAAGAAATGTACTTTAAAAATTCATATTTTTTTTAAAATGAGAGCATGAAAATGAAAGAATATGAATGAATGTATGGAAAAAATGACTGAAAACACATTTTTGGAAATAGTATTCGGACAGCCGAAAAATGGAGGGAACAAACTGAATCGGAATAATAATCATAATAATAATATATGACAATGACTTCAGATTAGGAATGAACAAAATCTCACATATTTTCTCAATTCATTAATGCATATAAATTAAAGAAAAATATCAAGAAGATAGGAATAGTCAACAGTTAGGCACGCTGTGCTGCTGTGTACCCTTTTTTTTAAATCTTTTTTTCCAGGAGAATGTAGTCAGAATTTAGGATTTCCGGGAAAAAGCAAATTAGATATACAATTGAGGGGCTTTATTATAGACTGGAGATCCTCAATCACCAAATTTATTTAATTGCTTGCTGGAAAGATGTATCCCAAAAGTTGGAATGCGAGGGAAAAGGAATAGAAATTAACAGGGAATGGATAAACAACCTAAGATTTGCTGATGATGTGGTTTTGATGCCCCAGAACAGCAAGGAGATCCAGGAGATGGCGAAGGAGCTCGCTCAGGAAAGTCATAGAGTAGGACTAAAAATAAATGTAAATAAAACGGTACTACTCTCCAACGTAAAAAATATTAGTGAAATTAAAATAGACGATAGCAAAATAACAGTAATGGACAGTACTACGTACTTAAAACAAATACTATCATTCAAGGATAATTCCCCCCCCCCCATTCGGGGCGTTTTCGGGATAGGGGTGTCCCGGGGCCAATTTGGCATGCGTGCATCGCCATACGCCCCTCTATCATCGATCATTCAAGGATAATACGGAAAAAGAAATTACGAAAAGAAGGAATCAAGCCTGGAAAAGTTTTTGGTCATTAAAAAACGTTTTCAAGAGCAAAATGGCACTAAAAAGGAAGAAAAAAATATGGGAGTCCAGCACATTACCGGTACTGCTATATGGCTCACAAACATGGGCCACAACAGAAGGCCAAAATACGAAATTCGTCAGAACACAATTGGAAATGGAGAAAACTGATCGGAGTAAGGAGAAGAGAAAGGCCGAACAATAAATGGGTAAGGACAAAAACGGAAATCAAAGACTGTAGATATGCAATGAAAAAATTAAAGTTTGATTACGCCGGACATGTCGAAAGAAGGGACGGCGACAGATGGGAAAGTAAGATTCTAGTTTGGATCCCCAGAGGGCAAGAAAGGAAGGTAGAACGATCCAAAACGAGGTGGGACGATGAACTGAAGCGACATGTAGGCACCGCCTGGGGGAGGGTAACAAGGGTAAGGGGGCACTGGAGAAAAGTGGGGGAGGCCTACGTCCACCAATGGGCGCATTAAAATTAGTAAAAGTGTATATATTACCGAAAATATGTGAAAACTTAAGGCTGTAAAATAAATAATAAATAAAAAATAATTCTAAACTGAGCTAAAGGTACTCCCAGCCCGGGACGATTTTACGATTTAAATGGTTTTGGATACTAGTCACTAGAGTGCATAACATACAGAAAGTGGAACTCTATCTATGTTAGTTTCTATGTTCTAGGCAGGAATATTGAAGTCGTTATTTCAAACTGAGCTAAAGGTACTCAGGGACGATTTTATCAAATACGCTGGACTACTAATACTGGAAACTCCAATGTAATGAAAATCCTAGTGGCAAGGTTTGGTAATAAATGTATTTCATTTATTGTATGTGTTTTTGCTCTATCTAGTGTTGGTGAGCACAATGCTAAATTATTATAGTAACAAACCCTGCAACCAGATTCTAAGTCCAAAAGCGCTCAGTCTATTTAAATGGGAGTTCCCAGTATCAGTAGTCCAGTCAAAGAAGGGCGTTGCTCTTGAACAGCAAGTTGTTCACTAGCTCTTGTTCACTGTCTGGTGAACTTAGTTCTGAATTAGTTTATCTCCCACACAAAGAATAAGAACAAGAACTAGTTCACGATTTTGACACCTGATCAACTTGTTCATTCTTTGTTCATCTATTTTTCGGTTTTTTTGGGGGGAGTGGGGGTTTTATATTGTATACTTCTACTTTTTAGACTTCGGCTTTAATTTTCATAATCTTCCATGTTTGCATTATGTCATATTATGATTCTCTCTGTATATTAATCACGTCTTATTATATCTTCATTTTGTCTCATTATCTCTAGATTATGCTCCATTATGCCTCAACTATACCTCATGCATGAGGTATAATTGAGGTATATGAAAAAAACATGTCTTTGTCATATTTTTAGAAAAACTCTAGCTAATAAGACACTACGATATGAAACATGATATAAAGACACGATAGATGTATAATATTAAAAACCTAAATCTCCCTTTAGTCCTCCTACCATTAAAAACTTGATCCTCCGACCCTTCTCTATCATGAATACATAAGACATACAGGAATATTGAAAACTTGATACCCCTTTCTCCTTGAACCTACAATACCACACATGTGACAATTGTCACAGTGGTATAAAACTCGCAGCAGCGGTGCGAGTCAGAGGGGAGACTCAGCCGCATAACTCCTAGTGCCTGTGCGCACATGATTTACCTTCATTCTCGCGTGTGAGTTTTGGTTGCCTACTCGAACTCTCAAAGGGGCATGGATTTCTTTTAATTGATTTTCGGTTAAATATCGTCAATACCACTGATGTGACAATGATCACACCGACCTATTTTCACTCTTACAGAGCACTACGTACCATTTTGGGGTTAATAGGTTGAATTGAATTCTGTTTTTAATCAATCTGGACCAAAATTTATCATATTGGTGGTTTCATTTATGCATTCGAGTTGGTTTTTTGATGTTGCTCAGTGTGAGAAAATATTTCGTGGTGGACCCGAGGAATACGGTGTCGAGAGGAAGACCCAGGTTGAGACATTTTGTGAAAACCGCGAAATAAACTGTCATGCGTGTTGTTTTTTCTTGTTCCTCAGCAAAATACTTTTTACTGTACTGCAACCAGTTATTTTTCTTTCTAACGAAAAATAATTATCGGCGAATGTGTAACTCATTGTCTCTCATTTCCAATTACAGAATTCTTGATCAAGTGAAAATAATTCCGAAAATGTGAATGAGCAAAGTAAAAAATTACACTAAAATAAACAAAATTGGGGGGGGGAGAATAATAACAAGCAACATGTACCAAGTTTCAAGAAGTGTGCGTATTCAATGCATTCGTAGAACTAAAGTAATATTATAAATTAAAAAAAATTTTCGTTGTGAGCTATTGACATGAAGTGGTGGGGAAAATTTCAAATTTGTGCGTATTTTTTCATATTAAAATCAAATTTTAACGCCAAATTTGAATTTAGCATGAAAAAATACATCCAGCACCCTAAAATATGGTAGGTTAATGATAAAACTGATGAATTTTTAAATACTGTGACAATTGTCACATGTGTGGTAATACCGGAAGAAAACCTACGTGTGGTATTTAAGGGTTAAATAAGTCTATGACATTAGAAATCTGATCTCCCTCTTCTTTTGTGACATAAAGGCATAAATCTTCTGCAAATTTCTGTCTTCTCCTTCAGCCCTACTAGAGAAAAACTCCATACCATAACCACATAAGATATAAGCATACATACAGGACAAAAAAGTATAACATACAAAAGACATGAAAATATACGACTAAAGACATCATATTGAAATGCTGGCCTCATTCGTATTTAAGAGGAACAATTCAGGGACTTATTAGAATTTCTAGAATTTTTGTTAAAATCTTCCAGGGTCCTGCAACTTTTTTTTCCTTAAACGAAGTTTATTAACCTTTATTTAAGTTGAAGCGTCTCCACATATCAGATAAACAAAGAACTATTTAGAAGAAGAATTTATACAAGTTTTCCAATAAAATGTACACAGCTTCAAGATTCTATTATGTTTAATGTCTTAATGCAAGTCAATCTTGCCCCCTCTATAACAGGTGAAGTTTCGATTTTAGAAATTCCTATCACAACCAGATTGGATCTGATTTTGGCAGTTCAAATCAGAACAGGATCAGAGCGACGAAAATCGGATAGGATATTTCAACTTAACGACCCAATGAACGTATACTTTGTCACAGGGTTTGATTTTCGGAGTCATTTCAATGTTAGCTATTTTAAATCTAAAACATAAATTTTGAAACTCGATAGTCCCTTTGATAACGTAGATAGACAATCAATTGAAGGGCATCTTGTGAAAACAACCTGAGTCACTTTTAAAATTTCGACTTTTACCGCCAGATAGCGACGTAACTACCGTTGTTCTGCTGGATGAACAGCTACGGATGTATAAACAGATGTTGCCTTATTCCATGCGCGCTGTTTTACAGAGTATAACAGTTGCGGATATAACGCTATCTGGCGGCAAATTCGAAATTTTAAAAGTGACTAAACTTGTTTTTACAAAATGTCTTTCAATTGCTATATTTTCTCACGCCATTTCCACAAAGGCTGTTGACTCTTGACAATATTTTCAAAACGAGTGTTCTCTATCCGGTTCGTCGTGAAAAATTCTCAATTTTTAAAACTCTGAAGCTCTGTAGCACCTTTAGTGTAAAAAAAAAAAAAAAAAAAAAAAAAGGTTGAATATCAGCCAAAAATTTCTTGCCCCCCCCCCCATATTAGTACCACAACTAAAGTCTTCTTTCGACTTGTCCGCTAGGGCATTTTAGGATACTAGTGCAAAATTATTTTCCCAGAGGTAGTCTGCAGTGAATTGGGAAGTTAACCAAAAGTACATATATTGGTAGCCCTGCTTCCACAACTGGGGGATAATTTAACTCGTTCATATAAAATACGTGTAAAAGGAATGATCTTTGAACGCCTTTGACGTGTTATAAAAATCGTTTTTGAAAGAAAGTTGGTTGAAATAATTTCAGCAATAGCATTGAGCTATTAGGATAAAAAAGAATTACCTCTATTGGGATTTAAACTTGCACTAGAGTGCGCTGCAAAATTACCTGCGCGGGTGTTTTAGCGGGTGAAAACGAGTGAGTGATCATGTATACTTCAAATAGAAACACTGCTATCTCCAGTAGGGTAAAAAACCGAGTAAAAATTATTCTGCCAGTAGAACTGATTATAATTTTTTGGTGATAATGCAGTCGAATTTAGGAAAAATTTTCTTTGAAAGTGAATTTCTAATCGACTTGATGATAGTTGAAGTTTGATACACGTCGCTTACGGTAAATCATACGTGATCACTCACACATATCGCAGGGCTGCCAACACTTGAAACTTTAAGTTTAAATCCCAATGGACATTTTTAAATGAAATTACGTGAAATTAAAAGTCGCGATTTTTGATGTAGAGGAATAGGGAAGCTGAAATAATCCCTCAGACGTTTCCAATGTGTTGAGTTTCACTTAGTTTCTGTTAGTGTGCTACACTAGTGCTACCTAGTAAATGTTAATTTCCCAATTCAGTATTCGATACAGTGGTCCAGCACGGCATCAAACAATATTGAGAATCAAAGGTGAGGAAAATCTTGGATTCTGATCTGTACAAACATTCTTTCCGAAATTCTCCTCCTATGACAAATACAACCCTGAATCAGTGTTTCTTGTCCAAATGAAATTATAGTTCTTCACCAACTTGTATTCAAAACTCACACTCAGTTACATTCGTTTCGCTAGAATAACGTTTTTAAATCAAAGGGTCCTTTCCAGGGGCATATTGTCACGTATAGAAGTTAGGATTAATTTTTCTACTTTGTCTCGAGCTTGAGACAGGTACGACACTATTGGTTGCTATTGTAGAGTTGCTAACAGTTATCATACATTGGCAACCCGGTATCAAAAAGATACTTTACCATACTTGAGCTATATCTTTAGGGTAACAAAGCTGGGGGAAAATGCGAACTCTTTCATGACACGAGCCACTTAGAAAAAGAGCTTTTCAATTCTAATAGTCACGATGAATATTATTTTCACGTATAGGATATAACTTCGGAGACCTCCCACAGACTGTCGAATACATCGACGTGTTCATAGTTCGTGGTATGAATCACAAGTTCAACTCATCTTTTCCTTTTCCGAAAAATAGCGCACAGACACGATAATTAGCGCTACAGTATGAAAGAGGCGAAGATCGAAGATCCTTCACGGAGCCCCCATTAACAAAAACTTAGGTACGTTGAACTAAAATCCCGTTTTCTCCTCGAAGGCAGCCGTGGGAGTGGTAAATGAATTCCAGTTATAATATTCGCACCGCAGACGATCGCGAAACTATACAGACAGTTTCAGAGAAGAACTGATGATCCGAAAATGCGTCTGAGCTTAACCATTTTCAGAAATCTTCGAAACGCGGACTTCCCTACAAAGTTTAATTATACAGATCCGGCCTTGACAGCCACAGATCTCAGGCGAGTCGAATTTATTAACGAGCGGGAAAACACTCAACTGTAATTATACATTCACAACGAAGTTATGATTTATTAACACTATTTGAGGAAACTTTCAATACGCAGGTCTCTCTTCAGTTCACAATATCTGCAGGCTACAAGTTATTCGATAATTTTTTCTAATATTAGAGCGCAGGAATAAAAAGAACACTGAACTGATCGAAATGAAGATGATGAATAAGTGATAGTCCGAGACAGTGATGATAAAATGCTCGAGCATTTAGTATTGGCGAACATTAGCTTAAAGTGCTGAGCAAGTGCTCACTGAATAATACTTGAGCATTTAAAAGCCACGAGCAAATGTTCAAGAGCTGAGTACAGTTTATTTTGGAATGAGTTGAATCGTGAAATCAACTCATTTCTGAAGAGTCAGTTCAGAGCAAACTCACGGTTGAAGAATAAATGCACAATCATTTTAAGAATCGAATGCTGGAAATGCAGAGTACGCTAAGCGCCAACAACCAAATTTTTGAGGAGAGGAAAAAGAATTTTGCAATGCGTACTACGCAATATTAGAAGGGTGAAGGCAATTGGAAAGTGTTACTTAGCATAAAAACTGGTATTCAGCATATTTTGAATAGTGGCACTTAGCGTGTTTTGCATAAAAATAAGGTTATGGAGTTACAGAAAGCACAATCTTCTGATGGAAATACGAACCTCTGAGCTGTGTTACCACACTTATGAACCTGGGATGTAATTCACTTTAGCGTACTTTGCGCCAAGAAAATCGATTTTAAAAAATGGCACTCAGCGTACTTTGCATTTCCGGCATTCATATTTTTCTCAAGCAAACGCTCAATAATTCGGGAGCGCTTGCTCAGAGAGCATTTCAAAATTCTTTGAATTTGGTTTTTGAGCATTTGCTCCGAAAATGTTTAAAATGCTTGAGCATTTGAAAATGCGCATTTTGCTCGTTATTATCACTAGTTCGAGATAATGGAATAGAAAAACATTCCGTTCGCTCAGCAAATTTCAACAGACAAGGGGGAAAAGCGACAAGTTCGGAGGTTACGAATCGGAGATCGATTTGCCAGTAAATTTGCTACTGCGGGTAAAATGGATAAAAGATGGAAGTAAACTGAAGAACTGAGTATTCGTCGTTTCAACGGTTTTTACGTACATTCAAAAACCAACAGCTGGACTCAGTCAATGTTTAAGAAGCAGACTAAATTATAATTACTATGGTGGCGAGAAAACAGCGAATAAGGGACCGTTATATACTAGGTAATCATGTAGTCAAGGTTAGACCCCCCCCCCTCACCCGTGTAATCGACTGTAATTATTTGACTGCCCCCTTCGGATTCCGTAATCATTTATACATGTTCCTCAGAATTTTAACAACACTAAACTATATTGATGATGACAGAAAAAAAAAATTTACAAGCAAAGGTAAAAACAAAAAAAAACACGAATATTCATTACGAAGGCTTTAGTTCGCTTCAAAGGGACTTTTCAACTAATTATTTAAGAAATGTACCGAGGGGATGTCATCTTCATCATCTGGCTCTGAGGATTCACTGCAAAGATCACATGATCGCCATTTGATTTACACGTTGGAATGTGGCTGGAGTAAAAATATACGATATTCTGCAGCTCCTCTTCCCTTCACAAGCATACATATTCCGGATCGGTTCTTATTACAAAAACTTGTCTATTCAGTATAAGGTCCACGCAATCTCCAAACCACATTTTAACCTAAATTATGCTACTTAGAACTGATTACTAATTATTTACCAGACCTCACCCCAGCTCGTAATCAAGTATGATTAAATGATGGACTAATACATGGGATGTTCCTTACACCATAGATGCTGGATAGTGGAAATATTAGAACAATACGGAGGGGGGGGCAATATTTGTGGTAAGGTGAAGATAATTAGCGAACAGAGCGAACGAAACAACTTTTAGGGTTTTCAGGGATTTTTACATTAAAATCCCTACTGAAATTAATTTTTAGGAACTTTTTTAGGGCAGTGTCCCCCATTATTTTTATTAGGACGGGGAAACAAGCGTGTCGTGCTCCCCTCTTTGGTTTCAGTGCCAGTGAGTAACACAAGGTACTAGTCACCTTAAATTATCTGAAGGTGAAAGCATAAAGAAGAGATTAAAAATCACTTAATTCCCACTTAGTTTTGACTGCCATTTGATGACACCTTAGATATGCAGTCGGATCCAAGTACTAATTTCAAAATTAAATTCGGCGACCTCGAGAATCAGCAAATAAACTCTTATCCCAAATTTTATTTTTCTTCACATTGCGAGGAATTGAGAGGGTCCAGACATTTTACGCTCTATGTTGATAAGTGAAATGCATTGAAATTTTCTCAAGCTAACTGGTATTCTCAGTACAATTTTTTTCTTTTCAGCATTCAATTTTAACTACTTTGAGCACAAACTGGAAAATGTGTAACTTGCCAGGAAAACTTCCTACTTACGCAACTTAGGTGTGGGACGTGCGAGGAAATCTACAAGAAGCGTGCAAGTCTCAGCTAAATACGTATAACGGTTCCAGTTTTCAAAATCATGAAAACGCCTTTTTTCATGTTGACAGAACACAAAGAGCTTTACCTTTACTTGTAATTGTAGAACGACTTGAGGTGCTTTATTATTTTCAAAACTAAGTGTCCAACCTACGATTTCACCAGGAGTTCAAGAATTACCCCTAACGCTGTTCAGGAAACACCTCGTTGACTTTCACATACTCTATGGCAGCTGAGCACTGAAGGGTTCATGTGGAAAAACAACTCCAGTCAGTTTTGAAATTTCAACTTTGCCGACAAATAGCGTTATAAGTTCTCCTCAGCTAGGTGCACAGTCAGCATGAGTTTACTGGCAGATGTTGCCTAGTTCGAATGAACTATCATGTTGGAGCATAATGGTGGTGGATACAGCGCTATCTGTCTACAAAGTCGGAATTACAAAATTAACTAAGGTTGTTTTTCACATGAGCCATTTAATTGTTTCTCGCTACTGACAAATAGAGCAAAATAATAAGAAATCAGTTGAGTATTATCAAAGATAAAAAAATTTGCAAAAGGTACCTATATAAAATAAAACAAAAATTAGTGTCCCATTATTACTACCCCACGATTTCACCAGAAGTTCAAGAATTACCCCAATGCTCAGTAACCACCTCATTGATTTTCGCACACAGCTGAGAATTGTTTCTTGCCACTGGCAAATAGAGCATATAAGAAATCAGTTTTGTATTATCAAAGGCAAAAATTGTTGCAATATATACAGAACAAAACAAAAATATTTAAAAAACATGTTTAATGACATTTTTCTTAAGGAAAAAAAATGGAACGAACTTCAATTTTAATTCAGAATTTTATTAATTATGACAGGTAGCGTTCGTTGCAGGATGTGTTTGTATGGATACGTATCCATTTTTTTCTTCAATTAGAAGCGAAAATCCTGTATTCTTACCACTACTACTGGCTGTCTGGAAATTGCCTCAGTTTTTCAACTGTCCGAAAATCATCTCACACCTTCTTATTTTATCAAAAAAAGCCATATTTTTGTCTTGAAAAACAGGAAAGAAGGTTCTGTCACTATTTTGGAATGTGGAATCATCTTACCCCCCACTCTCACCCTTAGAATGAAGTTTTGTGCTGCTAATGATAACTGATTAGCTTCAGAAGTTTACACGAAGCTAACAGTTCTGTTCTGTTACTTTTTAAAGGTAGATTACGGAAGTACATGATGTTCATTGGACAAATGGACGCTGTTAAGCAAAATAGAATCACGCGACAAAATCTGTTTTTTTTTAGAACACGTGATTCGAAGTTCAAAGCCATACAGAAACTATATGACATAGCGTTTACTAATAAGCTCTTTTCAACATGGGTAAACATTTTTGTATCGGGGCCCCAAGTTTGAAAATTTCTACTTTTTACGCTCTTTCCAACGATACTAATAACTCATATTGTCAACAAGTGTCGCTTAGTTCTGCTTTGCTTAATAGCGTCTAAATGTAAACGGGCTTGCTAATGGTGCTTTTGATTCTTTAAGGTAGGTCAGGTAAGGATAGTGTGGTGAGACGTATGGCAATGCACGCATGCTAAAGTGGCCCCTAAGACACCGCACCCTCGGCCCCGGAAACTATCCTTTCGAGTATCGGATCAGTGGCCGGAGGGACGCTTTGAGGCCGGTCCGAGCCCCAATTTCGCCATGCAGGTCAGATAAGGATAGGATGATCATTAAAAATTGTATACGGAATACCAGGCGGTTTGTGTGTTTCTTTTTTCTTTCTTTCTTTTGAGGATGTGATGATCATTATGAAAATGTGAACAGAACAGCTAACGGTTCAGTCGTTTCTTTAAGGTAGGCTGATACTCATTTTGAAAAAGCAAACAGGGCTGCAAATGTTCGTATACGAAATAATTAGGCTTGTTATTAATCACAGATCAGATTGTGAGGTGGATCATTACCAACTTTACTTTTGCCCACTTCAAGAGTCAACTAGTGATATAATAAATATGAATGGGACAGAAGTACAAATAATCCCAACACCGGCCGAATAATTTGCATTATATTTTCATTATCCAAAAGTTTATCACAAGGATCGAAAATCATGCTAACGATCGCACACATTGACGATGTCATTGTTCTGCCAGTACCTAATGATGACTACGTTAGGCTCACAGAAGGTTACTCACCCGACATTTGTAACACCTTCGAACAGTTCCGCTCTTCAAAGTAAATCTGATGTACTGCGACTAATTTGTTACAACCGGATTAACATGCACTGCATGGTTAGAAGTACATTCCATTACGATTTCCTACAATCCTACATGATGTTAGATCTCGGCGGCTTCAATTAATTTTTTAATTATCATTCGCTTCAGTGGAATAATAGCCAAGGAGCCAGGCGACATCAATTGGGTAGCAATTTTAATATTCCCAAGTTAATTAGTGGTTATTCATACTCGAAATCACGAGACAGTAATTTGTAAGTATTTTGCACTTACGAGGAAGTAACCTTATTCATGCCCAACTAATTTCGTACAGATTACCGTTTGCAAACAGCATTTGAAGGCCTTTAAAAACGACCTCAGTAGCAAGACACATATTTTTATACTGCCAGAATATAATTAATTTTCAAATCAAAATAAAAAGCCTCATACTGCTGAGTACCTATGTTGAGAAAATTATGTTACAGCCTCGCATTTCAAGTTATTTCACATATTTAATAGAACTTATTGTCAGACACTTACACCGATCCGCCTCGGCAGTCTGTTTCGTATATAGAGCACGAATGCTGTCCAAGAGAAAATGACACACAATGACTTGCTCGATTTGAATTTCAAATAATCCACGGGAGGTGCACCATTCGTACGAACCAACCCATCAGTAAAGCAGACCATTTGTTTGACGTGTAACGAGTGTCAACGAACTTGAAATTTGAAACGTCAGTCTACAGTCAGATACATATGTAGCTCTTTACTGACCTACAAAGATAGAATTTCTTTTCGATGTGGTCAGACAGTACGCTGGCAGCTACACAGTTATTCTTATTGATAATGAAACCCATGAACAACGGCAGTTCGGTCCATGAGAGTAGACAGGTTTTGCCACATAGAATTAGCGTAGGAGTTGAAAACCGTTCGCGAGACGTATATTGTGAAATAGAAATATCTGTGAGTGCGGATACGAAAATTATCCTGTCATTTACCAACATATTTTCTCAAATTCGAACTAAAATAATTAGTAAGAATACAAGCGAGCTGAAGAGAATAATTCATATTCATTATTTGAAAGACTTGTCAAACTAGAAATTCTTAGATAATGGTATATTTGCAACATCAGTTATTAGACCTTATAACTTTCAGAACTAGATTACGTTATGATAATTTCCAGGCAGGAAGACAGTATAGACCCATTACAGCAAATAAAATCATCCACTGAGAGGGTTATTGAAAGTTCAAGCCTGGGCAAAGGATTAAACGACCCCAGTGCATTAGACAAGACTATCACCGAGTTCGAACACTTCTTGGTTTTCAGGCATCACGGAAATAAAAATGGTGAAAATGATCAACCAGTGATAACATACTCAATAATATCAAAGCGATCTGCCAAAAGTAACGATCCGAGGCTCAAGGTACAAGTGGTACAAGTCTTATCAGCTGAAGGTCAGAACTTCAATAGCACGGACTCTCATAATACAATAATCATAATAAGTAATTCACTCACTTGGTTTCAGAAAATATGACGGAAATGAACTGGCAAAATCGACCACATAAAACAGCAGCATAACCATCGAGGATGTTTCCAAAACCAACATTGTTCTTTCACTCCAGCTGAATTCATAGTAACAGAGGCATCGTAAGATGCTACCTCATTTCACGAATATTTGATTATTTTCGAAGTCATCGCGGAATTGAAATTAATATTCGAACGCGAATCGCGAAATGAATTCACATAACAACTAAAATTTAACAAATTCACAACTACATGATGAAAATAAAGCTTTTATCAACAAGTTATACGACAGCGCACACAAATCCACAACACTCGACTGGAGAAACGGACTGAGCGAGAAAGAGAGTAGTGAACGAATTAGGAACACGAAAAAAATATAAACAAGAAAGTTTGAATGAGCGCTCTCTTGGAGCTTGGAAGTTGCATAAAGTAAACGCAAGATAAAATACAGTCATACAAGGTCATTCCGCTTGCTTTTCAGCTGTTGGATACCGATTACTACGAATCGTTATAACTGCACGACAGCACTACGAGCACGATAGCACTGAAGTCGCCATCCGTATACAATAGCACGCGATAGCCGACTAATGCTAATGCAGAACGCCGCTGTAACAACCGGATGAGTGATCATCACAGTGAGCTCACAGCACGACAGCACAGGCATGCATAATGCATAGGTATACAATTTTGATATCAGTATATCCCTAAGTTAAGACTTGTGGCACTATAGGAGTTGAGGCCAGGGTCAAAAATGTTATAAAATACGATATACAGGTATCAAATAATACAAGGTTTTCAAGTTCGCTGAATTCATTTTTTGTTGACTCTATTTTTGTAACATAGGCGGAACCTCGTCTCCAAGTTACATGGAACATCCCCTTTCGGTCATGGGACTCTCAGAGAGAGAGTACATGTACAGGCGTCCTCGCTTTGGCGATACTTATGATAAATTGAAACGATGTAGAAAAGATTCGCATGGTCCCTGCGGAAGGATGAATCGCAAAATCGGGAAGCACTTCATATTTTTTGCTCTTCGTCACTGACTCGATATCCAAGGGGTAGATTCCATGAGGGCAATTAGGCATGTATGTATCACTTATACACTCCAACACTTGACACAGTCATACAGGTGTTTGAATTGTAAGAAAGATACTCGTTCCTTGAGTGCAGCCATTCATTCCACATATCCTCATCAAAATTCTTCCGTATTTTGTTCGTATATTTTCCTACATATGCTGTATTCCTCCTTTTGATTTGTTTTTCTCTTTGTTACGTTGGTCATTTTCCTGTTTGTTATTTTCTTCCTTATGTTGTCAACAATTTGTGGTTGACTAGTTATTCTTGATAGCAATTTGCTTTAATTCTCTATTTAAAAACCATTCACTCTGTGAGTAGAAAGGCAACGAACGAAAAATGTCTGTTTTGAATTTCGAACAATTCTGAAGACACGATTTACAAGGAACTCGAACATTATCATCAGAGGCTATAATACTTCATAAGAAAAAAAAAAAAAGAAGAAAAAAATGATAAAATAGTTTTTCACCTTGACAGTAAAAACGAATTAGAAGAATAATAGCTCAGAAGGCAGTATCTAAAGTGTCAATGTTTTTTTTCTTTTAAATTTATTGTTATTTTTCTGCATACGTTTAAAATTTGGAGCTATGTACAATAAATTATTTATAAAATCATCACGAAGCTGAGTTGCACTCTGCGTCGAACCTCCACAGCCTGCTGCCGAGTCTACAGGAATAAAATCTAAAGAACTTTCTTCTCCAGGATGACTTATTGGAGAAATGGATTCTTTAGATATACCCGGTAAACGATCAATGAAAATATCTCCAGGAGCAAATTCACTTTCTATTTTTGAAGGTTTTTTCTTTTCTGTAGGTGGTTTATTTTTGCGTAGGATCCACGCATGATTCAGTGGTAATGGGAACTTGAGAGATAATCTGACGATAAGACTATCAAAAGTTCTCAAACATTGGTCGTCATCGTCATGAGTTTTCTGAAAGAAGGAAAGAAAAATAAGGTTTACCCGCTTTTCTATTTTTCAAAGAAAGTAAGTCAACCTAAAATGACAGGATACTAATATTTAAAAATTCAAAGATACGAATTTACTCACTGAAACACCAAATGCTGTGCAAGAAAACCCAAGACTATTAAATGTGATCTCTTTCAACTTGGGTACAATTAGAACCGGTATTCCACGAGTCGAAGCCGCTGTTACCAAGTGACTGATGAGCAAATCAGGCTGAACATCTCCAGCTAATAAACAAGAACTTATGCTCAAATGTTGGATGGCTCGGGAAACTGAATTCAAACCGATTTTAAAACGTTTTCTGGAATTCGTCATTAAACAATAAGAATTTATTCAACATAAGTTGATATTAAAATTCCATTCAAAATTATGTAAAAGTCAAATTACCTTTGATGTTTTATATTTTCATTTGCCAAGTTGCTGCGATTTATTTCATTTACACGTTCTTTTCTAATTTCTTTCGGCAATTTAATGAGATTTTTCCATGGAATTTTAGTTTTCTGCTTTCTATCTGTGAGTAATCTACAAAATAAGACACTCGATATTACAGGTGATTCAGTACAAGTTCTTCTTACTTTCACGTTGATTTTAACTTACGACGAAAGCGACTCCTTAATGTGGTTTGAATCATCTTCATTTATTTCTGGCCTGTCAACAAAATTTAAATCATCAGATGGAGAAATCATTACTACTGAGGAATAATTCTAAGTAGCCTTAGTTCGAATGTATAAGAATGAAATGAACGCATAATATTGGATACGAGTAGAAATAAAAGTACTTGTTCATTGAAAATAAATTAAGAGATACAATAAACATACCAATACTTTCGAAATGGATTACACAATATAATTTTTGGCGCTTTCTCGGTTCGTTTCCTTTTACCTTTCGACAGGGATCTTTCTTGTTCTTGTTTGGTTAACGTAGTCATAATTACGTTAAAATTTAATAATGGTGATGAGACTTCAGTTCCAAACAATCACTTAAATTGAAAAGTACAAAAGCTTGAAATCGTAATCGAAAATTTCAATTTATTTTTCGCATTTCTTATGATGTTATGATAAAAGATTGTTGTGACTTATGAACAAGTGTGAAGCATGTAAAGAGATAGGAGGAATAGACAGAATGCAAATACATCACAACATGGATCACGCCAACCATACTCTCGTAGTTCTCAATTCTGTAATCTGTATAGGTTCGTTATAGTCGGCCGTGAAACCCTCACCATCCAGATCCCTGTACAAGATTTTTGATAATGAAAACAAAAAAAAAACTATGTTTTTTTCGTTACTACCCCGCGTCTCACCGCGTGCTGAACCGGACAATGATGAGCTACTGTTAATTGTTTTCATTTTCATTCATTTCATTCCTCATTGTTTTGTTGAGTTGTGAGGTATTCTTACTTATATTACGACGGTATTGGTGCTGTTAATTTTAAGAATTTACTGAGTAGAATAGCTACTTTTGACTGTAAACCGCTGACAGAAGAGCTTAAAAAATCCAGATGCATGCCAGTGAACATCAGAGTAAAAAGTAAGAAAGAATACAACTTCCTCAATGTTCTGAATTAAGCGTAGTTCTTTGAAAAAATTGGATAAAATCAAGCGTATTGTGTATCGAATTGAGAATATACTGTTGTTTCTGAACAGCTAAATTCTACGTCGTTTGAAAGTCCGTTTTTGACCCCCAGTGATCCAAGTTTACTTGTGATTTTCATACGGTTAGGGAACTATACAACTAAATTTTATCCGCCGTCAAGCGGGTTGATTTGAAGTATTCTAGAGAAGCTTACTTTTGAATCGTAAAATCGAAAAATCATTCGATTTTATTCATGTTACGTGCCCACTCATGAATTATACGCTGTAGGTGCTATTAATGTTCAACATTTCTATGTAGGCAGATGGTATGCAGACAGAAACCAAAGATAGTGGTAATTCCACTATGTATTAGTTCTTTTTAGCAAAAGTTGTTCTCGGTGCTCCATTTTTCAAATGGAGTTAGATCGTGTCAGTTGTTACTATTTTTTCTAGTAGATGTCATTTCATATTTTGTTGAATTTCTGTCTACAATTATTTTCATTTATTTTCCCGTGAACTGAAGATCAAACACCTACGTTTGACACTCTCTTTTTACAACTGAGCTGGCCACGCTACATATGTCACTCGAATAATCAGAACAATAATGGAAGATGATCCTGATTTGAGGGAGCAGATGTTCCACAATAACGTGCGAGAAAATATTGTAAGTTGTCATTATAATTGCATTTTTAATCACTCGACGTGCAGTTCACTTCAACTGCTTGTAATTGAAATATGTTACGTATTATATTTTTGCTGATGAGTGATAAGACATTTTCTTCGTTTCAGATTTTCTTATTATTGTTTCTGTTGCTGTACATATCAAGTTATGCGATAATCGGCCAGTTTAGGAGAAAAGATGCCGAGGATTACATTACCGATGACGAGGATGATGTAACGGTGTATCAAATCAGGTATTCAATTGGTAGTGATGATGACGAGAGAGAAACATCTAAATATTTCCCAATATCTAAGGAAAGATCAAGGGCTTGACGAATGTCCCCGTGTCGAAGAAAATTATTTTTTCGTTATGAAAACAGTCGTGCAGTTTTTGCGTTACCAGTGTGATCTGCTGTTCTAATTTGCATATTGGCACAACATCACTCGCTGTACTCCCAAAATTATGTACATTCACGCATTCGTTTTGTACATCCAGCCTCTAATTTCTAACTTTTTTCTTCTTATTTTTGCAGTCTGTGGTTATCTACTTTCTCGTTAGCTATTTCTCTTGGTGCTGCGTTCCTGTTACCCTTCTCCATTGCAAGTAACGAAGTATTGTTATTATATCCTAACAGTTACTATGTGAAATGGCTAAATCATTCACTTGTTCAAGGTAAATATTTGAGAATAACTTTCAGTATTTCCTGACCTTGCTAGACACTAATTTACAAGTTGTTATTCTATTGCTTTTGTTAACAGGATTATGGAATCATATTTTTTTATTTTCAAATTTATCGCTGTTCGTGTTGCTGCCGTTTGCATATTTTTTCACCGAATCAGAAGGATTTTCAGGACATCGTAAAGTATGTATTGCAGTCGGGTTTACTTGATATTCAAGAGTTAATATTTTCTGCGAGTTATATTTCATCGCCTGAGTAAGATTCGGCCACTGAAATACTTTGTTATAATGGTCGCGGTCCAACTTCCAGGAGCCGACCTTCCTCTGCTTCACTTTCTCATCCTTGTTGATTATCAGTGACCCTGAGTCAAGATCCTAGACGTTGGTATTTGCTTAGTAGTCTGTCCTTTTTTTCTTGATTCAAATGCTTACCAAATGACTGACTGTTTTTCTTTTGGCCGGATGTTGTAACAAATAACAAATCTTTCGTGGCAGTTTCTTAAATTTATCCACCCATCCGACTATCTGTTCGTCCGTCAGCTTACATTGCTACCTGCCGGGTCTGCCTATCTTTCTGTCAGGATAGCTGGCGACTGTCTGTTTTTCTCTTTTAGACTGGCTAACTGGTTGTATATGTATATATTATTTGTTTGATTAGCTAACTGTCAGCCTATGTTCCTGCCTGACTCCGGCTAGCTGACGAATTTTCATTTTCCCCCCAAACTGATTAGCTATTTGTCGGTTTGATGGGTTATCCATGATTGTGGGGTTCTTACCCTCAGTGGAGGAATGAAGATAAGTGTTCAGTGTGAACTAAATATAATAATAAACCTTGTGCTCCACTCCAGTTATCGTGCATTTTCGTAGCATGAATATTGATTAATTGCAATCCATATTTCTCAGTAATTGAACCCCTCAGTCCATCGTCACTTTGTATTCATTTCACGTCAAGCGAAACCGGTTGATCTACCAAAATCATTGAGGTGATACTGTGAACAGATCAGAACCTTTGTGATTTCCCAGTGTATCAGTGTAGTTTTCTTGTAGTACAGGACATTAAGCTTACTAAGTATTGTTTTTGAATTTTTTTCGAACAGGGGATAAGAGCTCGATTGTACGAAACGGTCACTATGCTCGTGATTCTTTTCGTGTTCATCATTGGTATCACGTATGTGACATCGTCATTCATTGATGGGCATCAACCATCTGGAGTTTTATCAATTTTGAGTATGTACTCGTATTGGTTTATTCACAAATTATTTTTACTGTGACTGCGTATTAATTTGTATGGCATTTACCGTATCATATTTTTCTTCGTCAGATTTATGGAGTTACCTGTTGCCGCTTTTGTATTCCTGCATATCATTTCTTGGCGTTTTAATGTTGTTAAGTAAGTATTATTATAATTTTTAATACTTCTTTTGCTTTTACGAACTGGTTAGCCTGTTATCAATTTTGTAAAAGTCGAGTTACATTAGTGGTGGGTTCATGGACCTATCCTGGGAATAGTCTTGTCATTTTTATTTTAATATTTCATTTTGGAGAGATCAGCATTCGCCCTGACCATTCCAACTAGAGGCGTTGTAATTACGTGTATATGTTACGATAAACGATGATAATTAGTTATGGGTCATCAGTTGCTGGTAACTGTCAACAGTCACCAGAAACGTAAGTGGCGGCAACAATTACTGAGAATATTAGGGGGTGAATATTGATAATAATATCCAGTTGTTAACGGTAACAATCTGAGATTGGAGAATGTTGAATGTATAGCAAAATTTGACATATTATACGTAAAAGAGAATTGTAGAAATGCATGCAATATGCACACAGGCCAGTAGTCGTGGATTCATTTTTGGAATGTGAACAGGATGAATATGAAGCACACACATGGCGGTCTCGGCTTTCTCACTTCAACTAAGGTTCTCACGGGTATAATGGACTGCCATTTTGATTCCGAGCTAGCCGGAATAACTAAGGTACTATATACCAAGTGCGGACACCCGCCATTTTGGATCCAACTGCGCCCGTTGATGCCGAATTGACTACGCGGTACACTCCACATAGTCGGATTTGGTATCCGCGGGCACTGTAGGATCCAAAATGGCGGATGTCTGCACCTGTTATATAGTACTTAAGAATAACTTGGGAATCAAAATGGCGGTCCAGTATACGTGTGTGAAAACTATAATACCCTACTTCAACTACAACAATTTGAAGAAATGCTATTCGCGTATACACGCCAAAGAGTCGCTCTAGGCGACTGTTACTGAAAACAACATATGTGGCAGTTTCTGTAAAAAGGGGTAACTTTATCGATTGACCGAAGTCTCAGAAAACGCGAAGAAAGAAAAACAACATTTTTTGGTCGAAAAAATCAATTTTGAGATTTTGGGTTTTACCGAAAAAGTATTTTCGCGCGTTCTCGTTGCACTTATCTTTGACTGCTTGTATCTCCGGAACAAAAAACGCTACAAATCTCGCCGATAGCTCGTTGGAATGGGCATTCATTCCTCTATTACGTACCGTCTGTAACTCAAAATTTGTCGGATCGACAAAGTTACCCCTTTTTATAGAAACTGCCACATATACTGTTCACTGATTGGTGGATTTGGACAAAAACATGACACGAGAGGGTGATGATCGAAAATGTTATCCAAAAAATCCAAAATTAAGCTCATCTGATAGGAAATGAAAAGAGCTACAACTTTTGTTCTTAGCATTTTTTCATAAAAATCAATATAAAAGCCGCGAGCAACACTTTTGTGAGAACCATGTACACGTTTCATGTTTCTGTCTTCGATATTAGCGCTCCTGGTGGGACTTGTATACGCGAATTAGAGGACACATTCCACTTTTCACTCACGTGTGGCGGGGGAGGGGCTTACACGTACTACTAAGTGCACTGTCAACTGTGAAGGTACTTTGAACGTCGGCTTTGCTAGCGGGACTGGGATTGTTGTCATCATCGGTGTAAAGGGCTGGGATCATTGTCACCGTCCGTACTTTTATCTAAGTCTTTTTCGTCATGCACATCTCTTACTCCATGTGGTATATTAAAAGGGAGCCCAACCCACACCTCGTGGGACAACCCAGTAATGCTTTGTATGGCGACCTTTCAATACCTAAAAATGAAAATAGCCCTTGCGTCACTAGAAAGCGACAGTTCCTTGTGGATCACCGTCGAGTACAAACCTTCGTGGAAAACTCTTTTTTCACGGTGGGCGAATCATCACGTGTTAGGTAAAATTGTCTAACTGCAGGCAGTGAATGTCGATATTAATCGCATTTGTAGAATTTTTTCAACATTCACCAAATTTAAACGGACAGAAAACCCGATGATTGACGATTTTAACCAAATTGTCGGCATTTACCGTAATATAACATAATTTATTAGTTGTACATTCTACGTTAATTCCACGTTTAATCTCATGTTTATGGTTTGCTCATTCTCTTAGTTTGCACTCCTCTGGGATTTGCTCATTTGTTCACGGTTGTTGGACAGTTTCTTGTAAAACCACAATTTCTAAGAGACATTGAAGAGGAGTACTTGGTTGCTACACTGGAAGAACAGTCTATAAGAAGAAGGTTAGTTTTTCACTCTTGTTTATTTTTCAGATTTATCGCCTATCATGACAAGTACCACGGAAACTGGGATAGAAAGCCTCCCGTTTATAAGATTTATTTCATCAGATCTTTGAAGTTTGGCGTGTATTATTCATATTAGAATGTTTTCGAGTATTCTCTGCTCAGTCAGTTGAATAATTAATACCATTTTGAGTGTTGCGCGAGAACATGAAAGTGCTTCAGTATTATCTTTAATGTGAAGGGGACATTTGATTTCAGATTAGAAAATGTATGTGAAATCGGGAAATACGTATCGCCTGCCCCATTGCTAAACTCAAGCAACAGTATGGTATCAAAACTGTTCGATTCTTCGGAGAATAATGAATCTCTCACCCAGTTGAATAATGGCGATCTTCGCGCCAGTCTTATGGAGAAGCTTAAACAGATTGAAAATGTGTGTAATGTATTAGGTCGGTAATCGCATAAATTGGTCTTTACGTTTTGTACGAAAATTTCATTCCTATGTCCTAGTCAAGAAATCATATTTATTTTTACTTCTTTCCGTCGTCAGACTTTCAGAGGAGGACCTCATCTTTGCAGCGAAATTTCATGTACCCCATTGCTATGATCATATTATTGGCATTTACTATTATCACGGCGTTTATTGTGCTGCAGAATACGATTGAACTGCTAATCGGATTGAAAGCTCTTCCAATAAGCACTCGAGTAAATACAGAGTTTTGATTTGCTGTTAATGATTGAATTATGATTAGATATTTCCTGTAAATTGTAATCTATTGTCTTACAGCAATTTACACTCGGTATAAGTTCCTTGTCAAAGTTGGGTCCATTTGGAGCGGCTTTGGAAGTTATCTTGATTTTATATTTAACTGTAACATCGGCTGTTGGTCTGTACACAATACCCACGTTATCTAAAATCCAACCAAAATTCAAACGCACACCATTCGTCCATGTAATCGCTAATTGCGGGCTGTTGCTGATTTTGAGTTCCGCTCTACCGCTGTTGTCGAAAATTCTAGGTTAGTTTTCTTGTTTTAAAGATTACTGATGTCAATTTTTGTTCACTTGTATTATTATAATGAGTGATATTTGTAACCTCGTGTTTCAGGTTTTACGAATTTCGACCTGTTGGGTGATTTTGGTCAAATTGAATGGTTAGGAAACTTTCAAATAGTATTAATTTATAATTTAGTTTTTATGGCAGCGACTGCATTGTGTCTCGTAACGAAGGTTACTGCTAGTGTTCGCAAAGAAATGTATAGAAGGTAGGTACGCTGGACTATAATTATTTTCTCTCATAATATCATGTAGAAGTATTGAGGCTGTTACTAAATAGGAGTCTCTATTGACAGATTTCAAAGCATTTGTCACTGGGTTCTCCGAAAAGGTTGTCTTAAGTTTCCAGTTAAAGTTCCTGTTACCACTTCGCATTCTTCTAAAGAAGACTGAATATTTTTTAAAGTCTAGTCTTTTCTTTTTCTCTTATCTTTAGCGTACGTGATGTGTACATTTTGTGTCATCTATTTAATTTTATAGATATTAATACTAACTGTTTCGTTATTTTTGATTTATTTTCTTTCTTACTTACTATAATCTGTGAATAACTTTTCATGTTTCTTTCTTCCTTTTCTATGTTATTAACATAAGTATTGGTTAGTTAGATCTTCTCTTTTTCTCTTTTCTCTTCACTGTTTTGAAAGATTTCCTTTTCCTCTTGTCTTGTCAATCGTTGGATCATGTTTTTTTTTTTTTTTTTTTTTTACAGTATTCTTAATCACTATCCTATTTTTAATAAAATGTTTTCATGTTTTTACATTAATTTAACGTTCTGTGACTAACGAGTGTGTAACATACAATGTTCTAAACTAAGTATGCACTCGAAAGACCGAAGGGGCTACAAGTTAACAAGGTTTGAAAAACAGCTAACTTTTATCGAGAGTCTGTTTACTAATTGCAATGCAGAAGTTGGTTTTCGAAGATGGTCAATTAGTAGAACATCGAAAAGGCATAACAGATTTACTGGACTGAATTTTTTACTTTTGACCATGACAAGGCTATACCAATTTTACAATTCTTATCGTGAAGTCTGAATTTTTTTTAGGTACATAAGTTTCAATTTTCTAGCCCCTTCAATATCTGAGGTAGACAATAGGCGGTAATATTTTTTGTTTAATTTTCAGTAATACTATCTATGTGCTGCTACTCTTCAAAACAGGTCTCGAACAAGTTGCAACGGACAAAATTCAATCCAAAGTTTAAAAAATTTCATAAAATTTTCCGAAATTGAAGAATATTGAAATGATCGTTCACCTAGCAAGACGGCATTCTCTATCGAATATGGCAATGAATGAAGACTACTTCAAAATAAAAACAAAAACTAGTGTCATTGCCTATCTTGAGAATTGAAAAGGCTATAAAAATTGAAAGTTGTGCACTACATTTTATTCAAATTTGATTATAATTTTACAACCAGCAATCCCTTCAATATCAGAGATAGTTCAGTTTGGTTAATTTTTGTAATTTCTTCAATGTACAATTATTTATTAAATATCTTCGGGAAACTGAATAAAATGAGAAATCAGACTCTCAATGAAAGTCTGCTATTTTCATTATTAATTTTAGGTGAAGAACGTACATGTACATAACGTTGCGTGATCCTCTCCTCGAATACTATCACGTCCTACTGGCTTGGCGTGTTAAGGTAAAATACCCTATATTTACTGAAGTTCAATTTATTATCATCAGCAGTAACTTCAATTTAGTGTTTCTCGGCCCTTTCGAGCGCTAATTTAGGAAATCATTCAGACTCGAAAATGGCACGTTTGGAAGCAATGATTTTGATAAGAAAATTCATCAGAAATTAATTTAATTACAGAACAAATATCGATCACTGAACTCTTGGCTACATTAATCATTTCTCTGCTCATGTATTAATGTCTTCAACTACGATCAATTTTTTACCAAGAGAACCCATGAGATTTGATTCACTCAACGGTTGCTACTGGTTACACGGTTTCGTTGCAGTACCCTGAATTAAAAGTCTGAAAGGTATTGAAGTAAACGCTTTTAATTTTCATTACAATACTGGTGTAAAACACGGCAGTTAACTTTCTACTTTTACAAAATATAATACTTCGGCACGCACAGCATTTATAGTTCAACAATTTCGAATAAATTAACTAAGTAAAATCCTTACGTTTCTCAGAGACCAAATGTACCCTTACAAATTTCAAAAACTGAGCTTGACAACAGACCAACTAACATGTGCATTAAGAGTAGGAGAATTTTTTGATGAAGCCAATCTGCAGACAAAGGAAATTTTGTATACAACTATGAACCTACAACTTCATCGAATGAAGAATGTCCAGTTTCTTTGGCATGAGTTTGTGCTTCTTGCTGGCCTACTAAAAGGGCATTGCAAATGGTGCAGCAAACCATGAATTGGTTCACATCAGTGTATTGTTTACTTTGGTTGGCTTCGAGAGCAAGCTGTTGTGCATCGTGTAGGACAGTCTCATCGGAAGTAGGAAATATCGTCTCAATTTTATCTATCTGTGAAAACAATACGAAACATTAGGATGAAACTATTTTTGAGCTTTTCAAGTGCTTGGAGGATGAATTTTTGGACAATACAATGAAGATATATCAGTACCGTTGCAAAATCCATGTACAAAGGGTCGTAGTGAATGCCATCGAAAAGCAGGAAAACACGTTGACTGTAGTTTTTATCTTCTCCAAACCTGCAGATAATCCCGGTCGTTGAATTCACCACAGCGATTTCAAACCCGAAATGATTTGACAAAATGGCGATTTCAATGGCGCCACCCCAAGAACTCGGGTCCAGGATCCATTCACAGTACTCTTTAACAGGTTTCCCTAAAATAGCATCATTATATTCCTCAGGCTGAGAAGCGATAATATTTGCAACTAACTGTCTCATATGCGAACTCGCGGAAGTATTCATTTTACCTAAAACAAGAACAAAGTTCCTTGAGTGCAATTCGAACACGTGTACATATTAGCTAAATTACTTCAAATAAAATAAATGAAAGAATTACCAGAAAGAACGAATTCAAGGCTAGTAAATAAACACGAATTATCAGATGGAACTGTTTTCTTCAACAAGATGCCTTTCACTCCTACTCGTTCGTTATCGTCTGTAATATGTGTTACAGAATTACTAGTAGAACTACCGCCAGCTACAGGTTGAGGTACTGGATCATTTTCTTTTTTCGAAATACTTTCTTTTCTTTCCTCTTCTTCAATAAACAAAGTGTCTCCGTTTCTGATACCACATTTGTCTATAGATTCTGATGGAAGGCAATTCAGTAGTTTTCTCGGGTATCCGAAGAAAATTTTCAGACTTGACGCTGGTATACTGGTCACTTCTGCAATCTTCTGCTTTAGTTCTTTCAAACTGAGACTTGCGCTAATGCTACTTCTTAATTCTAGATTTTCATCTTTGGTTTTTAATTTTACATAAAATTCGGTCATCGTCATCTCACCAAGTAATCGCTAGAATGATGAAGCATATAAAAATGGTACTGATTTGCTTTTGTTAGATAAGTTTGTTACAATCGCACTTTTACACGGTTTATCGTGCAATAAAATTACAACAAATTATTCGGTAACATTTAGTGAGCTGATGTGACAAGTTACTTTTAAAAATTCTTTAAAAATGAATTAATTTCACAAAACTTTTCGAAATTCATTATCTTTTAATTATTCTGTTATGTTGTTATTATTATTTTTTTGTGATAAGAAATTATAATTTCCAAACGCGGTGCAGAGGCGCTAGCAGCGGTGATTTGATAAATGTGACCTATAGGTAGCGCTAAGCACTATTGCGAAAAGCGAAAGGGGAGTTAATATTATATAAAATAATTAATAAATTAATAATTTCGAGTTTTCGGAATTTTGAATGAAATAAGATGAAAAAATCTGTAATTCGTGCAGCGATAAGGGACCAATTTGAAAACCAACATTTTCCAGGTATACTTCAAAATTAGCAATTTTTAGTTTTCATCAAATTCCTGTGCTGGCAAGTGGCAACCCTGGTTTATCATTTCAGAGCATTCCATTTCCAAGCTTTCCCATGAAATATAGATAATCAAGAAGCTCTTTCAAAAAGTAATGGTTCCATTTCATCCTAATTTTTCTGTCAAATGAAGTAGAAACGTTTATAATTTGGATTATTGTGGTTAAATTCTGAATTCATTTTGATAACACAGCAACTAAAGAATCGAATTCGGAGGAACTTCATTTTTACTCCCAAGTATTATTCTATAGACCCTGTGTTTGTTATGAATGATATACGACGGGTGAGTAAATGATGCTTTAATTAGAAAATTGTAATGAAAAATTTATCGTTTTGCTATAATTGAAGCCAAAGGTTACAATGGTAGTGAATCTGATGATACTTACAATTTGAAGGTGATACTTTGGAGGGAAAGGAAGTAGTTCACGCAGAAACTGATAACAGCAATGATTTAGTGAGCAATTTTCTCTCAGCTTTTTATATTATTATGTCTTAATGAAGATTTCAATATTATTAATCTAAATATCCATTTATAGGATAGAAAAAATCTTGATGATTTGGAAAGCAACAGAATCAAACCAGATTTGTATTAATCTAAGTATCTATTTATAGGATAAAAAAAATCTTGATGATTTGGAAAGCAAAACAGAATCAAACCAGATTTGGTGCCTATTTGGGTATGTTTTTTCTATTAGTTACTGGTGACAGTGGTAACGAGGAATAATTTTGTTCATTTTCTTCGTCCTCAGGATAGAGTTGAAGAAATTGAATTGTTGGATGAAATATTTGTTAATAAATTTGTAAACAATGAATGCTGTAAAGAACAATGTGTACAGAAGTTTAACAAATGTGAAATTCGAAACTACGTTCTGGAATTGCATGCTTTGCACTACCTACTATAAAGATGATGTTGATAAATTGAATGCCATGTTGCTAGTATTGATCCAATCTATACATCGTAACAGCAATGTTGACGTGTTTCACATGCTCATTGGACGTTTGAAAAGACAAACTCTTACCCGAATTTTTGTATAAAAGAGATTCCTGTGTGCAAAACGTTTTTTCTACATGCTCATGGTATTAAGAAAAAAAGACTTAGAGGCTTCTAAAAGTTTATCGCTTATAAAGTTAGTTGTAGAAAAGCAACACCGCAATGTGACAAGAAGACCTAAAAATGTAACAAGCTTCAATTCAAGCTATATGATATGTTGCAATTTTTGAGAAATTACGCGGAAGACTCCGCGTTGTTTTTTATCAGGACATTTGGGTAGTCAGTTTAGAATCATGAAATGATTGCCTTCCAATAAATCCAAGCGAGCCGTTTTTGAAGAATATAAGAAGCTTGTATAATGAAAAAGGCAGCGTTCCTGTCAATTTATTTACATTTCAACGTGTCTGCATGTCAACGAGATATCATAACTCAGAAACCAAGATCTGATCTTCGTGAGTACTGTCAGAGAAGTTATATGTCAAGATCTGTCCCTATTCGGATGAACGAAGAAGAAAAATTAAAAATTTTCAGGTTATCAGTTTTTATACTCGTAGTAGTGTATTTTAGAACACATCCATACCAAAATGCTAAAACTTTCTTTCATTACAGGAAATGTGAACTTCATTTGCAAAAAGTACTTGAAGATGAAGAAAGAAGTCATTTTAATGGAATAGGTAATCAAAAATACCAGAGATGATTTCGTGGAAAGTAAATTGAAAGTTACTGATTGTGGTTTTAAAGTCTGTAATTTGTACGATATATGGGACAATACACATATCCTTCGACTATGCCCAACCATAGTGCACCAGCCTGCCAATTCTCAGCAATCCGGACCCGCGTCTTCCACGCTTCTGTGATTCTTTATTGTTACTCTTCGACACCATTTGTGACAGCTTGGACGAACTATCATTATACTTTCTTTTTGACATTGGCTTCTACCACGTTTCTGTGATTCTTCATCATCATCCTTGAATAAAACTTGTAACGAAGCCGGACATGAGATATCCTAACTTTCTTCACTACAAAAACGTATTGCGTGTTCAAATAAATAATTTTTTCGCTCATCCGATAACCCAGTAGAATGAACTTTCTTGAAAGCAGTAGGATTTTTGAACAAGATGTGTTCATTCTAGCATTGTCATACAGTTCACAATATTTCACTATTCTAAGATATGACTTTTGTGGAACTCAGAGTGACTGTATTATGTTATACCAAAACTAAGAGCTTCAATTCTTATATTATGAAGTATTAGCCAACCCAATCATATCTTAGTATAAAAGTATAAGCGCTTTATTTCCAGCTAATATCGACTAATTAACAGAGGAATCCGGAGTAGATTTTTCAATCACTTCCTGTAAATCTAATAACGTATTAATAATCCAGTTTTTAAATGACTTCTTGATCAAGCCTAAATGCCCAGTCACAGGAGAACTTGTAGTGTAGCCCACTTGTATAAACAAATAAGCAATTTTCTTGAAACTTTTTGTAGGTAATGTGCCATGAAAAGTATGGTATTAAAACGTTATATTTATTTTGACTTATACGATTGTCGGCATGAAATTGTATAAATGCGTTTCTCCGTATGAATTGTTCCAAGTAGTAATTAAGAAAACTAATGACGCCGACGGCCTTTCGAGACCTGACACGCTCCTGGTATTAATACTTACAATGGGATTTAAACGTTGGCAGCAGTGTCAGTATGTATTAGATCAGTTCAAACTGATAACAATACAATACTCACAAACCCCAATTGCACTGTCTAGGATCTGTGTCATTCATAATACCAAATATTCCAAAGTTGTACAAGGCAAGAAAGTAGGCCGACCTCGGAAAAATTTGTAACTACCACACTAGTGAATTTAACATGCGTGGATTCTCTCATTCCTTAAGGCATTCAGAATTTTTATTGCAGTAGTTTTTCAGTTCCCCCCTCCTCTTTAGATTTTAATCCTGAAATTCAATTATTATACTGAAGGGTGAAGGGGAAGGGGGTACTGAGTTTGTAGAATTCGATTATAAATAGTCACTGTTCTAAATGCGAAGCAGATCTTCAATTTTAGGTATACAATTAATACATTATTTTTCATTTTGGTTACAACAAACTTCAATAACTTCCTCAAGTTTAGACCTAGATATATTCGAACTACAACATTGAATTCGGCATGAATTAATTTCCAGTAATATAAGAGTAATCTTACATCTTAAAATAAATTTTCACCGGGTGAAAAAAAAAAAAAGAAGAAAAGAAAAGCAAAAATTTTAACGTATTTTTCTCAAAACTAGTATTCTCGTGTTTTTCAACTCTCGAATCCTCACATCTTCACGAGTTTCGCTGCTAGGCAAATTCCATCGTTTCACCATTTGGTCCCTTATCTCTGTAGGCATCACGAAATATCAAAATCAAAATTGTGACGTGCAAAGCGGATGAATTATGGTTCCGACTTCAGTCTCCGAGTACATATTCATTATGAGCTTATACACAGTCGACTAGCTAGGTACAATTACAACTAACAGGCTAGAGCACGCTGAGCGGTAATTTCTTCTTCGGTTTTTTGTTTTACATGATCTCTTCAAAGTTCACATATCGAACATGCCATATAAACCCTTTCAGATTAGGAACTTTATCCTCCTCAAATTTAGTTCTTTTCAGTTTCTTCCTGATCGGAACCCTTGCCGAGCAAAATAGATAAAAAGTACGAATGAAATATTTCCATAAGGTAATGTTAATTTAGGCCTTCTATGATGTTGCCAGTTCTAGACGTGTTTTGGCTTGTTAGTAGTAGTGATGCACATTTGGAAAGTACTCGCGCGATGTTATTTTCCTGTTTCTTCCCATCGATAGATTCCTTTCCGGGAAGGAATCCATGGCTGGCAGTGTACGAATATCATACAATTTATTAAAAAAGCACGTGCTCAAATAGGGGACATTTATCGGGAAAGAAAGATAAAATAGATATCCTCTACATAGATTCTTTCTTGGATCCCCATCCCCTGGGAAGAAATCTGTGGAAGTGTACGTCACTAATTAGTAGTAGACGGATGTGGCTTATGACTTCAGGTTTGCTTGTAGCCAGGACCGTTCCCCAAAATACTCGTAATTCCTGTTTTCATTTCCCGATATTTTGACTGTAATGTTGGCTCGTTCATTCGCGAAGTACTTCAGTGAAGTACTTCATTTCAGTGAATGAATGAACTACTTCACCGACTGAGAATGAAGTACTTAGTTCAGTCAAGATTTAAACATCGCTTCTGAATCCATAATCATGATGTACTTCTTCGTTCCATAATGTCCTTCTTCGTTCTTTGCACTTCTTCGTATGTACTTCTTCGTTCTCTGCAATTCTTCCTTCATTCGCACATTACAGATAGAAATAAAATGACAGGAATATGCTAATCGATAATGTTTCCATTATTGTTTTTAGTATACGCTGTCATTTCCCATTCAGTAATGGACATTTGTAAAGAACCAAAACTCACATTTGCCATCTTACTTCAAGGGCATAAATAGGCAAAATACTGTACACGGGTGCAGGAATATCTTTGCTGCGCCTGTGAATGTGCGATATGTATATTCATACTCCACGTTCACAGGCGCAGCAAAGATACTCCTGCACCTGTGTACAGTATTTTTGCCTATTTGCGCCCTTGAAGTAAGATGGCAAATGTGAGTTTTGATTGTTTTTACCCTTCATTCTCATTTCCCGAAGGAAGAAGTAGGTGAATAACGGGTTTTTCCGTTTTCCAGTTTCCTGAGAAAATATAATATAATGAGAATTCCTGTTTCCCAAAATCCTGGTTCAAAATATGTCAGGAAACAGACCTGGTCTTAGCTTTAAGCAACATTCTAAATTACTTATTGAGCTCAGGTTTGGAAAAAATTTCTTCTGTCTTGTTATTTTAACTTCAGCAATTTCATCTGTCAGTTACTGCATCCATTGCTCTACTCAGGATTCGAATTTTGAAAATGAAAAAATGAATGGGAAAAGGAAACCATACTGAAGTCTCACTCTCCTCCCTAAAAAAAAAAAATAGAAAAAAGGGAAGCAACTAAAAGATCTCGCCCTCTCTGTTGGGAGATGAGCAAACCGTTGGCTTCTCTCCAGCAACACTATGTACCTGTCTCGCGAACAATAATAATGAACGAACGATGGCATTCTTGTTATGATTAGCTGGGAAAAGGCTCTATGTGACATCTTTCGTAAATCGAGTTCTTAATTAAAAAAT
This sequence comes from Acanthococcus lagerstroemiae, assembly GCA_031841125.1. Lineage (NCBI taxonomy): Eukaryota > Metazoa > Arthropoda > Insecta > Hemiptera > Eriococcidae > Acanthococcus > Acanthococcus lagerstroemiae. The sequence continues at coordinate 28,266,832 of CM063106.1, read as the reverse complement.
TGGAGTACCTACCTAGTCTGCTGAATCGAGTGGTAAGCGTTTTAGAGACTGAAGTGATGCGTAAATTGTACATATTCATTGCAGAGCCCGCGGAAGGTTAAGTTGGCACACTTTTCGTATCGCTTGAAAAATTCGTTTTTTCGCCCTCCTGTTAAGTTACAATGAATGTCTATTAACTCATTCTTTAGCCAACTTATGGCTAGTATTATAAAACTTCGTTAAAAGTTGACCGGTGGTTAAAATGTGAATCCTAATACCGGATTGGCGGATTCGTATTTTAACCGCCGGTTAATTTTTAATCAAGTTTTGTTATATTGGCACTAAGAATTTCATTAATTAGTAATAGCCATACCTCATATCCTGTTTCTTAACTTGAATTTTGAATTTTTGTACCCCCGAAAAATAAACCTACTATTTCTCCTGATATCAATAAAACTGAAAAAATTGACTTCCAAGTTTTTCCAATGAAAGTAAAGTACGAAAATTGATTTTTTCCCTTTTTTTTAAATCTTTTTTCTCTTGCTCAACTGATTGGGAGGTGTGAAAGAAAAAACATTTAAATTCGCCCCCCCCCCTAAAAACGCTGTATGGTGTGGTGGGACGTATGACGATGCTTGCATGCCAAAGTGGCCCCTGAGACACCGTACCCCTGGCCCCGGAAATTACCTTTTCGAGTATCGCATCAGTGGCCGGAAGGACGCTTTGAGGCCGGCACGAGCCCCTGTTTCGCCGTTGCACGCTGTCCTGCAAGGGCCACCCTACTAAAGTCAACACTTCCAGCACTAACCTGGGCGATCGTCAAAGGGATGCGGATGTCGGAATCTGCTCAACTTCGAATCTGGATCCCTGCAAATGCATCAATTATCAGCAGGTTTTCTTACCTACGTACACATCAGCTTCTTGAGTAATATCCAAATAATGAAACCTGGGAGGACCTTTTGGGTGTTGTATGTAAAACGGGGTGAATAGGATCACTCATCAGCTTCAAACATTTCCCTCGTGAAGACAGTTCACAGAAAGAGAGTTGAATAAATTTCATATTTTAAGTCCCATTGTATACTCTTGATTAATACTGAAATTTGACCCGTCCTTGACCCCCTTATATTATTTTTTTGGGGTCTGATCCTGTTGGTCCGCAATTCGTGGTGAATAGGGTCGTGTATTTAATTTAGCTCACGAATCTATTTAGAAGATGTAAATGATACATAGGATCACTGGGGAGTAAAAAAATAATGAATCAAATCACTGGGAAGTAAAAAAAAAGAAGAAAAAAAAAGATGAATTCCCCCCTCCTGTCTTCCGCTTACTATATCACTTCTAGATATAATGAACACCTCTTCAGTCCACTTTTATACTTTTTACCACGCAGATCCGTCTTATAGTTCTGTGCCGTGGTTGAGGTACCTAATTCTGTAGAAAAACGGAGACAACGGAGCGGTAACCGAAGTATTATAAGTAAATTCTACAATTGAAGACCCTTTTATCAAACTGAGCTAAAGGCAAAACATTTTTTCAAACTGAGCTCAAGGTATAGGAGGTTGTCAACTTCGAACCTCCATACCTGCGAACTATTGCGTGGACAAATAAACTTGGGTATACACTTCTTCATGGTGGATTTACATTCGAGTCGGCGATTTCAGGCCAACATGTTTTGTCGAATGCTGTTCCGACAACACAACACAGCTTCATAATGTGGGGAAAAGTTGTCCGAAACATATCTGTGATAGGTCTGCGACAAAGTTGGAAAGGAATGTAAATCCATAGTTGTAGTCGACATTTAAAAGTTTGTTCGCGACATGTCGCCGACTCGAAGGTAAATCCACCATCATAAGAATCACCCATAAACATTTCAGTGTTACCATAATATACAGCGTAGAATTTTTTTTTTTTGCTTTCCTGAACAATATTGCGTGAAGTACCTTTAACTCAGTTTGATAAAAGGGTCTTCAATTTATTGATCGTATTCACTCCTTTTATTTTATCAGCATACGTACAAAAACTAAGAAACTCATAAATTTGAAGCATTTCAAAAGATATTTTCCACAAAATTCGAGGGTTTCATACTTCTTAATGTTTCTCTCATTCAAATTCACCGGCACCAAATTCTCAATTCTGATAGCTAGCAAGCTACTGATAAAGTTTTGATGGCTCCATAAAAACATGTGGATATGCTTACGTGCTTACATGCCGAAAATAATACAGTGTGCCAACTTTGAAAACTAAAAGAATAGTGGAATGGATTCAGGCTGTGAATTCTGTGCACTAAAAAAGGATGAAATATTATGCTCATTATATCCATTTATTTTTGTAAAATATGACAAAAGAATGCTGCAGTTATGTACAAATATGCTAACCTAATATGAGTATCATATTTTAGGGTAAGTTTTAAGCCACGTTTAACCGTGCATACCATATTGCTAATAAAATATACTGAATTTCAAAAGTGGCATGAAAACAAATATTACGATCTTTATAAATTAATTTACATTTTTAATTACTCAAGTTTTTTATCATTAAAGAAGTATGATACTCGAAAAAAATCCTAGATCACCACAAGGAACCTTTTTACGCAACGCATCACAACTGTATTGCGTATATTTGGCTTTTTCACTTCACATCTTTATTCACATTTATTATTATTTTTTAATCAATTTTCAGAAAATTTTTGATTTTAGACCTGAGATTTTGTGAGAAAAAAGGAAGAAGCAAGAAAATGCTTAATATACCTTAAAAATTCACCAATCCGTGGACTCAGACGCGGATCCAGAAAGTCATTACAGGGGGGGGGAGACAACTTGGAACGATTACCTTCGAAGCGGGAGGGGGAAGAAAAAATTTTTTTGACATATTGGGCAGTAAATATATACTCTTAACACAAAAAATTTCATTTTACGATATATACATCAATTTTCATTTGATTTGACGTACACCTATTTGTGTTTTGATATTTGTATTACGTTTGCGACTGGAAATTCTCGTGTCATTCGTTTAAACTTTAATCAATTATAGCTAATAGAGTTTTGTTTAATAATAGACAGATAAATGAAAAAGAAGACAATAATTTTAATTATATGAACAAAGTTTCTCATGACGTTATGCCCAAATTATTATTTTTAGACAATAGACATTTTAGAAAAACGTTCAATTACATTTTTGGGTTCTATAAATATTCAAATCATTTTTATCTTATATTACTTCACTTTACAGCTTTTTCGTACACCTTACAGAGTTTACAAATAGTTATCTATATTAACTCAATGCGTCCATTGATGGGCGTAGGCCTCCCCCGTCTTTCTCCAAGGGTCCCATATCTTTGCATCTCTTCCCCACGCAATCCCTGCATATTGGCATATTTCCCCTTCCCATCTGGTTTTTGGTATGCCTTTTCTTCTTTTGTTTTCTCTTGGTTCCTACTCCATAATTATTCTTTGCCACCATTCCTCCCCTCCTTTTACGATATTTCCCACGTGTCCGAATTTGAGTTTTTCAACAATATATCTACAGTCCTTGGTTCCCGTTTTCTTTCTAATCGTACAATTTTTGATTTTATCTATTCTTCTTACTCCCGACAGTGACCTTTTCATGGCTATTTGCGTCTTGGCTAGGCTGTTGGTCTGTGTCTCCGTTAGTGCCCACGTTTGGGCACCATACGTTAGTACCAATACAGTGCAACGTTCGAGAATTTTCTTTTTTGTTTTCATGGGTATTTTGCTTTTAAATACGTCCCTAAGTGACCAGAAATTTTTCCATGCATTTGCTCTTCTCCTGGTTAATTCTTTGTCCATGTTGTTAGCGAATGATATCAGTTCCCCTAAATACACCGTAGTATCTTCGGTACTTATTTTATTTTTGTCGATTGTAATTGCGGGCTTAGTTACCTACCTGATTAGATTAAAAGCACCGCTTTGTTTGTATTTATGTTGAGGCCTACTTTTTGGCATTCATTTTCTAGATCCTTTGCCATTTTCTGAAGTTCGTCACCATCCTGAGAAATTAGAGCCACATCATCAGCAAATTTTAGATTATTTACAAACCTCTAGTGAATTCAGCATGAATTATTTTCAGAATTTTTTTGATTTTGTCGTACATTAATTATACATTCTCGTATTTTTCCTTATCGAGTTTTCCAATTATATTTTTAGTTTCTGTTTTGCTGCCACAAAATTGTGAACCGGAATCACTGTTTGACCCCAGAATTCTGCTTTTTTTAAATTAGCAATTCAGAACCTCTTGGGTATTTATAATTTCAAATGGAGGGTTCTGTGGTCTGAGGGAAAGCCAAAAAGCTCCACTCGAGCAATGTCTGTCATCTATTGTAAAAATGTCGATTTCCGGTGATAGTCAGGTCCACTTTTTACTTTTACGTTTTTTGAAGAATGAGTTCGCAATTTTCAGAGAGTAGTTTTCTGTAAAGTTTAGCATAGCTTCACCATTGCGATTGGTAGTATACAATTTGAAATAGTTTTGAATTTGTTGGGTGGATTGGATTTTATTGTTTTTTGTTTTTTTTATAAGAAAAATTTTTACAATTAGACTCTAAAAATAGAAATTTGGTCACATATTACAAATAATGAAAAGTTCATTAATAGTTTTATCTTATTTCTCTTTCCTTTTTCTTTCCCACTTTTCTTTGAAGTTTAGGGGGGGGGGCATATCTCCTATGCCCTCCGTTGAATCCGCGCCTGATAGGTAAAAAATATTCTTTAAATTATGAAAATATAACAAAATATGCTTTTATGATGAAAGTATACAAAAATATGCTCCAACAAGTAAAGCTCATTTTACTCAGAATTTTCGGATTTGTAAATATCTAATCAGTATACCACATAAGCTGCCACAGATGCAAATGTATGCAATTCACAGCCCTAGAATATGGATGCACTGTCACTACATCTTTTTGTTCCCGCAAGCAGATTCAATTTCCATTTACAGTTTTAAAAACATTTAAAAAAAAAACTTTTCTGAAATATTATTTTATTCACTACTTTTTACGGTATGTTTTTTTTTTTACCATCCATAAAAATTTGAGTTAGGTAACAAGAAACATTTTGACTTTTCAGTTCGAGAAATGAAATAATTTTGGGCAAATAAATCGTCGCATAAACCTATCTGAAATTTTTTTAATTTATGAAAATGTAAAACATGTGGAAAGAAACAAAAGAAAGGTCATCCCTCTTTAAAACTCTTTTCTAAATATTCGACATTATCCATTTACTCTAGTTTATCCTTTCAAAATGCACTTATTTTGCTATTTGGAATGTGCATATACCTTCGTACGTTTTCAGGGAAATACACGTCGCCTTACCTCCTTGACCTTCCAAAATCAAACTTAAATGAGTTTTGTCGGTGAAAGCACATTTAAAGTTTGGGAAGATGCATGCTCTTATTTAGTCTGTCTTTAATTATTTCTCGACTGTCGTTACCACACACCTAGTTTTCGGAAATGCACAATTAAATCGACGAAAAAAGAAGAAGTACCTCGATATAAATTGTTCTTTTGCATAGTGTAGCGCAAGTCTTGGTGATATTCGCCCTTCGGAAGCTGACCCGAAAATGCTAGCGATGTGTTACGGGACGCGCTTGCTCGTAGATGTTAAATTCAGCTGAAATCCTCGCCGTGAAGCAGTTTCATTTGAATTACAGCAGTAGACATCCGATCACGTAAACCGCACGTATGACTTTTACTCGGAAAATGCCGCGATTTTATGAAATGAAAATTTGATTTCGGCGAACTGTTTTAAATCTCGATTGCGGTTACTGCGGATTGGTAACAACAAAATCCGACGTATTCTCAGTTTAAAATTTCGGAAAATGTAGCTCGTGTTTCGCGATGACCACCCTGTAATATCTAATTGAATTCACGTGGTAAGTTGTGGCACGTATTATCATTATCATTTCTAAAGCTGAAACGCCAAAATTTTCGTATTGCTTGTGCCCGAGTCAGCTGCAAAGTATCGCAAGCCAAGAATTAAATTATTCATTTTCTTTTAATGACAAGAATGGCTCGGATCTTATCAAAATACGTACTTCCGTTTTTGGAGATATTTGTACTTATGCTTTACTGATTCTGCTGTACTTTCGTGAATTATTGGCTATGGTTTTAGAAATCAGGTGCATTTAATACGTTAGTACCCATCAGATTTCATTATTAAAATCTTGGTCGAAAACTATTCATAAAAAAATGAATTCCCAACATATTTATGAATGGTGGAGCTGTTTTTGAAATAGAATACTGTTCTTCCAACAATAATTGTCAAAGTCGTTCTTTTTTTCTTGTCAATAGACGGGTTAAACTTTCAAGCAGTCCCGTTCATCATCAGCATTTTGTGTATTCTCTGGAAAAGTTCCCGACCATCTTCTTCAGTTTTTTATATTGAATATTTTAGTAGCAGTAGGAAATATCATTCTTCTACTACAAATATTGAGAAAAAGTTGGTAAATCGCATCACACCCTTCATTAATATAAAGGTTTTATAAAAGGTCTCAAAAACCAACAATTGGCACACGTGCCAAATATTAACCATCCAAGTTTTTTCAATTCTGCGATATGCATGTCTTAATATGTATACTATCAACCCCTATAATCTTCGAATTGCATCACTTTTTGTGAAAATAATACATGATTTTATAACCCACAGAAAAACGAAATAAATATGCGAGTTATTGACCAGGTCAACAATTGGCACAATGTTGACTGGCCAACAACTGGCACGCAAGAAGAAATTTCTATCAATTCAATTTATTTATCAATATTATATTTTTTATTTTTCAAGTAAGCATCTATTTAATAAGTTGAAGTTTTACTTATTGTTTTTCATAACGTTATACTAACAAAATTAAGCAAATTATATCGATCATAAACGAATACTGAAAGTAAAATAGCCGCGCTCACTGGTTCTCTAGAAAAATCATTCGCAATTCATTCAGTCGATTAAGTATACTTACTTAGGTACATTTACTTACGACGAAGTTACTAGCATGCACATTAAAGAGGCATTGTCCTCTTATGTAAGATTTCGGATTAACAGGGGTGTCATGAGGCTATTTTGGTGAAGAAGATTCTTCATATTCGTTTCTTTTTTGGTAGGGGGCTTTCTTTTTTTTTCCTGGTCGGATGAGGAAATAGGAAATGTTTGTAGTACATTTTTATTATTCACAACACAGAAAGTAATTACTTAGACGACGTTAAGTGACGAAGCAACCCCTTCATGTACTACATATGCTATTTATTGTACGTATGAATCAGAAAAAAAAAAAAAGAAAAAATTATTGGCCACCAAAACTGAAACATGAAAGTTAGAGTTTTTCTATTTCTTATAATTTAGAATTTCTATGACACTTCTTGTGGTTAGTTTATTTTACGAGAATACGGAAAATTTAACATAATTAGTTTTAAAATGCCGAGAAACGTTTTATTTAAATTTCATTATACAGAATTGCTTTGCAATCAAATTATTAGAAAGGTGACAAGTGGAATGAACATCGCAAAAAGAAGAAATACCAAGTGGTGTCAGGTAAAGAAAAAATTTACTGCTATTTCAAATGGGGGGGGGGTCAACCAACGAAGTTTTAGGGGGGGGAGCTCCTTCATTGGACCAAGGGGATCATGACACCCCTCATTAATATTGGATTTTTTTTTTTTTCTTGTAGGCACGTAAAGATTAGTAAAAAAGGTGGGTCAAATGTTCACCATGCCAAACGTTGGCCATTTTCACAATCTTGAAATCACGCGATTCACTTACAGAATAATGTTCTACGTATTAAATAATGATAGTCTCCCCGACAAAAACAACTAAATTTCAAATCTGAAGAAAATGACACCAATTTCAAAGTACTAAAATTCCATGGTTTCAAAGCTTCCGCCCAATCATTCCAAATAAGGTTTTGAGAAAAATTTTAAGTGCAGCATGTGCTGAGACTGCATACCTAACTATATAAATCAAAAATCACTCAAATATAGCTGAAATTACTTACATTTTTTTGTTGAAAATCTTTCACTTTTGAACAACAGCAAAATTTCATCAACTTTTCAATCACCTTCTTTCAAAAAATGATAACGCGCAATAAGCAACATGGTATCACAGAAAAATCTCACCAAACGGAAGTATAGGATGTATGTTTTATGTTGATACAGTTCGCGTCACCAGCGCACTCTTCATAACGCATTGTAGAGGCATGAGAAAAAGTGGTCAACATTTGATACCTAGGTCAAAAATTGGCACTTTCCCTTATAAGTTCGCATTACCAATACCTACAGTAGACTTCTGATTATCCGGCATAAACAGGGTTTCGGTCAGCCGGATAACTAAAAGTCCGGATAAAATGGCATTTTTTCATTGCCTCCTCATTATATACATGAGTGTACGGTAAAATATTCCAAGATTATTCGCATATAAAGCATACTGCAGGAGCGCTAGTGCACATGTTGAAAAGGTGATCATGGGTATTTTACCCTCTAACAATATCTACGAGTACAAAGAAAATCAGAAATATCATCCGAAATATCATTTTTTATGAAAAACTGAAAAGAACAAAAACTTTTCATTCTGTTATATTCTTTCTATAGAGTCCTATTTTGAAATTTCTGGAGAATATTTTTGTCACTATTCGCACATGATCACCTTTTCAACCAAATCCGCTAATCAGCAAGCCGCATTTCGTTTGGCCAGTAGAGAGCGCACCCTTCAATTTTATACGCGAATATACAGGGCTGCCAACACTTGAAACTCTAAGTTTAAATCCCAATCGGGGCGGAAACGAAGAGGGTGCCTATGTGTGAGTGGGCTCTGCCTGTCGCTACATATCATCCCTATTGTTCACACCCTCGAGAAAATACTACCATTCCTTCGACAAGCCGAGTTTGCAGCTTCAAGGTATCGGCTAGTGTCTAGGGGTGCCTAGAATACGGATGATTTGAAAAGTAGGTTCTTACGTAACTTATTATTTTTGACTCAAAATTTTGTGATTTTCAACAAAAAACAAAATTTTTCGACGCTACACATGTCCCCCCCCCCCCTTACATCCAGGGAATTTATTAAATTGAAATGGGACTAAGTCTAACATGATGCACATTAATATGGGAAGAAGTGTCATGCAATTTCCAACCGTAATATTCTTTTGGTCACTATTGAGAACCAAAAGAGGCTAAGTCCAACAACTTTGAGCAGCTGTATCTGAGGTATTCCTGAAGATTTTTGTTTCGCAATACCCGTAAAAATTGTACTTTGTGGTCCCCTTTCACTGCCCTAAACCATGTTTCTGACAAGGTTTTAGTTTTTGTATAAATCAGTTTTGGCTTCTCCTGAAACGTGTGAAAAATGGACTTAATCTCTTTTGGTTCTCATCAATTTAATTGGCGTTAATGATACCCACGTTATTCTGCTGTCGCATTTCTTTGATGTGTCTCCAGCTCGCTAAGCTTTTTCTTCCAACAGTATACGTATTGACTCTTTCACAATCCCCCCCCCCCATTTCAGTTTTCTTCTGGGCTATTTTCCGCCGTACCTGGGCCTGACTTCTTTTATATTCCATTTTATCCGTATCTCTTTCTGTATTCAGGTATCTATTGTATCTCTCTCTCTTTTTTTTTTGAGATTAAACTAATTGGCCTGCAGTCGTTGATTTGGCTTCTGTCTCCCTTTTTAAATAAGAGTACCCTTTTCACTATTTCCCATTTGTTAGAGATATTTTCTGCCATTAGAATTTCGTTGTAAAAGTCAGTTGAGTGGTGCTGGAGTATCTGAACAATTTTCGACAACTTCATTGGCTATTTTGTGTTGCCCTGGGATTTTATTACTTTTCAATCCTCGTATTTCAAACTCTACCTCACTCTTTATAGTCGATAATAGTACCTTTAAATTGCCCGTCGACGAAAATACAATTATCTTATTTAATTACGATCGTCGTTCTCTAGGAGGAACCTCTCACCAATATTGGTTTCAGTGTTCATTAAAGTTAACGCTGCGTGGGTTTCCTCGGCATTCCTAGGAAGTTTCGGATGCTCGCTGTATATTGTGACGCATGAGGGCTACACCTGAGGTCGTCTAAGTAGATATATCATCGATATCATCGGGACGCGATTCATTCGTCATCGGAAAAAGTTTGGGCCGGAATTAACCTACAGCCGCTGGTTCTGAAAAAACTCACATCAATCGACAAGTGGCAGTGCTGCGTTACCGGGAAAAGTTGAACTGTTCGTATTTACGGCGAATTGTGTAGGCAATATGTTGAACGCTAGTATGGTGTGTCACATTTCACATACTCGATTCGCCGTAAATATGATCGGTAACGAGTGCGATCGCGGCTACTCGAACACCAGAAGTACTCGCTGTTCGCTGTGCGATTGAACCGGCGTCAGTGATACAACGCGCACGAGAGTCGTTTTCACTCTCAAAACAGTCGCTGAACCTTTTTCTTTTACATAGTTTCTGCAGCATGTGATGGTCCGACACGAATGTGTTGTCCCATATTGTGCGCACAAAAATTCCATCCCAATACAGTTCGTGTTCAGTAGGGACAGTAGACCGAGTTTCTTGAAAGCGCTCGTGTAGCGATACACGCCGAACCGACTTTTAATTTTCGGGCTTACTCTGAATTTGGGTACGCAAGGAATTTTACTTTATGTTCGACACAGCGAGTCTGTGCGGTGTTCTTGTGCATCGGTTTGGTGTAGAAAGTTGAGTTTGGACAGATCGACCACCGCGTTCGAAAATTCGATTTACATGTGCGGAATTTTCGGGGTTTTGTACAAGAAAGAGAAGTATTAGGTCCAGACCACAGCGAGAGCATTCGAAATTAAAGAAACGATAGTTTGTAGAAAAAGTGCGTGTATTAAAACTAAAACGCTATAAGAATGGGTAGAGTCACGAGACGGTTTTGGGGCCAACGTTGCGCGCTGAATACACATATGGAGTTTTCACGGATTTTTTTGTTCATCGTTGAATATCTCGAGAAATATCGAATTACTAGTAAAATGAGAGGGAATTTAAATTGTAGCCCATAAAATTTCCTTTTATAATAATAATGTAACCTTGGGTAGGTGAGCCATGCCAACTACCCCGCCCATTTGAGGGCATAGGTTTCCACCATCTCTCTCTATATGTTACGTAGCATCGGTCGTCCCCTTGCACGTTCATGGCCATATGAGGTATTAAAACCATTAAACCGTTGATGATATCGTAATTGAAAAATTCGAGGTGCAAAATGTCTGTGGGAATTTGGTCCCAAAAATTTCACCAATGAAAAAAAAAAAGTCAACCGAATGAAAATGTGTGCTCACATCTTCTGAAACAGATTAAAAAGGATGAAAATTTTTCAGCAGCATCAGACTTGAACCCGTGTGACTTTTTTCTTTTCCCAAAATTGAGATTTGTTCTGAAAAGTTGACATTTTCAAAATTTGGAGAACATTCAAAACGCCGGGACCGATCAGCTGAAGAGTATTCCACATCAAAACCGCCAAACGGTTTTAAATAGTGGGAGGAGCGTCTTCACCATCGCATAGCTGTAAGAGGAGGGTAAATTGAATTCGCAGTTTAGATTCAATAAAAAAAAGTCTTACAGCATCATTATCATTACATTTTAGACCGACCTGGTATGTATGTGTGTGTGTATGTATGTATATATGCGTGTATGTATGTATGTATATAATTTTAAGAGGAACAAGCAGGAAAAAAAAACTTCCTTAACGCCACCGTAACTGTTGTACGTGCGATGCATCTCCTCGCGAATGTACATTTTTGTATAAATCGTCCTACCGGGTTGTTTCCTGTGTAACACGATGCAAACTTATCACAAACGTCTTTTGTCTCCTGCATTTCTGTACCTACATTCAGTACGTAATGTTTTCAATACCACGTTCTTCTTCTTCTTCTTATTCTCTCGAATTATTCTAAAAACGGCCGGGTAGAGTATTAGTTTAGTTTAGTTTCAGCTTGTGTTTTCTAGGTCAGGACATCCGTTCAGTACGAGGTGAGTTACAGTTTAGTCCCAGACACAATTCAGTTACCGTAAATCAGGGTGACTTTGCCGATGGGAGGTGACTGCCCATTTTCAATTTTGACCATATTACTCCTAACACTTCTAAGGGCATATGTCGATGAAGGGATATAGATACAACACTTCAAAAACCAGTGAGACAAATCACAGGCCGAAATAGGTGGCAAAGGTAGGCTATTTTTCAAGCAACGAAAAAATTCCGAAATGGTAACCTGATAAATAAGGTCTATCGAATCCAACCAGGCACTCGCAGAAAAATTACTATGATATCATTTTAAAGCCTGAACTCTCAGCTTTCCAAGGATATATAAGTTTAGGCATTTTCCAGTATGCAATCACAAGGTATAAGCGAAAAACTACCTTGGGGTGACTTTGCCGCACGCCAATTTCTGTTGTTATCAGTTTGAAAAGTTACAATTTGCGACGAATTCGCGAGCTTTCGCTACCTTTGCGAAGGTGTTTTGAGTTTTGAATTTACCTAGATGTCATTCGACGTTGCTTTGACATAACGTAAAACAAGTAGAGTGTCGCACTCATTCTGATTATACCCGAGAAACACTTGAACTGTGTCTAACAGAAAATTCGAAATGGTGATATGACCAGAGCCGAAGCGTTAGCCACATGAAAGATACCAGTTAAAACAATTTATAATTATTAATCATCTTCACAGAACAGATAATGATATCCGTCAGAATCCGGGAGGACGAGCAATATCAAAATAGAAAAAACTAATTTCACTATCCTCTGAAGAATGATTTTGATTACGTGAAATTTGCTACCATCAAGAGTTTTACCTGAGCCCAGATATCGTTCCGAAAATGACGTCACCGACATTCAAGTTGGACGGACTCTACATAAGAATAGCGAAAAATTACCACTTTGAAGTCTTACAAAGCATCTTTATATAATTCTGTTGTCTATGGCATCTTTTTTTCAAACGTGCTACGTGCTAAATAGTTCACTAATTTTTTTTTGGTAGGGGAGGAGAAGGAAGAGGAGGGGGTAAGTACAAATAATATTTGGAACTTAACGCACATTTAGAGGGGGGGTCTATATATTTGTGTACCTCCATTCAGATACAACTGGATTCATGATACGCCGGTTCATAAATCAAAACAATCCGGATAATTGTTAGTGCATCACTCATGGTCTATTATTTGAATCTAATTACAACTTGAAATTTTGCTCATTCATGATTCATGATTCGAATCAATTTAAAACGGATTCTACTCGTTTCCGGCGTTTTTTTTTTTGGTAAACAGCAAAAGTTTAAATTTCTTCAACTAAAAATTATACGTCCAAGGATGTCAAGGAGAAAAAAACTTGCAACATTTTTGATTTTATCAATTGCAGTTGTTGAATTTACCAACTTCCAAAAATTTCAACGTGTTGTCCTGCTAAAATTCAAAAAATTTGAAGATCATCAAGCCCAAAAAAAAATTGCAATATATTTTTATTTTGCTAACTACAGCTCTTCAATTTATCGACTCAAAATTTCAAATTATCGGAAGCTTTTTTTAAGTACAATATGTATAAGATTTCAAGATCATTGAGCACAAACTAAAATAACTTGCAACACTTTCAATGTTGCCCACTGCAGCTACTTAATGAAGCTACTCTTGGAAATATTATAAATAGAAACCGGATTCCTCGGCATTTGTCAAGTCATTTCCTTGATAGGCAGACGAGTTATTTTGAGAGATAAGCACGAATCATGGTGGTATGGAGCTGTGAAAAAATTTTTATATTGCCGAAAAATGCCGAAAATGGGTTAAATACCGAAAGTGGCCTTACGTGCCGAAAAATGCCGAAATATGCTATTTTGTCAACACATGATGGTAAAGTGCGAAAAAGGTGTATTATAATTTGAATGTGGAAATATACATATAAAATGAAGATGAGAATTTTGCGGAACTAATTTCGAAATTGCCGGATGATTTCCAACATGTGGGAAGATTAAAAACACTAATCCAGAAGAAAAATTTACCTACTGACCTTGCTTTCATACAAACTTCCATTCGTTTCTCTCTGAAAAGATTAAGAAATTGGAAATGCTAAGTTTGTCTTTACGCGATCAAGTCGAGATCATAGAAGAAGTGCGTCGAAAAATTCAGATCATTCCAGGGGCTCAAGGATACCTACTTCAGCAAAAATTAAAACAATTTTTTTTCAGAAAATGAAGGGTTCGCGTTACATTGAGAATTGAGTATTTCTCTCAGTGACACTGCTTCTTACCAAGTAACTAGCACGGTTTCTCGTGATCCTTAGGTGCTGTCTGCATAATATAGTTTTGCTCCGCTAGTATCTGTTGATATAGAACACTCATTCTCACTTTAAAAATTAATATAAAGTGACAGGCGCCACCAATTCACTCTGCAAATTTAGCAAAACATCTAATCATTATGCATATAATGAGAATCTTTTGTAATTTTAATTAAAAATTTTGATTTATCAGATTATTTTGTTTAAAAAAAATGACTTTTTTTTTGAAAATGCCGAATTCTGCAGATGTTGCTGCCGATTTTCCTATTTTTTAATGCCGAAGAATCCGGTCTCTAATTATAAATTATTAGGGAGGTGAGCCGCCCTATGCCTCTCATGGCTACATCTCTGTACAGAGAGATGGCTTAAAATGACCTTTTTAATAGCTATTACACGTTAGCATGGGCGGTAAATGAGCGGAAACGCAGAATGTAGCTCATTTTTCTGAGTTCATCGAGTTTGGGGAAAAAGAACGAAGATTACATTCGAACATACTTCTATACCTCGACACTGTTCCATATTTGGAACATTTCCATCTTGCATGCCTCCATCTCAGATACCTCACAGGTCAAGCTGTGTTTTTTTGTGTTTTACTAGTTTCAAAGAGGACATACTTCAAGCTTTCCATAATAGATTCCATAAAATTGAGACTAACTAGTTTTCCAAGCCGCTGAATTCATCTTAGACATCGATCAGACTTTAAAATGCAAACTGGGGCGACTGAAAAGGCTATAAATTCGTCAGAAACACTACTAGCATAAGTATTATTTCTTAAGTTTTGAGGATCTATTATTCTTTAGCGTTAGTTTCAACCTCATAGGTAAATGGAGGTACCTCGAGTGGGGGTGGGGAGCAAGGGCAAATCCATACAAACAGTATGGATATTACTGCACTGCTTAGAGCTTAAGAGACGCTCTATAAATTTCTTGCTTTAATTTTGAACCTCGTATGAAAATTGAGGTTTGTAGATTCAAAGAGGGAAACTTAAACTAGAAAAAGTCTATAGCACAATATGGATATAATTTTTCATATTTTGATTGTCACTCTGTTCATTCTCGACGTTATTTTTAATTTGTCTCATAAATTAATTAACCTTGATAGAAAGTTCATGCGAGTCACGGATAGCCGGTTTCAAGAGGATGAGGGAGGAGGATAATAATTGTTTAAAGTCAAAATAAAATTTCGTCATAGAAATTCTTTGAAAAATTGCAAACATTTTCCCTGCTTTGCTTGCAAATGAGCGTTCTTCATTACTTCTAAGGGTCAACACCATGATATCCACCCTATATAGAGGAATTCTGGTACTGGGCATTCGCTGCTTCTAACCATTTCATTTCAATTCAGAATTCAAAATACATTCCTCTTATTATGTCTTGTATATTTCGCCTTCATTTTATGACAAATTACGTTCCTTTTTGAAAACATGTTTTCTTCACTCATTTACGGACTACAGTCGCGTAGATATTTTTAAAACTAGAAGATCAAATTCACATTTATGTTTCCCTTTTCTCGATACTGTACCAATCCATATTTATTTATGGTGTCTTCTGTATTTCCTGTTTTATTTTATGACGAATTACCTTCCTTTTTGAAAACATGTTTTCAATTCAATTTTATTTTTATTTATAGACGCTCAACTTCTAGGCTATTTGTGTTTTTTTGTATACATTCACTCGGTTACGGAATGAAGTCACCTCGTTATACTTCAGATTCGAAGACAAAATTCACATTCATGTTCCCCATATAGTTATGAGATTTTATACATTTCCCCTTTATTTTATGACGAATTACCTATGTTACTTTTTGGAAACGTCTTTTTTCACTCGGTTACGGAATAAGGTCGTACAGTTATTGGTAAGACTCGAAGACGAAATTCATATTGAAGGTTCCCTCATATTTTTTCTGTAGCAGCGGCTTCACATGAAACAACGTGACGTTGATACAAGTTTGAAAACGCCTAACAGAAAAATTCAGGTGCTCGAGAATAAAAGAAAATCGTTGCCAAATCTGGGGTATTTCGTTACACAAATAAAAAAAACGATACTTTATCCGGAACCGATATAACGTTTAGCGTCCAAAAAATGTTGAATTCGGGCCAAAATTCGATTTTTGAACAGACGTTGGAGAGCAGAGATCATGCAAGACAATTTATATATTATACTCCCACGGATGAATGAACGGTAAATTGAAAAATTTCTCTCGAAATTTCACTTGGCCGTTGGCCATTAAAATATGAATGACTTGACGCGAGTCATGTTCGCGCTACCTGTAAAAATTATACAAAAAATTGAGAATGTTGCGGCAAATCAATACGAACGTTTATTTCAAACTGCCGAAGAAATATTATCTTTTCGAATTTGTTCGGCAAATTCGGCGAATTCCATTCAAACCTCGTCTCGTCATGCTCTCTTCTTTCATTCGTAGGCGAGATAACTTCAAATTTGTTTACGACATCTCTTTGATACAGGTTATAAATATTACGAACTTGTACCGAAATTCCGGCAACTATATTTGCGGTTGAACTTTAATAATTCTGGATTTGACTTGAAACGTGCTGCTGAAACTAATGTTAAAGTTCCGAACCACAAATGAATTTGTATGCCGCGCTGATTTCGTTCATTTCAGACTACAGTCATAAATTTTGTAGCTGATTTACTCGTATCAAATTACGTATATTTCCGAATGTATGGATTGCTTAGTTGACTTCAAAATGAAATCAGCTTAAAACTATGCAAGTGAGGTAGTGAATTTTGATTTAGGCAGTCTAAGGATTCTATTTCTCGCAAAAATCGTATTGGAATTTCCAGGAAAAATTTCACCCGTGGCGGATTTTTTCGAAAATTCAAAACAATATGCAATTTCACTCTTTATTTATTTTCAAAATTTCTGTTCTATGGAGGTTTTGTTATAAGTATGAAGTAATCGTATGCTTACTAGCATGTTCCTAATCTAGAATGATAAATAAGAATGGCAAGATTTGAACTTCAGTAACAATCATCCTCTCTATTATCCGTAAAACTGCAAACTATTTAGGAGCAATGGCAATACGATCTTGTTTGCAGAATGCTAAAAATATTTCTGAACACCTCCACGTATCATTTTATTCCAGTTAGTGCAATAACCTCTATCGTGGAATGTCAACGTACAGCGTAGAATAAAATGAAATAAAAGGACATCGTTTCGTTTATCATAATTTATTTTTTGTTTTCATCGGTTAAAAAAACGACAATAAAAACTGTCTATCAAGTAGAGGAGGTATAATGTGCTTTTCAAATTTAGTTTTAAGTGATTAAAACCGACCTCGATGCTGTGTAATGGCGAAGTTTGAAGCATTAAATACTAATTAAACATTTTGCTGTTGTTCTGTGCTCAGCAGTGGAACCGAATCGATATTTTCATAATTAATCAAGCAAAGAGGCAAAACGTATTAAGATAGAATAATGGCCCAGTAGTTGGAAAAATTTCTGATTGACAGGCCTGCTAGCAATTTTAGTTTCCTCATTATTCATTCGTTTTTAAAATTCGAAAATATGTACCAGCTGGTCTAATCAGAAGTTTTATATTTCGTGTCAGAAAAGTACAAGACGAAGGCGAGCGCAGAATTTTAATTCACAACTGTCGCTGGGTGTATTTTAGTTTTACATAGAAATTGTCATCCTCGTGTAATTTGACAAAATTAATACTCGGGTTTCAAAATGAATTATGGAGACGTCGTTGTGCTGGAGCTGGAAATGGAAAGACGGGTAGAAAAGAGCTATACGCACGTCGACCAGGAAGCACGAAAGTATTTGAGTGACATGTTTGGTCCACGCTAAATAAGACGCATGTCGCCGGCCTTACAAGTTAAAATTCTAAGTCGAATGTAGTACCACAATTTTGTAGTCATTTTGTAACATTTTGTACCGTCAATCTTAAATTGTGTTCTCTAAGCTCCTACCGTGATGTTAGCAAATTTTGGTTAAGGGGTCTGGATACATGCGATCTTAAGTAATAATTTCGGGTCGAATTTAATACCATAATTTTGTATTCGTCTTATTTCTAAAATATTATCAAATTTCATTGAGGGTGGGAGGAGAAGCGGGCTGAAAACATACTAGTAAAGTTGGAATATCTGGTCAAATTCTATATCATAATTTTGTACTAATTTGGCACCTCTGATCCCAAATTCAGTAGTCAACCTCCTCTAGAAGTATCATACATTTAGTTGGACGGCTGTAGAAATTCTGCACTCAAGAGCGGATTTCAGCTCGAAATTGGTGTCATCATTGTCATTATCTGGTACTCTTTTTATCCATTTGAAGCCATCTTTCTTGAATTTTGTACCCAACCACTTCCGAGAAATTCAAAAATTTAGGATCGGTGGTTGAAGAAATTTGTAATTCTGAATGCGAATTTTAGACCGAAATTGGCCTCATAATTTTGTACTCACGTTATTCCATTTTATTCCATCTCGAATTCCGTACTCAACTTCGTCCCGAGATATCGATAGGTTCCATTGAGAGAGGGGGAGATGAACAGGTTGGAAACATGCGACACCAAATTTGGATTTTTGGTCTAATTCAACACCATAATATTATACTCATTTTGAATCAAATAAAATCACTTTTTTGAGAAAAACGAAAAAAACTGATAGAAGGCCGATGATTGCATTAAATGATGTGTACTTTCTCCTGTAGGTAGTGCTTCGGGTTACAATATTGAATCAACGATTTTTTTTTTGATGTCTTCCCATACCTGCTATTCGCTAAATCATTTTGGTTTGACGCCAAGGCAGTAGAAAACATCGCAAATGAACGGCAAAATGAGGAATAATTCTGGGTTTGAGTGAGTTGAAAGTACTGTAACGTCATTTAAAAGATATTAGAATGAAAATAACTCGAATTTTTCATTTTATTCTACCTTTAATTTGAAAAAGTACCAAAATAAAAAAAAAACATGCTAATTACTTTTTTTTTCCTGAAAATGAAAAAATTATGAAATAAAAACCATTATTATGTAACAGTATACCGTTAGTGTCAGTCAAAATCAAAGATAATGTCGCCGGGTGCACGTTATCAAACAAGCGAAGTGTCGCAGTGTCGCCTTCGAGTCAAACCAGAATTCTCCACACGGAGAAGTCTAGGTATGACGCCAACGCCGTACTTCGGATGCCGATAACTACGTCATGGTTCCCGATTGGTCGAAACGGAGACTGGCAATCGATGCGCACCTAGTAACTATGTCGGAAACCATCAGAACATCATTTTTGAAAATTTTGGACAATTCTGGGTTTGGTTTAAAGGTACTCTCATGTTGTACCGCTTTCCCGATTTTTTAAATCAACTCTCCCTAGAGATATCCTTTAATTTTAGTCGAGGGGGCTGGAGAAATGCTAATGAATATGAGGCTAATTTTGAAATGAAATGAGCAATTGAGGTTCTCCAGCCCCCTGACTGAAATATGTGAATACCTCAAGAGGAGACGAAGTACAGAATTAGGGAATGACGGTAGAAAATAAATGAAAAATTATGATGTAGAATTTGATTCGAAATTCCAACTGACGGGGATGGGTAGTATATCTTCAGCTCTTTCCCCTCGCAACCTAAATTTTGTAAGTTCTTGGTTAGGGTGAAATACAAAATTTTGAACTGATAGCACAAATTATACGAAGTTTGATCCAAAATTCCGGGGCTGGTGACATGAATCCAAGAAAATTGGAGTTTGATCTGTACAAAACATACAGAAATGGTTTCTTTTCACCAGCTTTCTTCAAGTGGCTCCATAGTTACCAAGTTATAAAGAATTAAAAAAAATCTTAATCCAAGAATTCGAATTTATAACCAAGGGGTTGAGGATCTAAAATCCGAATCTTGTGCCATAATTACTCGAAATCAGTGAACCCGAATGCAGACGTGAGATAATTACAAAATCTAAGGTTAGTGAAGAAAAGGCCGTCGTAGGTCTGATTAGGCCCATCTACAACCTCCACCTCGCTTCACTATCACGGACGACATGTCGAAATTTCAGCTTCACCCCTCTCGCTATTATCGGATATAAGTCTCGGATCAAATGCAAATAAATAAATAAAATAAAAGTAAAAATAAATAAGGCTTCGCTTCTGCCTAGAAACGAAACTAAAGGGTCGAGGTACAAGCGGTTCTACGGAAGGGTGGTCCTAATTCGGTGGGTCACTTCATTCAATATCGCTGTTTTTTTAGTTAATGTGTTCCACACTAGATTCGAATTTCACTCAAATCTATTGTTTTCGCTATCAAAGAATTTTTTTTCAGCACGAAGGCTGTATTGAAAAATTGACTTCCTCATATACGAACATCAACAAAATGGCGAAGAATTCGCCATTGTTGATTGCTAAGTTTCTAATATTTATCGTTTACGCCAAACGCATTTATTGTTTCGAGCTGCTACACAGGAAAATGATGACAATCAGAATTAAGAAAATCGCCTCGCGCAAACAAATACCGAGAGACTGATGAATGTCCCGAAAATGCTGTGCTAATACAACAAAAACACCGACGAAAAGCAATTTATCCAAGCGATTGAAACGCGGGTAACGAACATTTCGCACCCCACTTTCCACACCCTGTGTTTGATTCTGAAGATGAGAATATTCAAACAGTCGGAAAAGTGTTTCGTGAGATATCGAATCGCTGTGAAAGTTCTCGAAAAGCGCCGTGCGTCGTGAAATTTTCAACGTA
Organism: Acanthococcus lagerstroemiae; assembly: GCA_031841125.1. Taxonomy (NCBI): domain Eukaryota; kingdom Metazoa; phylum Arthropoda; class Insecta; order Hemiptera; family Eriococcidae; genus Acanthococcus; species Acanthococcus lagerstroemiae. Next base: position 28,245,879 of record CM063106.1, on the reverse strand, counting down.
GCGCCGATTTTTATCAATACAAAATATTTCCGCCTGAGTACTGGAGATACTGTCGCCAATTGATTTAAAGCGAGCAGATCTTATTTTCGCGGTTGTATTCAATTAAGCTGCGAATTTCACGGTATGCTGGTTTACCGTCCGATGAAGCATCAGCGACTGCCGCGTGAAAATGAGATTAGTTGTAACATCACCAAGATGTCACAAATTAATGGACTTTCCGATTTACTCGGGAAGTGGTAGAGGAAATACGGGGCCAGTGGAGCTAACGTCTTCACAAATCAATATTTGAAAGAGTGTCGCTCCCGCGATGGATTCGAATAGTAGAGCATGTAATTCTAAAACCAAGCATACATGAAAAGACTTTTAAAACAGTTGAGTATTTGAAAGAAATTTTAGTAAAATTCTACAAAATGAAAAAAAAAAAAAAAAATTCATCGCCTATAAAGTTCATTCACAATGATAACGAGAGGACAATAATGTGATGTTTTTTTCGTTTTGTAGATTGTTATTTATGACAAAGGTATTGTGCAGTTTGGAGGATGGGTTATACATTCCGGCGAAGAAGGAATGCGCAAAATTATAGATTTGCGTGCAAAAATGCCCCCCCCCCAAAAAAAACAACAACAACAACAACAACAACAAACTATAAAAATGTGCAAAAAAAAAGGTAAGGAGTGCGCAGGGTCTATTTTCTGATATAATTATTCAATTTTAGCAAAGTGCAGAGTAAAAGCAAGTTGTTGCACGAATACATTTAAAGATAAGTGTCTGGAATTTAGTGATTACATCTTAGAAAATTACTATATCCAACCCCCAGTGGCGTGCATTACAGGTAAGTGAGGTAAGCACCGCTTACCCTGAAAAATCCCGAGAAATACGTTTTTATACAATACTAGCTGACCCACTTCGCGGCTCATCTAGACTGTGGGCTAAAGTGAGTTGGCTAAGGTGAGCTGGCTAAAGTGTTTTTGGTTTACTGAGTTTGTCCCCTCCTCTTCCCTTTACAGGAAACCGCTTGCCCATCTTCCCTCCCCATCCTTCCAACGATTCCCTGGGATCAACATCCGTGATCTTTTCCTGCCTGAAAACGTTCGCAGTTTTCCTCCCTCGACCCTTCCCGCACTGCCGGCATCGGCTGCTAATGCGTCGAATAAGCGGGTGGTCACTTCACTTCTTTTTTAATGTCTTATGGACTCCTCCATTTTTGCTTACGCTCTGTGTAACCAGCTGCGGATTTAGAAGCCAAGCCACTATAGGCACTCAATAAAATGTCTCCTCCACCCATTTCATATCCTCCTAATGAGCTGCAGGTCAAAAATTGATAATTGTTTTAGTATATGTATGTAAGACGAAATTTGCGACACAGGAAATATAGATTTATTCAAATGCGCGAAAACAACCTTAAGATGAACGATGCACTTATCTTAAGTGAATCGAAAACAAATTAACTCGCGTACACACGGGTTTTAATAAGATATAAAGAATATGCTGTACACTATACGACGACGGAAATCATAATGTTACACGAGAGTCGATAACCGATTCAAGCAGTGAGCGAAAATATACAAGTAGGTATGCGGACTAATTGATAACAACCTGCAATTGTCCCGATAGGCGATAAGAGGAAACCAGTCAGGTTGACTCGTACGAGAATGAAAGGGCAGTCAACGTACTGTACCTTTACATGTATATCCTAGTTATGTTTTCTGCAACTGTTTCCTTTTTTCTGTCTGCCACTTCTTCTTTTTCTCTTTTTCCGAATTTCGTTCCTTTTCCCCGCTGTTTTTGTACAAAAATTTGCAGCCCCTCGAAATCTGTCACCGTAGCCGCTTGCCTAATATGCCTATTGGGAACTCCATCACTGGAACTGATACCACATATAGGTATTTAGATCTTTTGGGGGAGGGGTTCGGACCTCATCCTCCTCCCCAGTATTCGCATCTGCCCTCAGCTCGTGATTCACCCGCCAACCGCGAACAAACACGCACACCTACCCACAGATAAACTAACAATTTTATACATATTAGAGAAGAGAGATTGTGATCATGAGACGCAGGACACATTTTTACCTGCAGTTGTAACTAATAGTAAAAAAATAAAGAAGAAAAAACTGTAGAAGAATAGGCGCATGTAAAAGTCAATAGACTCGTCTTTGTCGCGAAATACACGCCCAAATGCAAAAGACATTCGGTGCAGTCTGCCCGGCATTCAGTTCTCTTGTCCTGTTTACCTGTCAGCGACCAGATTACCTGACGCGAACAATAGACCTCGCGTTCCCGAAGTCGAGGTATTCTGTGGAAAGTTGAATAGTAAAGAAACCAGCTTGGTTTCATCCCCTTGCACCTATTATGGGAAGTGCGGTACACCATTTAATTTCTCCCTGTTTCGTGGAGATTCTGGAGAATTGGAAGAAAAGAAAACACAAAAAGATCTTCGCCATACAGCGTTCTTTCAATCTCTCTGAATTCGAATACGCCAGATTGCTGGATATTATCATCATCATCATCAAGGTCATATAGTCCGTAGCGACTGTCTTGGCTTCCTGTGATGACTTTCCATGCCTCTCGATCCTGAGCTATGGTAACTACCGCTACAACCAATCTCAGTCGGATCTGAATGCAATCCGTCCCCTGTATTGGCGACCTTCTTCTGTCCCACCTACTTGGCATTTTTTTTCCAGCATGATGTTCCACTCCAAGTTTTCGCTATTTCTGAGGGCAATGCGTTCGATATAGCTCAGGATTTTTCTTTCCCATAGAGCACTTAGCCTTTGTGGCTTACTCAGCTCTGCTATTATAGCTGCATTTGTTCGCCGCAGCATCCGCGGGATTCGAAGCATTTTGCACCACCAGGTCAATATTTCGAAGGCTCCTATTCCTCTTTTATGTTCTTGTTTTAGTGTCCATGTTTCTGCAGCGTACAAAACCACTGGAAATACAAGTGTCTTCACTAATTCTTCGGGTAGTCTTCTTGAGATCTTGCAGCAGCATGCGACATTTTGAAGTCGTATCATTGCTGATTTTCCCAACTGTATCCTGCATCGAATTTCATCGGACAATCCGCAGGTCCTTCCCAAGGAACCCAAGCATACAAAACTTACTACTTTCTCGAGTTCATTCAGCAGGTCCTTCAAGGCTGACAGCCAGTCTGCTCGATAACCATCGCTTCGGTCTTGACTGCACTGATGTGTAACCTAAGTTGTTCACTTATCATCTTCAGTCTTCGAATGAGTTCTTTGCCATCTCTGTTTCATATCTGCTGCAAATAATGAGCTATCATCAACGTATCAGAGATTTGCTGGGTATATTGCTGTGAAAATATTTCTAGTCCGGCTGCTGAATTTTTCTTTCTTGTATGACGACGTTAGATATCCGCCATGAACAAAAACATTTCTAGTTTCGACGAAATGGATGTTTTTTTGTGAACCATTCGATTTTTTTTGCGTTCATACTGTGCGAAAAAAATTGGTCTCGGTCAGTCAAACTTTACTTTTGTACTTTTTGTAAATCATGATTGATAATGGAATGGATATTGAAATAAATTAGCAGGATATCATCGATCTACTTGAGAACGATGAAGAGGAACGTCCTTCTTGCTGCGAACGGGAGTCACTTTGTGAGCGCATTACAAGAACTCCCGATATCGCCGTACAGGAACATCTCAGTTAATGAGATGCTCTCGGCAAAAATTGCGGGAATGATAATGACAATGAAGGCTCCACTAGTAGCCCTCAATGCCACCTGCCGGCGTGCTAGCAGCTAGAAGAAAAGCTGGACAAATGTAACTGCCGATATGGCACAGCCTGGCAAGAGCTGCAAGCTAGCACAAAGGCCAGCTTCACTGAACGAAATGATACTTCGCTGCAATTGGCAAGGACACGACGGCTCTCGGAGGCGTGGTAGACGCCACCAGCTACAGTGTCCATCGACATACCAGACCATCGTCGGGAATCTGCTTCCGCTAATGTAGGAGCACTGGAGCACATGGGCCAAAAAGAAATAAACCGCAAGCTCACATGTCCGCACTGCCCGAACGGTAAGCACACCTGAAGAGTGCCATCGTAAAACAATCCCAAAATATAAGGCCGGTAATGTGTAGGTAACCTGCATCTCTCCCCCTGTGAGTTGGTCCTACCAAATTGAAACAGGCACAAGGGCCATCATGGGCAAGGAAACTGACGCGGCGGCCGGAATAAATCCAATCCCCGTGGAGGGAATGGAGCTGACCAGCGGATTGATTTAGAGGACTGGAATAACGACGGTAGACGCAGCGGAAATTCGCGTCGTTGCGATCTGACTGACCCAAAAGCCTTTCCGTTATCCGATTCAGTAGCGAACTATGCACTGACATACAAAGCTGGAAGTCCTTATGAGTCACAAATTTTCAGTAATTCTATGAAAGTATGAGTAGACTCAGATTGAACCTTGCTTCTAGTGTAATGGAAGCAACTGCTTTCAAATGTTCATGCCTCTTGGCCAATCCCAAAATTGGTAGTAGATGCTAATAGCGATCGTCTACCAAAATATTCATAAAAGAAAGCGAACGACTCTTTCCTAAGTTGACAGACGAAAATCTTACGTCAGATTTAGACAGTGATCTGCCTGAAGTCTGTGAGAACCTGCTTTCTGTAAAGAAGCTGACAAACTTAGCGCACTCGTTTCATTTCTTTAATGATTCGAAACACATGGCTAAAATGGGATCTAGTCATCCATCAGATATACAGTCAGTTCTTGATGCAATATCTGACTGAGAGATATGGTACTTTAATCTGAATCCTGCTATAATGTCAAATGATAGTACATTAGTTCCAAATTTGGGGGGAGCTCTTTAAGCCTGTCCGTGGAACTATCTTGTACTGGGTCTAGTTCGATTGTGCGAATCACCTACGATGTAGATCGAACTCATGCCGAACTGAAAAATTATTTAAAAACACAACTCGACGCTTATGGCATTTACGATTCGGTCGTCCGAGTCTTAATGCAATGAATGAAATTCAGAATATTGTACCTAAACTGCAAGGAATATCGTTTACACTTCAATTGCAGATTGTTACGCTTGTAAAATATTACAGCTATACAGAAGCTCCACAATACGATACGAAGAGGTGCAGATCGGCCATTGCAACATTTGCATACCGATGTGCAGGGTGCGATATTGCCAGAAGCCTTTCCTGGAGGCGAGCAATATGTTATGTGTATAATTGATGATTTCTCTCGTTTTGGTTTCGTATATCTTAGGAAAACGAAACAGCAAGCGCATGAGAGATATGAAAAATTTATTGTTTTTATGAGATAGAATACCTCATATAAATTCCGTATCGATAAAATCCGAATGGATAATGGGACAGCATATAAAATCTCTAAGTTTGTTGCCTGTTTGAATAAATATAATACTCACACTGACATTGCTCCACTTAATACAACCCCCCTCCCCCCTCAATAGGGTGGGAGAGCAATTTCATCGAACCATTCAACATATAGCCTGATTCATGCTTATTGATTCTTGGTTTCCTAAACTAATGCGGGGCCATGCTATCTATCAAGTATGCTATGCAACGATTGTACGACATTTTTCCGACTACAATTTTCCGACACGTCATTTTTCCGACAATTTATTTTTCCGACACTACATATTTCCGACACGACGATATTCCGACTCATTTTGAAAAGAAATTTCTTTATCAACTTTCAAAATTTTACGCGATGTTTACATTGTATGACAGATTTTGTAGATACTGTAAAGTTGGGATATTTCCGTAATCAGCGGCAATGTTCTCCAAGCGAATTTGGAGGTCGCGCCACTTTTTTTGTGGGGCGCCTCTGACCTTCTTTCCTAGAGCGAGCTCCTGTATAACTATCTCGGTGTAACCCTTCTCCTTCTGAAATTCAGATAGAGCAGAGTATAGATCGGGATGATGTTTCCCCACCACCTGACGGAATCGGTTATGACAACCCTCGCTAACATTATTTGTTCGATGTGTCTTAGCGAATGCTGTTTCAAACTGATTCCACAGTGATGGGGGATATCTCGGCCTTGCTGCTCTTCTGGTGCCTCTTGCTGGTGTTCCAATGTAGTTCTTGTGGAAAAATTCGAGGACGGGATGCAGAGCTGCTGGACAATCGGCGCGAAGGCTGCGGAATGCGCGGGTGACATCTTCCACTGGCACAAATGCTAAAGAGAGGAGCATGTGTGTATAGTTTCTTATGGTCCGATCGTCTGCATCATTGTATTGCACTTGCAGTCCAGCTTCCTGCACCTTCCGGTACACAATTTGTCCGAGGTGAAAAAAACACCCGGACACTGGAACAGTGGGAAAGACTTCGTTCCATGCGTTTATAATTGCGCATTCAAAATCCGACATGATTTTTGTAGCAACGCAGTCATTTATGCGATATTGGCGAACAGCGTTGTCCACTGCTTTCAGCGCTTCGGCGTACTGTTCTTGTTCTTTTCCTGACAGCAAGAAGTAAACGAGGGGTATGGCGACTGCCTCTGCCGATCCTACACGTCTTCGCAGTCCCATGACGGTAAATATTTGAGCGAAGATGGACGGAGCAGTTTTGAAAGTCCCGTCGACAAACCATACCGAGCTTTCGCACAGCAACTCAATATTCTTGCGAGTGGCAAATACCAATACACGTCGTGTGCCCTTGGCCTCTTCCTCTTCTTCTGAAGACGACTGGTCGGGACCATGTATCTTCGAATCATACAACAAGAATTGCTCACCAACCAGCGTTTTCGGATACATCTGAGGTATTTCGAGGAGGTCAGCCAATGAGTTTGGGGCGGCAGGCATATTCTTCTTTCTTACTCCCTGGATAGTTCGTACCAGAGCTGATTGCTCCGGTAAGTTACTAAGCACTCCTCCAGAGACACCCTGCAACTCGGTGCGAAGCATCTGGGCAGGACGCTGATTTGGATGTTCCTCCGCTTTTCTCTTCAGTCCTGCCACCAATTTCTCCGATGCACTTTCCTCTCTGTTAGGAGGATGAGAGTGTTGTGACTCCTGCGGACCCTAATAACTTCAAGTTGGTTATCATTGCTGCGTAAAATTGTAACAGCTCTTGCTGAACATTCCTTCATTCTAGTCCGGCGGCATTCCCAGTAGGTTCTTCCGTTTCGTTCTCGCGTACGGAGGTAGATGTATCCATCTAGTTGAAGTTTATTTGCGATTATTTCGGCTGACATTTTTACTACGAGTACTTGAACTGAATGAAGCTGTGCATCAGGTACAAGGGGTTCGAACTAACTACTTTTTAAAATTGCTATGCATTGGCTAAGTAAATATGTCGGAGTGTTATCGGAGTTCTGTCGTGTCGGTATAAATGTTAGTCGGAAAAGTTTGTGTCGGAGAATTGTCGCGTCGGAAAAATGTCATGTCGGAAAAATGCGTTGTCGAAAAATTGTAGTCGGAAAAATGTCGTAGCACCCTATGCAACTGTACAAGGTACGTCCCAAACATCTGTCTGTAATTCAACCATTCCATTTGAGTTGCTATTCAGATACTGCCCCAGCAAAAGTATTTCAAACGGTTTGGCTGCTCAGCCTACGTTCTATTACCACAACAAGTTGGAAAATTCTAAAGTGGGGGAGTTCGAAAATTCTATGTAGAAATTCAGTCGAATGCAGCCTTGGCGCTGCAAGTTCCTTCGGGGAAAATTTCCCCTACATCAGACGTTATACCTTTTCAAGTCTAAGGCCATTTTTATGGTCCTTATGAAAACGCAGCATTTAAAGACCCAATTGTAATTCAGCGTAAATCTCTAAATTGGTTTAATTCAAGAGATGCCGAGAAACTGGAAAGTCAACTCTCGGCTGCGAAATGATCACGTACATCTGAACTAATAGTTGAACTCCCAGCAGACGACATTGATGACTGCCTCGTGTCCACCTATGACAAGTCAAAGCCAACTAGGGTTTTCTCTGACCTCAGTACCATAAAGGTAATCATACCGTATTCAGAACTTCCGATGCTTTCACCACTGAAACGCTCATCTATTACTCATGCCTAATCCTCAAGATTACGGAGTAACAAAAGCTCAAGCTCTCGTTCCAAAGACGAAAGCCTACATTGCCTTTATTAAGCGTCATCACATGACTCAGTCACTAGACTCTCATGTACAAACAGACATTAATTGTTCAATTTTCCTCATCTCTCTAGAAGAGGAATGGCATTGAATGAGTTTCCTGCACTTATCACTCATAATACGAGTAGGTACTGCTAGAATCGAGAATATACATAAAGAAACATTGCGTTCGCCGTTTGCAGCCAGGTGGCAGTAGGCGATGAAGGAAGTATATTTCAAGCTCTAGATGAGACTAGAACTTGGTCAATCGCATCAATTGAGAATATTCCAAAATAATATTCCCCAACTGACTCAGCTTGGGCCTGTAAAAGAAAATATAAAGCGAATAATGATGAACGGTACAGAGCTACGCTTGTTGGTCGAGGTTTTAAAAATATGTACTAACGTGTATGATGTATCAAACACTTATGAGCCGGTTACTGGAATCACTGACATCCGTTGACCTTTGTCACAAGCAAATAGGCTCAGTTTAGGAATTAGGCAATGGGACATAAAAACTGCTTTTCTCCACGATGTTCTGGAAAACCCTCTGCGTGCCTATATGAGAATTCTAGAAGGTCATTCAGACTATACCAGACTATGATCTGAGACAAAAACCTCACGTATGTGAATTGCATAAGTATCTGAATAATCGCAGAGTTTTATCACAACGTTGGTTTGAGAGCGGACTACAATTGAGAGACTGGAATTCAAACAATACCTACTGGCTGAAGCCTGGTGTATTTCTCTGTAGAAAGATTACTTTGTAATCCTGATTCTGTACATAGATGGTTTACTCCTTATCAGGTATTGTCCTGACAAGGGTAGAGAATTATAATTGGCTGGATATTTCATTTCCTGCGAATGCGGTCAGCCGGGCCCAAGTGTCACTAACATGCAGTGACTGAGAAGCCGTGACGATAATATTATTTTAATATTTACTTCACCCTTGCCCTCTTGGCGTTTTGTAAATAGTGATTCTCAAAAAAAAAAAAAAAAAAAAAAAAAAATCCGCTCAATATCAGATTACGTTATTCTCCTGTTCGGAGATGTAGTAGCTTGGCGCTCTAAAAAGCAAACTCATATTGCTTTGTCAACTGCTGAGGCTGAATATACTCGTATATTGCTGCAAACTTTATTTGTTGGCAACTGGTATCAGTCAGAGAACTAGTCAAATTTTTATTCAGAGTTCACACAGTAGATATTGCAATGTTTGCACTCTTGCAAAATTATTGAAATTAAAATCGCTAAAACATGTACCTAGTTGAACTATGTTTTCATTACTTGAAATTTAAAGTTTTAGCTAGTACTGTAACCATCGAGTGGATAAGAACTACAAAGTAAATGAGCAGACATATTGATCAAAGCATTACCTACAAAATCGTTTATCGAATTTAGAGATGCATTGGTACACTGTTCCCCTACACATATGCTCAGTAGAACACTTCCATATGAATGTTCTGACACAAGCTTTTACTTAATGTGGGATTTCTCCATTTATTGTGTTTCACAATATGAATGAAACTTGACAAGAAACTGAATTTATTAGTTAAAAACCACTACTTACTATATAAGTTTTAGAATTAATGCTTATCTTAAGAATAGTAAATATTATTTCATTTTAAGCTAGCTCAAGTATTTTATTAATCAGCTCATGCATGAATGATTTCTGTCACTTAGTGTGTATTAATCAATTCCATTAATCTCAACTGAGATTGCTTGTTGGAGAACCACATAAAATATTCCAATTCAACCCTTCAACCAATTTCCCTGCATGGGTAAAACTTGGTCCTCGGCTGAGGGGGGAGTGTTAGAAACTTCATACCTTAGCCTAGTTTCTAGATTATATGCGCGCGCACCCGCAGGTCCCGTTAACACTCGAGCTACGCGATAGATGCTCGTATTCGGTTTCTCCCGAGTTTGTTAGTCTAGCCAGGGTTGTTATTTAGCAATCAGCACGCGTTGTAGCTGTATCGTCTCGGGGCCTGCCCTTACTCATTGATCTCACCGAGGAGGATCGTTCGTGTTCTGTATACACGCACTGCCTCTGAGGGAGTACATAAACATGGAGCAGTATCCTCCAACAATTTGTGAGACTGCTGATTAAGTATTGGAAATTCGGTTACCGATCCAGACCTGAACTGAATTTCTCCACACGCGCACAAGAAAGCATCACCATTCCTGATAAACGACATTGCAGTTTTAATTATTTCCAACCGAGTAATTTTTGCGCTCGCTAAATCGAATAGAGTTTCAATTATTCATCTAAGGCGTAGATAAGCAGCAAGCAGGAACACGTTGCGATGGCATTCAGATGTGAAACCATGTAACGAAGACAAAACCCGCGTTGACAGCTCATAAATCACAGCCGGGACTAAAACAATATCATTTACATGCATGCGTCACGACTGGCAACAATAAACAATATTTCGACCGATATTCCAAAGCAAAGCAGCCGTTCTTTCGGATTAGATGTTTTTACATCGGGAGAAAAATATGCTCACCAGGCACCAGGCTTTTCATTAATATCCAGAAATTTACGATCGCTGGAGTATCTACGGCTGGAGGCAAAAAGCACTCGCCTCGGCCTCGGGTTCCAGAGTCACTTACACGCCGTACTGCGCGCAAAAACAAACAATTAGAACAGGCGAAACGTTTTACACATTTCGAAGTCCCACTAATTAAGGACTTGCATTCGGCGAATCGTTAAAAGCATTCGAGAGTGGAAACATCGCCTGCAGCCGACCTTTACAACAAAGTAATTTTCAACGCCTTCTAGCTACTAATTCGACTCGTTCGTTCTAATCGTTAAACAGTGTAATTAATAAAATGGTCTTACTGATTTCGCTGCCGAGAGTGACGGTACAATATCGCGTCCTATCAGGGAGTAATTTTTGAAAACTTTGCCGCAGAGCATTCGTGTAAAGTGTCTGCGACAGTACTTTAACTAATGAGATTGCTTTAATAGGACAGTAATATACGACATTTTTATGAGATGAGCTTTCCCTACCTAATTATTGCCCGTCCCGTCGGATGTAGAAACTTGTTTTCAACTTCATTACTTAGACGGAAAAACTGTGGTTAATAAGGCACGAAATTTTGGTTGATAAGGTACGTCTGTCGTTTTCACAACTTCAGCTTAGTCAACTTTATGATATGCGTTGAATTTCGTGACTTCTGTTTCGTATTTTGACAAGGGGTTCAGTGCTGCCGAACGAACGAAGGTCAGCCCGTTCACATTTATTTTTGAAAATGAACGGTGGCTGTTCGTTTTCATTCTCATGTTCATTGAAGGTTGAATGAATGTGAACGAACGCATTCGCTTCGTTCAGTTTAAATGTAGGGTAAAGTATGGGAGGAGGATTTCACACTTGTCAAATATTGATGAAAATTGTTACTGATGAGTATCGATAGTTTCAATAAGGTGCTATAGTTTCACACGGATACAATGGACCGCCATTTTGATTCCCAATTAGTCCGAACATCTTTGATCACCTGTTCGCGAACAGGTGCGAGCGCGTTCGACAATGCTCGGACTAACTTGGGAAACAAAATGGCGGTCCAGTACTTTGAGGATCTTATTAATAAATATCTACAAGCACCGATAAGTTTTCCTGTTCTATAGGAGCACTGAAGTAGGTAGCAGGTAATAACTAAGATACTAAAGCCTGGTCCAGTTAAGAAACATAACTGGCTACCCGCAATACACATCGATATATGGGTATTTTGAAGTTGGATGGGAAAGGACACGTTATCAGCGCCGTGAAAAAATTATGTTTCTTAACTGGACCAAACTTTAAGTGTAAGAAGTGAATAATCCATATGTCATATGAAAAACCCATTCTGGTAGCGTACTTCCAAGTCTTTTTTCAGGGACATTCTCAATGTCTGGTGAAGTATTGATAAACTTAACTTGTTGATAAGTATTTGGTATCGTGTACACAACTACAGAATAAGAGCAAGGTTCTTATAGCTAGAGAAGGTTAGCTCATCCAGCTAGGTAACTCCCAACAATTATTCCCGTCTTACCCACGCCAGAATTCACTTTATAAGAAAGTAATGAGGAAATTAAATGTTTCCCGTAGAGATTTTTTTTAGCGGTAGCTAATTGAATGTTGTATGTTGTAAAAATAATAGAAAAATATGTTGAGGGTATCAGTTATGAGCAAAGATCGAAAAAAGGCTGTAATCCCGTAAGCGGCCTGTGTGATTGGTACTTCAGTGACCTCATTGCTACATGGTCCAATCTTTTCTAAAGTTATAAGAACCTTGAATAAGAGTGATTAAGAAAATAGTTCTCTGATAAAAGATGTCAACATGAAGAGCTGTATGTAAGAAAAGTAATTAAGTAATATTTTAGGTAAAATAGTCTGTCACTAGACACTAGTTCTTTCATTGATGTTCGTAAAAGAGAGAGTGTGTTGAAAATTAATCGCAAAGAACTGTTTAGGGAAGTAGATATATTACTCAGTGGCGGGCGGTGATTTTTCCTAGGAGGTAAACGATAAGCATAGAGGTGAAGTAAACATCAGAATAAAAGTATGAAACATGCTACTACAAAACGGCGCTGATGAAATTATTCAAATTGGACGTACCACCTAAAAGTGTTTCCTGGAGAGGAGGGAGGGGACAAAAATTGTAAGAGTCCCAACTGACTCAACTCAGAATTACCAAGTATCAAAGGAAAACAAAACTTTTGATTTGTTGGATTTTTCCAACTGACTCAACTCAAAATTCCCAAACATCACAGCAAAAAAACCTCTGACTGTCGGATTTTTCCAACTTCTCAACTTAATTCCCAACTATCAATGCAAAAAAAAACAAAAAACGTTTTGACTTGTTGGATTTTCCCAACACCGCCTGATTAAAATTGTAAATTTTCCCAACTGCTGCGAGAAAAATTCTTACGGGGGGCGGGAGGTTGCCCCCCATTGGTACGTCCTTGAATAGACATGGCCGACAAAACAGTTTTCCACCACCTTCACAACCGGTTAATTACAAAATGTTTTCATATTGCGGTACGTGGCAATGTCTAGTAAAACTCGGACCACCTCTCTTTTGCTCAGTTTTTAAAAATGGTAATTCTGGTGTAGGCTTCCCACCATTAATAATTTCTAATTGTTCATGAAGTCGCGAAAACAGGTTTTCAATAAGATCTGGAATTTATGCATTTTGTGAGCAAAAAAAAAACACAGAGCATGCAAGATTCAGACATAACGCGTTGACTAGTAGAACATGATTACGTTTCACTGTCAACTTTGATGTTCGTGTGTAGCCAAGCCGAGCCCCAAGCGCTTTAAGAAGCGCTTCCAGAACGCAACCAAACGCAAAGATTTCGTCGCGTTGAACATGCTAGTGTGTTTTTGTGTTGGTAATTAACAGGAGAAGGAGCGTAAGTCGTGCAATATTGCGTGCAGTATGGAAAAGAAGCGTTAGATCCGGCGCATACCTCGCTGGCCTATTCTAATATACATAACGAGGATTCCTGAATGCCAAACAGTATATTACATCTCCAGTGAGTTTTTTACATACTTAAGCGTAAGCGTCGTAAACCTCGATGCAGTGCTGTTTTGCCTAGTGTTTCATTATCTTTTATTTGTCACAAGTTGAAGTTGATTTTGATATGAAAACGTATTTTCTCGGAAATTTTCCAGGGTAAGCGGCGCTTACCTTGCTTGTCTCGAATGCACACCACTGATTTTACTGCTGAATGTTAGTCAGCACTGTTTTCCCATTTCAAACCGTCCAACCAGAGACCAGTCCTTTCGTCGAATCTCTATCAAGTGGTAGGAAACTTCGGCTATACAAGACGATTGCACGACAACAAAGAGAACATTTTTAGTGTTGTAGTGGTATAGATGTAGAATGGATGACCAAGGGATAGAGGGAGGGGACAATCAACAGTGTTGTGAGCTGAGCGAATGTTTGACACCCCCCTGATGAGCTGTAATCAAGCTCATTATTTCGTAATTTCAATTCAATTCTGCTTTTGTGAAGTGAGTAAATATATTTGCAGAAATTCCGAAACTAAATGTGAAATCAGCGTCTCAAAATGATCAAGAAAACTTTCGAGATTTACTTTAACTACAAATTTAATTTCTTAGTTTTACATGAGGTGGCATATTGGCCTCTCAGGCTATGGTGAAATAATATTTTTTAGTTAATATTTTAGATAAATATTCAAGAAATTTTGGCGAAGGTCATTTTTATTTCGCCTCAGTAAGTAGACACGAGTGTAAAATGAATTAGAAAATTCTCAAATTTTTTTAACAAGCTTATAAATTAGAAAGTGACATTTTGGTTTATATTTACTATAAGTACGCAAAGCTTAATTACGTCGTTTTTTTCACATTTGGAGATCAGTATTTTTAATGACACTGGAAGTCACTACTTACCGTATTCTCTTTCTAGAACTCTCCAAAACCCAACAGTTCAACATGCAACTCAAACATTTCATATCCCTTAGAATTCCGTGTATTGGAAAACTTTAGTTTTCATTTTCCTGCTTATCACAGAAAAAAAAAATACCCTTTGCTTTCTTGCAACTGAAATATTATTTGACATACTATTTGAGACTCTTCTAGAATCATCCAAAAGTTTTCTTAAACCTCTTGCAGATACGTTTTAAATTATTAGTCAAAATTTTTTGAGGCGGGTTGATGAACCTTTTACACTTCATTAAATTCGGTCAACAGTCGACGTATTTCGGGCCTGATTGTGATTTCTTAAGTCTTTCTCAGGTGTATTTAAGACTCTTGGAAACTCTTTACCAGGGTAGAACGGGAAAAAAATTCGGATTTCAAAGTTAAATCAGGCTCAAATGTTGTATTTCAACATAAGTATAAAGTATGCAAAATTTCACTGCAAAATTAAAATTTTCTCACTGCTTAAAGGTTTTGAAATTGTGTATGTGTTTCACGCCTGTATCCCTTTTATATTCATTTCAAGAAAATAATTCAAACTACGCTCTACTAAGTATAAATGGTTAAAATTTAAAATTGCTGAAATATTTTATTTACTTCCAAAGTTTCGCTTAGTTGTGTTATTGTACGATTTTTACTAACGATTGTTTCCAATTTTCAGTACCTATTATTCATTCTCTTACAATTCAGATTTCTTACTTCGTAGGTCGGTAGTTAATTTTACAAAATGCATTCAAAGGTTCTCAGTTCTCAAACATGAAAAATACCGACTATTTCTCACAGTCAGAAGTTGGTCTTTATTAAAGTAAATTTTTAATTCGCGTAGCCTCAAATTAAATTCCGTGCCCTCGAAGACAGTATCTACTTATTTTAAATAAAAGAAAATATATAACGTTTCTGTTTTGGAAATCGTGCCTTAATTAGAAACAATGGCGAAATTAGAACTTTCCTCCTCAGTATAATTTTACAGTTTTTCAGATAACAATAGCCATGGCATACTTTTAATGAAGATGGAATTTTTATCTTTAATAAATGGGATCAAACAAGATTTAACAAAGTTAGAGGGAAAAGTTTCAATTCGCTTTTTCGGTCTCGTTTGGTTTCCCTTTTATTTTACGACAATAATTAATAGGATAAAAATCGAAATTAATGAAAACTATTTTTCGCGACACTTAAATTAAATTTCGCGGAATGAAACTACTCTATCGTTGATGTGTATTCCAAACTGAGTATTGAAACATTTTTTCAATCAGTTAAACGTACGTGGGTGGAATGAGGTATGTATGAAAAAGAGGCCTGAATTGAAGGAGAATTTAATCAATATTGTACAATAAATCAAGCTCTTTTTGTCTGGATGCCAGAGAATGTGAAATAATGTAGAACAACATTGTTTTTCACTTCAGTCTCGGATCTGTATAGCATATACATACATATGTATAGTCACTGTTGAAAACGTTAGCAGTATATGTTTCCCCAGTTAGTATGCCCTCGTGTATTTCGAAAGAATACCGGTATTGACCCAAAAAGATTGGAATTCATAGATTCATACCAGCAGTTATTCTCTACAGCAATAAAAGTAATCTCGTGCCGTACACAGCTCTCCATTCTATTTTTGTCTGATGAGGGTAAGGGAAGGGTGCCTGTTTGTGTTCGATTGACCACAGTATGTACCGAACAGCTGAGGTACACAGTTAGAAGTGGCCGAGGAGCATGTAACAATGTACGAGTATAATTATGCTCACTGAGCATATGCACAATGATGCTCGCAAAATATATGCATAATTGTGCTCACGATAAAAATTCTGGAGCGAATTCTCTAGCAAGTGTGCAAATGAGTATAAATAAAATGAACAAATGCTCAAGGTAATGTTTGTGCAAAAATTAACTAAGAAAATGCTCGCGAAAACAGATGAATAGTCGATTAAAGAAGAAGTGAAGAAGTCCCCTTTAGCGGATTTGCATACTCATACTCACCGAACTCGGGCACCTTGTGGTCACATGCTCTTAAGTATCAAAGAAGATCCTCGAGCATTTTCTATTCCTGATTATTACATGTAAATGCCTTGTATCAAAACTTGAGCCCTGGAATCAGCCTTTTCGAGCATTACCTCAGAGACGTCGGGGAGGCTATTAGGGTTGTCTTAGCCCTCTTCTCTTCTTGCCGAAAAACCGCGCTAGGTCGAAATGTAGCGAACTGCTGCGTGGACTCGAACCCAGGGCCTCCGGATTTCGAGACCAGCGCGCTATCCACTCGGCCAACTAGACCCCTCCCCGGTATGAACACCTAACTCTGGAGTAGATTCTTTTCTTCTTCTTTCAAGTGCGTCTCTGTGCCAGCGGTCCACCCCATCATTTACCCCTAATTTGACCCTGGTGTGGCGACCCTCTCTTCTGTAATGTAAATTTTCTTATAAATCGTCCTGTCTGGCATACCTGTACCTTCTGTACGCGATTCTTTCAAAACCACATTCTTCTTCTTAATCCCATGACTCACTCTCCTTTCTCTCCCTCGATCGGCCAGGTATAGGACACAAGTCTAGTTAGTTTTATGCTTATCACACACTAGACTTACTTATTCTATCACTTAATCAATAAACGCATTTTTACTACAAACTCTTGTTCCTTTAATTTCGAATGCTCTCACTGCGGTTCTGACTAAATACCTCCCTCGTACAAATTCCAAAAAATCCTCACTAGTGAGAGTGTGAACAACCCCTCAACCTTTTTTCTTAAATTTGTTGAAAATTCCAAAAAAATTTGCTTCCTTCTTAACTTTGAAATCCCTCTCTTTTTGACAAACTAGCAACTATCTGGAGCCTATTGATTAGTTTCCTTCGGCTGCAATAAAATACAGTGCTGCAACCACCGTCTTGAAATAATTACACTATATCCATTTTGAAATTACAGAATCGAATGTGTCTTGTATAGGTACTACATTAGAGATTGGTTTCAAAAAGGGCATTCTGATCATTTGTTTTAGCGATAATCGCGTCTCGTATGCATTTTACATTTTAGTGTACCCAAATTAACAGAGCGGAATAGTTGACGATGGATGAAAGAAAAACCCGATTGAAATGAAAATGATACATGGTCACTGGCAGATGAAGAAGAATAATCATGATGAATAACGTACATGCGGGTAGAGACAGACACGGTGAATAAAAAGGCTAAAAACAGGAAATTCGGTATACTAATAGCAGTTAAGTAACTATAATAAATCACCTGTTTCTGAGATAGCTTGTCTCGACAGCCTTACAACGAAGGCGCGCGAATCAGATTCTCGCCATTCCGAATTTCAACAAAAGTAATTATCCCGACAACGAATTTTTGTTTCAGCTCTTAGCTGATTGATAGACGAAATTACAAGTCATATTGTTTCGTCGTCAAATCCTAAACGCATATTTCTCCTTGTCAATTTGCAGAAAGTAATTTCAGTGCGTGTAACATGCAGTATTTTCCCTTTGCATTTCTCTTCCACCCTGGCTCGTTTGCACCTCCCCAGCTATATAAGGTAATTACCTTCGGGGTTGTAAATCCGTCGTAAATTTGAATAATTTCACAAACGCGAGCGTACACACGGAATTTCTAAATTTTATTTTATATTAGTAATGCTGTTCATATTACGAGCGAGAGACGGACAAATTGGCTGCAAATAGTGGTTCACGGTTGCGGTGACGTGCGAGCGTGCCGAGGCTGGGCTAGGCAACACAACCGGGGTTCAGAACTGTTTTTCAGGCTCCGCTCAGCTCTGTTCATATTCTCAGCAGATTAGATGATGCCCAGAAGTGTGGACAGAAATTCGGATAGTGGTCACAAAGTCGCATCTACGAACACTGTGACATGACTTACGTAGAAGAAACAGGCAGAAATTTCGCAACCAGAATAAAGGAGCATGAAAAATGCACAGCAGCGAAAGGATGACAAATCACTTTTTGGAAAACATTGCAACGACCAGGGACTCAACAACCACAAGTTGACAGAAAAATACAGAATCCTACACACAGAAAACAACACAAGGAAAAGAAAATTAAAAGAACAGTTAGAGATAATAAGGGCGAAAACAAAACAGAACAACCTAATAAACACAACTACATAACTTCCAAAACGAGAATCTATTCAAATTAATAACATAACATTCCCTGATTGGACAGACTACACAACCATAGACAACCAATAGGAACACACACCAATAGGTTCATCATACGGTACTACACATTACTATAAATACAGGACCAACAAAAAGAAATGCTAGGGACTTCACTGAAGATGGCTTAACAGCCGAAAGCGCTATGGACAACAAAAACAAAAAAGTGAAGTGGCACACCGTAAAAACAGAATATTACGGAGTTCACTCACACTCTAACATGGACAGATGAACACTACGCATATTGCCCGTTCATATGGAATATTCGATTTACTTACCAATAATTGTTTATCTTGGCATCTACCTAAATTCCTTTCCAAAATTCAGGTAGTCATCCGATCCGTTAAGAAAATAAAGATAATGAAGCAAGAAAGTAAAGAAAATGGAGCGAACGATCTGAAGTGGAGCTGAAAAAACAGCCTAACCTTGCTCTGAACGCTTCATTCACATTATTCGGACCTAGTAACGTAATGGCTGACATCTGGCGGAAGTTTTCAACAACATCTTGTTCTTTTATGTTCTTATATCAACGTTAGGGTAAAATCGTACACTTTTATCCTAACGTTGATAAGAAATTTAATGTAAAGTCGTAAAACGACATCAGCGCGCCACCACGTTGCTAGGTCGAATACCCTCTGCTATTAGTTATTATTTTCCAACTCAGTGTGTGAGTAGCCTCACTTAATAGTAGGTATCAACGCCATTTTGCTCCGTTGAGAATCTAAATTAATTCAGTTTGAAGCTTTCCGTCTTAATACCACATTAACTAAAACAAATATTCTTTTAGTACCTACATATAATATATAATAGGGTAGAGTAGCTTAAATCATATCACTTTTTGGTTTTTTCAACCTGGACTGCGCTCAAATTGTTTTTTGGATTGTACCCTTGTCTTTTGCGCATCTTTGAGCGCAAAAACGAAATCTCCAGCTCAAACAGCAAAGGCGCTGTCTAAAATTGGTACGATTTAGGCAACTGGGTCTCTAAATCGTACCACCCACTTCCCAAATCGGACCACCTATTAAAAAAATAGAAAAAGCTACCCATCACTTTCAACTGATTAACTCAATACTATCATAATCATTTTTAGGAGTCACCCTACACCTCTGCTCCCCTCCTCTCACTCCTACCCTCTCCCCTTCACCATACCAGCTCTCAAAAACACGAAAAAATATTTAAACTTGCATCTGGAGTAGGTATTTATTATTAAAACACCAACATACAGGTAAGTAATACAGAATTATTTTGAAAGCCCTGACCATGTCGTCGGCCATCCATTTTCCATAGTGCCGTTTACCTCGGTTGTCAGACATAATGATATCTGTAACAAAGTTGAAAGGTACGATTTAGGGAACTGCGTCATTTTGAGGACAAATCACCCTCACTCAGTTGAGGATTGAGATAAATTTTTGGTAATCATATGAAAAGATGGCTAAAAGTATACACTTTTATTAGAAAAAAACATGACTTACCTTTCTTGATTCACTTTTCTGAAATTCTCTTAGACAACTTGTAAAAAAATAACAGAAAGGTCACCTGTTTTTTATCAGTCACTGTAAACACTACACTATTCGTTCCGCCGGCCAGGTTTTTGGCTTGAGAATGTTAAAATGACTTCTAGTAACGAGTTCAACCAGCAGAGTGCGTCAGTTGATTATAGTTCGCGAGAAAGGCCTGGTGGTACGATTTAGGCGGCGATAGGATTTAGGGGCTACTCTACCCTATAAGTTTTATAAGCAGGGGTATAACCCTAACAAATACCAAAACAATAACTGAAAGAGGGATTAATTTTGATTTGTTCATGAGTAAATACTGGGTGAATGGGGAAAAAGTACAAGAATTTGAGTGAATCTATGAGCAAATAAACCAGTTTTTCAGAGCTTAAGTGAGCTAAACACATGACTGGTAAACAAGAATTAATACTAGAACAACAACTAGAACAAATGAATCAATTTTTAATAATTTTGATCGAAACAGAGGAGAACAAAACGAAAACAAGGTAACAGCTAGGGTGGGGAGGTTACCTGACTAGAACAGTAACTGGAGAAAGAAAATGATTGTCACCATTTTTGAGCATTTTACTAGACTATATCTATTCCATTTCAAAGATGAGCGATAATTAGAACGCTCATGAACAAAATATATTTATTAGATAAATAGTTGAAACACTTCTTCTTTGAAAGTGATCTCAAACAAAAAATCACAAAAATTTTCATGAGTGGAACAGGACTAAATCGCCATTCGTTAAAGTTTACAGCCTTGTTTATGTGTAGTAAGTCTTCTTCCTAACTCAGCTGATAATCAAATAATGTCCTCTTTTATTTCCGGTATTGGCTTATAGCCAACGTCTCCCACGGTGTAGTGGGAGGTTTAGTGAACTGCTCTCCAATTAGACAGTGTCAAGTGGGGAAACAGTGTTGATCAGCATATATAGCGTGAAAATATCTGCTACCTTTATCGCATCTGAACATCCACTGGTCATGTTTTTCAATTCTTGCATAAATTAATTTTGTCGCATGTAGCATGCTGTACCCTGTAGTAGCGATGATGTGGCGGCGCTGCTTTCTGAACGTATAATATTGTGTTATCACTCTTCTCGCTTCAATGAGTTCACAATATCACTGTCAATGTTATCTAGGCCACTTTTCTTAGCTAAACGAAATCATATTAACAGATTTTCTGATCATTCGCTGAAAGCAAAATATTTCTATATAGTAGAGCCATCAAATAGCTACAGTCCTTTTACCACTAATTCCTTTGATATTGATTTTTCGCGTCTGCAAACGCTAATGTCGCAATCTTGACAGGATTCTCGCCTAGTTTTCTATGCATAGTGGAAGACACAGTCATTTTAACCAACTATTAAGTTTTGCATGTGAGTGAGCAATCATATGAGAATTTTTCAGTTTTCCACACCTATCTTGTCAACGTAGATCACAGGAGATTGCTGCATTTTCCATTCTCATGAGGTACGCGTTGAAATTAGCAAATCGATAACCGCGTGAAAATAATTTTTAAGCGTCACCATTCAGTGTCTAATGCACCAGATATATTTCGACGCCCTTCAATTAAAAATGTTTGCGTGCCCTAATTGTTATTGAAAATGTTGGTTAATTTCGAACAAGCATTGAAAGTACCTGAGTATCTACTCGACGCTAACTGACTGCATGACATGTAGGTATACGGACGCACCTATTAGATATACTTGTTTATATTTTATCTGCTTCTACAATTTAACCAAGCGTTCGATTTGATACACGTCCATCTGAGCCTTCTGGGACTTCATTCGACCATAGAGAAGGAGAGGTATAAGTTCCGAAAAGTAATGACAGAGAAATTGCTATGTCAAATTAGTAAATTTTCCCCTCGGTTTTTACAAATGTGAGCATGAACAGTTTTTAGGTTTAGGGTCCAGTTTCTTGAGGACAATCCCGTCAAGAGGGAGGGGGAAACGGGGGGAAATACCCCGGGCCCGGACTTTCAGGAGGGCCCGATATTTTTAAAAGACCTGAATTTCAACGCTTGCGGCTACATTATTCTCTACATCAAGTCAGCAATCATTCATTACACCATGAAAGAAACGTCTTATCCAGCAGCTTATAATTTTTTCCCATCTGACAAAAGAAAAAAATGAACTGGATGGAGGGGGTCCCGTGGAGATTCCCCCCGGCCCTCTTTTCCTCTCTACGGGGCTGCTTGAGGCCCTACTTATTCAATATTGATATACCTTTCCTTTCGTGCGATTACCCTATTATCCATGTGTCAATGTAATATAAATTTCACTGAAGTGTACCTAGTTGAATTCCAAGAAAAAAGTGCCTATTTAATAAAAAAAAAACGTGAAAAATTCACGTTATGCTGAAACTCTCCAAATCTCGTGTCGCAGGCTAACCAGAATGTCGTACACACGAGTATTCACATTATAGTTGATTGTAGGTGCTTGTGTGTTGCCCTATTGCCAAATGCCTGATGCAGTATGTCGCATCTTCTTTAAATCATACTTGTTGTTCAGTTACACTCCCAGAACGATTGAGAAATAAATACTTGAAAAGACAGGGAGTCAGTTAAGTCGCTTGTCTAACAAATACATAGATTGACTGAAAATACAACTGGCAGACACGCAGTTCGATAGATTGATAAATAAAGCGATAAACAAGCAGTCAGAATAAATATCTCAAGTTTGAAGGAATTATTGAATACTAAGAAGTGGAAATGTCGTAAAAGATCTCCAGTAAGTCAGAAAAAGTACTAAAGTCTGAAACTGGCTCGTAAGTTGACCCAAACCATGAAATGATTCTCGATTAGCTGGCATTATAAGAAATTCTGAATTCCCAATACACTGCACTAGGACAAATCCATCCTTGGTTCGAGGTCTGTTCATTGCCGACATTACTTTATGAAGGAACCATATTTGGTCATAATGGAAAAATGTTATCACATATACTCGTAACGACTGGAGATATTGTTCCTATCCTTATATGATTTTCCTTCATGACTCTCTATCTCTTCCTGATATGTTTATGTTATTTTTTTATACAATTGATGATCCCATATTATCCATTTATGTGGTTTTCTTATATGCTCTTCCGTAATGTATCCCCCCATAAGATTACCTTATATGAATTTATTATATGATCTCGTTATACATATAATAATTCTATATTGTTTGTCTATATGTTTCCTTCTATGACTCCCTTATTTGGTTTACTTGTATAATTTTCCTAAACCTATGATAATTCTACATGTTATTTCCCCATATCTCTTTCTTCTACGAGTATGATTCCTTTTTATTATTTCTTTGTACGATTTCCCTGTACCATTTTCCTAAATGAGTTACTTATATGATATTTCTATATTATTTCCCTTTAGGATTACTCTAAATTATTTCATATTATTTCGCTCTGCAATTCCCTTACCTAGAGAAGATGGTCCGATTATGATACTACTTTTTGAACTCTATATCGATCTCAATGTAACTATGATCAAACGAGATGGGAATTGCACTATGAAGTGCTTAATATAGTCTGTTTTTAAAATCTAGGGTCAAAATTCTTAAAAATATAATTTGTGGAGAGGGCTGTTTTTCCAAATTACAAAAAATGAGAATTTTGGAGATTTTCTTCTCGGAGGTTCAAATATGAGACACCTGGAGAAAATTATTTCAAAACCTTCAGATCATTGAAAACATTCATTTATTTCGTTCAGTGAACTAAATAAACAAACATTTTGACAAATTCAAACATTTTTCTGGATAACAAAGAATTTGATTAAGAACAAAATTCGCAGTAACCATATCGGTCAGATGTGCGCTTTGGATCGATTGGTGTTCGTACCATCTGTAAATAGGAGCAAAAAAAATCAAAATTAGTCTCGAAAATTTCAGTTTTTTGATTTTTATCAAGTGTCTTATATTCGGACCATCACGTATTATTTGAGGTGCATAGTCATAATTGTGATTTATGCCGAAATATCAAAAGTACTTATGAAGACCCAACACATGTTCTTATGTTGGAAAAAACGATTTTTTGTCATTTTGTCAGACGAGCATTTCATCTGCTTTTTTTTTACGTCATGAGTTTTGTTGTCATCGAAGTTTTGTCATTTTGCTTTTTCATGGTTTTTTTATGTCTTGACAAAATTATTTATCATTTTGTCTTCCTTTTTGCCGTGTTATTGTGATGTCGTTTAGCATAGTTTATCGTTAAATCGTTGACGAAATGTCATAACATCATAACATACTCGTAATTTTCTTTTTTTGTTGTGTTATGAGATACATTTATTATTATTTTTTATTACGTCATTGACAAAGCAGTTCTGACAAAAAATGATTAAAGGTTTTGCCATATGACGAAATTTTGAAAATTCAATTGTTATTCATTTTGTCATTTTGTTTTGATATGTCTAACAAAACTGCTTCCAAGTACTACTTACGTTTTCTGTGGAATTTCTCTTATAAAATATTTAATATTTCAATTCTGGTTTAAAAAAATATATATATTGACTACCGCAAAAATTAACATTGGTGATAAACGAACCATAGATTCACAAACATTCAAAATTACAATTGGATATACGGTACCTAACCAGCACTTTTGCGGCGCTCATACATTATCCCATCTTCGGAGACTTTCACATCTCGAAAATTGAGTTTATCTTCCTTTAATGAATTACTCGAAATGACGTGCATTTTCACGCTTATATATTTTCGTAAAGATTGTTATAATTGTGTCACAAATAGAAAAGATTAAAAAGCGGCTTGAAAATCCGTCGCACTTCTACAATTTCAGAAATGCTATGAAGATAACGCAATTATGGTTGTGACATAATTTCATTATTTATGGGAAAAATTCTTGTAACTTGAATTTGATTGTGGAAGCAGCTCCGCTGTAAGGGAGGGGGTACAAAGAGTGCAAATTGCTCTGGGTCTTGCGCTTTTGGGGCCACACCGTTTGAAAAAGAAATTACCTACTCTTCAAGAAGAAGAAAAAAAAGAGGTTTCAAAAATTTTTTGAATAAAACACATTACACTAATGAACTTGTGACATTTGCACTTAATCTAAAGGCCGAGCTAGACGATCAGTATTTTTCATCAGTTATTGCTTTAATTATTGATCACGTGTCATTCAATTTCTCGATGATAAAAAAGGGTCCTGTGAGTTCTTCTATAAACTGTGTCAAATGTTTAGTCAATTAGTTTATAGTAGTTTCAATAATAAATAAATAAAAACGCGAGCGATATTATTAAATCGAAACCTCTATGAAATTAAAACAGAACTATCCGGCTATCAAAATTTCAGCTCGTATTGACACTTTGACAATAAAATAATATCTTATCAATTCTTGAAGTGAAACCTATCAAACGGTCAATTAATTGATAAGAAAAATATTGAAGCTAAAAACTGATGAATAATATTGATCGTATAGCTCGGCCTTAACTTACGGATAACCTAACCTAACTTTTTTTTTTGCTGTCGCTTGTAGCAGATCCTCTCGGTGGGGCTGTGTGGAAGACCGTCACATTGCTTCACCATGGTGAATTACGATACTCTTCTTCACTCTCACGATTTGCGTTTTTTCTCAGGAAAAGTGTCATAACTCAAAATTAGGTCTCACTGGGGTTACCTCAAGTACAACATTCCTGGTTTTTAAAGAATCTGCCCGCACTTCTCCACTTCTTTCCGTTTTTGAATACTTATAGTTACAACAAACGAAAAACTGAAATCGCTTTTCCTGAAAAATGATGTTTTTGGGATGTGACAGTCTTCTTCCGGAACGAGGATATGATTTCCTTATATAAATTTCCTACGATTTTCCTATAGGTATGTAAGTATCTACGTATGATATTTCAGTTTTATATACATTTCCCTATGCAGTTTCCCTGAATCATTTTTCTTTGTATTATTTCCTTACACCATTTCCTTGTGCGGTTCCCCCGTACATCTTTCCTTTACCACTTCCTGTGCGATTTTCCTGTACATTATTTCGCTGCATACTCTATATATTTTTCTTGTATGTTTTCCCTCAACGATTCTCTTCGGTATGATGTTCACTATTTCACTGTATGATATTCCAATACAATTTCTTTTTATGATTTTCTTCTTGTCTTCTTTCAAGTATGATTTCCCCTATGATTTTCCTATATTTTACCTTTGTATGTTTTCTCATATTTTTCCATATGATTCCATTATATTATATGATTTTCTTATAATTATGTTTTCTTTTAGGATAATTTGATTGCTTAAAAAATTTTAATCGGGTAATTGAAGGACACTGGAGAAAATTATGATTAGCGAACAATCTTTCAAGTCATCGTTACTCAAACCAGAAAACTTGGTCCAATAAGTTTGAGAATGTTTTGAATGGGACCCATTTATCGGCCCGCAATGGTAATGTTGAATTCACGAAAGAAATATGCTATTTGCACGAAATATATAAATGACAAGCGCAGTAACAAGTACGAAACAGAAAAAGAAAGAGTTTGAAGAAAAAATTAAACTTCAGAACGCAGTATAATTCACTTACACGATAAAATAAAATACGCCCGGAATTTTAATACCTTCTACACACAATGAAAAAAAGAGACACGATATTACTGCGCCCGAAATAAAAAGTTCAAATTCTCGGCCTCCATCATACTTGCCACAAATTTACAATTGCGCACAAATTAATGTCAAAATCAAATTTTGGAGCGATAAAAATCTACGAATCGATTCTCCCCATCCTCAGGAGCAACAAATTTAGATTAAGAGCCAAACCGATATCAAAAACGAATTCGTTGAGTTCGAAACCCCTCGATGATCTCGAGGTGGTAATTCGCATAAATAATAGGTCTAAAAATTTCTAATGTACTGTAATAAAGGGTAATTTTTACACACCCACTCTTTTTTGTTCTCTCAACCGAAGCCCTGAAATCCGCCCTCTCGAGCATTACCTCAGAGCTCCCCTCTATGGCGTTTCTAGAGTACTTAAGAAAAAATTCTTAATGATCATTTTTATAGAAAATTGGATCCCTCTTAAACTCATGGATCTCCTATTCCGCGATGACGTATAATTTTTGTGTTTAAACAACATAATATACCGTATGCAAGTCATTTCGTGATATCGATTTTAAAACTCGTAATTTAAACTTTTTTTTTCGTGGCTTCACATTTCGTTCAATCACATTTTTTATTTCGTGCTATTTAATACTTCCCGTTTTGAATAGTTATTGAGAACTCTCGAAGAATTCTAGCAAAGACTAAAAGAAACTCAAATGCTTTAGGTTTCAAACTAGTTTAAAGTATAAAGGAGTGGCCTCTACGTGTTACAAGAGTGTATCAGGTGTTCCCCTAGGCTAGGCTTTGGGTCCACACCTATTCCTAATTTTTGTCAATGATATTCCTGAAAAAATCCAATATTCAAAATTATTGCTGTCTACAGATGATATGAAAATTCACAAAATTATAAAATCTTAAAATGATTTTGTTAAGCTGCAACAAAATCTTGATTCATTAGTTGAGTGGAGTGATAGAAACTTGCTACCATTTAATACAAACAAGTGTGAAAAAATTAGCTTTTCAAGAAAAAAATGTCCCATTTTACACGAGTATAAAATAAAAAAAGATACACTTAGTTGTGTAAATTTTGTAAAAGACTTAGGCACCATTTTGGATTCGAAATTATTATTCAATATGCATATCGATCACATAACTTCAAAATCTAGAAGAATGGTTTACTTCATAAAGAGAAATGGAACTTGTTATACAAATTTTGAAACAATGAAAATTCTTTATTCTAGTTTTGTCAGATCAATATTGGAATTCTCTTCTGTTGTATAGGATTCCAAAACTCAACACATAAAGATAAAATTGAGAAAATTCAAAAAAGTTTTTGAAATGCTTATTATTGCAAAATCTTTACATAATTATCCTTCTGAAATTGTACATATTATAAAGAACTTTTGGTTGGCTTTGAGATTATGAGTCTGAACAATAGAAGATGTCTGGCAAAGTGACTTTCCTGAGGAATGTTCTGAATAACAAAATTTTGGATTTCAACTACTTAACCCGTATTCAATTCAGGGTCACCACATTCAATGGATGAAATACTGATCTATTTGTAACATGTAGAGGTTACGCATCAAGTATGGACAATATTCTAGCATTATATAATAATATTACCCAGAAAGACCCTGGGATCGACATAATATCTTTCATGAGTAGGAGACAGTAATTTCATCGGTCATTAAAGTGCTCGAGGGTATGTAAGTCCCCTGGTCTCTGCAGTTCTTTCCCCTATACCAAACAAGTGTAGTTTGTTTCGGCCCCTCGGCTTCTTTCAACCCTCAGTTCTCAATTCACAATCTTCAACTGCCACCTGTGGACTTGTGTCCCTCTCACCCACCACCCAGGTCTGCTCTTGCTATGGTGCTTGTCTCCCCCTCCCTCTTTCTGTCATCTTTTCCTTCTTCTATCACCCACCCTTCACTTGACAAGTATTTTTCCTTTTTAAGAATTATATTGAACATACTGTCCCTCCTTGTCAATGGGACCCTCGGGTGCCTGTTGGAAGACTCAAATATAAATAAATAAATCTTAAAGAATCCTCATATTATCAAGATTGGAAAAGTATTGGAGGGCTTTAAGTGAGTACGGAGAAGTATTGAGAAGTCTTGAACAAGTCGAGAAATATTTTTAAACTTCATAAGCAAGTTCCAAAGAGTGTTAATTAGAATCTGAAAGAGACATTAACTGTCTCAAACTAATACCTAACAAGTTTAAAAAGCTTAAAGTCGAAATACAGAATCGGACTCGATTGGAGCTAGGTTCAAGCTAGACTTACGCATGTCAAAAGGAAAATGTATTGCCACCGGTAAAGAGAGTGATTCAAACCTCCTCAATCGCTCCCTGAGCCACAGCCCTAAAGGCGAGTGCTGAGATCGAGTAATACCAAGAACGTAATTACTTGCTCCGAAATTAAATTTTTATATCAAGCCGTGTTTAGAATTCCCAAAGCTAGCGTCGATTGGCATTCTTCTACACATTCCATCCCTTGTACAGAACCGGAAATAAGACGATTTCGCGACTACCCGTTCTCTGCTTCTCGATGTCTAGTTAATAAACCATCCAATATTACTCGGGTGTTATCTCTCTTCTGTTTCGGATTAATTCCATCCAACATATCGTATCGAAATACTTAATCGAATTAAATCAAAAGTGGGTGCAATTTATATTCATCATCGACGGCGCAGCATGTCAGGGCAAATTACTACACCGAGAGGAAAAGGCCATGCTATATTTACATGAACTTTTTTCTAAATTTTCATCTCCTTTTTAACAGGTCTGTAATCCGTGCGGAATAATCAGTGAAGAGTAAAACTCAACATCCGACCATCTTGTGAAACTCACGCCGTACATTCCGCTCGCACAAGCAATATTACCTGCAATTTAGGAGGAAAAATTTTTCGTACAAATGAACCAACTTGGTTCGGCACGCCATCCGTGTATCGATTTGGTGTGTATTTAAATTGGTGTACGCATATTTTAAAAACTGTGCTACTCGGTGGCGTGAATTTCAGCCGAATCGATTCTAATTCGCAGCACTCATCGGAGTTTTTTTTTTTTCCCCCGCGACAAAACTATGAGAGAAATGAGAGAAAAGTAAAATAAAATGCTCGTGGAAGATATAACGGTTGAAGGAATACGAAAAGAAGAGAATCTTTTGCGCTGAAACAAAAACGAAAACGTAGTTCAATTATAAGGCGAGACAATCGACAGAATACTTTATGAAGAAAGGAGCCAGCCATTTTGGTAAAAGGCTTAGACCGGGCCTTTGTTCACAAGACAGGGAAAATAAATCCAGGCAATGTCAACAATCGCCCACGTTTCATACATTGGCACAACAGATGCTCTTGTATATAGGAATAGACACAGTCGCAAACTGAAATAGCTGATGGCAAAAACAAAACGACGATGTCGGGCTATAATGTAGTTGATCCTTTTCGATAACACACCGACGAATCGGTCCTTTAATTATTCGGTTTGATTTTCGCTCCAAACATGGTATTTGTATTTGACAAGGCCTTTTTGTTGTCTCTCAATGAATATTAATTAACCCGGGAAAACCGTTCCGGTGGTGTATAACTGTTAATGTTAATGATACTATTAAGCTTTTTCTGCTAATTTCATTAATAACAGACCTGTCCCGATGTAGAATTATTTTGTTATTATAATCTACTGTCCCTTCTGGCTGATGCTAGAACTACTTTAATTGCTCTAAAATACGCGCAGAAAGTATTCCATAAACAGTCCACTGAAACTAGGTTATAAAACGGGAAAAAATGCAAAAGAGATGAGCTTTGGCGTACATTGGCGTATATGTTGACGATATCTTAGCCATCAATATAATAAAAGTGAGAATCAGTGGCGGATACAAGGTGGGTTGGGGTCCGGACCCCCCCCCCCGAAATATATCTAAATCTGTCTATAGTGATCGAGAGCTATCATGTTTCGTCTATAACATTTTTCATTTGGACCCCCTCTGAAATTATTTTCTGTATCCGTCCATAGTCAGGACATCTCCTCTGTGTAGGCTTCATGCCCATGCTGTGGAAATTGTGACAAAAAGTGGTTTTTTGGCTATAGGGGTATATGATTTTCGGGTTTTGTGCGAGAGAGAGAGAGAGAGAGAGAGGGGGGGTATTTAGTCCGGTCGCAGCGAAGGTATTCAAAATTGAAAAAAATGAGCGAGTTGGAAAAGCGCGTGTAGTGATCGATCCGTAGTATAAATAGATTTCACCGAGACACCGACAGTGCTAAAACATAAACTGTAACTAACTAAACGGATGTCCTGTCTCACCGATCAGGAGACAGAAAGGAGAGTGAGGCATGAGCATAAGAAGAAGAAGAACGTGGTTTTGAAAAGATCACGAATAGGAAGAACAGTTATGCAGACGACAAAAGACGTTCCTCGGATGCTCGCATCATGCCACGGAGAAAGTTGCCAGACAGGACGTTATTATGTAACATAATAATACACAATTACATAATAATAATAATAATAATATGTAACTGCATTTTATGGTGTCCATACAAATAAATGCCAAAGTAAAACTGTCACTCAGAGTTTACGTACACGGCACTGCACTAAGCTACGTTATGCGGCACGTGTGGCCAGGTGCATAAGCTCCTCCTCCCCTCTTTTCGACGCCTCCCCCTCCTCCCTCCATTTCTGTCTGTCCTGCGTAGATCTTCTCCATGTCTGAACAGAATTCTTATTAAACTCGTCACATCATCTAGTAATGGGTCTCCTCTTCCTTCTACATATGTACATAGATTGTATGGGATCCATCCCTCCGCCTTTCTTTCCCACTTTCCTCCCTCCTGTCTCATAATGTGCCCCGCTTACCTCCATTTACATTTCTTTACCTCCTCTCCTATATCCCTCAGTTGGGTCTTCCCCCTGATAATTGAGTTTTTAATTCTATCTTTTTTCCTCACATTGATCATGATACGTTTCATACCTCTCTGTGTAGTTCTCAGTCTTTCCACATTTGCTTTGGTTAGCACCCATATTTGGGCTCCATATGTAATTGTACGTTGTATACAGCTCCTTCAGACCTCCGCTTTAGATGCTATTGGAAGTGTGCTTTTGAACACATGTTTTAGTCGCCAATAGTTGCTCCAACCACATTTGATTCCGGGTTGGAAGTTCTTTTTCTCTCGCTTTATTAAACGACATTATTTGACCCAAGTATCTTATTTTGTTTGCCCATGTTATTTTCTCCCCCGATCAATACTTCTGTTATTTCAGCATTTGTTAATATTTTCATCTTGCTGGTATTCACTTTTAACCTCGCCCCTCCGCATGCTTCGATAAATTCCTCAGCAATGAATGTCAGCTCATTTGAACTATTTGATAATAGGACTACATCGTCAGCAAATCTCGGATTGTTCAAATATTCAATTCGCCATCTATTTTTATTCCTCTACCTTCCCAACTTACTTGACGCATTGCTTCCTCTAAAGCGCAGTTAAAGAGGTTTGGTGACAGTGGGTTGCCTTGTGTAACCTCCCTTTCTATTTTGAACCTTTCTCCTGTTTTTATCCATTCTGACATTAGCTGAGGCGCTGTCGTAAGCATTTTTGATTATGTTTATGGTTTTTTGATCCACTCCCTGTGACTTTAGAGCGCTCCACAAAAATCTGTGGTCCACCGAATTGAACGCTTTTTCAAAATTTATAAACAAAAAGTAAGCGTCGAAGTTGTATTCGTTTGCCCTTTCAATAATTTGTTTCAATATAAAAATTTGGTCCACTGTTGAGTGTTTTCTTCTAGAACCAGCTTGCTCCTCCGGTTGTTGCTCATCTAGTACAGGATAAAGTCGATCTTCAGGATTTTCATAAAGATTTCCCCCAAATTAGATGTTAGGCTAATTGGTCGTTTGATATTGTCTTTGTTTCATGTTTTGAACAATAGAAAAATGTTGGTCTCCCTCCATTGCCTCGGAGTGATTTCCTCTTCCAAAATTCTGTTGAATAGCCTGGTCAGAAAGAGAGTTAGCTCTTCCGCCAAAAGTTTCAGGATCCCACTGTCGATCCCGTCAGGCCTAACTGCCTTCTCGACTTTCAATCTGCATAGCGCTTTTTCCACTTCTGCTTGAAGGAATTCTGGAAATTCATTGGTTTGGTCTAATTCTTCCGTCTTTTTCTCCATTACTCATATTCTCTCTTTCCTCTACATAAATACAACGAAAAACTATGCTCAAAAGTTTGTTCTTTCTAAGACAACAGAAAACTCGATAGAAATTTGTTGAAATACCTTACTGACTGCCAATAATTGGGAGAGGAGGGGGAATCTGCATACTTCTTGAATTCTAATGAGAACAGAACTGAGGACAATACGAGAAATGTAACTTATGTCACAATTTAAAAGGTTACGGACAAAAAAAGCAAAGAAGAGTCCGATCGCAGCACGGAAGGACATTGTTACATGGATATGTCGTCCAGATAACGCCCCTGGAAACTCCCGAGTGCTGACATCGGCCAAGCGACTCAAAATGGCCAATGTCAGTTCTGGTATACCGGGTCGCCATATATTCTTGCTAACCTATCTTCATGCAAATATTATCACTACAGTATAATTTGTCTCAAATTTATACTTACTGAGTATAGAATTTCGTCTTGATCAGTAAACTCGATATCTCGACAGTTTTCGAAAAATTACTCGTATATCTTTAATTGCCAGTTTTTGTGTTCTTCGCTATAAGGTAATATAGTACTGATAAGTGATAGAAAGCAGTGAATCCCAGTTGCGTCCCGACCACCAATTTTTGTCTCAGTTGCGTCCCACTGGGAAAAGGGCACATCTTAATTGCGTCCCAGACATGACTGAATTGTCTCCCTTCTTTTAACAGCTCAATTGTATCCCATATACCTATTTCCCTTCCCACTTAACCAGACTTAGGACTGTCTGCAAAGTATTGCAGGTGTGGTTAAAAATATCACTGGATCTTGCCCCGAGTGATTTTCTTCTGTTTCCATCCTTGAAACGTCATTTGGGCGGAAAAAAATTCAACTGCAATAACGCTCTCGAAAAGGAAGTCACAAACTTTTTCAAAAACCAACTCCCTGAGTTTTGCCAAATGGGCATTTCGAAGCTGAAGGATCGGTGTCAGAAGTATTAAGGGTTGATAGTGATTATTATAGAGAAATAGTGTAACTCAAATCCTAAATAAATTTGGTTTTATATTGAATTTTCGTTCATTCTTAATCATGTTACAGCAAAACAGGACTTACTTTTGGGATTGCCCTCGTATGTAGTTACGTGTCGTGTCATCGTCATTCGCATTGTAATCTACATACACGTACTAACATGAAGAATGATTACAGAAGTCATTTTAATTCTAACATCGACTGTTTATTTCTAGATGCACTTCGGACGCAATTGAGACATGTACCTTTTCTTATTGGGACGAAATTACGATATATCCTTTTTTTTTACCCTCCCGTACGAGACGCAACTGGAGTGCAGCCATAAAAAGAGACGGGCAAGAATATGGCGACCCGGTATACCCGGGTTAAACTATAACGCCTTATTTCTAGGGGCTTTGACACGCGTACTCACATTCCATTGACTTCTCTAGTCGTCCATTTTCGGCGTCGCTCGGCATTATCCGTATTGACCGGTCGAAACGTGATGGAACCAATAACTGCATAAAAAGGAATTTGCAACTACATCACCATGGTAACGTTTTTCTGCGGAACGTTTTTTACGGAGCATACTCTGCTGCATTTTTCTCCTTCGTGTGCCGAGCCATTAAATATATCCATGTCAAAAAAGTCGGCAACGTTAAAAAGTCAATCACAGTATAGAACACCCCAGGGAAAAGTGTTATAACTCGGGATACTTCGTAGGTACTGAAACTGAGTTTTCAAACGAAGTTATAAGTTTATTCAGTTGAGACGTGATGAGTACATAGCTACATATCTTGGTCATAACTGATCAAAATTTACGCTGTGTTACTTGAATGCAAAGGTCATTAATACATTTTTAGTCAACTAACATTTTTGTCCAAGATACAACATCGGTGGAGTGTTTCGAGATACATAGAAAGTAACATTGGAATATCAATTTATTCATCAATTATAAATCACAAACGTCTTATCATGCATATAGCTCAGGTGATACAAAAATTAAAGTCAGAATCTTCGGGTTTTGCCCACTTGCTCTTATTACGCAGCCTCTTGAGTGTAACATGATGAGGTTTCTTTAAGAATATGTAGCGAATCATCAAATGGTACAAATATCTACTTTCTCTCTTTTTTTTGTAAATGAATAGTTTGAAGCTGTCCCCAGACAGATGTTTGTATCTATATCCCGAAGTACGTGTACATGAGATATTTATTTCTATGAAATCTGTAAATGAGCAAGTCAGTGGAGAAATGAACCTAAATATATTGAGGAATAAGTTATAATTACAATAAATTACATTGGAATCTTAATACTTATATACTCAAAATCGCTCGTTAAAATAACTACAACGTTTACATCACATGTTTAAAAACCAATTTTTTCAAAATAAAGTCTTATTAATGAATTGAATATTGTTTCTTGAATGACACAGGCGTGATAAATCTTTCATTCGAATTTCTTGGAATTCTTACCAAAGAAAGAGCTAATATTTACAGCATCTTGAGGTGGGCGGTTCCGAGTTTAGTCCCATTGACCTTTGTCTAACCGAGTTTAGTCCGCAACGATGTCCGAGTTTAGTCCCTTGAGTTTTGTAAGCCTGTGAGCGTTATCCAGAAGACGCCACGAGGAGATCGGCTTACCTAGTCTTCCAAAAATAGAATTTTGTAGGGAACGTCATATCTTGCATAGTCATAAAAAAATAGGAAAAAATAAAGCATTTTCAGCATGGGGGGAGGAACGTTTTAAATATTCCGGGCGCGACAGAGTATGTAGATGAAAGAATAGCCTACTACTTAGTCGCAGGCGCCTATAAAGTTACGGGGCTAAACTGGACTATTTACATGGACTAAACTCGACCACTAGCGCGGATTTAACTCGGTTATTCGTGTGGACTAAACTCGGAATCGCTCCCGGACTAAAGTCGGCTGCGACATTACCCTTTCGAGATTAAATTCGCATGCAGCTCTCGAGGTACAACCGTATTCCAGGTACAATATTCTCCCCCAATTCAGTGAATTTTAATTTTACACAAAATTCTTTCGAATGAAAATCATAGAGCATGAAATTATCCACAAAAACTTTTCTTACTCATTTTTTAATTTATTCAAAAATCAATAGCTTCCGAGTAAACATTGATGGAACATGTGGTCTGTTCCTGAAAGAAGAGTATATACTATACAATTAAGTAGATTCAGTAACAATTTCTCTTAAATAATCAAATACTCACAAATATAACAGTTGCTTCAGTTTTCCGAAATTTTTTCTCCCAATAAATACATAATATATTATGTTTAATTCATATCTACGCTTATTATTGTGGTAACCGAGCTCTGCTCTTTTCCCGAATGGCCAAGGCATTGACATTGTATAATGCAATACATATGCAAACGAGTTTCACCCTCTCATTTATCCTAACATGTTGATACCTGTTCCTACTTGTCCATACCTGATAATACTATTTCTGCCGTTTTCCTTCGATTCGATCGACTTTTTCCTCACTTTCTGTGATTTCTGTGATCAACCCCAGAGAGAGGGGAAAACTCACCGTTGACCGTTGGTGAAAACGCGGCAGCGAGGACTCGGTTCTTGGACGTGGAATAAAGGACATCTCTTAGAAGAAAAGTCTTAACGTGCTTTTTCCCACAGAACTTTAAAGAGTCTTCTTTTGTCTCGTTTTGGGTGCTTAACGGCAAAATCAGTGAATTTTTTCGTACACGCGATTCGTATCCCGTTCTCAGGATCATTCTCGTCTTCCTGATTGCGCGAATCGAAAAACAGTTCGATACTTCTTCCCGAGTATTTCGCGACCGTGACGTTCCTCCGGACCACGTGTGACTTCATCGGCGAACACCGTCACCTCCTCGTTTCTGGTTGTCCTGGAAGATCAGCGTAGTCCCGAATCGTAGAAGGATCTTCTTGTTTCACTTCACCGCCCAAAAACAGTATCGTTTTATCTTATAATAATATATTTCGTGTGTCTGTTGCATTGCGTATTATTATTATCTCAGAGTAGTCTCCGTGGCTCTGACGTATAACGATCTCTGGTACTCTGCTAACCCTGAGTTACTTCGTCACACATCCACGCTGGATTTTGTAAGCCCCCAGTGCCGTCCTATCCCCTGAGAGGTCCCTCCGAGCTAGTCGTGGCCTCTGTGTGGTTCCTCATACCGACTGAACTGACCTCCTGTCCTCAAGGAGCCTTCTATGTTCCGTTACCACATTATTATAATTCTTCCACTTCTCAATTATGATATTGGCTTCTCAGCCACTCTTGTGTATTAATTTAATAACGAGAATGAATTGCAGATTTATCGAAATTTAATTCGCTGCTAGTAACCAAGCCCACAAAATTCATTTTTGACGATATCAAATTTTATTACACCGCGGAACTAGCAACCGAGTACGTTCGTCTGCGGCTTCTTGTGTTCCAATCCGAGAAAAGTTACTGCTGTTGGCTCGAACTGGCGCGTTTTGTAAAATGTAGCTTTAAAATTATATAGAAATTTGTGAAACTCAAGTAATTTTCGATACCTATGCCTATGCAGTGATTTAATAAAGTGATGTTCCACGCGAAACCTTGTAACACAGCCTACACATAATTTACTTATACGATGTTTTGCCTAGCTTATCATTTACGGCAGAACTGGTAAATCCCAGAACAGTTTCCTTTTTTTTCTCAACCTTTTTTCCACTAAACTTTTTCTTGCCAGTTTCCGCGAGAAGTACACAGATAGAAACTTGAATGTATATCACATACTAAATATAGTAGAGCCAATCATATAAAGCATACTCACAATATCAATATAAATAAATGGTTAAAATAAAAAAAATGTTCATAAATACCAATTTCATGAATGCAGTATGAATGTCATTTTACCCCTTAAAGGCTCGGTAGGCACTTCACGATCTTCTGTCCTGCATCGTCTTATATAGCCGTCATGGAAGTGGGAGAACGACACTGGG
Organism: Acanthococcus lagerstroemiae; assembly: GCA_031841125.1. NCBI lineage: Eukaryota > Metazoa > Arthropoda > Insecta > Hemiptera > Eriococcidae > Acanthococcus > Acanthococcus lagerstroemiae. Next base: position 28,208,113 of record CM063106.1, on the reverse strand, counting down.
TGGTTGGCGTAGAACGGAGAGAACAGTGTTGACTTATCAGCGGCTGAAAAATCTTCTACGTCTACTGTCAGTCTTTCAGGCTGCATGCAGTTTAGTTTTCAGAAAAATGCGGGAAACTAATTATTTGCCGGGGAGGGAGCTTAAAAGACACGTAAGCATCAAACTAGAGGGGATTCTCAATAGATTATTCAGAGGCACATACCAAAGAATAATCAGAAAGAAAATTATCTGGGAATGATGTTCTGGTTCAACTATAATTCGACTGGGCTGCAGTTTTCCGCTACAAATTTGATAAATTAAATTAGTCAGTATAACTTAGAATAGCTCACTAAGTTGCCGATATTTAGCACGCTTTAGCACACGCCGATAAATTTGCTGCGAGCCCAATGTGCCCATTTGCTGACACACCCATTTGCTGACACAGGAGCAACAACAAGAGCAAATTATTCTTTCGTGTAAAAATGAAAGAAAAATAGCAAAGAAGAAAAAACAACGTGAAAGGAAACTGAAAACAGAATTTTGTAAACAGAGAATACTCTATAGCGGATTTCTGAGAGTGCCTGACGACACAAAAGACGCCTTCGTGCTTCAGCTGCTGTATCTGTATCGTTATTTGCGAAGAGATACGCAGACAAACTCTCTAATGACTATTTACCCAACGTATTTTTCTCGAAGCGTTGTGAAAGTCGCTACACCGATTGCCGAAATAATTAGCAGCGACTGTTCAGGTTTTTCCTCTAATTCGTGACTGCTTCGTCGTCACATATTTCCAGCTCCGGGTCTTCAATTTTTCCAAATTTCTGATTATGTGCCGCGCCGCTCCGCTCGGTCCAGAAAATATAGACTTTCTGAAAAGTGCTACTGATAGCGAAAACGGAAACAAAGTTAGCAGAAGAGATAAAAATACGCGATGAAAGTTTAGATATATCTAGTTTCCTTTCAACCCGCGTTGATCTACAACTTTCATCTCGGTGAGTTCAAATGACATTGTTTCTCATGAAGTCGAGTCAAGGTGTAGTTTGAAAATCGCTATTCCTCATTTCGAGTTAGAAAACGAGACATCCGCTAAGTCGACATTTCTACCACATACTGACACGTTCGCGGTGGTGTCTTTCTAGCGAGAAGACTCTTCGCCCTTTCGATTTGTACCAAATGGAGTCTCGGTAACATGGGAATGAACGTGGCTAAGGTTTCACAACAATAAAATACACACCGCTGCTTTCGATATATTCGGTGACTGTTTTATATGTGGACGCGGCCATGGCTAGCGAAAACACAAAGAAAACTGAACTGCGATTTTATTGTGATCATAAATCGCAAATTCCACATCTAACATGCTCATAAACATGACAATACGTACATTCCCGAGCTGATACGATTTTATATGTGGGCCTTCTCGCCCTCTGGAAAAATGCCTTAAAATTTAATATTATCGCCAAATAATACGAATACAGTCGTAAAAACGCTTATAAAAGTTAGTTTTCACTTATTTTCCCCCGAAAAAAGAAAGAAGAAAAGAGAAAATCGCCGATATGAATTGTAAATAAGATAATAAAAAGCATGCATTTTCAACTTCATGCTCTCTCGTTCATTTCCGCTCTTTCGCGGAGTGAGAGAAACTGAAGATTACCAATTACCTCGCATCTCCATCGTCTTATTTCTCGGGCAGACTCCACCCTGACAGCGCAATCCTATTTCGTGAGCTATTTCCGAGACGATTTTAATGAGATGGACATTTGACAGATGTTCTGTGAGCTGTAATTTAAAACTGACACTAGATTTGTATTTTTTTTTGTTTTTTTTTTCCATCATCTGAAGGGGTAAACTGAAAATACATATACAATTTTAATGAAAATTTCGAAATGGAGCAGGAGTCGCGTGTCAGCCCGACATTAATATTTCAGCCCTTGAAAAGTAAATAATAGTTGCCCCTACTTTCTCGCACTCAAGCAGATTCAGCGGGGCCACTTAAATCAATCTTGTTCGGTCTACGTGTCTGTAGTAGAGTACGGTGCCTATAATATATCATAGTCAGATTATAAATTCCGACACTCCCTTCAACCTGAAAAAGGAGAACAGACCAGAAGAAAATCTGAGTCGAATAGGACATGCAATAGACGATTTTCGTAACGCCCTTCACCCCCGTGATTGATTTACCGTCGATAAAAATTGTACTCCACAAGAAACTGAAGCATGTATTTCCTCTAACGGTGGGTTTGATGAATTTGCTTAGTGATTCGTTTAGTATCTATACAAATTAAAAATTAATTGTAGTCAAATTATTGCCTAATGGCCTTAATTCTGAACTCAGGTGGAACGATCTGCCAGTTGGACGGTACGTAAGTGCCGTCAACGGGGGTAATATCGGATACCGGTGGTAATATTGGTTATACCACGGCGGTCTACAACTAACAGGCCGGAATACGGAGGATATTTGGCCACATCTGAAAAGGCAGTGATTAACATGGACTGATATGAAGATTATTATATTTCGCAACATTTTCTGTGAATTACTTATTAAATATGCATTTCAAACAGCCTCGTAGCCACGTGGGATAAGCTGGGGCAGAGCTCCCTCTAAAGGTGTCTTGAGCTCTCCTAGGTAAAAATGCCACCATTGAAAAAAATCATCATTACGCTGAACGGGAAAGAAAGAAGGGATGAAGAGAATTAATATCACAGAAACATTTTAAAATTTCGAACAAAAATTTGGTTAACTAATTTTGGACTCTTCGATTGGGAATGGGAGTGCAATGGCGTGCGGTGAGTATTTCTATGAAGTAAGCGATAATCGTAGAGGTAAAGTAAAAATCAGAATAAAAGTAGGAAACATGCTGCTACAAAACAACATTGATCAAATTGTTCAGGTTGTCGTATCCCTGTGTAGGGTCATTAAATATGCATTTATTCTTTTCTGTAGCGAATAATAGACACATAGACGTACCGAAGAGTTTTTCTTGGGGCGGAGGGGACAAAATCGTGAAAGTCTCAACTGACTCAACTCAAAATTACCAAGTATCAATACAAAAAAAAAACAAAAAACTTTTGACTTGTTGGACTTTTCCAACTGACTCAACTCAGGACTCCCAAATATTAAAGAAAGAAAAAAAGCAAAAAACTTTGACTTGTTCGATTTTTTCAACTTCTCAACTCCATTCCCTAGTATCACAGCAAGGAAAAAAACCTTCTGACTAGTTGGACTTCCCCAATGTCGCGTCTGACCGAAATGATGAATTTTCCCAACTGCTAAGCGAAAAATTCCTACAGGGGGAGGGGTAGTTGCCTCCTCTATCGGTACATCCATGAATAGACATGGCCAATAAAACAGTTTTCCACAATGTTTTCATTTTTCGGTACATGGAAAGGACTAGTAAGGTCAAACCATCTTTCATTTGCTCACTTTTCAAAAACTGGTTTCGGCTTACCAACATTAATAATATCTAATTGTTCATTAAGAGTAAGGGGTTTTCAATAAGATTTCGAATACGCATTTTATAAGCCCCCCCTCCAAAAAAAAACAACCAAACTGAGTATTTAAACATAACGCGTTCACTAGTAGAAGAACATACACGTTTCACTGTCAACTTGGACGTTCGTATGTAGCCAAGCCAAGCCAAGCCTGACTCAAAGCGCTTCCAGAACGCAACCAAACGCACAGGTTTTGTTGCGTTGAACATGCTAGTGTGTTTTTGTGGAGGTATAATTAACATCGAGGCGGAGCGTAAGTCGTGCAGTGTTCCGTGCAGTATGGAAAAGAAGGGTTAGATCTGACGCACACCTCGCTGGCCTATACAAATATACCTGTACCAGTAAGGATCTATAGTAAGATGGCGACATATATCTCCTGCGAATTTATTATAATATACTTAAGCGTAAGCGTCAATACAGTCGCTGTCTTACCCAATGTTTCATTATCATTTATTTGTTACAAATTGAAGTTGATATTGTATATAAAAACTTATTTTCTTGAGAATCTTCAGGGTAAGCGGGGCTTACCTTGCTTGCCTGGAATGTACGCCACTGTGGTATTGTCAAGCGCGAGCATACTCGAAGCTGTGACACGAATTTCAGCAAATTAAAGAGCGTGATATCTGGCGTTTTTATCAGCCTCTACTAAAACTGAGGCTACTAGTTTACAAATTCGCCTAGAATTCTTAAGGAATTCAATTTTTTTGATAAAAACAAAGTGACATCATAAAGTAGATGAAATAATCTTTTCAAACATTTATAAAACACTGAACTTACCTTATTTCCTTCTTTTATAATTAATATTAAAATGTCGGAATTATTACTCGCTTGTAAAAAAATATCATCAAGTTTGACAAGAAGTGGTAATAAAAAAATACAGATTGACAAATGGACTTGAAATTTGGTCTGGTTACTTTATTAAGTTTTATGTTAGGAATCAGTATATCACGTCATCTACCAAAAATTTTTATTACTTACATGTTTCTGAGCGATATAACGTTATTCCCAGAAATGGAAAGCCGTAAGATAACGCTTTCACTTTAGACTTTCGCTTTCAGTTTTAATATAGAAAAGTTTTGGCTTTTTGCTTTTCACTGGAAATATTTTCTCGGCTTTCGACTTTTTGCTTCCCAGAAGAAAAAGAAAAAAATTTGAGGCATTGTTTATTAGTTTGTTGAGAAAATAGAAATTGATGTCGCTTCAAGACTTAGAGAGAAAAGAGAATTGGAAAGGGAAAGAGCGAATAAATGAAAGGAAAAGCTGAATAAATAAAACTTTTAGCTTTCCACTTCCCGTCAAAAAATATTTTCCAACTTTTGGCTTTTTACCGTCAAAATTCTCCAGCTTTCTACTTAAAAGTTTCAGCTTTCAGCTAGCTTTCCAACTCTGGTTATGACCCACATGGCGTTCATGCAGTGGCATAGACAGGATTTTCCCTAGGGGGAGGTAAAGTAAGATTTTCATGGGAGAAAAAGTCGAAAATTGAGGTTTTTTTTTTTAATCGCCGGTATTAGAGGAGTATTAATTTTATGAAAATGAAGGTAAAATTACTGCTCGTGCGAATACTTTTTGAAAAAACGTATTTTAAATGTTAAAAATTGCTCATTTTTGCATATTTTCATTCAATTTTAGGTGCCTTGGGGCATTCATCCCCTTTGCCCCCTCGCTACGCCACTGCATTCATGGCCGCAGGCACCTTACATTGTGTTTTTTTATTCACCCCCTTTTGTCCTTCAAAAAATTGGGGCGAAGAATAAAATATTATTTTTAGGCCCGAAAACTTTATTCTGAAGGTTGATAAGAAACCGCATTCAAAGATTCCAGAGACAAGATGTACGAGATTTTTGAAAAATTACAAGGTTTTGGTTTGTTATATCTCTACTTTTAAGAAAAAAGAGGACAAATTTTCTACTCACTGACATAAATTCTTAATTTCTGCTTCCATCCTGTAAAAAAATGAATTCCGAGATGAGGTTAACTGGACCAAAAGAGAGTTGGGGGCTAGAGTGCGGTATTAACCAATGCTTTGATCTCAGCTGTAATTGAGCCAGATCACTGAAATTTTCACATTCCGCTAAGGAGCCCATTTTGTAGATTTCTAATTGGAAAATAAACACAATCAGTTCAGTGGGTCGTGAGCCGCTGATGCTCTGATTATTTTTTTCTTGCAAACGATTCATACAAAAGCATTTTAATCACGGTATATGCTGTAGAGGAAGACGTAACACCCACAGCCCATTTGAATTTTCGAGAAATATCTGCATTTTCAGCAAAATTCATCAGCAAGTCGGCAGAATTGGGGAAGTGAGAATTTTTCTTTTGCCGGTCAGTAAATTTTCAATGATTTTATTTATCGATTTGCCGTTTATACCCTTTTCTCTCAATATGTTTTCTAGTACCGACCTTGTCTACAGTTACAATAAATTACTAGTAATTTGTTTGCAGAACCCCCCTCCTTGTCAAGCCGCAAAATACGAATGAAACTTCAACGAACGATGTTTTTGTTAATACTGAGACTCTTTCATTAGACCCCCAATTAATTCCAAAAATATAAATGAAAAATCAATCCTCGCTGGTTTCACGCCAGAAATTAGTAGAATCAAAACCCAAAAATCCTAAAAAAAAAAAAAAACACTTCAAACAGGGAACATCGCAATATCACATAATCATTTTTTGAAAAATAATTTAGAATCGCGGGCAAAATTAGTAAGTATTTTGTGATTTTTGTAATTTTAAAATCTCATAAATTACGAAGAAAAAACATGCAAATCACAAAAATAAAAATTATTAAAACCAGAGAACCAAATGATATTTAAAATCTTTAGAATTAACCGTACCTAAAGTAAATGACAATTTATTGTTTTTTTAATTCTTTTGATTCTTCGGGTTTTGATTTTTCTCATTTCTGCAGGCCGGTGAATTACTTATCTCACATGTTCCTTCAGGCAAATGAAGCCAATTTTAGGGCGGCTTATTTTTTTGGTCTCCTCTGCTATACTCGATGTGTCATCCCATCATGCGTGCCAGAATCACGAAACGTGATTTAAAATTATTATTTTTTTTTTTTTACCAATAGAAATATCAAATTATTATTACCTGTTTTTACTCCTTATTTGTGTAAGTTGCTGACTTTATGTACTTTGAACAGCCAGTTGCCGAATTTATGTAAGCTAACTGATTATTTCTCGCAGATTCCATAGATTCGGCATTTCTGTTGCCAATTACACGTATTAAGCAAAAGACATGCTCATATCATGGACTTAGCAAATTTTCTGCCCATTTCGCGGATTCTGCAATTTCACGAATTCGGTGTAACATACATACTTTTTAATCGTTAACTCCAAGAGAATTTATCGCAGAAAACCAAAATTAGCTACGACAAAAAATACAAACGTAAAGACACTGAAAAGAGGTCCTTCCGTGTTAGACTCGGGTCGGTGTACTTGGCAATGAAATAATATTTTTCTTTCTTTAGAATTAATTTGAAATTGCGAAATGCGTGTCGAGGAATTATAAAACATCGGTTAAAGAATTGGAAAAAAATAAAATAAACAGAATATCATGAAAAGTAAATTAAAAAAGATCATAAAACATTCTAATAGTCTCGACAGTGGAGCACTACATAATTTTCCGCGGTATTTGTTTTTTCCGTAACTCTCAATCGGGAATGAACTAAATATTCGGTTTACCGCAAAATTAACATCAAATGCTGAACTACGTCGCATTTGTTATCAAACTTTTCATTTGCCGGAGGCCCAATTTTGAAAAATTCTATGTTTTACGCTTTTTCCAACGATACTAATAACTCATTTTGTTTACAAATGTTAGTTGGTTCCCTTTTGTTGAACAGCGTTCATATTGTGTAGGTGCTGCCAAGTCAACCATCTGCCAAGTAAGCCAGTTCTACGTACTATGTAGTATATATATATATATAATGTACATCAAAATGTACTCTGCTAATCATTACCATCACGGTTGAAAATAAAAAACAAGTAACAATAGCAAAGATTAGTCATCTGATAATGAGACATGCAAAATTAGATTCTACTATCGAAAACGTTAAGACAGGATGCCTCGGTAAAACCCTACCCGACGTTTCTCTGCCGAGTACCGGTTGCTGTATCGAGGAGTGACGGGGTTAGCTAGGTGGTAGGTGCTGCGTGTTCGGCATGTACGAGCTTGGTGGAGGTAGTTCGTGTTTGACCAGCGTTCGGTGATGTTAAGTGAAATTCGAGAATGTTTTCTTTTCGATCGCGATAGTGACTTTCGGAAAATGCAAGAACGTACATGTTCACGATTGTCCGTGAAATTCGAGGAAGTTTTCTTTTCGATTGCGATAATTATCGGACAATGCAAGAACGTACATGCTCACGACTCTCCGTCTACTCATTATGATGATAAATTCTATGCCGATTGGGTGAGTACGTGTCTTCTCTCTAATGCTTCTGTTTCCGTTTATCGTTTTGTCATTTACAAACGAAAAGTACCTACATACATGTAGTTCGAAATGGATGTAAATTCGATAGTCAAATCAGAAGACGAACCGAACTGAAGTGCATATTGTGAAAACGAATAAAAGCAAACGATCTCGATTTTGAGATTAATATTTTATTTAATCGCGTGAAACACATGCGTATGGAAATGTCAGAGTTGGACATCACTCGAGTGAAAACATAATCGAGTAATACTAATAAGTAAAAAACTAATCGTTAATTGTCACTCATCACTCGTAGAACTGTATATTACTCATTATTCGTTACTTGTGCTGATAAATAATAACAGCTTTGCTCGTTTGGGTTACGCTTTTTACACTAGGTGCAGTAGGGGTACAGCAAGAGTGTACACCGCGTTACACTACACTCATTACACTCCCTACACTTTCATTCAGATGGTGTAAAAAGTGTATACACGAAATGTACACCGAGTGTACACTAGGTTGAAACGAACCGAGTGTACGTGTACACCTGGTGTACATTTTTTCAAACGAACAGTCTTGGTGTAAAAAGTGTAACCCAAACGAACGGAGCTAATACTCGTCACTCATTACTCCTGATTTTCCCGCAACACCATGCACGTTACGATGTGCAAGCGTTACAACGTACAAGCGTTGCAGGTTGCAGCCGATGTAGAATGTTATCGCTTATCGCGATGTTATCACCTATCGGGTGTCGGTGTATGTATTCTATTCACGAATTCGAATTGTAGATCATAAAACCTTTCCAACGATATGCATCAAGTTAGCTTTGAATTTTAAAATGAAGAAAATGTGATTTATTCTTGCCGAATTTAAATTTTGAGGTCCCGCGTGGTGCCGATATTCGCTTCAAAGAATATTCGGTTCTACCATGCAGTTACTGGACTAGTAAATTTCCATATGCACTATGTACTTTGAATTGGCTAAAAATGTCGGGATTAAGACGGAATCAAGCGAGCGAATCGGGGGGGGGGGAATCGAACTTGGGTCGTTGACGTCAAACATCGCATCAGATTTTCAATACAATGCCGATTTGTGCCCGAAATTCGACATGTTACCCATTGAAGGGTTGACATTTACTTGACTTTGAAAATCGATCAAAGTATTAACATGGAAGTGAATGGGGAATTATACGAACATCTCGACATGAAAAATCAAATAGTATCAAAATCAATGCCCTAAAATTACCTCGATTTTTATATTCCTAGGTCGAAAATTCAAATTTTTGGGTTCAAATCGGCGCCGGTTCAAAAATTTGATGAAGTATTTGAAATCAGCGAATCTTCTGGCTATACGTATACAGCAGAGAAAAAGAAAATGGATAAAGGGAAAAGAAAAAAAGGGAAAACAGAAAAACAGAGAGAAGGAGAAAATTATAGAAAGATAAAGACAGAGAACTAAAATCTGTTTTGAAAATCTTATCAGAATATAAATTAAACAGAAATAAAAATGAAAAGAAAAAAATTAACAAACATTTACAATAAGAAGAAGTCATTAACTCACTTAGTCATGTGTATGAAAAGTGATTTTTTATAGAAAATAGCAAGTGGCATATTTCGGAATCACAGAAATCTGTCCACTTTCAGAATTGATTTTTCCCTCCTATTTGTGACAAAAACTAGTCTTTGTAACAGTTTGACGAGCTGACGACTTTGAAAATTCAAATATTTGTGCATAAGTAATAAGTACGTATGTAGGTATTAGGTAAATTTGTGAAAAGTCTAAAAGCGGTATCAACTTTGTAATTGGAATAATTCAAAAAGAATGGACTAACTGTATTTTAGGATGACAAGAAACAGTATTTTGTGTCACAAGTGTGCAGTTCACTTTTTTTTTTTTTGAACCCAAAATGTTCAAAATTTAGTTACCTTGGCGGTCAAAAGAAGTTCTCCATAAAGCTGTAAGGTACTGCCAAAAATTTGAATTTAAAATAGGAAGGTTTGGTACAAGCAAAATCGACGCAAGGTTTTTTGCATTGCTGAGGTTGAATATGAAATCTGATTTTTGATTCCGTTTCGATGTTGGCGCCAACATCCTAATTTCACACTTTAAACTATCAAAATTACGAGTAATATACCTAATTTAAAAAATAGGCGCTGCAATTTCCGGATACCTGGATTCAGTACATTTAATTGGTGTAATACATTTCAAAAAATTATTTTTTTCAGTCCAGCTAAAACTGTCATAATTTTATCATGATCTTGATTATATCACAATTATATTGTATCTTCATCAACGAAAATAGATTTTATATTTTCGGCAAACAAGAATCAAGGGGAGAACTTGATTAAAATATTAGATGAGTGACTATTTCTTGAAGATAACTAAGGGTAGGTGGGGTAACAGCAAGAGTGGGATAAGTGGGTTACCCTCCCATTTCTCTAAAATTGCATTTAGAGTGAATCTTACATCTTACAACTAGATAGTAGAAGTTATGACCCAACCCTACTAGAACAACTCTCATACTTTTCTGAGCAATCTTCTTAAAGATGCTGTGTGTGTTCTATCTGATACACAAAATTTTCGGTTTACAACTTCGTGATATACTACCTGTTGGTCATCAGCAAGACTCTCTAAGCTCACTCCTGTATTCGTAGGTGAAGCCTTGTTATCTGTACCGTACACATTTAGAATGGCTTGTAGTTAGACCTTGTCTTCTCCTCAGCAGTGGTATTCTTGAACAGTTGACTCGTTAGTTTTCAGCTGTGTATTTCTTGGGGTAAAGAAGAAGTTATTTTTTCAATAGCTGATTGCATTGTTGTTAAATTGAGGCATATCAACCTCCTCCCCCTCTATTCTTGGTACGCAGGAAAAAATGTTGGAATTCCTTAGTCGAATCAAATTTATTCAGATTTCTACTTCGTGGAGAATTAATTAGAAATACCGAAAAATTCTTAGCAAATGAATTACTTCCCTTCCTCGCAAAACAAAAAAAAATTATATCCACGGTAGCAAGTGGCGTTGAAATTCTTACATTTATTTCCAGTTACAATTAATTTTAAATGTTGCACGATTATCCGCAACAATTCTCATTAAATAATTCGGTATCAAGTTTCACTCAATACTGTCACAAAATTTCCCTTCAAACTAGGTGACCTTTAATGCTTATCAACAGAAGATAATTATAATACCAGAGTATATAAAGGTCATGAAAGTCATGAAAAAGTAATGATTTTTCTAAAAAATACTCCACGGTTGTGTAAAAAAGTTTTTTTATTCTATTAAATTTGTTTTTTCATGTGCCATTAGCGGAAATTTGAATAATTTCATTGTTTGATTATTTACAATAATACGAGAATTAACTATGTTTTTTTTTTCAGCTGAAATTATTGTATTTTAATTTCAGTTAACATTTTTGGTATCTTGACAACTCCAACCAGTATCTTCGCCCCGGCTATGGCAGATACCCTCTCCCCGCTTGTGCATAAATTTGAAAACAATCATACAGTCATAAGGTCATGAGAAAGTCATGTTCTTTCATTCTTTAGTCCCAGTAGACATTCCAGTTCACATCCTGGATATAATATAGGAATTTAAATTCCTTTATTATATTCACAGATACTTCAGTAACTTTGTCCGAAATTGCTATGAAATAAGTTTCTTTTTCAAATAAGTCACCTGTTTTTATTTTTCTGTAAGCTGTTGCCCCTACTCATGCACTAGGTTGGAGGGAATAAAGTTTTTCTTTTCTGATTTTTGATATCTTCTAGATTTCAAAATTTGTTCGCTAGTATGAAACTTGAGATGTACAAAATTTCAGTAAAAAATTTGGACTGTTACTGGCTCAAAATGAAACTTGAAATTTTTGGGGTTAGTAATGTTAGCGTATCTTTGAGACATCGTCGATAAATTCAATTCATGGTGATTTTCAAAATTAGTCATATTTCCTCAATACAACACTGGGGTCAAATTTGATATATGTATGGAGAAATTTGATACAGCAGTCGAGGAACCATGTCGAGTTTCGACTTTTTAACAGATTATACATCAAAATCGATTCAAAATTTGATCCAAAATCAATGTTGACTTGGTAACGTGACGTTAAACCGAATTTTGTATAAAATTCGATCAGAATGTTGGGGCAAAAATGTGACAGATTCTCGTGTCAACATATGTTTCAAGACATTTTTTTAAAAACATATGGCCGTACGATATCGTTAAGTAAAAATTAATGATATCACGATAAGGTCATTCGATAGTGAGAAAGTTATTTCAGTAAAATTTTGAGGTCAGATCTGAAATAAGTATGAAAAGCACGTGTACAAACTTTTTTTTGTTTTTAACCTAAAAACTTCAATTTTTTCAATTCTTTCATTTTATATCCTTACCCTTAAAATCTCAGGTTGTATGGTGAATCATTATAGAAATCAAATTTACTAACGGAAGTCTTGTATATTTTCTGCCTACGGTATGACAAAACAAAAATATCATCACCTCCCATATTATTATGCAAATTAAGTCGTTCTTTGTTGCTATTAAAAACGAAAAATCTCCTTTCTTTTCCCAGGTACAGTCTGTGGGCGAACTTCTCTTGGAAAAATAGCGTTATATAGCTGTCTCTTCGCTTTAATGACTGTTCTGTTCTCGAGTCTTTCTAGTAGCAAAAGAATTAGTAGAGTGACCCCAACGAAAATATCAGTAATCGAACAGCATTGAATTTCTTTGCAATCCCTGAACATGATAGTTCAACAGATGTCGGTGATTAATTTTCTCAAAACTAAGTACGTTAATTCTCAGGTATTGACAAAAACTGCATGTTCATTGTATACCTCTAACTGGCCATCTCGGTAGTCAAAATACCTCGGTATCTTGATAGTAATTATTGTGCATGAAGAATTTCGGTTAAATCGTTACCAGATGACTTTTATTGATTGTCTGACTGGAGGGCACATCGGAAATTAATTGCTTTCATTCATTCAACGATGAAAGCTAAACTGGAATTTGGGCATATTCTGTCAAATGCAGATACGCATTTCATTAATATTTTTTAATCGTTTACCAGTGCTCAAACAATAAAACCCTGCGGTCACATACGATGATACAACACAGGAATGGACATTTTGTATACTCCAAATTCTTACTTCCCTTTCAATTTTAACTTCTTAAAGAAAAAGAGATTCACTGATTCGCCACCATAAACTGACCCGCAAATTCGAAGCTTATAGATACACTAGACTTTACCAACATTATAATGGAAATGGAAACTTTTTGCTCGTTGATATCAAGATTTACCAATAGTTTTTCTCTTGTAATAAATGTATAATTTTTGACTTCACCCATCTCGGGGTTTAAAATACGCAATCTAGTCCGGTTACGTCTTAGTGTGGGAAAAGCATCGTTCTGTGTCGTAACTCGGTTCCAGAAAGAGTAACTATCGACCGTTTATGTCGGAGACAATATATGAATAAAATATACCCGCCAGTTGGACAGCTTGTACCTTATAGATTTTACTCGTTAGAAAATATAAGCTCCTTCACCGACTCTGTACTTGAGGCTCCTAAAGAAACGATATGAGTTTCCGGACCGAGGAACAATCCCATGAAAAAGCTTTTACCTTATCGAGCCTCTGGCTCGTGGCCAGTATCAACATAAACAACCTTTTTTTTTTATCTGGCTGTTAGTTTTTGAGTATCAGAAACTCTCAATTTGAAAGTACGCAAAATTGGTCGCGAGTACAGATAGGTATAAAAATAATAATAAAATAACTTTGAAGATCAGCGAAATAACGGGTACTTCAAACCGACAATGTCCGGTGTAATTCATTTGAAAGTTCTCTCTGAAATGATGTACCTATTTAATACCATGGTTCCGAACGAAGTAATTTTTCTTATAGAGTTTCGCTTGCTTTTCTCTGCAAAGGCGGCTGAAATGGCGTTTACTTTGGAGCGTTATAGGATAGGTATGGTAGGTACGTGTGCTCGGGTAACATTATACATTAAAAACTTAGTAACCTACACTTTAGGTCTGCAGAAGTGGTAAAACGTGTTCCCATTAATTTCTCACTGACTACGTAAAACTACTTCCTTCGAATATGTGAGCTATCTTTATTAAAGCAAAAATGATTTATATATTTATATATTTTCCATTTTTAGTAAAACACGGTCGTAATATTTTTCAAAGATGGATGTGCAGTCGAATATGCCACGACCGGTCGCTGAAATAATAAAAACTAGCTCAAATTTATTACCTAAATTACTTCCAGTACAAAGAACGTAAATGTATACAGGGTGTCTCAATTTGAGTGAAGCCCTTAATATTAAATAAACGGGCAACCCATCCTGATTACGCGTAAATAGATTTACTGACTCTCACTTTTGAGGGACTGAAATTGAAACATACGGGAATTACTCATTTACTTTCTGATTGATTTCCTTTTTTTTTCTCATTGTAGGAAAATATAAAATACTGAAATTTGTGGGCAGTGGTAGAGACCATACGTGGCACCCACTACAAAAATTACTGAAATACTTTCAACACTATGTTCGCAAAATACATAAATACACGAGATCATTAGCTTGGTCTTTGATGAAACACCCGAATAAATTGAAAAGAGCTCAAAGTATACAAGATAATAGAAAATAGATAATATATTTGTAATAAAACCCTTGATTTTAGTCCTGAATTCTAAATGATTTTAAGGATATTACTTTTGGAATCAAAAATGCAGTAAACTCTAGGTAATTCGAACCACTATAATTATGAAAAAACATTCTGATCATTAGAAAAAATCTTAATAATTGTTCAAAATTACTCGGCTACATGTTCTCTGGCCGTTCCAACATTGATGACACTGCATTTAATGACCTTGTTCAACCAGATTGCATTAAGCATCTTCAACATCGCTAAATCAGAGAAAAATTACTAATTTTTCCAAATTGTAATAGCCAAAAAAAACCTTACACTTCAAAATTTCTCCCCTCTCGCTAGTGGCGGATCTATTGGGGGGGGGGGGGGGTGTCGGACACCCCTTCTGGCCAAAGAAGGAAAAAAACCGTTTGAGGTTTGAGTTTTTCTTCTGTTTTTGAGTATCTGCAGTACTACAGTCTACAATGTTCATTTTGAAACGATTTAATCACATTATGAAACTTGTCTTCAGAAACTATTTAAAATGACATTCATACCGGTTTTTTAGGGAACGGAGGTGGAAAAAGTTTTATTTTCAAAACACCCTCCTTGGAAAATTTCTAGATCCACCACTACCTCTCGCTCTAATTTGAACTCTCACTAATCTTAAAACCTAAGTAATATGAAGTTTCTGTCTAACGCCCTGAAATTTAAATGACCGAAAGCCAACTATATCAGTAAAATTTGACTAAATTGCAATCTGAATACTAAAAGAATTTTAAGAAAATCCATTTTTTTAAATGTCTTCTGGTCTACAATCTGTAATCAGTATCAATTAGGGATGAACATATTATGTACTGGATCATGGATTTAAAGATCTAAGATTATGATTTTGAAATCATGAAAAAAATTGAAGAAAATCATAAATTTTGAGATCAAAAGCATATACGGAAATGGGAACCGAGATACCTGGGGGATCAGCCACCTCAAATCCATTGAAAGCCTCTTCAAAAAACTGAAAAATCGTACAAGCGAAAGAATTTTCAACATTATCTTGATACTTGTCGGTCCTCCCTCCCTCACTCCAGGTCGACTGTTTGCGCCCATCAGTGGCTTAGCAAGAATTTTTCCAAGGGGGGGGGCAGCAAAAAATTTTTGTACTGCCGTTAGACTGGTTTTTCAACAATGAAAATGTAAATTATCAAGTCTTAACAAACGCGCTTTTACGTTGTGCCTTTCAACTTCAATTATGCATCTTAATTTAAATTTCATTTCGCGCATTTATTGTGATACTGCCAGCATATAAAAAATTCTCATCTTAAGGGAGGGGGGGGGAATTCATTCCCCTAATCCCCTCCCCTTGGATAGGCCACTGGTCATCCATGATCACAAGGTTATTTCGAAGGAAAAAAATCTTAAATGGTAGAAAATATGATTTCGTCGTATTGTTGATGTATGATCACGGTTTTGCATTGATAATTGTGCTCTTTTGATCTTAGATCATGTAAAAAGCTCGAGATCATGATGATTAAGCATTGGGTGATATTTTTTTAAGCTTAGTTGTGGCCGATGTAATAAGGCAGTAGCTGAACATTTGCTAACTAATCCCTCCAAAAAGGCCCCTACATGCCTCTCAGCTACAGGAATTGATAAAATCTCAGAAAAAAATGATACAAACCACAGACAGAAATACCTACTGCATGAAATAAAGATCATAAAATGTATGTTTTTTCACAGATTATTTACAATATGATTCAAATCACAAATTAAAAATGAATTTGAATCTCCAAGTACAGATCAAAATTCGAGATACTGTGTGTACTCCGTTATCGCTGTTGTAAGTCCATGTTATTCTGAAAACCGAACTCTTGTACTTGTATCTGACTTTGCTTATTGTTATTTTTTCGAATATTTTGTAATTCTGACCATACTACTCGTATTATATGTAAAAAGACCTTAATTCGGGAAAAAGAAAACAAAAGGAAAAAAAAACAAAAGGAACCCTAAGTAAAATAATTGTAAAGATTTTAAAAAGTGATTTGAATCACAAACATGATGGACAATTACTTTTTTCCCGTATCGTAGAATACAAAATAATTTGAATCACAGATCATTTTGATTCTACTCAGATTTTTCTTATAGTTTTCGATAATTTGATTCAGATCATGCCCACTTTTGTCGCCGGTTACTGGGATTCCTCCCCTGTCAAGGAAAATGGTTCAAGTCCGTAAGGCCGAATCAAACCATCTGACCCCAGATAGAATCATACAATTTTTCTTATACTTAAGGGACACAAGCAAAATCGTTTTCGTTTTTTTGGATCGCGTTGGACCTATTTTCAGAGTATCCTGCTAATTGCGATTTTTTCTAACCGTCTGGCATCTGTTTTACCTTGTCATGGCCCCTACTAGAATCATGTGATTTTTATTGCATATTTAATTAATAAAATTGTCTAAATTTTTTGGATCGCCTGACTTTTTCTTGAGGAGAGGTTTTTTTTTCTGCATACCCAATAAAATTGTCTGACTTTTCTTGGATCGTGTTAACTTTGAGGGAGGGAGAGCTTCAGAATTCATGTGATCTTTTTTCTTCCCCCCGTCCCCAAAAAAGACCTCCCACAAAAATCGTTTGACCTTTCTGGATTCTGAAAACTTTTTTCTTCAATAGCTTCTGCCAGATTAATGCAAGTTTTATGGCCAATAAAAGAGCTCAATACAATTTTCCGACATTTTTGCTGACCTGGGGGGGGGGGGACGCTATCAAAATCAGTTTGTCCTTTTCTTCACCCTGAAAAATAGTGAACCATTTAGGTGTCTGCTGACTGGGCATTTTGCTCTAAATCCGCCACTAAATCTTAGATAGTGATATTTTTGATCTTAAGATAGTAGCGGATTTAGAAGGCACTCCTAGGAAGATTGAATAGTTATGATCTCCTGCCCCATCGATGGAAGTTTGGGTTATTTGTCCTCAATTTTGTAATATTGATAATTGAGTATATATGTGAAACTCTTGAAGTCTTAAACCATTCTTCTTGCTGACTATTTTCTTATTAATATTGAAAATGAAAATACCTTCCCAAATTAATGTGCTATTAAATGTTCTCAACTCACTGGATTGTAGATTCTCCGCTGGGCGAGAATTTTAAAATGAATTTAAGGTTCATCTCAACACGAATCTATTGTTTTCATTAGAAGAAAAGAACACATTTTTCTTAAGATTAGCTAAGAATCTTCAATTCTCATTTTAGGTTTTCATTGACCCCCTCCTAGACCCTTCCAAAATTGTTTCAAATTCGCTTAGAATGTTCAAGACTCGTTTTAAGATTTTTCATAACTCTTACGGAATGGTTGAGAGTCTGTTCGTCTTTCAGACATAATGAAGACATTTTAAGATACGTACCTACAGGGCCTGATTTAGGCACTTGCGGGCCCGGGGCCCAAATTTTGTGTGGGCCCCTAAAATTTTTTTTTAGCAACATTGATCATCATTTTCATTATTATCATTAATATCGTCATCATCGTCATTATCATCAGGTTTTTTTTTTTTTTTTTTTTTTTAAAGAGCTATTCAATAACATCCATCATCAGCTCTACGGAATTAGTTATAGGCTATTATAGGAGGTATTATTACAAAGGTATTTCTATATTGTACGTGAGCGTACGTAGCGCGCGCGTCTGTACAAGCATGTAATGAAAAATGTGCGGGCCCCCAATTTGTGCGGGCCCGAGGCCCCCTGGGCTCCCCCCTAAATCTGGCCCTGCGTACCTAAATCTATTTTGATGGATACTGGTTTCAGACTTAGTGAGACTTTACCGACTACCTCAGAACTCATTGAAATTCTATAAGACTTGTTGAAAACTCTCATTCCTTTCAGACTTAATCGAGACTTTTCAAGACTTCTTAGGAAGAATTAAAACTTTCCAAGATCCTTTAAAAACTGTTCAAGACTTGTTTAAGAATCACTAAAACTGTTCAATAATCTTTCGTACTTATTTTAGACTATTTGAAAATGACGTGACGAGGGAACTTATCCTGAACAAATGTAAATATGTTATTTGTTAACTCTTACATTTTACGGAGCTGCGAAACAGCTTTCAGAAAAAATGATCAACAATTGATAATTTATTATTTAAGTACATTTTTTAATAACTTTTATTATTTTCTTGTAATAGGAAATAGCCAGAACTGGGAAACATTCTGAGTGTAATACAGGTCAGTCGCCAGAATCATTGGAATCCAGCTGCGGACTTAGACGCTAAGATACTATAGGCGCTCAACGAAATGCCCCCCCCCCCTTCCACTCCATATTCTTCTAATGAGGTACAGGTCAAAAATTGATAATTATTTCCCAGTTGTGTTTTCTGCAACTTCTACAATATTTTCCTTTTTTTCTCTCTGTTTCTTCTTCTTTTCCTCTTTTTCCGAATTTCCTTTCCTTTTCCCGTTGTTTTTGTACAAAAATCTGCCGCCCTAGGCACTTGCCTAATATGCCTATTAGGAAATCCATCGCTGTTGGAATCATTTTAGGGCCAGTTGTATAATCAACGCTCCATGTGTGAACTTGACTTGAACTACTCTTTGAAATGATCTGTCGATTGGGTGATCACAAAAATGATTTTCACCCTAAAATAAGAACACTCTATTCCTTCTCATCGATCAGGAATACTTCAAATATGTACTGAAAGGGATAGAAAGGTGAGATCAAGAATTTTATGTACAAGGGTATAAACCAGGGAATTGTTCAATATGAAAGATTACTGGATCGAGAACGTAATTTTTATCAACCATTAAAAAGAAAAATGTAATATAGTTCCGTAATTAACTATAAGTGGGCAAGACCATGATGTAAAAATTATTTAAATAATTGATGCAAAGAATTGACTATGACGGGTCTCACAAGATCTTAATAACCGACAGTGGGAGGGGGAATGCAACACTCTGAAAGACCGTTCAGAAATACCGTGCAATCGAACAAGAATAAACTTTTCCACTAACACAATTCTGGCTGAATGACTGCCGATTTTGCCAGAAACGCCGAATAAGTGCACCAGGGGGTACCACATCCCTTGGTACTTAGCATCGTATAATCGGCGGGTCTCTGCTTTATTGGTTAGATGATGTGTTCTTAAGGTAGGGGTAGGTACCCAAGGAGAGTAATGGCAGCTCTTATCTTTGCTTGAGAAAAAAATTATAACTGACAATGCTTCGAAAAGAAAGTCTTATAGGCAGGAATTTTTTTAAAGACAATTTTATTTTTTTAAAGATATGAATTTTATTTCATCAACTTATTGAAATGAAGGAAACTGAAAATTACTTCTACTCTAGCTTTTCCGATAATGCTAAATCGTGAAATTTGATAAAACATGCGCATCCGTATCAATCAAAATGTGATCCAGAAAACTGCGAACTTGATTTTGTTTTCCGGTTCACCGCTCCAATTAATAAGAAAATACGTTGCTATAATTTTATGCGAGTGAAAATTTTCAAACCTGAAACTTTATACCGAAAACGAAATACGACGAACGTAAATTCGCGTCAGTAATCATTATTTGCGTAAGAAATGAATAAATTTAAGCCTTTTCGAAAGAAGACTGCTCGTTAGTAGTTTTTATTTTTCAAAATTATTCCGACTCAGCGAGCTCATTGTGCGAAATCGGTCGGCTGAATTTAAATATTCAAAAATCCACTTATTATCTTCTCTGTCCTAGCTGGCATTGTTATTCCCTATTGAAACTCACTATACCGGGAGTAAATGACGACATGATAATTAAGCTGACTAATATATGTATTTTGATTAAATTTTATGCTCTGGTAATTATGTATAACTCCCTGTAATGCAGAATTATTCAGTCAATCTGAGATTCTAATTTAAGTATACTTGTTTGGATTATTGTTTTCCGATTCAATTATCATAAATACGAGAGTAAGTACGGTCCTTGGTGCCAAGATGACATACAAAAGTTATTTTGGGTTTATCTGATCAAGTTTATTTCTTCAAACATCTTGAAATGATTAAAATGAGCCAATAACGAATGGTTTATCACTTTTCTAACCTGAGATATGGTAGCAAATATTTGCAGTGATCAACCGTGTCATTTTGAACACTCGAGGGTTTAAGATGACATGAAGTTTGTTCAAAAATGTCCATCGATTGGCAAAATCTAAAATCAATTTGAAGTTGGCCAAATTTACCAAGTGTTACCTTATTATTATTATTATTATTATTGTTGTTGTTGTTATCAGGGCCGTACCCAGGATTTAAGTAAGGGGGAGAGGGGTTTGCAATCAAGACAATTTTTTCTTGGTGGAGGGGGGGGGGGTAATCACAGGTCCGCCTGCCTCACCGTCTCAACCCATCGTTTTTTCGCGTTTTTTTTTTAGCCAATGGGAGGGGTTTGAACCCCCAAAACCCTCCCCTGTCAGTACGACCCTGTTCATAATGCCTTTTCAAAAGGTCGTAATGAAATTGACCATGAAACTGCAGAATTCGTTATAGCATTGTATTATTTCATTTATAAATGCGAGAAGCAGATTTCTACATCATTCAAGAAAATTGAAACTTCCACCTGTGAAAATACCAAAACACATTTCAGTTTCTTAGTTGATTTTGAGAAACTCAGTAAAAATAATAAATGAGGGAAGTCTTGCAAGTGGAGAACACTTTTCTTACCGAAGGAGAAGTCAAAACTATTAAATATCAACTTGTACAGACTCATTCATTATTCTTTATTAAAGAAAACTTACAAAGCTGCATTGGAATTCTTATTTGCAGTTTCCCAGTTATTCACCAACGTGACTGAATGTTTTCATTTTCTCGATATGCATTCACTATATGTCACACTTTTCTTAATCGTGTTATGAAAACATCTAACGTTTCTTCTCTGAAGATTTGATAAATCCAAATTGGAATTCTTGCCGATTAAAGAAGTAGTTGTACCAAAAAAAAAAAAAAAAAAAAAAAAAAAAAAAAAGTAAAATCTGAATTTCCTACTGTTAATGAAAGAGAGAAGTTGGATTTTTGTTGTGTTGTCAAAAGAGTTAGTTCGGGGGATTGAAAAGCATCCCAATCCGTGCATTATTTTTCAAATTTATGCATAATGTTTTGTTTTTTTTTGACTTCGAATATTTGAATTTTTTGTTGAGCGTGTTTCATGGAAAAGAACAATAACTAGAATTTTGTTCCGACAGTGTACGTAGTCCCACAAAAATCGGTACACAAGAGACTAAAACTTGAAATTTTGGTCATTTCTATATCACTTTTTGTGAATTCTGTCACTTTTACAATTTTCTTGAGGTAAAGCTTGAGTGGCCACCATGCACCTTTGGAAATTCAACTAGGTGCAAGCGCACGCTTGCTACTGGGGATTCGCCGGCCATGGACAAAATAATGGATTAAAAATTCTAGTGCGCTGCCTCAGTTGTCTATGAATCGATGTATCGCGATATAGAAAATCTGTATCTAAGTCCGCCTCCTCTTCCTTCAAAAGAGCAGAGATCACGGTGGGCTTTTAAAACTACTTTAACAAAATAAACGGAAAATATAGGCTTAGGGACCTGAATATCCATATACTTATGGATGATGAATCTATATAATCGTGATCTGGAAAATGTTCACATTAAACTGGTCTCCCAAAATAACAGTCCCTGAGGCTCTCCTCCCTTGAAATTTCTTCTCCAAAATTTCCCCATGATTTTGGAACCATTTGAGTTGATTCAGTGAAAAATTGATTTGTCTTGCGAGAATTGTAATTTCAACCACATTGTACAAATACATACAAGTGACAAGTGTAATATCCCGATTCTTTAAAAAAAAAAAAAAAGAAGCAAAAGCAGTATTAACTTTTTGGCTTTCGGCCGAAAAGGCACTCGGATTATTCGGCCGAAATGTTTAAGGCCATTCACGTTTAAAAAAACGCAACTCTCGACAAGGAATAGTATTATAAAAATAGAAAACTACCCGGCTATCAAAATTAGAGTTCGTATAAATTTGAAATCGCAACGTTTAAGGCCGAAACGTGTAAGACCGAAACATTTCCCCCGCCCCCATCTTCACAACTGTGACGAGTGTAATACCTCCCTTTTCTCCGAAAAGTCGGAAGGATTAGAAGCTGTGTTTTTCCTTGCTAACCAAAATTTAGGTATAATATTTTTTAGTGTCTCCACTTACTGATTACCCCCTTTTTCTAAGTCGGGCCATCAAAGGAAATTTCGGGCCATGGGAGAAAAGTAAAGTACGGAATAAAACCCAGTAAATAGAATGAAATCAAGAAATTTTAGGCATTTTTGAAATCTCCTGTTCGTTGGGAAAATACGGATCCTCTGAAAAATCCCGAGTGCTGGGGAGCCCTCTCTCCTCTCTCGTCAAGTCTACTTCCGAAAGCATGTTCTTCATGCCAGCTCTGGTACAAGTATGGGTATTTATTGCTTAGCATGACTCTAGGCTTGACTAAGTCTCTTGCATATATTTGTTCAAGACTCTTAGATGCATATTTTAGAATCTTTAACATTCGTTCGTATTTGTGTAAAACTACTTTATGCCAGGTCAAGACTTTTAAGACTTCTCTGAACTTGCTCTTGATTTCTTCGAGACTCTTTGCAGACTTACTGAAACTGTTTCAGACTTGCTCAAGCTTGTTTTAGATTTGTGACTATTTGAAGCTAGTTTAAATGAGTTTAAGACTTTCTTTAACTCTTTAAAGCTTTTTCGACCTTCGAGAGGCATGTGAGGATTCTTCAAATGTGTTAGAGATCTTTCAAGACATTTTGAGTCACATTGAAGATACAGATGCCCAAAATAAATCTGAAACTTAATGACATTTTTGGTGATGCGAAAGGAAATTTTATTTTGAAACAATGATACTGATAACAGCCATTAATATTGGTATTGACATCACCAGAGAACCATTCTAATCGTTGAAACTTATCCAATAAGGATTCTTCGAACAAATAACGTATTTCGGGATTGTTTACGCGCGAGTGTATACCTTTTACCGAATAATAAAGGAGAGAAAACTAGAAATAAAAACTTTTAATGTTTTTTTTTCTTTTTCCTTTTCTTCGTTTTGGCTAATCTCAACTTCCTTATTCCTATGTACTATTACTTCCGCATTTCTTCGTGAACGCAAAACATATAAACGAAAATTTCAGAAAAGGAAAAAAGTCCAATCATTATTCTGTTTCCTGTATAGATATAAATAAGGGACAGAGGCGAACAGAAGCAGACGAATGCGATGATACATAAGGCAATAAATTGTCGGCCCAGAGGAGGCGTTTTCACGACCACGTAAATCTATTAGTTGACTTGCCAGCCTTACCACTCGAGTTTTCCAAGATGAAACCAAAACCGCAATATGTACTGCCTACCCACTATCATGGCGTAGGTTTAGTTGTCGAAGAGGAAAACACATCTGGGTAAAAGTAAAGACTGCTTTCAACGGATGTTGGAGGTGATTTCGCGTCGAGATTGTAAAAAAGCTGGTTGTGTGTGTGCATTTTTTACTTAAAAATTAAAAGATGAAATGAAGGAATTTTAAGATGTGACAAAAGCTGTTACCCTTCGAAATCAAAATGGATGCTCTTTTGGCGTTTGGCATTTCAGATTCCCGTGTGGGTTCTGGTGGGTGAAAACTCAAAGTATTAAATTTTGGCCGGTGTTTGAGAGTCTCGCATGAATGTTGTATTCTACTCGACTTCTGGGGAAGTAAAAAAATTTAATGTTCTTCTCTTCTGGTAGTCATTTGCCCGGATTACCGTTCCATCAGTTCACGTCCATTTCTCATCCTATGCATTTTTTTTTTGCTAGCTCGTAAAAATAAACGCCGCTCTGACGGATTATTTTTTATAAATCCCTCCAACACGTTGACGAGATCGTGATTTTTTTTTTCATGCCGTAAGACCGCACAAGCTCGGACGAATATAAAATGCAAACGTCTTGTATACTTTTCAGATCCGGTACATAGCTGTGCGTATACTGATACAGCAACCGCTGGCTGATATTATAATGCACAAAGAGTCCGCGTAGGCTAAACGAGTTTTTTTTTTTTGATAATAAAGAAAAATTTTAAGTTTCTCTTTCGTATGGTTTGGCTGTTTACGAAAGGGTGAATTTCACAATACGGCTTTTCCTCATAAGCTGTTTCCTTTCCTTTTTACGAAAGGCCTAAACGCTCGTATTAGTTCTACTTGTATATGTAAAGGAGATATAACAGTGCTTACACAGTCAGCTGTCTGATTTCCATTGGTAACTCTTTCATTTCGTTAAAATAACTTCAAGAATTGGATACAATATGAGAATGACATGAGAATGTCATTGGAAGGGAGAGCACGCTTCCAGCACTACCATTTATACAGATTGTTAAGAAAACTAACATGTATCTGTACTCCAGTTTTGAAGGTGCAAGAAAATCACGATTCCTATTGGTAATGTCCTGAAAAAAAAAAATCTTTTAGAGACTTCTAATATGTTACTTCCAGTGGCTAAACTTGTTTCTTTTCTAACCAACAGTTCTCGAAGTTTGAACCAATTGAAGAGTTCATTTTTTTTTAAATTTTAAATTGTATTATTACTATCGACCCACGGGGCTATATGGGCTCAGAAAAGGTTGTTGTCTATACGTCGCAGAGGTATCAAGTAGTGGAAGGATAAGTGAGGGTGTTGTTTATGTGCTTATGGGAATTGGAGAGGGCCAAAATTCGACTATGGAGAACGTGGTGAGAGTTACGAAGGCAGGTGAGGGAGGGGCATGAGAAGAGGTAATCCACGGCGACAGGAACTTCATCTTTACAGTGTGGGCAGTCAAGGGGATAAAGGTTAATGAAAAAATACGTATGTGTGAGGCGTGTATGTCCGATCCTTAGGCGGGTGATGATAACTTCCTCGCGGCGGGAGGAACGTTGGGACGTTGACCAGAGGACAGGTGTAAGCTTGATTTGTGTGAACTTGTTGTGCCAAGAGGCTTGACGCCGCCACTCTTTGAACCACTTACGCCTAATGATCTGGCAAATGGCGGAAGTGAGATCTATTGATTGAGATAGGGAGGTGACGAGTAATATATGGGAGCTGGTGTAGCTTGCTGCGCTGATTGATCAGCTGCCTCATTTCCTGGGATACCTATATGGCTTGGGATCCAGATGAGTGAAATGCTCTTGGTGGTGAAGTAAATGAGATGGAGAATGAGATGGATATGTTGGACGAGAGCAAGCGTTTAAAGGTGATCAGAAATAAACTTTAAGGAGGAACGTGAATCTGAGAGGAACAGATAGTGGGTGGGGATGGATCATGACTAGGCGCTGTACGACAGGGCCGGCAACTTTTCATAATCCCATGTATAGCGAAAAAAACAACACTGATTTTACACAACAACATTTTATTATCGTATCATTAGGCTGTATGCATAATAAGCTTTAACATTGAAGCAATGAGTGGAGTGAGAGTCTTCGCTCCGAAGGAGAAGATAGAAGTTTAAGGTTTTGCTTCAATCTGTAACTATTATGCAGCTTTCTCTTTCACTTCAAAGCGAACGATCCAGAAATGTTCAAGTTGTTACTAACCGACGTATGTGTCCAAGGAACTTTTTCTAAATCGAAAATTATTCAAAGAAGCGAAGACAAAGATGGTGGCGGTGTACAGATGGAAAAGGCACCAAACGTACAAAACGATAGGGAAAATTTCCGATAATTTTCAAAGAATATTATCGAAAATCTTCGAGAACATTCCTCTGATTTTCGAAGATAATTTCCGAAGAATTTTATCGAAAATATTAGGGAAAAATTTCCGATCATTTTCGAAGAATTTCACCTGACATCATTGAGAATAATCTCCGATGATTTCAGGAGAATTTTTCCGGAGAATTTCATCGGAGGTCTTCAGAAAAATTTCTAATGTTTTTTAAAGAATTTCTTCAAAAATGTTCACGAAAATTTTCCTATAATTTATAAAGAATTTCATCGAAAATATTTGAGGAAAAACTCCGATGGTTTTTGGAAGAATTTTATCGAAAATCTTCAGGAAAAATCTCCTATGATTTCTAGAGAATAATTTCATTAGAAATCTTCGAGAAGAGTCTCCGATGATGTGTAAGGAATTTCATCGAAAATTTTGGGGGAAATATTTCCGATATTTTCTGAAGAATTGAGACGATTTTCCAAACCCATGCGATGGAATCAGAGATAATTTTTGAAGATTCTTGTCGAAAATAATTTGAGAAAAATCTGCAATAATTTCAAAAAAATGTCATTGGTAATCCTCGAAAATAATCTGTACTTATTTTCGGAGAATTTCATTGGAAATCTTCAGAAAAAATGTCCAACGATTTTCGAGAAATTTTACGAAAAATCTTCGGGAAAATCCCTGATCTCATTGCATGAATGGGAAATAGTCTCAGTTCTTCGGAATCGGAATTTTTTCCCAGAAATTCCGTAAAAATCATCGGAGATTCTTCTCGAAGATTTTTGATGAAATTCTTCGGAGATTCTTCTCGAAGATTTCCGATGAAATCCTTCGAAGATCATCGAACATTTTTCCTGAAGATTTTTGATAAAATTTCTCAAAAATTATCAATTTGAATTTTCATGAAACTTTTTGAAAACCATTGACAATTTTTTCTAAAGACTTCAGATGAGATTCTTTATTAATTACAGGAATTTTTTCCAAAAATTTCCGATGAAATTCCTTAAAAATCATCGAAGGATCTTCTTGATTTCCAATGAAATGATTCTTCGGAAATCATTGGAGATTTTTCCTGAAGATTTTCGATGAAATTCTTCATGGAGTTTTTCCCTGAGTGTTTCCTGTTCAAAAATTATCGTAAAATTTTCTGGAAAACATTGGAAATTCTTTCTGATTATTTCCAATGGGATTCTTCGGAAATGTTCTGAATTTTTTCCCAAAAATTTTCGATGAAATTCGTTTAAAATCATCGGAGATTCTTCTCACAGATTTCCAATGAAATTATTCTTTGGAAATCTTCGGATTTTTCCAAAATATTAATGATGAATTTCTTAGGAAATTATCGGAAGATTTTCGGAGGAATTCTTCGGGAATTGATTTTTGAAAGCGAATAATTTTGAGATGTCTTGTTGGGAACGGGGTTAAATTCAACGAAGGATTCTTTAAAATCTGCGGTTTTGCTTCTTTGAAGCCTCCAAAACACGAGTTCGGTCGAAAAAATTGTTTTACCATAGGAAATTGTTCACATTAGTGTAAGAATGAAGTGTCTGCTGAGAGTTTTGAGAAATATTTAATTCAGGGGTCAATGGCCTTTGTTGAATTTGGAATAAAAAGCACACTTTTTGAACTTCGAACTTCACAGATCACAGAAATCGAATAAAAACATGAAAACGATTGTCTAGTTGGATTTCACAGACGCTAAATTTATTTGTGCAATTTTTTGATCCCAACGCTTATTTGAAGGCTGTTGAACCTAACAGTTGTAGATAATACCGTCAGTATGTCAAAAATGGAGTTTCTGGTGTCTGTGAATATTGATAATCGGGTTTCTGTAGTTTTTGAATCAACTTTTGATAGTTATATTCTAGTCCATGTGGACCATTATTGGTGGGGCTTCAGCGGAAAAACTCCTAAAATAAATTCAGTTACTATAGAAATCCCACTACAGAGATACGTTGAGGTTAAGATTCTCGGATTTATTCAAGACTGTTTAAGATGTGTCCCGGACTTGGGCAGAATGCATCTTAGGGTAAGTAACTGAAGAGTACCTGAAAATACTTCTTCTTTATTTTTACACTTTCTTTTCATCCTTCTTTCTCATTGCCTCGTTTCTCGCCTGCGCTTCGAGATAAGAGATGAGGTAAAAATGATGAAACTAATGTTGGCCTACCCCTGTTTGTCTGCCCTCTTTTCTGTACATCATCTGTCTACCAGACATGTCGCACAAGTTAAATTACTGTCTCATTCGACATACTTACTATTCTACTCTATCTTACTGGATCTTGGGGTAACAGATTTCATTTTAGGTAGGTATCCTGCTAATCGTTTTTGATTTGTAGAGGTAAAGGCCTAGGTTTTCCGTATTACAGAGAGCAAATTGCTAATTGGTTGACCACGAACTTCTTGACTTTATGGTATTATCTTACGGGTCTATTATTTTTGGAATATTTTCAATTGGCGTATTTCCATTTTGAAGGAGCTTTTGTCTCGTTGCTCTCCTCGTGATCCATGCGGGGACCCAAAACGCATGTAACGATGTTTGAACAGGTACCTAAAGCCCACTTCAATGCTTTAACATATCATATTTTTATTTGTTTCAGGTGAGTGTCAATTTCTTCATGATTATGGTTGCGAAACTAACGTTGTATTCGTAAGTACCTAGTAATATAAGTATACACTTACCTTCTTGCAGCATTTTCAATAAAAATATCAGGTTCTCCTTTTGCCCTCTTCGTATATTCGAGCCTGAAATATCACCATGTTTATTCATGTTCAAAGAATTTAACATCATTAGTGCTATAAAAATTTTAAAAATGCACAGTAAAATATTTCGTGACCCCGTCATTGGGTAAATGAATCTTGTCCTGTATTATATTCTCCGTAGAAAGTCTTTTTACATAATCCGATTGCGGTCTTTATAGTATTACTTCGATCTAACATGTCTACAATAATATGGTCTCCCAGCTACCCATATTTTCATTATAACCAAAATAACCCTAGAGCTAATAGGCACCCCAAATTTTCTGAGAAAAAGGAAGAGACTTGCATCGGTTTTTGGGGTCGAAGTTCCCGCCTCCTGAAGATGCCTAGTTGCTCTTTTCATCGCCACAATTTTTTATATTTTTTATGATGTGATACATATACGATAAGGAATGCTTTTCGGCTTTTCGGACCTACCACAGATTGACAGTACAAAAAAAAAAGATCAACGAAAATTTTCTTACGCTCTGAAAATCCTTCCTTGATTATGTTGCGGTTTATTTTGACTTGGCATCAAATGACAGCATCACCAGTGAGAACATGTTCGAACAATAAAGTACGCGATAAGCTTATCTTTAAGCATTATGAGATATTTTTTCATCTGCGGGCGGACAAACTTCTGAAATTCTACTGAAACTCCAAAAGGCCTTGTACCGTATGGAAAGAGAAGTCTCATATTTAGAAAATTTCTAAAAGATTTCGTTATCGTGGAAAAACTGCTGGCTTTTGTTTGAAAATTCATCAAGACGACGAGTATTACTCCTGACAGCTCCATTCGGCTGGGTCCACTTTATTTTTCTACTCATCCGTCTCGGCTGTAAGAAGGTTACATGTATTTTCTCTATGGCATAATACTTACGTATTACGTGTATTATCAACAGCCGTGAGACTGAAGATATTCAGTTTTTGACTTGAGTTTTATGGGGTGGAAGAAGGTAGATACATATAGTTTTATATCACGAGCGCATCGATTAAGACCGCCAACCTGCCATGTGTTTATTCGTTCATGAACAATAAGTATACTAATAAGCCACGTAAAATATTGTAAAGGCTATAGTACCTACTCTTTGGCTATAAAAAGAAACGACAGTTAAAATTGGACCGTTTCTACACTGCTGGTAGACGAACGATGAAGTCAACCGAAGACCATAAAAGTACATTAAGGTTACCTTCTACGAAATTTTGTAATCTGCTTCACTTGATGCTCAACATTATTTTTTCTTTAATGTTGAAAATAGGTACCTACCTGTAGACCTACCTTTTACCTTACAGTGCAAGTAAATTGCTTCCGGAGGTTTCAGACCACGTAATATCGATGTCTAAAATGAAAAATACTGAAAAAAAATAATAAAGATTATAGGTACACACTGTTACTGCCCTGCTGACAAAACTCCGCCTTCGAAGAGCGCGTTTTTGAAAAAAACGGGCGTTTTAACTAGAAAATCACTTAGAACCTTGAAAATTTTACTGGCAGTTTTAACAACTTTTTAATTACGCGCGCATTAGCCATTGCTTTTTGAAAACATTCAACGTGCGAATTTCTTCATGTTACAAAAATGGGCGTTTTAGAGAAGTAAAGATGGGGAAATTTGCCGGGCGTTTCATCAGTTCTTAATTTACGCGCAGATTCATAAGAAATGTTCAGCGCGCGTATTCTCTCATATCACTAAAATGCCCCTTTTTTAA
Organism: Acanthococcus lagerstroemiae; assembly: GCA_031841125.1. Taxonomy (NCBI): domain Eukaryota; kingdom Metazoa; phylum Arthropoda; class Insecta; order Hemiptera; family Eriococcidae; genus Acanthococcus; species Acanthococcus lagerstroemiae. Next base: position 28,177,493 of record CM063106.1, on the reverse strand, counting down.
GAAAGAGAGCGTTTTCTGTCATTGTTATACATAGGAAATCGTACGTTTTGCGCGCATGATGTTATACGCGCGAATATGAACAGGTTCGAAAACGCCCGAATTATTATAATTTCGTGGCGTTTTCCACATACATCTGCGCGCGCAGATTAAATTATTGATAACGTGAAACCGTTACTGCGGTTATCTGTGAAGCTGTGACTTGTAGCCTGAAATGCTGAAATTGTGAAACGAAAAACAACAGTCGTGGTTTATTTAAGTTTCCATGTATTATTCTGTGATGCATATCATTTAAATAACCATATGGAGGATGATTCTCAGAACGAACACGGTAAGAACTATGTATAATACGTACAATATCTTTAAAATGTGTAAGTAAGTGCGATATTAGATTGCAATGTCGATTCATTATAGTGAGTACGAATTAGAGAGAAAATTTATTTCTAAGAGCACGTACATAATATCGCCCTGTATAAGTTGACACTCGTATTTTGTCCTGCAACGCTGAAGAACTTGTGTGTTTCAGGGATCTTCAGTTTACATATTTTGAATAACAAAACACCTCCCACATTCAGATTCGTCCTGTTAATTCGTTACATAGAAGTGGTATAGAAATAGTGGGAGTCTAGGAAACTGCCGTTTGTAAAAAGAGTTTCAAATTACATACTTCGGCATAGAAATGAGATAAAAACATGAAACAAAATCTGGTTTATATACCGCCTAGAATGAATGGTTCCAACCCTGATCGTCATTGCGTGTATAGGAATGGCAATTCCTTGCTCATTTGCTGAACCAACTCCAACTACTCTTGCTCTTTTAGCGAACTAGGGTTTTTAATCTGCTCACTGCTCCAATATGTTGCTCCGGATTGTTCTTTATCAGTAAAGAGAGAAGTGTCGCAGCGATCAGGTTCGAGATCAACTATTCCTTGCTCGGGTCACGAATAACGAATAGAACATAGAACAACTGATTTGTACTAAGAGCGAAAGAAGATATTGTGTTTGTACGGGTATCCTGACTAAGACTTCTTATAAAAGTTTGTACTTTGTAGTTCGGTGCATTTTTCGCTGAGTGTTATGATAGAAGAAATCTGAAATTGAACATATGGAACAAATTTAACCAAGATGGTCGGGTTTCATAGCGTTTTTAACACTAAAAATCTTGCTATAAGGTTTTTGACTTTTTGTAATTGAGAATAATTATCACTGACCATGGATCTCGGATTATGTAGCTGGTCTAGGTACACCAACGAAAACCTTTTGTTTTTGAACGGTATATCAAAAAAAAATAAAAAGTGTGTAACGTTGATTCATAATATACTTATGTATTGTGGGAGAAGAAAAAACTGAGTGACCTGAAAAGAAATCTGCGAATATAACGTTGCCAGATATCTGTGAAGACGAAATACTGCGATATCGCTTGTTGAAATACAAAACCTGAGTGTTACTCATATCTACGCTGTTCTCTTTCTCTCAACAATCATAAATCTGATCCTTCCATTTGATGATGTACATGCAGAATTCTGTGCGTTGAAATACACGCGGTTCTAGCTGTCTTAGGACAGATACAGCAGGGAACTCCTCTTTCTCAATAGTATGAACCATGCATTACTCTATTATACCCTGCGATTCATTCAAATTCAGCTGAATCCTTTTACAAATGAGGACCTTTCTGGCAGAAGCTTGTGTATTACACAGTTAAACTTGAACCAGAATTACAGAGCAGTGAGCAGATGGTTTTTACTCGGAATAATTTCGCGAACTGCTTTTTTCATGAACCAACTCATTTAATTTGCTCCTGCTCGGAGTCGACCAACGCTAGGGTGACGCGCTTACCTGGTAAAACAGGAGTGTTTTAGTTTGAGTAAACCTGACAACTTGATACGAAACTACGAGCGTCAACTTATAGGTACTGAGCGGACTATATTTTCGGACAAAGCGACACAATCGTCTTCTTACAGTAAGAGTACAACTTTCATTCTGGCTTGGAGCAAGAGGTAGCCAACTGGCTGAAGTACTGGCAGAATGCGATAACCAGGGCGAAAAAGCTAGAAGAGAGAAAGGAAGCAGGAGGTGCAACACAATTTTTAAATTGTTCATTCATTTATTCATTCATTTTTTTCTTTTCAGCCGCCAAAAAGAACCTTGAAAACAGTGATGAACAACATGAAGTGGTGTCAAGTCAATCGTCATTGGAGCAGCGTACTGGTAATATTAGGACGCTGTATTGCTGTATTTTTTTTTATTCTAATTTTAAAAGATTCATTTATACTTTCCAATTTCAATTCCGAACACTGATACACGCAATTTATAGTATATTAAAATACACCTGACATTTCTTTTTATTATTACCACTCTTCATTTAATATTTATTGCAGTTTTCTTATGTTTAAAATTATTAGAAGAAGAGAAAAATGAATGCGTCACTGTATAAGTATTAAAATTTATAATGCACAATGTTTATTTCTTCGTCGTTTTCAATTCTTAACATTTTTTATCATTGTTGTAATGGACATTTTAGTTATTTTATGGTTGACTAGTTTATGAAAAATGTTTACCTACATTTTTGAAACGATGTGTGTTCCTATGCTTATTTTTTATTTATTTTTTTTTATCAATTTGTTTTCCTATTAATATTTAATATAATTTTTGCATATTTAATTTCTATTCAATTATTTTTTCTTAAAAAGTACTGAAAAGAAGCGCTTTTGAAAATTATTTGTAAGGGCGTTTTTTTAAGAAACAATCGGAAGGAGCGTTTTTAAATTTATTAGAAAAGAGGCGTTTTACAAACGTCACATAAACGCTCTCATATAAAGAACGCTTGGTTACTTGGCGTTTTTTAATAAGTTGAAAATCGCGCGTTTTCTGGGAAGTTGAAAAACGCGCGTTTTCTGGTAAGTTGAAAAATCGCGCGGTTTCATCGGTCTCACATTATCTCCCGCGTTCCGCCCGGCGGTATTTTGCCCGTAGGGTGATCTACAGCCGATTTACCTGGTTCGGAATTTAGCTATCGATATTCGAGAATAAAAAAAGAAAACGTGGCAGGGACATACCGACGAGGGGGAAGCTCTCCCTTGTTGGAATTTTTCATTCAGCAGTTGGAAAAATGTACCATTTCAGTCAGGGACGAGTTGGGAAATTTTAGTAGATGGATCAAAATTTGGAAAAATCCAACGAGCCAAAAGTTATTACTTTTTTTTGCCAATACAAAAAATTTTTGATTGGTACTTGGGAATTTTGAGTTGAGTAAGTTGGACCTTTCACAATGTTTGCCCCTCCCCCCCGAAAGAACTCTTCGGTATGTCCTTGAAACGTGGTAACAATCATAAGCGAGTCCATGATGATGGATGTACTCCTTAAAGTCTCTCGACTCGTAGGTTACCTCTCTCCACTTTTTTTCACTCTTCCCCTAGTGTTTTCATCTCTGAGAAGGATTTACACTTTGTATCCTTCTTTATTTGCTCTTCATAGCTTATTCTTTGCCTTCCTTTCCAGTTCCCTCCCCCCCTCAACCATTTCTTCTAGCAGTAATTACAATATCCCTGGATGTCTTATGTTATAACATACCTGTTATTTTAACTCTTCTCTTTAAAATTCTATTCCAAACTTCTCTTTCCTTTCCTATTCGCCTCAATACTTCCTCATTCCTGATATTTCGTCTGTCTGATTTTCAACATTCTCCGATAAGCGATGACACCACATTTCCAACGGTTCAATCCTTTTTTCCCCTTGTGTTCCTATTGTTCAGACGTGACAACCATACAATGCTATGAAGAAATCTTAGTCTTACTTCCAACTTTTTATTTGTCTTAAATATGTCCCTTTTCTGGGGAAAAAAAAAATCTTAGCTTCTTCACTACTACTCTTCCTGTTTTACTTCTGCCATCTTGCGTTATCAGAAAACATAAGCATTTAAATTCCTTCACCTCCTTTATTTTTTCAAATTCTATTTCCATATTTATTGGATCTTGTTCCCATTTATTGACTATAAGTACTTTTGTTTTATCGTTCTTCATCTTTTCATTTTATAATTTTCATCCAACTTTGTTCTTTATGTCTTTCCATCACTTCAATGTCATCAGTAAACACCTTATTCTAACCATCTTCCCTTGTATTTTCACATTTGATTTCCTTTCATTCATTTCTTCCATTACTTCTTCTATAAATAAAAGCTTATCGGTACCGGTAACAAACAGCAACTTTGTCTCACTTCTTTTTGAATTTTTGCTTCTCCAATTTCATCCTCCATTTGTACTTGAGTCCTTACATCCTTATATAAGTTCCACATTACTCTTCTGTCTTCTTTTCAATATTTGAAACAATTTTTACCATTCTACTTTATCAAAAGCTTTTTCTAAATCTACGAATGCTACATAATATGTATTCAAACCTTTTTACAGTATTTTTTTCTTATAAAAGCCTTAAAGGTAAAATTACTTTCCTAGTTCCTCTACCTTTTCTGAATCCAAACTGATTTCCTACCCTTCATTCCATTTTCTTGTATGTTATCCTTACTAGAATCTTTGATTCATACGAAAGTAAACTGATCAGTTATCACATTGCTAGCTCTTGCTTTTTTTTAGAGATCATAACTAAACCTGCGTTTTTGGAAGTCTGTTGGCATTGCTCATTCTTCATAATATACATTCTGCAAATTAGTTCGTGCAGACTTTTAAAACTATTTCCTCTGCGTACTTCAATAACTCACTTCAAATTTCATCAACTCCTTCTGCTTTAAATACCTAGATAATATCGATAGTTCTCATTTTAATATCGATATTGGTTCGATATTTCTGAAGATCGATATTTTGATATGTTATCGATATTTTGGCATCACTATTGCTCTCTAGTGATGATGATAACTAAAAATTTTTGTTATTGATAATATCAATATTTCTAATTTTAATATCGATATTGGTTCAATATTTCTGAAAATCAGTATTTCGATATTTGCTCGATGTTTTATCATTGCCGTTGTTGTCTAGTGATGACGATATTAGAACATTTTTGATATCGATAATGTGGATATTGCTAATCTTAATATCGATGTTGGATTGATGTTTACAAATATCGATATGTTGCCATTACTGATCGAAATGAAATCTGACTGTAATTAAAAGAGCAAATTTGATCACAAATGATTAAAGACCACCAAAATGATTGAAAATACCAGAAATTGATTAATAAAGCCCACAAAATACATTCAAAATTATACAGGCAAATCGTTCAAATATTCCAATCAGCCCAAAACTAACAGACTGTAGTGACCTGTTTAAAGTAAACACTGCCCTGAACTGAACAGTAGCTCAAAATTAGCGAATAGTCAGCGGTGGTGGAGATTGGCTAATGTTTTTTTCGAGGGGAACAGTTTTCAAAGACGACATACTGAGGATCTGGTTCAACGGGTGCTTTCATTTCTTTCAAGTTATCAATTAATCTAAAGATCCTCTTTTCATCTATTTTTTTTTTTTTTTGAGCATAATTCCTTTTTGACGTTAATCATTGTTCTTTCTCTTGCTCCAAATAATTTTACTTTGTTAAGCTGACGGTTCTTGCTTTCATTTGCTTCTAAATTTCCTCACAATTCTGATTAATCCGTTTCTTTTCTTTCTTTTGTCTTCATACCTTCTCGTATTTAAATTTACATTTAATTATTAATAAACTGTGGTCACTATCTACATACATCTGCTCCCTGGGTACGTCTTAAAATCTAATATTTGATTTTCATATCTTCTTTTGGTCATAATATAATCTGCTTGATATTTTCTTTCATCTCCTGGACTTTTTCAAGTTTATTTTCCTCTCTCATAAATTTTGAAGAGAGTGTTTCCGATGACTAAATTTATATTCTTAACTTCGACCTCTAAACCATGCTCTCTGCGTAACCGTTACGGCGATCTCCTCCTCTCAAATTTACATTTTTGTATAAATCGTCTAATCTTCCTGTCTGTTCACTTTTTGCGCATATTCTAGGTCTCCATCCTCAACTCTGATAGTTCCTTACTAGGTAGCTTCCGCTCGAACATCTGAATGGGAGAGGAATTATTATTTACTTTGTGAGTTGCCATCATAATGGCGGTGGTTGAGGCGTATCTCTAGGAAAGAATACTGATGTAGTTTCCCGTTGCTTTCATCAGGGTTCATCTATCTAAGTTTTCCTTCTCGTATGTGTCTTTAGTTTTTTTTAAGCCCCTCACCACGGCTAAGGTAGCACACATAAAGAGGTAGCGAGTCCATTCTAGGTGCAATAAAATATCGTTATCGTTTTGGAACAGAAAAGCTACGTAGTAAGATACACATGTAGTACATTCGAGGTACATAATACTGCACATGTTCGAGTTAACCGTACAGCTGAATATAATTGCCCTACAATATCAAGCAAAACTAGAAGAGAAATTAATAAAAGAACGTAAAAAGCAGCAGATATTTCAAGAAAGAGGAATCTATAATCAACTGTATTACATTCGTTAATCACATATATCGCTTTGCTACGTTTTTTGCAACGTCTGTGAGACTATTGAAGGACTTCCACTGACGCTGTATCGAACATCTTTCTTGGGTACCACTGATACATTTTCACTGAATGGGCAGTCAACTTCGAACTTCCATCTAGAAGCAGCAAGACTGCAGAAATTCCGATGAAATATTCGCGCTCTTCCATCCCTAATGATGCGTTATCAGACTCACCAGCTCAGCACCATATTTTTTATATATATGTACAGTAAAAACTCAAATGGTTTTTAACCCTTTTTTCTGTACTGATAACGAAGTGAACGGTAATTGCATTTTAATGGAACCCATCAGAACTCGTCATTCCTTATTGAAGCAGATGTACGGCTACGAGTACGCTAATTTTTAAGGCTCATATTAAATCTAATATTGCTTATTATAATCGAACGACAGAGATAATGCGGAATTTTAATGTCCTCGACACAATTTTAAAATGGCCCTTGACATTATCGCACCACTTTTTCGAATTAGGTAAGACAGCTATGTTCGTACGAACCGTCTAAATAAGTGTTCTAAACGCTACTTTCCTCCGTCATTTACTTCCTTGGTTCGCCTTTTTTGTTTTTCCCCCATTTTCACGGTACAGTATTCGAAAAGCTTCATCTAAATTCGTATTATTTTAACAACGTTTTCATAACCGCTTTCGATGTTATTCAGGAACCGGCGGAAATAAGGATATTTAATTGCCAGCGATTTTGACGCCATGATGCAAAAGCTAAAACACCTTTTGAAATATTTCTACATGGGTAACAAGGTCACGGGTATTATGTGGTGCATTCAGGTGCATACATCCAGACGAATAATGGGGATCGGGAATCACAGATGATATTATGTCACTTTAAACAGTTTTATATACGTGAATGAGGAGGTTTCTTAAGTTCGTTTTCTCTAAAGACAATTTTCCTCTAAGTACATTTTCCCCAATGACTTTTTTTCCCGTAATTTTTTCTCACTAAGCCGACTTAGTATTAATTACCATGGAATGGGGACAACAGTAACGTGTAGAGTTGTATCATTGAAGGAGAGTCACAGTTGAATACGTATAGAAATGGCGGAAATACATAACAAATTATTTGTCGCTGGCTACATGTATCTTCGGTCTCGCATGTACCGTGGATGGATTTATTGGGTTTAGCGCCCTTTCGTATTGTCGTGAGTAAGCATCACCCTGGCCTTTACTCAGCGCTCCAAGAATTCCAAAAAAAAACAAAAAAACAGGCCAACACAGAGAGCACTGTAGCCCAGCTGAGCTTAGGGGGAAAAAATGAAATCGTATCCAAAACGGAGGTGGGTTGAGCTGCAGAACCGGGTCCACCGATAACTATGTCGTACAATGAATATAAAATCGATGATCGTATTCTCGAGTACTTACATACTATTGGACACAATATTTCCTCATAAATTAATTTAATTTCGGTAAATTTAAAGTTATTAAGGAAAATATCATCGGGGGACATGTATTTAGAGAAAATGAACTTAGGAAACTTTTCTTTAGAGGAAAAGGTCGTTTGGTAAAATGGTTTAGGAAAATTGTCCGTGGGCTGCAAATGTGAAGGGTCACAATAGTGGTGTAATGAGTACATAAGCAGGTAGTGTAAATGTGGAAGTTTACGGATTCCCAAGCCTGTAATTACGGAGGCGGATTCCCCTCTCCCTTGACTAATCTGAACGACCTTTCCGCGATTTTTTCAGTTGTTTTTTTATCTGAATAAAATACCGGGGGAAAAATAAAAAATTGGAAAAAAATAGTAGGTACCTCATCTTGTATTGTAATATTGTTTCTTGATCTTGAATCTGAGCTCCAACAGACAAAGTAAAATAATAGAGTTAGAGATTAATTTTTACGGACACACACGTACATATATTTGAGTCAGTGGCACACTTTTAGAAAATGACAGATTTCAGAGTACAACGCTTCAGTAAAAATTTAAGTATCTAAACACTCCGAACAAAAGTTCCTTTCAAACAAATTCCACTACATTTCTTCGTTCTTGTTAGAAAAAATTTATAAATCGGGTGTTCTCGGCAAGCTTCAAGGAAGCCCCCTGTTTTAAAGAATCCTAGCCACTGGCCTGCCAGTTCTAGTAAATTAAATAAAATTAGCGATCGCATTCTAACCCCATGGGTACTGATTTAATAAATGAGGTAGAGGACAGTACTTTTATTTTCAATAATCCATAACAGTTTTCTCAAGAAAACCTAGGGACACTAAAATAGCCGATAGAAAATGATAAGACAGAAGTCGAGGATTGCTGAGACCTATTAAAACTGAGCTGAAACTTGTCAGAATTTGTTGGAACTCAATAAAGTCGACGGCACCCATGAATAAAAATCTTGAAGAGAGGAGGTGTTGTCCCTGACGAACAAAAAAGTGAAGGGAATATTGTTTTCTTCTTCACAATAAAATATGTAGCCCGCTGTGAGAAAACCAGGCTTATCATCATTGATGATAACCTGGTTTTCTCACAGCGGGCCACATATTTACTAAAACGAAAACTTTTAGTTTTTTTTTCTTTTTTTTTTTCTTTTCTTCTAAACCTTGAGCATTTCTTAACCCAACAACCAACAAACTTTGTACTCAAGAAAACAAAAGGGATATTATCAAATGGAAAATTTATTTTACCCCCCCCCCCCCTCCTCCCCCGCGAAGTAAGCGAATGCTTCGACGGTTGGAAATTGTTTTCAAAGCTCTATTTCTCTATCAAAGCTCATCAAAACCAGTTAAGATCAGGTTTGACGTGAAAGTGGGGTATCAACATTATGTATAACTCAAATAATTTTTCCTGTCGGTATTTGTAACCACATGGTTACCATTATGCTAGAAATCTTCATAAGGAAATGTGTATGAGTATAAGAGTCAATCTTTATGAGGGACAGACGGGGCCATGCTCCAACGACGCTAAGCTGGAAATCTATACTACTGAAAAAGTGAGGTAAAAAATTAAATAAAATTAAATATAATAAAAGGGAAAAAAAAGAAGCAAATTGAAAAGAAACAAAACAAAAAAAAAGACTAGATGAGACAAGAGACGACAGAAAAAGAAACAAAATAAAATAAAATCAGTTGAAACAAAATGAAAGGAGACTCCGGCCACTAATGCGATATTCGAAAGAGTAGTTTCCGGAGCCAGGGGTGTGGTATCTTGGGGGCCACTTTGGCATGTGTGCATCGCCATACGTCTCACTACACCATTTGTTAAAATCATTTACTGTTGAAAAAAATTTTTTTCAATTTTAATTTTTTTTCCCTCAAAATACTCCTCATTTTCACAGCTTTTAAAATTTCAAAGGAATTTGGTCATCAGATTTAGGCTTTATCCTCCGAATAGAAGCATTTAGTTCCGTGCAAACCCTTCAATTCATTTAACCATGATGTATAAAATCGTCATCATTTCAGCTCATTATGACTTATCCTTACTAGAGAAAATCCTGAGGGTCTGGTTGACCGAGTGGTTAGCGTCCTGGTCTCGGAATCCGGCGGTTCCGGGTTCGAGCCCACGTAACAACTCGATACATTTCGACCTAGGCCGGGTTTTTTGGTAAAAAGAGAAGAGGGCTAAGACTGCTCTAACAGCCTCCCCAACGTCTCTAAGTTAATGCTCAAAAGGACGGATTCCAGGTCTCAGGTTGAGAGTAAAATGTAAACACAGTACTTAAGTAAATTCTATCAAAATCTTAACACACTACTCTCTAACGAGGGGATGACGGTTTGTACCTTCTATAACCATATTCCGGAATTTCAAACAATTATTGAAATTAGCTCATAATAGTTCTAATTTCAAAGCAGACACAAAACAAGCCACCCTTGGCATTTAGCTGATTAAAAATTATGATCAGCTGCTCACGAATTACACCGATGCTGCGGATAAAAGAATTTTCAATTAATTCAATAAATTCAGTACATAGTCTGAAGTCATACTTTATCTACGTATATTTTAAAACTTTTAAATTAACGTACAACCGCACGGGAGGGGTTCGACACCATATTACACATTCCCGATTTCGATAGAAGCCCTGTGGATCATAGAGATCTCGCAGGGGGACGTTCAAACTTCCCAATCGAGGCAAGGGAAAAATACGCAGATACATGAGCCACAGACGAGCACAAATGTTAATTTTAAAATTTGATCTTCTAGGTACAATAAGCATTCTGATTAGTCGGATAGTATGTGCTGATCATGTAGGTGATCTTGAAATTTTCATAATAACCTTTTTTATTTTAATTCCAGTTTTTTTAACTTCTGATTTTCAGGGTGGAAAAAGTGTACATCGAGAGTTTAATATCAGGTTCGGAATCCGCGCAGAAATTCGATTCTAAACCACTTTATTTATTTGTTTGTTTATTTATTTATAGCTTACTAAATACTGAATAATAGCTGTGTATTCCCTCAATGACTCATTTCTTGGCATAGTCCTCCACTCACCTTTTCCACTTTTTCCTGTCCTTAGCCTCCCTTTCCCAGGTCAGTCCCCACTCTTGTACTACCTCATTCCTCCATCTGATGCTTAGTCTACCTCTATTGCTTTTACCCTCCTGGGTGTTTATTCCATAATTTCCCTCATCTATCTCCCTCTTGTCTCGCTAGGGGTCCCGCATATTTCCCTTTTAATTTTTTCATGGTATGTCCTATATCTCTTACCCCCAAATCTTTCCTAGCATTCATATTCCTATTTTTTTCTTCTTTTTGACTGCCAATATGCTCCTCTGTATGGCCCTCTGAGTAGTCCGAAGCTTCTCCAGACCGGCCTTAGTAGTTGCCCATGTTTGACATCCATACGTCAGTGTTGGGAGGGTGCCGCTTTCCCATACTTCAAATTTTAAGTCTCTCGAAATTTTCCCTTCAAACCTATTTTTGTTCATCGAGTAGTTTTTCCACCCCTTGTTTATTCGTTTGGAAATTTCGTTCTTGTATTCGTTCTTGAAAATAATGGTTCGTCCCAGATATTCTATCTCTTTTACTTCTTGTATGTATTATGACCCCGTCAATCTTAATATCTTCACTCTTTCTATTTGATAAGATTTTTTCTTCTTTTTTTTTTCTGGATTTAGGGATAACTTTACCTCCCTGCTCTCCCTTGCGAATTCGTTTACCCTCTCTTGCACTTCTTTTGAGCTTAGGACAATAATGTCTGTTCCATCTGCAAATTTCAGGTTGGTTAATCTTACCTCATCGATTTTTACCCCTATCTGTTCTTAGCTGAATCCTCTGAAGATTTGTTCAATTACACAGTTGCATGGATTGGGCGATAGCGGATCTCCCTGGCGTACTCCCCCAATTTGATGTAAGCTTTTGCTTCTTTGTGTATTTTTTGTAAGTTTTTTTTTTTTCTTCTTCTTGTATTTCCTGCTTAGCCGAGGCTTTCTATAGACAGTTGTGGTGCACCGAGTCGAATGCCGTGCTAAAGCCCATGAATATTAGGTGGACTTCTAAACTGTAATCGTTGGCTTTCTCTATCAGCTGGTTAATTGAAAATATTTGGTCGATGCTAGATAAGCCTCAATGGAACTCCGCTTGTTCTCGGCTTTGGTTTTCGTTCAGTTGTTGATATTATATTCGATTTTTGTCTATAGGGGAGAATATTTTGCTTAGATTTTGTATTAGGCTGATATTGGTCTGTAGTTTAAAATGTTGTGTCTTTCCCTCTTCTTATGTAGTATCTCCGCCAGTTTCCGTGGCTAAGGTATTTCCTCTGTCTTTATTATTTCATTAAATGGCTTAGTGGGGAACTTAGTGTATCTGCCAAACACTAATTTTGTCGAGTCCCGGGACTACTTTCTTTTTTTATATTTTTGGCCTTGAATAGGCCATTCTCAAGGTGAAAACAATGTTAAATAATAATTTAAAGGTCAGATTCAGAATCAGCGCAACGAATAGGTTCAGAAACATATTATCTGATTGCTGTGACATCAGGAATAGGTTTAGAAACACTATCTGATTGCTGTGACATCAGTTGAACCTTACTGTGTTTGAAGGCCATTTGCCCCAAGAAAAATCTTGTACCCAAATTGAAGACCGCATTCAGAATTAACACAACAAACTACTCCAGGAACCCGTATTTTTTATTTTTTATCGACTTGGAAATAATTTAAAAATGCCCCTAAGAAACACCGCGAATGGTACTTTCAGCTTGTTCAGGGGCCGTTTACAGACACCCTGAAGGTCTTGGAAAAAAACTGGTCAAGATATTTGGACTTCGCCTGAAAAATAAGTCCGGAAACACTGGTTTGGTTCTTGGCGAATTTTGGTGTAGCCCATTCATTTTTGCTTATATTTGGCGGAAAGGTCTCAATTTTGTGACTCACGCAATTCTCATATTGACGAAAATGAAATAAATTTTGGAATCTTGGACCTCTAATTAGTAAGAATCAATCTTACGTATATATCTCCCCTTGTTATGTGATTTGCCATACGTGCATACGTGCGTTTTAGTTGAAGCTGACCGGAGAATAACAACTTGATACATAGAGAGCCAATGGAGTACTCAAAAATATTTGAGGGTTGGATCAACCCATGAAAAAAAAAACAAAAAAAACAACAACAACAAAAACGCAGTTAGAATATTTTTGAATAAAGGGAGCGAATATTTTTCGAAATTGAGCAAAACATATATTTAAAAATGTCATTTTTTGACCTTAGTAGGATGAAACCATTCTTACATATTTCTCTTCGGTATATCCTGTTGAAATTTTTGTGGAAATTTCACCCTTCGTTGACGGCCCATGTAGAGAAAGTATTTTCATTCTCAATCTTGTAAATAAGAAAATAACAGCAACTCGAATCATTCATAACTCATAAGTACTTCTCTTATATATGTGTGAGAATCTTGAGGACATAAAAATGATCCAAATACTTGAGCAGGGTGAGTAAGTGGAGTGGGACTATTCAGTTGTCACCCCTGCTAGGATTGCTTCGTAGATTCGCCACTGATTCAAATTCTCTGATTCTGATTTCTTTCTTCGGGGGATTTGGATTCTTAAATACCATCTATCATGAGCGTGATTATTCGAGGGAAGATGACTAGAGGTCTCCTTACAACTCACCTTGATAATAATCTAACAAATTAATCTAGAAAACTTAGTTTTCGAACCATATCCGCTTCCATTTTCTCTGGGGTTCCTATTTTAACTTGGAATGACTGTTATCTCAACATCTCAACATCGTATATCTTCGATACCTAACACCAAAATAGCTCGCCGACAATTACTTCAAGAAGAGACGACCCAACTAGCCGCATCCGTTCTGTATAGCTAATGCAAAAACGATCAAAACTTTCCAAGTTCTTAAACTCAGTAAGTTAGAAGCGTTTCATGGGCTTACAACTTTCGCGTCACTATACTCGTATACCTTCTTAAGGATAAGTTTTCGTCACGCCGGTTCGATGTAGACACTTTTTTCCCTCTTGTTCCCAAAGTTAGAACCGAAGCAACCCAAAAAACAAGAATAGAATCTATGTTCAAATAAAAAGCCTAGTTTTACTTTTAACAAACGCTCAGCTTTTAAATTCGCGCTTCTACATCGACGCGAATTTTCGTACACCTAAGTTGAAAAATGATTTATAGAAAAACATCGAGGGCATTAAAAAAAAAGTTAATCGCGCTCCGATTGAAAAACGCGTTGCACGTGTGGGAGCTTTGGGCCTATTTACGTGCCGCGGTAAGGTGGAACGTCACTTTAACATGTATAACACACCACCCTTTTGGAAAAACCGCCGCCCTTCGATATTTCTGGTATTCATAAATTAAAAATGACTCGGGTGTTCGCTGTACGAATTCGTGTTTTCCACTGCGAATAAAATGTAGGAGGATGTGCGAAATTCTTCCTTGTTTTGGACCGCGCAAATATAGGCGACAGGAAACGGTGCGGTGACACCTCGATGTGGTTAACGATGATTATTCGACCATGCCGACTACTGGTATTTCGCCTGTAGTCTATGTAACCCACAATTTCTCGGATGTGTCGTTATATTACGATCATATATGAAGCAATTCAGTGGTTTGAAAACTGAGGCCAGCGATGGTCTTAAAATCATGTAGGGTAAGTGGTTCTTAGATGACACAGGTTTCAAGATGACGCGGGCTTAATATCTCAGCCGCTGAATATCGTGCGGTGACTCTCTTCTCGAATAACGTATAAATCATCTTTCTGCGTAGCACGATGCCAGCGTCAGCAAACGTCTTTTGTCTCCTACATTCTCGTACTTCTGATAATCTTTTCAAACCCATGTTCTTCTTCTTCTTCTTCTTCTTCTTCTTTTTTTTTTTTTTTTACTCTCACGATTCACCTTTTTCTACCTCGATCGGTCACGTAGGATATCAGCTTAGTTTAGTTTCAGTTCATGTTTTATAGCTCAGGATATTCGTTTAGTACAGTTACAGCTTACGTTTCGCACTCTGAAGATATGTTTTTTCTATTAATCAGTACACGCGCTTTCTACACACTCTCGTTTTTTAACTTCGTATGCCACTTCTCTCGCTCAGTCAGTGACGCAAGAAACCACTATATTTCGATAATTGGTTGTTTAACGTGTTCACAAATGTTTGTCTTTCACATTTCTGTGCTGATAAACTCTACCTTTCCCCCTCCCCTCGCTGGTAAGGGGAAGAATTTTTTAACCCCGCAAAAAACAAAACTTTAGCACTTCCGAATTCAATTCGCAGTCGTATTGTTTTGAAACTTGGATGGGATGTACGTAAGGCAACGTAGTCCCATTTTTAAAGAGGTGAGGTGCTGCTATAGATCAGTTTTAAAGAAAATATTGCGGAATCAAATTGACTTTGATGCCCCCCCCCCAAAAAAAAGATATTTTCTTATAGCATTGTTCTTTTAGCGGATTTTGTTGATTACTAAAGTAAATAATTTTGATATAGGTGACCTAGAATCATGAAATGTGCCTCTCGTGCGAAAACAGGTTTTCGAGATAAACGAGTGTAAAGATGGGTAGTGGTGCGCACAGATGTACATAGCGTGTACATCTGTGGTGGTGGGTTTACGCGTTGCTATGACAACCGCGTTTCGAATCCTAGTTCTCTATCATTCCCGTAGGTCCGTTTCACACGACGTTATGTAAAGGATATTTTTAAACTTTGACGCAGTTTTTAAATATATAGAAAAACTAATGAAGATAACAAGCTGCGATTCGTTTTATTCGAAAGAACGTGATTACACACATTTCTTGATTCCAGGTCACATATTTATTCGTTATGTTTTTCTGCATAGAATGACTTTTTTACTTATTATTTCTATTTTTAACACGGAGTAGGTGTAACATGAGCATACATTTATTTGTATAGCATGTACGTGAGCCACCACCTACTCCACCCACAGTAGGGTATGTGTCTCCGTCACCTTTGTCCAGGCTTTATGGTTTGCCGCAGTGCGCCCCCAACCCCAACAGGGTTTAAGATATTTTAGTATCTCATCTATCAATCTCATAGCTGGGTGGCCCTTGTTCTTTTTGTGGTCTTGCGGGTCCCAGAGTGTTCATTTGATATTCCATCTATCCGGGTTACCCCTGAACATATGGCCAGCGTATTTGAATTTAAGTGTTTTAACTTCGTAGCTAACGCTTTCAGACCCGGCCAGTTTTTGGATATTTTTGATTTTCATTTTATCTTTTAGCCGAAAGCCCAGAATGCTTCTCAGCACGGAATTCTGTGTTTTTATCAACTGTTGCACTTGGCTTTTGGTAAGGGACCATGTTTGGGCGCCATACGTCAGTACAGGGAGCACCCGTTTCTCTAAGATTTTTATTTTCAATTTCAGTTTCATTTTGCTTTTCAATATGGATTTGTTGTGTCAGAATGCCTTCTAACCTTTAGCAAGCAGGAAAATGTAGAAAAACACTTATTTGTTATGCATAACTCTAAATGATTAAAATGACTGTATACTTATATTTCAGTTATTGCAATTTTTTGCTTTATTATTTTTGCCCAATAATGCCGAAAATAGATTTTTCATTGCCAAATTTCATCATGAATAATGCCAAAAAAATCCGCATTTTAGACGTAACAAAACAAAATGACCATTGAATTTTCAAAATTATGCCTTGTGACGAGACCTTAATTTGTTACTGTTTCGTTAATGACAAAGAAAAAATGAATTCAATGGCATAAATTAAATGACAAAAAAAAATTAAATTATGACATTTCATTAACTTTTGAATGGTGAACTATGCCAAATTACGTAGTAATTGATGATAGCCTGTGCTAAGCCACATTTCCATTGCTAAATGTCATGACAAAAAGGACAACAAAATGACAAAATTATTTTGTCAAGACGAAACAAAACATATGAAAAAACAAACTGACGGAACTCCGAAGGTAAGTATAAGAAAACTCATGAAGTAAAAAAAAAAAACGAATTATACTTATCTGACAAAATGACAAAAAATCGTTTTTTCTAACACCACTGGAAATATATGAAATAGAAATATGAAAAGAAAAATAAATAAATAAAAAGTAGATGAATAAAAAGAAAAATGTTGGATAATAAAATGAATACGCTTCTTGGATCATTTTTCTGGCCATAGTCTCCGATCACTTCCGGCGTCTCCATCTCCATTCTCTATTTTTCAGCTCTGGAGATTCCTTCTCAATTTTTGATTTCTTGTTTGTTCCTACTTCTAAACCCTGTTATATCTGATTTTGTTTGTTTTGGAAAGCTATTGAAATACTTGCCTCCTCAATATGTGAAAGGCTGCTGTCTTATTTTCGTTTTTCTTCTTGGCCTGGCTGTGATTTTAACAGTGGTAGGGAGTGAAATGAAGTTTTTTATTTTCATATAATATATTATTGCATTATTTAAATAAGGTTTCACCGAATTTAAGAGTCTAGTTTTTTGTCTACTCTTATGGCGGATGTTCACAGTTCTTTAATAGATGATTTTTATGATTTTGTTTCGGACTATTTGAAGTCGATTTAGAGTCGTAGAAAAAAGGCTGCCCTAGCTTATGTCATAATTTAGGAGAAAGTGTATTAATGTACACCTAGTACCTAATCCTTCAATCTTATTTTCATATAGTCTACGTTCCTTTTTCGAAGCCTAATTTCCATAATTTGACTATTACACTGTTTATGTGGCATTTCCAGTTTAAATTTTTATCTGTTATGATTCCTAAATATTTGATTTTGTCCACTGACTCGATTTTAGGGCAGCCACGATTTTCGGTTTCTCTTCCATTTTTTACCGACTTTTCGAAGAAAAGGGAGGTATTACACTCGTCACAGTTGTGAAGTTGGGGGCGGGGGCAATGTTTTTTTTGCGTTTCAGAGTGTTTAGAACACGACTGTAATAGTGGCTGAATTTCAGGTTTCCTTATATATATATATAGGTTTATATATGTACACCCTAATTTTGTGGGAAGAAAATCTCAGAAACTATTGAATCAATTGATTCCAAATTTTGGTATATTATGGAGAAGTACTCGAAGTTGTTAAAATAAGCTTTTGAAGGCAATCGGTCGAGCCGTTCGTGAGTTTTCCTTGAGGACAAAATTTGTGGCACAAAAATCTCAGGAACTATCTAATCATTTGATTCCAAATTTTGGTACGTTATAGAGAAGTACTCGAAGTTGTATTGGTGAAAGTTTGATGACAATCGGTTGAGTCGTTCACGAGTTTCCTCAATTTAAGTTCAGCATAAGAAGCGCAAGGCGACTTATGTACTCAATGTTGTTTGGGATTTAATTTATACGAAATCAAATTTTGATAGCCGCGTAGTTTTGTTGTATTATACAAATGTTTCGGTCTTACACGTTTCCGCCTTGAATGTATCGATTTCAAATTTATACGAACTCTAATTTTGATAGCCGGGTAGTTGTATATTTTTATAATACTATTCCCTGTCGAGAATTGCGTTTTTTAAAACGTGAATGGCCTTAAACATTTCAGCCGAATACCACTAGTCCTTGTCGACATTTGCGTTTTCTAAAACGTTTACCACTTAAAACGTGTCGACAGTGTCTCGATTTCGCGAGGAACGAGCGAAGCGAGTTCCGAGTGCTTTTCGGCCGAAGGCCGAAAAGTCGGTACTGCTTTCGCTTCGCGAAAGCAGTTTTGGTTATGTGTTCGACTATAGAGGGTTAGTCGGTTTTCCTTCCGCCATAGGAAAACTAGTTTTTCGCGAAACCAGGTGCATGCTGTTTTGCCAGGCGAGCGGTCTCTTCGATAAGAATTTCATGGGAAATATTCCGTGAAAACTCCGATGGCTTTTGAAGAATTTCATCAAGAATCTTCAGAAAAAATTTTCTAAATCTCCGAAGAATTTCATCGGAAATCTGCCCAGTATTTTCCAAAGAATTTCCTCGAAAATCTTCGGGAAAATCTTACGATAATTTTTAAAGAATTGCATCGAAAATTTTTAGAAAACAACTCCGATAATTTCCGAAAAATCTCATCGAAAAATTTTAGAAAAAATTTCCCATGTTTTCCTAGAAAGTTCATTAGAATTCTTCGAGAAAATTTCCTGATAATTTTTGAAGAATGTCATAGGAAATATTCGGAGAAAAACTCCGATGGTTTCTGATGGATTTCATCAAAAATCTTCTGGAAAAATGTTCGATAATCTCAGAAGAATTGCATCTTAAACATTTGGAGAAAATCTAGGATAATTTTTATTTCGGAGAAAATTTCCAATAATTTCCGAAATCTCTAGAAATAATCTCCACTGTTTTCCAAAAAATTTCATAAAAATTCTTCGAGAAAATTTCCTGATAATTTTTGAAGAATTTTATCGGAAGCACTCGGGGAATAACACCAAGAGTTCTGAAGAATTGTACCGAAAATCTTTAGAAAAAACCTTAGATTATTTCTGGGGAACTTCATGAAAAATATTCGCGACGATTCCTCCGATTCTCAAAGATTATTTCCGACGAACTTTATCGAAAATATTACGAGTTAATTTCTGATCATTTTCAATGAATTTTATCCGGCGAATCTTGTCAGAAATTTTAGAAAAAATCTTCCATGATTCCGAAAAGTTTCATCAAGAATCATCGAGAAGTATCTCTGATGATTTTGGAAGGATATCCTTGGAAAAGATTTTGATGCTTTTCAGAGATTTTCGTCAAACTTTTTCGGGGAAAATCTCCAATCTAAGGAATGAATCAGAAATCTTGGAAAAAAAATGTGATGATTTCCGGAGAATTTCATCGGAAATATTCAGAAAGAATTCCCGTGTTTTTCAAAGAATTTCCTCGAAAATCTTCGGGAAAATTTTACGATAATTTTTAAAGAATTGCATCGGAAATTTTCGGAAAACAACTCCGATAGTTTCCGAAGAATCTCATCGAAAATTCTTAGAAAAAATTTCCAATGTTTTCCAAGAAAGTTCTTTCTAAAGAAAACCTTCAAAAATCATTGATGGTACTCCTCAATGATTTTCGATAAAATCCTTTGGAATAATTGAGAATTTCCCACAAATTTCTCCTAAAATTATCGGATAATATTTTTCAATGATGTCCGGTAGAATTCATTGAATAAGATCGGAAATTTACCCTTAATATTTTCGATAAAGTTCGTCGGAAATAATCTTTGAAAATCAACGGAATCGTCCCGAATACTTTTCATTAAATTCCTTGGGAATAATCGAAGGTTTTTTCTGAAGATTTTCGTTACAGTTCTTTAAAACTCCTGGTGTTATTCCCCGAGTGCTTTCGATAGAATTCTCCAAAAATTATCAGAAAATTTTCTCGAAGAATTTTTATGAAATTTTTTGGAAAACAATTGAGATTATTTCTAGAGATTTCGGAAATTATTGGAATTTCTCCCCCCCCCAAAAAAAAAAAAAAATTTACAATGAAATTGCTTATAAAATCATCTGAAATTTAAAAATCATATCTGAGATTTAAGAATCATCCGAGATTTTTTCTGAAAATTTACGATGAAACTCTTCGGAGATTATCGAACATTTCTCAAAAAGATTTTCGGTGAAATTCTTCAGAAACCATCGGAGTTTTTCTTCGAATATTTCCTGTGAAATTCTTCAAAAATTGTTAGGAAGTCTTCTCGAAGAATGCTGTTGAACTTTCTTGGAAGACATTGGAAATTTTTTCTAAAAACTTTCGATGAGATTCTTCGGAAATTTTTGGGGTGGTTTTCCGAAAATTTCCGATGCAATTCCTTAAAAATTATCAGAAAGTTTTCCCGAAGATTTTCGAGGAAATTCTTTGGAAAACGCTAGACTTTCTTCTGAATATTTCCGATGAAATTCTCCGGAAATCATCACATTTTTTCTCCAAGACTTCTGACTAATTCCTTAGAAATCACTGGAGATTTTCCTCGACCATTTCTGACGAAATTCTCTGAAAAGTATCAAATTTTTTTCTGAGGATGTCCTTTCAAAATCATCAGAGATACACTTCTTGAAGATTCTTGATAAAATTGTTTGGAATCATTGGAGATTTTTTCTAGAATTTCTCACAAAATAAAATTCGCCTGAAATCATTGGAGATGTTTCTCAATGATGTTCAATGAAATTCTTCGAAAATTATCGCAAATTTTTCCTAAATATGAGATTTTTCTCAAAGATTTCCGATGAAATTCTTCCGAGATTTTAGGACATTTTTCCTGTAGATTCTTGATAAAATTCTTCAAAAGCCCTCGGAGTTTACCCCGAATATTTCCCGTGAAATTCTTGTCGAAGAGACCGGTCGCCTGGCGAAACAACGTGCACCAGGTTTCGCAAAAAAACTAGTTTTCCTACGGTGAAAAGAAAACCGACTAACCCTGTATAAGTCTTAAGCTTTTTTGTGGATTGAAGGTCGAATTTGATCATGGCAGTATTCAGATAAATGACCATTTTTTAATTTTTCTAAATCCAGATTCAGACGTATCATAAACTTTGTCCTAACTATATTTTTCAGCTATTATGGCCTTACCAGCTACAAAGAAAACAATAGACGTGTCTTTATTTAATTGTTTCTATACAAGTCGCTTACATGAATTAAGAAAATGAGCAGTGTTAATTTATGAAAAGATAGAATTTTCCCCTTCGTCGTCTTACAGTGGATTTGAAGACAACTTAAAATGCGCAAAATGACAAGACGTGAAAAAGTAAATCGAAGATTTCTTTTAGTCATTGATTTTGATACTAGTAATTCCATCGAATTTTTGCTGCGAGCCTAACTTGGACCTCTGTAATTCAAATGCGACTTCACAATTTTCTCAGTCCGAAGTACACATATTCTTCCTACATCATCTTTCTATGTAATCCGCTTCCTGCATAATCCTCTGTTGTTTTAATATGAAATCAATATTAGTAGGTATCTGCAGATCGGTAGCAGGCAGTTTTCACAAGTCCCTGGATGAAAATTAATGCGCGATAACTTTTATCATTTCGCGAATCGCTAACTCTTTCGACCCCTTCAGCTGACAGAAACAGTCCTTAATGACTATAATGAGCTAAATCTTCGAAAATGTTTATGAAAACAGTTCGCGTCCTCTTAAAGAACTTTATGGGTTGTAACCCTGCTACAGTTTAAACAGACAATATCACCGCCGTTCAGCGATCATTGGAAATTACCTCGGGAGAGACAAAAATCGAATTCTCCTTCTAAGCTTTCGCCAAGTTTCAATGTAATTTTGTAAAGATTTTTTTGAAAAAATCAACTCGGTTTAGCGTTGTATTCGAACGGCGAATTGTTCAAAGTCTCATCGGTGGCGTTTAATTAAATCGTTCGAAGGTTTACAAAGCCTAACGAAATTTAACGTTTGTCGAAAATATTTATGATACTTGTTCCTCGCAAACTTTGCGAATTATTTTGGACAAAAACTCCCTCCTTGTGCGACAAGGCTCGATGTTTCGTCCGTTTTGGTCTCTGTCAGAAGCGAAAGTGTAAAATTATTTCGAGCGAAAATGAGTCCCATTGAAAATTGTCTCTCTTCGAGATAAAACTTTTCATCTGGATTTTTAAAAGTGTATCATTTCTTCGGTATCTTTTTCTTACAAGCGACTGACGCGTCTATATACGTTTTCGGGGTGCGTGAAACAAAATATTATTGGAATCACTAGGGAGACGGATGTTTGATAAAATGTTGAAGTAATAAAGAAGGAGTTATTTTTCGAACTTTAATACGCGCAGACGAATGAACACGAAGTCTGAAGTCAGCCTATTGGTGTAGAAGTGTAAAAGTTGATACGATGAAAGAGTTTTGTAACAATAAATGCCTTCCTACTTTACCTTGTGCGAATTTTTCAGCAAGAAATTCTTGTGTGTCTGTGCTCACATTTCTATAAGTCACAGAGGCATTTGGAGCTAAAACTACGCGACGAAATATACGTATTTTTCATTCAGCATTTTTGAGCGCAGAGGCTAAAAAATTATACGAGTGAAAGGACTTCCAACACTGTTTTCATAGTTGTCAGCCCCTTGAAAGCACCCGCACTCCGGGTCGGCTGTTTGAGCTCATGGTTATGGTCACACACCAGAAGTTATTGTAAAAAATAGCATTTTCGGCCTTTATCCGGCCGTTTTTTTTGTTTATTTTTCTTTTATTTAAGTCTCGTTTGTTCTATTTCTAGTTCGTTTTGTTTTTGTTTTTTTTCTATTTCATCTATTTTTTTTCTTTGCTATCATTCCCTCTGTCGTAATTGGCCAACCGGCTGTGACAGAGGGAATTAAAATATACTCTATTATTATTATTATTATTATTAAATATGCGGTGTAGTTACATTGGATGATGAGCCGAACCAGATCCCGATAAAAATCACTAGGGTTTGATATCCGTGGCGCATCCTGAAAGCGTTGACCACGCTCCAATCCGCATTAACATTTCTCACCAAGCAAAGCAGCGTTATGACTGATTTACGGCGTTTTGAGTATGCAATTTTATTAACATTCCGAGGTAATTCGGATATTTGTGAATTATTCACGGCGTTGCAATTATGCAATTATATTAACACTCGAATCATGCCGTTGCTGCATTCGAATTTGAAGTACACCATATTATTTTTTATGATGTGACGTCTTAATTCGAAGTCACGAACATCAAGGTGGATAGAAATACTTTTTGTTCGTTTGCACCCCGTACCGAAGAATTAGTAGTATGCAAGCTTCAAGGATGCTTATTTGAGATGATATTTTTCATTTGTTCTTAAACATGTCTTAGCTTTTCCTCATTTCGACCTGGTGTGAGTTGGCCTAGATACTTATAGTTGTACACTCTCTTAGTTTCCTCATTACACTACTGAACAAAATGAAATTTTTTGTTTGCACAACACATTTAAGGAGGTGATTATTGAGTACTTTTCAATGCTGAATACAGGGCCATCGGCCGTTTTTCTCTATCACGTTTAGTTTTTCTGATCAAAAACTATAAAAAATTCAATTAAATGTGTTCAAAAAGAGGTTTAGGAACTGAATGTGGTCATACTGATTCGTGTTGTTGTGTGTTGAGGTTAGTAATAAAAATGTGAATATGCTGATTTCAAAAATGCTAAGCATTTTAAGAATATTCTCAGCATATGCTCGTTGAGTAAATGCTTAGCAAAGCACTGAAATAATGAGCAGTTTTGCGAGCATTTTTTCACTTTTTTACCGGTTTGGAATTTTTTGGCTTTCAAGATAAGGTTTTAAATTTCTTGACAGTAATGTGCCCACAGTTCGAATCACATGTTCTCAAAAAGCGAATTTTGTTAGTTGGTTCCCTTTTGCTGAATAGCGTCCAATTCTGAAAATGTCGAGCATATGCTCATCCAATAGAAAATGCTCCGCTATTTTGAGCATGTTCTCATGCTGAGCATATGCTCAAGCATTTTGAGCATATGCTCGCGAAAAGAAAATGATCGAGCATTTTCCATCACTAGTTGAGGTTATGTGTAGTGGTGTGTATTCCGTCTGTTTATTTTCTCTTATAGTGGTCTGATAACACTGATAATATTCAGTCAGTGGTACCGCTTATTCCACTGCAATAACAAAATAGAAACGAATTTCAGTCGTTCAGAACTCCGAATTGTGACGTGATAGAGAAAAATGGGTCGCAGTATCGTGTTCAGCATTAAAAAGCACTTCAGAATCATCTCTCGAAATGCGTAGTGCAAAATAGTTGTTCAGTAGTATTATTAATGGTAAGTACTTTTGTTCCAGGAGCATTGGTTAAATATTTTTAATGTTTGTGTAATAATTAATCTGTAGATCTCGCTCAACGCCAAGACTATGTCGTTCGCAAATTTCAAGTGATTTAAGATCTTACATCTATATTTATGGCGCATTGCTCCCATGTTAGTTCTTTAAATACTTCCTGCAGTGTAGCATTAAACAAGTTGGGGGAAAGGGGGTCAACCTGCTTTACCTATCATTAAATTGGGAGGGCTGGTCCCTCCCCGTCTAGTTTTGTGTACGCTTGCGAGGTGTTATAAATAATGTTTTCCAAAATGCTTATAATTTCGTTGTTAACGCCTTGCTTCCTTAGAGCCCACCATGAATAAAAGTGGTGAATTGCGTCGAATGCTTTCTAAGACAATTTACAAAGATAAAGTGTAGCTGTATCTGGAACTCATTCTTATCTTCAATTATCTAATTCAAAGTTTGGATACGATGCACTATAGCAGTAGTTCTCAACGGGGGCTATAACGCACCATGGGGGCGATGTAGAGGTACCGAGGTGCGGCATGCTCATTTTAGGTGGTAGGAGAGAGATGAGTATGTTTCAGGCGGTCAAGGGAGGCGGTGAGGAGGTGGTTTTGATACAAGTGTAACTTTGATGATCTCTACACTCTCGTCTCAAAATTCAATGGAATAAATTTGCAACATTAAGGCGATGAGGTCAATTTGATTACAAAAAAGAAACACTTTGTGGAAGCAGAATTTTGGCCGCAACGATTTCAGCCAGTTTTCAATGTCGTCGGCGGATATTCATAAACCTGAGTTCAGTAAAATACCCTTTGGTGACACACAAGTTTACTGTCCACACTTACAGTTTCTGCACAAGGACATTTCTGAATGTTTTGAGGATATTTCATCTCTTGGGAATTCCTATAATAATAATAATAATAATAACAGCATTTATTTGGTTGCCTTTTTCATACTGTTACAACTTGTGACACTCTGCGTCATGAGCAGTGGAGGACTCCCCCTCCAACCTTACACTTTTCTTCCCAACCAGCCCACTTTTGGCCATATGCTTCCCCTCTTTTCCTCTAGTCTTTTTTGTCGTGGGTAACCTTCTCCAGGTGGGGCCTAGCTCTCTTTTTAGCTCATCTCTCCAGCGGGTATAGGGTCTGCCCCTCTCCCTTTCTTGATCGTATGGGGTCCACCCTTCCACCCTTCTTTCCCACCTATTTTCTTTTTGCCTGATGATGTGTCCCGCGTAGTTCCACTTCAGGCCCTTTACCACCGCTCCTAGATCTTTTAACTTTGTTT
Source organism: Acanthococcus lagerstroemiae (assembly GCA_031841125.1). NCBI lineage: Eukaryota > Metazoa > Arthropoda > Insecta > Hemiptera > Eriococcidae > Acanthococcus > Acanthococcus lagerstroemiae. The sequence continues at coordinate 28,151,625 of CM063106.1, read as the reverse complement.
TCTATTTTATGGCCTCAATTTTGATTGTCTTTTTTCCTCACACTTAACATACTCCTTTCTATGGCTCTTTGGTTTGTCCTTAGCCTACTAACGTTTGCCTTGGTCAGTGCCCATGTTTGGGCCCCATAAGCCATGGCTGGTTGTATGCAGCTTCTCCACACTTCAGCTTTAGTACCTATAGGGAGTTTACTTTTGAAGATATTTTTTAACTTCCAGTAGCAATTCCATCCTCCTCTTATCCTGTTTGATAGTTCCTTCTCTCTTGCACACTTAAATGAAATGATTTGTCCGAGGTATTTTACTTCCTTTTCCCATTCGATGCTCATGCCATCTATCATCACTGTCACCTCCTCTGCGTTTGCTAGGAGTTTTGTTTTGTTTGTATTCACCTTTAGCCCGAATTTTTTACATGCTTCTATGAATTTTTCTGCTCTTTCTTCTAGTTCTTCTAGCTCGATTGCCACTAGAACTATGTCGTCTGCAAAACGGAGGTTACTGAGGTACTCGCCGTCTATTTTCATTCCTCTTCCTTCCCAGTCGAATAACCTCATCGCCTCTTCCAAGGCGCAGTTGAACAGGTTGGGTGACAATGGGTCCCCCTGTCTCACTCGCCTCCCAATTTTGAAGTTTTCTCCTTTTGCATCAGTTTTTACATAGGTATTCGCTCCGTCATATACGCTTTTGATTATTCTAATTATCTTTTGGTGACAACCTTGGTTTTTTAATGCCATCCATAGAAAATCGTGATTTATTGAGTCGAAAGCTTTCGAAAAATCAATAAACAATAGGTAAATTTTAAAGTTATATTTTTTTGCTTTTCTGTTAGTAGGTTAATCACAAAAATCTGGTCGATTGTCGAGTGGGTTTCCTGAAGCCAGGCTGTTCCTTTGCTTGCTGCGAGTCGAGTAGGGGGTATATTCTGGCCTTGATAATTTTCATAAAAACTTTGCTTAGATTGGAGGTGAGGCTGATCAGCCTATAATTTTTAATATCGTCTTTTTTCCTTTTTTTATAGAGCAAAATAATTTCAGCCTCCTTCCATTGCCTTGGAATGATCTCTCTTTCTAGAATTTTATTTAAAAGTTTAGTGAGAGTAGGGGTAATCTCTTCTGCCAACATTTTCAGCTCCCCATGCCTATCCCATCCGGACCGGCTGCCTTTCCTTCTTTCAGACTTTTTAGTGCGTTTCTGACTTCTTTTTCTAGAATTTCAGGAATACTTTCTTCCGTGTTTTTATCCTCTTTTGCATCTGCATCACCTGCTTTCTCGCCATTAGTAAATGAGATTTTGAAAGCCAGCTTCCCCGATGGTAATAGGTTCACGGAATTTCGGTTCAAGCCAACATCGCTTACCTCTACCCTGGCATGTGGAGCGTGATGAAAATGTTTTTAATTGCCTTCCCCTCCACCTTCCTCGTCGAGCGGATCTCGTTCTTTTGATTTGGTATAATAAAGTACTGATATTTGTTTCCATCGTTCTCCCGGATGTATTTTTTTTTTCTCATTAATTATAGTTTAGGTATAAGATACTTCTTTTCTTCATTCTTTCTATGATAGAAGGGCGTTGAAAAATGTTCAGCTTCTATGGGGAGGGGGGAGCTAAAAAAGTTTGAGAACCACTGCACTACGGAGTACCTCCTCTTGAATCCCGCCTGTTCAGTCGGTAGTGCGGCCTGTTGTCAGGTGTGGCACATTTATATTTACGTGGCACTTATGAAATATGTGGCACTTTTGGTTGCAATTCGTTAATAATTCCAGCGGGAAGTAATTATTTCTCATTTCGAAGATAAACAATGAAGACAATGGGCAAAACTAGTTCATCGGACACGTTACTCAAAAAAACTTGTTATGCAGATCGTGCGTACAGGAACGTACCGATAGGGGGAGAGGGGGACCTTCCCCCCAATGGAGGAAATTTTTTACTCAGCAGTTGGGAAAATTCATCATTTCAATCAGGCGGAGTGGAGAAATTTTGGTAGAGTTGGGAAAGTCCAACAAGGCAAAAGCAGTGATGTTAGACAAAACGATTTTTTGTCATTTTGTCAGAGGAGCATTTCATTTTTTTATTATTATGTCATGAGTTATGGCATGTTTGGAGTTCTGTCATTTTGTCTTCTCATAGTTTTTGTTATGTCATGGCAAAATTATTTTTTCATTATGTCAAAATCCAGATACTTGTTAATTTACAGGTATTTTTACATACAATCCAATTCCATCAATGTTATTCTAACAAAAGTTGCATAGTAGTCGATAACTGCATTTTGAAAATTAAATAGTTTGAGCTTCCCATGAAAACGTCTAGCGGAACAGCGGCAGTTACGTTACTGTCTGGCAGCAAAGTTGAAATTTCAAAACGGACTTAGGATGTTTTCATGGGAAGTTCTTCAAATTACTGTCTTATTAGGGACATGAAATGATAAAGAATACACAAACTCTAACAAATAACAATAGCAACTTACTGAGTTTCCCTTTGAACGTAAAAATAAAAGCAAAAGACAGGAATGAAAGAAGTAAGACAGTAAGAAAGTAAATACTACATAACAATAACAGGAGAATGAAGTGATGGAAGAAAAAGGTTCTTCTGTAAGCTGCATCCTTAACATTCTTGATCAATTAGCACTTGACAAACCATACAAAATTCCAGCTTCTCAGATAATTTTGTCCTTCTATTCAGAACTCTGTTCAGTTAATATGAATCATAGTCTTTTCGGCCCTCCGGCCACTGATGGGATACTCGAAAGGGTAGTTTCCGGGGCGGTGGTGATGTATCTCAGGGGCCACTTTGACATGTGTGCATCGCCATGCGTCCGGCCACACAAGTTTTTTGGAGTATTTAATAGTTTTGCCATTTAACCTAATATGAGTACAACAAAGAAGAACTTGTAATTTTTATTTCTGTTTATTATTTTTTAAAATAATTTAAAAAAAAGTAATCATCGAATTTTTTTGTCATTTTGTTTTGTCATTCGATTCATTTTCTGTTATGTCATTTCCATTTTGTCACATTATGACAAAATTTCTAAAATTCAGTTGTCATTTTGTCATTTTGTTTTGTTATGTCTAACAACACTGGTCAAACGGTTTTTTTTTGTTTTTTTTTTATCTGATATACGTACTTGGGAATTTTGAGTTGAGAAGTTGGGAAAATTCAATTAGTCAAAAGTTCTTTTTTGCTGTGAGTTGATACTTGGGAATTTTAAGTTGAATCAGTTGGGAGTTTCACACATACCCCCCCCCCCCCCCCGAGGAAAATTCTTCGGTACGTACCTGCGTGCGTAAATGGTGTCATGCGTTTTGGTTCTCCGACCAAAGTGTCCCTTGATGTATTTCTGCTGAACATAAATAGGGATTCCAAAAATATTATGCTTTTGCATGTTTTTTTCTGTTGAAGTAGATACCCTGTTGACAATTATTCCGGATTTATGTCAGATTTATTCCGGATTCTAAATCGACGTCGAGATTAAATCGATATCGTTTCCAGCTCGAATATTGCTAATTGATCTCGACAAATGACGATATAGAATGTCGACATTGTACGGATATATACTCGATATTGACATTGCTATATCGTATCTATATCGACAGTGCTATATCGTACCTATATCGACAGGGCTATATCGTACCTATATCGACATTGCTATATCGTATCTATATCGCTTCTGAAGTCAAATTTCTATATAGCTTTTTCGATATAGAATTTTTCGATCTCATTTCTGGGTTGTTTCTATATAGCTACTTTCGATGCTCACGCACACATTCACTATACTGTTCGTTTTCAATAGAATTATGTTTTAAATGCTATACTGATATGGGCGTCGCCGGGTGGGGGGAGGGCGAATAATATTAACCCCATTTTTTTGGGGGGGGGAGTAAGGAAATAATCAAAATCCCCCCCCCCCCAAATTCAAATGCAAATTATATTTATACTCGTAGTTATAAAAACTTTGTAAACGAATTAGTATTATGTGATACAGCAATTACCCCTTCCCCCAAAAATCCAACAATGCCGAGACAAATGTAGGTCAACACGACTGAAAAAATTACGACCCAAAAAATTTTCCAGTAACGCCTCTGTATACTGACACAGTGACAGGGCAGGAATATTGAATTTTTTTGGTACTCAATTTCTTCTACCATTTTGCTGGTATTACATTGAAAAATGGTACACTGAAAAGAACCAAAGTACAAATTTAAGCGATAATAAACCTCCATACTGAACAGGGCAAGATCAACATCTAAAAAACGCTGTCGCAGCAGCGACAGCAGTACCGACTTTTCAAATTTAGTATCTTACATAAAAAAAATCCTGAAAAATAAAAGAAAAACTCAAAATCAGCAAAATAATAATATTAGTAATAATAATAATAATAATAATAATAGAAAAAAGGAGGCGATGACTAGGAAAAATGAAAGCTGTATGCAAAAAATTCAACAGAATAGAAACAGAAGAAAAAACCGAAAAAAATAACTAAGAGGAACTTTTAACCATAAAAACAACCATAACAGAGATCTCGAAAAATAAAACAAAAACTCAACAAAACAGCAAAAATGGGATAACGTTAAAGGAAAACAAGCGACGCACTTCAAAACAAACACAAATAGTTCAAATACACACAGCACGAATTTAGACGCGTGGTAGTTCAAATGCAGGCAACACGAATTTACATGGACAGAGTTCAAATAAAAGAACTGATACCAGTAACTGCTTATCTTGCTAACAATAGCAGTACCGACGACTAACAACTATTGTTGGGAATGAATCTGAATAAACGCATTATATGGAAAGGTCGATATCTCGACATTTTCGACACGTAGAAAAATTGACCACATCTTTAACACTAAATCCCAATTTTCTACCCCGGTTATCTCCCTCCCCTTTGGGGTGCTGCGAAAAATGATAATAACTAAAAATATGTAAAATGAAATTTTCTTCAAATGAGTTCCAGTATATTTTTTCGTCCCCAAGCTGAGATGATGAGAAATAATCGAAAGAAATGTTTGACCCTCTCCCCCACAGCCCCCTTTCGGCGAATCCTCACCAAAATTTCACATGCACAACTTCAAGTGCTGTTCTATAACATATCTGATTTTCATAAAATTCGATCCTACACTCTTCGAGCTATTCCAGTTTCAAAATTTTGTACATATACCTATATATATATATATATATATATATATATATATATATATATATATATAAGGATACCTGAAATTGAATGAATGATATTTTCGAACTCCTCACACCTCAAAACGTAAAGAAAATTCACTCTGACCTCAAACCCCCACCCTATGAACAAAAACAATACCTCCTTTCGAATTCTTCGAAAAGTCGGTAAAAATGTAAACATAACAACATTCGCAAGTTTTTAAAGTTGTGTATGAAGTATTACAGCAAACAATAATAACAATAACAATAATAATAATAACAATAAAAAGTTATTCAATTCAATTCAATTCAATATTAACAATAATAATAATAATAATAATGTCGTCTTCATCCTCGCTTATTTCGACGTCTTCACCATCGTCACTACCGTCCAGGTTCGGCTCCGAAACATCGTTAAACGTGGCATCCAATTCGTTTCGTAACTAACAAAAATAATATCAAAATTAGCCCTGTGGTAAAGATAGATTCTAAATTCTCACAAAATATCCCAAGTTTTCAGTTTTCATTATCAACTTGAATTTTTCCTTCCATAATGTAAATCGACCATTATTCAATTGCGTAATTATACGGTATGTGTTTTCAAAATAGCTACTATCGTAAACAATAAAATCGTCGTACTAGAAGCAATGCCACTTGACCCATAAAACTGCAATTCTTAGGTGTTGAATGTTTCGGATAGACTATGAAATAACGGATCGTATGGAAAGGGTCCCGTATGTCACAAAGTTAGATTCTCAGAATGGGGGTGCCTCAAAATTCTAATAATTGTAATAAACTCTGTAATCAGGATTACCCACTGAACCACCACCAACATCAGAATCATGAGTAGGAGCGTAGCAAAGAGTTTTCATTAGGGTGGGTGGGGGAGGGTAAAATTGTGAAAGTTCCAACTACTCAACTCAAAATTCCTAACTGTAGTGCCAAAACAAGCTTTTGACTTTCCGGAATTTTGTAACTTCTTAACTCAAAATTCCCCTCTGTGAGCTGGTCAAATAAACTGTCAAAGCCAAAAAAAGTTTTGACTTGTCGATTTTCCCAACTTGTCGGTGGGACTCTGCTGGCTAAATAAAAAATGTCGAGTGTCCAGATCGTTCGATTTGCCAATTGGCAAGAATTTGGCCAATTTTTCCATGTCCACTGATTGGGGGACAGCCCCCCCCCTCATTCGTTACACCTCCGATTGCAAGAATCAATTCGATAGTGCCTCGCAGAATTCTCATGTAAACTGTCGATCATCCTCACAGAGATATAACCTGGAAAACTTCTTATGAATAGTAAGAAAAGAAATAGTTAATGTACAAATTTATTGGTACTCACTGTGGTTGATACTCGTGATGATCGCTTACGAGGAGCCAATTCCAGCTCCCACAACCTCACTGCAAGGCAACTTGAATTTCTTCAGACGGCCTTCCAATTTGCACAGCAAAAGTGATTGGGGAGAATACCGGTGACATCTGCCCCTCGGCATTCAAAATTCTAGTCGGTGTCGATGAGTATGCCACTTCGAACAAGATAAACTCGAATCGAAATAGTTTTAATTACGAAACCGATATTCTACCGCACTGAAATAATTCTACACTAACAACTCGTACGCATTCAAAAATAAACGATACGTCGCACTTCGAAAACCTAATACAAACTGCCCTATATCTCTTCCAGCCGGTTTTCAACGTTATTTTTAAATCGAGACCGTGGTTGCAGAAGGACGATCAATTTCTCTTTTTTAGGAATGTATCCTTTGTTCCTTATAGCGTATATTGTGTTTGGGAACATATCACAGAGGCAAGAGGCAACATTCCCGGATCAGGGCAATAAAACTCGGACCAGATGTTTCTTCGTTGATTCTCATCAAAGAATGAGTCGCTCTCACTCTGGTCATCGGCCTTTGTACACTACACACTGACACTTGTTCATATACGAGTATACGTGGAAAACAAAAGCGAAAATGCGAACCGCAAGCTCCGGTCCCTGGGATTGCGCGAATTGCGCATAATTGTTACATAATTACATACTCTAGCACCTAGTAAAGCGAGTCGCTAATGGCTTTCTGGATGGAGGACCATAAGTTTTAAGGAAGAAATACGCTTAACGAAAACTTTATACATATTATGTAAATCTACCATAGACCAGTTAGAATGCAAACAATGTTTTTATTGATCATTATCAGTAGCATAGCCAAAGAGAGGTCAAGGGGTGTGGTTAGTCAAGAATTGGTTTTCCTAATTTTAGCACCCCGTTTAATACCCTTCCTTCTTGGTCAAAACAGATCCCCCCCCCAGACATTAGGTTGACTATGCAAAATTGACTCAACAATATTTGCAGTTAGTAGCGGAAAAAGCGATCAAAAACCAACTTCTCATACCTACCACGAACTCTACTCTAATTTGAATTCGTAGCTGTCACCTATTTACGCTCTCACACACATGCACATCATAAATGTATTACAGCGATGAAGTATTCGAAAATTTTCTACTTCCAAATTGAGACACAGTAACACGTTTTTGTTACCGTGTTACGAAAATAAAGTGTTACAATGTAACAATTGTAGCTGATTTGCTTCACTCTTTCCTGTCGCAGTTTGACTCCAGCGCCATCTGTCCGTCCCCATTTAGCAAATTTATAAACTATAGTTTTTGTGACAGTGTAACAGACTTGCGGCAATGTAGCAAAAATTTTTGTTACAAGATTTCGGTTTTGCACATCGGGACCCGTACGCCTGTGTCACAGTATAACTCGCGAAAATGAAAGTATTTAGAGAATTAAGTTAACAGTTATTATAGAATTTCCATTTCACATGAGTTCATGTGATAATTTTAATCCGACTAAAATGTTCCCGAAAGTGATGACTTTTTCAGCACTTTATTCATTCATTTATTTATTCTTGCACGATTCTATCGCGTGAACAATACAGATTGGAGCTCCTTATGTCAACTCGAATAGTCAGTTTGTTAGGCAAATTAGGGAGTTAACATAACACAGAATGATACTTATTTTGATTCGCGGTTTCTAGAATAAGTATAAACTATAGAATCCTCGAGCTTCATCATGATGCATCAATAGTGAATAATGTAGGTAAGAAAGTAAACCATCGCAAAAGTAAAATGCATTGGTACGAGTCTTAAGGAAATAAAAACATTTAAATATTAAAATTATTCCGAAAAGATTGTCGGCAGGCAGAATTTTATTGGGACTCTCGTAGATCTCGACTTTTGCGTTTTAAAATCGATATCGAAAAATCACGTCTCCGTCCATATAGAAAATGTCGAGATTGTATCTATATAGAAAAATCACATCTCTACCTATATAGAAAATGTCGAGATTGCATCTATATAGAAAAATCACATCTCTACCTATATAGAAAATGTCGAGATTGTATCTATATAGAAAAATCACGTCAAATGACTATATCGAAAATGTCGATATTTAAACGGGGATTTATTCGGGATGTCGATATAGAATCTGGCATAATTCGACATATCTAGATTAAATCCGGTATATATAGAGATACAATTGTCAATAGGGTAGGGAATATCCATGTTATCTTTGTGATTCATATAATTTTAAGAAGAATAAGCCACACTTTATCGAGCATATTTTGGGTATAAAAACATGTTCTGGCAAACTTTCTGATTTCTTAGAGCATATTCAAGGATACTTGGCCAATTTCCACCATTTCTGCAGAATATTTCCATTTTTTTTTCAATATTGCCCTATTTTTGTCTTCTAAGAAGACGAAACTGCAACTTTTTTATAAGCCAAAAAATTTTTTCCGCAAAGTTTTCTGCCTGTGTAAACTCAGAATTCGCCTGCGAAAAAAGACTGTTTAAACGTTTTTACTTTAGGCCTTTTTTTCTTCCGATCAGTGGTCTTGTGATGTGATTTCCATCAGTCACTACTCCACATCCGAAAAAAATTTATGTAGCACTTTTTTTTTGGGCGATTGTGGTACTTTTTTGAGAATTTTACCCGGCAACACTGACAGTCAGTCTGTTGCGGTCGAGTTGCGAGATCATATTATTATTATTTTTTAACACCTTCATCAAAGCTTCCCGTATATCTGAGGGTAGGCTGATGTCTAAAGTTATTTAATTGGGTTTTGTCCCCTTTTTTATGCAAAGGTATAATTTCCGAAGTAGTCCACTGTTCTGAGCAGTTTCGGCCAGTTATTATAGTTGGAGTCAAGACCTGGGGTTTTTCCATCCTTGAGTCTGTTTAGTATAGGTACTCAAATACGTGTGTTAATATAGGTGACAGGGGGTCAGTATAAGCTATCTCTACGTTATTGTTAAGATCGGTTCTGTTGCTCTCGACCATCCTGGGGCTGGTACTATGCTTCCTGTTCGGTGTTTTGTATAGGCTTCGATAAAACTATGGTACTTTTGACTTTCAGGCAGTAGCTATCCTCTTAAATCTTTATCCGGTAGTAATTTTATTACCTTGACATAGTTCCTTCTGTCACTGTTGGCCATGTGCAATCGATAATTTCCTTCATTTGGGCACTTTTAAACGTCCTACAGTCCTCTTTAATTTTTCTTCTTACCAATATACGCAGTTCTGACAGTTCGACTTCCTTCTCTTCTGCGTATGAGGTCTTTGATAAATTTAGAAATTCTATCGTCAGAGCACTCAGCAATGTCTGTTTTTTGAACCATAGGTAGACTCGGGTGTTCTGATTATTTCTTCCAAAATATGGTTGGCCTGGTATCTGAGTGAGTTTTGACCTAGCATTCTCAATTTCGTTTTTCATACTCCATTTTGCTTCTTCTACTGTATGTCGGGAATAATGATTTTCAGATTTTTTGTTATTACTCTTACAGTGGCCCCCTACACCCTTTTTGGGAGTTCTGGTGAGCAGCAGCCAATTCTGTGTCCTGATGATAATTAGCAGACGGATGTTATTGAGTAACCCAAAATACCCCTCGCCCCCGAGTGAATAATTAAATAAATAGATTTAAAAAAAAAAAACGAAAATCGAAAGTTAAGGTTCAAAATTTGCTGGTAAAATATTCTCAGCCCCTGGAGAATGACCCGCATTTGGGCGAGCACAGTGTGACCATTCTCTTTCCAAGCTAATCGATGAAAGGATTCAACGTTTTAAAAATCCACTTTGTTATTCTACATCCCATTTGCCTCGCTTGACCGAAAATACCGCAAAATTTAATTTAAATTACAGTCGTACAGGAATACTTTTTAGACGAGGGATGTGACTGTCACGAATGGAAATGTGAAGACCCGCATATATTTATTGTTAATTTTATGTAGCAACGGAATCGAAGCGGAAAGCTGAGGTACAGTGCGAAAGTTCAGCTGCAGCTATGAACTGTAGTCTACGAACGGTTCAAAAAGTGATATTTCATTTTGAATCGCCATACGTAGATGTATCGTATCACAAAATTAAAATGCAGAAATGTAAGGCCAGTAAAGTCTCTTTTTGTCGAATTAGAAAATAGAGAAATGCGCAACGCTTAGAATGCTCAACTTACACTTTAAATTCTGTTCAGCTGCGAAACCGGTTGAGTCTTCGAGACGTTTTAGGTCAAGTCTTTATCGCACATACGTCAAACGTAACTGAGCGACAAATTGCCGAAAATTAGCTCACCAAATCTGATGAAGTTCCCGAAATTAGCAATCCAAGAAACCCTCTGTTTCGATGCTGAATTCGATTTTCCAAGTAAAGTCAGTATTGCCCATTCTGAGAGTGGAATTAGAGTTTTGAGGGCTAAATCAAGGTAAGGTGAAAAATCTGATGTAGGTAACTTTGAAAATCGTCGACTTATACATAATGGTTTCTTCAGCCCTCGATTAGTTTTTCAGGGAAAGGGGCTGCAACTTCATTTCTGTAGAGGGTTAACACTTGGTGCTAGATAATTTCAACTTTCAAATGTCCGTACAAGCAAACCAAATAGGTTTTTGCGCCAGAAGTTGAAAAAAAGTTTCAGGTGACTAGTGGCCTAACTTACACGCTTCAGAACTGGCTGTTTGGTGACTATCGGATGACACGTACATTTGTAGTTTAAAAATTTGCTGGCTGTGTTAGCTGGTACAGTATCAGAAAGCGAATTAAAGAAGCCAGTCAAGAAAATGAAAATATCTTCACTAATAAAGCTTGACGGACGGAGATACAAATATTTTCATTACCTTAAAACACCGAATGAAAGATCCCGAAATTGACTCAATTAACGCAGAGAATGAAGCCACCAAATGACGACTGTTCTCGATAATTATTTTGAAAGCTCGAGATTTCGTTAAAATTTAGAGGAATACCATTAGGTATCAGATGTTACAAATAGGCCGGGAAGGTAAATTGGGGCTGTTCAACTCGGTTGGCGATTCAGTTACCGTCGATATAATTCTGAGCAATTCTGTCTAGTTCTGCTGCTGACTCGGCATTACTGTTTCCATTCATTATCGTACCCTACCTTCCTCCAGAAAGACAATATTACGGTTATGCGGTTATACGCATTTCATTTATAGCTCTGTGTTCTAGTATCGCATTGATATTCTTATAAAATTGCAGCTATGTGTACTTTTTTTTCACTTTTCTCAAGGATGCACAACACTGGTGTCGGAGTCGAAAATGTAGGAGTGGCTACCATCTCCTCCACTTATAAAGCTAGGAAGACAATAGTACCATTTTATACCCCCCCCCCAGTTTCAGTGAAGAAAATTGTAAGAATGAAAGCTCGCCTACACGAAATTGTGTATGACCGGATGAATACACCGGACCTGGACGTTCATTTAGTTCAAACTAGAGAAAGAGAAATTGGCTTGAGAAAACGTCAGTTGCCGTTACGAGCAAAGTATCAGAATACATCACTAGAAAGTGTATGTCAAGCGAAATACTAATACTTCCGAGGAATTTTAATTTTCTCCACCAGATGCAAGGTTAGAAGAAAAATTGTCAGGGCGAAATCTATTCTGTCTAAATAATTAAGAACGATATTGAAATAGTTTTTCTTTTTGCTAATTTCGAATTTTATTTTCAACCTGGGCTAACGGCCGATTGACAACTTATTGACCCTCCCATTTTTGGGCAGTGGTCTCTACCTTTCCTATTCTGGGCAACTCCCATTCACCACGTTCTTACACCAGCAACTATCTCGTCTCGCCAGCGGATTGGGGGCGGTTTCTTTTTCTCTTCTTGTCGTAGGGAGTCCAGACTGACAACTTATATCCCCATTTATTATTACCTTCCCGAGCCATGTCATCAGCGAATTTGTATTTCTGTTCCTTGAATTGGTAAACGTCCGCAATTTTGGTTTTTTACAGTATTTTCTCTTTCCTGATTTTTTTATCTTCAAGGGTAATACCCAACATGCTGCGTAGCATTGAAAATTGCGTCTTTTCTTTCAATATTTTTCTTGGTCAGCGCCTAGGTCTGGGCCCCACAGGTGAGTAATGGTACTATACAGCTCTGGAATATTTCTAACCTTAGTTTATATCTTCCTCTTATTTTAAATATATGTTTTTGAGTCCAAATGATGTAGATTGTCGATGGCTTGTTCAGTTTTTCAAATTAATTCAGTTTGACTCATTTGAAGCTTATCATTTGTATTTTAGACTTCGTTCAGGATTCTGACGAAATTAATTATTGGAATCACAGAATGAAGCGATTACATTTTGCTGTCTTCGAAGATAGAAGAAGAAAATTGTTTCTGATTAAATGAATTTTTTTAGGTGCGGGGGGGGGGGTGAATTGGCAGTTCTTTTTTCTAAATTATAAGAATTTTATCCTTTTTTTTTTTGTAAGCGCATGGGTCGTTATTTATTTATATATTTTATTTATTTTATTTAAGGGAAAACTTAATGACGTGGAGGCTATGTCCCTTTTACAAAGTTTAGAGTTAAACTATATTAACAATCTTGCAGCGAAATTGGAAAATGAAGAAAAAAAAAGAGTAAAACTAATTGAAATAAAAAATAAAAAGAAGGTTAAAAATTTCTTCCCTTCTTTTCGTAAAAAATTTCATATTTTTTTATAGAAAAGAAAAAAACATTATCCTTTTAATTTTCTGAGTGAATTTTTCATTGGAGGAAGTTAAACAAATTGTTTCACTCCTTGAAGAACGAAAAACGTGTTTCGAGAAAAAGTCTGGGGACTTTTTTCCGTGAAACGAACTTAGTTCTTCCCTTTGAGAAAAATAAGAAAATTGCCCCGTCCCTATTGTAAATGAAATGAATTTCATCCCCTTCTTAGAAATGAGAAGAGCGTGTTCCCTTTCTCTAAGAAAATGGAAATAGTCCTTTCATTTTCCACGGTAGTTGGTCTATTGTGTTTGAGTCATAAGTTATATCATCCAGCTGTGAGATTCACTGGGATGGAAGTGTTCCAGTTACCCTGGTTGCTCAATTACCTCGGCGACTCTTATTATCCAAAAGTTCCACCGTTCTGTAAACATGGGAAGAATTAAATCCTTTCTTTTATCAACCATGATTCAGCTCTATCAGGAGTGAGGATAAGCGAACATGCTGTCAAGACTCCAGCTTTCCCAACTGAAAATGAATCATTTACTTGGAGACACCCTTTCCTCTTGACTGAAAATAGATAGAATCATATAGAACGCGGAACATTCTGGTAATTAGCGCGAACAGTTGCGGCAACTTACGAAAAAATTTTCGATGTCGATTCGGAAAGACATTTACTGAATTTGTTTTTACTCCTATTGAGAAATAAAACTCTAAGAATTAAAAGTAAAGACTTTTTTATTGAACTAAAATTGGAATGATGAAAAGGAAAACATAATCACTTCGATGGGGGAAGTTATATTTAAACGATGAAAACGTACTTTCCTTACATTCTCTATGACAGATCTGCCAAATCCTACCCCCTTCAGCACACCCTTACTCCTCTCTTTCGACGTTATAGTTCGCTAATATTTTGATTATTTTACATCGGAATTTTCAAAGCTAAAAGACTCTTATTAATTTAGACCCCACTGCCCTGTACTTTTTTTGTTGATTAAAATATATCGATTTTTCTCCTCATTTTGTTTCTTCCATCAATTACTGTCCTTTTACTTGAATAATGGAGAACGTAGAGATACTAACGCAATTTGCTGTCGAAGAAGAACAATTTCGCTACAGTGTCTCAACGGCTGTAACTTGTATAGGGTTTTCGAAAAACATCGAGCCGTTTCTGGTGCACTCGTTTAGTAAAAAGTAGTTGTGCGATAAAAATGTTCGCACATTTGGTAAGTGTATTTTATAACAGCGTAATAAAGGGGCGTTGCGTTAATTAACCTGCGGGAAAAGTTTCTCTCTCCATTAGTGCGAAAACGGCGGCAGCGCTCGGTGGAAAACCAACCAGCGTTAACTAATTCTGTGCAGGAAAAAAGATAGACGGTCTTAAAGTGAGATAATCGAATAAATACGTTTCAGACGGAAATTATGATTTGTAACGGAAAGAAACTTGAAATATAGCGCCTTCGAAAATTGGTTTCCCTGATTGGGAAAATACGTGTTAAAGTAAGCCGGAAGTTTCAACCTCCTAACTTTTCTAATTTCGTAGTACTGAAAAATTCGACGAGGTCACCACCATTTTAAGCGAAGAATGCTAAAATAGAATGCCTTAAAATAGTTCGGTTGAGGGAAGGACTAAGCTTGAATGGACAAAAAGCTCTCCCCAAAAACGAAATCAAATAAGGTATCGGTCAAGTAAACAGCTAGAGAAGGTTGTTTAACTACTCAAAATATCACGAAATACCACTTTCATCCGTAAACTCAAATCTAACGACTATAATGTCAGCTTCCAGATATTTTCGACTTTATTCAGAACAATAGCTAGTCAATTTTATGGTTGGCGAAGGGAGGGATGTAGACAGCAAAAATTCTGACTAAAATATAAAAGTTTCAGTTGGAACCTAGGAAAAAGTACTTAGTAAGAATCCTGATTTTGTAGGCTGGCTACCAGAATTTTTTAAGTGCTGACTTATCAAACCAACCCCGTATTATTATTATTATCATCATTATTACATATAACAAACCACTGTTTAGAAAACTCTTAAACGAACACAAATATGACGACAAAGGTTTTACTGACAAATACAGATACTGACCATAGAAAACAATGATGAGAAAAAAGAAAACTATAAGAATAAAAAGGCTGCTTTTCCGAAACGTATTAAGTCAGTGGCAGTTTCTATAAAAACGGTCAACTTTGTCGGTCAGATCATTTTTGAGTTCAGCATGTTTATATAGTAGACTCAATTCCTGACAAAATGAGACATTTTCCAGCTTCCTATGTGCCCCATTTGTCTCTCTACATCCATTAAAAAAGAGGTACCTCGTAATTTTTGAAAAACAAGATTTTGAGAAAAATGCGTTCAAAGTTTTTGAGTACCTTTTGTCGATTTTCTTGTTGAAGATCAAAATGCTTCATAGACTATTATACAGGGTGTCCGGAGTTCGTTCAAAACCCCGCTAGGTACGTAGAGTACTCGATAAAACTAAAAAAAAGTTGAATACGAAAAGTTGACTATGAGCAAATTGAAAGGACTACGTCGTTTTAAAGATCACAAAAAACAATTTTCAAGACGCTATGCAAGACATGATAATTGACTGAATAAATAATCAGACTATGGAGGCTGGTAGTACTGGCTTGAATGAAAAAACAGCTCCTTATGATACATTGCCTATTCTCAAAATTGAAGGCGATAGAAAACATTAAAAGTTAGGAAAATTTTATTTTTCGTTAAAAATGGTCAAAAAGACCATTTTCCAGCCTAACCCAAGGTGAATAATTAATGGTATGAGAGCAATTGTGACTATGGGAACTTGTACGTATCTGGGAGATGAAAAAATTGCTCAATGCTGTATAACTTTTTAAAAATTCAGAATTCGGCGAAGATGGTTGTATAATTTTATCATCTCCTTGATACGTACAACAAGTTCGATGATGGTCGAAGAAATAGAACTACTTGCTGATATCTCTGGATGCTACGATCTTCTTCATGTGAAAAAGCATCGAATTTCGTACAAAAATCTGTTCTTAAAATCGAATTTTTTTATTTTCTGCTAAAGTTCGTTTTAGTTTTTCCAGTTTCCCTTGTAACTTTTTCTTACCGACAAAGTTACTTTTTTTTTTTTTTTTTTTTTTTTTTTTGTTGAAAACCCTGAAACGAATACAAATATGACGACAAAGATTTTACGGACAAGTGCAGATACTAACCACAGAAAACAAGATAAGAAAAAAGAAAACTACAAGAATAAAAAGGCTACTTCTCCAAAACCCATTAAGTCCAAAAAAAAAAAAAAGTTTGCTAGGCAGAGGATCGCGGATAAGACTGTAAAAAGCACATGGGTACATGGGTACCTACTATCAACATTCGAACGTATCATTCCTCCTGCGTTGCCAGCCTTAACTATGTAACTATGACGTACACAGTGGAAAGAACAGAATGTACCTGACTTGACACATTTTGGACAAGCAAAAATGGAAGAAAAGAAAAGAAGTAATGTTCTTCAAAAATCAGGGTTTAATGTACTTTACAGAGAAAACTTCTTATTATTCGAATTGCCTATACTCCACAGAGCCTGCAAGTCTTCTACTTCTCCACGAATACTGATACTAGTTGACTTATGCGTTTTGGAAAATTATGTGCTGCTTAGCTTCAGGCTACATCCGTTGTGCCGCATTTGTTATGGTTGATTTTGCTGTATTCTCTAGCCTGATATGTTCAGGTAGTCTTCGGCCACCAGATTCCGCTCTTAACTCATTATTTACTTAATGCCTTTTGGAAAAACAGCCTTTAGGAAATAATAGATTTAAAAAAAAAAAAAAAAACCAAAGAATATTACAGATCAACAATAAGCATAATAGAATCCATCAGTGAATCTCTCATCTGATTCACTAGCAATCACATACGACCACAAGAAGACATTATAATTATAAGCCCTATAGACCAAAGGACCAATATGAATGCAGACAAACGCAGCTTACCATACAGTATTACTCGGATCTATATTAGAAGCTATACTCTGTTAGCAAGACAACTGATGACGATTTATCAAAATAAAACTTTAACAAAATAAACAAGTGGTATTTTATTAGAGAATTTTCAATGCTTTATAACAAAATAGTGCTATATGCATTTTTTGGGGGGAAATTAGTTAGGGTGTGATTTCTTAGCACAGAAAGGAAAGTCAGAAATCACGAGAAAAGAAAGACATTGAGCAGTTGATAATCATTTCATAAAATATTCATAGGTTGTCGCCAATAACTGAAAATAAAATTCGTACGGCCAACCAACGCTACCTATCGGCGTTTCAACGCAGTAGGGGGATAATTTGATTCATTAGCTATCGATTGAGACCACGCCGAGCTCATTTGATTGAAAACTCGCTGTTCCAGACCAATTTGAAAAAAACCATATGCGTTGACTTCTACAGGTTTTTAAAGATTTTTTTTTAAAGAAGGAAAAAAAGCATACGATTGCAAAATTATTTCTTAATCATCATCTTCATTGAGTACACAAATATCTTCTTCAAAATAAGCGCCATTCATGGCTATACAGGCGTCCATTCGTTCTTGCCATTTATCAAACGTTTTCGCGTATTCCGCCGCCGGTAAGGAGGAGAAAAACATCTGCGTCGCAGTGATGCTAAAAAAAAAACCACAATTCACCCCCACCTCCCGTATAGTCCTGACCTCCCCCCCTGCGACTTTTGGTTATTTCCTCAATTAGAGGCAGCCTTACCAGGTCGTCAATTCAACACGAATCATGGAGTCGCATCACTGCGACGCAGATGTTTTTCTCCTCCTTACCGGCGGCGGAATACGCGAAGAAGTTCGATAAATGGCAAGAACGAATGGACGCCTGTACAGCCATGAATGGCGCTTATTTTGAAAAAGATATTCGTGTACTTAATGAAGATGATGATTAATAAAAAATTTTGTAATCGTATGTTTTTTTCCCTTCTTTAAAAAAAAAAAAAAAAACTTTAAAAAACCTGTAGGGGTCAACGCATATGGTTTTTTTCAAATTGGTCTGGAACAGCGAGTTTTCAATCAACTGAGCTCGGTGTGGTCTCAAAATCGATAGCTATTGAACCAAATTATCCCCCTACTGAGTTGAAATGCCGATACGTAGCGTTGGTGAGCCGTACGAATTTTAGTCTCAGTTACTTAGCGACAACCTATGTAAAATGAAGGAAAATGAAAAATACACGAACATTAAGAAATACTTTTGAACGAAAAAATAAAAGAATCACGAAATAATAAAACATCAAACGGAAAACAATACGAACGGAGAAACCAGAAAAAATTACTGAATTAGCAATTTTTAGGTGAACTAAAAATGGACCAGTTTGGGTTTATGTTAGTTTTGATGGTTGCGAAAATGTTGGCTTATTTAATGGCATCGCTTTTTCTAGAGGCATTGGATTTGCTAATTATTTCATTCTATTGCATGCAATGGCATGGCAGTGACGATGAGCCTTCTTAATCGGGGGAGTTCGATCAGTCTAATGTTGATATTTGCAATTCGGAATTGAGAAATCATACCAGATTACAGTGGGAGATGAATAACTTATGCACCTTGCAAGGGAAAGGTCAAACAAGGTGGCAGCCTTTTAGAGACCTTGGATTCGCACTACTCTCTAGAGGCTTTGAATTTGCCAATCCTTTCCTTCCACTACATGTAAACTGAAAGTCAGAAAACCGGCCTAATTAAAAGTAATTCAAAAGTGGTAGTTTACAGTATGAATTGCTTCATAGATCAAAAAGGAGAGATCGTTTCAGCCACCCTGGTGCTTCAGGTCTCGCTTTCTTGTCAATTTCTCTGTTTATCTGGCATCATGTCTATTGTCTATCGTACAATTCGTCATAGTTCTTTTTTCACTCAAAAGCATTGAACATTTCGTGCCAGGTGGGTTTCGTTAACACTACTGACAATTTCGTTATTTTGAATTACTTTTTCGTGCTTTTTGTGCAGTTTAATATTCCCCAATGAGTTATTGGTATTATTGGGATGGAAATTTCACGCTCCGTCGTATGCAAAACTGCATTTTGACGTTGGAAAAATATAAACTTGAGGTAAGCATGACGTCACGATTTTCTAACGAAGGAGTGATACACACTATTGCAAACTTCTTCGCCCTCTCCAGCGAATTTCAATACAATTGATATAGCCCTATTTTGCTCCAAGATATTAAATTCAGTGTTAACACGGGATATGTACCTATTAATCTAAGCTGAGTCTGAGCGAATCATTGCAGAATTTGAGTGAACATTGTGAGTTGTAATGGAATTCTAATGAGTCCTATCTACGAAGTCCTGGGCTTCTATTGTCCTTCTTTCACTGCTTCCTGATGTCTTCATCACATCTTCATTCTTGATCTCCTCATGTTCTTTTTATGACTTTATCGTGTAAATTCGTAACTCATCACTGAGTCGAGAGAGAAGATGAAAAGCTT
Source organism: Acanthococcus lagerstroemiae (assembly GCA_031841125.1). NCBI lineage: Eukaryota > Metazoa > Arthropoda > Insecta > Hemiptera > Eriococcidae > Acanthococcus > Acanthococcus lagerstroemiae. The sequence goes on along the minus strand of CM063106.1, from coordinate 28,132,047 downwards.
GATATCCCTTGTAAGATACAATCTAGAGGCAAAGACTTTGGAAATACTGACACTCCACGATGGGATAACCAATGTTGCAGTGAATCTTTGGAATGAGGAAGAGCGTCTTGCAGATCGTAGGAAAGTTTTGTCGGCCCTTAGATTCCAACCGGCGGCTCTCAAGAGAGATCTGGCCACGGTGCTGCGTAGTTTTGGCTTCACAGTTCGTACTGCTAAGAATGACACCAGGTATCGATGTATTACTTGACTGGCTTTCATATTTTTCCCCTTCTGAATTCGTGACATAATTCGGGCACGTGTTTCTGAAGAACCTGGCAGCTGAATTGTTCGTGCCTTTCTTTTTCATCTTGTGGAAATTCGCTCCAAATTCAACGCGAAAAAAAAAGAAAGAAAAATGATGAAACGAAACTCGCTGTCATAAACAATGCATCGTTTGCACGTTTCACGAGAACCAACCATTTTATCTTAAAAATACTAACCAATGTGCTACAAAAACGTGAAATCTCTATTCGACAGCTAATAAACGAAAAAGTGATTGAACTCCGCTGTTGCGTACACGCGACCTGATACCGAACACGGTATAAAATTCCGAAAAATTGAATATCCTATCGATTTACGATTAATCGAGTTTCCGTTATCGAGATTTCATCTTCGGTTTCGAGAAAACGGTCGGGTCGTCAACGGTAAACGCGTCGCAAGAAACCTATTTATAGAAACAACGAATGAAATTGTACGTCGTACGTGCCAGGAATAAATTCGTTGATACACTGTGCAACCGAAACATTTATTACAAGAGAGAAGAACATGACGTTAGCGAAATTTAATCTTTGTATACATAATATAACAAACAGTATGCCTGAAAATTAAAGCGCCCTTAACGTCTCCAATTAATATGGCAGCGACTAAGAAATCTCGTGCTGGCATTTCGTACAATTGAAAGAAACAACTCCGCCGTCTAGAAAAACGAAGGCTACACGAAAAACGAATTATTTTTGGCTGTACGTTGAATGGAACAATCCAGAATAAAGTAAAATTATATTCAGTAGCACAGTTATTATTTTCTTTGTAAATTAGTTTTGTCATAGGTACTGTAATTTAACTGCCTCTTAAACGCGAATTCGACGAAATTATTTTTTGAATTGACAATAACACGGCGCTGCGTAGGTAGAGACAATGAAAAACTATTTAAAAAATCTGTTGTTATATCCACAATATTTGAATGTGGCCTTCTTTTTCATGTTAATCTATTCTCGCTTTCTATTTTTGAATAGTAACTTAAATCATACTGTAGCGTATGAATTTCACGAAGATCCGAAACCGAAAACTCCCGTGGGAACTCTCACGCTACCCCAGGCTCCAACCAGTGTTGGAAGAACGCAAAAATCATCATTCCCGTTCGTTTTTCTCTAAGTTCTTTGTTCTCCTTACCTGAACATTAATTATCAACGTTCCCGTTCTTGTTCTTGTTCCCACTTGGTCCTGTTCCCGTTCTCGTTCTCAGTCCCATCATGTTCTCGGTCTCATTTTCGTTCTGAGAACGAAAACAAAAACATGCCGTTTTTCTTTTCGTTCTCGTTCGTTCTTCCAACATCCGAGTACTGCAGTTTGATTTTTTCATTTGAATAATGTATAATTGATGGTTTTAGGCTTTCAAAATTCTACTTTCGCGCCAGCTTCAAAAAGGTGTTGGAAGAACGCAAAAATCATCTCGTTCCCGCCGTTCTCGTTCGTTCTTCTCTAACTGCATAGTTTTCGTTCATGCTCCTCGTTCTCCTTACCCTATAATTACTAACGTTCCCGTTCTCGTTCTTGTTCCCAACCTGGTCCTATTCCCGTTCCCTTTTCCTGTTCTCGTTCTCAATCCCATCATGTTCTTGTTTTCCAAGTTTTCGTTCTGAGAGCGAGAACGAAAATCAGTGATTGTATTTGTAGTACACTTGCCGCTGGGGTAATTCTCAGAAAAAGGGAACTTTTCAGTAACAGGTGTATTTCTGGAAGACAGAATATAGGTTGCCGGATTTTTTTTAAAATATTGTTCAGTATTATTTCCCCCCCCCCATTTTCGGAAGTATTATTTATTTATTTATTTATTTATTTATTGATAATTAGCCCTCCACAACAGCCTGATGGCCAATTACAGTGGGGAGCATATACAAAAAGTTTTTAATACATATAGCTAAGTAAGTATATGTGACGCGCCATGAGAAACCATACCTTCGGGTGAAAAAGTTGTTTTCAAGAAAAACGTCAAAACACGTTGAAAAATTGATTTTGATCAAAAATGACTTTTTGCCGGAAATGTGTTCTAGAGTATCTGAAGAACATTTTAGGCACCCATACTCGCTTGTTTTGTTGTTTATTTGTTTAATTTTTATAATTTTTGTAAAAAAAAAAATTTTGTATGATAGATTTTTTTTAAATAATCAACGTCATGTACATACATTTTTTTAATAATAAACTTTATTTGCATACATTTGCCAGTTTTATTTTAGCAAACCTGAAACCTACACCATTGAATTCCTCATAAAATTTTACTCGGGGGGGGGGGGGCTAATTTTCAATTATAATACCTTCGGAGAACTTGGTAATTTAAGCAATGTCCGAACGAAAAACTTTAAAGCTGTTTTTTTCGAAAAGTACTTTTTAGTAGTTTCCAACTTCAAAATGGCATATCTCTGAGAATTTTCCTCCGATTGAGCTGCGATTTGCGGCATTGGATTCTCCATACTTTTCTCTATTAGAATCAGTCAAAATTTCATTTTCGACCCTCTTCACCCGAAGGTATGGTTTCTCATGGCGCGTCACATATAAAGAAAGAAAAAATAAAAGAAAAGGAAAGAAAAAGTAACTAAAGAAAAAGAAAGAGGAAAAAGACAGCTGAAAGAGAAAAAGAATAAAAAAGAATAATAATAAAAAATAAAAAATAAAAAATGTATAATATAATAAAATTAATTAATTTAAAAAAAATAAAAAAATAAAAAATAATAATAATTGAAAAATAAAAAAATAATGAAAAAATAAGATATCCAGTTTTCGAATCGCCAGCCATTTCCCCGTCTCCCTACCATGAATGCGTGCCCCCGCCCCCAGTGGACAGAAATTATTCAGATCCTCTGAAACTCCTATGTCGTGGCTTGTAACTGCTCAATCCTTGAAATAATCACGTCTCAATAGTGATAGTAATGAAACACTATTCCTGGAAAGAAAACATCTAAACGTTATTGTGAGACTTCAGAGCAGAGATTTATTTTTGGAGAAGTAACAAAAAGTTCACTGTGTGACTGTGAGGAAAGCTCAAAGTTCGGTAACTCATTTTTGTTCCTATGCCGTGGTCATTTTTTGTGAGGCTGCTGCTGGCACACTGATTGAATATTTTGGGCTGCTAATGAGCTGCAGTGCTTCGTTTGCATGATAAGAACAGTCAACCGCGGACTGGCTGGGGGGAATGGGGGAATCCCCGACCGGGCACCTTGGACTGCGGGCCCACCCAAAATATTACTTGTTCCAGGAATGGAATAATACTGGTTGGGACCCGCGGGCCCCAGCTAGTATTCCCCCTTTACAATTTCCTTGTCAGTCTGCGGCTGAGAACAGTATCCGCATCTCAGAAATCGGAATACCAATTGATTTATATTTTCCAGAAAAAAAAGTTTGAGAAATTAGTCATCTGTACAGTTTTTGATATCCAGTGGCGTGGCCGGTCCTTCTGGAATGGAAAGACATTCTCTTTCTCTGTAACAAGAACAAAAAGACTCCAATAGTAAGTATCTAATCATTTAAAAAGAATAAAAGCCCGGAGAGGAGATTAAGCTTGTTGAAAATAGAAATTATTGATAAATTCTCTTATGTCGTGTTCCATGTCTTCTTTCTTTGCCGTGGAACATTAGAATTTTATTGACCACAGCAGAGGAAACTAATAGCCACGACATGAGAATCTTCTGTTGCTCGTTTATAAGCCACGACATAGGATAAATAGGCACGGCATAGGAACTTCCTATGGCGTGGGCAGTAAAATTTCGAAGGGGCCTCAGACCCCCTCCTATTGCATATAACCTGAGCCAAGCAGTATTAATGTTCTCCAAGATATGTAAACAATAATTTCCCGCAAAAAAATAACTGAAAGAACACCTTTTTTTAAAACAAACTTTTATTTCTTCAAAAGTTCCCTTTTTCTGAGAATTACCAGCTGATTCAAATTTAGAGACTGTATTTACCAAATGACTACTAAATTTGCTTGAAACGCCGTGTAAACGCACGGTCTCAGGGGGCTATACCTTCCGGTGTCCCCTGCTGATTGCTACTTTCATTCATTCATTTGTGTGAGGGGCGCTGTATGCGCCGAGTGCTCAGACTTTGTAGTCCATTGCACTATTCCTCAGGTTGATGTTAATAATCAGCTCAGTAGCCTCATTTTTATAGCCAAAGTGAGAATTTTACTGAGAGTTTATCCCTTTGACTTCACTGGGTGCTGGATACTCTAGTTCCAGTGCTTCGCGTCTTGTCCCGGCTATTACTGGGTATTGACATATGATATGGATCGAGGTTTCTTCCTCTTCTCCACTCTGTACCTATAGGAGCCGTTTTTCACCACTCCTATTTTATACCACTAGTGTTTTGTGGCCCCATGATCAGTTAGTAGTCGTGAGCCTTGCATGTTTCTTGTTAAGCCCTAGAAGGAACTTGGTATACTTACTGGGGGCGGTCCTCATCAGTGATTTGCTGACTTTCATGCCACTGGCCAACCGCTAGTGCATTTCCGCCTGCTTAATTATCCAAGCCTTAACTTAGGATTTTATGACGCTGTATGCTGCAGGAAGACACAGCCTGGATGTTACCAGTTCCTTTCTTATGCCCTCCTTCGCTAGCTTGCCAGCGATCATGTTCCTTTTATGCCGCAGTGTCCCGGTGTCCATAGTATGGTGACACGGTTCTCTTGAGCAAGGGTGTATAATTTATGAACACATTCCGCCACCACCAGGGATGTAGTTTTGGTGTGACGATAGTGCCTTAATAGCCGATAAACTAACTGTCTGTGCAGATATAGATCTGCTTATTAACAGTGCCATTCTGCTAGCTGGCCACAGTGATCGCCATTACCTCTGTTTGGAGGATAGTGACGCCCACACCCAATGTCATTGAATAGTTGTCAGCGCCTTTTGCATTCGTGATTCCGATTCCTACACCTTGGTCATTCTTAGAGGCACCTGCAAACCACGTACTCTCCTATTCTCCTAGAATGCTTAGCCACATCTTTTCCCAAGCTTCCAGTGTGGGTATCAGCGCACGGTACGACTTGTCAAAGAAGTGTTCCATCACGGTTCTATCCTTCGGCATCCCAAAGCATTTGTTCATCAGCCCCGCCATTTCCCATATCCTTCTGTGGCCTGTTTTTTGGGCCTGAAGGCTTGGTTGGCCCAAACGATAAGCCGTCATTATCGCAGCTGCCTCTATAGCAGTGTGAAGTGGTGGCAAGTTTAGGAGATTTCCAGTGCCTCAGTCGGCGCCGTTCTCATTGCCCCCGCTGTCCTCACGCACGCGAGCCTCTGCAGGTGGTCTAATAATTCCTCTCTGACTTTGGCCAGGTGGACCGGGCCTGGCTGCTACTTATTTTGATCATATCCAAGTCATATCGAGTTTTCTTGTATCATCTCTACACTCATATTGAGCAGTTTCAGCTTGTTACAAGACTCGACATATTGCCATTTCGTATTCCTAACAAAAACGATTTGAGGCTGTTCATCGTTCCACTGATTTTGTAAAAAATGACTAGGTTCTCATTTCAGCCTACATTCAAGTTTCTCCTTCCGATAGTCAAGACTGCGAAATTTTACATTCTATTTGATATATCTACTTTTACCTCCTCATTCATGATTAGACGAAAATGACGAAACTGCGCTGAGCCTTAGCCACGTGGAGAAATAGTGTGCTTAGTGCGACCGTATTTTGGTGTTCCAGGGGTACCATTTACATTTATTGGGGAAATCGAACTGCTTTATTTAAAATTTATAGCCAGCAGAATGTATTGATCTTAATTATCAGTGTGCTTCTACTTTACAGCTGTTACGTGAAACACTTAACCAGCATAATCAGCCCTGTTTTCTGTCTTATCAGTCGACGAATTCGAACTTGAACTATTTTCGGAGAAGCGTTCGCAGATAATTCAAACGTGCCCGTATTCCTCAAGTACAATAATACAATAGGCCGTTTTCCAAATCGAGCTTTTGAAATCAGCAGGCCAGTAGTGCAAGTGAACTTGGCAAATTAATTCGCCTTTCTCGAATACCATAATACCATTGTATAAAAATAAAACGCTTTCTTAATTGAAGTTCAAACTCTTTAATAACTTTCGCTTTTAATTCACAACAGACTGAAACTTCTTAATAAGAGAAACGTGATTTCGCATTCTCATTTCGGTTGCCTCTTAATCCCAGGCGCGTTAAAATTTCTTGTTCGAATTTAATTAAAGAGCCAATAAAATTTAAGAAATTAAAAAACAGCCTTCAACGCTTTCGTATTCTGATTGAGAAATCTGGCTCCAGCATAGCTCGGGAAACCGGAACTTTATAACTGAAATAATAAAACATTTATAAAAAAGAGGGAAAACATTCTCAAATAAACGGGTGGTCCGTGCGAGGGTGTTCACTGGAATGAATACCTTCTTTTATGGTCTTTCTCAGCACATACCTATTCTCGTAGAATGCTCCATAAAAACTTATGGGGTCGCTTTTGTCTTTTTAAAAACAAAACGTCCTGGGAATTCGAAACGTTAGTTAAGCTTCGTGCTTTTGAAGTGAGTGTAATTGTGGACGTGAGATATTTTTTGAGGACTTGGCAAACACAAAAAAAAAGTTTTGTATCGACGACCCTGAAAGTTCAAATAAGTTAATGTTAACTATACATACACTGCGTGAATGATGAAGTAAGAAATCCTGGGATACAATGTAAAAATGTGTGGACGTTTTTATTTGAGGCAGATTGACTTCTCGTGAATCTGATGAACTTTATTTGTTTAAATTTACCTTTGGATATCTTGTGTGATTCGACCATCAAAGCTCGCACATCTTCAATAAAATATTTACCTTTAAAATTATGAGGTAATTTAAGTGTAGAGTGCTTGTATTATTTGAATCAATTCTGCCAGAGTCGACTTTAGCGTTGCGAAACCTTATATCAAATATTATATTCGAAGGATTCTCTTGTAGCAAAATGATAAGCTCCAATTGGAGGATCTATACTTGTCTAATTTAATCGCATAAATGTTAGGGTGGGATGAGAGGAAAAGTTTTTTAAACTTTATAGTCCGAACTAGAATGTTTTATTTTGGCAAACATAATTTTAGTGAAAATTACCCATATTTAGGCTTCACCTGAGGAGCTGAGTGAGAAGATTATAAACTATTGTATCAGACCACAGACTTATGTGTAAATATCGTCAAGACGCTAAAAAAATTACATCAGATTCTTCAAGGCTTTTTGAGGAGTCCATTAGCCAAGTTTTAGATGCTTCAAAACTCACCAAAACAGGTTTATAAGACTATCAACACTCTTTCAGGCTTATTAAAGACTATACCAGACCTGATCTAGACTCTTCTAAAAACTTCTCAAATTTATTATACTGAACGCTCTCTGAAGTATTTCAAACTCATAAGGTAATATCTGTTTAAGATTCTGGTATACTCGTTTCAGACTTGGAGACTCAATCGGGAATAATAAGTTTTCAGACGTAGGAGTCTTGAAGACGCTTTAAGTCACTTCCACACTTATTCATGTCTTTTCGAGATTTTTTAAAGATTCTCAGGCAAATTTTAGAGAGTTGTTTCGAAAAATCTCATAGTTAAACCTGGGACAGCCTTGAAGTTTTCCAAGATTCTTTTTGGACTTTTTCAAGACTTCGGTAGCAACATGTGTTGGGACTAGAATAACTTGACAAACTTCTTCTGAATTCGTCCTATATGCGAGCTTGATTTAAATTTTTGTAACACTTCCAAGCTTATTCAACAGACCCTTCCAGACATGCATTGAACTAAAATTCTATAAAATACTTCCTGGCTCATTTAGGACAAATTGGACGCTGTTAAGCAAACAATTCTTAAGCGACAAAATCTGTTTTTTGAGAAAACGTAATAATAAAAGCCAATGAATAATGCCTGCTTACGGACAGCGTTTACTGATAAGCTTCTTTCAACATTGATACACATTTTTAAATCGATGGCCCAATTTTGAAAAATTCTACGTTTTACGCTCTTTCCAACGATACTAATAACTGATTTTGTCAACAAATATCATTTGGGCATTTTTTGTTTAACAGCGTCCAATTCAGGGTCGACTGAAACTTTCAAGATTCTAACAGACTCGTTTGAAGCTTATCAAGACTCATCCAGATGGGTTTGATACTCTTTAAGGATTTTTCAAAGTGTCTTAAGAATCTGCTGGACATATTTCAGTGTTTAAAAAATAAAATTTCAAGACTCACATAAGTGTCTAGAAGTTTGAAGGATTCTTGTACAAGTGTAAAAGAGTCTGAAAACATTTCTGTAAAGTCTGGAATAATTTCAATCAAGTTTAAAGAGCTTCAAAAATAATCTCAAACAAGTCTAAAGGAGTTTAGAAGAGTCTTAAATCAGCCTGCATGAGTCGAAAAGTCTTAAACAAGTCTATAAAACGATTAAAGAGATTTGAAATAGTCTTGAAAACGTTTTAGCGATGAGTCTGAAGGAAATCTCTGAAAATTTCAAACCAAGCTGGAAAAGTTTAAAAAAATATAAATTGGGCTTTGAGTAGGTGTAAACAATCGGATGCGTTGAAAAGTTTTGAACCTGACTGAAAGAATGTTACCAGAGTTTTGATCATTACTGCAAAGTACTACTTTTAATACGAAGAGTCATAAACAAGTCTAGAAGAATCTCGAAGATTTTTAATTAGGCCTGGAAGAGTATACTACACAATTTTAGTTAATTGCTGTTAAACCTTCAGTTTTTAGGCAATATCTGAATAGTTGTTATTTTTTAATGAAATTCAGCTTCAGTTGTTATACCAAAATGCAACTTTCTACCTGTGATCATCATTGCACCAGGTCTTACGCAGCGGATACCTGAGCAGTTCCTGAAATCTCCGCCACTACTGCCATGGCCCTTGTGAAAACTCCACTGAGTAGGCAAATCAGCTAACACTGGAAACTTGTGGGCCTCGCGTCAAAATTAAACTGGCATGGCGACATGTCTAAATTGTGTGCATTGTTCTGTACCTTCATTCCAAAACACATGAATTTTGTGAATTGCTTCTGTTACTTCGTTCTCATTTCAGCTGGTATTACATGTTTCTCATCTTTTCTTCATGCGTTAGTTCAGGCTCTTGAATTGCAACCAAGGCAGATCTTTTATCATCAGTCGGCTCTTTTTATGCCTGCTGCAGTGGAAAATATAGATGCGGTTCAGTTTCATTTTTTATTATTCGATTACGTTCATTTTGTTCTCTTATTATTCACTTACTTTTGTGAATGGAAGCGCCTCATTCCGAACTTACTGTTTCCAAGCGTTCTGCCTCGGGTAAAATTTACTAGTGTGCCGTTATATATGTAGATAATTGTCACAGAATTCAAGTACAAAACCGAAAAAAAGTCTGCCAGTTTCACGGAATCAGCAAAATAATTCCGCAGAATTCATGAAATACCTTTTATCCGTGGCGAAGAAAACTCATCATCGAGAACCGCGAACGCAAACTATTTGTCAGAATCTGAATTTAACTATTCATTTTCTGACATTTCGATAGCAGCGTCAACTGTATTTTATCAGTGGTTAAACTGGTGTTCTTCACGGATATAAATACTTGCATAGATAGGGATAATGTTTGTATATGTTAACAGCTGGGCACACATCAACTGGGTGTATACAAGCTATCAACGAGCCGCATACACATATAGGTATACAGGAAAACCAGAATGCCGTCAAGTTCAAAGTAGATGCGAATCTTTCATATTGAATAATTGAGACTTCCGTACTCTGGAAGCTTCGAAACGGAAGACGTGTAACCGCAGAGTGCGATTTTAAGTCAGTTCCGAACAAACTATTCCGAATCAGAATAATAAAACACTACATCTGAAATAAGTTGTCTATAGTGAGTTCACGTGTATATCAACTGCTCCCCTTTTCTGGATGTCAAAATCATGAGTAGGTACCTATTTTCAAGAAGAAAAGGGAGGTATAGTCTTCCCTAGTTAAAAAAAAATATACCTATTTCTGCCTACATATGTTCGATCTTGTAATAGTCTGACTTTGAGGAAAAGAGAATGCCACCTACTCAAAATTCTAATGTTTCCTTATGATGGCATAACAGTATATAATCGAGTTAGTGTTACCAATATCACGAACGAATAAAAAATGAATAAACGGAAACAAACGGGGAAAAAATCAACCCTTTTGAAATATTTCTGACAGGGCACTCGATGTTGCCAACTGAAGGCCAATTTCACTAAATTTGTTTATCCTGGAATGTGTTTGGGGGAGGCTCGGATATTCGTAAATATTGAGAATTCAGAGCTCCAAAACTATCGTGAATTTGGATCATAATCATATGGCACATAAAACATGTTTCAGTGTTCTTGATACCTTCAGTCTTCTCAGAGACACCTCATATACTGACAACTGGTCCTCATATTCCCCTTCCTTTATTACATTTCATTTTTCTCTTGGAAGAAGGAGGAAATCAGCGAAAAATAATATCATACAAAGTTATTAAATATTCTGCTGTAATTGTGGTTGTCATGTAGGACATTAAGCTTTCTGAAAAATCAACAGCCATAGCCGCTCCTTCCTCCTACCAATATTTTAGCAGACTGTAAAAGGACGTTTACTGACTGAGCTCATATCCAAAATTAGCTTTCTGAGCCCTCGACTGCTTGGACATAAAAGAGAAAATGTTGACCTATATTCTTACAGAGCCAGGTCAGGATCGTCCGTTCTTTTTTTGCTCGCAAAATTCCTCACTGAATCTGTTTTATGTGGTGGCCGACCCGCAAAAGCTACAAAAGCTATGATATAATATAATTAAGAAGGTTTTTTCAAATGCGTTAAAAGTTCTTATTTTTTGTATCTTTGTATCTTTTTTTTTTTTTTTTAAGCGAAGAAATTCTCACATCTCGCTTGAATGACGGGAACCATTGCTTCATGCCCTCTAGGTTCTTATTTTTGTCCAATTTTTACGTTTTCTTTTCTTTCTTTCTTTTGTGTATTCAATTATACGTATATCCCGTTTTCTAGAGTGTAGATGGAATAATTCCAATACCTAGTATATGTGAAATCTGAAATAAGGAACATTAAAAACCATCTGATTGATAACGACGATGGGGTCTTTCGCTCTCAAAATCGCACTCTGTGTATCACTTTGGAACCCTTTGCATCAAATGCAGTAATGGTTCTGTAGCGCTTTTTGTAGCGCTTTGTAGGCTACAATGCGAGCGAGTTATCACCATTAAAAAAATTGAAAGAAGTTCTTTGTTGGCGTGTTCAGAAGTACGAGTATATTTACACTGAATTTTGAAAAAAAAAAGCGAGTGGAGAAAATACTTAGTGAGAGCGAGAGTATGAGATGACTTCAAAAAAACGATTCCTGAAGAAGACTGTTGAAGAAGACTGTTAAAAGACGATTGATTCACGAACATCGAGTCACTGCCTAGCCGGACAATTAGGTTTAAAAAATACGAGGGTGGAAGAATAGCGTGAGGAAAAGAAAGGAAAAAGGAAAAGATTCTTGGAAAAGAAAGAAAGAAGCAATTCGGTGTAGAGATATTGTACAGGTAAAAGGCACAGGAGGTGTTCGTAGGAAAACTGGCTTGGCAGGACAGGTAACAAATATACAATAAAAAACTATTTACAAAAGAATTCGCGAACCTTAAAAAAAGTCGATCGCGGTGGAGAGCACCGCAGTTCTCCATACTTGTATAATATGTATGCTCGAAGAACAAACCAAAGCTGCTGTTTTTTAATTTAAATTTAGTCTTGAAATTCTACTTCATTACATATTTTTTTATTTAGGTAGTCTAAAAAAAAAAAAAAAGTATTTTAATCGGGAAAAAAGTGTTTACACTTCTTGTATGGGCCTTAAGTTGTTGAGTTGAATAATTCAGACAATTTATTCGTAATTAATTTTACGTTTTTGAAAAATTAATTACAAATTTAAATATTTTCTGACTTTCTCGATATTCTTTAATAGCACTGATACTCGTATTTTTCTTCAATTTTTGACATACTCCAAGATAAAAAAAAAAAGAAAAAAAGAAAGAAATTTGATTTTTTTTCTTTGTCTTAAAGAAATGTCGTCTTTTTTGGTTGTATGAATCACTGTCTTTTACACATTTGGAACATTTTTGTTTGAGCAACCAATCTAGTGCTTGTAATCCGTATGTTCATAACAAGCACCGCACGCATTACGAGCTCAGTTATATTTTTCATCAGAGATGGGCAAAATCAAAAAGCAAATGATTGAAAATCATTATTTTAAAATTACTATAGTCTTTCAGAAATTATTATTTGAAAATCAAATCATTTTCCCAAAAATTATTAAAAATTATCTAAAAAATCATTTCTTACATGATTTTTGTGATTTTGTAACGGAAAAAATCCAGAAGAATCATGGAAAAAGTAATCTAAATAATCAAGATAAAAAACCAATTGATTTTCAAAATTCATAATTTTAAAATCAAAAATAAAATGATTTAATATTAATAAATTTTTTAACTCTTTCATTTTTGCATTTGCCCATCTATGTTTTTAGTGGGTCAGGATAACGTTATCGGCAGATAGGTAGGTGAGTTTGTAAATTCTCTATTTCGGGAAAGTAAACGTTGCATTCAAATCATTTTCAAGATATGGTAGTGTAGATGACCCGGTGTTTAAATTGGATACTCTTTCACATTAGGTACGGGAAATAAACTTATTCATTTCGGTTTAAATACAGCTTTGAAATGCTATTCATCAATAGCACGTAAGGATTCCCCGATTCGAAATTTGAAAAACGTTAACCTGCGGAGTAATCAGCTCGGATCTTTTCACTCGCCTGTGTACTTACTCGCTCCATGTTTGATCTCAAATTGGAAACGAATGCAAATAGGAACTCATACTTATCCCTCAAAGAGGGATTGAAAATAATGCGGTCCTGTTGTCAATTTAAAAGTATAATATTTACTCGCTACAGAGAGAAATAATACGCGATAATGGCCCGAGGATCAATCGACACAAAATAACTCGAGAAAATGAAAATATAAGATTAAACGCTTCCATGGTAGAAAATTACAAGACGGTCGACTCCTGTACCTCGCCTCCTGTACTTATTTCTAAATATTTATGAACGCTGAGGAAAGTTATACGTGAATTTTCACGTCCCTAAACACGCAACGGTATGGTATGGTACATGAAGAGACCTTACACGTTTTCTACTCTTAATATTCGTTATATAATGTCGGTTCATGTTCGAAAATAAAGGGAGCAATTGAAGTGAAAATAACTGTTTTTAAAATTTCGGTCGGTCGGGCGGCCTTTCGAAGTTTGAACACACGTGTACAGTGACGATCTCGGACCTCGTAATAAATTACTTTTTCCTGCCCTTTGTTCTAGGTATTTTTTCAATCTCACCAGGGACGAAGACAACTTTGAAAATGAAGTTCGGATCGAGAAGGTGACGGTGTAATCACGAATATGGCGGAAGCGTCAACACTATGACGCGTATGTTTCTGTTTCTATGTCTACTGTTTTTGCTGTTAATAGACGGTAAGTCTGTTTTTTTGGATTAATAGAAAGTTATATGACATTCACATCTGATTTCGATACGTTTCTCTCCTGATACGTAAGAAGAAAAAACAAGAAAATATAACCGCACACCACAATTTAAAAGCGGAAACAGGCTAACAAGTGGATAAATCTGAAGCGTGGCAATCAGTAGCGCAGGCCCCCAGACCCATATGCAGCGGTTGCTGAACTAATTGCTGAGGGGTCCCCGAAAATTTAGGAGGTCCTCTAAGAATTGAGACGAAGAAAAAATAAAAAACGAAATCAAAATACAGAAAAAAAAGTTGTTTTCTGGTTCAAAACTGAACTCATGGTAAGTGTTTTGAACTGGGGTATTGAGAAACTCATATTCGAAGAAAATAAAAACGATAACAAAGTTCAGCAAGCGAACTTTCCTAGGCTAATTTTTCACGCTGATTTCGAATACGTGCTTTGAGTGACCCTCCTCTCACTGCTTCCTTATAACTAGTCTCCAAAGTAGTGAAAATCATCATACCTGAGTACAGCTTGAGTAGAATTATTCCGAATGAAACTACGAGAGCTGTTCAGGGATGTATCGACGAGTTTTTCCGGGGGGGGGGGCAAAAATTGTGAAAGTCCCAACTGACTCAACTCAAAATTCAAAATTCGTAAGTATCAAAACAAAAAAAAAAAAAAACCGTTTGACTTGTTGGATTTTTCCAACTCCGCCTGACTGAAATGGTAAATTTTCCTAATTGCTGAATGAAAAATTCTTACGGGGGAGAGTTGCCTCCCTACAGGTACGTTCCTGAGACTGTTCAAAAAGTAATGATAATTCGGGCCAGGCAGCGCTAGTATCGTGCACAACGAAAACGGGACAATTGTGAGCGGCGCGGGTAGCGGGCGAAAGCTTTCTTTAAATCGATTGAAATCATTTTTTATGAGAGACAGGTTACTCATAGGAAATTTTACGCTCTACTAATTTTATTATTTTTATCTTTCCGCTAAATGACTTTGTTCTCGACTTATTTCGAGATAACTCAATTAACATTCAAATAGGAAACTCGTCCTGATCCCGTTTTCAATTTTGCCGATTGTAGCGCTCCTAGCGGATGCTCGGCTTGAATACTGACTGTAGGGGAGTATGTGATGTGATGGTTGGTAATACTGCATACCACCGTGTAGCCCATTCTGTTAGCCATTCATAAGAATTAGTTTCAAGTGGATCGCTGCAGCGAATGGACGTAGGTGACGCTTAGCTTTTTAACCACGAAACGACAATCGGCCATTCTTCTTCTGGCTCTGACTTCTGTGTTTCTTGTCTTATCTGACTTTTTGATGCCGACCATTGATTTTTCCATATCTATATTTGTGTTCTCGCTAGCCTCATTAGTTGCCTCTCTGTAGTCGCCCACGTTTGCGCTCCGTCAGTGAGAACCGGAAGTATGCAACTCTCGATGATTTTCTTCTCCAAGTTTATTGACATTTTGCCTTTAAAGATTCTTTTTAGGCTCCAGTAGCTTTTCCACGCATTCTTCCTCCTGCTTATTTCTTTGTTTAGACTATCTCAGGTATATTTCTTCCTCGACTTTTGCTATTTTTGAGTCCTCCATTACCAGCTGTGGGTCCTCGCTCTGGTTTAAAATGAGCACTGTTTCGTTTGTGTTGACGCACATACCTGCATTTTTACTTTTATTGCATAGTTCATTAGCCATGATTTGGAGATGTTCCACGTTTTGTGAAATGAGTACCACATTGTCTGCAAAGCGAAGATTGTTTAACCGTTTGCCGTCTGTCTTGATGACTCTTTTCTCTCAGTTTAGTTCCCAAAATATTTCTTCTAGGAAGCTATTAAATAGATTCGGGGAGAGCAGATCACCTTGTTTTACTCCCTTTTTTATGCTGAATTTTGGCCCCACTTTGTCCAGTCTAACCGTCTCCTCCGTGTTTTTGTACATATTTTTCAATACATACATCATTTTAGAGGGTATGCCTTGCCTAGATAGAGCTTTCCGGTGGTAACCTAAGTGTACTGAATCGAGAGCGTTTTGGAAATCAATGAGTAGTATAAATAAGGGGATGTTGTATTCATTGCTTTTTTCGATTAGTTGATTGATCATACAAATGTGGTCTATTATCGATCTGCCCTTTCTAAAGCCCAATTGTTCTTGACTTTGCGACCAATCCAATTTATTGATTGTACATTATGTTTTCTAGAATTTATGCAAAAATATTAGATGTTAGGCTGAGGCGATAGTTGCTGATATCGCTTTATCTCCTTTTTTGAATAAGAGGCTGATCTCTGAGAGGCGCTACTGATCTGGGATTGGTTCTTTTTCCATGATGCTATTGAAAATTTGGCGAGTGGGGGGCTAATTTCGTCCGCAAATAGTTTCAAAATCTGTTTTCGATTCCGTCGCTTCCGGTTGCCCTGTTTACATTAAGGCTGGCCAGAACACTTTTTACCTCGCTTTCCAGGATGTCGGAAAATTGATCGTCGTTGTTGTCTACCCGTTCCAAATCTTTGTCTTTTCTGTCGTGGTTGTACAGGTTTCTACAGAAATCGATGGCGGAGGCTACGATTTCTTTTCTGTCATAGACTTCGCCGCCTGATTCATTTCTTACTTTAAGTATCAGAGTTATCTGAAGTCGCATAGCTCTTTTCTCCTGATTGGCTAATAATTTTGTAAATTAGATTGTCTTCCGCTTTTTTCAGATCTTCTCTTACCATTTTTATCGCCAATTTTCTTAGTTACCCCAATTCAGTTTTTTTCCTGGCAGATTTACGCTCTACTCTGGCTAGCCTGTTTCTTTTTTCGCAAATTTCCTTAGTTTTCTCGGAAATTTTGTTTTATTTTCGTTGTCCTGAACCGTAAATTCTTCAATGGTTGTTTCTCAGATATTTGTTAAATTGTTATATGATTTCTGCACGTCATTGTCTCTAGTTTTGTTCCAACCCCAAATTTTTTCATGTAATTTTTGTTTGGCTACCCCAAAGATATCTTCCGGGATCGTTTTGTTCTTATTGTATCTTGCTACCACTCCATAGTCCTTTAAAATGGTGCTATCATTAATAAAACAGTGATCAATTTCATTTCGGGTTCTTCCGTTAGGAGACATCCAGGTCCATTTTATCGATTTCTTTTTTTTTGTTGTAAAACGTGTTTATAATTTTCAACTTTTTTGCATTCCGCAAAATGCGCCAACATTGTACCTTCGTGGTTTCTTGAACCTAGACCATGCACCCCTACGCTCGATTCACCAAAGAGGTTTGCTCCCATTTTAGCGTTGAAGTCGCCCAGTATCATCGTATAATTGTTCATTAAGAATAAGTCGCGAAAACGGTTTCTCAATAAGATCTTGAACACGCATTTTGTAGGCAAAAGAAAAACACGGAGCATTCAAACATAACGCGTTGACTAGTAGAAGAACATAATCACGTTTCACTGCCAACTTCGACGTTCATGCGCAGACAAGCCGAGCCGGAAGCTCTTGAAAAAGCGCTTCTAGAACGCAACCAAATGCACAGGTTTCGTTGTGTTGAACATGCTAGTGTGTTTTTGTGTTGTTAATTAACTCAGAGACGGATCGTATGTTGTGCAATGTTACGTACAGTGTGGAAAAGAAGCGTTAGATCCGATGCAAACGTCGCTGGCCTATAGAGGAGGGTGGGGCAAGAGTCCGCACTTAAGTGTTCTGCAGGATGTATCTGCGTAAAGAAAACTATTTTGTAATTTTTTTTTTTTAATGTTAAGACGGTTCAAAATAGAAGCGCCATCTATTCATTAAAACGGTTTTATTTTCAGAAAATAACATTCTTAAACGACACCTCGAGTACGACTTATGTCCCATGGTATGGGGCAAAAGTCCTACGCTGCAAAATTCACATTCTTATAAGGGTTTTCAATAACTCAGGCACATGCAGTGGCTTAGCCAAGCGGGAGGGGGCGTCAAGGGGGCCATGTCCCCTATGAGTTTTTTTCTTCTATTAGTAGTAGATTACGGAACAGAAGAGTGTGCAGTAATTTTTTAACTGCACTTATTAGTTCACTAAATAATGATTGGCCATTTACATCGTTGAAATCAGCTGATGTAAGTGGACTTAACGAGTATCATTACATTAAAAAATATTTGCAGCTTAAATAATATTTAAAAATCACTAATGCCGACTATACATTTCTCATATTTTGTATTTCATGCAGTGTTTCCAGGCGTTTCACGAAAAAGAAAACGAAATGTGAAACATTCCGCTACACTTAGCCATTTTCATGAAATTTTAATTTTCTACAATGTCACGGAATCATTGCGAAAAAATCCAGGACTGCGAAAAATATTTAGTCGCGTCCAGTGCACTGCTTGTTTTGAGGCTGAATGAAGTTTGTCGTGTTGAGTGGTATTGTGTATTATTATTTTTTACGTTTGAGGATGAATGATGACGAGGACACAGTTATTGCGGCTGCAATCATAAGTGCGTACATCCTCACAAGAAAGGAGACAAGTGGAACCCAAGAAGAAAAGATGGCGGAGCACTTCACGATTTCTTACCTCACGCACCAAATCCGTCAATTTTTCCTCAATTACTATGGTGTGGTGGGTCGTATGGCGATGCACGCATGCCAAAGTGGCCCCTGAGACACCGCACCCCCGGACACAGGAACTACCCTTTCGAGTATCGCGTCAGTGACCGGAGGGACGTAAGTGACCCTCAATTACTAGGCCTCAATCTTCTTATCAAGAATTATATTTATGGAGACAACGCTGAACCACAAGTACCACAACACCCAACGCGAGTACAGCCATTGAAGCAATTTTGCACAAAAGATTATTGCAGATGCTCGCACTTTTACCGGCCTCAACTGGAAGGGCAGAAAGGTCGTTTTCAGATCTACGAAGACTAAAAAAGTACTTGTGCTCAACAATGAACGAGACCAGCCTGAATCATCTAGCGTTGTTACATATTCACAAAAATTTTGGATTTATGAATTCAGTAATTCATTATTTCGCTAGGCCCATAATGAAGTCAAGAAGGATGGAACTGGCGATTGGAGTTAGTGGTAAAAATTCCAAGTTTCGTTTTTACTCAATTTTGAGCATTAATTTTCGGAATACCTACCTACTTATCTTTTTATTTTTATGAAAGTTTTGCTTTTCCGAACAGACGTTTTCGAAGAATCGTATTCGGAAAAATACAATTTTTACGTTTATCAATCCATTTTTTTTTTTTTTGCATTCTTCATTTGCTATTCAAAAAGCCTTTTACACTTTTAAATTCCGGCACCTCTCCCACCCTCCCCTCCTTCTTGAAAAAATCCTAACGATGTTATTTAAACAATTTTTTTTGCTACTATAAATTTAGGGCAATTTGATAGAAAAAACAACGCAAATTTAACAAATTTTGCCTGCCCCTCCCCTTCGAAAAAATCCTGGCTAGAAACATCTACAAAGCTCACAGACATAAAAACTGACTCCGGTACAATCCGTGCAATTTTTATGGGCCCATTTTTCACATGGATTACATTGGGTCCATACTTCGGCACCTTTTGAATTTCCGAACTGATCATTGCAAATCAAACAAAAATCTGCTTCACTGGTGTCCGAAGTTGGAGGTAGTTGACGCTGAAATAATGGGCACTGCACAGGCACAGGTTTTGAATTTTTTGACGGTCTTTTTTGTGATGCAGATTGCTTAGCCTTAATTTTCTGTTTTGTGGTTGGCTGTCGAAATAAACGACGTCTTGAAGATATAGGGATGTAGCAGGCTCAGAATTTTTTCGACACCTTTTTTCAGGTGTAGATTGCTCAATTTGAATTTCTTCAGTGTGAATTTTTAGAAGATCCTTGTTTGGCATGCGGGTTAAAATTGATTTGCCACTCTTTCTTTTTCTTTGGCGTTTCTCCTAAAACATAAGAGAAATTTTTTTCTTTAAATCTGATGTAGACATGTAAAATTGAATTAAGATTTGCTCGATCAATATTTACTTTTATTTTTGGCAGTGGTAAAATATTTTGAACATTTTTTTCGATGAGTCAACATTTCCAGGTTCCTCTAAATTTTCAAATTTTTTGTTCAATAATTCTTCCAACGTGTCTATCTGTATAATTTTGGTTGACATTTCTCGTTTCTAAATTCTTCAACATTTCGTTCGATTCTTCCAATTCTCTATTTTGGTCAAGATTTCTCTATGTTTGAAAATTTTCAATTGATTTCCTCAATACTGCTACTTGGTCAGCGTTTTGGGGTTTTTCCGAATCTTCTTCCATCGATTCAACCAGCTCTTCGACTCCTTCAACAGGAACGATTTCATTAAGTTCTTCATCACGCTCGCATAGTTTGTGCATAGTGGGAGGGTTACCTAAAAAAGATGTTCAGTTAATATTTTTAAATAAATAAATTTCAAATTTCAAATTTCAAATTTATCGTTTTGATCAGTCACAGAAGATGGCACAAAGTCAACGTCGATAAAATGGTCCGGTCTAAAGGATTTAATACAACATGACCTAAATCCTTCCACCGCATTTCCTATTCGGATGCAATCGCAGCGTGATACTTACCTGTGTACACATCTGTTTCTTGAGATTCTGCCTTCTTCACTCGAGAATATTTCGCGATTTGCACCCATGTGTACACAGTAGTTCTCTCAATTTGCTACAATTCGCTGGCTAGCAATAAGTTTGTATCCAGGAGTCTGGAATTCAAAAAAATAATGAAAATAAGCTCAGTTTTCAAAACGTTTCCTTATCGCAGATTCCTCTGATCCATAACTACTGGCAAAATACTACGGATTCTTTCACCCGATGCTCTCCTAGATTTAGAATTTTCGAGAATTTGTCAAGTTATTGCTTTTCTGTCAGATACCTATTATACGTTTATATGATTCCTAGAATGAGAAGAAATGATCAAAAATTGAGGAGGACTTTTGCCCCAATAGCCAGTGTAGACTTTTGCCCCAGTGGCACATTACTGATGAAATGATTTCTGATATAAAAAGTATGAATGTAATAATGAAACCAGGTGTCAAAATTAATTACTTACCTAACCTGATTCAATTTTAAACTCTTGACTCATATGCAGCAATGTGGATAACTTCAAATTACATTTCCAAAATGAGAAAATATTTTGTTGAAACTTGTGGAAAACAAAATTTTTTTGGCATTGTGGCTTATACCAGACATGGAGCATTGAAATTGTATACACACGTGAACAGTGTTGCCATTACTAAAATCAACAAAATATGGCATTTGTATACAGTTTAATTAAAAAAAAAAGCGATAGGACTTTTGCCCCACCCTCCTCTACGAATACATGTATGAGGATTGCCGAACGCCGAACAGTATACATCTCCTGATACTTAAGCGTAAGCGTCAATACAGTCGAAGTTTCGGGCCAATGTTTCATTATCTTTTATTTGTCACTAGTTGAAGTTGATATTGTATATGAAAACTTATTTCCTGGGAAATTTTCAGGGTAAGCGGCGCTTACCTTACTTTCCTGGAATGCACGCCACTGCTCCATTCTATTTTTGAGGGACCACTGACTTTAACCAGCTGTGTATTTCACATGTGTGCAAATTCACCTCAAATTCCGTAATCGTAGATTTGGTAAATGGTAAAGTGTTCCAATAACAAGCGTGTATTATGATTGCTACAATCTGACTAACATTGTACCGTTCCTTCTAACTTGTCGAGACTCTCGCAAGAGTGGCTGTACTCTTATCTACATCAGATAAGAGACGTGTTACTCTGCTTTCATACCGAATCGCCACACCACACCCCCCCCCAGTGTTTCACACGACAAGAAGATAGACAAAAAAAATAAAGTATGGGGTGCGTGGCTAAAAACAACTAAACATTGAAGGAACGGCAAGAACTCATGCATTACACATAAAAACGAACAATTCACACAAAAAATAAAATATAAGGTACAGCACATAGAAATTCAAAAAAATATATACATGTAAGAAAAATGGTAAAAAGGTAAGTAATTATTCTGGGTAACGACCCCTAAAACGAACTCGACGAACTGGTTGTCTCCTTGGTTGCTTCGGAATAATTGTGACCATCTGTGGACTCGCATCTGGTATTCGTATTAACTCCGGATTTCTCAGTATGAATGCTGGCTTGACTCTGTCGAGAGACATCTTTGCAGTTTTCCCTTCAAGGTCGACGGTTATGGTTTTCTCGTCTCTGCTGATGACTCTATGTGGACCAGTATAGGGTGGTTGAAGGGACTTTCTCTGCAGTTCAACTCGAACAAAAACGTGAGAACATGACTTTAAAGTTGCTGGCACATACACGGGTGAAGTGCCATGCCGTCGTGCTTGATCAGCAAACTTACGCATGGCTTCTCCCAGTCGTCTGACAAAGTCGGGGGCATCCTCGATTTCACGTTTCTCAGAAACATCACTGGCGAAGAATTCGCCCGGTAAGCGAAGTTCCTTTCCATAGGTAAGTTGTGCGGGTGATACACCACGGTCGCTGTTAATTGCTGATCGTAATCCTAGCAGAATAAGCGGGAGGATTTGGGTCCAGCGATCAGTTTTGTAGGCCATTATCGCTGCTTTCAGGGATCTATGCCACCTTTCGACCCTTCCGTTCGCCTGTGGGTGGTATGGTGTTGTTCGTATCTTGCGGGTGCCAAGCAGTTGAGCGAGTCTGTTGAAGAGTTGGGACTCAAATTGCCTCCCTTGGTCCGTTGTAAGTCGACCCGGCGCTCCAAATCGTGCTACCCAGCATTGTACAAATACCCTAGCTACTTCCGCTGCCGAAATCCCATTGACAGGTATTGCTTCGGGCCAGCCGGTAGTTCGATCTATGATCGTTACTACGTAACATTTTCCGTCAGAAGGTGTTAACGGCCCGACTATGTCCATGTGGACATGTTCAAAACGACTCGATTTCTCCTAGGGGTGTCTTAGTGTGTCGGGAAACTTTGGCGCGCTGGCATGGCACACACGCGCGGGCCCAACGGGTACAATCTCGGTGCATACCTGGCCAGACATAACGCCTCGAGACTAGGGTTGTCGTGGTTTTAGCACCAGGGTGTGCGAGGTTATGGACGCTGTTGAAAGCTGTACGCCGGAATTCTGGAGTGATGTATGGCCGAACTCTTGTAGTGGATACATCGCAAAAAACTTTCGCCTCTGAATCGGCCACTTCCATCTCCTTCAGTACAAGACCACTGTTGTTAGAATTTATTAATGCTTGTAATTTTGTGTCTGTAGCTTGGTCCTTCGCTAGCTCCTTGTAATCTATACATTTCCCTAAATGTACTGCCTCAATCCTTGATAACGCATCAGCGGGTGCATTTTCGATGCCTGGTACATAACGTAGTTCCGTTGTGAACTGACTAATGTAGTCAAGTTGTCGGATTACTCGGGGTGATGAGTTTTTTGAAGGATTTGAAAATGCAAAAGTGATTGGCTTGTGGTCTGTGAATACGGTGAACTGCCTACCCTCTAACTGAGAGCGAAAGTGTTTGACTGAGGCAAAGATTGCAAGCAACTCGCGATCGTATGTTGACCACTTCATTTCGCTTGGTGACAGCTTGCGAGAAAAGAATGCCAGCGGTTGCAGGTTGCCATTTACTACCTGGTGTAACGCGCCACCTACCGCTGTGTTTGACGCATCTGTGCATAGAATAATTGAAGCAGCTTCATTCGGGTGATAAAGTAATGTTGCATTTACTAATGCGCTTTGGAAATCACTAAATGCTTGCTTCGCATCGTCTGTCCACACTAATGCTGTCTTATCGTTTTTCTTATTTGTGTTGACTAACAGCTGTAGCCGTCGCTGAATCTCTGCTGCGTGCGGAATACTGCGACGGAAAAAGTTAATCATACCCAGAAAACGTCTGAGTCCAGCTACGTCATTAGGTCGGGGGTAATTCAAAATTGGCTGTATTCGGTCGGGTTCGGGTTTAATGCCCTCTGCATTGACCCGGTAGCCTAAGAAAGAGACTTCAGATTTGGCATAATCACATTTTGTTGCGTTGAGAACAAGCCCCGCCTCAAGAAATCGCTGTAAAACAGTTCGAACGTGATTTTCATGTTGGGACTCATCAGCTGATGCTATAAGTACGTCGTCGATGTAAACATAGACAAAATCAAGGTCACGTGTAATTCCATCTATGAATCTCTGAAAAGACTGTGCTGCATTTTTCAGACCGAATGGCATTGCTACATACTCAAATAAGCCAAACGGTGTGATTACAGCTGTTTTCTCGACATCATTTTTCTCAACAGGTACCTGATGGTATGCTCTCTTAATATCTAGAGTACTGAAAATTTTACTACCTGATAGTCGAGCGTTAAAGTCCAAGATATTAGGAACAGGATAGCGGTCCGGTTTTGTCTTCGCATTTAGAGCACGGTAGTCACCGCACACTCTCCATTTCTCTGGCCCTTTTTTGGGAACCACGTGAATAGGGCTTGACCATTGGCTCCTTGATGGACGAATGTCTCCTAATTTCAGCATTTCTTCAAAGGCGGTTCTTGCGGCTCGTAATTTTTCTGGGGGGAGTCGTCTGGCGCGTGCAGTGACAGGTTGACCAGTAGTTTCTATCAAATGGGTCGTCTTGTGAACGAACTTGCAGGCTCTGCGTGTTGTAGGCTGCGTCAGACCTGGGAACTCGGCTAAGATTTTCGAGAATTCTGATGTGCCTATGGTAGTGATGGAGGAGTAGTGAACAGACTCGATAGTGCACGAAGTTTTTAGAGAAGTAGCTCCATCAACGAGAATTTTCCGCTTCAAATTAGGTAGGAGCTCAAAGTGGGCAAGGAAGTCTGCGCCTATGATTGGGTTCTCGACATTGGCCACGATGAATCGCCATTTGAAAGATCGTCGGAATCCCAGATGCAACTCGATGAGACGCTCTCCGTAGGTGTCTATGACAGTACCGTTAGCTGCATACAGTTTGAGGTCGGCTGTGGTTGCCCTATCTGCTTTTCTTGCCGGCCATACTGATACATCGGCCCCGCTGTCTATAAGGTATCGTGCTTTTGTTGCGTCGTCGTATATGAAAAGACGCCGCGATTTGGGTGGGCCACCAGTTGCGGCATTGACGGCGGGCCCCACTAGTTTTCCGATTTCTTAGCTTGCCAGAATTCGCACCACTCTTCACATTTCGTAGCTTTCGGGCCAAATTTGTAATGGTACCAACATTTGGTAAATTTCGGATTTCTCCGCGAAGTACTGCGTGATCTAGGACCACGTCTACCAGGTGTTGCGCTACGATTGCGACTCCTTCTACCATTGCTTTCACGGGTTTGCATGCGATCAACAATTGCGGCTAGTTTTGATAGTTGCTCTGTGAGAGCATCTATTCTGATATCTGGACTTATCTCACTTTTTCTTTCGGAAACCGCTGAAACGCTGGCCTGTGATTCGCGCTCCCATGCGCGGTCTGCAGCTTGTGCGGCGAGATCCAAATCGGTAACATTCGTGAGTGTGAGTGTTTCCGCTACATTCGCTGGTAACTGGCCATAGAACATTTGCCTCAACACCATCTCATCGACTCGATTTTTCGCGAGGTCACGCATCTCACGCAAAAATAAACTAGGTTTTGCGTTACCTCTTTTTAGTCCGTCGAGTAATTTCTTCACTTGAGCTGTATCGGTGGGCTCGAACTCCGAACGAATTCTTTCCATTAGGGTGGTGAACGGGTTTCTGGTTGGTTCGGTAGTGATGAGATCGTATACCTGGGATGTAATTTCTGCAGGCAAAGACGATGCAAGATACGCGTACTTGGTTTTTTCATCTGAGATGCCAGCTAATTGGAGTCTCAGTTCGACTTGCTTCAACCAGACGCCGACACCGCCAGGACCAGACGTGTACGGTGGTATGTCGACCCTTATTGGATGCAATGGTTGGTGTGTGGACGCATCCTCTGGTTTTTCGTTTCCCATTTTGTAAAACTCACGAAACTACACTCGAAAACTTCGAAAAACGAAAACAAGTGAAAGTTATAAAACTGCGCTCGAAACAAAATGAAAACGAAATTATACACGTCGAGGTTACCAGTTTGGTAAATGGTAAAGTGTTCCAATAACAAGCGTGTATTATGATTGCTACAATCTGAGAATTTAGGTTTTTTGAAGCAACATCTTGTTCTTTAGCCAAATTCACATTCAAAACCATGCGGATTGGGGATAAGAAATCGAAAAGTCATCTGGATAAGAGGCCCTTTTCTTCATTTCTATTCACTTTTTCTATTTTTTTAGTTATCCAAGTAGATTAATTACTAATAAATACAGGAGCACGTATTTCAGTCAAACGATTTTCGCGTAGGTAGCAAAGAGAGGTCTGTTGAAATATATGAACGCCGTTATTTGAAATTGAGGTGTGTTTTTCAGCTTCTAGAAGTGGGTTAATTTATATTCTTTTTACAATTTTTTGCACGCATTGTACGAGTATGCGAGAAGAAGTAAGCCTTTATAAAAGATGGAATTTGTAGCAGTTGCACAGAATGCCTGGAGGCGTAACTGAAAGAGAGCAGAAATAAGTACCTGCGAGGAATTCTTTTCAATGATGACTGCTTCGTCGCTTCACGTTGAATTTTATAAAGGCGGCCGTACGTCGGTATATTTTCGCAATAGCGCTAGTCGTGAAATTGGGTCGAATAATTATTTATGTATTTCTCCGCCGTTTAGAGCTTCCTGAGTGGTTATAAAATATGAAGTTCAAGAGATGGGAGAATTCTATATCATCAGGTTGAAGCTTTTCGGTGTAACCGGAATACCGTTTCGTTTAATCTCGCATAAGACCACGTGGAAACGGATCCTTTCATGTTGACTATCAGAAATGTCTCGGTTTTCCTTTTCAAATTTCGTTGCGTCGTCCTCTAGCTTGCTCTCATACAATGTCCATCTTGCATCTTTGTCGTGAATATGTACTGATGTCCAGTGGTGATGATGCATCGGTATCGCAGGCAGAGGACCGATCATGTGGACTAGGGGTGCTAGAGACATTAGCTCTTAAGTTACATAAGCGGCTTTTCGAGAGCGGTCCCATGATGGTCTCTAGTTCTGTCTAGAGGCAGACTAAATAGATTCTATCTGGGCCCGGCGCTTTGTATGGCGAGAACGGGTTTACTATCTAACATACCCTGTCCAGTGTAACCATCTCCTTCGCCGTTTCCCAATCCGTTCGTTCCGCTTTGCGTGCGGTTGGTTCACGGCTCTGGCTGTATGTTTTCTATGATTTTTGTTCCGGGAACGTGTGTGTTAATAAGGTGCCCTATTGCCTCTCTCGGGGTGGTAGAAAAACTACCTATCGGAAGTTCGAGCGGCCTCTCACCCGCTTTCCTTCCTATACCGAGGAGTTTTTGCAGACGTACCATCTCCGGTATGTCTTCTACAGATTCGCAGAAAAGTTTCCATCAACCTAGAGGCAAATTCTAAAGCATTCGAGCGATCGATCCGGCAAAATGGCAATGTTCGTCAAGTTAAGAGAATCTCACGTCTTTTGTCTCCTCCGTTCTTGTATTTTCGGTACGTAGTCTTTCCAGAACCACGCTCTTCTTCTTAGTCTTATGTATGACTCAGTCGCCTTGTTCTCCTTCATTCGGCCAGGTAGGACATCCGTTTAGTGGAGTTACAGTTTATGTTTAGCACTCACGAGGACTTACTGTTTCTATCGATCGATTAATGCACGCGCTTTTTCTACTCTCGTTTCTTGAATTTCAAATGCCCTCGCTCTGCGGTCCGAACTAAACACTTCTCGTGCAATTTCTGAAAAAACCGTACGAATTTTTAAGCTGCTTGTGCACATTTAATATGGCGGATTCCGAGAAATCGATAACTCTAAATATACATGTTGGCCTTGATGTGAGATCATCGAAAGATGAGGCGCGTGTAGTGCCACCGAAAATAAACGGTTAGCTGTCAGATGAGATATTCGGTCCGCATGTAGGACTGTGATTTTGACATGTGTAGAATGTAGTGTTCCTAGGTAGTCATGATTTAGATGAAAATTGTCTAAGAGATGACACGAGGTGCGAGCGGAACATCAATCTACTGGCGAATGAGAATGAAGCTTCGCAATGCGTGGAGGGTGATTTTCGCGAGTCAGAGAAACTGAATTCTCATTACAACAATCTTCCATTACGATCATCGGTTCACCTTTTTCTGTAGCCTGAAAAAGTCTTTACCCGAATTCCTGCGTAATCGTGTTTGGGTTAGCAAGAGGCGCATGTTTTAGGCTTGTTTAAAAAGTAATTTCAACTATAGTTAGCGAAAGCGGTGTTACTTTAATACCTGATACGTGATACCTTTTCATGAGCAGATACATCGTAGAAATAAAAAGAGATGTGGTACTGGAAATTCGGTCGTATTAAAGAGCCTGGCGAGTTTCTCTGGCCTTTACGAAACATAAAGTAGATGTAGATGTAGTTGAGCTTAAAACTACGACGAGTGTACGGTTCTCTGTTCGCTCTCGAATTTCGAAACTAAGCTACCGTAGATGAAAAGCATTTCCATATAACGCAAGCTAGAAACACTTCGATCATTTGTCATTTCGCAATCGTTCTACCAAGTAGGTGCATACAGCTGCCCGTCAGTTATAATAAAATAACGCTATCGCTCCACAAATACACGTCGACGGAATTCCAGCTTCAGGAAGAACAAACCGTATATATCAATTTACATAAATTTACCTACCAAATGTACTCGCCACGGCCTAGAATACAGTATACACATTACTGATGACGTATGGATTCAAATTCAGTGATTTAATTATTGATAATTGGATTTCATAAAACCATTTTGGCTGACTCGTGAGAGCATGTACAGTCAGTTTAGTTGCCTCTCCCACAAATATACCTACGAATAAATTTGTTCATAATCCTAATGAGATACTACCTGTTGGAATAAAAAATGCCTAATATGGACGCAAATTTGAGAAAATGTTTAAAATTGGACAGTAATTCAAATTTAATTTGTTTGAATACGCCATCGACCCCTTTCGTGATGAAAATTTTGGTAGTGATTTCATTTAAAGGGATTACTTGTACGAAAGGTGTCCCTAATTTTTGTAGTTGTTCTCAATCCTTCCATACTACATGAAAACAGAAGCCAAAAAATTCGACTAGTCCCTCTGAAAATTTCAGCTTGATCGGGTAAAAGGAGTACGTGTCAAGAGTTTCTCCGCTTCACATGGAAAATAACAACACGGCTACAGACTGCAGTCGAGCAGCTAAGATCAAGATCAATGAGCCCACATGGTTGGAAGAATATCAGGTGGAGCGTCGAGAATGACCTAGAAACCCCCTATTCTGATACCCTGTTCAATTTTTCGGCTAAGTGAGTTTGTACCTTTGAAAATTGGATTTTAGGCCGAAATCACGATCAATTCGAAAATCTGATTACATTTTTGAACGAGGGACCAAAAGACTTCTATATCGTTATCTTGTTTTACTTTTTCGGCAAAATCAATTTTTTTCCTCAAATTTGGATTTTGCAGCCTAGTAGGAATCGGACCGAAAGTCTGATGAATTTCCGAAATCAAGGATCCAGAAAATTTCTATTCCAATATACTGTTCAGTTTTTTTCGGTAAAGTCAGTGTGCTGCAATCAGTGGCGTAGCCAGGATTCTTCCAAGGAGGGGATCGGCAAAATTTTGAGCGGGGGGGGGGGTACACCTAACATGTACTGTATGTTTTTACAGTGACGTATCAGTATGTTGTGCTTTTCAACTTCAATTATGTATCTGGATTTAAATTTCATTTCGCGCATTCACTGTGACACTGCCAGCATATAAAAGAATTCTCATCTCAAGGGGGGATTCATTCCCCTAATTCTCCCCCCTTGGCTACGCCACTGGTTGCAATTAAAACGGTCAAACTTGGATTTCAGCCCCGTAATCGGAATCAGATCAAAAAATCTGATGAATTTTCAAAATCAGGGATTAGAAAATTTCTATTCTGATGCTTCGTTAAATCTTTTCGACAAAGTCAATTTGGCCCCTGTAAAGTGATGAAATTCAGATTTTTCGGCCGAGATTAAAGTTGTATCGAAACCCTGATTAGATTTTTAAAATGAAAGACCCAAAAAAACCCATATTCCGATGTCTTGCTCTATTTTTTTGACAAAGTCAATTTGATTCCTCTAAAGGGGTCAAATTCGTGGTCGCATCTAAACCCTGATTAGATTTTCAAAAATCAAGGACTCAAGAAACCTATACTCCCATAGTCCCATACTTTGCTCAATTTCTACGGTGCAATTAATTTGGCCCTTCAGAATGACAAGTCAAATTTGGGACCCGAATTGGGGTCAGATAAGAAATCTGACTGCATTTTTGGAATAAACGATCCACTGAACCCCTATTTCGGTGCTTTGTTTGATATATTTGTATTTTCGTTTATGATTCTAAAGTTGGTGAAACTTTCCAGTCTCCCTTCCAAACTGGACTTCAGCGCTTGAAGATCCTTGTTTGTCCCACCTCGACCCGACTTGGCTATAAAAAAAAAAACTAGGGGAATATCCGTACCACATCTTGTATCACGATCGAACTGCCATGTTAGCTACATGTAAAACTCCATTTGAAACTTCATACGTTTTGGGCAATGGTAAAATTTTAATATTTTTGAATGAATTTTTACGCTATTTATTTTCCAAATGCAACGTTTTTGCTCCATCTGACTTTCGAATTAAAAATGATTCTTTGTTTTAGTTTAGTGAACATTCTTACAGAGTTGTTCCCAACTTTTTGAATTTCTTTCCAACTTGAATAATTCTTTTAAAGAGATAGTCTAAGATGATTTTGGAGACGTATTGAAGATTTCCAGACTTATTCACACCTCTTTAGAATACACCCTTAAATTGTTTTAGAATTATTGGAGACACTAGGAGACTTTCAGCCTTGATTAAAACTTTTTTACATTCTCTCGGACTTTTTTAAGCCTTTTCAGAACGTACCAATACGTCTCTGGATTTCATAAAGCCTCCTCACAATGTTGGATTTGATCCTGATTTTTTGTGTTCATACTTTGTGGAGACTTTTCCGAACTTGTCTGAGACCCTTTAAGACTTTTGTAAACTTGTTTTGGACATATCCATACTATATCGAACTAGATTAAAATTATTAATTTTAAGACTCTGTAGTCCTCTTTCAAAAATATTTCAGAATTGTGTATATTTCCTCTAGACTCCTGTAGACCTTTCAAAACTCCCTCGGACACCTTAAGATCGAGCTCGTGCATAATGTTTGCCTATATCCAGCTTAAAAATTAAAACTTCGAACTTGCTCTCGCGAGAGATTAATATACGACGGGGAAACTCATTAAAATACTTAATTGGTATATTAGTGGTGGTAAATGGCGACAGCTATAAGTTCCCTGCTTTAATGCCCTGGCATGGCCTGGCGTGGCGTAGGTTTATCAGACGAATTATCATAATACACCTCACCTTCTTCTGTTCCAGTAAACAAAATTGCCTACCAAGACATTGCTAAAAGGAAAACGTGAAGTCATTCATAAATCATGAAACATTGTATCGGCCTAAAAGCCGCAATAAAATCATCCGCAAACGATAAATCACTGTCGTTAACTCTCGAAGCCATAAAATCCCATAGAACCTGCCTGCATTTTATATTTCGCTCTAACGACGCTACAGGAATGTTCGCCCCTTTTCATCGGTAAAACGGCAATCCAGTTATGCAATTTTATTAGCATTCGTGAACTGTATTGCCTACGTTGCGAATTTTCAATTGAAGGACCTCGTACGAATGTTGAAGAAGCATTAATATAATTATATCTGATGAAATGTTGTTCGCTTAATTTTTCATACGTCTCATAAAAATGTAATCGCTAGTTGGCTGCGAGAGTATTCAGCCTCTAAGATTCCTTCGTATGTTCTACAGTGATCTAAGATTTTGAATACAACTGACATTCACAACTCTAATCAAGGTTGGACATGCTCTGGAAATGACCCAGGAAATTTCGTTTATCCCACACCAAATACTGCGAAAATTTTAATTCCCTAATTTTGGAATAGACTCATAACTTGGGGTAGCGGATAATTAACATTTCTCTTAGAAAATTGAGTAACATATCGAAATAGAGACTTTCTTTTCGCTTATTTCAAAAATGTTACCAAGTTCTTATCCGGTCCAGATTTGTACAGCATAATTCGAATTTCCCACTTGAAATGAGAAAATTTATGTGATTCCCGAAAAATCGAATTCAGTGCCAAACAAGAAATTTTTAAGGTAACTGATAACTTCGAACTCATCAAGTTTTTATTATAGACACATGTGGGATCCCAGAATACAAAATGAGATTTCGAAGAGGACAAACTATCGAAATCATCTCTTCACTCTATATATTAAAAACCAAAAACTCCTCCTACCCCCTCATGAAAAACGCACTGCGGGTTGCCTACCTAAAAATTAGAAAAATTGCAGTGGCAGATCAGCTACTTTCAAGGACATAATCTGTTCTAACATGAAAGATCTCCAAGTTTTAAGACATAACCGACATAATAAGACATAAAATGACGTGGTCATGGTTGTGAGAGCTCCTGGGTGGATGACTAGGGATCTTCAAAGGGGTTGAAGGGCCATAGTGAGGACAGGGGCTCTGAAGAGTGATAAAGCTCAGGGGGTTGGGTGAGAGGTCCTCGGGGCAGGGGAAAAAATCCTTCATAGGAGAGGGTGACCATTGAGGAAGGAGGAGGTAGTGGTGGGTGAGGATCCTAGAGGGGCAGTAAAATTTTGGTAGATAAAGACCCGGAGCTGTAAGAGGTACTCATAGTGGAGGAGGGAGCTCCTGAGGGGGAGGAAAACCGCGGTGGTTGCGGGGACTGTAGAGGGAGGTAATGGCCCTGGGTGGGGGTAACAGTGATGAGGGGGTCCTGGTGGAGGAGGAAGTCCTTGGTGAGAGAGGCGGCCGGGAAGGCGAATGAAGGCCATGGTGCAGAAGGTTCTGGTCCCGGGGAGGGGGTCTTGAGAGGGACGGTTCTTGTGCGGGAGGGGTGGTCACGGTGGTGGAAGCTCCTGGTTGGAGGACAAGGAGGTCTTCGAGGTGGTTGAGCGAGGGAGGCCGTAGGGGAATGGAGCCGTGGAAGGGAAGGCTGAAGAGAGGAACTAAGGCCGCAATTGGGAGAGAGTAGAGACTGCGGATCGCCTACCCTGCTCCACTAATTGCTTATTTCTCCATGGGTAGCCTACCCCTAGGAGGTGGTTCATGGTGGAGGGAGCTCCAGAATGGGAAGCAGATCCATGAGAGCGTGACCTCAGGAGGGGGATAAAGACCCTGCGCGGGGTGGGGGTAATGGTGAGTTAGAGGTCCTGGTTGGAAGAGGGACTGGGGATGGAAAATAAAGCCATTGTAGGGGAGGGGCTGGTGGCGAGGGTCTGAAGGGGGAAGGGTGGTTATTGTGGTGGGAGCTCCTGAGTAGAGGACTACGGAATCTTCGAGGGAGTTGGGACAAGGAGGTCGTAGAGGAGAAGCAGTGGAAGGGGAAGGCTGTAGCGACCAATTAAGGCCTTAATTGGGGAGGGCGTGGAGATGCGTGAAGAGGTCTTGGTGGAGGTGTGGTACGTGAACTAAAATGAAGACCATAGTGGTGTGGGGGTTGTCGGAGGGACGTAGTCCTAATGGGGGTACTCGGGGTGGAAGAGGGTGATCGGGGGGAGACTAGGTGGAGGACTAGGTGATGATTGGAGGTATGAATGAAGGGTGCCACGTGGGGGAGAAGCTGTGGATGGAGAAGGTAATGAAGAGAAGGAGAGGGTAATGTGAAGAAATTAAGGCCCAGATGGTGGAGCTTGGTTGTGGTGATTGATGCTTGTAGAGGCGAGGAGGAAGTCTAAGTCACTGTTCGATAAGGAAACGGATACAGTTTTCGAATAATTCAGCAACGCGAGACACTACTCCTGCTTTATGCCTTACACGATTTTCCTATAAGAATTAAATTTGAACACTGCAGAGAATACTGCAGGGCTCAAATTTAGATTTCGGAACTCAAATTCAGATTTGAAGAAGAATCGAATAAAATTTTCCGAAATCAGCGATTCAAAAACTCCTATTTTGATGATTTTTCTATGGAAAATTGCAAGTTAGTGACAAGTTTTGGTCTCGCTTTGAGTTTTTTTTTTTGTTTTTTTTGCCGGATAAGAAATTGAACCTTGCTGTCAGAGATTCCGAATAAAGATAAAAGAATGCCATGAGTTCATTCATTTCTCATTCATGAATGAAACTTTCAAGAATGAGCTCATATCTCCATTCTTTGCGAACAAGAATATGATGAATGCATTCCTTCGTTCGGCACCTCTACCTGCCATTTGAAGGCTGTAGTTTGTCCTATAGCGAGGGGGTAGAATATAATTTCACACGTAGTGTTTTCATTCGCTGGTGAAAAAAGAATATGTTATACCGTTGTATGCACGAGCTTATTTCTAGTCACTCTCATTTCAACTTTTGGAAGAACCAGCCGAACCGGCCCAATTTTGACTATTTGTGCTACGGTCCACCGGGAGATTTCCGGTACAGCTTTACCTGAATTCGTATAGAGGACGGAAATTCAATAATTTTCATTCAAGAAGGAATATTCACCATGAATCTGATACCGCGATGATTTGAAAAGGTGCTTGTAATTTTTTGCTCGACATTATTCGATTAATTTGTTCCTTTTTTTTTTTTTTTTTTGGAACAAAAAGTTCGCCCAATTTCACGGATCGTCGGTTTTTTCTCTCTTTCTCTCTCCTGAGCAAATGACGCGTGCTTAATTTCAGCTCCAATTTATTCGTTGCAATTAAAATACGTGTTTCGAATTTTCAGGTTGTTCTATGAACCCTGACGCAAAACGTCTTTACGATGATTTACTATCAAATTACAACAAATTGGTGCGACCGGTTATTAACGTCACAGATGCGCTCACGGTTCAGATCAAACTGAAGTTGTCGCAGCTTATTGACGTGGTGAGTGAACCTTTCTTGTAATTATACTCCTATCTCATTTATATTTAAATTGGTGGTTTACGGGGCCACCTACGTGGTGTCTAGACCTGATCCATCGTCCCCGAGGTACTGTGTCTGCATCTCAATTTGAATGTAACTAAAATGTACGATTGTAACTCGAATGCAGAGAATCGTGGTCGTTGTGCAAAAAAGGCCAATCTACGGGATTGGCCTCTGCCATTAGTATAATACAATATACATTATACAAGATGTTTCACAAAATACGTAATTGCACCTCTTTTTTTTTTAATCACGAATGAGGATCTTCACGGGACGAAAATGGATTGTGTAATAGAGAAGGTCTGCTTTCTTTTCGAGTTAGAAAATTTCTTTCCTCCAAAAAATAGGCTCGAACGTATCACTAACTTTGAAATTTTGAATGGAAAGGTACCGAACGAAATGGAAATAGGGATTTCTTGTATTGTGAATGTCGAATATTGCATTAGATTTTTAATGTGGCCCGATTTGGATCCAACTATCAAAATTTTAGACTCAAGAAGGGTTAAGATTAAAAATTGGCTTGAGGAATAGAACAAAGTTTTGGATGATTTTTTGGGTCACTGGTTTCGAATGTCACATCAGATTTTGAACCCGACCCTGACTGGGGCCTAAAAATTCAAATTCTCGACCCAAAGAAAGTTAAAACTAATTTTACGTAAAATATTGAATAAATTATCGATTTTTTCTTTTGGGCACCCACCAGAATATCATTTTGGGTGCCTATAGCGACATCCAGAAAAAGCTATGAGTAAACGAACCAATCAAATTGCAGCGAGTCGTCCATTCATGTTTCGCGAATCAAGCGTGAAGACACTTCCGTTCATTTATATATGTTACAGTGAAAGTCGATAATGCCGGGAATCTAGTGATTATCGACATTGACGGACTGTTTCAGTTAAAGTTGGTAAATTAAATATTTTTATGAACATTAATTAGGTATTGTGTACATTAACTAGTGATTATCGATAATCGCTAGCAACTTGTAGTTAAAGTTGATAATTAGCAGAAAATATCAGATTTCCCAGGTTTCAATACATTGTAATATCATAAAAACAAATCTCACATTTCTGATGCGTCTTTTCTTATTCGTAAATTGCTTAAAAAATCATTGGTATTTCTTCTTCTTTTTTGTGCGACACTTTAGTAGTGATATGACGAAGAATCTCGTGAATTTTATGAGAAACTTTCAGCTTTTCTAACTCGTTCATAACAAAGGGTGGCCAAAAATAGATTAGCACTGTATCCATCTTTGGACAGGTTGCTGGCTAAAGATGGTGAAATCATTAAATTTGAGACTCTCACTTGGCCATGCCTTCTAATTAATGAAAAACAGAGTAAAAACCAATTTTTTAAATAAAAATTCGTTACTAATACTATGAATGATTAGAAAAATACATTGCCTACCACCTGGAAGTGTTCGTATGACAATTTTTCCAATTGCTGGATTTTTAAGAGTTTTGCTTAGAAATCACTGAAGTTTTGAAGTCCGCCACAGATCAATCTTCTTAAAAAGAATAATGGATGCCGTAAACTTGAAAGTACAACACACCATACACACGGCAGTTTTCACTGATTTCGTAGTATAAAAATCACATTCCCAGTGTTATCCAGTCCTTATTTGCTAGCAAATTTATGAGAAATTTGGTCAAAGTAGGTACCCTGGCCAAAAGTGGATGATTTACCCTGTAAAAATAATCACCAAATCTTTCTTTTTTACCTTTTTGACAACGCGAGTACTATTTTTTCAACTTTCACCTCACGCTGTTAACGATTATCGATAATCACTAGTTAATGTACACAATACCTAGTTAATGTTCATCAAATATTTAAATTGTCAACTTTAACTGAAACAGCCCGTCAATGTCGATAATCACTAGTTATTGTCGATATTCCCTGAATTATCGACTTTTACTGCGATATATGTATACATATAAGGTACCCGTGGGGGTAATAATGCCACTCATTTTTCTAAGGTGATTGTCTTCCCCTCCCCCAAAAACAAATTTTTTGAACGAATTTTGCAACGTGATGTTGTAATGGGATGTATTTTTATGAGGTTTATTTTCTTCTTGAGACCTTCCACTTTTGGCGGGAACCAAAATTGGAAAACTCACTTCCTGGAGTTGTAACCCAAGTTGGAAGGGTATGAACGCCAATTATTTCCGCCATCAGCTTTATTACTTTTGCGAAGGTTTTCATGGGGAAATTGATTGGTTTATGGTATTCAATAACAGAGAATGTCAATTAAAAAAAATTTTATGCAAAACAAATTATGAAATAAAACAATATCTTCATTTAATAAGTAAGAAATAAAAAGTAACCCCCGTCAGTTCACATGAACAAAACATTACAATTGCAAGACGTGTTACTACCCGATCAGAAAGATTCATACTGTGCGTGTGCATGTTGTGTACAGCTTACTTAACATCGTGAAACACGTGGCTAGTAAACGAACTGCGGTTGCACACTCGTCAGCACAGAGCAGGAAAACTCTTAACGCAACAGAATCGTGAGAAATCAGCGGCAAACAACCCCCGCACAAACAATTTCTGCCCAACTCCAGCTTGTTATCAAAAAAACATATTTCAATTTCTTATATTTCTGTAGACTGATAGTCCGGGAAAAATTACTTGGATAACACACTAAGTTCGACAAAAATGTAGTAAAGTTGAATTTTGGTATAATTGGTTCGTAGTGCACTCTCGAGTATGTTTTTATGTAATCTTACTTTAAAATTTATCTAGAAATTTAATTACGAGAAATATTTTACATAGAAAAGTTGAAAACTGAAAATTTGACCCTATTTCCCATTTTTTGCCAAACTGAAAAATTTTGTTGTTCATTTTGAGCTCCAGTTTTTCGCAAGTGTCTTATATATATCAGAAAAGAAAGAAATTATCATGTACGTAGATATATATAATATGTATGCGAAAATACCTGTTCTTTTCGCTCCTTGCTTTTCTTACAAAAAGAAGAAAAAAACACCTCACATTATAGACAAACAGGCATACAAGCAGACAGCTAGAATCTGTGGCAGAGAGCCGGCTAGCCATTCAGCAGATTATGTCCTTTTCTTTCCGCTCAAACATTTACAGTAGATCAATAGTGAACGTAATTCAGCAAACAGATAGTTTAAATTTTGGAAACCACTATTAATTACCTGAAAAAATTTGCCTGCTTTGTTCGTTCGTGAAATTAATGTTGATCTGCATTTGAATCACGAATTTGTCTGAAAAGAAACTTATTCCCGAGTTTCAAACGAAATAATACAAACATGTGGCAATACGTAGGAGAGTGATAAGGAGCTTTCAACAAGTTCTAAGGATAGTTATGAACACGGGTGTAGGGGGTATCATCATTGGGTGGGGTGGGGGTTAGTGGTTGCTACAGCACATGTCCCGTCATCTTATTGCTGTAAAATTAATGCGCTAAAGTACATTCGGAAATACTTTTTCTAACAACGTTGGAGGATTCTAATCCCCCCCCCCCCGTTTCTATGCCTGTGGTTACGAACCAATGTATTCATACTGTGGCATTCTGTAGTCAACTTCAACCGGCTATAAAAATTTCTCATTCTCAGGCTATTGCAGCAGTCAGCAATTAAAAAAAATCGAATCGATCTGCAGACCGAGGGTGCCT
This sequence comes from Acanthococcus lagerstroemiae, assembly GCA_031841125.1. Classification (NCBI taxonomy): domain Eukaryota; kingdom Metazoa; phylum Arthropoda; class Insecta; order Hemiptera; family Eriococcidae; genus Acanthococcus; species Acanthococcus lagerstroemiae. The sequence continues at coordinate 28,093,718 of CM063106.1, read as the reverse complement.
CCCAAGTCATATACGTCATATAATTGAGTGGCTGTTCATAAATATGACATATCAAGTAATATTTTTCCCCCCTGAAGTCATATAAATTTTTTTTAAATAGTGTGACTGAAAAATTAATAACTTGCTACCTCCTTCAGGAGTTTTTTTTTTCCTTTCTTTTTTCCCACATTTATATTCTGATACCTCATACTACAGCGCACTCAGCATTATAATTAATTACTCATATTTTGGGATGCATGTCTGCTGCCTGCACCATCCCAGTTAGTATTCCAGTTAGTATTGGGACGAATCACCTAAAAAATGATTCGAATGTCGAATCGCGAATCATTTTGAATTTTCACGATTCGAATATTTTAGAATCAGAAACCTTGCGCATACGCCAAAATATGATTCGCATCACAATTTTCGAATCACGAATTAATTTTTTAAATACATTTGCTCAACTGACGATTTTGAGTTTTATCATTACATTCATCTTCATCACAGCTTGACTGACTATAATCCGGATCATCGATGGTTTCTTCAAGAATTCTGTAGTGATTATCTATGTTCAAAATTGAAATTCTGATCTTCGCTATGAAAATCCTTAGCTTATAGGCGGCATCTTTTTTTTCCAGTTCATTTTTTTTTTTTAGCCTTGAGGCTCAGATCAGATGCACATTTCATACTTTCACAGATCTTTGTGTCAAGTTAATGGAAAGCGCGAGCAGTCTTACGTAAAACAATAGTGAAGTGATTGGCGAAATTCTACTCTTTATTCTGAAGAAAAATCTCTGTGTAAACTGTCTCTTTTTTCGATGGGGAAAAAAAAATTGTTGAGGTCATATAAACTCATACATTTTTAATTTTCCATTCCGGCAGACACCCTGAGACCGAGCACCGAAGACAAAATTCTTTGATATATCATAATTTTTCTTCATTCCGAAGGCCTTGGCGCCCCTGACATACAGAGAGGACAATATTCCTATACTAAAAGTGTTGAAACGAAATTATTTACAAATACGTGAAGATAACAAGTAAACGATTTCCATAGGCAGGATATCGAATCAACTTTCAAAATTAATTATTCTTACGAGATCGGATCATAGCATCGACTCAGACGATTCCATTAAATATGGAACTTTGAGCTGTAAAATTTCCGAGTTCTTACCACAAGACCACAACATGTTAAGCCGAACGTGGCCGCCTTAATCCGTCCTAACTTCTAGTAGGAAAGTAAATCCAAACTTGGGCCGAAGTTTAGCTTACAAAAACATACAGCTTAAGCTTTAGACAGCAAATTAAAACTTTTAATCGCTCTTTTTTGTTTTCTGTTTCAATTAAACAGTCGATAATACGAGCAAAAGCAATAAGGCTTGATTGCTTGATTCTTATAATGACGAGCTTATCTAAAGAAGTTGTGCTGTTCTATATCTATTTATCGACTATTAAAAGGGATCAATGGAATTTAATATTGATATTTACTAATTTTGCGTTTCACCTATCGAGTCTTAACGTGAAATACATTCATTTCGTTGAAATATTTACCTTTCATCACCGTTCTTTCATTGCACCCCTGTTCATTTGCTAGTTCTTGTTCAGCCAATAAATTAACGACTTTCAGCATCCGAATTGAGTATTGAAGACGATTCTTTCGATACACTGTTACGAGAAAAAAAGAATAAAATGAAAATACATTCCAACGAATTTCGGAGTGTTCGGAGCAGAAAGGAACAGAGAGCAGTTCCTCGAACCTGCTCTTTTTGAAAACTTAGGTCGTCGAACCAGACTACTCCCGAGCAAAACATCCCCTACAAATATCCTACTTGGTCGACCAAAGTAGAAAAAAGAAGAGTTAAGAGAATAAGAAGAAGAAGGACGTGGTATTGAAAAGGTCACGTACCGGATGTTGGTACAGAATTGCAGGAGACAAAAGACGTTTATTAGACGCTTGCATCGTGCTACACAAGCAAGAAGATTTATACAAAAATGTTCATTTGCGAGGAGAGGATCGCCGCATGCTAAACGCTATCTCATTCAAGTTAATTTTTTTTTTTTGAAAAAGATTTTTACTATCCAAAAAGGATTATAATCTTAATACTAATCTAGAGTTACAGTATCTTAATAATATTAAGGCGAGTGCAGAATTCTCGGGCTAGGGATGTGTAGTCGTGGTTGTCTGAGAGGAGGTGTTCAAGTGTAGGTGGGAATCGTAAGGAGTTACGTAAAGCTTGGTGTATCGGGCAGTCAATTGATATGTGTTTAATATAGTCAAGTTGGTGTGACAACTGTTGCATTGAGGAGGGTTGGATTTCAGGAGAAGGTAGGAATGAGTTAAGGATAAGTGGCCTATTCTGAGTCTGGATAGTGATGTTTCGTTTAGCCTGCTTCTTGGGTTAGAGTGTGCCAAGGGAAGATGTTTGGTTTAATTTCACGAAGTTTATTGTTTTGTAGGTTGGTCCAGGAGTTATTCCATAGGGAGAGATATTCTGTATGCATTTGTTTTATAAAAAGTTTTAGATTGTCTTGAGTAAGATGTAGTTATTTTGTTGGTAGTGATGTTTGTACCTGCTAAGTGTAGTTTGAAGCGGTAGCCTATGTTAGGTATAGAGTGTGGTGTTGGAGGCGAGGTGAGTGTTGTTGTAAGTAAGTGTTCTAGAGGATGGTTTGAAGTAGTCAAGATTTTTGTAATAAATTTGCTAGGTAGGTATTTAGTGTACTCATACTAAGCGCAATTTTATCTCGCGCCTATTATGTCAAATATCACTCAGTCGTCACCACCTACCAAGACGAGGAAGTGAGGGGTGAAGGAAGGAAGCGGGTTCGACTGATGTGGTCACGAGAATTTCAAGTTAATGCTGGGTGAGCGTTATGTCGGTCAGTAGGATGTCTCATGGTTGCCCTGGCAGGACAGCGCGAATCCGAAGTGGAGAGGCGAAATGGAGATCTGGGCCAACCTCAAGACGTTCAAAAGATAGTTTCCGGGCCATGGGTGCAGGGTCTGGAGAGCCACTTTGGCATGCTTCCATCGCCATGCGTTCTATCAATGGAACTGCGTCAAGTACGTGTACATATTTTCTTGGAGAGTGGCGGCTGTATGCTGGAATCTATTGCATTTTCAGATTTTTTTTTTCTCTTAGCGTATTCTTGAATATTTGTAGATTTCACTCCCCCCCCCTCAGTAGCTGAACAGTGTATCTTTTGTGTTTTGTGTAGAAAAGAGGTCTTGAGAATTGCTACATTTTCTAACACGCTCCTGAAAAATTATACTTTTGGGAATCAAATCAAATGTGCATGAGACCCTCAATATTGAATTGTAGCAAAAAAGTATTATTTATTTATTATATTTAATCTATAATAAGCCGACGATGCATTCATTTTCCGTCCTTAATATCTATTATGGTTGAGTCAGGGTGTAGGTGTTCTCCCTCCCCGATATCGCATCGCCCAATTTTTGGGCATAGGCCTCTCTCTCGTCTTTCCATTCTCTCCGGATGGCCACTCCCCTTCGCCATAATGACCCTACTTCTTTTTTAAATCCATCGCATCAACGCGTCACTGGCCTTTCCTCCCGTATGGCACCCATTCCTCCACTTGCCTTTCCCATCTTCCCTCTCTTTACCTGCTAATATGTCCCGCGTATTTCCATTTGCGATATCCTATCCAAATTATTCCAGTCTTTTCCCTTATTGCTATATTTTTTATTCTATCATTTCGTTTTACTTCTAACATACTTCTCTCCATTGCTTTTTGTGTATTTCTTGATCTATTAATTTCTGTCTTAGTTGAGGCCCGGGTTTGGGCACCATGCGTGAGGACTAGACTTGTACAGCTTTCCCATACCTATGTTTTTAATTTTTGCCCCATTTTCCTCTTACAAATCCCTTTAAGCCCCCAATAGCTTTTCCACTCTTTCTTTATTCTCATGTTCAATTCCTTATCCCTTTTGAAAGATATTATTTGGCCCAGATATGTTATTTCATCCTTTCTTTTAACTTCTGTTTCCCCGATTGTTACTGCTGTTTCCATCTTCTTATTTGCTGACAATATCGTTTTCTCTCAACTGACGCTGTCAGAGCAAAAAGGTTATGCGTCAACTGTGACGTTTTTGTCAAAATCGCGTTTGAAGTGTTTCAAGTGAAATAAACAGATTCAGACGCGGAACGCCGTGCTCATTGATAGATATGTTGAAAATCAGTGTATCCACTTGTGAAAAAGTCCAACCTCAGCCTCGTAATGGACGCCGGTGGTGTTCGGGAGCAGTTTGAAAAATGCGAGTTATATGTCCTTTTTACTCCGACTTACCTTCCGTGAAAGATGAACGTATGATGAGTGATGCTAATACACTGTGTACTGCATATTTCATACAATTCTAGTTAATATAACAACGTGCCAGCCGAAAAATTTTTGAATTCAAAATTTCTGAGGTGTTCCTCAACAGGGTTGAAGTTTAACATGGGATTTCCCATAAGGAAATTTTGGCAAATTGTTCTCTGTACTGTAACAAAGATGTGCCTACTAGTAGAGTACTTATGTATGTTCTGGCGCAGTGAACAATTTCTCACTTTTTCATTCAATTTTCACCACTTTCAACAACCCTACAAATTCCTCAAGTTTTCAAATTGAGATTCTCCCCATTTTCATAAGAAAAAGACGTAATTTTCTCCTAATTTTTGTGAGCCCCATTCTTGTAATTTTTAATTTTTTGTATCAAATTTTTATAAATTTTCTATATTTTTACTATTTTTCTACTTACTATATAGATGATGATTTCCATTCTATCATACTTCACTTTTTTCATTAGTGCAACCGTTATTTTAACATTTCTGATTCATCCTGAAAAACTGAAGTACTCATGTTATGTTCTGGCGCAGTTGAAGATTTCTCATTTTTTAGTCAAAATTTCATCATTTTTCAAACCTCTAATAATAACTCAAATTTCCAGCGCAGTCGCAGATTTTTCATATTTTCCTTAACTTTTTATCACTTGTAAAGATCCTAAAATTTCATTAAAAGTTCGCAAAGAAAATTTTTCCAATTTTTAAAGCAAAATCGAACCACTTTCTCATAATTTTTCATCAACTCAAGTCACAAAATTTTTATTGTATCAATTTTCGGCAAAGTCGAACTAAGCTCTGCGTATTCATTTTTTCTAACTTTTAAACGGCTGTAGCTCACGCTGTAATTGAGGTACGCATGCTGGCACGGTCTCATTTGGAAGATAATGCTGCGTAGCATCGATTTCCGAAGTCGGTTCAGAAAGGAAATATAGTCGGCACATGACCTTTTTGCTCTGACAGCGTCATCTGATTTCCAGTCCCAACATTTTGCTTTCTTGATACAACTCTTCTCCTAATTGTTGTATTTCTTCTATTGATTTAGCTATAACCACCACGTCGTTCATGGATGATCGTAAATTATTTAAATATTCTCCATCTGTGATGCCGTCTATGAAAATATGATCTATGTCGGAACAAATTCTTGCGAATGATAACTCGCTCACCGTTCTACGTGACCAACGATCAACTGATGTCAGACCTGGACATAGAAGCCGTCGCTGAAGTAATCACTAGACGTTCCTCGCAGTACAACCAACGATTGCACCGGCACACCAATGCAGAAGCTATCGCCCTTTTAGACGACAGTGAAGACTACCGAAGGCTACGTCGCAGTCACACCTGGGACCTACTAAATTAGTTATTAATATGACTTAATTCCGTCGGCATAACCACCTTATTATAAAAACCACCTTATTGTAATTATTGGTCTAGTTTGCTCTTCACCAAGCATCCGTCGCCTGCATTTTGTAGTAATTCGGTTAATACTGTTCACTCACGGTAGTTCTGAATAAATCTTTATTGAAGAAGAAAATTTTCCTCTTACAAATCCCTTTAAGCCCCCAATAGCTTTTCCACTCTTTTTTTATTCTCATGTTCAATTCCTTATCCCTTTTGAAAGATATTATTTGGTCCAGATATGTTATTTCATCCTTTCTTTTAACTTCTGTTTCCCCGATTGTTACTGCTGTTTCCATCTTCTTATTTGCTGACAATATCGTTTTCTCTCAACTGACGCTGTCAGAGCAAAAAGGTCATGCGTCAACTGTGACGTTTTTGTCAAAATCGCATTTGAAGTGTTTCAAGTGAAATAAACAGATTCAGACGCGGAACGCCGTGCTCATTGATAGATATGTTGAAAATCAGTGTATCCACTTGTGAAAAAGTCCAACCTCAGCCTCGTAATGGACGCCGGTGGTGTTCGGGAGCAGTTTGAAAAATGCGAGTTATATGTCCTTTTTACTCCGACTTACCTTCCGTGAAAGATGAACGTATGATGAGTGATGCTAATACACTGTGTACTGCATATTTCATACAATTCTAGTTAATATAACAACGTGCCAGCCGAAAAATTTTTGAATTCAAAATTTCTGAGGTGTTCCTCAACAGGGTTGAAGTTTAACATGGGATTTCCCATAAGGAAATTTTGGCAAATTGTTCTCTGTACTGTAACAAAGATGTGCCTACTAGTAGAGTACTTATGTATGTTCTGGCGCAGTGAACAATTTCTCACTTTTTCATTCAATTTTCACCACTTTCAACAACCCTACAAATTCCTCAAGTTTTCAAATTGAGATTCTCCCCATTTTCATAAGAAAAAGACGTAATTTTCTCCTAATTTTTGTGAGCCCCATTCTTGTAATTTTTAATTTTTTGTATCAAATTTTTATAAATTTTCTATATTTTTACTATTTTTCTACTTACTATATAGATGATGATTTCCATTCTATCATACTTCACTTTTTTCATTAGTGCAACCGTTATTTTAACATTTCTGATTCATCCTGAAAAACTGAAGTACTCATGTTATGTTCTGGCGCAGTTGAAGATTTCTCATTTTTTAGTCAAAATTTCATCATTTTTCAAACCTCTAATAATAACTCAAATTTCCAGCGCAGTCGCAGATTTTTCATATTTTCCTTAACTTTTTATCACTTGTAAAGATCCTAAAATTTCATTAAAAGTTCGCAAAGAAAATTTTTCCAATTTTTAAAGCAAAATCGAACCACTTTCTCATAATTTTTCATCAACTCAAGTCACAAAATTTTTATTGTATCAATTTTCGGCAAAGTCGAACTAAGCTCTGCGTATTCATTTTTTCTAACTTTTAAACGGCTGTAGCTCACGCTGTAATTGAGGTACGCATGCTGGCACGGTCTCATTTGGAAGATAATGCTGCGTAGCATCGATTTCCGAAGTCGGTTCAGAAAGGAAATATAGTCGGCACATGACCTTTTTGCTCTGACAGCGTCATCTGATTTCCAGTCCCAACATTTTGCTTTCTTGATACAACTCTTCTCCTAATTGTTGTATTTCTTCTATTGATTTAGCTATAACCACCACGTCGTTCATGGATGATCGTAAATTATTTAAATATTCTCCATCTGTGATGCCGTCTATGAAAATATGATCTATGTCGGAAACATTGTCTTGGCCTTTTTGTCGGAAATTTGTAGAGGAGACTTTCAGAAACATTTGAAGACCAAGAGCGAGTTTCTAGCCTCAATAGATGGCCCAATGCAAGCAGTTAAAGTGTGCAGGGACAAAACTATTATTTCGAGAAAAACGCATTTGAAGTTAATGACTCCGGCAATACAATAAAAAAATCGATCTCACAGCTTCTACCCAATCGATTCAGCTGAAGGTTGGATATGATATTTCCGAAAGACAGATGAAGCAATCCTGGAAGGTCTATACAACATCCACATCCTTGAAGGTGGAGATGTCTGTAAATGAATGCTTCTAATTGTGAATCGATAACCATCGATAGATACTACTGCCGATAGTTGCCGATAGTTATCGATAGTACCAATGGTAAAACCATGTCTAATAAGAACAAAACAAGTAGGTAATGTTTTTGTTTTCTTCCATTGTTGCTTTTATAATTCCGTCGTTTACGTCTCGGTCCATTTGTCTTATTTTATTTCTAATGATCTTCGATATTTGATTTATTTCGATTTTTTCGTTTGGGGATTTATTTATAATTTTTAATAGAGCTGCTCTCTTCTTGGGCAGCCTTTTCATTTCTGCCTCTAGGACTTGTATCTTTTGATACTTCTTCCGGTACTTCTGATGCAACTGTTTCGGGGCTGATTTTTCCCTTCAAGGCGGCTCTTGTGATCGCCTTGGTTATTTCACTGTACATTTTGTTAACGTCTTGTTCGTTGCGAACTTTTATCTCGTCCAAGTTCTTGTTTAATTCGTTTCTGTGTTTGTGGGGATCGATTTTATTGTATGTAGGGTTTTTTATTTTTTTAAGTTCCGAAGTTCGTTATTTTTAATCGTTACACTCAGTAACCTATGGTCTGTAAAAAAAATTAAGGTTGGCGTTATTCGAAGGTACTGTACCTTTTAATAAGACGTTATTCGAAGGTACCATGAATTGTGGCATTTTTATGAACGACCAACCAAGAAAAACCAAGGTATTTCGATCGCTCACAAACATGTGCACATTGTACTGCTGATACCTTCCGTTTATCAGCGGGTACGTGCTTAAGTCAGAAAATCGGCGTCAACGCTCAAAAAATGCAGGCATCCGAAAGGGCCTGGGAAAAGCCACGACTAGCTCATACGAGACTTGCCCAGGGAGCGGGAGGTGCCAGGGCTTTGGAAGGCGGTTACCCAAATCACATGCTGAATATTCTATAGTTCCGGGGCCAGAAGCAAGAAAAGTGAAAATAAAATTACAGCATCTCTCTCTCTAAGCCATGGTCCCTTACATTCTCTCTTACAAAAAGGTACTTACGACCTCATGTCGTTCACGCGGTGCACCTCAAAAAGAAAAAAGAATAACGCAGGTTATACATCGCGGACAGACATTTATTTATAAAGAAACCAAAATTCCACGGACGCGGTGGCGGTCACGAAACTGCGGCTAAAAGAGCCGCACGAGAAAGTTCGCGAACACGCGGTCAGGTCCCGGGTTGAAGAAAAAAAGTCGCGGTGGTCGCGGAAAATCGCACCAAAATTATACTCGAGGTCGCGGTGTCGGGTGGGAAAAAGGTCCACACCCAGAACGCTCTTGAAAACGTAAAAAAAGAAGTCAAAAAAATGAAAATCAAAACGACCAGAAAAGCTCTGTCTTAGAGAAAAAAAGTGTAAAAAAAAGACGTTCACTGTCCAAAGACAGATTCACTCGAGTACACCGCCTCGATTGCAATTAGCTGCCGATACCAGCAGTGCGGGAGGGGTAGAGAGAGGAAAACTGCAAGAGTTTTCATGCAGGAAGATAAACGTTTGTATGTGGAGCACAGAGAAATCGCTAGATGGACAGAGAGGAAAGGTGGAAAAGCGGGTTGTGGGAAAAGAGAGAGGAGAGGATGTACTAATGCCTGCGGAACTCCGTGACGTCGAATTTTGAAGCGTATTCACGGGTTTCCATGCCACAGAATGAAAATTTAATTCGATGAAATGGAAATAGTTTATTAAAACATTACATTTAAGTAAGTTATTAAAATGAAAATCAAACAATGAAACTCGATTATTCTTGGCATGCAGGGCATGCTCGAAGGTCTACATAGCAATGTTCGTGAACAAAAATCGAGCAACAGTCAAGCAAAATAATGTCAGGAGTATCATTGGACACGGAACCATGACAAACAGTGCAGGTGTCACAGTTCAGTCGTCTTTTCTTAGCTACAACAGACTTATCTGCGCCCATACGTCTTCTCTTCACGGTACCTTCGCTTTTCTGTGTCCCTCTATCGGCTTGAGATCTATTGAAGGAACACAACTGGAGAGTTGCGCGTTTTGGTCGCCCTCGCGCTTTCAATTTTTTCCGGAATTGAAGATTTTGAAATCTACTGCTATTGGAGGATGGCTCGTCTTCAGTGGAAGAGAAGATGTCAGGAGACCCTAGGACTGGAACGGCTTCTTCAACGATCTCGTCAGTCTGCTTCTCTTCGTTAGACGTTTCTTGCAAGGACGGAATATTGGCTCCAGCTCTTACTAACTCTTCCATCTCATTAAACGCGTTCAAATAAACATGGAACTGTTTAGTGCTATGGTTTGAGGCAAGGTTTGCAAGATTCAGCATTATCGGTAATAGCATGTTGTACTTCTGCCGAACGGTCAATATTCTCTCTTCGCTTTCCATCGGATCTGTTAAATCTAGTTTTGAATACGAAGCAGATAGCGAGAGTGTCTCTGACAAAGAATGTTTTGAAGGACTTCCAATTGCATCCTTATGGTATCGATATGTCTGCACGGAGCTTGATTGTTACTGTGGAAGGTGCAATCACATTTGGTAGTGGTAGAACAATACAGTTTTTCGTACTCATGGAAGATATATCGCTCCTTTTTTTCCTGTCTGTTCCCGATTTCGTAACCTAATATTCCGATTCATTGTCAATGCTAATGCTATCTACAATCGGTGTATGTGTAGTTGACACAGTACCTTCAAATATCGTCTTATTAAAAGGTACAGTACCTTCGAATAATCACTTCGAAAAATTAAATCTGTTCATGCCTTGAATATCGTAGTCTAATATTGTTTTATTGTTTCTGGTAGTTAGTATGTAGTCTATCAGAGTCTTGTGTTCCTTGTTGGGAGTTACCCACGACCATCTTCTTCCTCTTCGTTTTTTGAATAGCGTGTTAACAATTTTCATATCAAATTCCTGACAGAATCGCACCAGTCTCCAGCCTCTGTTATTTCTTTTACCATACCCATATTTTCCCAAAATATTCTTTCCCCTTTTTTTTCTTTGTCCCACCTGACTGTGGAAGTCTTTCATTATCAACAGATTGTTACCTTTTCTTTTTAGGTCTTTAATTTGGTTCCCCAGCTCTGAGGGCTGGTTGGCCGAGTGGACAGCGTGTTGGTCTCAGAATCCGGAGGTGCCGGGTTCGAGCTCACGTAGCAACTCTCCAGAATTTTCGACCTAGGCTAGTTGTTCGGTCAGAAGGTAAGAGGGCTAGCCCTAACAGCCTCCCCGATGTCTCTGAAGTAATGCTCGAAAGGGCGGATTCCAGGACTAGGGTGGAGAGCAAATTAGAAAAAGAGGTTCCTCGGCTCTTCATAGAATTCCTCCATTTCTTCGTCGCCAGTTGACGTCATGGGAGCATATTGGAATATAAATTAGAGTTGCAAATGTTGGCACTATTGCATCTTTGAAAGAGTGATCATGGAGATCTATCCATAAGCGTGTAGCAAACTTCAACTACCATTACATCGATTAGAAATTCACTTTCAACGAAAATTTGTCCTAAATTTAACTGCATCATCACCAAAAATTTCAATTATAATCAGTTCTACTGGTAGAATAATTTCTACTAGTTTTTTCCCATCCTCAAGATAGCAGTGTTTCTATTTGAAAGTACACATGATCACTTTTTCATTTTCCTCCGCTAATACCCACACAGGTGATTTTGCAGCGCACTCTAGTGCAGTTTTATATTCCAATACTTGTACGCATATTAGTTGATTTTTTCCTAAATCGATTTTAACTACTGCTATTCTGTCCGATATACCAGTGTGTGTATTCTAAGCTTTTTTGGTGCTGCCCAAATTGGAAAAATTGATGGTTTTTTTTTCACAATTTTTCTAACTTGGAATGTTTTTTACAGAAAGTACCTATTACTCACCTATATTCGTTTTCGTTACCTATTCTTTAATCATTTTTTTATTTTCGTTTTCAATTTTTGAATAAATAAAAATTTCAAGTGTGTTTGTACCGTTTTTTTGGAGCTGCCCAAAATGGGCCGAACTGCCCGTTAGAATACACACTGTCGTACCCCGAATTTCTGCTACTTTGTTTTTTAATTCCGGCTTCATCAGAAATCCGACTTCCTTTTGACCTGTATTGTTTCCTATGTAATGAAAAATTAAATTTCCTCTTTTAGTAGTTATGATTTTCTTCCCTGCTCTACGTATTTCTGATAGTCCCAGGATTTGTATATTGGATTCAATGAAAGCATTTTCTAATTCAATGAGATTCTCCATTTTCAGCAATGACCTAGTGTTTAACGTTCCAATTGTTAATTTATGAGTGTTTTTATTTTTATTCCTATCTGTTATTTTTTAATCTTTTATCGGTTTTCCGTTTTTACTTGAATTTGAATCTGTTTGGACGGCTGCAGGATTAACGGTATACTCATCCTCACTGACCATGCTTAGCGAGTTCTTCATACTTTGGGCCGGGTTACAAGTTATTCCTTTTTGTTGAATGCGCTGTTTTTCGCCTTTGATCTGGAACGCGTCGATGTCCCTCCTGTCGGTACAGTTGATCTTGGTGATGGCGGTCGTTGTTTTGTGGCCACAAACCCGTCCAGCGAGGATTGTTTTTGAAGTCGAGTTAACGTATTTATTAAATACATACATAGATTTTTTAAAAAAGTCTAAAATTTGCCGCCCCCCAAATCTGCCGCCTACGCACGCCCCTATGTTGCCTACACATAAATACGCCGCTGTCAACGTCGTGAAACACGTGCCTAGTAAGCGAACTGAGGCTGCACACTGGTCAGCGCTGAGAATTTTATACAACCCATCAGCATCAGTGATATAGTATGTGGGAGGGGGATCAGTAAATTTGAAGTCGAGGTGTTTTTTTCCCCTTTTTAAATATCAATATAACTTCCACCGGATTCCATTGCTTTCGTACCTCCTCTTCTTCTATGACTAGGTTAAATACTTCAGAAAGAGGTTGGGTTAATTCTATATAGTAAAGTCTTTTAAGAGCGAAGAAATAAAATTCCCAGGGAGGCAAATGGCCAACTTGGAGGGGGAAGGAGCAACACCCTCGTTGCTTCTCAACGCTACGGGCCTGCCTATCTTCACGCGAGTGATACGTGCTATTCTTGCATCCATTTGATTAAAAGGTGAGTAGTTATTCACTCCTCTCATCATTCATACCGTTCAAAAGATGTTTGAAATTCGAGTAGATTGCGACAACAGAACACGTGTACACTTACTCAAGTGTTATCCTTGTAACAGATCTACAGATCTGTTTAACGCGACATTTGGTGCTTTATTTTCTGAAGAACAGCGAATAAAGTACGTCAGTCTAAAAACTCGCGTCGGTGAGATAGAGTGATGACTAGTATTGAAAACGCTTGTAACAGCGTGAGAGAACTCACGGATGAGCTGCTTTTCTACAGATCCTGCAAAAAGCCCCGTTTAGGAGAAAACGGTATCCGACAAAAGAGTATTTCAAAACATACACGATAATTTTGTTTAACTCTCTGGTCGATCTCATATACGAACAGCTACCGACCGCGAATATTCGAGCTGGCATTGTAATTGAATAGCGAAACTTCTCGAGTATTCGTTTGAAATAAATTAAATATCCGAATTCGTTCGCCATATCGGAATTTCCTCTAAGCTCAAACTTTAACTTTCAGGTGATTTATTTCCGTATCCGTGGAGTGTCGGTGTAAAGTTGCGCGGCAACAAAGGTGCCATTTTCAACTGTAACGCCGCGCTCTCTTTTGAGGAGCCCTTTTTCCATTTAGAATTTCGCATTTTCGACGCAGTCGAATGTACCTAAGTTTTCGCAGCGCGTTGTAATTATTTCGCGATTATTGAGTATTATTTGTTATCCCGCTTGATTAACGAGTAAAGTACCCGCCACAGTGTCTTAGTTCTTTCGGCGATAAAACCAGAAACGAGGGCTGCAAATTAACAGCCCTCTCAGGCCGTATTGATGTCAATGAATGGCAAGGAAAATTTAACTCGCTCTTCGACTCGGCCCGTCTCGGAAGAAATACGTGGCTTTTACAAATTCGAAAGGTATAGAACCCGCCGAGACGATAAATGTTGATTTACGCGCGATGAAAATTTAATTCTACTTTTTTTTTTTTTCTTCGGTAGCAGCGCCCTCAGGAACACAGTTCGAAAATCGTTCGAATCACCGAGCGGTTCTTTAAACATTCCAATCATGTGAAATTTGAAACAGGTGGCTGTTTCTCATAATTTATGGATGACTCGTCCTTGTAAAGACCAATTCGATCATGCCGGAGAGGAAAAGAAGCCACCTCGGTTATATACTCGCACTGAAAATACGGGGGCCGAACTTTATCCAGGTGATTACCGAGCAGATAGGTATAACATTTATTTCTCGGTTAGTCGACAAAAACGCGTATACCGACTCGTCTTCTGCGGATTTTGAAAGCGCATTTTCGAAGCTCCTTCTAATACCGATATATTCCCGACAAATGCGCGTGCATGTGCAAACACGACCGAGCTGCCTCGCATGCTGATGCGGAAGAAAAAAGTGGATACTGTTGTCGCAAAAGCCGCTGTGCTCTGGGTATTTATCGAGCCCATTCTGCACGCGAATCAACCGTGTCAATTTGACGAACAAAATTTCAATTTCGTAACATCTGCGGGCCAGATATACCCTTCTCGAAGGGGCGGCATTATAAACAGTGTTTCGCAAATTTTTCTTCTCATTAGGTGGCAAAATGGCTCTCCGGGTGAGATCCCAAAAGGGACTCGTTTCGAGTGATAAATAAATTGACCGGATTCTTCTTCGTTTTCTAGTCCTTTTCTCGTTTGTTTGTAAGTAATGACCCATTTTCAGAGAATATGGCCATTTATTCCTTGTATCCAGTATCTACTTACAGCGAAAAACGTAGCGCTTGTATCTAAGAAGGGCGCACGTACCCTGCAGTGAGAAATGAACTAAATAGCTTCCAAGTACTACTCGCAATCCTATTCAGACCCGTAGCCAGACTATGATTCTTGAAGAGGGAAATGATATAGTGGGGTGGGCAAATTATGTTTTGAAAATCCGTCGAAATCAAGTATAGGTTTTTTGACCAAGGTGAGATCAGGATAAAAAATGGACAACACGAGATCCGCTATAAAATATTTGTATTTCAGAGTATATTTTATCTCGAAATACTTAAAAATATAAGTTTAATCATTACACCCACAGAGGGGTAAGAAAATTGGAAACAAATTTTTGATGATAAATTCATCATAATATGCGATTCAGTGTAAGAAATGGGTAAGGTGAGATCACATGGTAGAAATTTACTGACCAAGTTCAGATCCTGCTTAGTGGTCAATAATGCTGCGTGATTATGATCATGCTCGAATGTACAGTTTTGTATAAATCGTCCTGTCTGGATAAATTCTGGGTAAAAAGATGTGAGCGTTTTTTATCGCCTGAATTCCGGTCAGTGTTCTTTTCAAAAATCAACTTCTTGTTAATTTATCATTATCGCGGTTAGACGCAGGAATATTTTTTTGGTACAAAATCTCGTGAAAACGTGACTGAAATTCTGACTTAATCTGAACCATAATCAGATTCTTATTCATTCAGGACTTAAAATTGCTGATTTATATAGTGCAACATAATGTAATAAATCGAGAAGTTAAAAAAACGGTGAAAAAACCCCCACTTCCGATTCTGATGATGATGATAAGGTTATCAGTCTTACGACCGGTTTGATGCAGCTCTCCATTTCTCCCTATCTTGTGCAAGTTCTTTAATTTTGTAATAACATTTACATTTGACATCCTTCATAATCTGTTTAACATACTGGAATCTTTGCCGACTTGACCAATTCTTTCCCTTTACTTCCTTCTAGCAGCAGTGATATTATTCCTGGGTGCCTCGAATTATGCCCTATTACTTTATCTATCCTTCTCTCCAGACAATTCCAAATATCCATTTTACCCCCCCCCCCCACTTTATTAAGTACTTTCTCATTTCTTACCTTATTAGTCCATTTAATGCTAAGTATCCGCCTATAGCACCACATCTCAAAAGCTTCAATCTTTCTCTTCTCTGGTTTTCCTATGGTCCACGTTTCACATTCATACAAGGCTATACACTCCAAACATAAGTTTTCAAGAACAATTTTTTGATTTCCAGATTTATTTTTGATTTGAAAAGATTACTTTTTCGATAAAATGCTAATTTGGCTTGTGCTATTCTACTACTAATATCCTTTTTACTCATTCCATCTTTTGTTATTTTACTCCCTAAATAGCAAAATTCGATCTTTTCCTGTCCAATATTTATTATTCAACCTATCATGTTCACGTCGATTGCATACCATTAGTTTTATTTATTCTCATACGATATTTTATACACATAATCTCCTCCATTCCATTTAAAATGTTTTCCAAATCAATATGCTCCTTTCAGCTAATAAGACAATATCATCTGCAAACCTGAGCATCTTTACTCGCTCTTCATGTATAGTCACACCTGCTTCAAATGTTTCTTTTATTTCTTCTATGGCTCACGCTGTGTAGACATTAAATAATACCGGAGATAAGGAAAACCCCTGCCTTACACCTTTTTTCTGTATTAGCCTCTCCATTTTCTCCTTCTATTCTCAATTTGGCTCTCTGTCCTTTATATAAGTTTAAAATAACTTGCCTTCCTTTAAATTTAATTCCTATCTTTTTTAGAAACATTTTATCCAATTTAACATTGTCAAAAGCTTTTCAATATCAACGAATGCCATGTATGTATCATACCCCTTTTTGAGTCTTCCATCTACAATTAATCTCAAAGATAACCTGCTTCCCTAGTACTTCTACTTTTTCTAAATCCAAACTAATTATCTCCTAACTCTGCATCTATTCTATTCTCAATTCTCCTGTAAATTATCCTAGTTATTATTTTTGACACATGCGAAAGAAGACTAATTGTTCGATAATTTTCACACCTATCTGCTCCTGCTTTCTTTGGTATAGTTACAATAGCACACTTTTTTTTTTAAGTCCTCAGGAATTTCCATTTATCATATACTAATTTGTACAATTTATGACGTACATATTCTCCGAAGTTCTGTAATAATTCATCTGGTATCTTATCCACTCCTGGAGCTTTCCCTTTCTTTAAATCTCTCAATGCTTTGCCAAATTCACCTCTTAAAATTGAGTCTCCCCCTTAATCTTCTTCCACATCTCCCTCCCTCTCCATCCATTCTTATCTCTTCATCCCCATTATTACTATATAGTCCTTCTGCATACTCTACCCACCTTTTTACGTTTCCTTCAGTAGTGTAAATACGCTCTCCCTCCTTATTTGTTATATTGCTTGCTTTCGTTCTTCTTTCTCCAAACTCCATTTTTACTTTTCTATAGGTCAAGCCTATTTGTCCTTTGTTCATAAACTCTTCTGTCTTATCACTTTTTTCTTTCATACAGTTCTCCTTTGCCTTTTTACACTCTCTCTTTATTTCATTCCTTAACTTTTGATAAGCCAATCTACCTTCCCTATCATTTGCCTTCTTATATTTTTTTCGTTCATCCATCTTTCTGAGGATTTCTTCCTTCATCCATGGTTTCTTTTCTTCTTTTTTAGTTTCACCTAGATTTTCTTCTGCTGACTTTGTTATTCCCTCCTTCACTTTACTCCACTCTTCCTCCACACTGTTAATTTTCATTGTTTTTTCAACCTCTAATTCTAATACAATATCCTCTTGATATTTCTCTGTAGTATGAATATTTTCCAACTTTTTCAAATTCCAGTTTTTTACCTCTTCTTTTCTACCAAGTTTCTTCAATTTAAGCCTTCTACGAAAATCAAATACCATTACAGAAAATTTTACCGAAAAATTAAATTTTAGTACAAACTCAAGAAATTCGGCGAACCCTGAAATAAGGAATACGTTGGACTTCGGAAAAAAATTTGAAGAAACCTTAGAAAAAATCAAACAGGAGGTACGTTCACAGAAGTTGGAAACCTTTGAATTGAAATGAGCCACATTATAAATGGGAAAGCGAAAAAGTCAACCTCAACATTCCAAAAATTAACCTCGCTCGTGTCTCACATGATCAGTTCCGATTCGGACGATAATACCTAAGCTTGTTGGAAAAATGTATATAAACAGAGAAGGGCTACTAAGCAATCCCAAGAAGAACCACTCCAACTCCGAATTATAAAATCATGAAAGCAACAAAGGGCTACTAGGTAACCCAAACAGGAACCACCCTAAGTCCCCAAGTCTGACTCAAATTATAATGGGAGACAGTTTAATCCAAATAGGGACCTCTCTCCGAACCAGATCCGGTGAACAGCTCTAATATTATTTTATCCGATAGCTCAGAATATTCAAAAATAATGGGAGCGAGGAGAAAAATTACATGAATATTAAAAAAGAATAAATAAATAAAAAAATAGAAAAAGTAAGAAAAATCTGTAGACACATAGAATCTAATTCTTGGTAAATTTCAGAAACATTTAATGAAGTTAAGAAAACACTTGATAAAATACTTTGCTAAATTGGAAAATTTTACTTAAAATTTAAAAAGAAGAATGGACGAAGTTCAATTCCTTCAAACTTCAGAAATTCATGAAAACATTGTAACTTTCCTGAACGAGAAGAACTTGGGCCTTTTATTGAAAGAAACCCGAATAAATTATTTCATTGCTTGAAATAAAAGAAGCATGTTCACTCATTGGGTTAAAACAGAGATAAAGTCTGGTTTCCTTCCTTCGCGAGAAGAACCTATTCCTGTCCTTGAGCAAGAATAAGAAAATCACAATTTCTCTATGGATAATTTTCCATTACAAAAAAAAATTGCGCCCCCCAACAAAAAAAATTGTAAAAGAAACCAGGAAGTAAAAGAAAACTGTGCGCTATTGCCTCACTAAGTTCAACCTTGACTTTGATTAAGTGTAACTTCAAATTTTGTACATTTATTTTCGTTAATATTTTTTAACAATTTTTTTTAATGAATACATTTTTAAACCTATGTATAATATACTATTTTTTGGAACTGCCCAAAGTTTTTTGTGTTCTGCACAATATAGGCAGTGCTGTCCATAAAAGCCCGTGAAAAAAAAAAAATCAAAATATTCAGAATAAAATATCATAATATCAAATTCGATTACGAACGCATAAGTCACTAAGGAAAGAATTAAAGAATCTAAAGAAAAATCAAAATAGGATTGTGATAAGAGGACCGAAAACCAAAACTCACAGGAGATAAAATTGTAATAAAGTAGGTAAGCCAAAAAGGAACAGGTAAAAAAATATCGCCAAAGTCATATCTTCCTTTTTTGAATAGAAAGTAGGTACTTAGTTGTTCCCTTTTAATTAAAAAATAATAATAATAAATAAATGAATAAATAAATAAAGTCCTTCCCTTCTCTGTCAATAAAGAAAAAGAATTGTTTTTGATGCGAAAAATTTGTCCTTTGACTCGAAAACTTATAAAATTATTCACGATAGAAAAATCTTACCACCTCCACCCAAAAAAAAAAAAGTGGAATAGTCATTCATTCTACATTGTGTATTCTACGCATGGAGTAAAAAATCTACGCCAGTTCATTCTACGGCACAATCCTTCTACGGGATGAACGAGACAGGAATCAGTGATACCAAAAAAATAAAGTTTCGAAAAATGTATAGTAATCCCTGATCTTACTGTGGTAATTAAAAGGTAAAAAAAGTTTTTCCCGATTTTCTGAGGGGTGGGGATGAATAACTACGCCAGGAGGCGTTGCTCCCCGGTCCCCCTTGGCTACGGGCCTGACTCTATGATGATACAAATGACTTAAAAGAACAATCAGAACCAATATTTCTACGCGAAGAAATAGATGAATTAATAAAGAATCTTAAAAATGGTAAAAAATCGGCATTTACGATATTTCATGAACAATTAAAAATAGGAGAGGTAACACTAAATAAACGCACTATTCCACGTTCCTGGAAAAATCAGATATACTGATTCATGAAAAAGGTGATAGGTACAAGATAGAGAACTACAGACCGATCAGTCTAAGCCCAGAATTAGCGAAAGTATTCTCAAAATTAATAGCAGGCCGAATTTCCAACCTCTTCAACAGCTATCAATCCAAAGAACAAGCGGAATTTAAACGGGAATTCTCAACAATAGACCACCTCCATATAATGAAAGAATTAACAGAGAAAAGCAAAGAATTCGGGAAAAAATTGTACCATAATTTTCCCGAAAGCCAGTTTCACCAAAATTTCGGAATAAGAGCCATGAAATGCTAAACCCGAGTAACCGAATAAATCTCTTCAACGGATCTTACTTTTGGGGAAAGTGCTGATACTAGATTGCCGACTAAAGGAGCTAATAATTCTCGCGAGGGAACGTTCAGCCTAATACCGCCATAATTTAGGTGTTTAACCACTGACCACCACCAAGCCCCACGGGGGTCTGGGTGAGTCCTCGATGATCCATACCCCCAGCCTACTTCATTAGCGAAGCAGTACAGAAGATCTGACTTATCCGAATGAACGTAAGTAACGTGGGAACCCCCTCTTCATGTCTGTCAATGAAAAGAGTTCCACCAAAGGGATAACTAATTTTGAAAGAGTCCATAGATGCCACGTACTATAAATCAAATACTTAATACAGTGGTATGTCTGTGCATATTCGAAAAATAAATAGAAAAGATATACAATTGTTTTTCAAGTCCACTTCACTGAAATTGTGAGGTGATGTCAAACAGTACAAAAATACGTGCATTCGAATTGAAAAATAAATCAAAAATCAGAATAAAATAAAATAATAAAACAAAGTTGAAAATGGGCTTAGAAGTCAACATAATGGAAGTAACTAGATTTTAGTCCTTCCAAATTCAAATTATTTCTTGAGCTTACGCTGAACTGACATCGCATTTAATAGAAGTCTCGAGGGACAAGTGGTACAAGTACAATAGGATGATTGGATTAGAACAAATTTTCAAAATTCTGGAAGTGTGAGTGCACATTTGTAAATTTGATCATCTTAGTTCGATTTTGATCACGTTTGATCAGATTTAGTCATTTTTGGGTAGTGCTCAAGTTCGATATAGGTCTTTGTCTGGTCATGTTTGATCAATTTTGGGTGAAATATATCCATATTTGGTTTTTCTAATTCAATTTGTTGACATGTGGGCGTCATTCTTTATGTTTAATTCAGCTTGTTTGAGGAATTGGAATTTACTCCATATATTTTTTTCAAATGTGGGCACAATGGTAGTCATATTAGCCTTTTTATTTATCCAGGTCTAGCAAAATTTATATATTCGTACGTGCATTCGTTTTAAAATTATGTTTCTTTTGTTCCTCTACAAAAAAAAAAAAAAAAAAAAAGTAAAAAATAGCAAAAAGTTGATTTGTAAATATATAAGACATTATGACCACAAATGGCACCATTAGTCCTGCCAGTGACCACAAATGGCACATCAGCCGTGTATGTACCTACTCATAATGGAAACTTAATCGGCCATATTAGAATTATGCAGGCGGTCACACTAGGCCCAAATGACTTGACTAAGGACTTACTCAATTTATTCGAAATGTTTATATTTATTCTTCAGTTCCCACTGATTGGAAGTTGGCACCATTGATAATTTTAAATCCACAAAATTTGCTGAATATAATAAAATATTTGTACATTACATTGTTGCTAGTTTGCATTTTTAATCCACCTTTTAAATCGAGGAATAACCGAACCTACCGGTGGCCACATCTGATACATCTACCTAGGTACATGTTGTTCCCAAAAAAGCGGCACTGTAGGTAGATCAAAAAATAAACTTAAAATCTACAACAAACGGTTTATTTGTATTAAAGAGTCAAACAATTTAATTAACTAGAATAAAAAGCAGGAGTTAATTTGGCTAAGCACAATATAAGTCACAAATTCAGAAGATATATCGAATTCTCCGCTAGACATACATGTCAAAATATAGGCGAGCTCCACGCAATTTTTAAAAAAGGAAAAAATTGTGCAGGCTTTCACACGAGGAAAAGACTGTTACATTTTCACAGTCATTTGTCGGCCGCTCGATACGTTTATTTTTTGTCACCGTGTATAATCCCTTTGCAATATTGGATGTAACAATTTTTTACAGATTGTTCTGACATTTACGAAAATTCTTCCGTGAATGAAAATATTACGAGTATGTTTCATGCTTGACTGCCTTCCGCCTTCCAACGTTTGTACTTATTCTTTCTTTTTTCCCTCGCCGAAAACTCAGTAAGCAGTACTAACAAATACTATTGTAGAAGCATTTATATTAGCAATTTCCGACCAGAAAGCCAAATACATAAATATCTTGTACAGTGATTAGAAAAAGCAAACCAGTAGCTTGGAACTGGTAACGTGACTATCTGGAAATAGCAAATCAGGATAAGATGAAAATTAAAGAGAGTATCTTGCGTTTCGTGGCGTCTCTGGGGCCGTTAAAATCATAAATTGAAAACTAAACACACTGTTAGCCAGATCTGTTTACAACCGACGTGGGACTAATTCAACTCGTCGTCGACGATGGTTTTGTTGTGGTCGGTGGTCCATTCTTCGATAACATAAGAACTTGGTTTACGTTCGTCTTTAATGAGAATACATATAAACTCAACTACTGATACTCGTACGTATAAAACGTAGAATAAGACGCTGCCATTTTCATAAATATTGAATGTGCAATCGTCATAGATGTAAAATTTCATGCACACAACATGAAGTAGTCCTTTTTATATTAGTCTTCAGTAGTACATCATATTTTAAGCAAGCTAGACGGGGCCGGTGAAAGTCAAGTTGCTCTAAAGCCCGTGCACCAAGTGAAAAAGTCCGCATTTTTGTAAAAATCCAATTTTGTAAAACTTATCGGTACTTATGGATGTTTTTTGTATATCAATTTTCTTAAACGGGGGGAGGTGTTCCAGGGCTCCTTATTTAGACGTTTTGTATATGCATTAGGTGAGAAAATGAAAGACTGCCAGCCCTGAAGCTAGATGCAATGGCGCCGTAACATGGGCGAACAGAGAATCATTTGTACTCCCTAAAAGTTTAAGAAAAATGATCAAAAACTGTTCACCAAATTGATAAAAAGGTGCATCGAATCCCTCTGCGAAGCCGAGGTCACCAGCATGGGATTGATTCGCCTATGTTACTGACTTGGCTACAAACGGGCCTGCCCTTATATCCCTCGCAAAGATTCGCCGAAACTGGGAAAAAGCGAGAGTGAGGGGTGAGATACCACAAATTCTGACCCCAGATAAAATTCACCATTAAACAAACGGTCTAATATAAACTTGTATATTTTGTCGCATCTGTAACCTGCCGTACCGTAACATAGCGTCGACGCGATAAATATTCACAACTGTGTCCAACATTATCTGCGAGTTTGAGACAGACGTTACGTACTGTCGTTAGGTAATAAGGCCCACAATGCTTCTTTTTTTTTTCAAAATTCATTGGTGACTAATTAAAAACTTTAAAAAAATATTCAATGGGTATTTTGGGTGAGGGATCTAGTTAGGCCACTAGAGCAGTTAACCCCTCCATTTTCACTTTTGGGACTATGTCACACACGGTTTTCCACCAGTGGGCCTTATTCGTGCGCCTGACCTTATTTTATTTTACTTTTTAATAATCTTGAAATTTAACGTAAATTATTTCCAAAAGGATTTATCAAGAAACACTTCATCAACCTAAAACGACTTTACCGAAGAAAATAAGACGATTACAATAAACATATTATGCGTAACAATTTTGAAAAATGATGTCGTCTATAAGTTCAAAGTTGTATTTCTGGTCAATTTTGGAATTTCAGGATACCAAAGAAGTGAATTTTGAAAAA
The DNA here is from genome assembly GCA_031841125.1 of Acanthococcus lagerstroemiae. Lineage (NCBI taxonomy): Eukaryota > Metazoa > Arthropoda > Insecta > Hemiptera > Eriococcidae > Acanthococcus > Acanthococcus lagerstroemiae. The sequence goes on along the minus strand of CM063106.1, from coordinate 28,070,173 downwards.
TTAATTTTTACATTGAAATGAAAGTAAATCAACTTTCGTAGACTATTTTTATTGTTTCAAGTATAATCTCAGAATTTCGATTATCAGCTTTTTCGTCATTTAAAAATAAATCCGCCGAAAGGCCAAAGTGCCGGTACTACGGTTTCACAAACAAACAGGTCTTCAGAAACCTAGAAATTCAAAATTCATCGGACATTAGAAGGTTTTTATTTAGATTCTAATGTAGGATTCGACAGCAGCACAAAAAACTGATCTAATAAATAGTTATTCTATATTTGGATGCTATTAAACAGAAAGGCCCAAGCGCAGGAACGAAGGTTAAAACAGCCCCCCCCCTCCCATAATTTGACAGTCGGCAAATTTTGAAACTGTTTATTTGAATTTTTCATTTTTTATGAATGTTTGTTTGTTTGTTTGTTTTTAATTAGAAAATATTTCGATTAAAAAAATTGGCAAATTTTTATACATTTTGTAGGTGATATTTTGGTTTTCAAAAAATATTTGTCGGCAAACTTTTCTCCTCCACCTCCCCAAACTTAAAGTCAAATTTCGTTTCTGAAAATTGAGTACCCTAGACTCCTGTCAGATACTAGTCAATCAAAAGCCGAAGGTTTCAAGCTGAGTATCCAACGTTATATGAAAGGTTGAAACAAAGCTGAAATGTGGAAGACATTTCGAAAATCTGAAAGTCGGTAGCAAAAGTTGAATTTCGAATTTCAATGACTACTCTGTTTTTACTAGATTCTCTGTTTGACTTAGAGCCTGAAATTTGAGAATGTTGAACATTTTATTAATATCTAAAAGTTGAAAGCAAAAGACTTCTTTTCCAATGTCACAAGGTGAAGATGGAGGAACTTCTTATAACTGGCCCAAGGTGCATTTCACCGAAGTCGGGCTACAATTTGTCTTTGTTACGTGATTCACCTTTTAAGCCTTTTTAGCTTGAAATTGACAAGATATTCAATATAACATATTGTAGTACATACAATTTGAAAACGGTCACTGACCGTAATGCGATAGTTCGGTACGCGTTTTCGTATGTGAGGCACCTCGTAAAATGCATTGTAAGTCATCGCTTTTGCTTAGTGACCATTCTCGGTCCTCGAACTTGTAAGAGCTTTTCTTGAAATGACTGCATTATAAAACCAACTCCTTATAGGTATTAAAGGCCACTCTAACGTGACTCGTTTGGATTTTACAAGCTAATAACTTTTAATTCAATAGAAGGTCGGGCTTCAAAATTTATATCTTCTGTAACGTCTTCGAACTTTTCGCGTAGAGGAATGAGTTAAGGTAAAATACTGATACACTTATCGAGTGTACCTGGTTGAAATTGAATTTTCATTTATGCGAGAACAATTATTACGCCTTCGGAAGAAGCGTTCTCGCTTTTTTCTTTACTCTTTACCATTTCGTTCATTTGGCGCGTTATATAGCATATTTTACGACTAGCGGAATATTGCAAATGCTGAACATGAAATATCAAGTCGTAAACAAATTCAGCAATATGAGACTTAGTTCATTTCGACGCCCCTAATACGGTTGTAAATTTTTTTCATTTTGCCCATTTATGTACGTTTTTTATGGTCATGATTCCCGTGTTTTTCCTATACGTGTCTGCATTACGGTCGCATGCAAAATGTCTGTTGTAATATCTCTGTTCATTTTTCTTTGATTTTGCCATACCTAGTAGGTACATGTTCACTAGTATTTAATTGTTCCTATAATTCAGAAAGGGTATTTTCTAGCCTCTTAGATCATTTGAAGAAAATCTGTAATTATTCGATCAAATCACGACGCTCAAAAATCCGAATTCGACTCCTCCGAATGAGCAAAACTGATTCGACTAAGAAAACTGAACCAAGCGTTGGAAAGGTTTTCGTGGTCTCTGAACTTAAAGATTCAATGGGGTTGCTGAGTTTGGAGATTTAATTAGATTTTTAATCCAATCGCAATTCTGGCCCCGAAGGAAACTTTTCTTTCTTATAAAAGAAAAATCTACAGAGTGTTACACGAGATCACTTTCATTTCCAAAATGAGAACTTGACTACTTTACACGAGGAAGGGGAAGAAACTCATCCTTTCCAACAGACTTAATTCGGAAAATGAAACAAAGTATTGGACTAGAAGTCGCTTCTGTATCCTTGAATTTGAAAATTGAATCAGATTTTTGATTCAACTAGTAATAGTACAGTAAATTCACTTCCTTTAAAGGGAACAATTGAATTTAGACGAAAAAATCGAAGTATCAAAAACAGAGATGAGGAGCCAATTGAAAAATCTTCTTCCGACTACCTCAAATTTATACAGCTTCCATACTTCTTCTCAAAATCAAAAAATTTTCGGCTTTTAGTTACCGCAAGTATCAACTTTACCAGTTACTACTTTTTAGAGTTGGCACAACTTTCTAGAGCGAGTAAACAATAAAAATTTTTCTACTTATGAGAATTTAGACATTTTCTAAATGTGACCTTCCACTTCTATAAAGGAACATGTAAGTTAGACAAAATTGTAATTTTACAGGCAAACATTTTAAAGATAATAAGCTTAAATTTAGATTCCATAAAGTACCATTTTAAACTCAAAATAATATACTAGTTAGACACGTTATCACACATGTGTGATAGCTCATTGGAAAAAAGAGATCATAAATATTATCCGGAACGACGAAAAGCAGAAGTTACAAATCATAAGAAGCCAAAAACAACTGGCTTCTCTACTGGCTTCCAACTATTTCGGCTTCTTAAAGTTTTGCTCAACTGACTACCGGGTTCTGACTTCAGCTTCCGGCTGACTTCTCATCTCTGGTCGGAAGGGAGTCACTCAGTTAGATTTTTTGATTCTTCCTCAATTTGACGTCCTAAATTCAAATTTCAAACTCAGAATGGACGAAGGCGATTTGACTCGGGGCAATTAAACTCATTAGATTAGAGTGTATCATGCAGTTTCCCCCTTTTTTTATTACGAAATTGAGTCAGATCAAAACGGGACGGACGGATATCGTCAAGGGCTAAACTCTAGTTTTGAGGTGACTTAATTGCCCTTTCACCGAAGGTGTACTGGAATGTCCTGCCAACTTGAGAATATTACTTGGAATTCGGTCTCCCAAAATCCGATTTTTATTTGAGCTTAGACAAAGTATGGTAAGAAAATCGAACCTTTCATTTCACAATGGACACATCCCTTCTCATCATAAATAGAAATAAGATAATTTTTCACAAGAAAAAGGAGCAGTTTTTTTTATTTAGGTACAATAAAAAACTGAAAAATTTTTATTCAACAAAAAATGGCATAATTATCTTCTTTTTCTTCATTGAATGATTACAGTTTTCTTTTTCTCGAAGGGGGAAACTGAAGTTCTCATTGAGGAAATGGAAGGAATAATTTTCCTCATGTAACGTAAGGAAAGGAACAAGGTTCCTTTTCTTGGAAGAAGCAAATTAAATAATTTATTAGAAAAGAAGGATTTTCTTTCCTCGGTTTAAATTTGTAGTCTAAATGATATCGAGAATACGCTTAGCAGTCTACAGGATCTAATAAGACACCTGCACTAGATTTTTCGATTTTACAATTCCAGTTTTGGTACGTCTCCCTCTTTCCTCTCTGTACGTATTAAAGTTTGAAAAATAAGTGAAAATAATGTCAAAAGCGAATCCAGGAATTTTGGCAACCTTGTATTCAATAACTATGCAAAAATTTACGTTATGTACACCCTTGTTCTTCGTACTGGATGCCCCACTGTCAACTGGGAGTGAAAATAATATCGAAAATAAGTTTAGCGGCCTTTACAGGGATGCATAGAGCTGTAACGGGGCACGAAGAAAATAAATTTCTGGACACTAGGACCCCTTCTTTTTTGTACAACCATCCATTATGCAAAACCGAAGGTGTGACAAAAATTTTTTGTGTCACTTTGTGCAGTTTGCTTGTTCTTGTGCAGAAAACTCATAGTTCTGTCATTTGCCGCTCGGTGAGAGTAGATGTCGCTGCAGTTTTCTGACACACTCGGAAAGTGCTTCAAGATGCATTTTTACTGGCACGACGTGTTACTTTATTTTTATCACAATGTGACAGAAAGATGGCTTATTGTCACACTGTGCAGTTTTGGGCTTGAAAAGAAAAGAGAAAACAAACGGTCGTGTGCGAAAGATGTATTATTACAAAACAGGATGGTCGAGAGCTGATCGACTGGGGGTGGGTGATCAATTAACTTTTTGACTGAGGTCGATGCCTCGACGATGTTCGGCTTAGGCTGAGTGAAAAGAAGAGAATCAAGAATGAAAGAAATAGAGGAGCAAAAGAGAGAGAAAAATAAATCGATTTATAAAAAATTAATGTAATACACTGCATTTTATGGAATTTTTCCCCGGAATATCTCATAAAATGAAGGGTATTCGTGAATCTCCCGTAAATACCACAAATGCAGTGCCAGGGAGGAAGTTTTCGAAAAAATGTCGCAATAATTAGACGAATCAGCACAGTGTGGAAGAAAAATGCCCCAGAGTGACAATAATATTAATGTCACTTTGCGGTAAAAAGGATTTCACAAAGACACAAAAAAATGTCACTATGGCATTATCAATTTCTGTGACAGTTTGCGTTCTTGTCTCTGATTGATCTACGTTTTGCCACTATGTGATGAAAAATTTGTCACTTTTCCGGTTGTCACTTTGTGGCAATTTTGGTTTTGGTTTTACACAACGGGCATATTGAAAATAAGTGTAAATTCTAAAATTTTCCTATTATTATTATTTATTTATTTATTTTTTTGAATTTCAACCCTATAAATTAATTTTGCTATCAGTAAAATCCTCATGTCAACAATTTTTCTTAGATTGAGCCCCTCCTTTCTTCTGCCCTCCCAGCGAAAAGTTCTGATTTGGGACCGTAGAAATTTTTTTCTTCCTGGTATTTTGTAACACCCCACAAACTGTTCTTTTGGAAGAGAAAATAAAAGTTACATTTGAGGCCCGAATAATAATTGGATTAAAAATCTGAAAAAATGTCCGAGCTCAGCAACCCCGTGAGGCCCGAATATTAATTGGATTAAAAATTTAATTAAATCTCCGAACTCTGCACCCCGTTAAATATTCATACTTATAGACACCAAAACCATGAAAACACTTCACGCAATCTTCTAAATCGGATTAATTTAGTCCATTTAGAAGAATCGAAGTTAGAATTTTGAGCTCTCATTAGGTCCAGTCGAATAATCTAATTCGATTTTCTACATAAACGTCACACAAAACCTTTATTCCCAATTATTTTTGGGGGGAGAAGGGGCAAACTGATCCCATTAAAAGAGGAAGAGGTCAAATTTGGGACCTAAATAGGGGTTGACCCACAACTCCAATGGAATTTTCAGACACAGTAATCGAAGAACTAGTGTTCTGATACTTCTTTCGATTTTCTAAATTGGACCAATTTTGTCCATCTAAAGTCAACAGAGTTGAAACCGGAGACCAAAACCAAGTTTAGACCAAAAATTTGATTGGATATTCAGAATTAGCAATCAAATTTGTTCATTTTAGGTCAGAAGTTTAAAGTTTTGCGTTCGAATCGGATCGAATCAGAAATCTGACGCAATATATTTGAAAGCAGCGTTCTAATTGGAACCACTCTTTCGATACTTAATTCATTTTTTCACGCCAAATAAATTTTGCCCAGTTTGCCTCCAGAATTCAAAATTTTTGGTCCGCATCTGGACTACATGAAAAATCTGACGCAAAATTTGAAATCATGAAAACTGGCAACATTCGTCACAATACCATCAAATCATTCCTTCTCCGAGGGAGAGCAAATAATTATCAAGACTAGCTCAGATTATTTAATCTTCAATACTCACGTAAGAATCATTTAGATTTTGCCAACACTTGGCTTTTCTGAACTCATTTCAGATCGACACTAAAAATCCCTGTTTTGATCTTTAGTTTAATACCTTCCAATTAAAACTTTCAGAGTAGAGGTATGTTCGAGCTTCCTCCTGGTAGAGGAAATTTTTTCATCAAAAAGAAACTAGATCCTTCCACTTTAAGATCCTCATTTACCCTGCATCGATCTGACTTCGCATTCAGAGAAAAAGCTGGGGACGTATTATTATTTTACAACCAGTATTATTGATGTCTTCTACAGCCTGACATCAGGAGCTTCAGTGGGAGAACGGCTCTCGGGTTGGATGGAAAACAGCGTTGACTAATATTCAGCAGAGAAATACGACCGTATTTATTTCATTAATTTCTTTGCTGCATGCTGTAGGCTGCAGCAGTGTTACTTTGAGATGCATTTTATTACTTTTCGTTTCAATTACTTTGCAACACTACCATCTTTAGATTCAGATAATTTTAGGGGCAGGGGCACAAGCTACATCACTTTGCTGTTAAACCTCTTTTAACGGACACTCCATTAAGTGGGCACCTCCATTTAGCGGACAAAAATCTTGGTCCTTTGCAGTGTTATGGGGAATATACAATAAAACCTCCAATAGGCGGACACTCCATTAAGCGGACACAAATCATTCAAAAATCAATAAAACTACTTAGTACTGCACAGATATGGGGGAAAATTGAAAAGAAAAAGATATGACATTGGTTTCTTCAACCTACATGAGAGTGTAGTTATGTCATAACTGGTTCGTTTGTATGCTTCTCTTGTGTTGTTGGGTTGTTAAAATGTCTTCGAAACGTAAATGTTTGCCACTATCTGATAAAATCGAAATTTAAAAATTAGTGAGACAGAAATCAAGGAATCGTGTGTGAGTATATGCTTTCGGAAAGCAGGCTTCAATTTTTACCATTTTGTCGATGAAAGTATTCCAGAACAGCAGGGTGACAATGATCATATCCATCCCCTCGTTGATAGCAAGATTACCTGCATTATGAAGGCTCTTGATTACGAATAAATTGATATTAATTTGAGTGCGGAGGATACCAACGATGATATAGCTAATTTTATTCCTCTCGAAGTTCCTGAGGATATGACTGATGATGAAGATGCTGAGAAGAAAGAGGAATTAGAAGGTAGTGTCTCATCAGTGTAACAAATTACTCGACAGAAATTCAGAGCATTCGAGGCCTAATGCAATTTTTTGCCCAACGTGGAAATTCTGAAGCCTTTCAACAGCTCTCAAAACATCGACTCCATTTTGATAAGGCTGCTGTTGCTTCATCATCTCTAAAACAGACCTCTATTACAATTTTTTTTAAATAATTATTATGTAATAATTCAGATGATTATGTCTGTAACTTTGTCGATTTTTTTTTGGTAAACTGAAAAAAAAATTAAAAACCTCCAACCAGCGGACAGATTTTTCATTCATACTCCTATAGCGGATACTCCCATTAGGCGGACATTTACTCTAGTCCCTTGGTGTCCGTTATTAAAAGGTTTTACTGTATATCATTTCGGTCGCGTGAGTCGCCAATCTTCTAGCCAGTGGCATCGAAATGTTTTTCATGGGAGGAGGGGGAAAGGTACAAATATTCAAATTTAGTCAAAGAGCTAAGAAAAAGATTTTTTTATCAGTCACAAGTGAAGGTGAGAAGAGAAAAATCTCGTAAGTCTCTTCGCTGAAATCCCGCATTCTAATTTAATTTTTTGGTGATGATGCAGTCGAATTTAGGACAAATTTTCTTTAAAAGTGAATTTTTAATCGATTTAATGATGGTTGAAGTTTGCTGCACGCTTACGGCAATTCATACGTGATCACTCACACATATCGCACGGCTGCCAACACTTGAAACTCTAAGTTTAAATCCTAATATCACGGCAACATCAATCTAAAAGCAAATATAGTTACAGTTAGATAGATGAGCTCTATTTCATGTATTGAGGAATAAAATTCAAATGGCTTTTTCCGTTACTTACGTTAAAGATTGTACATTTTTCAAATAATGAACTTTGTACTCACTTACATGTAGAATCCTGATAAGATTAATTTAAAAAAAAAACACACGTTTTTCCTACAAAGTCATGTAGTGTAACATTTTATAGGCTTTCGTACCCTAATAAAAAAAATTCCATGGAAATTTCTATTAACAACACGGCTGAAGACTGCAGTCGCGCAGGGCGCAGCAAATAACAAGATCAATGAGCACGTGGCGGGAATAAAAATAAATTTTCATGGAAATGTCAACCACTGAACTTAATTATCACTATGAAGACCCGATGCGCAAAATCCCGCCAGTTACCCAGGTAACTGAAAGGGAACGAAGGGTAACTAACGGGTTTCTGGGTAATCTGAGGGTAACAACTAAGGGTTGCAAATGGGTAACTCACCCGGCCCGATGTTTCAGGCACTGTATAACTGTCCAAAGTCGGTATGTGACTTACAATGTTTCACAAATGACCTGTTTAGATTTCCTTCCTACGCCCAGTATTCTTTACCAGTATTTGTATGCGTATGAAATTGCATACACAATTCCCCGCAAATACGTCCTGAAGCTCAATCAGTAGGGAAAAGATGCCAAATACAGAATGGGGTCTCTTCTAGGCGACCTAGGGGGTAAACTATTGGTTGAAATTGGTTAAAGAAAAATTTCCAGTACAGCCCAATCTATCTACTGTGTAGCCTTATAATTTAAAATTAATTGCCTCACTCATTGTTTCACAAGAAATTTTTCATACAAAAAAAGTCAAAAATTGGAAAAATGAAAGAAAAATTGCTCAAAGTAAGGAATAATGAGTGCCCATGTATGGAGTGTATGGAGTGTGACGTTTATGTGAGAAAACATAAAAAATATTAAGTATGTTGAAATTTAAGTCGAAATGTTTATTTTAGATACGTAAGTAATTCAATCAATTTAAAATGAAAAATGATGCCTGATTCAGCGTGTATGAGTCGATTACTGCTCAGCTGAGTCAGTGTGAAACTGGGTGCATGGATCTTGTATGGATGGCATGTATGCATGGTAGTGGGCATCGAGGGGGCGTGAAAGCTGGTGGTGGTTCGCGCCTGAGCTGTTAGCTCAGCTATGCATCGCCGGATTCTCTTTTTTTCTTTCTTTCTTTCTTTCTTTCATGTTATTTATTTATTCACATCTGTTGTGTAACTTGTTACATCGTAACTGCTCCTCTGCTCTGAGTTGGACTCGCCTGTGGGTGGCTTAGGCTAAAATAATGTCTAAAATAAATAAGTAGATAAATAAAATTCTGCAAAACTCCGATACAATGCTTCTTTTTCGGATTCGCGACCATTGCACAACTCATGCAACCTACGTCCACTATGAGGATTGATACATACAACAAATAATTCTCTTTTCACCGCATCGGTCTTCTCTAAGGAAACTGTTACAGTTACAGTGCAACATTCTGGATTGTAATTTTGAATATGGACTCTGTTTAAGTTCGAATCTCTTAAGATTCACTATTACTTTCTAAAACGAACAAATTACAAGGTTCATAATACAAATCAACATTTTAATACAACTAACTAAACAGAACAGAACACGATAATACGATAACACATAAATCTGAACAACAATAAATATTGACGATTAACCAGATAGAGCGAGACACCAATCAAGTGTAAAAACTAGCGCTTAACAGACTCACTAATGTAAAACCAAAATTATCATACAATTCCATATTTGAAGCTCGTCACTTTCTGTCAAATTTTCGTCTCTCACTAGAATATGGCAACTGTATTATAAAGTACAACCATACTATTTTAAAAGTACGTATTTTACCCAGCATCTTGATATGTTCCCTATTAATATTAATCGCTTTTAGAAACTTCAACCTGAACACAAAATTTATTTTTAAAAAAATCACGTTTTCTGTTTTTTTCACAGTCATGTTTTATCTGATTGAGCTACAAGGCTGATTTTTTGAACCACGTGCTTTTTTTATATTTATTTATTCACAACTTCTAATGATTTTCGATAGGGTGTTTTATTTACGGACTCAGAACATCGTTAATTTCATATCTGGAGCTCCTTCCATATTTGGCGTCTGTCCCCTAACATATTAGTAAATTCAATAATTAATTTAAGCACTAGAAACTGGTCATGATTTCATCCTATCGATCTTTTTTTTTTTTTTTCTGTTTTCTGTCCTTTTTAGTTTTGCGTCCTCAAGTAACTTAGGTCATTTTGGTCATTATTGTCATGTTTGTAAATTTATCGCATATCACTTTCAGCTTCTTAATTTTGTCATTTTCATCTCTTTTTTTTAAATTCATGTTTGTCCTGTAAGGATCTGGTGTTTCCATCGAAAAAAAAAGTAATCAAAATGCGTGAGAAGTCGGGACGCCCGACAGAAGCAAAGCTTCTTTCACTCTGTGTGGGTTGCTACACCAGTCAGTAGCTGCGTGTACGGAATGTCATCTGACCAGTGCTATCAGGTCAAAATCTTAGGAATCCCTAAATATTGCAAACAAGGAAATCTTCAAAAATCCTCAGGGCCACTTGTACCAAGAAACGTGAAGCGCATCACGGAATTTACTTTTAGCTTACCCATTATTAACTAGCCGATTTTTCCCAGTTAAATTTTTAATCCCGGATTAAAGCCCAGTTAGGTGGTTGGTACAACGTACGAGTGGCTCTCAAAGTCTTTCTTTTGTAAACATGGAAATTGACTTTTTCAAAGAATAATACATGACAAAATACCAAAAAATGTTATAGCATTGTATAGGTAAGGCGAAATAAATGAAATGAAACTTCAATTTTATTTATTTATTTTTCTAAATTTTATTGAAATAAAAATTTGAATCTGAAATGTGAAATATATTGTACCATGTATGAAAATAACGGCATTGTTGTACAGGGGGATTTTGAAATAAGGAAACTGGCTTCGAACTTCGTGGCTTCATGGCTGCACCGTGAGCTTCCTTCTTCTCTCCATCGGGTGAGAGTACAACCATAAAGTCATGAAGCTCGAAGCTGGTTTCTTTATTTAAAAATCACCCTGTATACATATACCAGGGCTGGGAATCGGTAACGGTAATGAAAAAGAAATAACGGAAAATGTTGGGCGAAAATGAAGAAACAATAAACGAAAAACGAAACGAGGGAAAAATTTGGGTTATTGATAAACGAAAAATGAATAGGAAAAAAACATTTGGAGTATCGAAAAACGAAAAGCCAAAAAAATTCATTTGCTGGCCCTGGAATACTCACAACATAGAATTTCGGGGTAGTATTTTATGAAGCAGTGCAACAACCAACGTCTACCTCCTGAGATGATTTTTTCGGGACTCACTGTTGTCAGCTCGTCGTGTTTTGTTATCGTTTGGCGACGCGATCCTTTATGATCGTAAGAATGACGCTATAACCATTAAACTCGTTATAAGCCTATGGATATCGGTACCCGGAAAATTATTGAACTCTTATTATCCAATGCAGGGGTCTTCAAACTACGGCCCGCGAATGGATTTAAGCGATCCGTGGGAAAATTGTTAGGTAATAAAATATTTGGAATTTTGAAAATGTATTCCTATTTTAGAAATTTCAACGTCAGCTGCAGGTGAAATACTCGTCTACTTTTCGCCTTTTCTGTTTTCTAACCCTCTTTACCTAGCGTCAAATCCAAATCAGCTGTTGATAGGCAGCAGTGATTTTTTTCCAGCCAGCAACATTCCAATACCCCACCTCCGCTAGCCTGTCTACTGTTTTCAATATGGCCCTTGGGCAAAAAAGGTTGGAGATCCCTGATCCAATGAATTGAGAATGCTGTATTGTTTTACATCTGCTGTGCAAAATTGAGAAGTGTGGTGGGGAAACTAGGATTACAAATGTTAGAAGATTTGAGTTAAGTTTACTTATTTTATATTAATTTTTATCATCAGTACCCGAAAATTATTGAGCTCTTGATGTCCAGTGAATGAAGAATGTTGTATGCAAAGTGTTAAAAGATCAGGGGTGGATCCACCCCCCCCCCCACCACCAAAAAAAGAAAAATCTGTGGGGAGGGTAATATCTTCGGGTGAGGGGGCAACCAAAAAATTTCCGCTTCCTTCTGCCACGTCCTTCCCAAAATGGTCTTCTGGATCCACGCCTGTAGAAGATTCGTACATTTTTATATCAGGCTGTAGTTATCTCTAATAGTCTGTCTGTTTGTTAGAGGTTGGCGGATGAACCGAAAGAGCCGGGGGTTCATATTTTCTGAATGTCTTCGTATAAACTCTGGATAGGTTTTAGACTATACAAAATTTCGGTTCCCTTATTAGATGGGGGTCATAAAATTTTGCCACCTGTATACCCCCTAATTTTTTTTCAACTCGGACGTTTTGGAAGTGTTTTGCATTGGACTTCTTTACATTATGTTGAAATTTGGAGGCTGCCTCCCTGCAGAATTACTAAGGGGCAGTAATCTCTGATCTTTAACGTATTTGTCTCTGCCCCCTTTCGGCAAATCCAGGGGCGTTAGACATATGGTATCCACCCCTTTTGGCCGTCATCGACTCTGAATTCAAAATTATACGCAACTCTACCCGAGGCCCCCCTTTCTTCCTGCTCTGTAGAGATGCTGAGGGTGCTTATGGAGGGCACCTGGCTTGGCGCTCACTGGTCTTTCTGGGGGTGAGTCTGCGTTCTTCGTAGTCTTCTGCCTCTGGTGGGTGTAGGGGGGCTGCTAGTTCATTATTTATTTCATGTATTTGAATGGTGACTCGATCCTGAGGATGACGCTGTAGTCATTAAACTGGTTGTAGGCCTACATATATCAGCAGTTGTAGCAGGGACGTACCGAAGAGTCTTTCCGAGGGGGAGGGGTAAAAATAGTAAAAGTCCGAACTGACTCAACTCAGAATTCCCAAGTATCAAAGCAAACAGAAGGGAAAAAAAAACTTCTGGTCTGTTGGATTTCTTCAACTGACTCAACTCAAAATTCGCAAGTATTCGTGCCGAACATCCGCTAGGAGCGCTACAATTGGCAAAATTGAAAAGGGATCAGGACGATTTTCCAGTTTGAATTTTAATTTAGTTATCTCAAAATAGGTCAAGAACGAAGCCATTTGGCGGAAAATTAAGATAACAAAATTTGTAGAGCGTACAATTTCCTATAAGTTACTTTTTCTCATAAAAATTGATTTCGATCGATTTAAGGAAAGCTTCCGCCCACCGCCCGCGCCGCTCACCAATTGTCCCGTTTTCTTTGTGCGCGATACTAGCGCTGTTCGGCCCGAATTAAAGCAGAAGAAGAAAAACCTTTGGACTTGTTGGTATTTCCTGACTTCTTAACTCAGTTTCCAAGTATCAAAGCAAAAGGGAAAAAAAAACATTTAAACTTGTTGGATTTTCCCAACTCGCCTGACTGAAATGGTAAATGTTCCCAACTGCTGAGTAAAAAATTCCTACCGGGGGGAGTTCCCCTCCCCCCTACCGGTACGTCCCTGACTTGTAGGCCTACATATATCGGCAGATATCCGAAAATTATCACCCCCGGCACGAGGCACAGGAAAACCAGACACGTGGAGTGGCAATTAGGCGATATCGACAACCGTAGAAACAGGACGGACATACAACCATAGACAAACATATCACTTGCCTACGAGAGTTGATAACAGTGGGTGCCGAAAAAATCATCTCAGGAGGTAGACGTTCGTGTGCAACCAAACACAAAATACTCTTCAAAAAGTCAAAAACTGAAATATTCCAAAATAAGAAAAGCATTCAGTAAGAGAAAGAAATGAATAAAAATATGTTTTTATTTTCAAAATGCTAAAATGTCCCTAAAATCCTCAAAAATGTCGAAATCATTCAGACAATTCTTGCCTAAGAGTTTTAAGGTAAAAAAATCCTTAAAATTAAGGATAAATCCCCAACATTGGCAGCACTGCATCTGACAGAAAATAGTTAACGGAGCTGTAGAGAGGAAGCAGTCTGGTTTCACATAGATTTTCTTTCGCTTTCTATCTCACTAAATGTGGGTAGAGCGTTACTACGTCACTTCCGTTGCATGTGTTCGCGTTCGTTTCACTTTTTCTATGTTAACTACGCATCCTGAACATGCGTAAAAAAGCTGCGCTTCAAAAAATAAATCCGAAGACTTGAGTGCGAAAAGTAGGGCAATTTGTTATATAGAATGACACGTCAGAAAAATTTAATTTTTAGGTCTGAAAAAATTAGATTGACTCTCCCTTCTAGAGTATATTCCTGAACGCGTTAACAACTTGACTCGCATCTCATTTTATGAAAACAAGTTGATTCTGTCATTTAATTTTGTTTTGGTCTTCGTAAATATTTATCATGAGTTCGGATATTTATAACTGAATATTTTATTATATTTTGTTTCAGAATCTAAAAAATCAAATAATGACTACGAATCTGTGGGTTGAACAGGTAAGAATAATGTATTTTCATCTCTTTTCCAGCTTCGCGTTTTCCGCACGATATCACGATTGGTGTATATTCCCTGAGAATTGATTATAATAATTTCTCCCCCCCCTCCAAAAAAACACAAAAAAAAACTCAAATCCGTTCTGCCTGCCATTCGTAATAGCTCAACTGTAACCCACGCTAAACCTACGCTTATTTGTGAGGATTTAAAAATAATTTCATATTTTACATCCGTATAACAGCGAGCGGAAAAATAAAGAGATTTCGTAAAAAATTTAATTTTACGCCCGACGAAATAATAACAATTTGAAGTCACTATTTACATTTCTAGAAACCGAAAAAAGCACTACGAGGGTGTATTTCCAAGTGTTTATACAGTTTTCGTTCTTGGAGGTATGACGCGAAATCGGAAACTTGAAAATGGCTCGGTTGTATTTTTAATTTGTATTGGGATTACCTACCGCTATAGCTGCCACCATTGTACGTGACCAGAATTCGATTTCGGAAAAAATACTTGTTTAGATAATGAATACTTCATACAGACTTCAGTTCTACTAGAGAGATTATCTGACCTGCAATATTGCTGGCGAATTGAGCGGGAATATTCTCATTTTTTGAACATTGTGAAATCAAAATTTTTCTCGGTGTATAAGTTTGTTTCATAGCGGTCTGGTTGCCCGAGTGGATAGCGCGCTGGTCTCTAAATCCAAAGGTCCCGGGTTTGAGACCACGTAGCAATTCGCTACATTTCGACCTAGGTCAGTTTTTCGGCAAGAAGTGAAGAGAGCTAAAACAGTCTTAACAGCCTCCCCGACGTCTCCGAGGTGATGCTCAAAAGGGCAGATTTCAGGGCTCGGGTTGAGAGCAAAACTAGAAAAGAACTTGGTTTCATAACTTATTATGAAATATCAGTTCACTTCATGTACCCAGGTGGAGAAGATTCTTTAAATCATCCGACAAAGGACAAACGGTTTATTCTCTTCTTTTTTTTTGGGGGGGGGGGGGACTTATCACTTACACATAGTTATTCCAGCAATAGATTTTCTACTCGATTTATGAACAAATTTATTGAATCTGTATTCGTAAAATCAATCGCACACGATATAGTTTTACTTCGTCGCATAAGAAACGGCGCTAAATTGAACGATATATCAAAATACTTTTTCTTTGCAAAAATTTATACCTCCACTATATAAGAAGTTTCGTGGTGACTTTTTCTCCTAAACTTTTTAAATTCATTTCTGTTTTTTTCCCTTAGTTTCTTTCCAGCTGACAGAAAATTTTGAAAGATTTAAAGACAGTACTCGCGTTATATATGGTTTTCATTACTGCGGTTTTCATTTTTCGTTCTCGAAGTAATTACAATTGAAGTAATACGCAGTAATTCTTTAGGGTGTTCCTTAAGTTAAACGTAAATCTATGTACCCCCGCAGCTCGTTTACTTCTCACGTGATTTGCAATCTTTCAAGATGCTCATACTGGAAATCAGGTTGGTATGCAGCAGAGGTGACATTGGAGAATGTAACCCATTTCAAAATACTGAAAACAAGACTGAAAATTAAATAGGCATGATGCCGATTGTGGGTCACCTACCAGCGCTAGATTATCACTGTATAAATGCGCTGTGGCACTGTGGTTGAAGGGGCATGTGGAAAAAAAAAGATTCTTTACACAGGTTCAGGAAGGGTAGTTAATATGGAAAAAGTGAAACGAACATAAATGCGAAAACATGCAACGGAAGTAACGTAGTAATGCTCCGCCCACCATCGTTAACAGTTTTCTGTCAGATAAATCATTATTATTATTAGGTGATTTTTTTTTTGTTTTTGTTTTTTTTTTTGATAGAAAAATCAGATTCTTACGGCACAAAAATAGGTCTCCCCAAAAAAGAAAAAAGAAGTGAAAACGCGAAAATGACAAAATTGAGAAGCTCGAGATGATGAACAAATAACTTACAAATATGACAAAAATAACCCAAGTTACTCGAGGATACAAAACTAAACAGAACAGAGAAAATAAAAAGATCGATAGGACAAAATCATGACCAGTTCTAAGTGCACGAATTTATTATTCAACTTACGTTACCGGCCGTTGAGCTGAAGGTCGTATTTACGGGGAATTGAGTATGCAATTTCATATACATACAAATATTGGTGAAGAATATCGGGTATAGGAAGGAAATCTCACCATTTTATCATTTTCTGAACGCGAAGTCAGATCCATGTGAAGTAAAGATTTTAGTTTCTTTTGGGATGAAAAAATGTTCGCGCATTTATATTTTACGCGGCATTATATTGCGGAGCCTGAAGGGGTCAGGGGTGGGGAAAAAGAAACTTAAAAATTGATTCAGGGGCTCAGAAACTCCTACTAACAACGTAATGCATTAGGGAATTGGTGAAATCTGAGTGCTGGAATATCAGAGCGGAGTAAAGAGGAATCTCAAATGTGGACGGAAAGGGGAAGTGCCTTTTGGAATGGATCCAAAGGCCCAACAAAAATGTACTATCGACGTAAAGAACTTGGAAATCAGGGAAACTCAAGTACCTAAAGATTAATCTTTTGCGGAGCCTGAAGGGTGAAAGGAAGGGAAGACAGAACTTATTAAATCAATATAGTTACCCGAAAAACCTTACCATCGATGTATAGAAGTCAAAATTGAGAGAAATTAGAGCGACTGAAAATTAGCTCTCTGTGGAATATAGAATGTGGAGGGGAGAGAGGAAATAATCTCTGAAATGAATTCAGCGACTCCTGAAACCCCCACTGGAAAAATAAAATAATGTTTAGGCTTGTATAGGAGAAGGCTTCCCTAGCTAATCAAGTTCAAATGTAAATGTTAATTTTGAGCTCAGGCCGGACGGGAGAGCCCAGAAGGTAAAAAATTTGCAAAACAGAAAGGTAACGATCTTCCGAACTATACACTATATTACACGATTACAAGAATATACAAAACATCACTGTACAAAATTAGACGGATACATTTCTCGCAATGCTAGGTAGTAGGTATAACGAATAGAAAGATTATCTTATAGCGGGAGTTATCGGTAATTGATAACATGACTTTTCATGCAACTACACACGCACGGAAACAGTAAAAAATCAGTGTTAATTCCCATAAGGACCCCCCCCCCCGTGATATAGGTCAACTTCTTCCAATTCTGCTGAAAGTTTGCAGAAGATGGCGACCATCAAAAGCTACACGAGATCTATTATTAACCTAATAAATAGCTAACAAGGTATCGTCATTTTTAATTTTTTTTGGCGTAGACTTAATATCTTTTGGCGTTTATTTCCCGCACAGGTGACACTTTTTTTTTACCGTGCATGTGTTTTAACTATCGCGTATTACATTCTTCGATTGTGCATTTCTCTCCCCATTAGATCCTCTAAAGATTTGTCGTGATCGAAGAAATACCCCTCTTTAACCAAACCATGGAGCACTCAAAATCAAAATATTCGCTGTATTACGTGCTATTGAAATACCGTGACTATGATCTATTTCAAACCCATTTCGTAATTAATTACTTCATTTAAAGCCTCTGCAAGCGTTAAGTAACCCTCGTCCATCAGAAAGTACAGAAGCTACTTGAGCAAATTAAAATTTATCTGTTTTTCCGATTGAGAGGAAATACAAAGATAGAATTCACAAACGATTCGGCCGCTCTTTTCGATAAAATATTGCTAAGTTCTTTTTCCTTTTTTTTTTTTTTTTTCTCGAAAATTTACGAGCCTAAATGGCTTTAAATTAAATTTCAGACATCAATGCCCGCGTTCGAATTTTATTGAATCATTTTTCCCTCTCGCATACGGTCAGGTTATCCTCCCCTGAGCGAGGAAAAATGGCCGTAGTGAGGTTTGCCAATAACACCGAAATAGTGTTACAAAGAACGGAAAGCAATGTTCATAAAACGGATTTTAGCAGCAGTGCTGGCACAAATTGTGAAAGATGCAGCAACGTTAATCCGATATGTTAGCGAAATGAATATTTTCCCTCGAAGTGGGTCAGTGTCGAAGTACATTAAGCCACAACTTCGAAAATGTTTGACCGAATTTAGTTATGTATTTTATTATCAACATATTATTCAGCTACAAAGGATAATTATTGTTTTTCGTTCATTCCTTTTTCGATGGGTTAATTTACGCGCTCAAAATGATATTGATGAAAAGTTATCGGTATAATTCATTCTCGACGTGCTATACAGTGTTGAGGGATTGACGAATGTATGCGTTGACTCCCCCTCTAAATGTGCTGTCTTGGCGTGGTGAGAGGGCTCAAAAGAGAACTAAAAAGGCACACAAAAAAAGGAAAACTTCGAAAGATAAATCCTGATGAAAGCAAAGGGAAACTAGATCAGTATTCTTCCTTGGAAATGCGTCTCGACCACCACAATTATGATGGCAACTCACGAAGTGAATAATTGAGTCAGTGAGTACAAGAAGGGCGTTTATGCAAAAACAGCCTTTCGAGAAAACGTGCTCCAAAGATTTCAAACGTGATTTCACAGAATGTGGCCGAAATCGTTCCGAAACAAATGTTGGGTAATTTAGTTTCTGGAGATTGGAAATACTGTTTCTTTTCATCTGTGAAGGTCTAACAACTTCTTTACAGCTCCTGAAGAAAATATACTCATACACCCTTTTTGCATTCAGCTTTCTATGCCCTTCCATAGTTATCTGGGATCGCGGTTAGAAGCTATCTCTCGTGATTTTTTCGTATTATAACGATATTTTTTCAGATGATGATGATGATGATGATCACAAGGTTATCAGTCTTACGGCTGGTTTGATGTCGCTCCCCATTTCTCCATATTTTGTGCAAGTTCTTTCATTTCGTAACAACACTCATGTTTCACATCCTTGATTATCTGCTTCCAAATCGGAAATATAGTAGTGAACATTAATATTAGTTTATTCCCAATAAAGGTGATTATGAATTATTGTTCTTTATGTAAGTTTCAATGCCTTTAATATTCCCTATGAAGTACATTATTTATTAATATATTGTAACAAACGAGTCCGTGAGTACAAGAAGGAAGTTTATGCAAAAACAGCATTTCGAGGAAATGCGGTCCAAGGATTTCAGACGTTGTTTCACAGAATGTTGGTGGCCAAATTTTACCGAAACAAGTGTTGTTGGATAAAATTATTGAAAATATGAATATTTCAAAAAGCTGGATCTCGATAACGACTGCAGATTTCGAGTTGAAATTGTCACCACGTGTAATACCTGACACAAAGAATACGAACAGCCAATAACATCCAAGTTTTCTTGCAATACCTAACAGAAAATAAATCTAATAAAACGATGTACTAAATAATTTAGTCAATGAGTGGAACGAAATTTATTACTGGTAGTACATACTTAGGTAATTATTCTTAAGATACAATCGTTTCTAAAGTAGTTTGTGGCACTTGAAAACCACCTTGTAGTGGCCCATTTCGAGTTTTTTAAAGGCAGAAACAGCAGATTCCATATTTTTCTGATTAAGTTTCATTTTCCTGGGCCATTTCTATAAAATAATAACATTCCTGTCGAGTTCAAAATGAATATATAGGTAACTCAAATTAAGCACTTTCATGTTTTGAAGGAACAAAGTTGAGGGAAAAATCGATAAATATTACTTACAGGCATTTTGCCGTGATATTCGTAAATTTTAAGTATAATATTTCTTCCGATATATGAGAAATCTACTTGGTGTGGTGGGACGTATGGCGATGCACGCATGCCAAAGTGGCCTCTGAGACACCGCACCCCCAGCACTGGAAACTACCCTTTCGGGCATCGCATCAGTGCCGAACGGAACGCCTTTGGGGCCGGGCCCCCATTTCTCCTGGCCGGAACGGTGAGCGCGTCCTGCCAGGGCCTCCATAGGGTTCCCTACTGACCGAAGTCCGCACTCCCAGAGCGCTCGCCAGGAACTCAGGTCCCCCACAGCCGAACGCGCTGCCTCTTCCTCATCACTCACTCATCGCGTGAGACTCTGTTTGCAGCTCCAGCCCTTGCACTGCGGGTGAGCTCTGCTCCAGCCCTGGTACTATGGGTGAGCTCCACTGAATAGGATTCGCCGCCGTAGCAGCAGCAGCAACTTCAGCTTCTCCTTCTGTCCTCTGTCTCGACCACTCTGCCTCCATATTCCTCGGCATGATGGCCGTAACGAAAGCCGACACCTGGTTCCAACACTTCGGCTCCTCAACATTTCCGGGACCAGGGTGTCCGGCACAAGACGGTCGATCACGCCGTCTCCGGAATCGATCGGGACCGCCCATGCCTCTCCTGCTCCCAGGCGTCGCACTCGAACAGCGTATGCCACGGCGTGTCCTCCTCTCCGCTTGCACAATGGGAGCACTCTGCGCTTGCTGCCAACCCCATCCGGTACAGGTATGACCCGAAGCAGCCGTGTCCGCTCAAGACCTGGGTCAGGTGGAAGTTCAGATTCCAGTGCTTCCTACCCGTCCACAGGTCGAGCTCACCAATCAGCTCTCGGGTCCATTCGCCTTTGGAAGAATGGGCGAGCCTCTCCTTCCATCTCTGAAGCGTGGTCAGCTGAATGCCACGCTTCGCCCGGCGTGCCTCCTGACGCGTCTTCGTCTTCTTCTGCGCCTTGCACATCTGCGCCATTTCGTCGACCTTCAGCTCGATGGGTGGTAAGCGCACCAGCACGCCTACCGCCTCCGACGACACGGTGCGATACGCGCTGACGCACCTCAACGCAACTCTCCGCTGGACCTTCTCCATCTCCACTCTTCGGAACGGGATCTGGATGGCGTCCGCGAATACCGGCGCTCCATACAACAGGACCGACATCACGACGTTGACGTACAGCCTCTGCTTTTGCTCCCTCGGTCCGCCCAGGTTCGCCATCAGACGCGACAGCTGCTGCCCGGCGACACGATCCGCCTTCTCCGCTGTCCTCCGGAAGTGCTCGCGGAACGACAGCTTCCCGTCGAACCACAGCCCCAGATACTTCAGCGCTGGACGTGGCGCGATCTTCACTCCTTTCAGCACGAACGTAGGTTGGTCGTACTGGCGGCGCGTCGTGAACAGAACTGCTCCCGTCTTCTGCACCGCTAAGCACAAGCCCACCGACTCGATCCACCCGGTCAGCAACTCCAACGCCCGGTTGACTCTGCTCGCGACTTCCGCTGTTGTCGCGGCTTGGCACACCACCAGCGTGTCATCGGCATAACAGATGAGTTTCACGCCTGGTGGGACCGCCAGCTGCAGCAACTCGTTGAAGGCGACGTTCCACAGGATGGGTCCAAGGACCGACCCCTGAGGAACGCCGCACGTCATCGCCCTTGTGACTGGTCCTGTCGCCGACTCCATCTCGATCCGACGCCTGCAGAAGTAGCTCCGGATAATCCGCACGAGGTAGCCCGGCACCCGCGCCTCCTCCAACGCTGACACCACACATGAGTACGGTATCGAGTTGAAGGCGTTGCGAATGTCGAGACTGACCGCCGCACAGAACTCTCCGTCGCGTATCGCCATCGTCTTCAGCCTAAGTGTGGCATCCGC
Organism: Acanthococcus lagerstroemiae; assembly: GCA_031841125.1. Taxonomy (NCBI): domain Eukaryota; kingdom Metazoa; phylum Arthropoda; class Insecta; order Hemiptera; family Eriococcidae; genus Acanthococcus; species Acanthococcus lagerstroemiae. The sequence goes on along the minus strand of CM063106.1, from coordinate 28,048,381 downwards.
GGTCGAACGGCTGGTCCTGAAGCCGTACTTGGCTGTTCGAGATCGTCCTCCGCCTCTCAAGGTGTGCCTCCAACCTATCTACGATCGTCCTTTCGAACACCTTCCCCATGGTGTCGAGCGAGCAGATCGGCCGGTACGATGATGGCTGCCTGTCTGGCTTCCCTGGCTTCTTGATTCGGGCAAGCCGCGCCGTCTTCTATCGGTCTGGAAATGTCCCCTCCTGCAACGCGCGGTTAAACACGTTGGTCAAAAGAGACGGGTCCACTCGATGCACTGACTCCCACACGACATTCGGGATCATGTCTGGCCCTGTTCCGTTCCGCTTCTTCGTCCGGATCCGGTCAATGACACTGTCCACTTGGCCGATGCTCAGCTGACAGAACTCCTCCGTAGCCTCTCGAGACGATGCCGGTAGTGGTGGGCGCTGCGGGAACAGCTCCTCCACGACCTGCTGCAGCACTCCCGGCTCCATGCGGCTCGTCACCGACGGCCCCCCGGCTCTCCGCATCACGACTTGGTACGGCTTGCCGAAGGAATCGCTATCCGCCTCCTGCCACAGCTCCTCCCACGCTGCCTTCTTGCTTCGCCGTATGGCTGCCTTGAGGTCTCGGCGCGCCTCCTGGTATCGCTGCGAGGTTTCTCCCGTCCCTCCGTCATCTCGTCCTATCCGTTGATAGCGACGACGGAGGCGGTTACACTCCTTCCGCAGCTCGGCAATCTCGTCGGTCCACCAGTACACTCGAGTTCACGCACGCAGCGGACCAACGCGGGGCATTGCGCTATCGCAAGCCGCTACCACCGTCCTAATGACATCTTCGGCTGCGGCCTCGGCACTCCTTTCTACGTTCCCGCGCTTCCCTTTCCCCCGGTGAGAGCTAGGAAGCTCGCCTCTAAACGGTCGGCGTCTAGCTTCCTGACTGCCCATCTTCCCGGCTTCTTCTTCTTCTTCAAGGCAGCGACTTCGGTGTTACCCCTGTCTAGCTGAAAGGCGATGTAGCGGTGATCGCTCCCGGACTCCTCGTCCAGCACGTACCAGTCCTTGATCCAGCGGACCAGCCCTGCTGACGCGAAAGTCACGACGGTGACCGAACTCAGTCCCTGGTGGAACCTGGTACGAGTGCCGCCCACGTTCGTCGGAACGAGGTCTAGACAGACGGCAAGCTCCCCCAAGGCGTATCCTCTTCGGTCGGTCAAGCCGGAGTGCCATTCCTCCGACTTGGCGTTGAAGTCTCCGGCCACGATCACCCTCGACGTCTTCCTGGCGACACTCTCTTCTAGACAGGTGAGGTGAGTTTCGAACTTCTCCAGTGTCCTGTTCGGAGAGAAGTAGCAGCTGTAGACAGCGATGTCGCCCAACTGTACAGATACGTACCCCTCCCCCTTCGCTACCCCGCCCGGAGCTATTGGGCAGTCTGGACACACTCCCACGGTTGCCAATCCGCTGCGGTCGCAATGCCACCTTGGTGCCTCACTACTTGCGAAATATTCAAAATTTTTAATAAAATATCGCTTTAATAACAGAATTTGGAAATTTTTGATTCTTTTTGATGAATGATCCTACTATTTTGAAGTTGAATTTTCCTCCCGACAGTTTTCCTACTTTTCATGAAAGTGCCTATCTTTCCATTAAAATCTCCCATTACAATTATGATATTCCTTCTCTTTTTCGATAGTTTTCCCAAGTAGTTCGTAGAAATCATCGAGTTCATTTTCCGGCCACCCGGACGTGGGTGCCTAAACCTTTATTATCGTGAGCAATGCATTATTACGAGCGCGTATTTTTAATACCGCTATTCTTTCCGATAGACCTTTAACCTCAGTTACTCTTTTCGTCGTGCTATTGTGAATGTAAAATCCTACCCCTCTATACCCTTTACTGTTGCCAAAGTAATAGAACCAATTTCCGTTTGGTCTTCTAATCAATCTCTCTCCTTATCTTCTAACTTCTGATAAACCAACACACTCCAATTTACTTTTTTAGTAGCTTTTCGAATTCGTATAATCTCTCTTCTGATGATAGTATGTTTAGCTCTAGCGTGCCTTTCCCCCTCTCCTGCGTCCTTTCCCATATCTTCGTTTCCCTCTTTGTTGCATATAATATACTGTCCCCTTTCGTTTTGCAATTTTCACTTTCTTTCCCTTTTTTATCCTTATTTCTCCTGTTCCAACCATTGTTCCTGCTACTACTAATTCCTTTTTCGTTTTTCTTTTCCATGGTGAGTGGTGGTGTGTTGCAGATCGAAAGTCCCACGGTGTCTGTACTCCGGATTGGGGCTATCAAGTAGAGAATGAGGTACGAAAATATAAGGGGAGACGTATATTATGATACGGTTTATAGATGACATTACAATAGTGGGAAAAAGTAAAGAAAAAGTAAAGAAAACATTGAAAAAGTTGGATGAAAAATTGAAAATAAAGTAAAATATTTATTTATTTTACAGCCTTAGAATTATGCACTGTATTATCTGTATTCTAGGTGTACACGTTTTCTAATTTTAATGCGCCAGTTGGTGGGCATTGGCCTCCTCCACTTTTCTCGAGCGCCCTCTTGCTCTAGCGTAAATATGGCCGTTGTAAAGAATCATTCTGAGTTTATTATTGAAAGAGTGACAGATAAAAAGCGTTTAAAATTATATTACTAATTCACTGTCTAATTACCTGACTATTACCACGCGGCTAGTTAATTAAAGTGGACCCTTCTAAATTTCGCTGACGTTTCCAATATCTTTATATCAAAAGGGTGAAGAAAAAACTGATCTCAATTACCAGCTGAACGACTGAAAATACTTTGAAACCGAATAACACGGTCTGTTTCCTCTTCGACCAAGCCAATCAAAAAATAACTTCCCGCTGACAGAAATGAAAATATATCGGGACGATTGCTTTCTGCTTTCCTCGAGTTTATATTCCTCTATAAATAAAGCTACTTTTTCTATAATTTATAAGGGATCAAAAATTCCATATAATACTTATACCGGCAGACGTCTACGTAGGTTATTGTACTGAAACCAATTTGTATCTTTTTATTCAATGTGTCAAAGTTATTCTATCTACCGACCTGCAGAAAGATAACTTTGGAGTCCCGTATTTTGTAAATTCTCGAATTTTATTTGAATGGAATACCCACTCAAGTTTTTCTTTATCATGTAAATAGTAGTGTCACCCAATTTTCATTTATTTATTTATTTATTTTTTTTAAAATAATAATAATTTTAACCTGTGCCCTATGGGCTTTGATATTTAACGTGTTATTTAAAAACGGATTCTCCATAAAACACTTTATGAACATGGGCGCCTGCAGAATTTTTTGATGAGGTAACAAGAGAAAATGCTGACGACCACAATTTAACCCTGATTCTTGTTTTTGAATTGAGATTAGTGAATAGTTGTTGCTAATTACTCAATTTTTCGAGGCGAATTCGAATACGTTGTCAAATTTGAGCTAGAATTATTTTTTGACCCATTTCAACCACAGTATCAAATTTATCTAGGGAACGGAGCGTCACCGCCAAATTTGAACACTGAATTCGAACTCAGCGTAAAAAATTGAGTAGAAAACAGTCTTTAATTAGAAATTTTTGATTTTTCAAATTTTTCAAATTTCTTCAACATTATAAGTCTGTATTGGGGGGAAAAGATTTTCGGAGAGTTTCGGCGTGGGCGCTGGTGCTACTTAGTCAATTTTTTGAGACGAATTCGAATCTATTGTCAAATTTGAGCTAGACTCGTTTTTTGACCCATTTCGACCACATTTTCGAGCTTATCTCGGGAACGGAGCGTCACCGACAAATTTGCACGCTGAATACGAACTTAGTGGGCCCGGTACACGAGATCACGAGGGTCGTGACTTCATGGGTCCGTTACGCGAGACGACGGGGGTCGTGACTTCGTGGGTCCGGTATGCGAGACCACGAGGGTCGCGACTTCCTGGGTTTGGTACACGAGATTACATTTCGATTTATTGGGACGAGACGTCACGCAATCTGACACTGAATCGAATCGCGTGAAATGAGCAGAAAACTGTTTTTAATTCAAAAATTTTCGATTTTACAAACTTAAAATTTACAACTAGGTAATTCATCCCCGTTTTTTGGGAGCGAAAATGTTTCGGAGGCTTCGCATCGCGTGGTGCCAATACTCAATTTTTCGAGCGATTCAATCCGTTGTAAAAATTTGAGCTAGACTATGTTTTGACCATTTCGACAACATTTTCAATTTATTCGGGACGAAGTTGTCGCGCCAATTTGATTCTGGCATTCGAACTCAGCGTGAAAAATTGAATTCAAAACAGTCTTTAGTTCAACATTTTTGATTTTCCAAATTTTGAAATATTCTCCATAATATACATCATATTTTTTTTTGGGGGGGGGGGCGAAAAAATTTTTGGAGAGCTTCGGCGTCAGCGCTGGTGCTAATTACTCAATTTTCCAAGACGAATTTGAATCTGTGTTCATGGCCGCCCGCAGAATTTCTTGTTGGGTAGCAAGAGACAATGCTGACAACCATAATGTAACACTGATTTTTGCGTATTTGAATTGAGATTCGTGAATAGTTACATGGGCATGAGTCACTGGCAGATAACTGAAAAAACAAACATGCGCAGTCACTATATGTTATTGACGAATGTTAATAAACATATTATTGAACAATTTAATAACATGAATCACAAATATCCCTAATGATGCACAAAAACAAAACCCCCCAAAAAATGTAATAAAAATATCCTAAATGTAAATAAACTTAGTGGTTTTCAGGTCTATGTTTAAACTTTGTTGGAAATCATTCGGTAGAAAGAAAATTTTATTTATAGACCACAAGACCAGTTTTCCAGTAAGATTTTTAATTTGGCCTTTCTCCTGGCATGATGGCCAGTTTATACCAAGAAAAGCCCTATTTCACACTTTTGACTTTACTGAAGCAAAATATTTATTTCTTGCTGATTCTGAACTCTAAATAAGAATCTACAATTTGAATATCAGCCCTTTACAGTTTTGAAAAAAGATAAAGGGCTAAAATGCCAAAATTTAGATTTTATAAAAACAAAGATAGAATAAATGTTTCTTGGATCGGCTTTTTGTGCTGATGTCAAATCCAACCTCAGAATCTAAGTGAAAGCCTTCTAATATCCAAATTTTGCATTTTTAGGTTCCAAAGACCTGTTTGTTTGGCATGTTGGTCTTTCAGCGGATCTATTTTTAAATGTTCAAAAAAGACAGATATATTGAAATCTTAAGGTCAGATTTGAAAAGATGAAAATTTGTCTAGAAAAGCTGATCAGCTTTCATTCCAGTGTAAAAATTAGGTTTTCAAAATTGATTTTTGATATGTCAAAATTCCAAGATTGACTAGAAAAGTACAATTTTGAATCAGGAAACGACTTTTAATTTTTTTTTTTTTTGAAAATGTTTACAATTTTATAAGTGTACTTTCAGTGTAATATGTTGTTTATTGTAATCATCTGATTCTCTTCGGTAAAGTCGTTTTTGGTTGATGAGAATTTTTTTTAGCGAGGCTCTTAATGCCTGTAGGCGTATGGCCACGGTACATCTTAATATATATTATTTAAAATTATTTAAAACGTAATTGGTATAGTAAACTTGAATAAAGTATGAGAGATTTCTTGATAAATCTTTTGAAAATAATTTACGCTAAATTTCAATGCATCCCATGAGGCACGAGTCAATATTATTAAAAAAATAGTGCCTGAGAGTCAACATTTTCCGCTAATTGAAGATTTAATTGTTAAGGCCCCAGATTGCCAATGGTTCTCTTTCTTGGACATCAATAGTGCCTTTTGGTTAGTTCCTCTTTGGAAAGAATATAGGTACAAGACTGCCTTTGTCGCTCAAACAGGTCACTATAACTGGAAATGTCTTCCGTTTGGACTAAAAGCACCTCCAGCCATTTTTCAAAGAATTTTATGTAATATTTTAAAGAAACATGACCTAGATGATTTTGCAGTAAACTATATTGATGATATTTTGGTTTTTTCAAAATCTTTTGAAGAGCACTTGATACATTTAGAAAAGATTTTGGACGCTACTTATAAAGCAGGTTTTTGTTTGAGTTTATCAAAGTGCAATTTTGCAAAAAAAAAAAAAAAAATAGAGTAAAGTATTTAGGTCATGAAATTGAAAATAATTTAACTCATCCAATTTTTGATAACGTCCTTCTGGTTCGCGAATTTCCTGTCCCTAAAACGCAGAAAAATGTTAGGCAATTTCTAGGCAAAGTAAATTTCTATCATTCCTACATTCCAAATTCTGCAATAATTCTGGCACCTTTGCATAATCTTTTTTTTTTTTTTTTTTTTTTAATGTTCCTTTTAAGTGGAATGATAGTTGTCAGAAAAGTTTTGATTTTGTAAACGACTGTTTATGTAGTGAACCATGTCTGACCATTTTTAGTCCAAACAATGAACGGTTGTTTACACGAATGCAAGTCTTGAAGTCGTTGATGTTGTTTTGAAACAAAGGCAGGAAGATGGCTCTTTTAAGCCGGTAGCCTATTTTTCAAAAAAAAAAAAAAAAAAAAAAAAAAGCTCAGTTGGCCTTATTACATGCCGACAGCACTTAATAAGGCCCACCTAAATTTTACTGTAAAAAATTATTTTTGCGCGTAATTTTCATGAGATCATTTTATTTATAAAATAAAAGTAACATGAGCGACAGCACCATCTTATAAACTCAAAAAAATTTTTACTTAGAACAGAGTTTCATGGGAAAAGGTAGGGGGGCCTATGCCCGCGAGTTAGGCGGGTTCCAACAATTATGTACAATCCAAGGCTGTACAATAATAATAATAATAATAATAATAACAATAATAATAATAATAATAATAATAATAATAATAATTGGTTTCGGTTTTGCCATGTCATGCCAACATCAACGCTAGAAAGCATAGGTAGTTCTACTTTCATGCACTGAGGAGTAAAATTCAAACTGCTTTTTCTACTACTTACGTTAAAAAGTGAACATTTTTCAAATATGAAATTTGTACTTACCTACTTATATGTTGAATCCGGCTAAAAAAAATTTTTTAAGAATAATCTTCCACATAGTACAAACGTTTTTTCATCAACACATAATAATAAGATCGGCGTAAATTTTTCACCAATTCGAATTCCATTAGTTTTCAGCATCGCGTTCACTGGTAAAATAGCAGTGTTACCACCACATTAATAAGGTTCGAGGGTATTCAGAGTAACTTTTTAGCCCAGTCGCGATTTGATGAGTTTAGTAGAAGGGGTCACAATCGCGATGGGCCTTATTACCCTACTGGGCCTTATTCATACCCCTCACCTTAAGAGCTGACGATTGAGTGGCATTAACATTGGCCTGAGATTATACCAGACTCGACTGAGACTTTTTGAGACTTTTCAGTACTAGTTTAAAACTATTTCATACGTCTTAAAGACTGTCTGAGGTTTCTTCACTGTTTTCCAAAATTCAGGTTTTCTTAGACATAATGCTTGGATGAGTTTAAAAGATTGAGAAAGCCTTGAGAGGGTATTGGCGGAAAACGTTCAAAACGCCTTGGAGAGTTTCAACTTGAAGAGCTTCGCAGGAGTCTCAGAGAAACTCAGTGTAACATGAAACAGTCTTAAACAAGCAGAAGAAATTTATAGTACCTTAAGTACGTATGGAAGATTCTTGAAGTGTCTAAAACAAGTCAGCAAAAGTATTATATACGTCTCGAGGGGACTTCAGAAAACCTAGAAGAGTCTGTTGTAGATGATTAAATATCCTGGAAGAGTCTGAAAAATTCTTGAATCAACCTTCTGAATTCAGTAGCTTTTCATTAATGCAAAATAAGTTTCTTTGAATTTTGGGAATATATCTAACTAACTGACGGAATTATAAACATTTTTTCTCAGTGTTTACTTTTCGATTGATCTCTTATTATACTTCAACTTCCAAACATTCAACTCTCGTTCTCTACTTCTGGAAGGTATTGCATATAAGGTAATGTGCCAATTGTTGGTCAAGTACCTAGGCCACTACATTCTAAGTTCAATAACATCCGGTGGAAGCGCTATGAACATCCCCCCCCCGCAGAAATGTGTTCTGTAGACTCATAGCTATAACTCTATACCTTTGTGGTCTGGTTGGCCGAGTGGATAGCGCGTTGGTCTCAGAATCCGGAGGTCCCGAGTTCGAGCCCACGTAGCAACTCGCCAGAATTTTCGACCAGAAGGGAAGAGAGCTCAGATAGCCCTAACAGCCTCCCCGACGTCTCTGAAGTAATGCTTGAAAGGGTGGATTCCAGGACTCGGGTGGAGAGCAAATTAGAAAAAGAGGATACTTTTGTGACTGTGAAAACGTGATTGCAATTCCGTGTCTTTGAATTTGAAATTTATGGTGATAAAATGTGGTAGTTTTTTCAAGATTTGGAAAAAGGTGTTTCAAAAAATCGAAATGATAAGTACATAACACATTTTCTCGTTAATGTAAATGGGTATATGTTATGCTAGAGGTTCAAAAAACATATTTTCGAATGTTTTGAGAGTTTCAGTTCTAGCTGGTACTTTGCAGGAGGTGAGAAGTGTGGTTGAAAAACTTGTTTTCGATTTACAATAACTTCAGTTAGAATCAAAGTTTTGGATTTCTTGTCAATATATATGTTACCGGCAGTTTGTAAATTTCGGTAGTTTATAAACTACGTAGGTAATTTATAAACTGCCTAGGTAGCAAAGAACAAAAATGGAGGAAGAACGTTGAACTTAAATAAGTTTACCTAGCGTGGTCTTCCAGCATGGCATTTTGAATGACAAATACATTTTTTTAAGACAGTGATATCGATTTGTGGTACATTTTTGGGTACAGTTACATTATGTAAATCCCTGTCCATGACCGCCCACTTCTTTTGATTCTTTCGTTACGGCGAACTGCAAAGAACTGGTACCCAGCCCAATTTCCTCTTCAGGCAAGAACGTACCAATAGAGGGAGGGGAGGGGGCAACTTACTCCCGCTGTAGGAATTTTGCATTTAGCAGTTGGGCAAATTTATCATTTTAGTCAGACGAGTGAGTTGGGAAAATCCAACAAGTTAAAAAGTTTTTGTTTTTTTTTGCTTTGATGCTTGGAAATTGAGATGAGAAGTTGTGGAAACCCAACAAGCCAAAAGATTTTCTTCTTTTACTTGGATACTTGGGAATTCTGAGTTGAGTCAGTTGGGACTTCACAATTTTTACTCCTCCCTCCCCAGGAAAAACTCTTCGGTACGTCCCTGTCTTCAGGAATGATTCTTCTTTCGATATTGAGAACTGCGATCTAGCATATAGCGGCATTAACTTTCCGGCTGATCTTGCATCTTCGTGAACAGCATCTCCTCTATGTGTCACAATTAACTCTCTCGGCACTTCCCTGTGACTGCGAGTGTCGCGGTTTTCAATGGACAATTTTCAAGTCAGGTCACAGTGAATGAAGACCATACATGATAGAATTACAAAATTCCCTCCAGTTGTCTGACTGGAGTATAGACGGATCTGCGAATAAAGTAAATACATCCAGGAAATGGAAAGCCACTTCCTCAGCTCTTTTTGTCGTCATAGGCTTAAGAATAACAGGTCATTCATGTAGAACAGTTTTGATCGTTGATATAGTTTGTTCCTACCGAGGCAGTTTATAAACGATCTAGGGAATTTATGAACTGTCTAGGGAAGTTATAAACTGTCTAGAGAGCTTATAAACTGTCTAGGGAGTATATAAAAAGAATAGATCTATTTACATACTGCCGGCAGTTTATAAACTGCCGGAATTTACAAACTTCCGGAAACATATACACCCTTGTACATACCATGTCATCTACTTTTAGTAAGGAATACGTAATAAGTGAAAACTGAAAATTTTCAAGAACTGGCACTGATCAACATTTGGCACAAATTACATCTCGTATTTATTCGACTATACCATGTTCAAAATTACTTATGTGCCAGATGTTGGTCGGCCCACAATTTCAGTTCATAAAAATCGTTTTTAGGAAAATCTATTCAGTGTAAACCAATTTCAGTCATGCATTCTGTACGTGTATACGAACTGAAATAAAGGGAAAGGAATCCTGCGATGAAATTCTACCTGACCAATAATTGGCACAGCGGTACCAAATGTTGATCTTTAGGTGTTTTCGTAAAATATGTAGCTGTAGTCAACATTTCATTGCATATTAAAATTTTTCGAGTGCATTAGAGTATAAGAATGGTATTAATGTACTACATGGGTTTCATTTACAAAAACCGATTAGGAGAGGTACACGAGCTGGTCAAAAAAGTTGACCAATAATTGGCACTTTCCTTTATTGAAGACTCGAATCATCATGAGCTCTCCTCAAATTAGGTTTCGTAAAAAAAATGGAATTCCCTGTTTCATTTTCCTCTGGAGTCCAATATTCCGTTCAGTGCTTTCCCCGACGTGAAAATGCCATCAGTTTGACATTTTGTAACCGCGAACTCCGCGAAATCTCAAATCGATAATTTTCACGTGTTCTTGTTTTCATTTTTCCGCACCACTTCGTTTCTTTTTAACGTATGGTGCAGCTTTTTTCACATATTATATACATTCTGAGATAAAGTCCATTTGGAAATAAAACCACGCCAGTCGTACGACGCATAAAAAACTTCTTCTATTTTTCTCTTCGCGAATCTATTGAGAAAGCTTTCCGTTCTCTCGAACTAACAAACGCATTTCCCTTGAAAATTTTACAGCGACAAAAAAGAAGAAATAAATTCGAGATAAAAAGGAAGGAGGAAAGTTCCGAGATGTTTTTATTTGCCAAAATGTTCGCTTAGTTGAGGATGGGGCTGAAAACTTATTATTCAAATATTAATCGTTACTGCCTGCCTTATATTTCAATACACATTTACCCTGAATGTAGTCAGTTTCT